>LR990658.1:7500000-10000000 GCA_905147715.2 Xestia xanthographa | reverse complement strand
CCAGAGAATGGGCAGCAGCGTTTTCTGTTAGTCTTTCATCACTGCGATCTCCAATCCGCCTGCCAAGCGTGGAGATTACGGCAAATTCCTCCCATCATGGGAGAGGCTTATGTCCAGCAGTGGACGTTATGGGCTGTTGTTGTTGTTGTTGAATCCTAATTATGTAAATGCATAAAAAAATTGTATGGATTTAATTTTTGTAATAATCTAATTGAAAATTATTGAAAAAAATGCGGAAGGTCGGGGGTCGCCTAATATTTTTTTATACTAAGTATGGGGGTCGTGTCATGAAAAAGATTGAAAAACCGACCTAAACAGGCTCCACTAACGTAACCGTATTCTTTTTCTTTTTCTTAGCGTGTCGATGACAGTTTAAATTGAGTCGGCTCATAATTTGGCGAACAGTATTAGCGATGTAAAAGCTCCTTGTTTTGATGACTGTGTTTAGTGGCCATTTGATAAACATAGTGTTTATTTAGCTTAACAAGTTATTTGAGTAAAACAGGGGCATTGGGTCAATCTTATATTTTTATATCGTAGACTGTATCATTGATACAAAAAATATTGATCTTTGAACTTGAAGCATACTTAACGGTACTTGGAGCTTCGCCTACTGGTTTTATGCGATGTTATTTTTTTTTTAATCTGATTAAAAGATAAAATTCAATTAACTTAACTATCGGCTTTTTAGCTGGGTGTCCGATTATGACCTAGTCTCTTCAGAATCCTTTTGTCCTTTTTATATTTACCACAATTATTGGGGAAATACAGGGTGTAAAAGACCTCATCACGAAGCCGTCAACCAAGCATTCTGTACATTAAACTAAGTAACTTTACGCATAAATTATTGCTGGGAATCAATTTTTTTTTTGGGGTGAAAACTCATGTTTTGTGGTAGAACTCAATGTAACGCACTCAAAACATTGTGCTGATGGATGGATTGAATAGTACGGGGGTCGTGGAGGTGTTTAAAGTAAAAATCTTACATTAAAAACTTGTATTTAAAAAAAACTTGTGAAAATGTTGGAACTTTGACCCCCAATGTCTCCGTAACTAAAATATTCCCAGGTGTGGTGTAGAACAAAAAACATATCGCAATGACGAGGAGAAAAAGTGCTTTTCGGCTTCATTAAGAGGTGTTTTACACCTTTTATGTGTTACTAATAGGTGCAGGTGTGCAACCCACCAGATAACCAATAACAGATAACCAATAAAACAATAATAAATAATAATAATAAATAATAAAAGAGGGGTAACATTCCTGTTACCCCTCTGATCTATCCGTGGCCACCACTCAAGGATTCTGCTATTACAACATTCACAGGTTCTTGTCAAATAAGTTTTCTAATTCCAAATTATTTCGGTGACAAAAAAGAGAAAATCTTTTAGAATGGTGTAATTTAGCTTAGAAGAGTCGTGACCTAATTTTACTAACACAATTATGCTCGCTTTATTTTAACTTCATTGAAATGTAAAGCAACATGTCAAACTGTCAATGATTCTTAAAAAATTTCCTAGTGACAACAACCAACGTAATCTGAGTGATCAGTTTGGACACAGAACATCATCGATTTGTGCTGTTGAAACGCTTAACTACGGTTTCATCCGATTTAACTGTCGCAATGGATTTAAATGGCTTTTGTGTGCCGATGATACTAAATGTTCCTGTATTTTGGGAATTTTATTTTTGTTTCATTTAGAGGAAAAATTTCTACATAACATCACGCCTGTAATTCCAGTAGCGTTAGGCAGAGGTAGTTTTATTACGTACACCCACTTTTCGCTTTTCGCCTGTCAAGTTTAAGTCCCAAGACATAGGGGCTACTCAGACATTCCTGATGGAAAATGCAGTACTACTTTGCCCGACTGGGAATCTATCACAAGACCTTATGCTCAGCAGCAGTCATCATCATCATTTCAGCCGAAAGACGTCCACTGCTGGACCTAGGCCTCCCCCAAGTGTCGCCACATTGATCGGTCCCATGCGACTCGCATCCAGCGGATTCCCGCAACCTTCACCAGGTCGGTCCGGTCCACCTAGTGGGAGGCCTTCCAACGCAACGTCGTCGTCCGGTTTGCGGTCGCCGCTCCAGAACTTTTCGGCCCCATCGGCCATCCGTTCTGCGAGCAATGTGCCCTGCCCACTGCCACTTAAGTTTGGCAATTATTCGGGCTACGTCGGTAACTTTGGTTCTCTTGCGGATGTCTTCATTTCTGATTCGATCGCGCGAGGAAACTCCGAGCATAGCCCTCTCCATTGCCCTTTGGGTTAATCCTACTGATGAGGCCCATTGTGAGCGACCACGTTTCGGTCCCGTATGTAATCACTGGCAACACACACTGGTCATAGACTTTCGTCTTGAGACACTGCGGTAAGTTGGACGAGAAGATACCGCCAACTTCCCGAACGCTGTCCAGCCGAGTCGGATTCGACGATTGACTTCTTCCTCGAAGTTAGACCTACCTAACTGGCGCGGTCCACCAATCAATCCACCACGCGGGCCCAGTGCGGATTGGTACATGTCACAAAAACTTCGAATTTGCAGCGGTAGTGAGGCTGTCTCACGTTCTTAGGGTCCTGGGTTCGAATCCCGGTTGGAGCAAATTTTTGTGTGATGGGTGAGCATGTACATTTCTTTCCGAGTCATGGATGTTTATATGTATAATAAGTGCGTATTTACAAACAAAAAGTATCTGTGTAGTATATCAATTATCTGGTGTCCACAACACAAGTCTCGTTGCTTAGTGTGGCACTAGATGTCGCTGTGTGTTAATGTCCAGTGATATTTATTTATTTATTATACCCAATTGCTGTACCTTTTAATCTTGACTGTCTTTGATTTGGTGCCTAACAGTACCTATCTATTAAATAATTTGGTTTACACATGCGCCTATGTAGTTTCGGGTAACGCTCTGTTCGTAAAAAAACTATTCTAGTACCTTATTTAAGTGTCTAATTTGTTAGTTGTCAGGATTAGGCAAACCAAGGATACAGTTCAAAGCGGGATTTTGTTTTAAATATTATAGTTATAAATAATTCTTTAGTTCAACAGTTTATTATTGCGATTATTTATTTGTTTTGAATAGAAGGTCAATGTTATTATATATTAACATTTTTTGAAGACTGTTCAAAAGAAAATATTCAAGGGACTTTGGGAAGTAAAATAATATTTAATATCACGGCGGTGTCCTCTAGAGCCAGTAGTGGGCGACTCTATTGCCATAAACTAAATTTCTTCTTACAATTTAAATAAACAAGTAGGTACTGATAAATTGTTACATACAAATAATTTATTAGATTCACAAAAAAGAAAACAAAGTATTGGATAAAGATTTCGTACTAGCGGACGTCACGCGGTTTCACCCGCGTAGTTCCCGTTCTCTTGAGAGTACAGGGATAAAAGCCTAAGTTACTCGCTGATAATGTAGCTATCCATTGCTGAAAGAATTTTTCAAATCGTTCCAGTAGTTTTTAAGTTTATTCGTTACATACAAAAATACATATCTTTCCGCTTTATAATATTAGTATAGATAAATAAATAAACATGACGGTAGCTATTGCCAGAAGTCATAACAAATTATCAAGCACATGAACATTAGGTATATTTATTCAACACGTTACGTTCAAATAAATCATTGATCATAACCGTCAATTATCATCAAGTAGGTAATTTTTTGTTTAGAATTTTTGATCCTGTAAAAAATTATAACGTCACTATCGATCATCGAAAGGCAGACTTCTATTTATTATAAAGAGACTAGGATCTATTTATACAGTCAGACATTATTTATCTGAGATCGGAATAGGTATACCTAGTTACTTTAACTTCAAGGGAGTTAGTCAAATGTAACAGTTTTATTATGAACTAGCCACGTAGTTCCCGTTCCCGTGAGATTACGGGAATAAAATATAGCCTATGTTACTCAGGGTGAATGTAGCTTTCTAATGGTGAAAGAATGTATGAATTCGGCGCAGTAGTTTTTGAGTTTATTAATTAAAAACATACACACACACAAAAATACAAATCTTTCCTCTTTATAATATTAGTGTAGATCTAGCCGTTGCCCGTGAACTTCTATCGCGTGTAATGATTATTAAAAATATTGCTTCCCTAGGTAACTTTTAACATCAGCTATTTGCCAGTAAACGTTACGTCAAAATCGGTACAATCGTTTCGGGGATTAGCCGGATGACAAACAAACAGACAACAAAAAATGTGTTTTCGTTACAAGTGCCGTATACATTTTCAAGCAGTCAATAAAAATATGTTTTTTTGATATTACAAGCCTAAACTTAAATTTTCTTTGGGTACTAGCTGATGCCCGTGGCTTCGCATGCGTGGCTGTCGGTTATCGCGACGAAAAGTAGCTCCCTGACGCGACGGCTTATTTTTTTCCGACATCTCCAACAAATATCATTATATTTTAACCAGTGTATAAAAAAACTTAATAAATTTTATACTAAAACCATCCTCGAGAACCACTCTATCCATTGGTGAAAACAGCATGAAAATCGGTGCAGTAGTTTTTGAGTTTATCGCGAACAGACAGACAAACGCGGCGGAGGACTTTGTTTTATAGTAGTGATAGTGATTTGTACAATATGTATAGACCAGCGGGACATAATTAGCTTACCTAGAAGTTTAGGCATATATACTATATCCAATCAGATTTCGGGTTATTATTCGTACAAGAATTTCAAGGCATTGTTTGCATGATAATTGCAGAAAAAAATGTAGGAAAAAAATATAAAACGGCCAGTTAGTAGCCGTCGGAGCACCCTTCGTAATTAACTCTTCCGTTTGCCTCATTTTCCTCAGTTCCTTCGCTTACCCGACAACTTCGTTCTTACATAATTACGTCTACCTACCTACTTACACAAGTAAAATAGAAAACCTGCCCAATTTCGACGTAACGTCTCATATATCACACTCGCAACACAAAACGGTAACAGGGTAACAACTAGTTGCTAAAAACTTCAAGAATTCAAAGTACACATTTAAGGCGTTGTGAAAAAAATGGTCACCCTCCTTTAAACACGCAGTCGAGCAAAAACAAGCAAGGTCTCGATACTACAATTAGTTCACTGATTAAATAATTAATGCTAAAATTGTGTCATCGTTGCAAAACACTACAAGTGCAGTTTAGAAATCTCTGTTTAACTATTAAAGTTACTTCAACGCGTTTTACCTTCGTTACTGGCCTTTGTACTAACTCGTGTATGAAATATTCATAAAGTTGTAATTAAACAATTTGCAATGCCATTCTGGTTATAAAAATACTAGTTTTTAACTTATTTTTCAAGTAGTACGCATGTAATGTAAGCCGTTTGCACTTCGTCTATTATTCGGACGTGCACCACATTACGTGGATGATTTATGCGAGATGCAAGCGAGCATAAAATGAACGACTAAATAAACAGGCATAAATTACGTGTGAGATTGTTAGATCAGAGCCCGCGGTCAATCTTTGTAAAGAGTCTGTAATTGAGATGTGATGAAGTTTTTATTTTGTTGGCTGTTTTCTTTTTCGTTGAATCATTGTTTATTTTTTTCAATGTTTGTGTTACATGATCATTTTTATTAGTAAATATATCAAGCACATTAAAAAGAAAAATATAATTAAGCTGTTGTATTTAATTGCTCTTATTATTTTATTTCTGTATTAATAAATTATTTTATTATTTATAAAAAACTTATAAGTCAGTTTATTGATCGTTAACAATTAAAAAACGAAAGCGTCCGAAGAATAAATAATTATTGTTTTATTTAATTACCTTTGTTCTCATCAAAATTATTTCTTTCAAGAAAACTTTTTTACTTATTAATTTTTTTTTTTTTTTTTTTTTTTTTTAATTTTAATAAATTAATCCTTTTGATAGCATGCGATCACGATTAAGAATAAAATCACTTAATTAATCAATGTCCGTTGCCAAGTCAACGAGCCTAACAACTTAAATTTTGAATATTATTCTAATTGGTCACATTGCATAAGGCGATTCTCCACTCTTTGTGACAGTGAGAGTATTTCTTCGTTTTCTAGGTCGCGATCATTGTATTGAGTGGCACATCAAACACCGAGCGTGGGATATTTAGAACAAGTGAAAACTAGACACACTTCGTTCACGTTATTTGTCTAATTATACGTAGAAGTTCATTTGTCTTGAAATCACCGAGAGTGCGGTCGCAGCAGTAATGCGTTCGTTTTCATTGTAATTTGTGGAGTAGTTTTTTTAAGCTTTTTTTTTCTAGGTTTTGTATTTTTGTTTACTAGACAGTTTTGAGTTTTATTAATTAAAGGAAAAATCATTTCAATTAATTTAGTCATTTGAATATTTTTAAAATTTAATATTTTGCAAATATGTATATATATATATAGAGACCTTAGTATATTCAAAGATTTCATTAAAAATGTTAATGATTACGACGCCTCCAATCATATTCAAAACACCTAATTACCCAGGTATTTACAGTATTATGGAGGTATTACAGCTAAAACTTTACTGAAACAAAAGGGTTAAGCCCGAACGAAGGTCGTAATTTTCACCTAAACTAGTAAAACTCGCTAATAGGTCTCGACGGTTATGGCTCAACGATGTTACACATTTAGTTCGGACCGTATCGAAGTTTCGCAGTTATGAAATGAGCGAAAAAATTCATTGACTACCGATTGTTACAGGCATGCTAATTCGAACGAAATATTGCAACCGTTTCGACATTTGCTAACAGTTTTACATTTTTCCCAAATTTTATTTCGTGATTTGTTTTCGACTAAATGGAATTTGGATATTTAACTTTATGAAAAATCCGTTTTAAATTGCATTTTTTTATGCTAATTAATGGCGTACATTATAATTAAGTGGGTAATTATAATTGCCTTTGGTCATTAAAATTCTATAGATTTGAAAAAAAAGAAACTAAATGTACATTTCTATTATTTCGAGATTCCATAGATCCCCAACACATGATACAACGCGAAGGGATTCATGAGACTTCAACTTTTTGTGTCACACACCACATTAAAAAAATATTTTCATCGTGTTCACAATGCACATTCAATCAATATTTTTATATTTACATTTTATCACCACGTATCACTTATCTAGCCATTATTAACTGCCCAAATACCCATTTTAAACGTATTGCCTATTAAGACACTGATTATTACAAAGACACTAATAAATTAATATTTCTCGCGACAGCACTCATCCTAACATTAAAATAATTTGTCAGCCGGTACCGGCTCGCCTAATCACAGCTTTCTTCAACTGTCGCCGGAGAGAGCGCAGCTATTTTATTTTAAAGAAAGTTTTATTCCTCTCTACATTTACGAATCAGTCATTAAAAAATTCGACTTACCGTACAAATGCCAAACAAAACACAGTCACAATATAATTGGCACAAGAAAGTCCGCAAGTTCACAGTTCACAGGTGTAGCGGCGCGCGATCTTGACGCGTTCTACGATTCGAGGTTCTAAGTTCGTTCTCGGCCAGTGTCGTAGTTGCACTGAGCGTTCTTAACGGAAGAGCAGTGCGTGGTAGCGCCCGCGCACGCTCACCTAAAAGTAAAACCAAATACGCGCGCGTACGCCGCACCAAGTAAATCGGTAAGATATCACTGCCGATCTAACACCCTACACAATGGCTTGTATGAACGGCCGATTTATTAAGGTTAAGGATAGAAAAGTACCATTAACGATAGTGTTATGGGCATAATTTTTGCGTAAATCGATTCGATATAGCGTGCCTAAATAGCGTGACTCGGTTTTAATGCTAATTGAGTTTCAGTAAGATGCAATTGGAGCGTGAGAGTATCTCGATAGTTAGAGGTCTTAATTAGTAAGTAGATGTTTGAAGATGAGTGTTTACGTGTGCTTGTGAAAGATAAAGATGCTGATGATTGTATGTTATAATTATTGTTCAAAAACATTTATGTGATATCACAGTGGCTGTATTATAAAAGTGAACTGAAGACTTCTTATAATAGTCCAAAGTAAGTTGAAGGACCTGTGAGAGCTGTGAGAGGTAGCAGAAGATTGATGCCTTTCCCAGGAGAAAACATTGTCTTGTCGTCGTGATCTTCCGAAGCTGATGTGGAAAATGACAATAAAATCCTATTAGATGTAGGTCGTGACTGTTCGCGAGGATACGTGCACTGTCAAAGCGCTCAGCTAAAGTACTGTTCGACTGGGGTAAACTTAAGACCAAGATGCAGAGGCGTTTGCTTGCAAGCGTGTGCCTAACTAAGGAAAACTTTACAAAGAACCGTAATATGTATGCATTTGTAAGTATTGCTCGTGCATTTTCTATAATAGATCTAAGATTAACGTATGATTCATCTAAGTGTGATATTGATAAGGTTGAAATTGCAGTGTTTCTGGGATAGGTGAACAAGTCTCTAAAAGCAATTGCTATCGAATACAGTAAGATTATTATTTTATATAGATTTTTATTATTTTATTATTTCCAGATTTCAGTTTATTTGATAAGTAGTCCAACTGAGATACAACAAGCTTTCACGATTTTTATATACAAGTCCTGCATTAGCCAGTGTTACTAAACTGAAAATAGAAGCAATCAATATATAATGGACACTTATCCCATTTGCAAGATGTGTAACATATATAACAAGTGTAGCGTAATAAAAATTACATATACCAAGAGAATATTGTCACCACATCATGTCTATGCTGTGGTAACCACCACCTTACGACACCAAACCGATTTTGCCTCGTGTGTGAGGAAATTTAAACTAGTACGTTTAATATCGATTACTCGAACAATTTTGGTTGTTATAAACTGTACGTGAACATATTTCTGAACGTAATCGATGAATTGCGAAAACGGTGCGTAGAAAATATGTTTTTGATTGGTTATTTATGACCATTGTTGATCTAATGAAAGTTTTATACTACGGTACGGTATTTCAATATGGTAATAATTCTTTCGAAATATTTGCATAGGTCTCTACCATTTTACCAGCCCATTTGAAATTCGGCCATTCATTATGTAGAATGTCTGAATTGCTTTAGAATAAAAAAACACAGTACCCATTTTTGTACCCAAATATTCATTTGCATATTTTTATCTGACAACGCGTGGAAAACCAGGAACATAAAGTTTTTTTTATTAACTTTTACCAGGAATTTTTAACAGAAAACGAAAATAATGTTGGTGAAAAGATAATCCTACATTTAACCGTATTACAAAAATAGGCCAGATAGGTTAACCTCGTTTTATTCTCTTGGTATCAAATGGTAAATGAGAGAAGAAATCGGAATCTAGAATAAAACTAGGGTTGAAAAATTTCACTGCTAGACATTTATCTGTTAATTTTCGTCTAACATTTTTTTCTAGTGCATTAAGCGATATAAGTTTTTTTTAAGCAAACCGTAAGTTTAAAAAATGTTAAATATTTTTTTATTCTTAAATAAAGGTTTTGTATATTTCCTTGCTAGGAAATATTTATTTAAATTATTTACAAACTACAAATCTATAATAGTAATAAAAATAAATACAAGTATCAAAAGTAACCACAGGGCGTGAAAAAATTCTTTCACATCGCTGTCAACAGGAAAAGTGCTCAGAAGGCTGGCAGCATTGCTACGTTGGATGGCAATGCTGATTCTTTGGCCAAAAAATAGGCCTACCCTCTGGTCACATGAAGAGTCGACCAACCGTATTCCTTGCTTCAATTACATTCCAAGTTCAATTGTTTTCAACATAGCACAGTATAGTACCCCAGTACAGTGTAGTCTACAGCAAAATACTGTAATTTTATAAGGTGTGTTGGCATCAGCTGTACCACGTTCAGTTGTAATTGGTGTACTTACCTACCTAGATTGAGAGTAATGATAGCAACCGTCTAGAATTGATTACAATGGTTAGGAAACATCATTCTGTCAGACTTTTTATCAAATGAAACGATGTTGTTAGGCATTACGAATTAGAATCAACTACAGTTGTCTCATAAATAAACTCGCATTTAAGTAATTTAAATTTCCCATTCTTATTTAACCTACTTAATTCAATGACTAATGACACGTCTGCCTAACTACTTCGGGGTTAACAGGCATGATGTTATTTTTATGTGAATTCAAAGAATCAATAATCTCTCTAATAATAGCAATAACTAATTTCCTAATCAAAATTATCTAATTTATTTTCGATTTGCGTAACAAGGATTAAAAATAATTAATTTAATTGCGTGACAGTACACCAAACTTTCACCCAAGTAGGCATTTTTTTTTTTGTAATTTAAATAATATTAGACATGGATATTAAATCCCGTCGTACTTTAAAATCATAATATTAATACTTACGTGAAGAGAAACTTTCAAGAAAATTGTGCGGACGGAGGAGTATGAAATTTCGCACACTTATAGTTTATATAGCGGAGGAGTGCAGTATGCTAATATTTTTTTAAAATTATGCATAAAAAAATACAATAAATCAATAAATAAAAAATTACACACACTACCATGTATTTCACACACACGCATACGTGCAGATGTTTCGTATATTATCAGACTTGGTCGTCATGGCAACGACCTTGTTGACATTTGACAAAGATGAAGAAAAAACTTTGTATCTTTGATTTTAACCCGTATGCTCCCGGCCGTGCCTCCAGAGGCACGGTGCATTGTTATTTTAATTGTGTCTGTAATTGCGGGTATTGAAGTGTTAAATTAATTATGGTCGAATTTTGACCACTGGCGACAAGTAGTAGATTATTAATTTGCTAAAAGTGTTATTGGTTTTTTTTTCATCAGGAATTTTTCAGTAGCAGCCACGGAGTTTTGATATGTGCCCAGTTGATGGCAATTTAGCATCGCCCCCCCCTATTACGTGAGACTTAGAACAAAACTCGCGAAATGTGGGTGTACTATTAAGTACACCTCTGCCTAACCCTTCGGGGATTACAGGCTTGATGTTATTAATTTGCTATCATCATCATCAGCCTATTAATGTTCCCACTGCTGGGATACAGGCCTCCTCTCTATGAGAGGGAGTGGGCTATAATCCACCACGCGGGCCCAGTGCGGATTGGTAGATGTCACATGTTTTCGAATTTTTGGTTCTAGGACATGCCGGTTTCCTCACGATGTTTTCCTTCACCGTTTTGAGAGCAGTGGTGATGAAATAAATTACACAAAGTAATGCGCCTGTCTGGGTGTCTGGGTTCGAACCCACGACTTACTATTCGTAAGTCGGGGCCGCCACCACTGGGCCACCGCTGCTCATTAATTTGTTATGGTCGATTACAATTATGTCATTCACGAGAAAAACCATCAATTTTGGTACTTATTTCATTCGTCAACATTTCGTTCCAAGATCTGTCAACATTGCTTAGTTCTCTCTTCTTATTTTATTAACGGTTTTAGTTAAATTTGCTTACAAAATTTAAGAAATTGTTGAATAAAGAGCGTTTCTAAACAGCTGTCATAGTTGATTGTCTGACAAAAACTGACTGTTCTTATTCTTCGTAAGTTAACTTTTTATTTAAATGTGAGAAAAATGTACTCATAATAATCTGTAGTAGGTACTATGCTAGCATAGTACTACAGATTTTGATGCAATCATCTTCTGCCTAGCCTTTTCCAAACTATATTGGGATCAGCTTCTAGCCTAACCCGATGCAGCTGAATACCAGTATTTTACATGGAGCGACTGCCAATCTGACCTCCACAACCCAGTTAGTAATACGATACCTCTTGGTAAGACTGGTTGTCAGACTTTTTGGGCCACTGAATACCTGTAACGACTGTCAAAGATCTACAAAAAGACAGAAGGGCCGGGCCGGGGCCGTATACTCATAGCATAGCATAAAAATTCTTATGATTTATATTCTCATGATTAATATAATAACAACTAGCCTGCCACTGCTTCGTACGGCACCATAAGCACCCTATCTTCCGAGCTGGATGTTCACAAATTTTATTTAAATCGGTGGAGTGGTTTTGGAGATAGGGGTGAACAATTGAACATAGTGACACGCCGTAATTTTGACATATTTAGATAGAGTTGTATGCAATAATAAGACAGCTAAGCACTCTCATTGACGCTTTCCTGAACAACTATGAACAATGTTAAAATTATAATGATTTTAAACGTGTTTGTTAAAAGCACTAAAAGCACTTTAGCGAGAACCACCTATGAACCAAAACTCAACTTTCCATCGTTCGTAATGCTAATTTAACTAGTTTAACCCGGAAAATAGTGCCACAAGCGCCGTCCGTGAGTTTAGCTAAACTAAAACTTTAGGTACGGGTAAGTATTTTATTTTAATAGATTTATTTAGGCATATTGAAGGTATATTCTTAGTTAGGGTACCTACTATTAGGTCATGACTTTTATATAAACTCGACATGTAGGTGCAAAAAAAATACCTACGAAACATCTTTTTTTGCTAATGTTGTAATATGGTCTATCTCCGTTTGTAAAATTTTGTATATGAAAAGCGAAAAACAGATTCTTCTTTAAATGAAAACTGAAATGATAGCTTTGTAGTGTGGTGAGACACGATCAAAGTCACAGTAACAATCTCGAAGAAGATTGAAAGAGTTGGACAAAACCAGCGACCAAGGCCCACATCAGACCTGGGTCGAAAGAAGCCAAAAAAAACACAAAAAACGCCAGTATGGACAAACATTATAATAAAAATAAATAAATAAATATCAGCAATAAATAAATAGAGAGCAGCGGTGGCCCAGTGGTGTTGGCCCCGACTTACGAACAGTAAGTCGTGGGTTCGCACCCAGACAGGCGCATTACTTTGTGTAATTAATTTCATCACCACTGCTCTCAAAAACGGTGAAGGAAAACATCGTGAGGAAACCGGCATGTCCTAGAACCAAAAAATTCGAAGACATGTGACATCTACCAATACACACTGGGCCCGCGTGGTGGATTATAGCCCATTCCCTCTCATAGAGATGAGGCCTGTGTCCCAGTAGTGGGAACATTAATAGGCTGATGATGATGATGATGATGAAATAAATATCGCTTGACATTACACACAGCGTGATCTAGTGCCACACTAAGCAACGAGGCTTGTGTTGTGGACACCGGATAGTTGATATACTACATAGATACTTTTTGTTTGTAAATACATACTTTTTATACATATAAACATCCATGACTCGGAAACAAATGTCCATGCTCATCACACAAACATTTGCTCTTACCGGGATTCGAATCCGGGACCCCAGGAACACAAGGCAGCCTCACTACCGCTGCGCCATTCGGGTCGTCGTTATCTGTACTTACTGTTAAAAAAGAAAGCCTGTATGAACAACGATGACAAACAGGAACTACTTTTCAAACAACAATTATTACTATGGTAAGCGGTTTACAAATCACTTACGAATAGATATCTGTTTATTTAATCTATCATTATGGCCTGCCACAAATGTCAATTTTGTATTGATACCTCTACTAGTCTTACTACTCTCACAATTCTTGTTTCAGTATAGATTTATGTAAGGCCAATTAATTTAGATTTATGTAAGGCCAATTAATTTTCTTTGTGTTAGGGGTAGATTCAAATGAATAGTGCAGTTCGAACTACATAAAAATCATGATCTAAAAAAAAATCTGACTAACCCGATTTAAGTCAAACCTTGTTGCTCGCTGAGCCTGAGGTCCTAGGTTCAATTCCCGGGTCGGACAAAGTATAAATGGGTTTTTCCATCAGAAATTTCTCGGTAGTAGACATGGAGTCTGGATTTGTGTCCAGCAGATGGCAATAGGCTCGCCCCCTATTATAAGGGACTTAAAACATAACTGGAGAAATATGCGGGTGGACTATTAGGTATACCTCTGCGTAACTCTTCGGAAGTACACAGGTGTAATATTATGATGATGTTCTTAATGGGGGCTCTATCGCGCATGATTTCGCCGCTAGAGGCGTTCGTGTAGACTACGGTCTTCCGAAATGTCAGATGTCATACAGTGCTCGCGGGTTGCGTGCTTTTATTATCACGTATTTATACTAATACTTACGATTGTGTTCTAGACTGAGCCATTCCTGATTAAATGATTATAGTATGTGTATTGTGTATAGTAAATATGTATCTAAAGCTACACGATGTTGTTATACGTAATAAAATTAACTTTTTTATAAGTTCCGATAAAGTTATCGGAACTTATAAAAAAGTTAATTTTATTTTAAGGTATACTTTTTTATAAGTATAAAAAAGTACTTTAAAGTATTAAATAGAATGATTGACAGGACCTTACTCGACAGTGCGCCATCTGGTGAGCTCTAAAACGATAGCCATCATTGACTCAAGACATGGCTTTAAGGTGACACAGCTCACAGGCTCGAACTCATTGGTGGGCGTGACCAAAAAGCACGCTGTCTCACCTGGCATCGTGACCGACAGAGATAGTATCAGTGATGAGCAGTTAGACGCTAGTCTTCACGCACGTCTAGTTCGTACGTACACACACAGCGTTCCGAACCGTTCCGAACAAAAACGAAGTTACACGATGCACACAATTGATATGAAAAAACAGTAGCGTTTGTCTTTCTTGAGTACATGTACTGCTCTGCTAGAGTATGCTCTCCAGCAGAGCCACAATCAATGTCTATTTTATTATTACATATTGCACGTAGGTACACACGCACGTACGTTAGCCATGGGGTATCCGGCAGAGTAGAATAGAACCAACCCATTACACTCACGGGTGTCGTATAAGGCGACTAATGTCTGAGGCAGAACACCTTGTGCCTCCGTAGACCTGAGAATGGGCAGCAGCGTTTTCTGTTAGTCTTACATCACTGCGATCTCCAATCCGCCTGCCAAGCGTGGAGATTACGGCAAATTCCTCCCATCATGGGAGAGGCTTATGTCCAGCAGTGGACGTTGTGGGCTGTTGTTGTTTCACGTACAGCGATAACGATATACGTTGATACGTTGATGTACGTTTGACGTACATCATTTTAAGATATAATTGATCGATTTCCAAGATAGTGGCTCCGTGGCACAGCATGACACCATTCGACGCCAGCTCGAATCGCCGAGAAATCAGCAAGTAGGTATCTACCAACTCGTACTAAAGTAGTAGGCGCTGCGTCATCGTTTTGTACCTGTATGGCTCTCTAAGAACCTAATATAGATTGCTTATTATGTTTAGTTTTCCCCGGGTGGTCATACATGCAGCGATCGCTCAAGAGTTCACGACGCTGCCGCCGCGACGACACATGCTTACTTGAAAGTTCATCGCAGTTTATGTCCGATTGCAGCAGCATAACCAGCCTATAATGCTCCCACTGCTGGGACACAGAGCTCCTCTCTGTGAGAGGGAATGCGGGCCCAGTGCGGGTTGGTCTTATGTCAGAGTGGATACCTAATAATTGTAATTAGTTTTGCCTACATAAATTGTTTTACAAAAATACTTACCTGTCTTTTTACTTTTTTAGGTTTATAATTATGCTCAATATCACTAAATGTAAACACATGTTTTCATCAAGACAAATGCCAAATCAAGATTTTTTTCTTAGTATTTACATTTTAGAGTCCATGACAAAAATAATAGTCAATTTCGTCAGACGGACAGCGGAGCCTTAGTAATAGGGTGCCGTTTTTACCCTTTGCAGTTTGTCTATGTCACATGAAGGAAATTAAAAAAGCTATTGGCATACTTTTAGAGCATGAAAAGTGAAAACTACTTAAATATGTATAGAAAACGATTATAGAATAATTTAATGCCCAAAAAGTATACATATTTTCATTAGTCAATTTAGTCAGACGGCCAGACAGACAGATGGACAGCCAGACGGACAGACAGACAGACGGACAGATATACAGACGGACAGACAGATGGACAGCGGAGTCTTAGTGATAGGGTCCCTTTTTACCCTTTGGATTTTGTCTTTGTCACATGAAGGAAATTAAAAAAAAAACTAATTACTTTCACTCCTTAGAGACTAAAAGGGTCACTTTAGTCCCACTTAGTAGGGCTATAATGGCGTACTTTTAAAGCGTGAGAAGTGAAATCTACAATGTATAGAAATCGAATAAAGAATAATTGAATGCCCAAAAAGTATACATATTTTTGTTACTAAAAATATATATTTTTTTAGTTAGCCTATTCTGTCCCACTGCTGGACAAAGGCCTCCCACATTCCTTTCCAACTCTCCCGGTGTTTTGCCTCCTCCAGCCATTCAGTCAGGAACGAGTCCGTAAAAAAAATATTATTATACATAAATATTTAAAATGTAATAAATTTACATTTTTAATTTTTTATTAACAAAATTATAAATAAAATTAAAAGCATATAAAATAGGTAGCCCGCCAGCATCGGGAACAGGGTCCAAGCTGCTGGTGGTTAGGGCTCTTGAGAGAGGAACCTCCTAACAACACGCGCCGTGTCCAGAAGAACTGCTTTCTGAATCAAGCGCTTGATCCAGCTGCCTAGCGAGGGTCACCTCAGATGTTAGTTGAGGCTCCTGTCCAATTAAATTATTATTATTATGGAATTACATAATAACACAATTACTGACATTGTTTCTTTTTACGTCTGCGGTGTGTAATTACCGCCACTATAGCTCAAAATAAATGATTCCTAATAAACAGAAAAATAGTAAGGTATTTATGGTACTAGCCGTGCCGTGCCGTGCCGTGTGGTATCCGGCAGAGTAGAATAGAACCAACCCATTACACTCATGGGTGTCGTATAAGGCGACTAATGTCTGAGGTAGAACACCTTGCGCCTCCGTAGACCAGAGAATGGGCAGCAGCGTTTTCTGTTAGTCTTTCATCACTGCGATCTCCAATCCGCCTGCCAAGCGTGGAGATAACGGCAAATTCCTCCCATAATGGGAGAGGCTTATGTCCAGCAGTGGACGTTATGGGCTGTTGTTGTTGTTGTATGGTACTAGTGTGGAAAGTTGGTTTTTACAAACGAGTAGACGAATGTAACCGTAATTTACGCACGTGTACATTGTAATACAAGGGGCTAAAATGACCCATTATACACGAGGTAGTGAATAGGAACCGAGTTATAATGGGATTTTAGAACGAGTTATAATGGGATATTAGTGTGTCACACTGTAATTTTTACTTTGAGTGGGAGAAAAATAGTCAATTTAGTCAGACGGATAGACGGACGGACAGACAGGCGGACAGACAGACTGACAGACAGACGAACAGACAGACGGACAGACAGACTGACATACAGACAGACGGACAGACAGATGGACAGCGAAGTCTTTGTAATAGGGTTCCGTTTTGAAAGCTATAGCTCTTATAATGGGATTTTAGTGTTACACTGTACTTTTCACTTTGAGAGCGAGAAAAATAGTCAATTTAGTCAGACGGACAGACAGATGGATGGACAGAGCGATGGACAGACAGACGGACATACAGACAGACAGATGGACAGCGGAGTCTTAGTAAATAGGGTAACGTTTTTAATGCTATAGCTCTTATAATAATTTTCTAAAGCACATACATATTTTCCCTATTTGTCTTAGTTTATTTGAATAATTTCGCAGTACTGCATTCTATTTTTCTTACATATGTGAACATTAGGACCATACACCATTGCGTCTCTTAGAGCGTTTATTACACTGCTATCTCCATCACTAAATTTTTAAATACAATGTTTTAATGTAAGATTACACCTCCACAACCCCCGTACTATTCAATCCATACATCAGCACAATGTTTTGAATGCGTTACATTGAGTTGTAACACAAAACATGATTTTTCACCCTAAAAAAGTCGTTTGATGTACAGAATGCTTGGTTGACTGACGGCTTCGTGAGGAGGTCTTTTGCACCCTGTATTCATGACGTGTCATCAATTCATCCTGCGTGGTCCTGTAAACGCATAACTCAATTAGAATATGCAAAAACTAACAAAATAGTGCATTGTAAACATAGTCAATTTAGTCTGAAGGACAGACAGTTGGACAGACAGACGGACATACAGACGGCTAGACAGACAGATGGACAGACAGACAGATAGACACACAGATGGGCAGACAGACGGACAAACAAACAGACGGACATACAGACGGATAGACAACAGATGGACAGACAGACAGAGGGATAGAAAGATAGTTGGCCTGACAGACAGACAGACGGACAGACAGACATGGGCAGACAGACAGAATGGGGATAGAAAGAAAGATGATAGACAGACAGACGGATAGACAGACGCACAGACAGACGGATAGACAGACATGGACAGACAGACGGATAGGCAGCGGAGTCTTAGTAATCATAGGGTACTGTTTTTACCCTTTGGAGTTTGTCTATGTCACATGAAAGAAATTAAAAAAAAAAAACTTTTACTTTCTAGAGACTAAAAAGGTTACTTTAGTCCCTGATGGACTAAAGATGACTAGCGATAGCATAAATTATTATTCACAGAAAACACGTTTTAGTTTTCAGACATTTTATTGAGAACTGTTGTCATGCCTACAAACAAAGTCACTATGTGACAGATTATATACCATGAAGGTATCAACCTCCAACAGTCCCGCTTCGTAGGGCTATATTGGCGTACTTTTAGAGCATGAGAAGTGAAATAATAGATTGTACATCAAGTGCATAAAATGCACCATTTCACGAGACGTTTTTTTTTTTGTTAAATGGAGTGTAAGGTTTGGTCAGTACATGAGGAATATCGGAACTAATCTATTCACATTGTGCAGACATTGCTTCATGTGCTTCTGCTGCACAGGTATCTTGCCCGAAATCTTGTGTTGATCTAAAAAAAAATGGATTACACAGGGTCAAATTAAATGAGTTAGCGAAACTCCGCACATAAAAATCAAAAGCTATTTTTTTTCGGGTCAACGATACACACAGCACAGCGGGTCTAAAATAGCCGCTATAGCAGAATCTACGCAGAATCTTAGCATGAATCACGTTAAAAAATTTAAATTCTTAAAATGGACTTTATGTCAATAACTATAAAGTCCATTTTAAGAATTTTAAATTTTTAACGTGATTTACAAAACGATTCTGCTAAAGCGGCATTTTAGACCCCCGGTACAGATTTCATAAGTTTTTACCGTGCCGGAAGTGCCAGAGGTTGGTTTTATATATGTATAGGCACCAAGAGCAGCGAGCGGTGGCCCAGTGGTGGCGGCCCCGACTTACGAACAGTAAGTCATGGGTTCGAACCCAGACAGGCGCTTTACTTTGTATAATTTATTTCAACACCACTGCTCTCAAAGCGGTGAAGGAAAACATCGTGAGGAAACCGGAATGTCCTACAACCAAAAATTCGAAGACATGTGACATCTACTAACCCGCACTGGCCCGCGTGGTGGATTATAGCCCATTACCTCCTTTGCCTCTTAGAGAGGAGGCCTGTGTCCCAGCAGTGGGAACATTAATAGGCTGATGATGAGGCACCTACTATTTGCGCAACCATTTCCATTTACATACTGATACCGATACTGTTAGCCTGCGTCATCCCACTGTTGGGCAAAGGCCTCTCCCCATTTACATAAGCATACAAAATAAAAGTCACTAGCGCATTGGGCACCCTACTGCCTATACACAAAGCCGCGCCGCCGGCCACCATGGGTAAAGTAAGCCTGCGACACTACGTGTAGAGAATAGCACTAATGGTTGAAGTCACCATCGACACGTGCCTCTGATGTCGATGCCGCGTGTCGCTCGTGTGTAAGAACACTAAATAGATTAGGTGCAACAAATTATATGACTTACCCATTGTTAATTTGTAGTTATTCACACCTGTTCTTCAATGAACCAACACAATATCACTAGCAGAGCGTCCACTCAAACCAAAAATTAAATTTTTTATCAAAAATCCGGAGTCCAAACAGTTATACGTCAAACGTCACACGAATGACATAGGCTTTAGAAGCAGATTCGAAATTTCGAATATAACTGGAATAGGGTGGAGTCTCCTAGTATTAGCCTCCTCCTAAAATCGGCCTTTTCTAGAAAAAGTAACATAACTATAAAATTTGCCCTAAAATCATAATACTCTTCATGCAAAAACGACTCTATATCCATACACATAACCTCCCATACCATAAATACATTTCATTTTAAAATCTTCATGATGAGAAACTTTGAAATTTATTTATTTTTTTATACTATCTGTCATTTCGAATTACATTCAAAAATTGAATACATTTTTTTAATCATCTTTTAAAACCCTTCATTTTGATACCCCACTCGATGGTATTAGAAGAAAAAAAAATTCGAAGTCTACAATATGGCACCCCAAATCCACGATTTTTTTTTTTTGCAAGAAATCAAAAGCACTTAAAAATTACAAGTAGTCAAAGTTCAAAAAAAGTTGACACGGTCGATAATTGGTACCACCACCCTACGCGCGTATGACATATTGTTAATGTGTGCGTGAACGTCGTCGTCGTCCTCCCGCACCGCGCACCGCAGCGGGGGAAACATTGTTCAGTGAGATGCACGATAAGTCTAGTAAAAGGCGCGCGTAAAAAAATACGAAAAGGCCTTTGGAAAATCGGGTTTTATGAAAAAACCACTGCATAAATCAATTACAAGTAAAATTTATTGAATTCTTCGATAATTGTGCTGTGTCGGTACCGACTTTGTTTTGGAAATTTGACACTTCTTTTATTACTAATTTACGCCCAAAGTTACGTTAAAATTGGCAATAAAAATGAATCTTTGGTAGCTCGTAACTTTTGAATGGCTTTTTATTTTACTATTCTGTTTCCGTACAGACACAATTAATAATGAGACAAAACGATACCATGTTTAACTTTAGTTGTACCATGACAAACAGTGGAGTAATAGCCCCCCGAAATTTGTATGGAAAATATGTTGCGCAGATCAACCTTAAGCAGAGATCTGCCATTTCTTAATCGGATAAAACGTTGAATAATTAAAAATTACAAAACTTCGCCTGCAGCCATCTTAAAACGATAAGATAAGCAGAAAACTTTAGGAAGTTTTAATAAGAATTGTCCTTCAAAAATTGTAAACACAAAAATACACAGAACATTTTCATGGCCGAAAACTTTATCAAAAAAAGCTTGCCATGATTTATCATTCTAAATTGATTTAATGACTAACAGACGACAAGGCGGTGGCACCAACAGTCTCTCAACCGGAGTTTCGAAACTTTTACCTTACCGATAATAAATGAAGCAAGTTATGACAGTTGGGATGGAATCGTGACCGTTTGTGCGTGCTGTCAACGACTCCTGCTACGCCGACGGCCCGAACAAAGCAATTAGCAGCGAGTGGCATTAATATTGTAAATGAAGTTGATGTTATCGGTGTAAGAGGCACCGAGTTTGATAAGACTGATATTGTGAAACTAAGTTTTCGTCTCATTATAATACTGTTATGAAAAACGAAAATTTAAGAATAAGGGTCTGTGAAGAATATTTAAATACCTAGGTAGCTTGTTGCTCTTGCAACATCTCTCACAGCTAAATGTTGACCTTGCCATTTTGGATATTTTATTTAATAAATAAAAATCAAGTCACTAAAACAATCGTTTTATTAAAAGCAATAAGGTAGAAGTTGGATTAAAATATGAGAACGTTTAAAACCTCTGCTAAAAAGGGAAGTATGGACCAGAATTGATCATCCTTTTCCAACTGCTTTTTAAATTCAGAACATTGTTTCTGGATTACTGTTTTGCTATTTTGTGTCAGAAAGATGATACGCTGGCTAAAACAGATAAGACAGAGAATAAATTATGTGGATCGCGATAGATGGCGTTACTTGTCCATAATGGCGATGTGATGTGATATGCGGTGATGGTATGCCTTGCCACTTAAGAAATTTTCCTTAATTTATTTATTTATTTATTAAACTTACACACTATCTTTACAGAATTACCCCAATACAATAGTGGTTAGTGGTTACATATAAGGAAAATAAATGTATCAATAACATTAAACACACATATGCTTAGATATTTAATTTTTACGGCTTTACAATATTATAATAAATTAACTTGTATTCTGAAATCAAGTTAATTTACACGTTAGGTACTAAAGTTAATATTCATTTCAGTAGGGATACCAACAATTTGTTACAAGGATACATATGCTAAAACCATTTAATTAACTTAACCAATTATCACTGCAAGCAAACAAGTCCAATGGCTTGCTGGCTATTACTTGCATACTTGGTTGGTATCAGAAGTAGACATGGATAAATATCCATGTCTACTTCTGATAGGTGAATGTTTCAGTGGCTTTCCTGATACTTGCGAACTTGTGAACGTACAAATTTCTGGTATGTGTATTAGAGGCTTAGTTAGCAATAGTTAAGTCTGTGTAAATAGCTGTTAAATATTTCGCTGTTTTGATTATGTAATCAATCTCAATGTAAGTAATCAAACACTGAATGGAATTTTGGAATATTGCTCTGTCATCATCATCTAGGAGGAGATCGTGGCTAAATAATAACAGCGGCTCGGGTTGATCTTTAGGTCAAGCCGTGCTTCCTTAGATTGGTCTGTGGATGGGTGACCACCCATTATATACCGAGTTTCCTCCATGCCTCGAAAAGCACGTTAAGCTGTTGGTCCCGGCTGTCATTTGTGATCTTTGACAGTCGTTACAGGTAGTCAGTGGCCCAAAAAGTCTGAAACACTGGCATTCAGCTGCATCCGGATGGACTGAAAACCGATTCTAGCATAACATCCTGATGATGATGCCAGAGCATCATCTGCCCAGCCTTTTCCCAAGTTTATTGGGATCGGCTTCCAGTCTAACCGGATGCAGCTGAATACTACAACTACTACTACAACAGCCCATAACGTCCACTGCTGGACATAAGCCTCTCCCATGAAGGGAGGAATTTGCCGTAATCTCCACGCTTGGCAGGCGGATTGGAGATCGCAGTAATGAAAGACTAACAGAAAACGCTGCTGCCCATTCTCTGGTCTACGGAGGCGCAAGGTGTTCTGCCTCAGACATTAGTCGCCTTATACGACTCCCGTGAGTGTAATGGGTTGGGTATATTCTACTCTGCCGGATACCACACGGCTAAATACTAGTAGATATTTTACATAGAGCGACTGCCTAACTGACCTCCGTAACCCAGTTAGTACTGGGTAATACGATACCCCTTGGTAAGACTGGTTGTCAGACTTTTTGGGCCACTGACTAACCGCTACAGCTATAGGAAATATGTAAGAAATTCAAAACTTTATTATTCCTTAAAAATGCCTTGTATTGGCCCATATAAACATTGTGGTACATATTTCTAATACAACACATATTTTACAATTTAATATTTTATGTAGCGTGTTTTTGATGAAATGGAACGCAAATTCAAAACGTCGTTGTCGTTCGTCGCCGGTAGTGACGTCAAACGTAATGTGTCAAAGAAACATTTTTATTTTAAAACTACTTAAAGTTTCACTAAGATGTTATTATAATATTGTTATTGCAATGTTTGCTTGAATAAAGCAAATTGCAGAATATTATTATCTTTTTTGAGCGACAAGCAGTCGTTGAACTTAACTTTTAATTATTTTATTAGGTTCATAGTACTGTACTTTATTGATTTAAGTGAAGAAAAAAGCAATTTCGCGGCAATGTCGCGTCGCCAACTTACAGAACGCAGGGTGCGTTCTGGAAGGTGGTGGTCTAGCACATAGGTGGCGAAATGTAGTTATGCTATGTCTACACCGCTGCCTTACCCTGGTGAATTACAGGTGTGATGTTATGTGTCAACGGAGAGTACATTATTGTTGACCAATCGGAGAATTCCTGTAAAATATGACGTCTTTACCTCGACGGGTGACGTTATTCACATGTATAATGATCAAAACCCAAACCAGGAAAAAGGATGACTTTAACAAATAGATCATCGTATTTAATGCTTTAATTATTATTAGTGTAATGTACACCAACATTGCTATTACCTATTAGCGCTATGTGTTGTTGCGGTAAATTGTTAGTTTTGCCTTATAAGGTCAGAATTGAATAGCCACAATGCCTACTTTGAAAAGCGAGCAGTGTTTAAAATATACTGTGTGAAAACTCCTGAGAAATCACTCTGCGCAATGCTAAATTAGAGTTTGAAAGGTTCTTACATTAGAAACCGGGTGATTTTTACCATCAGTTGGGTTCAGTTCAGTGGGATTTCCCCTGAAATCAAACTGACATACTCAACAGGTACTTTCAAATTGCTAAGCTTGGAAGAACTGCTTTCTTTATAGCTAAAGAATTTTAGACATAATATGGAGCAGCTTATCTTCACCTAACATAAATATTTTGTCAAAGGATATATCAGCTAGAACCTACAAAATATATGGAAAAGCAAATACAAAGCAGCTACAATATATATTACATGTTGTAGAAAATGTATCTATAAATAAATCATTATTAGCGGATGAGACTATATTTAGCGACCGGAAAAAGTACATGGCGAAGTTTGCGAGAGATTGTCTTATTAGCTCATACTGAGAAAAGTCGCGTTACACACAGCTTCCAAGTTTGGTCAACGTGTCTTTCTATAGAATAATAACAAATTTATTTCTACAACTTCAAAAAACATTACATCAATGTGTTCTCGACCCCTGAACTAGGTAAAAGGATCTGTTATACATCATATATATGTACAACAGATCCTTTTACTATTCTTTATACCGTTAGTTAGACAGAGAGAAATAGCAGTCATCATCTTGTTTTGCTCTCGCTGTCTCATTTGGGATCAGCTTCCCGGAAGCTTCGCTTTCCTTGCTCCCGAATTGGTAATTTGCTTAGAGCTCTGTACCTGGGCAGCCCGCCCAGGTACAGAGTAAACTCAAACCTTTGGTATGACATGGTTAGCTGACTGTCTGTCCACTTCTGACTACCAGTGATTTTCATAGAACTATAATTTGAAGATCTGATAATTATTTTACTAATATCATTGATCAATGATATTTTTTTTAATAATAACACGGAAGTTTGTGAGGATGAATAGATGGATACTTGTTACTCTTTCCCGAAAAAACCACTGAACGGATTTGGATAAAATTTTGTACACAGATTTTTTGATTACCCAATATTTATTTATTTAATGTTAATAAACGGTATTGTGTAGAAACAACTCAGAAGGTACTTACTTACATACATTGCACAATGCACACATAAATATAGAAATATTTCTGATTCACGAGATCAAGCTTTCACTAAAGTATTCCTGCTCCATCTTTACATTGAAAGGCCCTGACATGTTTTCGCGTGCCTAAGAGGCTGGATTAACACACTTAAGGGTACAGTGTGATCCCGTGTAACAATTTTCGATTAGCGATTTTTTAGTAGTCAGGTTTTTTAGTTGTTTACAACACAAATTTTTGTTCTTTAGGAAACTATTAACGTTACAGTGTGACTGTGTGTCTCATTCGAGGAAGACGATGTTAGACGATATCCCCTTCGCGCCAATTAAAACAATTCGGTGCAATAGTCACGCGTTCCTTATTCAATGTTACACCTACGATACCAATATCAGCCGGGTTCTCGTGTTATATATTGCTAGCTTGATTTATTTATTTAAACTTCATGTGCAAGAGTGGTACATAGGCAGACTTAGATTGCGTGGAGTTCGGTAATTGTGTAACCTTAACTGGGATAAAAGTATTCTATGTGTTAAGGGGACTACAGGAGCTAAACGCGAGTTTTATAATGCCTGAAAGCATATGATTCACTGCAATAAACAAAATCAGAAAAATATATGATACTCTTCTGGATATAATTATGCTAATTAGACAATGGTGTCGATTCTGTTGTGCACAAACTAAACTTAATTTAGGCCATTGCTATCTTTTACTAAAAGGCAGTGCGAGCAAAGGACGGCTACAGCTATGAACTAAGTTATAGATGTCAATCTAGTTTATGCCTTGCGCTTCACCGCGTTTTTAGTCAACATGTTTTCACGTGCACCCTTCACTTGTATGAAAATATTAGTTCCAACTTTTGACAGCTCTAAATTACGTTCGTCTCTTTCTCGTTGTATTAGAGAAAAAAAGATAACAATAGCCTAAATAAAGTTTAGTTTGTGCACAACAGAATCGACACCAGTGTATTGAAAACATAATACAACTAATTTTACTCAATAACAAAAAATCACCAACTTATCTCTAAAACTTTCTTTTAACGAGTAAAAACACGCGATCATTCTGATTTTTTGGCAAATAATTCTAAAAGCAACATTTTAACAAAAGAGTGTTTTATTTTTGAGAGATTTTTTTATTTCAATATTTATTCATTATTTTCTTCAAAAACTGGCCGCTCAGTAACTCTCTCGCTCTCGTTTACTCCGATACAAATAGACAGTGTGCGCGCATTAGGTCCTGTAGTCCCCTTAATTACGGTTATAAGCTGTCTGTGTGACATTTTATCTAAATTCGTTAAGGAGGTTTTGCTTGAAAGAGTAACAAACACTCTCACAAACTTTCACACTTTTATTATTAGTATAAGATTTAAGGGCAGATTTTTCCAAAGCTAGAAGAAATCTTTATGACGTGAAATTAAATTTACATTTGGCAGTTGACTGTTGGACATGAGGTCGATGCAGGGTGTTAAACAGAAATATAAATAGGTTACCCACAAATTATAAATAAATAATAATGAACCATATACCTTCCTATACGATAAGTATAATACCAAATACAATTCAAAATAAGTTTTGCATTATTTTGTATTTTTCCTGTCTCATCTAGTTCAGTTGTATTGAAGATACGTGATTTACGAACAAAATATTTTAGAACGAAACGCGTTAAAAAAAAGTAAAGATGCTACTTCAAATTACTTTTCATTTTATTTATCAGTTGTTTTTTTTTACGTTTAAACATCCTCTTTCTTGTTCTTAAAATAATCAATAGTGGTATCAGTATTATAGATATTTTTTTAATAGGGTTTCACATCGATACATTTCAAATCTTCATTCATAGACTTTCTTTACTGAGTGTACCATCCTAAAACAACTAAGTACTTAAAAACCTTTTTAGGAAAGATCAAAGTAATCTTGTGGCGGTTCTGACACATCTTGGCAAATACCAGATAACAATATAACCATACCGTCAGGACATTTCATGCCATGAAATAGTGGTCCTACAACGTTGCGTTCAAGATTCATGTGTGAAGTTAGCATTACGTCATAGAGGTACAGCAATACTTCCGCAGGAGTAGCTCCCTCCAGTATTGTAGGAACTGCAGGGGTTGGGGATCCCAAGAGAGACAAATCCGTGACAGCAGTTCCGACGGCGGCGGTCATTGCGATTGCGAAGATTATCACTCTCATCTTGTGCATCCTGAAAAATATTATATTGAATGTTATTATGATGATGATGATGCCAGTTGGTGCCAGTTAAGATGAGAATAGCGGTCATTGACCCACCTACATTTATTAAACTTCTTAACTTTGAAAACCCAAAATAAGCTTGTTCAAGTCTTGAATCGTCATCTATCGTGATCTTCAACATTTTTTGTAATGAAAAACGATACATGGTTTATTTGTTTTGGTTCGTATAAACAGATATTAGGGAAAGGGCAACGACCGCTTTTCTCATCTTAGAAAAGCGGTCGTTGAAGTAAAGTTAATAGTAGTAGTAGTATAGTTAATAAAGTTTTCTACAACCACACTATAGTTGGTGCCAACCAACTATAGTGTGGTTGTAGAAAACTTTGGTGTGCTGCTCTTTCATGTGCTCTCAAGTGGCTATCATATCTAACTTTGGCCGAAAAACACCGAGCACAAAGCGGGCATGTCAGAACACTATTGAAAAAAATGTAGGGTATATCATTATATTAAGGCTATGAGGGAAGCCTTTGCCCAGGAGTGGGAAATTAGAGGCTAAGTAAAAAACAAATGGTGTTGCGATGGTGGGCGTAAGCGCTGCTGTTGAGTATGAGATGTTGGGTTCCCGGGTCGGGCAAAGTGTTATGGAGTTTTCCCAGCAAGGATTTCTGAGTAGGAGCCCGCAGTTTGGATTTCTGCCCGGCTCAAGTAGGGTTACCGATTTGAAAAGTCCTAACAAAAAGCCGGACATTTCGATAAAAGTCCGGTCTTTTAGGTCACAAAATGGTCACATTACCCACTTAGTTACAGTGGTATGGTAGGCATAGTAGCAGACGCTCGCATTGCGAGGCGGGTAGGATGCGGGGTGAAAGGGGATTGAAGTATTTATTTTTGTTTTGATTGAAGAAAATATTTTATCTTTGAACTAATAGTTGATTGTTTGCAAATTTCGCATTAAAATATTTATTGTTAAGTTTTGTTTTTGAAGGGACCACTTGCAGATACAATTCGTTAAGGATGTCAAACTGCTTAACCGGACTATCCTGTGGTGGCCAAAAATTACTTTAAGGCCCCCAGCCAGGGCTTACAAACTAGGATTTTCAGTTAAATGAACATCACTAAGGGCACCCCCTGTGGAGTTCGGGCCTCGGCTTAGCGCGTCATTGAGGGAGGGCAGCAAGGGTGGCTGGGTCGGATTATTATTTTGGGAATTTAAAGCTACATGCTCAGGGGCGCGGGCTGGCTCGTCGAGCAATGGTCGGGCGGTGATGTTACGGGGGGGTCGCGCTCGCGGTACACCACGGTGGCGGGGTCGGGTTCTGATTTGCGGTTTGTATTTGTGTTTGTTTTTGTTTTTATTTTTACGTAATGTGCTAGTTTCCCTACAACTCTCCTGAATGAGGGTGGTGGGGTCGTCAGGTATGAGTAAAGTATGCCTGGGACGGCGAATCTTTAAAATTTTTGATGGGACATAATGGGCGGCTGAAGAGATCAAGGGGTTGTTATGCTTCTCGGCCTTGCCAAAGCAACTCTTTGAGAGACGTTTCATGAACTGTTGTATGGTTGGGATTTTGAGATCTACGTGAAGTTGTAAGTTCCTGAGGTAACACGGTGAGCCCGTGGCCCTTCGGAGAAAACGGTTTTGTAGGGTCTGCATCCTATGGATTAGGTAGGGTTTTGCATGCGCGAACACAAGGCACGCGTATGTCATGATAGGCCCAATGCATGCGGTGTAAATACGCAATTTGCACTTAAGTGACAATTTGCTGCGTGCATTCAGCACATAGTGAGAGCGAAGGCGGCACGCGAGCGTACCGTTCTTATGTGCTCTCGGAAGTTTAGGCGTTGATCTAAGATGACCCCCAAGTATTTGGCATGCGTCTCCCAAGGGATCGGCTTGTCAAACATGGTGATCGGACTAGGGTTCGGGGGAACAGTATGGTGGGGCCTGGTGAAAAGTACCACCTGGCTCTTGTCGGGATTGACTTCTATTCTCCATCTCCGGAACCAATCACCTAAGGCGTTTGCGGAGGTTTGGAGAATACTAGAGATTTTAGAGGGACTCCTTCCAGAGTAATAAAAGGCCGTGTCGTCAGCAAAAAGGGCTAACTGGGCTGTACTACTCTGTGGGATGTCGCTAGTGAACAGCGTGAATATTAATGGGGATAGCACCGAGCCCTGAGGGACACCGGCGCGAATCGGATGAGGGGCGGAAAGCGCACCCTCGATGCGGTATTGGAAGGTGCGATTCGACAAAAAGTCTCGGAGGATGAGACCGAGACGATCTGGCACACCGAGCCGATACAACTTGTATATCAGCCCGTTGTGCCAAACCTTGTCAGATGCTTTCGCAACATCGGAGAACAAGGCACCGGTCATCATGCCTCGCTGGAAGCGAGCGCTGATGTGTTCTACTATGCGGTGCACTTGTTGGAAACAAGAGTGTTGGGATCTATTTATTATTAAGTTGATTGTTTGTTGATTAAATACTGATTTTATATTAGCTTACTTAATATGTAGTTTTATTACTCATATTCCATCTAATTTTAAAAAATCCGACAAACTAAAAGGCCGGACAAAGTCTGGACAAGAGTCTAAAAGTTGGTTACCCTTCAGCATAGCCTTCGGGTACGGAATCCTAAAAACTAACCATGTGAAGATAAAGTTATTTAATGCAGTTAGTGCAAGTCCCACTCATAAATTGAATTTAGGATAAAAGTAGATATGTTTCACGTATCCACGATCTCGATTAATGGCAAAGTCATAAGTGCAAAAAAAAGTAAAACAATACCTTGCAAATCCTTTGATCACGAACAAAAATGGTTGTCCTGAATAAATGCTCAGTATTATTTGCTCCTGCAAATCGGAATTAGGTATTAACCAATTTACTAGTTTATTTTGTCTTTGTCACTACACGGTGCGAAGCAGACTAATCTGAGAGCTAATATTATAGTACAAGGTAAATTGTTTCAGTGCTAGTATTTTATGAAAAACAGTTATTTTTGTTCATTATTACTCATTCATTACGCACTTATTGATTGATCACAAAAGGTTTCTAGTGGTAACATCTTTAGTTCGAATTTCAATGTAATGTAATAATGTTAATGCAGCCAATCTGAATGTCACCGACCTTTGTGGCCATTTTAAGAAATATCTATCACATTATAAATAAAATTAGATTACCACTAACTTTCGAAATTATAATCGAAAAACTTTAAACTGGGGATCACGGGTTATATTTCATGATTGATCATTATTTTGAGCTCCCGATACGTTGCTGCAAGGACCATGATCTCGGGATGATTCAATTTGGATCTTTAACTTTTTACATACAAACATTAAACATCCTAAGGGCCGAATTTCGTATAACCTTTTCTTAGTGAGCACCTAGAAGCCGAAGGAACTTTCAAGCCCACATTCATGTCTCTAACTATAAACAGTGTAGATAATTATAGACCGATCTCAGTCTTGTCTGCCATCTCTAAAATATTAGAAAAGATCTTTAATAATCGATTAGTGGACTATCTTGAGTTATACAAATTACTAAGTGACAACCAGTATGGCTTTAGAGGTGGCAGGTCCACTGAAAATGCTGTTGCTGCCTTGGTAGACCACGTAGTATCTAAATTAGATGGTAAAATGAAATGCTTGGCTATCTTCTTGGATCTTTCTAAGGCATTCGACACTGTGTCCGTTCCCCACCTATTATCTAAGCTGGAGGCTACGGGCATTCACGGACATACCTTAAAGCTTTTCCAGGATTACCTTTGTGTCTATCACACATTGAGTTCTAACTCAATGCGTCAAAATAAATGATGTTATTAGTGACACCATTTCATTGAGTTTTGGCGTTCCTCAGGGCTCAATCCTGGGTCCTACCCTTTTCCTAATCTATATTAACAACGTATGCAAAATGTCTCTAATGAATTGTTCAATCTTCACTTACGCAGATGATACGGCTATGTTAATTCATGGCTGTGCCTGGCCTGAAACAGTAAAATACGCGGAACTTGCTGTGAATATGTGATGTCTTCAGTGATGATATGGCTGTCAAGTAATATCCTTACCTTAAATTTAAATAAAACGGTATACTTACCTTTCTCCTTACTATCCACCAACCTCCCTCCTCCGGATTCAATGGTGCTTAGAGCTCATACTTGCTCAATCGATCTTTCTTCCTCACAATGTGACTGCCCTCAAATTAAAAGATGTGAGTCTGTCAAGTATCTCGGTGTATATGTAGATAGTTCTCTGAGCTGGAAACCACACCTTAGTAATCTCATATCACGAGTCCGCAAGTGTATATTTATTTTTAAAAGGCTAAGGCACTCCGCTGACGGCCAAACGCTTAAAACTATCTATTATGCCCTGGGTCAAAGCATAATAAACTACTGCATCACAGTGTGGGGTGGGACTCCCAAGACAATACTCTAATATAAAGAAGAACTGAGAAAAGTGTCAAATTCATCTGTGGACATAGTCTGTGGATCATTCTATTGTTTGTTTGTGTTCAACGGCTACGTGGAATACGGATAAAAGCTATTTTATGCCATTCTACTACTAAATAATAACCATTAAGTCCGTGCCTTAAGTAAGGTTATAATCTTCTACCTTTCATATCTTTTTTGTCCCAACTTCTATAACCTACTTTCTTTTTGCTTTTTTGTTAGTCTTAAGTCGTTCTATAACAATTCATAAGTTTACACAATGTACGCTCCCCATATCACTGGGTCCCGAATTACATGCAATCTCGCCATTCTCCTTTACATTTGGCAGTTGACTGTTGGCCACGAGGTCGATGCAGGGTGTAAAACAGAAATATAGATAGGTAACCCACAAATTATGAATAATTGTAATGAATCATGTACCTACCTATACGATAAGTATAATACCAAATACATTAACATAATTAAAAATTAGTTCCATTATTTTGTATTTTTCCTGCCCCATATAAATATAATTGAGTTGTATTGAAGATACGTCATTTACAAACAAAATATTTTAGAACGAACCACATGAAAGTACTTTTCAGTTGCTTTTAGGGTTCCGTACCCAAAGGGTAAAAACGGAACCCTATTACTAAGACTTCGCTGACTGTCCGTCTGTCTGTCTGTCCGTCTGTCCGTCTGTCTGTCACCAGGCTGTATCTCATGAACCGTGACAGCTAGACAGTTGAAATTTTCACAGATGATGTATTTCTGTTGCTGCTATAACAACAAATACTAAAAACAGAATAAAATTAATATTTAAGGGGGGCTCCCATACAACAAACGTGATTTTTTTGCCGTTTTGTCTAATGTATAGAGATAATGGTACGGAACCCTTCGTGCGCGAGTCCAACTCGCACTTGGCCGGTTTTTTTTTTACGTTTACATCCTCTTTCTTATTCTTAAAACAATCAATAATGGTATCAGTATTATATATATTTTTTTTAAAGGGTTTCACATCGATACATTTCAAATCTTTATTCATAGACTTTCTTTACTGAGTGTACCGATTCGAAAACAACTGCTATCTATTAATAGAAAAAATCAGAGTAATCTTGTGGCGGTATTGACACATCTCGGCCTTTACCAGGTGACAATGTAGGCGTACCGAAAATACAATACTGCATGTTGATTCTATTCTCCATGTGTGAAGTCAGCACTACGTCATAGAGGTACAGCAATACTTCCGCAGGAGTAGCTCTTTCCAGTATTGAAGGAACTGCAGAGGTTGGGTATCCCAAGAGAGACAAATCCGTGACAGCAGTGCCGACGGCGGTGATTGCGATTGCGAAGATTATCACTCTCATCTTGTGCGTCCTGGAAAATATTAGATTGAATGTTATTATGATGATGATGATGCCATCTAGCCGATTTCGGCTACAGCGACTGCATTCCATGGCTTTCTATAGTTGGTGCCAGTTAAGATGAGAACGGTCATTGCCCTTTCCCTAATATCTCTTAGTACGAACCAAAACAAATAAACCAAGTATCGTTTTTCATTACAAAAAAATTTGAAGATCATAGATATAGATCATAGATCATAGATGACGATTCCAGACTTAAACAGGCTTATTTTTATTACCCACGACGGAACGGAGACGTTGTATGCGTTTGGGGTGAGAAGATGTTTGTTTGTGTGTTTGTTTGTGCAAATGCATGTTGCCATTTTTCTTCAAAACTACTTGTCCGATTTTGATGCGGTTTTCAGTTATGGGTTCCAGTTTGATTGGTGCATGTTCTTAGATAGGTGTTACGGTGACAACTCACCAGGGGGCGCTGCAGCAAACATTTTTTGTGCAAATATAAGTTGCCATTTTTATCCAAAACTGTTAGTCCGATTTTGATGCAGTTTTCAGTTATGGGTTCGGGTTTCATTGGTGCATGTTCTTAGATAGGTGTTAGTTACGGTGACAACTCACCAGGGGGCGCTGCAGAAAACAATTTTTGTGCAAATCCATGTTGGCAGTTTTCTCCACAACTACTAGTTCGATTTTGATGCAGTTTTCAATGATGGGCTTTGGGTTTTATTGGTGCATATTCTTAGATAGGTGTTACGGTGACAACTCACGAGTTGTCTTCTCACGAGGGAACTCCTCAACGGTAAATAGCACGAATACGAAGTTTTGTAGACTCGTTGATATTTGATAGATAAACATGATTTCTATCATGACCTGATTCTACAGCCAGGATTGTCTTCTCGCGAGGGAACTCCTCAACGGTAAATAGCACGAATACGAAGATTTGTAGACTTCGTTCATATTTGAACGATAAACATGATTTTTATCATGACCTGATCCTACAGCCAGGATTGTCTTCTGGTGAGGGAACTCCTCAACGGTAAATAGCACGAATACGAAAATTTGTAGACGCGTTCATATTTTTGATAGATAAACATGATTTCTATCATGACCTGGTCCTACAGCCAGGATTGTCTTCTCACGAGGGAACTCCTCAACGGTAAATAGCACGAATTGAATGATTACGACAAAACTAAAAATTTATAAAATTATCAATTAAAAAACCTTTTTAAATTATCTTATTAAATAAGCTTTTATAAAAATGAACTCAAAAGAAGAAAATAAATCTTTTAGTAAATGAAAACGAAAAGCTTTCATAAAAGCTTGTTCCGACTACTAATTCGATTTTGATGCTCTCTAAAAAAATTCAAATAAAAAGCAAAATTAAATTAAATTATTCAAGTTACTATAAAACTGCAAAACGAGTTCATTTCATGGCAGCCCCCGACGGATATTCGTGGGTTTTTTATTAAGTTGTTTTTTTTTTTTAATTATTTGATCCTTTTTCAATTACTTTTTAACCGTCGTGGGTTTTTCTAAATTTGTAATTTTGCTTTTTCGGTTTTCAAAGTTAAGAAGTTTAATAAATGTAGGTGGGTCAATGAACGCTAGTCTCATCTTAACTGGCACCAACTATAATGACAGCCCTGCCTTCCCTCAGGGTTATTTTTGGAAACGAAGCATGTAAGATATTTTCTTCATAAAATCTCACCTATAATTTTGTTGAAATAAAGTTGTATATCTAATATTGACTTTCCTTAAGATAAAAAACAGCCAAGTGCTAGTTGGACTCGCGCATGAAGGGTATCGCAGCTGGGAGCCCCCTTTAAATGTTTAATTTATTATTTGCTCTTATAGCGGCAACAGAAATACATTCTGTGAAAATTTCAACTGGGATCATGAGATACAGACAGACAGACGGACAGCGGAGGCTTAGTAATAGGGTCCCGTTGGTTACCCTTTTTGTACGGAAACCTAAAAACTAACCATGTGAAGATAGAGTTATTTAATACAGTCAGTGCAAGTCCCACTCATAAATTGAATTAAGGATAAAAATAAATTTGTTTCACGTATCCACGAACTCGATTAATGGCAAAGTTATAAGTGCAAAAAAAAGTAAAAGAGTACCTTGCAAATCCTTTGATCACGAAAAAAAATGGTTGTCCTGATTAAGTAAGTACTTAGTATTATTTGCTCCTGCAAATTGGAATTAGGTATTAACCAATTTATTCGTTTGTATTGCCTTTGTCACTACACGGTGCGAAGCAGACTAATCTGAGAGCTAATATTATAGTACAAGGTAAATTGTTTCAGTGCTAGTATTTTATGAAAAATAGTTATTTTTGTTCATAATTACTCATCCATTGCGTACTTATTGATTGATCACAAAAGGTTTCAGCCACAGAGTATATAATCACTACGTTACTACTGGTAACATCTTTAGTTCGAATTTCAGGTAATCATGCCAATCTCAATGGGTAGGATAGAATCTGTCAAATATAGAATCTGTCAAATGTAGAATCTGTCAAATGTAGACTATGATGTCAAAAGTTGAATCTGTCAAATGTCGGATAAACGTTGTAAAGACCTTTGTGGCCATTTTAAGAAATATCTAGCACACCTAAATATATAAAAGAAAAAAACCGGCCAAGAGCGTGTCGGGCCACGCTCAGTGTAGGGTTCCGTAGTTTCCCGTCCGTCACAATAAGTGTTCCCACTTATGAGTTTAAAGGTGGGTATCCATTATGTAAAAATGCTTGCATATACGAATATACTACAAACTTAGTCCAGAAATTATTTTGTACAACTTTTTGTCTTTTTTATACAAAAACTGTTGTTTCCATCAAGTTCAAAATGATTTTCCTAGAAAGTCCTTATAAAGTTCTACTTTTCAGATTTTTTTCATATTTTTTAAACTTATGGTTCAATAGTTAGAGGAGGGGGGACACATTGTTTTTTACTTTTGGAGCGATTATTTCCGAAATTATTGACATTATCAAAAAATGATTTTAGAAAACCCCTATTCATTTTTAAATACCTTTCCAACAATATATCACACGTTAGGGTTGAAATTAAAAAAAAACACTTCCCACTTTACATATAGGGGGGGCTACCCTAATAAAACATTTTTTTCCAATTTTTATTTTACCACTTTGTCGGCGTGATTGATATACATATTGGTACCAAATTTCAGCTATCTAGTGCTAACGGTCACAGAGATTAAGCGAGGACGGACAGACGGACGGACAGACATGGCGAAACTATAAGGGTTCCTAGTTGACTACGGAACCCTAAAAACTGACTGACTGACTGACTGACTCACCTATCAACGCACAGCCCAAACCGCTGGGTCTACAGATTACAAATTTGGCAAGTAGGTTTCTTATGTGGTCTAGAGGTGCACTAAGAAAGGATTTTTCAAAATTAACCCCCTAAGGGCAATGACGTATTATATATAGACACGTCATGAACCAACATCGCGGCGCTTAAAAACGGCGAAAATACTAGAACTACTTATAAGGGTGAAGAAAGAGAAAGAAAATATGACACCGAACGGCGGGATGCCTGTTGCGAGAAGGAGATAAATATACATCTTCAGTCACGTCACAAGATTTATTAAATTATAAACAAACGTAGCGTCGCGCGACAGGTTGGTGCGTAACTAAGCGCGATGTGGCCAATTGGCTTCATTTCATGTTGTCATTTTAGAGTGCGGACAACGTATCTATAGTTTATATATAAAAGAAGAAACTGACTGACTGACTGACTGATTGACTGACTGACTGACTGACTGACTCATCTATCAACGCACAGCCCAAACGGCTGGGTCTACAGATTCCAAATTTGGCAAGTAGGTTCCCTATGTGGTCTAGGGGTGCACTAAGAAACGATTTTTCAAAGTTCCCCCCTAAGGGGGTTAAACGGGGCTCCAAAGTTTGTATGGGGAATTTAATGTGGCGGCCCTAAAATAACATCATTCCCTGTTGGGGTGCGATAGGGTTGCAATGTCTAAAAATCAATATGGGTATCGATACCGAGATTATCAGGGGTGCTGATTACGAAAATGGCATTTATTTTGAGATCCAGAGGATTCGACTTCTATACTATTGTTCATTTATTGTAATGATTGTGATAACGATGATGACGATTGTGATGATTGTCGTGATTCTTTGTAAATTCTTGCAATATTATAATAATTATTTCATATCAGTAGCTGTTTTGACTCTTAATTTTAACGGATAGGTACAAATAGTAAATTCTTGATTATTTTTAATAACTGATAGCTAATTCATATTGTGCATTTTAAATAAATTAAATTATTAGTAAGCATTACGATGGTCAGACATTGTCAGATATTTATTACTAAAATCATGTTTACTTTAGTTGCTGTATTGATGTACTACGTAAAGTTGGAAGGGGACATCCCCTCCATATTGTCAATGGTGGCGGGGCAGTGGCAGTTGGGCAGTTGTTCGGTGACCGTGGAATGGTGAAGTCCAGCTAACAAAAATACCGCACGCGTTGGAAGATTATAATTTAAATATTGCAGTGTTAAATGATAAATATAGTAGTGGTTGGTGTCATTATATGAAGTTTTATTTTATGATGATGATATTTATTACGATGATAATGATTGTGATGATGATGATATTTATTACGATGATAATGATTGTTTTACGATGATGATGGTTGTGATAACGATGATGGTGATTGTGATTTTGATGGTGATTGTGATTGTGATGGTGATTGTAATAGTGATTGTGATAGTGACGGTGATTGTGTTGGTGATAGCGATGGTGATGGTGATTGTGATTGTGACAGTTACGGTGATAATGATGAAGATGATTGTGATTACGATGATAATGATGGTGATAATGAGGATAGTGATTGTGATGGTGATGGTGATGGTGATTGTTATTGTGTTAGTGATGGTCATTGTGATAGTGACGGTGATTGTGATAGTAATAGCGATAGTGATGGTGATTGTGATTGTGATAGTGACGGTGATAATGATGAAGATGATTGTGATAATGATGATAATGATTTCACAATCATTATCATCATTATCACAATCATATCATCGTTATCACTAACGAGGATAGCGATTGTGAATGTGATGGTGAGTGTGATTGTGTTAGTGATGGTGATTGTGATAGTGATGGCGATTGTGATAATGATTGTGGTTGTGATAGTGATAGCGATTGTGATAATGATGATTGTGATTAAGATGATAATGGTTGTGATTACGATGATAATGATTGCGATAATGATGATAGTGATTGTGATAGTGGTTGTGATCGTGATTCTGATGGTGATGATGATTGTGATGGTGATTGTGATGGTGGTTGTGATTGTGATAGTGATCGGTGATTGCGATGATATTGGTGATTGTGATAATGATGGTGATTGTGATAGTGATTGTGATAGTGATTGTGATAGTGATTGTGATAGTGATTGTGATAGTGATTGTGATAGTGATTGTGATAGTGATTGTGATAGTGATTGTGATAGTGATTGTGATAGTGATTGTGATAGTGATTGTGATAGTGATTGTGATAGTGATTGTGATAGTGATTGTGATAGTGATTGTGATAGTGATTGTGATAGTGATTGTGATAGTGATTGTGATAGTGATTGTGATAGTGATTGTGATAGTGATTGTGATAGTGATTGTGATAGTGATTGTGATAGTGATTGTGATAGTGATTGTGATAGTGATTGTGATAGTGATCGTGATAGTGATCGTGATAGTGATTGTGATAGTGATTGTGATAGTGATTGTGATAGTGATTGTGATAGTGATTGTGATAGTGATTGTGATAGTGATTGTGATAGTGATTGTGATAGTGATTGTGATAGTGATTGTGATAGTGATTGTGATAGTGATTGTGATAGTGATTGTGATAGTGATTGTGATAGTGATTGTGATAGTGATTGTGATAGTGATTGTGATAGTGATTGTGATAGTGATTGTGATAGTGATTGTGATAGTGATTGTGATAGTGATTGTGATAGTGATTGTGATAGTGATTGTGATAGTGATTGTGATAGTGATTGTGATAGTGATTGTGATAGTGATTGTGATAGTGATTGTGATAGTGATTGTGATAGTGATTGTGATAGTGATTGTGATAGTGATTGTGATAGTGATTGTGATAGTGATTGTGATAGTGATTGTGATAGTGATTGTGATAGTGATTGTGATAGTGATTGTGATAGTGATTGTGATAGTGATTGTGATAGTGATTGTGATAGTGATTGTGATAGTGATTGTGATAGTGATTGTGATAGTGATTGTGATAGTGATTGTGATAGTGATTGTGATAGTGATTGTGATAGTGATTGTGATAGTGATTGTGATAGTGATTGTGATAGTGATTGTGATAGTGATTGTGATAGTGATTGTGATAGTGATTGTGATAGTGATTGTGATAGTGATTGTGATAGTGATTGTGATAGTGATTGTGATAGTGATTGTGATAGTGATTGTGATAGTGATTGTGATAGTGATAGTGATTGTGATAGTGATTGTGATAGTGATTGTGATAGTGATTGTGATAGTGATTGTGATAGTGATAGTGATTGTGATAGTGATTGTGATAGTGATAGTGATTGAAATAGTGATAGTGCTTGTGATAGTGCTTGTGATAGTGATTGTGATAGTGATTATGATAGTGATTGTGATTGTGATAATGATGGTGGTTGTGGTAGTGATGGTGGTTGTGATAGTGATGGTGGTTGTGATAGTGATGGTGGTTGTGATAGTGATGGTGGTTGTGATAGTAATGGTGATTTTGATGATAATAATAAATTGTGATGATTATAAAATTTGGCACATATATAGTTTGTTACCTGGATTAACATGTAGGACACTATTTATCCCTTTAGTATGATTCAATGGGACAGTTACCGAAATTCACGCGGGCGAAGCCGCGGGCAACAGCTAGTAGTTTATATATCATTGCCTAAGGGGGTTAAACGGGGCTCCATAGTTTGTATGGGGAAACAAGATTAGTAAGACTATTTTATTCGAAACTTCACAGGAGTACTCCTATTAGTTAATGAGTAGAAACGGGTTTCATGTCTTTTTTTTCAGAATTCAACCCCTATGAGGGGAAAATGAGGTGACAAAGTCTAAAAATCAATGCACAGCCCAAACCGCGGCGTCTAGAGATTCCAAATTTGGTACATAGGTTCCTTATGTGGTCCAGGGATGCACTAAGAAAGGATTTTCCAAAATTCATCCCTTAAGGGGTTAAAACGGAGGTCCAAAGTTTACATGGGGAAATAAGATTAGTTAGATTATTTTATTCGAAACTTTACAGGAGTACTTCTATCGATAAATGAGTAAACATTTGTTTCAGGTTTTTTCAGAATTCAACCCCTAAAGGCGGAAATGGGGTAACACAGTCTTAAAATCAACATGGGCATTGTTTGTATGGTGTATCGGGTCGGGTCTATTACAAAAACAACGATTTTAAGATTTAATGTGGCAGACCTGAAATACCATCATCCCCTGTTGGGGTGCAATGGGGTTGAAATGTCTAAAAATCAATATAGGTGTCGATACCGAGATTATCAGGGGTGCTGATTACGAATATGGCGTTTATTTTGAGATCCAGAAGATTAGTTGCATCCGGTTAGACTAGAAGCCGATCCCAATAAAAACTTGGAAAAAGGCTAGGCAGATGATGAGATGATGATGAAGATGGGGGATTCGACTTCTATACAGGGTTGCTATTGATTTGTTGTGATGATTGTGATAATGATGATTACGATGATAATGATTGTGATTACGATGATAATGATTGTGATAACGATGACAGTGATTGTGATGGTGATTGTGATTGTGATAGTGATTGTGATGGTGGTGGTGATGGTGATTGTGATGGTGATGGTGATGGTGATTGTGATAGTGATTGTGATATTGATGGTGATTGTGATAGTGATGGGATTGTGATGGTGATTGTGATTACTATGATAATAGTTGTGATTACGATGATAATGATTGTGATAATGATGATGGTGATTGTGACGTGATTGTGATTGTGATGATCATTGTGATTGTGATAGCTATGGTGATGGTGATTGTGATGGTGATGGTGATTATGATTGTGATAGTAATGGTGATTGTGATAGTAATGGTGATTGTGATAGTGATTGTGATTGTGATGCTGATTGTGACAGTGATGGTGATTGTGATAATGATGGTGATAGTAATGGTGATTGTGTTAATGATTGTGATAATGATGGTGATTGTGATAGTGATGGTGATTGTGATGATAATAATTGTGATGATTATGAAATTTGGCACATAGATAGTTTATAACCTGGATTAACATATAGGATACTATTTATCCCTATGGTATGATACAGTGGGGCAGTTACCGAACTTCACTCGGGCGAAGCCGCGGGCAACAGCTAGTTATAAATAAAATAAGATTAACACTAACTTTCGAAATTAGAATCGAAAAAATTTAAACTGGGGATCACGGGATAATTACGTATATACAGGGTGGAATTTTGTAATGCCACCTGGAGGGAAAGTACTCTTAATACCGGAGATAGCAAATTTTACTAAAAGGAAACATTCCTTCATTTTTAAAAAGAAATTAATCTGCATTCAAAGATTTTGAAAATTCGCTTGCCACACTCGGGAATCGAACCGTCTAAATTCCAAAAAAATAACACCGTGTATTTTTATGGCACCAATCGATAGGGTAAATCATAAGGATCAAATCCCTCTAACAAATACGATAAATTAAATAAAAGGGAAACTATGAAATCGTAACTTATAAATTCAATGGGATAAGATAAAGCACTTTTAGTCAAAGGTCCATCCAATTACGAACATAGTAAACAATTCTCTTTTTACGACATTTATTAATTAGAATGACGAAGAACTATTTACATAAGAATATTGCAATTTGCACAAACAAACACATGCAAGTTACAATCTTCTTCTGCAATCTTTATTCTCTTCAATTGTAAAGGTCCATCATTTTATTAAAGTGCTTTATCGTACCTATTGAATTTATAACTTAAGATTTCATGGTTTTCCTTTCATTTAATTTATCATGTTTGTTAGAGGGGTTTGATCCTTATGATTGACCCTATCGATTGGTGCCATAAAAGTATACGGTGTTATTTTTTTGGAATTTAGACGGTTCGATTCCCGAGTGTGGCACGCGAATTTTAAAAATCTTTGAATGCAGATTAATTTCTTTTTAAAAATGAAGAAATGTTTCCTTTAAGTAAAATTTGCTATCTCCGGTATTAAGAGTACTTTCCCTCCAGGTGGCATTACAAAATTCCAACCTGTATATTCCATGATTGTTCATTATTTTGAGCTCCCGATATTTCGACGCTGTTGCAAGCACCATGATCGCGGGATGACTGGAGAATGTTGAAACAATTGTTTGAATAAACTAATTTACACTTTACTTTTAAGCCGATCTCGGGAGTCGGACGGAAAGATAAAGTTGCCCATTCCAATGCACTGTAGATTCTAATCGAGAAGAACAGGCAAACGTTCCATCAACGTCATTATCTTCACAACAACAACAACAGATTGATTGATTGAAAACCTTATGTTCAATCGCACGTCACTAACTTGAGTGGCTCGCGATTGAACAGGCCGGTCGATTCAGGAGAATCAAGTTCGATTCTCGACAACTGTGGGAAAGTTACGAAATGGGCCGGAGCCCTCTCATCCAGTTGCTACTAGTCACCCTGCGAAGATCATCACTCCACCGAGACAAAGGCCGTCCCACTTTCGGCGGCGACCTCTCGCGTCCGGCCCTGGTTCAAGCCATGGTCTGGAGCGAGACGGAATGGGGACGCCACCACCTCCTTCTGCGAAGCAGTAATGCTCGAGAGGGAGGTGGCGGAATGGGGAGCGGAATGGGGAGGGATAGAACCTCTCAGCGTCCCGGCCGCCGCCAAAGACGCCCTAGGCGTCGGGGGCCACCATGTGGACCCCGGCCACTGTATGCGCGGGCCTGTGGACGGCGGGCTATGGGCTAGCTCGCGGTCCGTCCGTCTCATCACATCAGGCCGTGTCGACGGCGCGTTCGTGTTCCACGCGCGCCTCAAAGAGAGTCAGCAATAGGAAGGGGTCCGCAAGGGCCGATGCCTGCCGGGGTTGCGGGGCTGTTCGAAAGAGATACCGTGGTCCCGGAACACAAAGGGCGATGAAGGAACATGGATGGGTTTTAGTCAGTAAAAGTCTGACACTCCCTCCTGCTCCGCCCAGAGAGGGAGGAGTCATTTGAAGGTTTCACATCCAAAAAAAAAGGCCGTCCCTCCTTACGCTTGCCAAGTTGCCAAGCCAACCATATTAGCCGTAGAACCGATGACCGTTGGGGAAGACTTGTTCTTTAGTGGTGCTCGCGAAAGTTCCATAGATACTCAAATTAGAATTAAACTGAGATACAAATACAATGTCTGATAACATCATTCGTAATAAAACTCATTGATTGCTTATAATTATTTATTTCATGTAGTTAACTCGCTTGTCATTTGACTTACATGCTTGGAAATTTAAGTTCGGATACATTTCAGCAACCGCAACTTCTAAGCGTAGTCTAAGTAACTATGTAAATTTTCAATATCTAATCGTATAATAACATGTAATCCTCAGATGATATTGTTGTTTCTGGAGATAAACATCCTCCAGTTTGTACTTTAGTCCCACCACCGATGCAGGTGTGTGTATGAAATGTTCCTCCCCCAGAGTTGTTTATTTCACGAGTCATATATGACATGAGTGCTATATCATAGAGGTAAAGCAATACTTGGTTAGGAGAAGCTCCTTCCAGTATAGTGGGAACTGGAGGGGAGTCAGTTAATTTGGCGACAGCAGTGCCGATCGCGATTAGGAAGATAACAGCTCTCATCTTGTACATCCTGGAATTATTATATATAAGTTATTATTGTAATAAAAAATCGAAGAAGACGTTTCATTATGCGTTCTGAGTTACACTATTTCTTGAAATATAAACAACTAAGTTATTTAGATTTTGGCATAACACCCGTATAGATCTTGATAAAAGACAAAAATAATATTATGTTTTCTATAATTTGACATTACAAAACAATGGTTGGTGTTACATACCATTTAATTAAACAAAATATTAATTTATAGTTTTGGACGTGTTGAAGAATCGCAAAGAAATCGGCGACATTACTAACATAATTATAGAATAGAATAGAATAGAATACTCTTTATTATGTACACCATAAAAATTACAGATACAAATGTAGAACATTTTACAAGGGGTGACACAATGGGCGGTCTTATCGCTAAAAGCGATCTTTTAAAGACAACCTTTGGATAGATTTAAGGGGGAAGGAGACAATACTGCAGGTAGTCTGTGGTGTACTATTCACATCTAAACAATAAATACATACATAGACATACATAAAACATATTACACTTATATAATATTATTATTATTATCAAAAAACAAGTGCGAAGAACTAGATTAAACTACCTAATAAAAATTGTATTAAGCTAAGGAGAGAGATATAGTTTTTTATCATGCTTTTAAAAATTGGCAGAGACTGAGCACGCCTAATAGACACTGGTAAGGCATTCCATAACCGAACTGCTTGAACTGTAAAAGACTTGTCATAGAAACTGGTGGAATGCATCGGCATCTCTAGTCTTAAGTTTTCCGATGACCTCAGATATCTATTATGTGTGTCATGAAGGAACTTGAAACTTTCTTTAAGATAAAAGGGGGTCGTGGGATTGAACAGAATTATAAATTAATAGTAAATTATACACATTCAGGATGAATTAAATAATGAGTGGATTATATAGTGTCATAAATATGTAGCAAGTCGCATTAACTGTTTGACTATGGGGAAAATTACCTACACTGTTAGCTGGATAAACCCGCAAATGGTATAAAATCTTTGATAGAAAAAAAGTATAAAGTCATTAAAAAGTATAACGTTACCTATTCCTTTGTGATCACCGCTGAATCTTGAAGAAAAACTATCTAGCTGTACTTATTATTGTATATTTATAATAATATGCTAAGACGTTACACGATATACGTTGATGTTGCATTTGAAACTGGTAATAAATTAATGACATAAAACAAAGATTCATAGCAGGAAAATGAAATCGATTGACGTTGTTTGTGACACACATGGTGAAGTTTCTATAGGCCTCTGTACCATCGTGCGTGACGAGCGACTTAGTGGAACTAGCTACTAAAAACGATTTGTTTGTTCGACGGAGTTTTTCTGGTGAAAAAAAAATACCATGTGAAGATAAAAATACTTAATGCAGTCAGTACAGGTCCTAATTATAAGCCGAATTCAGGATAAAAACTATTTGCTCGTTTCTTCTTGTGTGAACAGTCAGTGATAAACTTAATAGTTAATCACTGACTTTTAAATATTACTAAACACACTAAATATTGTAAACCACTATATTTTCCACCAACATTTTCTACGCTTTTCAAGCGATTAAAAAGTCAATAGTCTTTTGCTTCCTCTTTGGCGCTGTTTGATCGGTGACTGCTTAAAACGCCGACGTGTACCCTCATTTATCGCAGCAAAAATAGCTGTCAAAGAGAGTTTTTTCTCAGTGAACCCTCCTTTTGCAGAGCGGAACACTCGCTAAGAGACTCGCAATTACACACGCATACCAGCGAGTATCCGCCAGTCACCATAGCGCACTCGCTCGATATAACTACCCGAACTACATATTCGCTGCTCGTTACTAGCTCTACTCGCTTATCGCTAATCGCCTCGGGTGGGACCGTTGCCTTATGGAAAAGTACGGTGTGAAGTAGTCATTTAAGGAAATTCTGGGTTCCGCACCATGGAAGCGAAAACAGTTTTGGATTTTCATAGTTAAAGTTTATATGTTTAGGACAATAATCTAGATTGTTAATGACTAGTACAGTGTTTTGAAATGATTAAATCCCAGGGTATTTCTAAAGAACTAAAATAGGCTCGCTCCCTATTATTTGGGACCTAAACATAACGGGCGAAATGTGGGTGTCCTATTAGGAACACCTCTGCCTAACCCTTTTTTTTGGATAGGAAATCATCAAATGACTCCTCCCGCTCTGGGCGGAGCGGAAGGGAGTGTCAGACTTTTACTGACTAAAACCCATCCATATTCCTTCTTCGCCCTTTGTGTTCCGGGGCCACGGTATCTCTTTCGAACAGTCCCGCAGCCCCGGCCCACCGCCTGACCTTTCAGGGACATTACCAAGCGGGGCATAACCTTAAAGATCAGCCCGTGTAGCTGTTATCCTTTACCCACGAGCGATTGCGCATCGTAACGGTTTCTTTTTGCCATATTGGTACAGAACCTTAGAATGTATACGGTTTTTGGTAGCTACATGGGTACTACTGGCTACTCACATTTTCGGGTCAGTAGGATTCAGCACAACCGGTCGGCTGATGTCGAATAGGGACTTTTGGTGAAACGGAACGCATTTTCAAAACGCATCGTCCTCGATAACGCAAAGATGATGTCAAAGTTCATTGTGTCAAAAAGATACTTTTATTTGAAAATTGCTTAAAATTTCACTAAAATTTTATTATAATATTGTTATTGCCATTTTTACTTGATTAAAGCATATACAATTACTAAAATTATTTTATTAAGGCCAAAAAATTTGATGTAAACAAGGCAGATTGAGGATAGTGACGTCACATCATGGCCGCGACAGCTACGGACGTTTGAACTGTCGAAGAAAATTGCAGGAATTTAATATTATTTTTGTGCGACAAGCAGTAGTTGAACTTAACTTTTAATAAGTTTCTTGGGTTGATAGTACTGTATTTTATTGATTTAACTGGAGAAAAAAATACGTGCATAATTACGTGCATAACAGGGATGTTGTGCTGAGCCAACCCGGTCGCCGTGTGGTATCCGGCAGAGTAGAATAGAACTAACCCATTACACTCACGGGTGTCGTATAAGGCGACTAATGTCTGAGACAGAACACCTTGCGCCTCCATAGACCTGAGAATGGGCAGCAGCGTTTTCTGTTAGTCTTTCATCACTGCGATCTCCAATCCGCCTGCCAAGCGTGGAGATTACGGCAAATTCCTCCCATATTGGGAGAGGCTTATGTCCAGCAGTGGACGTTATAGGCTATTGTTGTTGTTGTTGTTGACCCGGTCGTCATTGAGTGATGGCTAAGCACGCCGGCGGCGCGAGTAGAATGATACTATACAGAGTGGAAGGGACATTGATTCACAAAACGGTTACCATTTGTGTTCAGTACATCGTTCCGAACCCCACATAGAAATTAATCATCATCATCATCTGCCTAGCCTTTTCCCAACTATGTTGGGGTCGGCTTCCAGTCTAACCGGATGCAACTGAATACCTGTATTTTACATGGAGCCTATCTGACATCCACGACCCAGTTAGTACTGGGTAATACAATACCTCTTGGTAAGACTGGTTGTCAACTTTTTGGCCCACAGACTACCTGTAACGACTGTCAAAGATCTGCAAATAACAGCCTGGACCAACGGTTTAACGTGCTTTCCGAGGCACGGAGGAAACCCGATAATTATGTAATGGGTGGTCATCCATCCACAGATCAACCTAGGCAAGTCATCGGTAATTTAAAATATAAAAAACAGCTTTTTCCTACAATAGTGCAATATCAACACGGTCAAAATGTTTCAGAATAATGTACTGATGATGTACCGTGTCGTTGGTTCCACGCTGTATTGAGACTTGCTTCGGTTCGCTTCTTGCTTTGGTTCTTGTAGGTAGACTGTAGCCAATCTCATTAATTGATGTACTTACTCTTAAACCTGTACCTACATTCTAAGCAAATAAAGATCTGATTCTCGCTTTTTGTTCGACAAATACTGCCGGATCGGATCGAGTGGACATTACACACAGCGCCATCTAGTGCCACACTAAGCAACGAAGCTTGTGTCGTGGACACCAGATAGTTGATATACTACATAGATACTTTTTGTTTGTAAATACATACTTATTATACATTTAAACATCCGTGACTCGGAAACAAACGTCCATGCTCATCACACAAAGATTTGCTCCGACCGGGATTCGAACCCGGGACCCTAAGAACGTAAGGCAGCCTCACTACCGCTGCGCCATTCGGGTCGTCACCATAAGTGTGTAGTACCCCTTATTTCGAAATCAAACAAAGCGCTGTATATATCAATTTTAATTTTAAAAAAATATACGTAGAAACTTCTAAAATAGGTATAGTAAGATATGTAAATTAAACAATATTGAGAAATTGGTACCAGTTTAATAAGACTACTTATGATTAGCGAAACAATGCATCATAATCCGGTGCATCTGTTACCGGGGCACATTCCCCAGTTCTCTCTATTCTAGGCATATCACCAGGACAATTGATTCCAGGAACAACGGTCCCTTGTCTGTTGATATCTTTAGACATATATGACGTAAGCACCACGTCATAGAGATACAGCAACACATCCTCAGGTGCAGCTCCCCCCAATAGTGTCGGAACTGGGGAACTGTTCAGTTTGGCAGACAAATCGGCGGTAGCGGTGGCGATTGCGACTAAAAAGATCACAGCCCTCATCTTGCAAATCCTGGAAAACAATAAAACACCAATTAATAAAAAAAAAGTTAAAAAATTGAAATCCGGCTACTTACTTAAACAAGAATTTGTGTGGTATACTACCACAAAAAATCACGCTCTAGTTAAAATCGGGGTGTACAATATAAAATCAAATCCTCCCATTGTTGAAGTCAGTTAAAATGTTACCGGGCCATAATAACAAATCGATTGACACCTTATTCATCAAAATTGGATGAATAGTTTAGGCAATACGGAGGAACATACATAAATACAAACATACAACAACAACAACAGCCCATAACGTCCACTGCTGGACATAAGCCTCTCCCATGATGGGAGGAATTTGCCGTAATCTCCACGCTTGGCAGGCGGATTGGAGATCGCAGTGATGAAAGACTAACAGAAAACGTTGCTGCCCATTCTCAGGTCTACGGAGGCGTAATGTGTTCTGCCTCAGACATTAGTCGCCTTATACGACACCCGTGAGTGTAATGGGTTGGTTTTATTCTACTCTGCCGGATACCACACGGCTCAACAAACAAACAGAAATACAAACATACATACATTTTTATTTGTTAGCCTGTTTGTGTGTCCCACTGCTGGGCAAAGACCTCCCCTTTCTCCTTCTAAACCTCTCTGTTCTGTGCAGTATCTGGCCATGTTCACTCCGCAAACGAGATCAGCACACCTAGCCAAGTTGACAATCTACAATCGTTAACGCTAGTAGAAAACTATTCAAATAAATGGGAATGACATCTCTCAACGTTAAATCACGTGATCAACACAAACGAATAGAAAATTCTTAGACAAGTTTACATCGTTCAAAATGGTAGCGTAGAATGTTATCGTTTCTACAATGATCGCTAAACTCTTTGGTAGGAACGCTCACCAGACTAAAGTGTAGATTTTTTCTACAGACATTAGAATACGAGCGATCGACTCAGTCGTGTCAACTTGGCTACCAATTTAGCCCTCTACAATCGCTTACGCCGAGGCGTTTACGATAGTAGAAAGAGAATCAATACGAAACGTTTGTAACTTGGCTAGGGGTGCAGATCGTCACACCACCTTCCACCTCACATACATAGACTGCTAAAATCATAACCCTACCTTTTGGCTTCGCCGTAGTTGGGTATAAAGAAAACAAGTCATTTGTTCAAATTAGACTGATACAAATTTACAAGAGGTAGTCCCCCAAAACGCTCACTTCGCCACTTCCTAGTGATTCAGCTGGGAAGAAGAAATAGCGAAAAGCAAACTCCCCAGAAACACCAAGTAAGAACTAAGCTAACAGCCTATATTTCTCGAAGGATTGGGCAGACGTGTCATCATCATCATCATTTCAGCCGAAAGACGTCCACTGCTGGACATGGGCCTCCCCTAAAGGGGGATTTTTGCCATAATCGCCACGCTTGGCAGGCGGGTTGGCGATCGCAGTACGGTTGTTACAAAAGCACAGAGAACGCTGCTGCCCATTCTCTGGTAAGTCCCTTAGTAGCCTCTTACGACACCCACGGGAAGATATGGGATGGTGCTATTCTTTACGTCCGACACCATACAGAACAAACGCAGACGTGTAGCAGACCAAAATTTCACCAGTTATTTTTAATTCTCCTGTAATAGGGGTGAGTCTATCACCATATTATGTCATCAACCGGACAAGAACCAATCCAGAGTTTGGGTAGTTCCAGGAATCTGGGAAATTCCTAATGGAAAATCCGATATTTAATTATTTTCCTGTGCTTTCGGTATAGCCTTGTGGTATTCGATTTTCATTTTAACACAAACAAAAAGTTAGTCATAGTCTGCCCGCGCAAGCACACAGTTTAAATTAATTACATCAAATGAACAAATTATAAGTTATGATGACTAAATTAAATTACTTTTTCGATTTCTCGGCTTACACCAGTGAAAAATATAGAAGAACTATGTCAGCTACTACTAAGCTTCAAGTTTTTCATAGCTTTTTTCTAATTTAATAAATAGAAAAGAAAGAAAGAAACAATCTTTATTCATCGCAGGGACATGACGTGCATACAAAATTTGAAAACAGGAACACTAAACATAACAAACATTCAGAGTAAGTATAACAAAACGAAACATAAACCTATAAAATGTCGTAAGAAAATGAAAAATTAAAAGAAAAGCTTAATCATCGTCTCTTTTACGAATGTTATTATCATATTAAAGTACATAGAAATAATCAATTCCTAACATTACCAACGTATTTTAATAAGGGGAAAAATTGTCAAATGGACAAAACCGAGAACTGCGAACATTATTTTTGTTTAAATAAAATAATTAAATGAGAAACAATCAAGTAAAACAATACCTATTACTGTAGATACTCTATACGTCCACAATCACACTCAGTATAAAAAAATCTCAACAGATTTTTTTTTTAAACACTGATGTTGGTTTACGTTGTCACTTCACCACATGCAATGGTATAGTGGAATATGTAATAGTTACTGCCAGGTACTGAAGCCGCAGAAGGAAAATGTTGAAAATGTCCCAGTTATACAATAGTTATGTGTCAGCTATTGGTGCGGTATGAATTTAGTCATAGGTACACATTAATTCCCGTTCGTAAGCAACTCATCGGTATATCCATAATACAACAAGAATCATGGATAACCGATGAGTGAAATCACAAATAAATATGAACTGAAATTATTTATTGTATAAATAGGACATCGGAATCGATTTTAAAGTTAGATTATAGCCCGCTAGTGTGGGCGCTAACTAATCGCACCCGACATAAAAACATAACATAACATAACGTAACATAGGCTAAGTTATATTGTTACTAACACAGTGGACCTCTCTGTAGTCTGGAAAATAAATAAAATAAATAATAATTTAATAAATCAAAACATTCAAATAGGCTCATTTTCAATTTGACGGTAGTAGAGTAGAGTAGCTCCATTGTGCATTTGCACATGTAGCTAGGAACTCCATTTTCCCCACTTAGACTCTCATTCGGTCCGTTGTGCGTAGGTGTCCTGGCTTATTAGTCAGCCTAGCTCCATCCAGAAACACAGAGGTTTCCTGGGATCTTCACAGGCTTCGCGGAGCGACCTCACCGTTCTGAGGATTTGTTTGCGTTGGGTAGCCACGGCCTCGCATTCCAGGATGACGATGCCGACTGATTCTTCGGTGTCAAAGCAGCCCCTGCAGAGTGGGCTGTCCGTGGCGCCTATGTTAAAGAGATGTTTGTTTAGGTGGCAATGGCCCGTTATTGTCCCTGTTAATGACCCGTTATTGTCCCTGTTATTAGTCTGAGGTTGTTTTTACGTAGGCTGAGCAGTCGTTTTGTTAGCTGTGGATGTAGACTTGGCATTGCCATTTTTGACTGCCTGCAGTCTGTAGACCGTGACCATTTGTTGTTATGTAGTTCAGTTGATCTCTGGCGAATACATGTACGGAATTGTGAGAAAGGTAAGGGAAGGAGTGGGTACGGGCCTAGCACTGCCATCTCGGAACCTCTCTAAGCAAGTTCGTCTGCGGCGTCATTGCCTAGGGATCCACTTTGCCTCTTAATCCACTAGAGAGTGATTCTGTTATACAGCGATATACTCTCCAGGGCGAGGTGACATTTAAATATTAATTTACTGTTAGTTTGTTTTTTGTTGTTTGTTTTCTAGGGCTTTAAGCACATCTAGGCCATCAGATATGAATCTGATTGCGTAGTTGGGAACCCCTAGACGCTTTACGATTGTTGCAGTTTGAGTTAGGGAGACACATTCGCATTGCAATATCGAGCTGTGTTCGCCTAGTGGTAGGTGAATGTTGAGGTCTAGGGAGTGTACATCAGCCCATGAGCCGTTTTAAGTTTTAGAGCCATAAATTTGACGGTACGAAATCATCTAAAAAACTACATTTACACATCACTCGCTAATTTGAATTACTTTTACTGTGGAACCAAACATCGACATTTTTTTGACATCCCAAAAATTTGCTGTTTCATATTATATGTTCTGCCGAGTTATTCGAACATAAATGTAAAGCGGCCGTCTATTTTTCAAGTACTACCCGTCGTTTTATGCACCTACCAATGTATTGTTAGTGTAAACATAATGTGGATTTTAGACGTTTTTTTACAACTGTTCGGTTTAGGCAACTTCTATGCTCCCATTGGTGGTAATGATGTGTATCAATTCGCAGAGATTCCTAAGATCCTTCTAATGGGACAGATTTACTTGCTGTCCTGTGTCTGAGACTTTCCTCAAAAGTCTTTAAAACAGAGACCTGCCTATTGATTTATCATTTCTTCTCAGGGGGAGTCAGATACGAAATGTCCACTCCATCTAGCTTATTTAAAAAAAAATGGTGAGAAAAAATTATTCCGATATCTAAAATCAATAATTTCATTCATTTCAGCCAAACAGGAATGTTTTCATGTAGGTAATTCCATTCTGTAAGACACACTTATTGCATCTTAATAGCGTCGTCTCGGCTTGGGTTCAGTCTGTAATGTAACGTTCTGAAAGTTACATTTGAGCCTTCCACCAGTAAGTGAGGAGAACCAATACAGTGCGCAAACTGTAACGATACAATTTGTAACAATCACGTGTTTTTGTTCAAAATTAAACATTTCAGGTGAATATTACAGGAGCACCTATTTGTAACGTAATGGATTGTTACATTACAGGCGAATGCTCAGGTGAGGGAGTCCCTTGGGCCGGCCTCCTGCATACGGCAACGAGGTGTGTCGACCTAACCACTTACGGCCAGCCGACCTGCCACTCACGGCCAGCTAACCAACCACTCACGGCCAGCCCACCAACCATTTACGGCCAGCTGACCAAAGACTTACGGCCAGCCGACGACGCTTCCATAGTCGCTTCGCTTATTTAGGGTCTTCCACCTTCACCGGACCATGAACGAGTGGTTGACTCGCCGCCGTAAGCGAGCTTACATGTGCGTTGATCTTTATAAATCATATTTTAAAAGAGTTAGAAGGTCAACATTTCCAATTTCGAATACCTATGTGAAGAAATAGTGAAATAAACTCGGCTTATACAGCCAAAAAGAAACGAAAAAACTAGGTTTAAATATTTAATTTTACAAAAGTTGAGGTTGGTAACGTCATCTATACGTACAACATCTATACTTTATCTATAAAAATAAATAAAATTGAAATGTCTGTTTGTAATATCAAAATAACAGCTATTTTACTTAACTCATATGAAAATTTATACGGCACTTATAACAAAAGCACATATTTTATCGCTCTCCTACATCTTTATTTTATTAATAATTGAAAAATTCTTCTATTTCATTAATATTTGTTATGGGTGCACAATTACCAGACAATGTTTTAGGCTGATTACCAGGACATACCTGCCCATGCAAAGAATTCCCAGAGTTGTTTATTTCACGAGTCATATATGACATGAGTGCTACGTCATAGAGGTAAAGCAACACTTGCTCAGGAGAAGCTCCCTCCAGTATAGTGGGAACTGGGGGAGGGGCAGTTAATTTGGCGACAGCAGTGCCGATTGCGATTAGGAAGATAACAGCTCTCATCTTGAGCATCCTGAAAAATAACAAAGCACAATAAAACGCCTATTATCGCCTGATGAATTGGGCAGAGGTATGAATTCACCAATGTTTAGGTACGGGTACGGGTAGCTCGTGGTTAAATAATAGCACAGCTGCATGATAAATGACACACGTCATTTTTTTTTAAACTAGATGGGGCCGGTGTTTCGTACCTGACTACTCTGAGAAGAAACAGCCGAAACAAACTCAGAGGTCATAGTCTCTTTTGAAGTCCAGACATAATCTTGCTCAATGCACATGAGGACCATGCAGATTAGTGTCTGAGATAGTTTTTCATGAGTCGATCTCCAAGTTTAAGCAGTGCTTTCCTAGGTTGGTTCGTAGATGGCTGCCCATCATTACATACCGATTTTCCTCCGTACCTCATGCAAGGCTGGTCCCGGGTGTCATTAATTTGTAGATCTATGACAGTCGTTACGAGTAGTCAGAATCCCGAAAGTCTGATAACCATTCTTACCAAGTTGTATCGTATTACACAATTACTGGCTTGTGTATGTCAAAGCCGTGTGGTATCCGGCAGAGTAGAATAGAACCAACCCATTACGCTCACGGGTGTCGTATAAGGCGACTAATGTCTGAGGCAGAACACCTTGCGCCTCCGTAGACCAGAGAATGGGCAGCAGCGTTTTCTGTTAGTCTTTCATCACTGCGATCTCCAATCCGCCTGCCAAGCGTGGAGATTACGGCAAATTCCGCCCATCATGGGAGAGGCTTATGTCCAGCAGTGGACGTTATGGGCTGTTGTAGTAGTGTGTAGTAGTATGTCAAATAGGTACTAATATTCAGCTGGTTAGACTGGAAGCCAACCCCAACATATTTGGGAAAAGGCTAGGTGTATGAATACAGGTAATACTGTAAACAGTCGGTACTGTCCGTCAACCACTTATGTTTCTAGTGTCTCTCCTATTGCTGAAGGTTGGACATCAACTCCGAATAACTTCTCTTTGTCTTCCTTCGCTTTGTCTTTTGCGCTGTGGACCAGCTCAGCAGCTTTCGTAATTCCGGTTTGACAAACACAATAACTTTATAACTCTAAAAAAAAACATCACTCGGTAAGAAAGTCATTTTGTGGATTTCTTATGAAATAAGCAGTACCTTTGTGCTGTTCTATCTTAACGTAATGTCCTGTTAAGTATATTGTGTGTACATAAATAAATAAATAAAGTCAGAAGCAAAATACTACCTGGAAATGTACACTTCTGATCACAAACAAAACCGACTGATTCTTGGTTTAAAACTATGAATTTAACTCATTTAACAAATGATACTGTTATATTGCCAAACGTTGTAACCAGACTGCTCACTAAGTACCAATAATAAACGTATCTAAATTAATAATGACGCAGATGTATAGAAGGAAATGTATTTATAAACTATCTAAAACAACAGTTACTCTATTTATTGTAACATTAAACAAATGAAACAAACATTAAACAAATGAAATTATTAACTTAATAACTTTACTTTTTGAAAATTATCGAATTGGGTCGGGGGGCTTCCGGGACCAGGACCAAAATCCCAGATTCCCCCTAAATATTTTTGAGTGGTATTTTGGGACCACAAGAAAACAAAACAAAGTTATGTCTTGGGAAAGTACGGTCAACCAATCATATTTCGTATTGAGTCGTTCATTAACTAGTCCCACATGCCTACGGCCCATTTGGGACGAGTTGATGAAAATCAAAAGTCTCCAACAGCTTTGGAGTTCGTTACATTGAGTCTTACCGTAAACCGTGACTATAGTAGTTTTCCAGTAATCATTTTTGTGTAGAGTCACTTAGTTTGATCCATTCCATCCAACAGTGATCATTGGTGTTGTTTCCACAGCATCTTGTAAGCAATGAAGGCGATTGACACTAACTTGTCAAAGCCCTCTTTGACTTTGGTTTAAAGTGTCAAAATGAAACGAAGTGATGTGTTAGAGGTATTTTATTATTTTACCGTTAAACGTATGCCCATGATCTAGCTCTTTTTTCTAATGTACAAGATACATAATTATGAGATACAAATATTATTATAACCAAAGTACTAGTGTCCTAAGTTTATCATTTTGTGACTTGGAGTTACTGCTATATGTGCACGCACTTTATGCCTGGAGGCTTAATTTTGTATATTTTTAATGTATTTTTTATTATTGGTGTGTGCAAGCTGACATGTGGCAATAATTTAATTTATTTTTTTCTTTTAACAGATTCTTCGTTTATATTAAGTTACACACCGTTGTTTAAAACTATTTCCTCTGACCTTACAGACAGATGTGTTGCTGAAGAGTTAGTACCGCCACTTCTTCTTGCTAGCTAAAACACTGGGAGGTGGCGAGGGGCCAGCCGTTTTTTCACTGTCTCTTGCAAACTTTGACGTTCAAAAGTGCTAATATTATCAACCTAATTTGGTTAAATGACTTTATATTTTAATATTTTTTTCCGGAAGTAATAATATTTAAATAAAATACCTAGACTAGTATATAATGAATTAATATCCCTATGTTTTTATTCAAACAATGCGTAATCCACAAAAACGTCTTGTTTAGGCACACAATCTCCAGATTTAACCTTATCCGTATTACCAGGACAAATCAAATTAGGGAGTGACGACCCTTCGTTATTTCGTTCATGAGACATGTATGATGTAAGCACTACGTCATAGAGGTACAGCAACACATCTGGGGGAGCAGCATCCTTCAGTACTATTGGAGTATTCTGGTTGAATGACAAATCAGCGACAGCAGCGGTGGCGATCGCGATTAGAAACATTACTGCTCTCATCCTCACAACTTTGTGCAGCGTTACTGAAAGTAAAAAAAAAAGTGGTTTTAATTCTGATAAGTACTCATAACTAGAGACCAGAGGCCCTAGCACAAGTGCGTGGTATGAACGTATCGTAAATACGTCGATGATAAGATATTAAGCAACAAAAGTGTCAAAATATGAAACATAACATTGAAATAAGTACTACAAAATATGTTCTGTTATTTAATTTACATTTTTTTTGTTACAACCGAGTTCTGTTCCTGGATATTAGTAGTACGATTGAGCCTTCTATTCTATTCCTGTAAGGCCGCAGCCGTGCCCGAACGGGCACGGTGCATTGTTATTTTAATTGTGTCTGTAATTGCGGGTATCGAAGAGCTACAATATTTTTATAACTTGAAACCAATCGTTCTACATACTCGTACACTCACTCACTCGTCCCATAATTATCTTCCCGTGGGTGTCGTAAGAGGCGACTAAGTGACTTACCAGAGAATGGGCAGCAGCGTTCTCAGTGCTTATGTTACAACCGTACTGCGAGCGCCAACCCGCCTGCCAAGCGTGGCGATTATGGCAAAACCCCCCCTTGGGGCAGGCCTATGTCCAGCAGTGGACGTCTTTCGGCTGATATGATGATGATGGTGATGACTCGTACACTTAGAAGGTGCTACTGGAAAATACCTGATGGAAAAACCCAGAGAGAATTGAACTCAGGACCTCATGTTAAGCAGTCGCGCTTGCGATCACTAAACCAACGAGGCAGTCAATCGAATTATAAATTAATAATCTGCATGCCTTTTTTTTTTCGGATGGGAAATCTTCAAATAACTGCTCCCGCTCTGGGCGGAGCAGGAGGGAGTGTCAGACTTTTACTGACTAAAACCCATCCATGTTCCTTCATCGCCCTTTGTGTTCCGGGGCCACGGTATCTCTTTCGAACAGTCCCGCAACCCCGGCAGGAATAATCTGCATGCCTCTAACCGTATTTACACCTATAGGTGTGTGTATATTAAATACTAGCTGATGCCCGGGCTTCGCCCGCTGGACACATTATAGGTACACAAAAATTCCTATAATAACCTTCATCTTAAATCACTCTATCTTATTCTTATTCTTATTCTTTATTGCACACAAAATTAAAAAAGTATACACACAAATTAAAATATATAGCTTATGTACAACGGCGAGCTTAAAATTTATCTATTAGAAAAACCCGCATCAAATCCGTTGCGTAGTTTTATAGACCTAAGCATACATAGGGACAGACAGGCGCGGCGGGGGACTTTGTTTTTTTTATAATACGTAGTGATAGTGATACCTACATGTATATTAAATGTAGGTAATGACTTTCTCTTCTTTGTTCACGTGTTGATATTTCTGAAGAGTTTTCTACAAGTTTCAGTTACAACTAGTGATTGCAAATCTGTAGCCACAGCATGTGGAGCTAATATTCTTAAAATAAATGTGAAATAAATGAGGAGCTCATGGCTAAATAATAACAGCCGCTCGGGTCGATCTTTACGATAAGCCGTGCTTCCCTAGGTTAGCCTGTGGATGGGTGACCACCCTTACATACCGAGTTTTTTCCGGAAAGCACGTTAAGCTGTTGGTCCCGGCTGTCATTTGTAGATCTTTGACAGTCGTTACAGGTAGTCAGTGGCCCAAAAAGTCTGACAACCAGTCCTACCAAGGGGTATCGTATTACCCAGTACTAACTGGGTTGTGGAGGTCAAATAGGCAGTCGCTCCATGTAAAATATTGGTATTTCTGCTGCATCCGGTTAGACTGGAAGCCGACCCCGACATAGTTGGGAAAAAGTTAAATGATGCTGATGAAATGTGGGGTAAAAGTTATAAAACATGTAAACGTGAGTTTCCGGCAAACACAAACTTTTTGCCATCGATACGCTAAGAAGAAGAAACACGTAAAGGTGGGTTTAGATTAAAAACCGGCCAAGTGCGAGTCGGACTCGCACACGAAGGGTTCCGTACCATTGACTATATTTAGTATTTGTTGTTATAGCGGCAACAGAAATATATCATCTGTAAAAATTTCAACTGTCTAGCTGTCACGGTTCATGAAATACAGCCTGGTGACAGACAGACGGACAGACGGACAGACAGCGAAGTCTTAGTAATAGGGTTCCGTTTTTACCCTTTGGGTACGGAACCCTAAAAATGCACGTTATTTTTTTATTTTTTTTTACATTAATTAGGCTTGCGCTTGGTCGCAAAACGCCTGATGCGATGATAACCTTGACCTTGTATTAAATATTGCATCCAGGTATTTGAAAATTAGGATAATAACTTGTACAGGCCTTGTCGACGGCGCGTTCGTGTTCCACGCGCGCCTCAAAGAGAGTCAGCAATAGGAAGAGGTCCGCAAGGGCCGATGCCTGCCGGGGTTGCGGGACTATTCGAAAGAGATATCGTAGCCCCGGAACACAAAGGGCGATGAAGGAACATGGATGGGTTTTAGTCAGTAAAAGTCTGACACTCCCTCCTGCTCCGCCCAGAGCGGGAGGAGTCATTTGATGATTTCCCATCCGAAAAAAAAAAAGTTGTAGTACGCTTGCCTAAAAGAAACCAATTCACTGGAACCTTTGTGTAAGCAGGGAAAGTGCATTTTTCCATAGTTCTTTCTATGCCGAATAAATATGAAAAAATAATTGAGAAAGTATTTGCTCTAGACAGATAAATCTGTTTAAAATAAAACAGTTAACCTAGACTGACCTTGACAAGATAAGCACAAATCCTCTGAAACTCCAATAAGAATATTAAGATACGAACAATATAATGATTTACCTTGCAATAATTATCAGCAATGGAAATATCACAAAACTAGTTCGTTTTAGTCTTATCTAACGAAAATCACACAACAAGGATAATCGCTTCCGGGTAGCACTCTTCGGTATGGGATTTTGTGGTACATTTTCTGTTATTATATAGGTTTCCTGTTGGGGATAGTAGGTAGTATTATTTATACATAAAGAGGTATGTATTATAATTAGGACTCATACTGATATTAAAACGATGGAAGTAACTCTGTCTCTGTCCGGATTTAATAAAATTTGGAGGTATATTTTAATCTGGATACCGTCATACGATACTTTTTATTCCAGTAATGGATAATTATGCTCTCGCAAGATAATTTCCGAACTTTACACGTGCAAAGGTAGATTAATAGGAACTTTATTATTTCGCTGTCTACTGCGACGTCATAAAGTTTTACAGCCATTTTTATGTGTTTAATTTTAATTAGTTTTACTGATAAATTAACCATTTTTTTTTTGTATGTTTTGTCCTGCGCTAGCCCGCGTAGGACAAAACACACATTAACGATTTTTCTTTCTTTTATTTTTTTTGACCATGTTGTGGACTTTGGTAAAAAAATACTTGTGATATGTATTACTGTAAAAAAGTGTAAAACTATGTAGTTTTAAACTTTTTTATTATACAGAGTGTAACCTTCGCGAAGCCACTATCCGTCAAACCTCTCCTTCTGTGCATTAAACTATATGTAACACTGAGCAAAAATCATTGGGAACCGATTTTTTTTCCCAAATATTGAATGTTTTGTGTATGTAACGTAGTCATCAAAATATCTCCGTAGTTAGTAGGAGCTTTAAGCGTGTGTTTACAGCCTTTATAAACCTGGGAAGATAATATGACGAGATAATTAGACAGAAAAAAATCAGGTTTAAAAAAAAAAATTGACCTATGTCCCAAAAATCAGTCTCTTAACAATTTAAAAATAATAATAATAAATTTTAGTTTGTTTTTTTAAACTGTGTTACTTGTATGATGAATGTGTTTCTTTTTAATTTTTTATTGTTATTATTTTGTTATTTCAAATACAATGTAAATTGTTTGTGAATAAATTGAATTGAATTGAATTTACGTTACAATCAAGCAAGGAATCCTTAATTAATTAATTAATTCAGCACATAGACGTAGTACACAAGATTCACGTAGGACAAAACGTTCTAGAGATGTAAGTATGGCAGAGAAAGGTCAGCTTATTTAATATCATCATCTGCCTAGCCTTTCACCAACTATGTTGGGGTCGGCTAGGCCAACCGGATGGCTATCTGACTTCGACGACACAGTACTGGGTCTTCTATCGATGGCAATCTAAATTGAGTCGGCCCAGAACTGAGCTACTAGTTTGGCGCTTTCGGTAGCGTCTATCAGTTCCTATAGTGAACAAACAACAGGACATGCAGGACACGATTCTAAGTGCCCCATCGTTTGTGGAACAGCACCACATTTACACTCCAGGGAAGAGTCATTAATGAATCTCCACTTGAGCCGGTTTTCCTTGCTGCGGCCAACCTGGTTCTGGAGTCTATTTAAAGACTTCCAGGTCAGCCATGGCAACTCATGTCCAGGGTACTATTATAAAACTTGGGGCCACTGACTACCCTGTTACGACAGTCAAAGATTAGCAAAAAATAGCCGAGACCAACGGCTTAAGCTTGAGTCACGCTAGACCATGTCGGGTCACGCTAGACCATGTCGGGTCACGCTAGACCATGTCGGGTCCGAGCCGACAAGTGTCGGCCGTATTGTATCGTATTGTTCGTTGCTCGGCCATCGCTCGGTTCGGCTGCCGCTCGGTAAAGCGTGAGTGTGTCCGTAAAAAATATATTATGTAATATTAAGGGCTGCCGCACACTATAGACAAGACTGTCTTTAGACAGACAAGAGGGAACATGCATATAATTTTTTCTTTACTTAAATCAATAAAATACAGTATTATCAACCCAAGAAAAGTATTAAAAGTTAAGTTCAACTCTGCTTGTCGCTCAAAAATAATATTAAACTTCTGCAATTTTCTAGGACAGTTCAAACGTCCGTGACTGTCGCGGCCATGATGTGACGTCATTTACCTCAATCTGCCTTGTTTACATTATTTTTTGGCCTTAGTAAAGTAATTTTATTAATTGTATGTGCTCTATTCAAGCAAAAATTGCGCTAACGATATTATAATAAAATCTTTGTGAAACTTTACCTACTTTTCAAATGAAATTGTTTTTTGACACATAGACTTCGACGTCACTACCGACGTTATCGAGGACGACGCGTTTGAGAGTGCGTTCCGTTTCACAAAAAACATGCTACATTAAACAATAAATTGTTAAATAAGTGATGTTTTAGAAAAAAACTGTACCTTAAACAAAGTGTACCACAATGTTTTTATGCACCAATACAAGGCATTTTTCATAAATAAAAAGAGTTTTGCATTTCATGCAAATTCCCTATTACCCTTCTATTAGTGCGAGTGAGACAGACTATGTATTTTCGCTCGCACTAGTAGTGTAATTGTCTGTCTAATGACAGTCTTGTCTATAGTGTGCGGTAGCCCTTAGTTGACCGTGTTACGGCCGACACTCGGCTCAGACCTAACACGGTCTAGCATGCGGCATCCTTTTAACGTGCTTTCCGAGGCACGGAGGGAACTCTATGGTCACCCATCTACGAACTGACCTTGGCAAGCTTGGTTATTATTTAGCCACGACCTAACTGAATATTTTGTCCTAGTCTACATCTACATCTACACTAATATTATAAAGAGGAAAGATTTGTATTTTTGTGTGTATGTTTGTAATGAATAAACTCTAAACTACTACGCTGATTTCAAAATTCCTTCACCATTAGAAAGCTACATTCACCTTGAGTAACATAGGCTATATTTTATTCCCGTACTCCCACGGGAACGGGAACTACGCGGGTGAAACCGCGTGACGTCCGCTAGTGTTCAATAAACTGGTAGCACCCTAGTTGGGGTTAATGATTTATTTTATTATCAAATCTACAATATGATAAGTAGGTACAATCAAAATAAATATTGGTTTTAAGCGAAATATAATGGTATAGGTGGTTAACTAGATTATATTCATTGGGAAAATAACTAAATATTAATTTAATGTTATCCGCCTGTAATTCCCGATAGCTTCATTTAAAAATAAATGATTTCTGTTTGTTTTCCTGCATACATCAGCAATAGGTACCTACGTCCGCCATATTTATATGTTTAGTAATATTACCTCATAATTTGTATTGATATTAAAGTGTGTATATTTGAAGAGCTTCGTTGGTTTAGTGGTCGTAAGCGCCACCGCTGAACATGAGGTCCAGGGTTCGATTCCCGGGTTGGATTCGCGGCTCTAATCTAGTCATGTCTAATAATTACCAACTTGTAAAGATTTCGACGGTTACTCAGACAAGCACTTTATCTTATGAAATAGTTTTCGTTACCGCTGCTCTCAAAACGGTGAAGAAAACGCATGCCACACAAACAAAAAATAAAAGACATACATATACCATCTAACCATTCCTCAATCCCAACTGTCCACACCCTCTCAGGAGAAGGAGGCCTGTGGCCCAGCAGTGGGAACATCATACTGTATGTTTTACTAAACAATTAGTCACTCTTTAAGACTTTCACGGTTTTTCACTACACTCAAAGTACTTACTTTCTTACTTTTTCTTCCTTTTTATTTCTTTTTTTTTTCTTTCTTTTCTTACTTTGAGTGTAATTAGTCACTCACTCATAATAACAGATTATCTAGCAAAGAACTTCCCTTTTGGAAGATACTTGCCAGATTATAAACGTACCACCAGGTCTTTTTAGGGTTCCGTACCCAAAGGGTAAAAACGGAACCCTATTACTAAGACTTCGCTGTCTGTCCGTCTGTCCGTCTGTCCGTCTGTCCGTCTGTCTGTCACCAGGCTGTATCTCATGAACCGTGACAGCTAGACAGTTGAAATTTTCACAGATGATGTATTTCTGTTGCCGCTATAACAACAAATACTAAAAACAGAATAAAATTAATATTTAAGGGGGCTCCCATACAATAAACGTGATTTTTTTATAATAATTGGTACGGAACCCTTCGTGCGCGAGTCCGACTCGCACTTGGCCGATTTTTTCCTCTTCTTCATCACAACACACCTGCCACTAAATAACTTATCAACAGACATGACTGATCACATTGAAAGCAAGCCTGGAACTAAAAAACAAACACCAATGAAGACGATAATTAAGGTGAAAATGTTTAAAAGCCTATTTTCAAAAATATATCTACAATAATAGACATGCAAATAACTGGATTCCTAGATAAAAATCCAATTTTAGCCACTACAGTCCTTGTTTGAGGACAAAAGTAATTGGCTAATGACCTCAGTTTAGACTGATAATACATAACTGATAATCGTCGGGAAGTAAGCAGTGAAATTATGAAAAAATGCATGGTCAATAGGGGCATTATCGCGAAGTCTTACAATTATGGAGATAATTAAATCCCTATCAAGTGTCGACAATGTTTCAGAAAAGTATTTAAACATATTCCCTCGAAAGAACTTCACATTACATTTTCTGTCACAGAAAAGAAATGGACAAGTTTACTCTTTATTTCATTTTTTTTATTGCCCTTTGCGGAAATGGTAGACTGCTGTATTTTGTTACATTATTATTGTCCCTTTTAATAACTACCCGACTAACGGCTGTTTTCTATAACTTACTTACGTATAACTGTTGGTTAATCTGCCTTCTCCCGTAGCTATCGGTATTTCTATAAACAAAGAATATCCTATCCGTGTCACCTAGATACCTTACCTACACTTGATTCATAGAAAAATCAAAGAAAGCTTTTCTGTGACGTTTTGTTTCTAACCGGTCAGTAAGCAAAATGTTAAACAGACAGAAATAGCAACAACCGAAACCGGGTAGTAAGTTATTGAAAATGGCTGTTAGTAAATCCAAACCTCTCCGAATTAACCGGAATATTTTAAAAAAAAACCTCTCTTTTTATGGGACTACTCACACTTATTCAGCTCTAGTCAGCATATGCCCATAGAAAACAACGATTTTGTTTGAGACGCGATCCGTTCAGCGCACGCGACGTGTACGCGTCTCATACAAAATTATTGTTTTCTATGGGCATAAGCTTAATAAGTGCAAGTAGTCCCTAAACTATTATTATTTTTCAGATGTTTTATGTAAAAGACGCGGTCACAAAAAAGAAGACGGGGGTAAAATTGTAGGAGGAACCGAAACTACTATTCAAAACTATCCTCACCAGGTATACCTGTTACTAAATAATGGCACCGTTGACTTCCAATGTGGTGGTTCCATTGTCAATCGTTTTTTCATCGTTACTGCTGCTCATTGTCTTACAGGGTAAGTGTGATTTAGTTTATGAATAAGTTAACCGAATATATCTTTAGAAAGCACTCTTTCATTATCCATAGCCATTAGGCAGTTTGCTAGATAAATGAGTTAAATAATAATAATAATAATAATAAAACCTTTATTTTCGGGCAACTTTGGCCCATAGATAAATACCTTACAGACTAACATACATGTGATAAAATACAAACTGTGTTAGTATAAAGGACCTTAAAACTACGTTAGTATCACTTCACTTGTGCACTATGTCACCGTGCGTTCGTGTGGCGTGCTGTGTGGGCATGACGTGTTAAGTCATCATCATCATCAGCCTATTAATGTTCCCACTGCCGGGACACAGGCCTCCTCTCAATGAGAGGGAATGGGCTATAATCCACGACGCGGGCCCAGTGCGGATTGGTAGATGTCACATGTCTTCGAAGTTTTGGTACTAGGGCATGCCGGTTTCCTCACGATGTTTGTCTTCACCGTTTTGAGAGCAGTGGTGATGAAATAAATTAAACAAAGCAATGCCCCTGCCTGCGTTCGAAACCACGACTTACCGTTCGTAAGTCGGGGCCGCCGCCACTGGGCCACCGCTGCTCTCAAGAGTGATGTAGACCAAACCCCAAATACTTAGCATTTGGTATTACTCAAACCTATTAAGAATATAGCCCTTGTATTTTAAGGTCTCATGTGTAATTGAAAGACGCACCCTTTAAAAAAATGTCCATCATCATTAGCCTACAGCAGTTCAGTGCTGGAAATAGGCTTCTCCAATCGAACACCATTCAAATCGATTCTCGGCAACTCATGTAGCCACCCTGCAAACATTGTCACCACCTAGCCTTTCGGCATCCGACCTGATGTTTGCCGATTCACGGTCTCTAAAATGTATACACCCAAACTGATAATGCAAAAACATATTTCAGAATACAATCAATTCGCATCCGAATCGCCAGTACCGATGCTTTCAGTGGGGGCTTGGAGTACAATGCATCTTATTTTATTTCTCATCCGCTGTATAATGAGAATACCAGTGACTACGACATAGGAATCATCGCAGTTTTTCAGGGCATGACTTTAGACGGTACTAATGCCAGAAGCATAAGTTTAGCCAGGTCGGGAACTGACGTTGATGATGGCCAAATCGTAACACTAACCGGATGGGGAGCTACTAGCGTAAGTTCATGTTACTTGTATTTGAGCCATGTTACTTGTCGTTTTTTTTTTCGTTTTCAGATCTTTGACAGTCGTTACAGATAGCCAGTGACCCAAAAGTCAACCAGTCTTAGCAAGGGGTATCGTATAGCCAGTATTAGCTGGGTTGTAGAGGTCAGATAGGTAGCCGCTCCATATAAAATACTGGTATTCAGCTCCATCGAGTTAGATTAGAAGCCGATCTCAACACAGTTTGGAAAAGGCTAGGCAGATGATGATGACGATTTTGCAGTTTCCATTGTTTTAATTGAACTTTTCCTAGACTACTCAAAGTAGCTAGTACCTAAAGTCTAATTTTATAACAATTAAACTTTTTGTTCTATGTGGCTTTCATGTAAATTGTAGTGATGCAGTTATCTTTTCTTGCAGGAAGGTGGTCCCACAACCAGAACATTGAATGTTGTGACGGTACCAGCTGTGAATAGAACAGCGTGTAATGAGCAGCTTGGAGGAGGTGTCACCACTAGAATGTTCTGTGCCGGCCTCCCTGAAGGTGGCAAAGATAGCTGTCAGGTAAATATTTTGAGAGTAAATTACATACTTATAGGCAATTTACTCATACTCATATACTGGCTCCAGTAAGGAAAAGTTGGTTCGGATCGGTGCGGGTAAAATAATAATAATACCAGCCTTTTAATGTCCCACGGCTGGGCAAAGACCTCTCAGGTTTCATCACGCTTACTCAAGAAGGGTTGGCGATTTCAGACTAATATGAATAAAAAGTCCAGGTTTCTTCAAGACGTTTTCCTTCAAAGATGTCAGTGGTGTCTAAGTTAAACTTAGAAAGTACATTATTGAAAAACGTCACATTGGTACTTGCCCAGATTTGAACCCACAACTTCCTGAATGAGAGGTGAGGTCTTAGCCTCTGGGTCACCATGACCGGTAAAATAATAATCAAAGAAATTGGTGGATGCACTTATCCGGTTTTTTCCATTACTTCACATTGTGGTGTTATTTTATAGGGAGATTCTGGTGGTCCTGCTGTGGTTAATGGCATTCAGGTTGGTACTGTGTCCTACGGTTTTGGCTGCGCTCGGCCTAATTCACCTGGGGTCTACTGCCGCGTCGGAAACCCTACCGTTCGAACGTTCCTTAGAACGATGACTGGTGCCTAAGTTCGGACACTGGACGGGTGAATTCCATGTTTTTATTTTAATAATTATTTTTTATTGTTCTTTAGGTGTAGTTGCTTACTTTTTTTTTAATATTACTGTTTATTTAATTTTTGAAATTATGTTAAAACACGTAATTTTGCTTATTTACATATTTGTAAAAGACGAGGGTTTATTACTAGGCAGTGGCTGATTATATAAAAAGTATCTAAAGAAATAATTGTAAACTTAATTTTAGTTAAAGGATTTTACGTATTGTTTGTATTTATATTGTTTTAAGGTTATAATAAAGGCACTGTTTACTTTATTTGATATTTGATTTGCCCCTAAACCCTTTCACATACGCCACTTGGCTCCCGTGAAAAAGGAGGGATTGCATCATGCAGGCAATGATAATCACCTGTAATCTTAGTTTTAAGGATATCCAGATTTTCTAACATGATAACATCACGCCTATAGGCGCCTATTACCCTGCCATTTGGCTATTGTCCTGCCTTGTGTTATGTTTAAGTCCCATGTAACAAAGGGCGAGCCTATTGCCATGAACAGGACTCAAATCCATGGTCTCAAAAAACCCAATACCAAATAGGGATGATGACTGACTGAAAAAAATATGATTCTGTTGAGTCCGTCAGTTACATTATCGAAAAATAGGCTCCGCTATTGGATACGTTTTTTTGTTTTATCAAATTAATAAAAATTGACGAAGATAAAACGTGTCAAAGATCACGAGTGGGGGGGGGGCTAGTGATGTCACATTTGAGTAAAAAAATTACTCAAATGTGACGTTACACGAGTTTTCGACGCGCTCTATCGTCTTCATTTTTTGTTTACGTGAAAAAATAAAAAATACGTGTCCAATATTTTTTGGAAATCTATCTGACGGAATAATTAGTTTTTTTTTGTCATCTACCCTATTAGCCCGACCCGGAAATCGAACCAAGGACCTCATGCGCAGTAGTCGCGCTTGCTATCACTCGACTAACGAGGCAGTCAGTGTGATAAATTATTCATCATCATCTGCCTAGCCCCAACTATGTTGGGGTCGTGTTTTAGTCTAACTGAATGCCTAGCTGAATATACTATTCGTGTGGTGTTATTTCATAGAGAGATTCTAACTATGTTGGGGTCGTGTTTTAGTCTAACTGAATGCCTAGCTCAATATACTATTCGTGTGGTGTTATTTTATAGGGAGATTCTAACTATGTTGGGGTCGTCTTTTAGTCTAACTGAATGCCTAGCTGAATATACTATTCGTGTGGTGTTATTTTATAGAGAGATTCTAACTATGTTGGGGTCGTGTTTTTGTCTAACTGAATGCCTAGCTGAATATACTATTCGTGTGGTGTTATTTTATGTAGAGATTCTAACTATGTTGGGGTCGTGTTTTAGTCTAACTGAATGCCTAGCTGAATATACTATTCGTGTGGCGTTATTTTATAGAGAGATTCTAACTATTTTGGGGTCGTGTTTTAGTCTAACTGAATACCAAGCTGAATATACTATTCGTGTGGCGTTATTTTATGTAGAGATTCTAACTATGTTGGGGTCGTGTTTTAGTCTAACTGAATACCAAGCTGAATATACTATTTAGCGCAAGCGGCTGCTTATCTCACCTCCACAACCTTGTTACTGGTTAATGCGATGCCCCTTGGTAAGAATGGTTGTCAGACTTTCGGATTTCAACTACTAAATAATAGGTGTAAAAAGACGAAACCAAGTCAAAAGGTACTTGTCCTCCCCGTCATTAAGATATTTTTTTTTGTTCTGGACCCTATCTGCAGGCTTAGCCAAGTTGACAATCTACAATCGTCAACGCTAGTAGAAAACTTATGAAATATATGGGAATGACATCATCTCAACGTTAAATCACGTGATCAACACAAACGAATAGAAAATTCGTAGACAAGAAATTTACATCCTTCAAAATGATAGAATAGAATGTTATCGTTTCTACAATGTTGATCGCTATACTCTTTTGTAGGAACGCTCACCATAGACTAAGGTGTAGGTTTTTTTTACAGACATTAGAGAACGAGCGATCGACTCCGTCGTGTCAACTTGGCTACCAATTTAGCGCTTTCTACAATCGCTTACGCTGAGCTGTTTACGATTGTAGAAAGAAAATCGATACGAAAAAGGTTGTAACTTGGCTACGCCTACAGAGTGACGAAGATTTTGGAGGTCAAAGTCCGAACTTCACAAGTTTTTTTGTAAACACAAGTTTTTTAAATTTATGTAAAATACCTCCATGACCTCTTTACCACTCAATGCATCAACACAAACAAGTTCACATCGTTCAAAATTATTGAATAGAATGTTATCGTTTCTACAATGTTGATCGCTATACTCTTTGGTAGGAACGCTCACCATAGACTAAGGTGTAGGTTTTTTTTACAGACATTAGAGAACGAGCGATCGACTCCGTCGTGTCAACTTGGCTACCAATTTAGCGCTTTCTACAATCGCTTACGATGAGCTGTTTACGATTGTAGAAAGAAAATCGATACGAAAAGGTTGTAACTTGGCTAGGCCTACAGAGTTACGAAGATATTGGAGGTCAAAGTCCGAACTCTTTTACAAGTTTTTTTTGTAAACACAAGTTTTTAATGAACTTTATGTAAAATACCTCCATGACCTCTATATCACTCAATGCATTCATCAGCACAAAGGCTTGAGTGCGTTTGAGTAAAACCGTAAACCGTGATTTTTCACCACATAAAATGTCCATTTACACCTTTTAATTATAACGGCTGCGACCACCGGCTTAACGTGCTTTCCGAGAAGCTTAATATGTGATGGTTTGTCACCCATCCACTGACCAACCTCGGTTAGCGTAGCTTAACCTGCAATAAACCCGTACGGCTGTTATTACTTGGCAACGAGCCTCAAACTATTACGATAGTCAGAATCCATCCATACTAAAGCATTGATAAATTTGTAATTAACGAGTTTCATCGAACGTTTATTAGTGGAAAGGTATCGATCATAATACCTCGTAATACTTATGAAACTGTTAATGAAAGCTGCAATTAAAGGTAGCTTCACTGTGTTCTTAGGATCGTGATCGACGGTGCCAATTAAAGCCATGAATACTTATTTTGTAGGTTGAATGTTTACTATAAAATTGTGTGTAATGCACAGTAACACAGACACACAACACAGTAACATATGTAATACTAGCGGACCGTCCTGGCTTCGCACGGGTGGTTTTTTGTGGTAATAAATATGGCCTATGTTACTCAGGGGTAATGTAGCATTCTAATGGTGAAAGAATTTTTAAAATCGGTACAATAGTTTTTGAGTTTATTCGTTACAAACATACAAATCTTTCCTCTTTATAATATTTGTGTAGATATGTGTATCAATATTAATATTTGTATCAAATTAGGTACCTACCTAAATTTTACCTTTTTTGTCAGTGTGACGAAGCCAGCGATAAATATGTGTAATGTGGTTTTAGTCGTCATTTTAGAATTTTCCTGTGGTCATTTGAGTAGTAATTAACAGGTTGCGTAATACGACATGTTCCAAAGACAACATTAAACGAAAAGTTGCTAGGCTGCCAGCTACTATTACACCATTCACGACAAAAAAAAATGTAAATTCCAACCAGCGCGAAGTGAAACTGGTAAAAAGCAAAACTTTTCTCTGAATGACAAAACTCGCAATGAATACTAACACGGAATCCCTTAGCATTTAAATGAACGAGACCTACCGAGTTCCCGTGTTTCTGAAACTTTTTTAATTTCGTCGAAAGGAGCCAGGTGGCCAGCCTGCTCACGTCAGTTTCAATTCGACAGACAATCCCTGCCCCCCCCTCACTTCGCTGGATTCTCGTGATAAGGTAAAGGCACTTCGAGAACAATCGGGAAGAATCGTTGCCTTTTAATTGAGATTTCGTTTTTTAATTGTGATTATATCTGGTCCGGGAGTTTTTGATTTTATACAGACGTGTAAAGTTAAAGAATATTAAAAAGTTTTATGATGATGGATGTTCTTCACTTTATATCAAGGTAGACTTTTGTGGTAAAAAAGGTAAAATGTAATTTTATTTATGTGTTCTTTGAATATTTAATGAGTGATTGATAAGTTCTGAAATATCCTCTGTATAACAATAGAATACCTACCAGGAACACATTATTTAATTATTGAGTTGAAAATATGGTGGGACATTATTATTCCCTTTGGGTAATAAAGGGTGTTGACACTTGAGACATGAGATGGGCCTTATACATAAACAAATGACAACCCAAATAACTAGCTCATTGATTTATCCTTTAGCAGTATTGATTTATAATACTACGTTATGGACCCAATGCCATGGCATACCCGTAGAGATAGTCGAATGTCCGAAAAACGATTAACACAAAATAATATTGAACGATAATCTTAAAAATATGAATGTCCATACTCAAAGGGCTTGGAAGATAAGCGTGGCCGGATTTTTTTTCCGTCATTTAGATTTTTTTCAACTACGCATAGGACCTATTTTAATCGATAGCTGGCATCAATACAAAACTGTTTATAGGGATACCAGCTATCGATTAATATAGGTATTATGCGTGGCTGCCTCTTTGAAAAAAAAAAAACATAATTGCGGAAAAAAAACCAACCAAAAAATTCAAACCCCTTTCAATTGTTTAATAAGATAGATAGAGCCGGAGTTATTTCTGCAAAGCAAATCTAATAAGCATAATAGCAAAGTTTTTAAACACTTTTGTTTAACGTCACTCTTTGTTCCAGAGAGTTCATAATGTATTATTAAAGAGAAAAGCTGGAACAGTCTACAGTAGGCCCTGTTTAGTCGCCACTGTTCCAAACTGGACGAGTCGAAAGATAAATGAAAATGTAATTAAGCACAAGGAAAAGTTTTAGGAGAGAGCGTTAAAAAGTTCTTTAACTTCGGCTGCATTATTTATTTCTCTCTCAGGGTAATCTTGTTATTTGTTTGTTCTGTATTTTTATTTTTTAATTTATGCCTCGTCTGATGCAGCGTGGGTGTTGTTAACTACTTCTTGGAGATTTTTTTTATTTATTTGGGCCTTGGGGTCTGAGTGCCCCCACCTAGTATTTCGGGAAATCGCCAAGCGGTTGGTCGACTCTTCACGAGACCAGAGGGCGGCCTATTTTTTGGCCAAAGAATCAGTATTGCTATCCAACGTGGCAATGCTGCCAGCCTTTTGGGCACTTTTCTTTTTGACAGCGATGTGGACGAATTTTTTGACGCCCTGTATTCTTTTTGATACTTGTACATATTATTATTATTATTATAGAGTTGTAGTTTGTAGCTATTGTAAATAATAATGTTATTTAATACTTTGAATTTTTATTTAATTCTTTAGTCTGTTAATTTCTGTAACGATTGTGTTCGAAACATATTGTGTGGTAAGTCACACGTCAGTGTTTACAAACCCAGGCGAAACTCATATTTCTTCTATATAAAAGTCAATACTACTAATATAGATAACCGATGACTGTTGGGATAGACGTGTTCCTGAGTGGAGACTGCGAATCGGCAAACGTAAGGTGGGACGCCCTCTGGCTCGGTGGAGCGACGATCTTCGCAAGGTGGCCGGTAGCAACTGGATGTGAGTTGCCGAGAATCGAGTTGAGTGGCGTGCCACTGAAGAGGCTGATGATGATACTTATAAGTCAGTGGTAATACTTATTCTGATGTTCATCATCATCATCATCATCCACAGTACGAACTCACCCACCGCTGGGTATAAATAAATATATATAACTATGTCGTCAGCCCGTCTCGCCGCCGGACGACCCACGTTCCTTTTGCCAGTTCTTGGACGCCACTCGGTGACAGCCTTGGTCCACCTGTCATCACTGCGCCTTGCTAGGTGTCCTGCCCAACTCCATTTGAGTTCCGTAACGCGATTTCCAATATCGAAAAACCGATTCCGATACCGATACCGATTTCTGTGATTCGTATTCTGATCTTGGATCTAGCTTAATGCGCAAGGTCAAAATAAATAGTACCTAGTTAGTAGTATAGTTTCAACGGATATTAATTGCATATAAATAATTAAAAAAATATTCGCAAATATTAAATTGAGGTTCTTATTCAATTCATCATCTTCCTGCCCTTATCCAATATTATTTGGGGTCGGCGTTCCTTAGAAGTCCCTCAATCAGATAAACTGCTTAAGGGTGCACAAGTAGACGGCTCGAACTCGTTGGCGAGCATGGCTACTATGCATTAGTATGCATGATATTTAGTAAAGTTTTTAATTTATTTAGTTTACCTAATTTATTTAGTATTCATTTACCTAGTTTATATTTATTTATTTATTTAGTGAAATATACGACGATTTATGACGAAAATGAGCGTGTAAAATTTCATAAATTGACCTTTGGACGTATAGATATTTTGGAAAAACCACTGCATGTAGGTATCTACTCAAAATAAATTATTTGATCTTTTGAATAAATTATCTATCCCTGTATGGTTTCACTTTACTATTTTCATACTACATAAGTTATTTATTTACGCCCAAAGATGAGTTACAATTAATGTTGCAACATAAAGTTTCGACGCTCATAACTTCCAAACCAATGTTTTTTTCCAATTCTGCTTCATTAATGTTGTCATTATCTAGCTCTGTAAAAATGTATCAACTGGTCACATTTTTTAGTATTGAACCTACACCGTCAAACAGACGACTACTACGATACTACGATACTACGTTTGTATGGAAGAATTACCGACTTGTGTAATCTTAAAAAAGATATCGTATTCCCTCACCTATTTGCGGGTCGAAAGTAATCCGAACGAAACAAGAAAAAGGTGGGATTTAATTGTAAAACAAAATTACTGTGTTACTAGGAACCCGAGAGTTACCGGAGAAAATAAATGCCGCCGCAGTCAACCCGAACCCTTTTTTTATTTACAGTTTACCGTTTCGCATTTCCATTACCGTGTTACGTAGTATTTTTACCGAGACGTATTGGACGAAAATGTAGACGATGTGATTACATTGCGGGTTCCACATACCGAATTGGTTTGTTTCTGTTTAGAATTAGATTTTCTTTCTATTTTTAGGATCATCCATTCAGTGTTTCCTTGGTGATATGGTTAGTTCTATTTATGTAAGAGGAGTGAAGATTAATAAATCTAGATTAGAACAACAAATCAAATGATAATAAAATTATTAGCTCATGCTCGCGGCTTTGCCTGCGCCGAGTTCGGTAATTATCCCACGGGATCGTACTACTGGGATAAAAAGTATCCTATATGTTAATCCAGGTTATCTGTGTTCCAAATTTCATCCAAATCCGTTCAGGAGTTTTCGTGTAATAGAGTAACAAACATCCATTTATTCACCCATCCATCTATTCTAACAAACTTTCGTATTTATAATATTAGTAAAAAGTAAGGCTTTCTGATCCTTCCGAAGTATTCCTCAAAAATAATGGGGGAAAATGTAATAACCACCAAAAATAACTTTGTGACCACTAACATTCTATCACCTAAAATATCCATTGATCACCAAATTTAGTAAATTGAGCACCAAATTTTAATGAGGCGGTTGATGACAAACTAGTTTTGCCTAGGTTATTTTTTCAGAAACCATTCAGAAATAGGAGCCCCGCTAAGCAGGGTCCGTAGACCGGGTCTCTCTCGACGAGGATGCAAGAGCTAACAGTTTAATTTCTGGTGGTCATTAACTAAAAAAATAAATTTTTGGTTCTAATTTCACGATAAAATGGGGATTAATTTTGGTGATCATTTACTAATTTTGCCAATCAAAAGTGTTTTTTTTTTTGTTACATTTTGCTAAATCTGGTGGTTCGTTAATTGTATGCCAAAATAATCGCAGCCAATTTTGGTGATGGCGATTAAAGCTCAGACTGGACAATATGGCCTCAACTCGAGCCGTTGCGCGTTGCCACCATTTTGCCTTTGAGACTAAACGCACATCTAAACTGTCAAAGACGATATAGTTCGGTTCAAACTTAATGGCGGCTCGGAAGTTAGCTGCGAGTGACGGTCTGCGCAGGAATAACGCTTTAAACTTTATGGTGATACGGGACATCTAATGTAAAGCTGCGCAGACAACAATTTTAGATATCAACGCACAGACAGCAGGCGCAGATGACGCATCGTTTTGTCTGTATAATGCGCAAACCGTCACTTGCAGCTATCTTCCGAGCCGCCATTAAGTTTGAACCGATTTATACCTACATACATCAGTTGACACAGCATTTCGCTAGTCGTGGCAGACCTTAGCCTTTTAAACAATATAATATTCATAAGTTGGATAATCCGTCATTCATCACGCGAGACACCGTATAAATAATGATGCTGCATCCAATCTTGTTCATTTCCGAGTGTGCACTCACACATAAATTGTTTAATAGCTTCAGCTTCGGATTTAACAAATTGCATGAGTTATTTATTGAGATATGTGTCATTTGTGTTTCAGTTTTACGTGTAACGTCACTGACGGTTTTGACGTTTATTACTTTAGAAACAATACTAAGGGCCGGTTTCACCACCTACGACTAAGTTCCCGTTAACTTCCTTGGCAGGTAATTTCGTACAAATTTTGTTCCATTTTTAATTTATTCGGTAGGAAGTGGCTATTCGAAAATCGTGAAATAGGCCCTAAGGCTCACAAGGGGCAGGTCTATTTTTTAAGTAAAAGATTGCATTGCCATTCAACAATGCAACCACTGCCAGCTTTTCGGGCGCTTTTCCTTTTAACTTGCGATGCAGACGATTTTTTAATACCCCACTGGTATCAACAGCAGATGTATGTAGTTAAATCTGTGTATCAACACTATCACTCGATCTATGCACCTTTTTGCTTTTTCTTAAGAGGTACATAAACATTATTATAAGTACATAGTAAGAGTTTTATGTGAATAACTTTGAAATATATTTCTGTAAGAACACCCTGGAATGATACAAACATTTATTCAAGATACCTAATTGTATTGTCACCTTTATAGTAGGGTTTTCGTTTTGTCTTTATAACATTATTGTCAAAGCACCTCATGAAACGCAAAAAAATTATATTGTAAACACGGAAATTTGCGTATCTCGTGTCAAGAATCCAGCATTTCGAATTCCTGGAACTGTTGATGGAATAAATAAATTTTCGCAGAATCGGTTAATTGAATACAGGATTCGGCTTACAGTGGCCTACAGTGTTTTTACTTACACGTCTTTGGTATTTTGATCAAACAAGGCAAAAACACAATGAGTTTTCGCATCAATACTGACTTTGAAAGCAATGAAATCGGACGGTATATAGCACATCGACCTATTAATATGTTCCCACTGCTGGGACACGGGCCCTGTGCAGGTAAAAAGATGTCACATGTCCATAAATTTTATCAAATACTAGCGGACGTCACGCGGTTTCATCCGCGTAGTTCCCGTTCCCGTGGAGAGTACGGGGATAAAATATAGCCTATGTTACTCAGTAAAGACGTGGCTTTCATTAGAAAGCCACGCAAATGTCACCATTAGGTGAAAGAATTGTTGAAATCGGCGCAGTAGGTTTTGAGTTTATTCATTACAAACATACAAAAATACATTCTTTTTCTACATAAGATTAGCGAAAACAAAGACAGTTTACAAAATAACACGCCGCATGTAACAAAACTTATTCATAATATTATCAAAGAACATTAATTGTTTACATAATCACGTTATGCACTTAACATGGCTGCATTATGGAAGACCTTTGATCCCTCAACAATAACTTGCAGCTTCGCAACGAGTACGCCCATTAATGTTTTCACATATTCAAATGTACTTAGTAAACCTTATGAAGACTTCCCACGGGGCAAGTATTGTGGGGACTAAAGGCATAGTCACATCGTTGCTAACAGCCAAACTATGTGTGTTTAGATCATTGAGCTATTACTACTTCGTATAGAGAAGACAGCGCGAACAAAATCTGTGCGCAGTGCGGGGCGAGCGGGGGGCGGCTAATCCCGTATATATAATGCTGTGGCGAGCAAGCTATTGAGTGAACTGCAGCCGGCCGACAGCAGTTGAACGGAGCACAAACTTTGTTCGCGTTGTCTTCTCTACAGGGTGTCAAAGACCTCATCACGAAGCCGTCAACCAAGCAATCTGTACATCAAACTAAGTAACATTGCGCAAAAATTATTGCTGGGAAACAACTTTTTTTTGGGGTAAAAAATCATGTTTTGATGTAAAACTCAATGTAACGCACTCAAAACATTGTGCTGGTGAATGGATTGAATAGTACGGGGGTCGTGGAAGTGTTGAAAAATCTAACATTAAAAACTTGTATTTAAAATAAAAAATTGACAAAAAGTTGGAACTTTGACCCCCCATATCTCCGTAACTAGAAGGTACCCAGGTATGGTGTAGAACAAAAAAATAATCGCAATGACGGGGAAAATAAGTGCCTTCAAGTTACACCCTTTATACGTAGTAGTAATAGCTTAATGGTTTGGATTCACTTTGTATGAAAATACAGGCAGGACCATCCACTGTGTCCCTCGGCCATGCTAAGCATACGAATGCGTGGTTCTCAAACAAATGAACACTGGCGCAGTTACCAAGCGGAACCGCTCTGTGCATATTTGCTACGCAATAGTGGGGTAGAGTCTTTAAACTTGTTGTACCTAACGTAATAGGGTTTATAGATTATATATTTTATTCATTTTGTTACGGTATGTTGCTATGTAAGTTAAGAGTAAATTAGGCAGGTGTACTTCTGGGATGAGTCAGGTGTTGCATGATTTTATTATGGGATCCATTCTCAGACGTTCCTGGATGTAAAATCAGCCCAAAAAATATCATTAAACACTAAAGACGGGATTTTTACCAAGTTTACCATTGTTTCGAGTTCCCGATATTTTGGTGAACATGGCAGATATCCCGTTTCCTGTGTTTTGATAATGGTAGTGAACATGTCAGTTTAAAAACTTATAACCCAAAAAATGGTCAAGCACCTTTATGTTTCCACATTATGCTTATTTATTTTCAATTCCGTATTTGATGTTTGTCTTAGTCTAATGAAAAACAATTTTTAATATCCTGTTCTAACCTTTCCAAAAGGAACATAATGTTTAAACATAAAACCATTCATTCTTGTTATTATTCTCTTAGGTCAAAAGTACCTAATTCAGAGCATAATTACGTACCCACTTTGAAATATTTCTTTTCTTTCCACTTTTCTTTACCGTTCCCGTAATTAGCTCCCCCGTAACAAAGTACCTACGTATATCTTTTGTAAAGAAAAAAAAATCTTTTCTTAAATTCTACGATGGGTACGTAATCAAAGTCTTTAATGATTAGGTACATTCTTAATGATTACTAGACATCTTTTAGTTATTCATCATGTAGTAGGAGAAGAATCTTAAAAAAGCTAAAGTGATTTATTTTGTTGGAAGTCTAGGATTTAGAGGAATAAGTTGTGTTCTATTTATTATAGTGTAGTGGGTAGTGTTTACAATTCTTTTCAAAACGATAAAGATTGATTGGTCTTTCACCTTGGGCCTTTTCCCAAGCATAACATATTGTGCTATAATAAGGCGATACCGGCGTCAGAATTACAACTTCCTTGGATGAAACCATACCTATTTTTGATCAAGTAAGATGTCATTCCGATTAAAATGACACCTTGCTGAAAACGAATTTAGGATTAATTTTTCAAACACTTTTCTGATACAGGTCTCAAGTCAATTATTTTGAGTCTGCTGTCGCCGAATAAAAACAGTTCTACCTATAACTTTAATAAACTTCATTCAATCTGAAAATACCTACCCCTTGGTCTAATATCATGAAAGGAGTCTGCTCACTCATTCGCCATCAAACGTGAAAGTTTGTAGAGTTTAGAAGAAAGCAACACCTTTGTACTATAATTTCAAATATAAAAAAAAACTACACCGTATCAACCATGGCCGTGCCATAAACATATCATGGTATGGTACGGTGAGGTGGGCCGATTTGTTTAAGCCCAGAAAAGGTCCATTCAAATTAAAGTTTGGCTTTGGCTGTACCCAAAAATGTTGATTAATAAATACACACACACGCCTTTTCACGTCCAAAACCTATATAAGACAGTAATATATATTCCGCCATGTTGAACGATTACAAAGAACTAGTCTATAACTTAGAATCACAAAATAGCGGATCATAGAATCACTTACAATCGATTTCAGTTCTCTGTCAGCCATGTTGGCTAGAAGTTTTAACAAGACAATGTTACCTCTGACCCGAAGACGAATTCGACTTGGACCCTGTCTGGACCAAACTAAACTTAGTTTGAAAGTCACTGATTTTAGATTCAGACTATTGGTTAACCGCTGGAGCTGAGGTAGTTGGAATATTTATGTGTGGCTGAACATTTTTTTATTGTCTTTGTCTTCTTTTGGCGCATGTTTCAGTCAACCTTTATATATTTTGGTCCTTGTTTTGGTATTAAATCGCAAAGCTTTTAAATAGTCAATCATTGTGTGTTTGTGGATGATACCATAACTTCGAATGTTTCGTTTTTGCATGCACAAAGTGTTATTTATCAATGTCAGACAGAACTGATATAAGCTACCGAAAAGAAATCGAAACGCTTTGATAGCGATGGCTACTTGTTAAGACTCTCTGAAAATGGGTCTGAAAAGTCTGAGGAAAAGTAAGTTATTGTGTTCTTACAATTTTCAACCCTTACCTTTATAATAACGACATAATCTATTATTATTACATATAATAAATCTGTAGAAAAATCGTTTTTGTACATCGAAAATATTTCGAAAAAAAATTGCCAGGGTGTTAAAGGATAACCAACAAAACTCATTTCCAGCATTTTTGGAATTTTTGTCTGTTTATCTGTTTGTCTGTTTCGATGATCAAGCATCACGTAAAATTTACGCAACTAATGTATTTAAGTTTTATACATCAAAATTGAGCGTATCTTGAGGTATTATTTAGTTTTTGTTTCATGGTAATCGGTTAATTCTATCAAAAGATATTTGAATTTAAAGTGTTCAAGAAGAACTAATCATCAAATGTAAGATGCAGCGACATCTATTGTATTAAAATGGTACTAATGACTAAAAATGTGTTTAAAATTTACATAGCATGATTTCCATGCATTATATTTAAGCAGCAGTATCTTGGGCGATATATGGCGTTGTTCATTTTACTCCATTTTTTGAATCGCGGTGATAAGATTTTCTGACCCGTCGCTCGTGTCAGTTACCTCAAGTTTAGTTTTTTAATCGACGAAGATCTATGGGGAATGTCTATCAAAGTTTGTACATCCATACTTGAGACTATAGCTCCATACTTAGCTTTAATTTTTAATTTGTGCGTAGACCAAGGAGTTTTCCCTGATTTAATGAAATACAGTAAAGTCATACCTCTTTTCAAATCCGGTGATAGTAAAGATACAAATAATTATAGGCCTGTATCCGTGTTGCCAGTTTTTAGCAAGGTGTTCGAAAAGATAATGCTTAATCAAATGCTCAATCATTTTAACACCAACAGAATCTTACACGATCAACAGTATGGTTTCACCAAGGGACGTTGTACAACTGACGCCAGTGTAACCTTAATAAAGCACATATTTACGGCGTGGGAAGAGTCCCAAGACGCTGTAGGAATATTTTGTGATCTCTCCAAAGCATTTGATTGTGTAAATCACGACACATTGCTTTTGAAACTTGAGCATTACGGACTAGGTAAACTTGCACTTAGTTTGTTAAAATCTTATTTGAGTGATAGACAACAACATGTTCAAATAAATGGTGTTAATTCACAGGGTTTAAAAGTAAAAATGGGGGTTCCGCAAGGCTCAATATTGGGTCCTTTCCTCTTTTTAGTATATATAAATGATCTACCCTATTTACTGAAAACCCAACCTCAAAATATGGTGTTATTTGCCGATGACACTTCCCTATTTTTTAAGATCAATAGACGGGCCCAAAATTTAGATGACGTGAATAATGCCCTACTTCAAGTTCATAATTGGTTCACAGCAAATAATTTAGTACTAAATGAAAAAAAAACGAAATGCATAAGATTTGCTTTACCGAATGTTAAAAGTAGCGATTGTGATATAGTACTGAATAAAGAGAAACTTGAATTCATAGATAAAACGGTTTTCCTGGGGATCACGCTTGATTCAAGGCTACAGTGGGGTTCTCATTTAACATCTCTGGCGGGGCGGCTAAGTACGGCAGCATATGCTATTAGAAAAATCCGTCAATTTACTGATGTAGATACTGCTAGATTGGTCTATTTTAGTTACTTTCATAGTATAATGTCTTATGGCATTTTGTTATGGTGGACGGGCTGCTGACATTGAGTCTATATTTATTCTGCAAAAAAGAGCCATCTGAGCCATATACAATCTTCGTAGGCACGATTCTCTGAGGGAACTGTTTAAGGAAATAAACATCATGACTGTACATTGTCAATACATCTACGAAAACATAATGTACGTAAGAAAAAATCTACATCTTTTTGGTAAAAGAGGTGACAGACACAATTACAGTACTAGAAATAGGGACCAATTAGTTCAGCCAGGCTTCATACTCGCTAAAGTAGACTCATCTTTTATGGGGTACTGTTTGAGATGCTATAATAAAATTCCACAAAGCATTCTTGAACTGAATGAAACAAAATTTAAAACATGTATTAAACGCACACTTTGTAAGCGAGCATATTACAAATTGGACGATTATATCGCTGATAAAAATGCTTGGCTCAATGCCGGTCCTGCTCCACAAGGACAGGGGCGCATTAATGGATAGCACTAATTGTATTGTTGGAGCTGCTGAAGATTGTACAACTATCTTTGTATTGTATAAATTCAATATCTTTATTATTATATAGCCGCATATCGCATATTGTGTGAGTGCTATGTACTAGAATGCTATCAGTCGCTGGAAACCTACGTTTTTCTTTGACTTGAATGTGCCGTGGCGGTTAGGAGATATGTCATGCTCACTCAAATGTATCGCTGATGGTGACGCGTGTGTCGGATTATTTAGTTCCCTTCAAAATGGTTGAGTTGAATGGTGCTGATACATGCGTCATGTTCGTGAACGAGCGCTGTCAGTTGGGACTGGTCAGCTCTTGGCTGCCACGGCTTATTTGAATTTAATAATTGTTTTTGTTTTGTTTTTACTATGGACACCTTTAACGTACACATCTTGCTACATTGTTCTCACATAATATACCGTCTCAACATGAATGATGTAACCAAGATTTTGTAAAAATATTCTGATTTAAAAGAGTGTCCATGGAGTTTCTTGCCCATTCTTCTCCATAGAGATCTACGCTAGGGAATGGGCAACTACAGTACTTTCACAGTTTTTATGTCTTGTGACTGGGACTGTAGCTACATTTAATTTTCATATTTGTTCAATTCAAAAGTGCCTGTAACTGGCCTACTTGAAATAAATGCTTTGATTTTGATTTTTGATTTTTTGACGAAACGGTATCGAAGTCCGATATACACTAATGTAGGAGCGGAGTATCAATGATAAATGTTGCAAAAACAGGGAAAATTTATTTATTTTGAGAGCTTCCATTGCAAGTGCTGCATAAACGGTTAAAGTTACGCAACAATCATGTTTGAGGGAATATTGTTCCTCTTAAAAAGTAAAAAAAATATCCGCGATATCTTAATGTCTATCTTATAAGGTTCACACTCTCTCTAACCTCTCTCTCTCATGTGACGCAGACGAAGTTGCGCGGGTCAGCTAGTATAACATAACATCACGCCTATAATCCCAGTAGGGTAGGGTAAGGCAGTAAACCCACATTTCGCCAGTTATGTTTAACTTCCATATAATAGGGGGCGACCCTATCGCCATCAATCCAGCACGAATCCAGACTCCGTGGCTGCTACTGAGAAATTCCTGATGGAAAAACTCATTAGCACTTTGCTCGACCCGGAAATCGAACCCAGGACTTCATGCACATCAGTCAAGCTTGCAATCACTCGACCAATGAGGCAGTCTCGTTAAGTTTAATTATTATAACTGAGGTATAATAATTAAACAAAAGAAAATAATTTCCCAACACAAGTTTGCATCAACAGTAAAACAGCTAGCGTGTTGCTAGACGATGAGAAATGTAAATTACGGTCTAGTATTCTTGCATATTCCTCCAAATAATTCGCTGGTATTAGGAGCGTTCAGCGCATTAATCCACTGAGCTTTGGCGCAAATGATGCAACGTAAATAATGACATCGTGGCTCCTATTTCATCTACCTCGAACTTTCCGAGGGGTTTAAGGGGGCTACAGGAGCTAAACGCGAGTTTTATAATGCAAAAAAGCATATGATTTACTGCAATAAACAAAACCAGAAAAAATATATGATATTCTTCAGGATATATGCTAGTATGATAGTGTTTTGAAAACATAATACAATTAATTTTACTCGATAAAAAAAACATCACGAACTTGTCTCTAAAAATTTCTTATAACGAGTGAAAACCATACTAACCTACTAAAACAAGTGCGATCATTCTGATTTTTTGGTAAATAATTCTTCTACAAGCAACATATTAATTAGCATGATAATGTTTTATTTTTTTAGTCCAATCAATAGATTTTTTGTAAATCGAAAAAAACCACTCATTTCGCACTATTCGGCCCGCAGTGACTGACGTAACAACCACTTTGTAGTGCAAGCTGATTAGAACTTTATGCTAACAGTATTTCTAACGAAGTTGGAACCACCACAAATAGAGTTCGATACCTTTGGGTAGAAAGGTCGTATAAACCATTTTGGCCAAATTGAGTTATATATACCACTAGCTGTTGCCCGCGGCTTCGCCCGCGTGAAGTTCGGTAACTGTCCCACTGAATCATACTAAAGGGATATAATTATAGTGTCCTTCATGTAAATCCAGGTTATAAACTATCTATGTGCCAAATTTCATAATCATCACAATTTATTATTACTATCACAATCACCATCACTATCACAACCACCATCACTATCACAACCACCATCAATAACACAATCACCATCACTATCGCAACCACCATCATTATCACAATCACCATCACCATCACCATCACAATCCTCATCACCATCGCTATCACCATCACAATCATCGTCACTATCACAATCACTATCACAATTACCATTAAAATCACTATCACAATAACCATCATCGTTTTCACAATCATAATCATCGTAATCACAATCATTATCATTGTAATCACAATCATTACACAATCACCTTAACTATCAAATTTCATAATCATCACAATTTATTATTATCATCACAATCACCATCACTATCACAACCACCATCACTATCACAACCACCATCATTATCACAATCACTATCACTATCGCAACCACCATCATTATCACAATCACCATCACCATCACAATCCCCATCACCATCGCTATGACCATCAAAATCACCGTCACAATCACTATCACAATCAAAATCATTATCACAATCCCCATCACCATCGCTATCACCATCACAATCATCGTCACTATCACAATTACCATCAAAATCACTATCACAATAACCATCATCGTTTTCACAATCATAATCATCGTAATCACAATCATTATCATCGTAATCACAATCATTACACAATCACCATCACTATCAAATTTCATAATCATCACAATGTATTATTATCATCACAATCACCATCACTATCACAACCACCATCACTATCACAACCACCATCATTATCACAATCACTATCACAATCACCATCATTATCACAATCACCATCACTATCACAACCACCATCATTATCACAATCATTATCACAATCATCATCGCAATGACCATCACAATCATCATCACAATCACAATCACCATAACAATCCCCATCACAATCACCAACACAATCACCATCACAATCACCATCACAATCACCATCACAATTACCATCACAATCGCCATCACAATTACAATCACCATCACAAACACAATCACAATCATTATCATCGTAATCACAATCATTATCATCGTAATCACAATCATTATCATCTTAATCACAATCAACATGATCACAATCGCTACCACTATCACAACTACAATCATTATCACAATCACCATCACCATCACAATCAAGATTACAATCACTATCACTATCCTCGTTATCACAATCATTTTCATCGTAATCACAATCATCTTCATTATTATCACAATCACCATCATTGTCACAATCACAATCACCTTCACCATCGCTATCACCATTACAATCACCGTCACTATCACAATCACTATCACAATCACCATCTCCATCACAATCACCATCAAAATCACTATGTATAAAAACAAATGGCGCTGCAAGATGTGTATTAAGAAAAAGACTACCAATTCTACAGAGCCATCCAATATAACAATGAGAAAAACACCGACGTATCCTACTACAAGAACGCCTCTGCAAACTCGCACAAAGAAAAAGCAGTCGACCCCTGACCAAGATTCTCATGTACTGACCGATTATGATTCATCTTACGAAATTGACACCACACCAAACAAACTTTCAAAAAGTGTAGACGGTACTACAACTAGCTAAGATACAATAACCCAGCTGACTATAAAACTAGAAAGCACGGAGTATGAGTTAGAAAATACTATATTAGAAAACAATGACTTTAAAAGACAAGTGAACAAGCTGACTCAAGAAATTAATGTCCTAAAGTCGTTATGTCATTCTTCGACAAGCAAAGAAAGCAGCCCTCTATGCAATGACAAAAAGAAAAGACACTCTCGTTTAAGTCAAACCGTGTCTTCCACTCCCTCCTCGCCAAGACTTACTACAAATGCTGAACGTAATAATAACTTTATATATTCACATCTGCAACAAAATATCTCAGCCTTACAAAAGGAACTACAAATCGCAGAAAATGAGATAAGATCTCTAAATACACAAATACAGGATTTGAAGCAATCTCTTAGGACTACACCAAAACCAGAAGAGATTTTTACAGCCAATACCAGTACAATAAACCCAATTGCCTCAGAACAAAAAAAACACATATTCGGAAAAGCAATATGGATTTTTGGTGCGCAACAATGCGTCGGTCTGGCAGCTGCCCTTATAAATTCAAGAGAGACTACACAGTATGAAAAGTATGGAGTCCTCGCCCATACGATGCCAAATGCACAGAGCGACACAATAACAAAAAGCTGTACCAACATAGACCTACAACCAGGTGACAAAATTGTAATATCGTTAGGTGAAAATGACTTTAACATGGGACATGTAATATATCAGTTAAAAATCATATTACAGAAATTTTCTAAGAACACCATAATAATATTAAACGTTTTAGAAAGTAGCCATTTAGATGTCGGCAAATTGAATGATCGCATCAAAAATATTTGTAAACATTACAAAAATTGTCATTTCATGAATTCCAAACAGCACAACGTATCTGACATTTGCAAATCTATAAATTACATACTAGATTGTGAATATTATGCCCAGAAATATTTAAATCCAGCCGAGCTCAGGAAACATCTCGCGAGTAGCAAACCAAGTTCTTTGCCAAAAAGGGAGTCAAATTTACCCAAAAAAGGAACTATTCCCTTTTATTTTAGAAAAAGGAATATTATTGGAACTGAACAAACCGTAAACTCTCATCTTCCTTCTGAAGAGCATAGAAAAGGTACTATACCATATTATTTTCCCACACTTAAAAAGAACGATACATTTTTTCGTACCTAAGAACACAACACCTACATCACACAACTTTAGAATATTACATCAAAACATTGCAAGTGCTTTACATAAACAGGAACTATTGGAGTTAACGTTACAGGAAATGCGTGACTTACATAATGAACCCCATGTGATTTGCCTCTCCGAAACATTTATTAAAAAAGGTCATGAGAACTATCTCAAATTGTCGGATTTTGAAATGGCAACTAATTTTTGCAGAGAAAAACACAGAGGTGGTACTTGTATTCTAGTCAAAAAGGGTCTACACTATAAAGAATTACAGTTTATAAAAACATATGCGTCGGTAAATACATTCGAGGCATGTGGCATAGAATTAGAAAATAAGAAATTAGTGATTGTTTGCTTATACCGAACACCTCAATCCGATCCTAACGAATTTTTAACTAAGCTAGATAGTATCTTACATGATTTATACAAGAAATATAATTCTAAAACACGCATAGTTTTAACCGGTGACTTTAATATTAATACCTTGAAAAGAAGCAAAATCAGTCAAGACTTTCAAGGCTTAGCAAACAATCACAATTTAAAAATTCATATTGAGGTAGCAACTCGGAAATTATCTTGTATAGACCATATATTGAGTAATATACCTGACGCAACCCCAGCAGTGCTACCACTCCATCTCTATGATCACGACACAGCACAAATGTTAAGCTTCCCTTTAAGACTTCAGACAACAAAAGCCGCAATATACCATATTTACAAAAGAGACTACAGTCTGGATAATATGCATAAATTCCGTGAATGCTTACAAAATCTATCCTGGACAGATATTTACAAGGAAAACGATGCAAATACAGCATTCAGCGCTTTCCATGAATTGATATGCTTATTTTACAATCTCTGTTTTCCAAAAGTTAGGGTTAAGGTAAATTTAAACAATAAAATAAAGCGAACGTGGATAAGCAAGGGACTAAAACAGAGCTCTAAAACGAAGCGTTTCTTACGATATCAATATTACAAGACTAAAAATATAATAAACAAGAGTAGATATACCTCATATTCAAAACTATTACAAAAGTGTATCTACAATGCTAAACGCAATGCTAACATTAAATTTATGAATAATAATGACAACAAATGTAAAGCCGCATGGACAGTCATAAGAAACGAAATACACATGGACCCCAAAGACAACATTGAATACATTAAAATTGACAACACCATACTTACCAAACCAGCGGAAATACACACATCAAAAGTGTCTAGGGATCAAGCATTTTTATGCGGATTTCTTGAGATTGAGATGTGGCTTTGTAATAAATTTATGATTTTATAAATTTATATGGATCCTTTTTGGTGCATTTCATAATTTGAATCAGGAACTCTCAATCAAATTCGAGTAAAAGATGAAAATAAGCTGTCAATATTTTCCCTATAAAAACATACAACGCATTGAAGACATTATTAGTGCTACTGTTTCCCTACTACTGATTAAAACCAACGTTATTATGGAGCGGCGACGTCATTTAAGCAGGGAAGAAATGCTCAGAGCCGTGGGAATAATAGAAGCTGGTTCCCGGCAACGTACTGTAGCTTTAGCTCTGAATACAAGTCAGAGTGTTATCAGTCGACTTTGGACACGTTACCGAAGCACTGGTACCGTGGCTGAGCGCCATGGAGGACGGTATCGCTGCACCACACGGAGACAAGACCGATACATTCAAATCTTAACTCGAAGAGCTCCAACAATAACCGCCATGATGTTAGCCGTGAGGCTTCATCACTCTTCAGGGAACTTAATTAGCGACCAAACAGTCAGAAACCGCTTGCATGAAGTGAACCTTCATTCCCGAAGACCGCTACGGGTACCACCTATAGCAATGCACAATCGTAGGATTCGATATCAATGGGCTCTTGAACACAGAAATTGGGCAGAAGAACAATGGCGTTTCGTGTGCTTTTCTGATGAGTCTCGTTTTGGTATGAGACCGGATACAAGACGTATACGACACTGGAGAACCCCTGGACGCCAACAGCGATTAAAATCCTGCCAGGAAGTCCATCCTTATAGTGGTGGAACCATCATGGTATGGGCGGGTATTTGGATCGGCGGAAGAACTGAGTTGATTTGGATCAGAGGCAACCTCAACGCTCAAATTTATGCTGAGACGATTGTATCAGACGTCATCGTTCCTCTACAAGTGCAAATCGGTCCCTTATTTCAGTTAATGCATGATAATGCACGACCGCACACCGCAAGAGTTGTAAGACAGACTCTCGCCGCAGCTAACATCAATGTCCTGCCCTGGCCTGCTCAGTCGCCAGACTTGAACCCGATTGAGCATGCATGGGATATGCTACAGAGAAGAGCTCTGCCGAATATGGAGGGTATCCAGTCGCAAGAAGACCTTTTTTTGTTGTTGCAACGAACATGGGCGGCCATTCCACAGCGTGATTTGGATGAACTCATTTTGAGTATGCCAAACCGATGTTCTTGTGTTGTTAGTGTTCGCGGTAGAAACACGGATTATTAATTGTTTAAGTTACCCAATAAAATTTTAAAGAAAACTGTGTTTTCAGTCATTTTTTCGAACTTTAATGTTAGTAGTTCAAATGTCAAAAATCCCTTTATTAGGAAAATGGCAAATTTCTTTATTAATGCAAAGGTGACTTGGTTTATCGTTACTGTGACAAACGAAAACACTTTATTTGATGAATCCTTAAAGAAAATTTTAATTAATATCAATCAGGAGAAAAGTTATTGCAAAAATATATGTTGATCCCTAGATACTTTTGATGTGTGTAGCTTCTGCCTTCAATAGTCATTTCACAAATTATAATCCTACTCAAAATTATACAAATAGTTTCCGCAGTGATACCCTGAGTGAGACTGCTAACTCAATGTTCTTAACACCTATATCCGAAAATGAAGTGACGAAACATATATTATCGTTAAAAAATACCAACTCTGTAGGCTATGATGAACTTAACACCAGAATTATTAAGACATGTGTTAATGAAATAAGTGGGGTGATGACTTATCTCATTATCCTGTCCTTTTCACAAGGAGTCTTTCCTAGTGCTTTAAAAATATCTGTTGTCAAACCGATATTTAAAAAGGGTGAAAAAGGTGACATGAATAATTATCGCCCCATAACACTGATACCCATTATGTCAAAAATCTACGAGAAATGCATGTATCAAAAAATAGTTAACTACTGTGAGAAATTTAATATTATAAAAAAAGAGCAATTCGGCTTTCAGAAACATAAGTCCACATCCTTAGCCATCTATTCACTGTTGAAAGAAATACTAACCAATATTAACAACAAACAGCTAACGACAGGGCTATTCATTGATCTGTCAAAGGCATTTGATTTGGTTACACATGAAATATTATTACAAAAACTAGAGACTATCGGTATAAGAGGACTACCCCTTCAGTGGATATCGTCGTATTTAACTAACAGACAACAGAGAGTCACTGTCACGAAACTTAATGAAAGTTGGGACATGACAGAATATTCGTCTGATTATATATGTATAAAACGCGGCGTCCCCCAGGGTAGCATATTGGGCCCTATCTTATTTCTACTCTACATAAACGACATTGTTAATGTAACCAATCATAAATGCTTTCTTTTTGCCAATGACATTTCCATAATTGTGACTACCGATAAAAAATATAAATCAATTACAGATCATGAAGCGGACATAAATGAAACTATAGACAATTTAATTAACTGGTTAAATAATAATAATTTATCTATTAATCTTAACAAATCAATATATATACAATTCAATCAATCTTATAATAATACATTTAATTTTAAAATGGACATTCCAAAACTTACACAAGTGGCACAGTCAAACAAAGTTTTTAGGAGTAGTAATTGACGAACATTTAGACTGGAAAGCACATGTTGATACTGTATGTAATAAAATAAATAAATTTGTGTATGCTTTGAGACAAATAAAAAAAGTCACTAATATAAAAACGGCTGTGATGTCATATCGCGCATATGTTGAGTCCTCACTACGGTATGGACTAATGATGTGGGGAAATAGTACTGACCACAATAGAGCATTTGTCGCCCAAAAGAAATGTTTACGAGCTCTTTATGAGATTCCATCTGACGAATCATGTCAACCAATATTTAAAGAGCTTGGTTTGCTACCGTTACCTTCATTATATGTATATGAAGCATGCATGTTCGTTCAAAAGCACAAAGAATTGTTTAAAACAGCAGAGGAAGTAAGCTCTCGTAGTCGGCGTGACCAATACAGACTTGTGCTAGATGTGCTGCCTCGATCAGCGAAATATAATAAAAACTCTGTGGCTTTGTGTGTACGTCTCTATAATAAATTACCAAAAATGTTTAAAACTTTAAATTGTAAATTATTTAAAATCCAATTATATAAATGGCTTAATAGTAATAATTTCTATTGCATTAATGATTTTTTTAACATGAAATCATAATATATCTTTAGTAAATAAGTTTGCATGCTTTAGTATTAAGCAAAACATGTCTGATCTAATGTTTTTCTGTAACACCTTGTATACCATGTTTTATGCAAATAAAATATCTTATCTTATCTTATCTTATCTTATCTTATCTTATGACAATCACCATAATCGTTATCACAATCATTATCATTGTCACCACAATCATTATCATCTTAATCACAATCATCATCATCGCAATCGCCATCCTCGTTATCATAACCATTGCTATCACAATCACCGTCACAATCACCATCACTGTCACGATCCCAATCACAATAACTATCATTGTTATCACACTTAATATCATTGTAATCACTATTATTATCATCGTAACCAAAATCATCACCATCACAATCATCATCATCATTATCACAATCATCGTAATTACAATTAATACCATCGTAATCACAATCATTACACAATCACCATCACTATCACAACCACCATCACTATCACAACCACCATCATTATCACAATCACTATCACAGTCACCATCATCATCACAATCACAATCACCATTACAATCCCCATCACAATCACAATCCCCATCACAATCACAATCCCCATCACAATCACCATAATAATCACCATTACAATCACCATCACAATCAACATCTCAATCACTATCACAATCACTATCTTCGATATTACAATCATTTTCATCGTAATCACAATCATCTTCATCATTATCATAATCACCATCACTGTCACAATCACTATCACTATCACCATCACAATCACCGTCACTATCACAATCACTATCACCATCACAATCACCGTCACTATCACAATCACTATCACAATCACCAACACAATCACCATTACAATCACCATCACAATCACCATCACAATCGCCATCACAATCACAATCACCGTCACAAACACAATCATTATCATCGTAATCATAATCATTATCATCGTAATCACAATCATTATCATCGTAATCACAATAATTATCATCTTAATCACAATCAACATGATCACAATCGCTATCACTATCACAACCACAATCATTATCACAATCACCATCACCATCACAATCACGATTACAATCACTATCACAATCACTATCCTCGTTATCACAATAATTTTCATCGTAATCACAATCATCTTCATCATTATTACAATCACCATCATTGTCACAATCACAATCACCATCACCATCGCTATCACCATCACAATCACCGTCACAATCACAATCACTATCACAATCACCATCACCATCACAATCACCATCAAAATCACTATCACAATCACCATAATCGTTATCACAATCATTATCATCGTCATCACAATCATTATCATCTTAATCACAATCATCATCATCACAATCGCCATCCTCGTTATCATAACCATTGCTATCACAATCACCGTCACAATCACCATCACTGTCACAATCCCAATCACAATAACTATCATTGTTATCACACTTATTATCATTGTAATCACAATTATTATCATCGTAACCAAAATCATCACCATCACAATCATCATCATCATTATCACAATCATCGTTATCACAATTAATATCATCGTAATCACAATCAAAATCATCATTATCACAATCATCATTATCATTATCACAATCATCATCATCGTTATCACAATCATCACAATAAATCAACAATAACCCTGTACAGAAGTCAAATCCGCCATATTCTGGGTCTCAAAATAAATGCCATTTTCGTAATCAGCACCCCTGATAATCTCGGTATCGACACCCATATTGATTTTTAGACATTTCAACCCAATCGCACCCCAAGACCCCAACAGGGAATGATGGTATTTTAGGTCCGCCACATTAAATCTTAAAATCGTTGTTTTTGTAATACACCTGACCCAATTCACCATACAAACAATACCTATGTTGAATTTAAGGTTTTGTTACCCCATTTCCCCCTTTAGGGGTTGAATTCTGAAAAAACCTGAAACACAAATGTTAACTCTTTTAGCGATAAGAGTACTCCTGTTAAGTTTCGAATAGTCTAACCAATCTTATTTTCCCGTGTAATCCTTGGACCCCCGTTTCAACCCCTTAGGGGGTAAATTTTGAAAAATCCTTTCTTAATGCACCCTTAAACCTCATAAAGAACCAATGTGCCAAATTTGGAATCTCTGGACTCAGCGGTTTGGGCTGTGCATTGATTTTTAGACTTTGTCACCCCATTTCTCCCTCTTAGGGGTTGAATTCTGAAATAATCTGAAACTCGTTTCCACTCATTTCTCAATAGAAGTACCCCTGTGAAGTTCCTAATAAAATATTCTAACAAATTTTGTTTCCCCATTCAAACTTTAGAGCCCCGTTTCACCCCCTTAGGGGGTAAGTTTTGAAAAATCCATTCTTAGTGCACCCCTTGACCACATAAGGAACCTACTTGCCAATTTTGGAATCTGTAGACCCAGTGGTTTGGGCTATGCATTGATTTTTATACTTTGCCACCCCATTTTCCCCTCTTAGGGGTTGAATTCTGAAAAAACCTGAAACCCATTTCTACTCACTTATCAATAGGAGCACTCCTGTGAAGTTTCGAATAAAATAGTCTAACTAATCTTGTTTCCCCATACAAACTTTGGAGCCCCGTTTAACCCCCTTAGGGGGTGAATTATGAAAAATCCTTTCTTAGTGCACCCTTGGACCACATAAGGAACCTACTTGCCAAATTTGGAATCTGTAGACCCAGCGGTTTGGGCTGTGCATTGATAGATGAGTCAGTCAGTCAGTCAGTTTCTTCTTTTATATATTTAGATTTTTCTCAGATTTTTTTTCTCTATCGATCTGTATATACGCAATGCAGAAATTCGCACAAAAATGGTTAATACGGCCCAGAAATTTTCGGTCATAGCCTCTTAAAAAAGGTAAATTTTCAATGTAAAAGCCGAATGTTTTTTTTTTTTGTAGTTTTGTTATGATGTAATGACCAAAATTTATATTACGGCTAGGTAGTTTTGCAAAAGTAGGCATTTAGCGCTGTAGGCTACGCGCGAAATACTTCGCGTGGACACAGCGCATCAGAGAACTCGCATGACTCCGCGCGGCGACATAATATAGAAATATGCAGTAGGTTATGTAATATTACTTGACTTTCATGAAATATTTTTTTATGATCAAAATTTGTTACTCGTAGTAGCGATAAATTAGAGTTTCGATATAAAATAATTGTCTATTTTAAATATTAGAATATAAAATAGGTAGTCATAATTGGGCAGTTGGAATAATTAATTGAAAATAAACAGCCAGTTCGCAGGTTTGAGAACTGTAAAGATAAAATTTTGATTTGTTTATGTTTTTGTATTATTGCTTTTTTTTTTTCAAAATAATTGTATTTGAGGAAAGTATTTCAATTTCAACTACGGTTATTTACTTCAAAGATAGATTTGCATAAAAAGAACCTAGGGTGTCAAATAAAACAAATTTATAAAAGAAATCTATATAATAATATAAAAATTAAAATTAATTGCTGTTCGTTAGTCTCGCTAAAACTCAACAATAGGTCAAGGTTTGTATAAAAGATAAAAAATAGGGGGTAGGCAGTAGGTAGGTGGTTGGTAGGTAGTAGGTAAGTAGGTAGTGGGCAGGTAGGTACTGTAGGTAGTAGATAGGAAGTAAGTAGGTAGTAGGTAGATGGTAGGTAGTACGTAGGTAGGTAGTACGTAGGTACGTAGGTAGGTAGGCGGTCGGTAGTAGGTAGGTAGGTAGTAGGAAAAGGCGCATTGCAACGCATGCCGGGCACAGCTAGTTTTAAATATTTTCATGTACTATCGTGGTGCTTTCCGCCTGACCATTTTAATTTTTTTTCGCTTAAAACATGCAGAGGCGCCGAGCCACGCCCCCTTAAAGTTTGGGCCTATTAGTAAAACGTCAACTTTGCCGCGCAAAATAACAATAACTCTCGTTTGGCGTGCGTCATCCGTGCGCTCGGCCGATTCGGCATCTTTTCATTCATTATTTCTATACAAAGTCAACGGGTCGGGGGTCACTCGCAACATAGAAACGCTTTCTAGGAGCGTTTCTATGTTGCGAGTGCAAGCAAAAATTTGCTTAGTGGTGGGCAGGCGGGAGTGTCCTCGATAGTACTTTAGTCATCTTAAAATTGCCGGTTGCAATTCTTGAGGCTGCCCCACTGACCTATAACAAAAAGTAAATGAAGTACTGGTAAAATGGGGTGAATAGAAATGCAGGGGTGAATGGAAACGAACCTTTGAAATGGATTTTAACGCTGAATCAATACTGTATTTTGCCAACAAGGTATCTAAACAAATAAGTATAATTTAGTTACTAAAATAGAGTACTTGTTGGTAACATATCACGTGAATTCAACTTTAAAATCCATTTCAAAGTTTCGTTTCCATTCAGCTTTGCTATTCACCCCATTTTACATATCGATATAGATAAAATTATTATGATTTAATTTTATCAATAATCTTAGCGTTCTCTAGTAGTACTGATATTTTTATACTGTGGATATGTTTCTATTTGTTTCTTATATTAAGCAATAAAAGAAACACACACGACTTTTTTCGCCTGCGTTGTTTATTGCCCATTATAACTAACAAAAAAACTCTCAAAAACAGATTATAAGGTGCGCGAAGTTGTCGCGGAAAAAAGTGACATAGGTCCGTCGTCCATAAGCGCCAGCACGCGACTGAACGGGCCTGGCGGAGCCGCCGCGGGCGCTTTTAATTCATATTTAATCGTAGTAATTAAGAAAATCATTTTATCAAGTCAAACTCTGCGAATTTGTCTATAACTAATTAGTTTCTTTAATATAGTACAAAAATTAAATGTAAAAAATCAGTAATATAGTCATAATATTGAAAAAACGTTATAAAAAGGGGCAACTTTGCGATTTTTTTCTATCGAGTGAAGTTCATCAGGTCTTGCAACTGAATGCGATTTTGACTAGACAAGATCCTTAACTAATACATATATATATTTTTTTAAATTAAAACCCTATATTCTTTGTCTCAGATTGTTTTAAAAAACTTAAATTCGGGGCCACCTAGCCTTAACTCAAGGCGTAAAAATAGTCGTTAATTGTAAATGGTTTATACGCCCTAACGTGTTAAATGCATTACCTAAACATAGTTTAAATTCGACGTCGTAAATCCAAAGGCAGTTCGCGACGTTGGTGTATAAACCATGTTCATTGCAAGAAGCACTTTACGACCAACACACAAGGCTCGCATTTGGCGCGCAGCGACAAGCAGAAGAGCGAGCGGGATAGACAGATATCGGTCGGCGCATTTCGATACCTTTGGGTATAAAGGTCGTATAAACCAAAACGCGACTTTTCAGGAGAGCAGAAAAACTTTTTTTTTTTTTCATAAAAATTTATAACTTTTTTGTTTTTGAAGTTATAAAAAAATGATTTATAAGAAAGGTTCTTACAATTTGCAAATGAAAAAGGTTAAATCATCAAAACCTATCTATCTTCTTTAGTTTTAAAGTTAGCTTGGATTTACGCCTTAGAAAAAATCAATTCTTGGCTAATACACCCCATGAAAATGTACTTTAAAAAAACTGTATAGGTCGTATATCCATTTTTGGTAAGCTTATGGTCACATTTACTGTCGTAAAACCCATATATGTAGTTTTTTTTGTATTAAAAATCATTTATAATCATAGATCAATTGAATTTTGACTAATAAACAATCCTGTTACTCTGAGAATTAGTAGGAATTTAATTATTATTATTCTAATACCCAATAATGATCGATTTAAATAAAATAAAATTACCTGAAATACGAAATCAACATTTATTAATTCTTCTGCACAATTATTAATGCTTCTGTAGTGCTTCAGGGATGTTTGCAGATGCCCGCGTAGATGGCTTCTATACAGTAATGCGTAAGAGATGCGCATCCCTGGTACGCAGGGTGCGGGGCAGCGCCAACAGCATCCTAAAAATGATCTCTGGCCGACTGGACTGCGCGATCGTTAACCGGTGCTGCAAAATTTCTGCTGGACCTGCAGCATGGTAACGATGTGCCCCTTTTTAATTTTAGGTTAATTTTCATGATTTGAATATACTTTAGTTTACTAACATAGTTATAAGTGAAATTGTTACTAACACTATGAGTTATGTTGCTCGAATAAATATTTGAATTATTATTAAGTATTATAATACCTTCTAATCAAAATTTGCTATTATTTCAATAATGGTACAACATACTTAACAGGTTTAACATTTTTAAATTGAAAAATAATTATAACAACTTAAACTGAAAAGTGAAATAAAAAAATCTACTTAGTCATAAAAAACAAAAATTATTCAAATTTCTAAATAAAAGTAATCAGGCATTTTAATCATTACTAAAATTATGACTTGATCGTTTTTTTTTTAAATTTTGTACATATTTAAATGTACTTAATTCAATAAATTATTGAACTAAGCCTTAGTACTAAGGCTTACTTACTAATTAGTAATTTATTGAATTGCAACTAAATACAAAAAATATTTAAAATATAATAATAATAAATATAATAAAATAATATAATAAATATATAATATAATAATAAAAATAATATAATAAATATATAATATAATAATAATAATAATATTATATAATATAATGTTAGTTGTTATAATTATTTTTCAATTTAAAAATGTTAAACCTGTTAAGTATGTTGTACCATTATTGAAATAATAGTAAATGTTGATTAGAAGGTATTATAATACTTAATAAATGTTGATTTCGTATTTCAGGTAGTTTTATTTTATTTGAATCGATCATTATTGGGTATTAGAATAATAATAATTAAGTTCCTACTAATTCTGAGAGTAACAGTATTGTTTATTAGTCAAAATTCAAATGATCTATGATTATAAATGGTTTTTAATACAAAAAAAAAACTACATATATGGGTTTTTACGACAGTAAATGTGACCATAAGCTTACCAAAAATGGATATACGACCTATACAGTTTTTTTAAAGTACATTTTCAAGGGGGGTATTAACCAAGAATTCATTTTTAGGGTTCCGTACCCAAAGGGTAAAAACGGAACCCTATTACTAAGACTTCGCTGTCTGTCCGTCTGTCTGTCACCAGTTGAAATTTTCAGAGATAATGTATTTCTGTTGCCACTATAACAACAAATACTAAAAATAGAATAAAATTAATATTTAAGGGGGGCTCCCATACAACAAACGTGATTTGTTTGCCCTTTTTTTGATAATAATGGTACGGAACCCTTCGTGCGCGAGTCCGACTCGCACTTGGCCGGTTTTTTCTAAGAAGTAAATCCAAGCTAACTTTAAAAGTAAAGAAGATAGATAGGTTTTGATGATTTAACCTTTTTCATTTGCAAATTGTAAGAAATTTTCTCAAAAATAATTTTTTTATAACTTCAAAAACAAAAAAGTTATAAATTTTTATGTAAAAAAAAAAAAAAGTTTTTCTGCTCTCCTGAAAAGTCGGGTTTTGGTTTATACGACCTTTATACCCAAAGGTATCGAGTTGCTAATTTAGTGCTTGTAGTCGCCTTAAATGAATAAGAAATTAATGTACACTATTTTGTCTGATTACGACATAGTCATTCAAAGAAGTCGCAAGCGCGACTGTTAAACATGAGATTTTGGGTTCAATTCCCGGGTCGGTCAAAGTGTTATTGGGTTTTTCCATCAGGAATTTTCTCAGTAGCAGTCATGGAGTTTGGATTTGGGCCCGGTTGATGGCTATAGGCTTGCCTCCTATTACATGGAACTAAAACATAATTGGCGAAATGTGGGTGTAGGTAATATAATTGAGTAAACCTCTGCCCTATCCTTCGGGGATCACAGGCGTGATGTTATGATATGTTATGTAATTCAAAGTTGGGTTTAAGAATTTTGTGATAATCCAATTCAATTTTAAATCCCCCATCATCGTTACCGCTGATAGAATGTCACCACTAAAATGTACCAAAATGTGTTGTTACGGTCCTGTAACATGCTGTAGAAATGTGATGAAGCTTCAACAAAAATCAGGTATCAATCAAATTAGAACTACGACTGCATGAACAGTCATAGTTGCATGTACCGTGCACAAAGTATGGAAGAGGCTCGCATGTCATTGTGACATTCACCAATCAGAATTCGTTAAGGCACAGAAGCATGCAAGCAGCTTCCACACTTTTTTTACATTAACACGTCGGTAAGCTTTGTTTGCGGCTTTGTACCTTCTTATTACAAAGGATAAAGACGAGATTTCAACAACACCATTACGCCTGCTCCGTTACTCGCCACAGTGTCCTTACATTTTTCATATCATAACATCTCGAGTCTATCAAGGAGGCTGCTGTGAAAAAGGTGAACGACTTTATCTCCCTGATAAGATATTTAATTTCCTCTCCCAGCTAGACAGATGATGTAAGAAAATGACATTCCATTTTAGGTTACGGAATAAACCGAGTAAAGTATGGACCTATTTCGGTCGTGGTTTAGGGGAAAAGGTACTTACTGCTTTTGTGTGACGTTCTTATTAACTTTTAGCAACTGTTTTTTTTTTATTTAGTTTGTGTGGCTAACTGCTAAAAATACAAAAAACCGGCCAAGTGCGAGTTGGACTCGCGTACGAAGGGTTCCGCACCATTATCTATACAACATCAGACAAAACGGCAAGAAAATCATGTTTGTTATATGGGAGCCCCTATTAAATATTTATTTTATTCTGCTTTTAGTATTTGTTGATAGCGGCAACCAAACGACATCATTTGTGAAAATTTCAACTGTCTAGCTATCATGGTTCATGAGATACGGCTTGGTGACAGACAGACGGACAGATAGACAGACGGACAGACGGACAGTGGAGTCTTAGTAATAGGGTCCCGTTTTTACCTTTGGGTAATATATATATATAAGGCCCCTCATGTCAATGACAAGCCATTTACAAGCCTGCAGCAGTAAACTATTGCACAACTGCTGCATAAACTAATAACTAAGAATAAAAACAAACTAAGCAAAATATTAATCACTAAGAATAACAAAATAACAAAAAAAAACAGCTATGGGCTTCTGTACAAAAAAAACTCAAAAGGGTCTTTTTAGTTTTTTGACCACAACTCTAAGGTCACTCTTTTAGTTTTCAACATACAAACAAGCGTTGAAAGCTTTAAATTTTTCTCCATTCAAATTCAGCACATAGTATTCAGACTAGACAGTTCTATAAAAAGCCTGAAAGGATTGAGTGTAAGTGTGCCATACTCTCCCACAAAGAGTTGCAATTTGCATAATAATAAATTTTTATTGAAAGCCTTCGGGCACGGAGATCGCAATCTTCAAAAGCTTAATATTTCTCACAGAATTATTGTTCGAATATAAGTCTTCTACCTTTTATACTCCATTCTAAATGGTAAGTTTTATTGTTATGATTTTATTATCAGATGAGAAATGTACGTGAAGAAAATTTTATTTCTTAAGAATTGCTTTGCATGGAATTGAATTTTGATCATGACACTGTAGAGAAATGGAACAATTGGCGGTTTCACGTTTGTACCTACGACAAAGGTAACATGTAACAGTAATTGTACATGTAACATGTATATGTAACAGTAATTCTAGGAACATTTTCAGTAATCAACAGCGCCGAAATAGGTATCGAGAACTCAAAACAAACACTGAAAACGGGATTTTTACCATATTGACATATGGTAATGTTAATAGTCAGTGTTAATGATAATGTTAGTGACCAAGTTAGTTTAAAAACTTATATTTTCAGTGATATTTCGTGACAAATTAAATAAGTAACAAGCGATGGCAACTCGAGTTCAAGACTTTTCTCAAAATTCCGAGTCGTTCATCAACTCGTCCCACAAGCCTACGGCCCATTTGGGACGAGTTGATGAAAACCAAAATACGTAATATTTTCGCCATCCAAGTTATGATTTTATTTCCAGTCTTTAATATTTTAGGCATACCTCTAATTCATACTCGTACACTAATGAACCCGAAAGCCTAAAGGAAGGGAAGTGAGGATTTCCTTTCTTAGACGAATATTCTGAGAAATGAAAACCAAAGCTACGTGGGACAATGAATGAAAGCCCTACTGTGCGGTGACTTGCCACCTTACACAAAGACGATAGGAAGCACGTTTGCTTTGGGTTTTGAGAACTGTGCCCAATAAAGACAAGCTGGGCACACCGTCCGAATTTACTATCTGAAGCATTTGGAAATTCGCAATTTAGTACTTAATGGGTAGTTTGCCAAATGCTGCTCAGAATAATTAATTATATCTCAGAGTTTAATATTCTTTCATCTATTTTCTGACAAACTCACAGCAGCACCACCCCATAAAGAAAAAAGAGCTCCCATAAATTTAACCATTAATAAAATATGCAAATCTGCAAGACGATGTGCAGAGACGGGGGAAAAATAAAGTGGCTCGGCCAATCATGTTCGAAGATATCGAGTCTATCGTAGCTAGTCGCGCCGTGGCAGTTATGAATGACCAGCCCGAAGCGTTGCCTAAAAGTCACATTACGAATGAAAAACCGCAGGATTGCCGTAATTGAAAATTCCCTGTGTAATATACGACTTGCAATTTCAGAGTGGAGCCGCTCCCGCTTCGTCCTACAGGGCGGCGAACATTTTTCTTGGCTCTTAACGATATTATTTAACGCCACAAATTTTACCATTTTTCTTATGCCCCCCAGAACTGCTAGCAATTTCATTATGATAATCGCGCATAACCTGCGCTATTTTATACAATAACCGTTCGGGACGGTGTTTTGAATAGAAATTTTAAGTTGGCACTGGCACTCTTAATAAATTTTAAAGGGTCTTTTTAGCTTACGCGGAAATTTCGAGAGGACTCATTAAGGTAAACATCGCGAAATGGCGCTTGCTAAGAGAAGTCAAAACGAAATAGCTTTTTCCTCGGAAAGCTCTGAAGTACCTGTCTAGGTGGTTCATTTAGAGGGAGCTGAATACATCGTAGATAACTTTATCTGTTTACGAAATAAAATGTAATCTGTTGAAACAGGAAAAAGGTTGGATTCGTAATGTAAATTACTGAATAACTAAAAATCGAAAGCAGGGAGACGTAATAAAAAGAACCGCTGTCAACCCTTTTTTTAGTTTCCTGTACCTACAGGTGGTAAAGAATGTCCCCCAAACAAATCAAGAGGAGTAAGCAGAATGCACCCGAAAATATATCCTATTTTACTGTCAAGATATTTTTAATCTCATTTGAAGAAATTTAAATGTTCTTTTAGTCTATAAATGTAACTGTCTCATCTAATTAGGCGCTCGAGTGTCGAGCTTTTGAACGTATATACGTATATATACGTTCAACGTGTATACGTGTATATGTATTTGCCACCTCATTTTTCCCTTACAAGATTCACGGAGTCCCATAATATGGTAATGGTACTAAATTGTATGCATGGAATGCCTTGTTCCCACTTGAAACATTATACCGTAGTGACTGGATGTCACTACGTTATAATGTTCAAGCAATGTTTAAGTCATGGTGAGAGACAAATCAATTAAACTAAGAAATTGGCCACTTGATAGTAACATACAACTTAGATAGCGTGTCGCTAGCAATCTAAATTGAGTTACCCAGTATTTGGCGATTAATGGGAAATTAAAGGGAACTTTCAGTATTTTTATAATGTTACAATGTGGTAATACAGTTCAGAAGTAAAACTCTTACAACACACAAACATCTAATTCCGAAAATCCCAATTTCCTAAAACTACGAACTCTGAACCACTAACTCTCGACAACAATTTCGCGCAAGATGGCGTAAGTGTAGCTAAAATTTAGAGTTAATAAGGATACGATAATTGCACTACACTACGAAGTAACGTTGCCGCTGCATCGTAAAACCCGACGTTAGTTGAATTAACTTACCTAATGGAACTGAGCATTGCTCGTTTTATGTTTGGAGAGAACACTAAACTTGTAGATAATTTGTAATCATGGAGGAGTGCAGAAATGGATGCTTATGAAGCCTCCGAAAAAGGTCACCTTCCTTCCCTTTGTACGATGTGTTGTAAGTAATTTAGGCATTGGGTCAAACGACCAACCTTTTTGGCACAATAGCTTAATTACCAACATCTACATCTAGCGTTTTTAACTTATATTTCGACATTTCTGCTGCTGTTTGCACTGCATCCTGCTCTCAGTAATGTGCATAGTAATTTTACTAACAACAAACATAAACAACAAACATATTATGGACTCTTGTGAACGTCATTAGTTTATACATTTTTCCCAGGAAATCTGAAGTTGAGTTATGAAATGGCACTAACTATCACGTAAATATACATTGCCTCCAGCAACATTCCAACCTACCTACTATGACACTCCATTTCTTACTTATACTCCGTGTCCGTCAACCCTACGTTATACTTTGTGTTGCTGTGCCATGATAACCCTATCTCGTCTTAAGTGAGATCAATGTACTCCCTCGTAATTGCGCTTCCTGAAATATTCGTCTATCGTCGGGCTCAACTCACCTTCATTATTTCTTTCCCTTTCCTACTGAAGGCACAAACGTCACTTAATGAAATATTAAACGTCAGGTTCTGTTTGTTGTTGAAGTAATAGTAATAGTACGAGAACTTATGGAATATTACCATCATCATATCAACCCGGAATCACTCACTGCTGGGTATTAGGCTTCCCCTTTTTTCTACCACACTTCCCGTTCCGTCCCTTATCCAGGAATTTCCCGCAACTTTAACGATATCGACGACCCAACTAGCTTTAGGACCGGTCATGGTTTCTGGGTTTTTTAATCATTTATTAATTATTTTATTTACAAAAACGTTACGAATTCCTTGTAAGATCAGTGAACTACGGGAGTGCTTGCATAGCCTATGTACATATGTATCAGTTTCTGTTGTAGGTACTTTAAAATGTTGCTCACAGCTGTGTTGATAAAACATTTATTTTCAAGGAATAAGGTTGAAGAATGATATGATGTTCATTCTAAGGAACCACAAGCCTGTTCTTGGCTGAAGCAAGAACCCACGTGCCACCGTTAGCGATAAGAATTGTTCCATGCCTTAAAACTCGTCATTAGCGAGCTAATTACAGAAGCGAACTGTTGCTATGCCCTGAGATAAAATAGATGACAGAGGGGAGCCTGAATTAACCGTAATTAAGCTGAACGAAACTCTTTCAGGAGAAACGAAAAAACCGTTCTTAATTAAAACGGGAGACTCCAGAAAAATGCCTTATGTTTTAAATTATTACCGGTTTTTTACTCAAGCACCGTTTTCGAGTGTCTAATAAAATTGAAATAGGTACATTAATGGCACCGAAAATTCTAAGACGTGCTTTTAATTAAATTTCAAATCTTTCGAAGTTTATTGGCACTGAGAAAACAGTTGAAAAGCTTTACCAAAGAATTTATGATTGAAAGTTTTGAAAAGAAATATAATACAAAAATATTTTCGCTGGTTTTCGCTAAGGGCTCATTTACGGAGACGCGGCGCGTTGCGCGGCGCGTTGTGCGGCGCGGCCGCTTCAAATTCAAACATATGGCAATGTATGAGAGCGTTTACGGAGAGGCGTATTTACGCGAGTTTGCTGAAATTCAGCGTTGCCCGCCGCGTGCACCGCCGCGGTCAACGCGGTAGTGCGCGCGCAAATACAAACATATGACAGATGACACCGCCGCTGCACACACCGCCTCTCCGTAAACGGAAAAACGCGCAACGCGCCGCACAAGTCCGCACAACGCGCCGCCCGACGCACTGCCTGACGCGCCGCTCAACGCGCCGCCCGACGCGCCGCATGTCCAGAAATGAGCACTAAGAATTCTAGAAAAAAGAAAGAAATAGAAGTTTAGTACTTTTTGTTTGGTCTCAATGATTTAGAATCTAATCCCTCCATTGAAAAGGTTCTAAAGAGGTTTTAGAAGTAAAACACTTAACTTTAATGCTAGAATTTTATTGAAAGAGAAACGGCAGTGTGTCCTAAAATCGATTTATGGTTTTTAAAATAAGCCCATTTTTTGTTTACTTTAAACGCTACATGCGACATGTATTATACATAAGTGTAAAAACTCTATAGTCAACATTTTCTATCCTAAAATATTACCTTCTTAAAACAAATAAAAAAAAAACCTCATAAATTAAAACTTTTAATTTGAGCTTGATGGAATTTCTTGGGCTCTTAAAACTCATTCGTTCTCGGTTATAAATGACCAATTCGTGACCGGGAACTGGGAGGGATCATAAGGCTTTCCAGGGGGGTTAAACATTTTAGGAGAAAGTTTCAGTAGGTACTCGAAATTGTAACGGTACGTTTGCATCGTTAGATTTCGTTTTCGTTTATGTAATAAAATAAAGTGTTTATTTAGTCACCAAAGTGTACTTTAAGCTTCAGAACTCAAGGTATCTTTTGGTGATGCAGACGCTTTTATTCACATAAAAAGACTCTCTTGAAAAATCCTCTTAAGCAACTATCGCAATGAGATTTCAAAAGGAATATTTCCAATTCCAATTTATTCCTATCCACGCACCACCTTTTCCTTGTCTTCACCAAATCAGTATTTCTTTAACCCCTTTCAAAAGTCCTACCCTCATAATATGCGAGGTCGCTAAAACTAAGTTAAGCCTTTATTGAGATTCACTTCTGAGGCAATTCTCCCCGCCTCCTTTATTACTTTTTTACTATAGGAAATTGCTCATCGCCGCCAAGAGAAAATAGTGAATGGAAAAGTCTCCTTTACTTTGAATTCTTTTATTTATTCAGAGATTTAATTTTCAAGGATGGTTCTTAGTACGCCTGTTTATGTTGAATTGAATTGTTGGATGTTCCCTTTTCGTTTGGTTGTAGTGAGAGAAAATAGTCTTGTTTTCTTTGATGGCCGGACGGACCCGATGTAAAAACATTTGAAGGTGAGCGGACTTTTGTGGTTTTCTTTAGCGTCGGACAAGGGATTGTTGTGGCCGTGTGGTATCCGGCAGAGTAGAATAGAACCAACCCATAACACTCACGGGTGTCGTATAAGGCGACTAATGTCTGAGGCAGAACACCTTGCGCCTCCGTAGACCAGAGAATGGGCAGCAGCGTTTTCTGTTAGTCTTTCATCACTGCGATTTCCAATCCGCCTGCCAAGCGTGGAGATTACGGCAAATCCTCCCATCAAAGAGAGGCTTATGTCCAGCAGTGGACATTATGGGCTGTTGTAGTAGTAGTAAGGGATTGTTACATTGCTCCTATTGCTACTGGTTTTAAGTGGGCATGCTTGATACTTTCCTCCCAAAGTTTTGACCTTAACTTCAATATTTAGATTAACACGTGTCCCATTGTTATCCGCAATAGAATGACAAATAACTTTATTTCGAAAATGTCGCAACATTCACTTCGGCCTACAACGATTAATGTTTAGTATCTAGACCTTGGCGAGTCGAAATCGAATTTCGCAAGACTACGTACGAATTTGTCAGAAGCCATAGATCGGCAGTAAAATATAGCTGTCAATTATCACGATATTGGTTAACGACCTGACCGATTCGTTAATATTTGATAGGGCTACACCAGCTAACACTAAGTGACAAGCAAATATTATTATAGTTTTGGAATTTCAACTGTCATCACTGAGCTGAGAGTTGAAAATTCATCAGAGTACTTTTATTTGGGCATCATTTAGATACAGGTTAGCAGTTGGTGAAAACTACATTTTCTGTACATTGTTCAAGAACAATATCTAGACAAGACAGTTGATCTGTAGTGAAGTTTCTCCTAAGAGTTCTTAACTTTTAATTGGCATCGTCAATGCACTCGAAGTGAAGACGTACTCTGTTTTCTAATTAATTGATAAGCGTCTGTAATTTCTTGTTAAATTAAATTTTCGTTTCTATCTGTATTGTTGAAAACTTGAAGTTTCTTCTTTATTTGAGAATTTAGAAAACAATGTTCTCATATTCTTTCACGAATATAAGGTTGAATTTGGTCATGTTAATTTGAGTTTAAAAATAATTTAGTTGCACTAACGCCTTTTGAAAAATCCTGAATTACTAGTATTACAATCCGTTTTTTGGCTAGTTTCAAAATAAAGTAAAATTATATATGGAATGGCAGAACCCTTTTAATTTATATTTGGCTGCTTTAACAATGTTAATGAGATCATTAATAACTTCACTGTATGTAGAAGGACTTACAACCATTTTCTTAATTTGGAAACTAGTACTATAAATAAAAAGCATTGCAATAACGAAACCAAGTTCATCCATATTTCATAAGAGCACTTAATCAAAAAATGTCCGTCTGTTACATGCTTTATCTTTGGTGCTTGCCTAAATTGAATAGTAGTCGCTACCTGGTTTAATAGGAACAAGTTTATGAGGTCCACTTGTGTAACTATTCTACTAAATATTGAACCCCTACCTTAACAATGCACGATTTTGTACGAAGCATGCAAAAAGCAATGTAATTTATAGTTTGAATACCGGAGGGTGAGATAATAATCGAAACAGTTGGAGGGTATCGAGTTGCCATTTTCACCCTCAAAGCGCATCCGATCTTAAGCTGGTATGAGACGATTTACTAGAGTGAATCGTTCACTCAAATGGCACTTCATTGTTGTGTCATTCACTCGCCAAAATTACATAGAATAAGAATGAACGTTTGTCTGCTCTTTTCATTTGTTTTTTTTTTTCCATAACTGGATAAGTGATGGATGTCATACTACACAAAGAGTGGTTTTCTTTTTGAGGTATTAAAAAAAACATAGGTTCCAAGAACTCTGTAGATGGCGTTGAACTGACTACGTTACTTGGTGCCAAAGCCAAAACGCTTGGGAAAAAAACATTGCGTCACGTCACATACGCTCGTTGACTGACGATTTCGTTTGCTTATGCTTCCAAATATAACCTAGTTTTCTTGCGCTTTGTTAAAATCAGTTTTTTTACTTTCCGTCCCTTGCAGTGACTTACCAAGTTCAGCGCCATCTATCTAGCGACTAGGGAAGAGCTAAAAAGAAAATCATTCATTAAAAATTAGTTTTGCACTTTTGATGTGTGTTATGATGTTTCGCTTCGAGTGAAAGGTAAAAACGTACAAAAGTAAGTTAAGCGTCTGATATCGGCTTAAAGGTGAAAACGGCGGCAAAATTAGTTGTTGCTCCCTTAGTTACAACTAAAACATTTTGTCGAACATTGTTTTACCTTTTACAGTAATGTTTAACACGAATGTAGCTTTTAATGTCTCGTATAAGTTGACGTTAAATGATTTATTACCGGTTGAAATATATCATGCCATAACCGACTTTTATATGAGTGTATAAATTAATAGTTTTTTTTTTGTTGTAATGATTGAATATGAATTTGTTTTAATTATCACTTGGAGTTTTGTTATCAGATTTGTTTTAAATTACTGCTTACGGAAGGATTTGTTGGACTAATTAATTGTAGTAGTAGTAATTCGGCTTGGAAGATTAATTGTTCAGGTAGAGTTATATATGAGGTTTAAGATTAGATCTGCATTGAACCGATTTTCTGAAAGTTCCTTGTTTTGTTTTAAATTCAGACAAGGACACAGGATTTAGCGTTATTTATTTCATTGTAAATGTACATGTTTCATAAATCAAGTATAGCCGTTATTAATAATACCATAACAGTGACATAATAATATTAATGTTATACATACCTACGTTAATTAGTCAATATAAGTGTGAAGTATTTACTGGAACATTTTCGCATTGTTTTTGTTAGTCTCAGAAACAAAACATTGAACAAGTTATTATACTTTGAAGTATTGATGGCAATGGTGTTGCATACTAGATTAATATATTAAAATATAAATGAATAATTCATTCTAAAATTGCATCCATACCTTCATTGAATACTCTATCATAAACCGGTTTCTGAAATACTGATCGGAATTCTAATCCGGAATAAGCGATTTCGTTTTAATATTTCGTAACTTTAAGTAGTACTTCTTATTTTGATATACCTACAATTGGTTTTGGTAAATTAAAGCTTGTTTTTCGCCACCTCTTGGTATTCTGGTAAACTGACCAGTTAGACATTCTTGTACAAATCCCGTTCCTTTTGTGGGTTGTGTGCCCAAATGGTGTGAACGCGACCCTATTACTAAGGCACCACTGTCTGTCTGTCCGTCCATCCGTCACAGGGTTCTATCTTTTGAACCGTAATATGTAGACATTTTTTTTAATGTTGCCGCACTCTATGAATTTCTCCTGTATCATGCATTTACATTTAAACTCAAAAACACATAAAGCCAGAACAGAAACAAACCTATCTGTAGGCCTTATATATATAGGAAAGGGTCCGCAAGGACCGATGCCTGCCGGGCTTGCGGGACTGTACGAAAGAGATACCGTGCCCCGGAACAAAAAGGGCGATGAAGGAACATGGATGGGTTTTAGTCAGTAAAAGTCTGACACTCCCTCCTGCTCCGCCCAGAGCGGGAGGAGTCATTTGATGATTTCCCATCCGAAAAAAAAAAGGCCTTACAAATATTTATTTCCGTCAGGGAATTGAACCCGCCACACGCAGCGCAGCAGCCAATCGCTTAATTTCTGCCCCAACCATGCTGTCAATTTTTATCACTGATATAATGTCACTTTTCACACACCATCGTTCGCGCTCATAGTGACTAGCCGTGCTGTACTAATTACATTATTAAATATTCCGAGAAAACAAAGCAAAGTAAATTCTACCTTAGCGTCAAGTCAATTAAGTAGAAAATACGCTACTCGACGACACACATCACGCACCAGCCGTGTGAACAAGATAAGATCGACGTGTAGTATATGCAAAATACCAAGATGTCTTGTACACCTCAACAAAATATAACTTTGTCTTCATCTCAACCGGAACTAGCAAGTTATTCAGACCAAGACCGCGAATATTGTTTATCATCAAGAAAAAGAAAGGAACGTACTGACGCGGAAGACCTTGATGACTTGCGATCTGAAATCGTTACAATGTTAAGCGATTTGAAAAAATCCCAAAACGATAAGTTATCTTCATTGTCCGACATGCTCAAAGACCTAAAACAGCAGAATCAGGAAATCATAAAACAAAACTCTTGTTTGAAAAATGCACTTGAAAACACGGCACTACTGTATAACGAGCTAAAAGGCAAATATGAAAATATAGTGCTCGAAAATAATGAAACAAAAAATAAAATTGTCATACTTGAAAATAAAATAGAAGATGTTCTGAGGAAACAACTCGAAACTTCGTTGGAAATAACAAACATACCGTTTAGTGAAAATGAAGACCTCAACCTGATAGTTAGTGAAATACACAAAAAACTTGATGTATCAATTTCAAAGGAACAAGTCTGCCAGATATATGGAAAACGATCAAATAAAAATAAAGTGATTGTTGTTGAATACAAGATGACGCAGTTCCGGACCAATGTGATACAGGCTCTTCGTACTTACAACAACAATCACAAAGATGACAAATTCAACACCAACCTAATCAATTTACCGGGTGAGAAAAAACCAATTTACATCTCAGAATCGCTAACTCCCACCACGCGACATCTCTTGTATCATGCTAAACAAGCTCAGAAGAAAAATTGTTTCAAGTATTGTTGGATTTCCTTCGGTAAAGTTTTTATAAAAAAAGATGATGGATTGGCAAGAATACACATAAAAACTCTGGAACAAATTGAAGACCATAGAGCCGATTCTGATCCTAACACGTCTACTCACAATCTAAGCAAGTGACTATTTTTTAATACTTTTAAAATACTTTTTTATGTTTTACTTTCTCTTAGTTTATGCATGCTTTCAAATTCCATGTTTTCAACAAGAAAAATCTACTACTTAACCGTGCCAGCCATACACACAATACACAAGTACAAAAACCATATATTACCTGAAAACCAACTACACATTATCAAATATCACAAACACCCAACAAAACTCTGTGTTCCGATAGACTTGGCGAGTCATTTCGTTGTCAATAGCCTAATACCAACAACATGCAGTAAAGACTATGGTTGACTTGCAAGTAATTTCCTCGGACATTGATGAACAAATCAATGTCGGCAACGCATTGGTCGCCGAGTTTCCGGAACACTGTAAATCAGCTCTTCATATGACTCAACAAAATGTTACTATATTAACACAGAATATTAGAAGCTTGCATAAAAATGGTAATGAACTTTTAGTTCTTCTTAAGCGTCTAGAAATTGCCTATGATCTAATTATATTGACAGAATGCTGGCTTTCTGATACTACCATCATACCGACAATCGATAATTACGTCTCTTATTCTACAAAACAATATCTAAATAAAAATAGCGGCATCGTCATCTATGTTAAAAACACTATAAACTGCTCTATAACAGAACCAGATTACTGTCTGGAAGCAAACTGTTTAATAATCACTAGCGATACCAATTTAGCTATAGTTGCGATATATAGACCACCTTCTTTTAAGAATTTAAATTCATTTCTGAAATCTTTGGATGAAGTGCTAACAGGGCTAAAGCAATATAAAAGTATTGTGTTGATGGGGGATATTAATATAAATATCAATAATAACCTGCATGGACAATCTTTGGATTATATTAATTTATTGGCTTCACACGGTCTCTTAGCATCACATACTTTTCCTACTAGAGAGGCAAACTGTCTCGATCACTGTTTTATCAAAACAAAATACAAAACTACAACTATAGTTTGTAACAGTACATTGACGGACCATAATTGTGTAATGACTACAATACCTCGCAAGGCAACGGTTATAAAAAAACCTATTAAAAAATTGTACACAAAATGTGACTATGATGCCGCTGTTGCAGATTTGGAGCAGCTTGATTGGGAAGACATGCTATCTCTGATGGATCCAAACGAAATGACTAACCAATTCCTTAATATCATAAGAGACACCTTACAACGACATACTTATACCTACAAATTATCCAAACGTAAAACAAATATCAAACCTTGGATAACACCAGGTTTGTGTCGCTGTATGAGAAACCGTGATAAACTCCACCAAAAACTTAGATTGAATCCAGATAATGAGGTGTTAAAAATTACATATAAACGTTATCGCAACACCTGTAATAATCTATTGAAAAATTTGAAAAACAATCATTTTAAAACCGAATTAGAAAATAGTGAAAATAACATTAAAAAAAAGTGGGGATTAATAAAAGATATGTGCAATTTGGGCAAAACAGATACGTCAGCAGTGGACCTCTTATGTAAAGAGCAAGACAGTCAGAGCTCACTGAATCACATAAATAACTATTTTGCTGCAGTTGGAGCCGATTTGGCCAATGATATACTATCTAGAACTGAAACAAATGAAAAGGACCTTAGCAAAAATTTAAAATTAAATAAGCAACCGCTGCATTCGTTTATGCTATTCCCAACAGATGAGAGCGAAGTTAAACGCATTATCTCCAATCTTAAGAATACTGGTTCGTCGGGGTGGGATGGTATAACAACACAGTTTTTAAAAAAAGCGGTGAATGCCATTATAAAGCCAGTTACTAGTATTTGTAACACCTGTTTTACCACGGGGACCTTTCCACTGGCTCTCAAAAAGTCTGTTACTGTTCCAATTTTTAAGGCTGGGGACAGAAATAACGTGTCGAATTATAGACCTATTTCCTTGCTGCCTAGTTTGTCGAAAATTTTAGAAAAATTAATCAACTGTAGACTAAAGAAATATTTAGAGTCAAATGGATTTTTCTCGTGCAATCAATTTGGATTTAGGGAAGGCAGATCTACCAGTGATGCCCTGCATAAGCTAACTTCCTTTATTGTTGATGGTTTGGATGGTGGAGATAGAGTCTTGGGTGTATTTTTGGATCTCGCCAAGGCCTTCGACACGGTCTCCGTTCCCATTCTCCTTGCTAAGCTCGAATGCATGGGAATTCGAGGTATACCACTGGCTTTATTTAGGGATTATTTAAGTAACCGCAAACAGAGTGTAAAAATCAAAGATGAATATAGCCATGAGGTCGATATGGTATACGGAGTCCCACAGGGGAGCGTGCTGGGCCCAACGCTCTTTTTGGTCTATATCAATGATCTGTGTAACCTTTTTATGAACAAGGGCCAAATTGTCACATTTGCCGATGACACAGTTTTGTTATTTAGAGCAAAAACATGGGTGGATATAAATAGCATAGCAAATCAAGGAATGCGTTCAGTGGCAACATGGCTTGATAACAATTTGCTAACCTTGAATGCCCAAAAAACCATGTACATCTCCTTCAGCACATCAATTAAAACTCAGCCTCCAGCAAACACCATAGATATAAAAGTACATAAATGTCAGAATAACGTACTAACATGTGACTGTTACGGTATTAACAATACGACCTCTACTAAATATCTCGGTGTTGTTGTTGATCAGTATCTGAACTGGAAAGAACAAGCCAAAAAACTAAGTGCCCGTATACGAAAACTGATATACATCTTTAAAATAATAAGAAGTGCTTGTACAATGCAATTACGCACTACTGTGTATTACTCACTCTGTCAGTCTATTGTAAGCTACTGTTTGACTATCTGGGGTGGTACATCAAAAACTACTTTGCTGGTAGTAGAAAGAGCTCAACGTGCGCTTCTCAAGGTAATGTGTTTTAAAAACTACAGGTATCCAACTGATCTATTATATAAGGAAACGAATGTACTTTCTGTACGGAAACTATTTATCCGGCTTTTAATTATTGCACAACACAAAATGAAACCTGACTCCGGGTTCAGGCGAAGGTTGGATGTAGTTTATAATACTCCCAAATGTAAGACTAAGTTTGCTCAAAACTTTCCAAATTATCTTGGCCCCAGCCTATATAATAAAATAAGCAAAACAAATAAAATAAGAGATCTAAGCTGTCGCGAATGTAAAAAGTCTATTGATGAATTTCTTAAAAAACTAGACTACTATGAAGTGGAAAATATTTTGAGATGATATACTGTGACTCACACACACACACACGCCCATAAGCAGACACACGCACTCACATATACACACACACAAACACACACACATTTTGTACAAAAAAACACTAAGTATGGCATGTTAAAGTAAGGAGAAAAGGTTTTATTTCAATTCTTTTATTTTTTTGTTCAGATTAATGTTATAGTTATTTTTTTGTTATTAGAATCGATCTTTTTTGTCTTATATAAAGTAGCAAGAAAACAGATCAAATATTTGTAAACAAACTTAACATCTAAAATTTTTGCATATACTATGTGAATTTACGCTACTACCTACAAATTTAAAGAATCAGTGAACAACAATTTGAATGTTTGATACATTTTACCCACAGTTTTGATTTGTAATAATATTTAAGAAGTAGCTTATCCTAATTATTTTCTCTCAAATCGGCAATAATTATAATATTGTTAACTGAGAACGAGGAAACCTGTCCCACCGTGATACAGTTTATAACTAGTACGGGGGTCAGTGTGAATTCGGTTTCGTAACAACCAGAATTTATTATTGTATACCGAGTAACTAATTGGGTGTATAATTCTTTAACTGCATAGAAACTAAGTACCTACTAACTAGTGTAATATTTTTTCTTTGTTTTTGTAAGGTTGTTATTCTTTTGGCAAATAAAGATTATGATTATGATTATGATTACTTGGAGTAGGCCCTAAAGAATCTGGTAGATAGGCCCTGACAGGCCCTTTCCGGACACCAACTGGTCCTTAGTTTCGAAAACTAAAATAATTGAAGTAATTCAATAATTCTAGATTGTAGATGGAATTATGAGATATGAGATTATGGTTTTCCTGTTTATAATTAGAAGTTAAGAATTTCACAATCTGAGTTGTTTATTTTTAAACACTGCTTTAAGCTAAAATTAAACGTATACTGTCACTAATTAAACTTGTACTGTCGGATATCTTCCCTGATTGTTAATCAATTATCAATTTATTTTCCACCTACCTACATAATTATACTACATCATTCCCCTTTCCAAAATAAAAAAAAAACATACAGAGCCCCTTTTAGCAACATGTAAATTGAGGTAGTAAAAAAAATAAGTGCCCCATCGAATGGGGTGGAACAGAATAAGTCGTTCCAAATGCAATAACTGTATTTCCCTATTAATCTTAGAAGCAAAAACGTTAAATGTTGTTCATTTCAGTTTATCTTTTTTACACATTTTGAATAAAAGATAAATAAGTTTTCTTTCTTTCTTTTTTTTCTTTGTCCTTGCTCGGCATTTGCAGTTCCACTTAAGAGCCTATACTACCTCAGATTAGCAACTCTATTTGTGGTGGTTCAAACTTCGTTTGTAATACTGTTAGAATAACGTTCTAATCAGCTTGCACTACAAAGCGGTTGTTACGTCAGTCACTGCGACCGAATAGTGCGAAATGAGTGGATTTTATTCGTTATAAAATCAAATTTACGTCTTTTGAAAAAAATAAAATAAAAAACAAGACCTGCTTTATAGTTGGTTCAGTAAGTATGCAAAGTTTCATGATCTAATTTGAAGTACTTTTTGAATACCAGCGGTTTATTGTTCGATTTGGAGGTAACTTTGGGATTTTTTTTCTATCGAGAAAATTTTATTAAATCGTGTTTTCGCTAAACATAAGACATTAATCCTCAACTTTATCATATATTTATTTCAAAATTAATGCTGCAGTATTTTAGGCGTAACGGAGGATCATGCTAAGCCATTTGAGGTAGTATAGGCCCTTAAGAACTAATAGAGCATGCAAGCAATTGTGTCTTCGTTCAAAGCGCTTTCTTATCTGTGAGTGAAACCTTAACGTTAAAATGAAAGGGATTTACCCGGTATAATGACTATTTTTGTAGCCTGATTATTTTCTGTAATTTTGTCTTAAAAATAACAAACCAACACGCCTGTTGGCGGAAAGGTTAGACAAAGGGATGTATCACTACTTCACGAGTTTTGATTAAGATTCATGTAATATGGGATAGGCCTGTTTCCAGCAACCAAGTCCAAATATAGATCGAGCTGCTACTTAGAAATTCTTTGATCAATAACTCAATAATTCTGCCTCATGCTAAGCAGTAGCGCCTAATTCTAAGAATTATTTTAATTTCCCTTAAAACATAAATAGCTGACTGATCAGCTTCGCTTGGTCAAATATTTTCATACCAACTTTCAACTCCTATTTCACCCACTTAGAGGTTGAATTTTCCAAAATACTTTTTTTACGAATGCTGACGTCATAATAGCTATCTGTGTGCCAAATTTTAGACCGATCCGTCGAGTGGTTTGAGCTCTGTGTTTATAGTCAGTGAGGAGTGTCAGGACAAACAAAATCAGCATAAATTACGAGCTGTTAAATGAAGTTCCTCCAATATTGACTTCGCTTATAATCTTCAGAAACATTTTCTAGCAAATATGGGCAAATATTCCTCGACTAAACTAGCTCCAACTGACCGCTACACCAGGGATCAAAGGGACTTTGACATAATTGGTGATTATGGCAATTTCCTCTTCGACGTTATGTTATGAAGCTATAGAATAGACGCTGATCACACTCTTGGAACGGTCACTCAAGGCAAAATTGTGTGCATTCAACTGCAAATTATTTTTGTTCAACGTGCTTGTGTTAGAAATCGCACGTTTAATTCTAGTGGTTTCGTTTGCATAGATAGAACAGCATTATATATTGCATCTACGGGACGCAAATTGATACAATTGAAACCAAAATAACTTTTAATTGTAACCATAACCACCTTGAACTTGAAACTTCAACGCTAAGGTTGCTCCAATACGGGTGACTGATTGCTATCTTATCGTCGCAATTATCATACTAGTATGCGCGGTCAAAGTCATAAACCGAGATTATCTCTTAATCGGACACTAAACACCCGTTTTTTCTCTAATCAACCAATTAAAGACGTCGTGTACGGTCTAAACATAGAATTAGAAACTCAGTATTCCAATGTTTTTACCTTATTGGCAATAAGTATTTGAAATAAGTATCAATTAAGTTTGAAGCGAGACTATAAATCATTTTAAAGGACCGCAGATATTTTAATTTTACAGAGAAGCGTAATCAAGTGGCTAATGCTTTGTAATAAAAGCTTTATGGTCAGGTTAGACCTTCGGTTGAGGATAATATATGTATGGATTGTTGTATGATTACATGGTTGGAGTTTATGAATGTTAATTCTTTTGTAGAGCAAGCTGCTAATTTTATTACTGATCATGAAAGTGGCTTGATTCTTATAATTATGTTGCGAAATGTTGTTAATTGTTTTGTTTCAAATCCTAGACTGTTCGGGCGTGGCTGCTGAATTCTCACATTCTTTTGTAAGGTTGGGTTTTTGTAATAATGTATTATTAGAACTCATTAGAACTCTAATAACGTCAATTAGACGTAATAGACGTCAAGTAGATAATTATTTTTGCATGTGCTTATTTCTGGAGTATGTATTTTAATTGAACTATCATTTTTCATGGGCATTCTAATAAATAGATATATGTAGTTATGTACCCACCGGTACATAACTACTATTGGATTATGTGGTAGTAATCATAGTGGATTAAAAACTATTATCGAACATAATTTTGACTAGCTAGCTAGCTAGTTAGTTAGTACGTTAAAATTAGAAGTCGGTCATTCAAATAGGCCTGAAAAATTGCACTTTTGGAACATGAAAATGGCAGTCAATTTACTTCAATTGTACTAGAAAACGTGCATTTAGATTTTTGGGAAGTTGTTAATAATTATTTCACAATCAAAGCGAGAACTTCCACACACTACACTAGTAAAGCGAAATAATATTATTATCAAAGTGCTAATCAATGGTCAGCACTGAACATTGATGGTGTATTGAGCCGAACATTCGCCTAATGCACTTTTCGTGTATCCATACAATAGCCACTAATTCACGGCAAAAAGGTTTTTCTTGAGAGAAGTAATTTTTATGGATATTAATTTCTTATGATGAATTATTATGTAATTGATGTTGGTGGGTAAATTGGTTTTTTACTTTACTTGTAGTCATGATTTGTTGAATGGACACTGAGAACCTCCTCCATTTTTTTTCGTCGGTTAATATAAAGAACTAATGATCATCAACTAACTTATTGAATGTTCATACATTCACAGTTGTCAGTGGTTTGTATACCTGAAGTCTTGGGAGGCTTGGTGAGCCGTAACACAGGTATTTTATGCCCATTTCGGGTACCGGTCTCTCACAAATGTATATCCTTTGTACATACTTATAAGATTCAGTAATTCCTGTTAATGCAAATAAACATTATTATGTTTTATTTATTATTCTAAATCTAGTAACTGAATGGTCTTAGGTCCAATTTGGTCCAAATGGCGACACTAGACCCTAGACCTAGACTTGGTGGTGGTTGTATAATTTTAAATTTTAATATCTGACCACATTAAACGGTGAAGGAAAACATCGTGAGGAAACCGGCATGTCCTAGAACCAAAAAATTCGAAGACATGTGACATCTACCAATCCGCACTGGGGCCGCGTGGTGGATTATAGCCCATTCCCTCTCGTCAGCATCGAGTTTAGCATAATAATCAGGGACATAGGGCAGCTCCTTGGGTCACGCGGAGTCATAGGTGTCAAAATGTTTTTATTTTATTTTAATATTTTAAATTCCGGTTTCAAGTTTTTTTTTCACCCATAAGTAAAGTATATCCTGTAATCGAACCCGCACTACCAACCAGCCAATATTTTTGCGTCATATCGTTAACGATAAACTGTGAGAGAACTGTCTGTTTTGAGGACTTCATAAACCATATATTTGCTTGAAGCAATATTACACACGACACGAACTACTCAACAATAAATACATTTCAAAGTTATAACGTCACTTGACAATGTTGTACAAACCAAAGCGCACTACAGGTAAATCCCTGTGGTTCTGTGGTCTGTACAAAGGCGATCATCCACTGCTAAAGCAGGACCGGACTGTGGACTCGCTGAGGACAATAGACTTTGACAGATACTTCAGTACATTATCTGTCAAAGACCAGTGTTCGGCTTAGGATGTGCAGTGTGCACGGAGAGACCGTATTAGATCCGCGATTCTTTTGTTTAGCAGCCATGCATTCGAGCATAGCGTGACTGCGGGTTGCATTGAACGAAGGCTCAAACCCACTGCGGCTCATGCTGTGCACGGGCACGCGGCGCATTTTAGCTGCATGGATTCATTTGTTTGGTAACGTGGATTTACGTTCCTCTGCAGTATACACTACAAACTAACAACTTACGTACAGCTGTAGCATGCTTGGCCGCGCTGCGATACATGTACATAGTCGTGGGTTAGTATTCGTGTATAGTCTGTACCACCACATGCACAGCGTGCATGGCGTTGACAGCGTTGAGCTATTGGAGCGCCTTATTCGAGCAAGCCACGCATGTACTAATGACGTCAATTGAAGCATAGCGTGTCCGCGGTTTGCAGTGGACACAATGACATACATTTTCTTGCAAAGCGAAGCTTAAGACACGTACGTATCCCGCGCCGTCCGTGCGCCGCGGTATGGGTATTCGCCTTCAAGCTATGAAGTACAGGTTTGTAGCTTAGCTATAGGTTGCTGTGGAACACCACCATTACCCTGTATTCTGTACATGACGTTGTCGAACTTATATTATTTTCTCGACAGAAGTTGCGTAGTTTATTCAAAGTTTTGAGTGCAAAGATAAGAAGGGAACTGTTTGAATAATGCAAATAGTTCATCTACAAAGCGTAAGGTGGTAGGACTAAGGTGTTTGCTCGGCTCGTGTAAGTATTAACAAGCTCTTTGTGTTGTGTGGTAAGCAGAGTTGGAAGTTATAATGACGAGCGAACTTGAGCGAGACAACAGCTTAAGTGTGTAATTTAGCTTTTTAGTTTTAGAGTCCAGTGCTTTCTTAGAGATAGGTATAAACTTTAAAAGAGCTACAAAGAATTATGGGGTTTTCATAACTTGTGAAAAAGTTTTATCCACGAAACCTCTGATCGAAAGATTTGGAAGTCATGGGGCTCTCCCCATCCCCGTCTTTGCCCAGCAGTGGGATGAGACAGACTAACAGTAACAGTAATCTCTGAACTGTGGTGGAGGTAAGAATTGAAAATCCTGGAATAACAGTACTTGTATATAATGTCACTGTGAGAGTGGACTGCATGGGTCGGGAGGCTTCTGGGACCAGGACCGCGGTCCCGGATTCCTCCTAAATATTTTTGAGTGGTATGTGTGTATTAGGTTATTAAATAAAAGAAAGGCGCTTTTTCAAATGGTAGGAATTTTTACTCACTTTCCTAAGGCTCAAATAAAAAGATCTGATACAAAATCATAAACAATCAATAGATAAAAAAGGATATCAAAAACATAGAGAATACACAAGAAGGTGCGTTATGCACATGTTCATATAAAATTACTGTAATTCCAGGATTTTCAATTCTTTCCTCTACGTAGAATGTTAATTTTACGAAAACAGTAATTTAATTCGAATCGTAATCAAATACCAGTCGAAACGTACACAGAAATATCGATTTATTTCATAACAAACTTTACAGGTAAATACCGCTTTGGAGAGATTAGTTGTGAAGTTATTTGTATTGGGAAGTTTCTCTTACAAAAGGGACATGTTACATGGGAATAGGGGATGTAGGACGATGTATTCAGTAATTCAATTTGTTTGTTACCTTCTAAGGTTTTGTTATTAGTTTGTAGTATTGATATGTAGACGAAGTTTTGGGAGGTAATCTTGTTATTGGGTATAGTTGGAGTACTTGAAACTATCGTAGATTTCTCTAGATAATATGATTACAATGTACCTAAATAGGTAGGTATTTCGGGCAGACTGTAGTACCTAATTATGACGCTATGTCTGAAATGGCAGTTTTGGGCAGGAATATCGCACTGTACAGAGTATAAAAACCTACTGTAGGTACAAAAATGATGTTGAAAGAGCGGAGCCTTCTAATACAGGCGTTGTTTGCCTGAATGGGGGCTCCAAACACATTAACATGTAATGTAAGTAATATCTAATAACACAATAAACTATTTTGTATTTGTATTTTGTATACTGTTCCTACTATACTACCATAATATGTCGGGTGATACAAGTACCAACATTCACGCGCACCCGTTGTCATTATAATACAGATTGTAAACAGATTCTTCACAAACCAAGCATTCTGTACATCAAACTAAGTAAACCTATGCAAAAATTATTAGACTTTTTTTTGCGATGAAAAATCATGTTTTGTGGTAGAACTCAATGTAACGCACTCAAAACATTGTGCTGATGGATGGATTGAATAGCACGGGGGTCGTGGAGGTGTTTAAAGTAAAAGTCTTACATTACAAACTTGTAAAAAAAACTTGTCAAAAAGTTGGAACTTTGACCCCCAATATCTGACCGATATCCGTAACTAGAAGGTTCCCAGGTATCGTCAGAACAAAAAAAATATCGCAATGATGGGGAAAATAAGTGCCTTTCGGCTTCGTTAAGAGGTGTTTTACACCCTTTATGTCGGGAGCCCGGGTGATACAAGTAAATTCATGCGCACCAGTTGTCATTATAATACACCTACTAATATAATAAATGCGAAAGCTTGTTAGAATAGATGGATGGGTGAATGAATGGATGTTTGTTACTCTTTCACGCAAAAACTACTGAACGGATTTGGATGAAATTTGGCACACAGATAGTTTATAACCTGAATTAACATATAGGTAACTTTTTATTCCGGTAGTAAGATCACATGGGACAATTATCGGAGCCGCTGGCAGAAGAGTCAACAATAAAACCAATAACATTTATTTTATTTACAATTTTTCAATTCAAAATGAACTATAAAAGTTTCTTTACACAATATTGAAGTGCACAAAAAGTGCATTTAGCATGGTATTTAAAGCACAGAATATCCTAAATTATAATGTGAAACTGGTGCCTATAGCCTGATACCCAAGGACTGTATTTTAGGAAAACATGTTAATTTGATGTCGATTTGAAAATATCGCAATGAAAGGATTACCGTCACTGTCAAAAAGAAATTGATAACATGATTGTGTGAGTGCTTTACGCTTTTAACGTTGCCGCTTTAAATTAGACCATATTCCGAGAAAGGAAAGAACACATTACATTACTTTGCGTACAGTAGGCAGCACGTCATTGTTATCACTTTGTCTTCGAGCTGGTCTAGACTAGCACTACGTTTCAGTGGTACAGGAGGCTACCTTATACTGGTTTGGTTACCAATGGTGTCGATTCTGTTGTGCACAAACTAATCTTAATTTAGGCTGTTGCTATCTTTTTCTCTCCAATAAAACGAGACAGAGACGGACGTAATTTAGAGCTGTCAAATTTGGTTGGAAGTAATATTTCCATACAAATGTAGGGTGCACGTAAAAACATGTCGACTAAAAACACGGTGAAGCGCAAGGCATAAACTAGTTTGACATCTCTAACTTAGTTCATAGCTATAGCCATCCTTTTCTCACACTGCCTTTTAGTAAAAGATAGCAATACTTAGGCTAAATTAAGTTTAGTTTGTGCACAACAGAATCGACACCAATGTCGCGCGGCTTAATGTACCTACCGATTTTCCCAAGCATTATTTATTTACCAGATTGTAAAATTTCTTTTTCACAAGGAAGACTTAAAGCAGACAGGCGCGCCCATCCATCATAACAATTGAGATATAGGTAGGTACATTTGGATTTGAATGCGAATTCATCCAAATGTCAAGTGTTTTTCTTCCTACAGATTGACAAAAAACGTGAAAAAAATGTATTCTTTTATGTTGTGTACTTTTGTTAGCAAAGGGCGTTATGGACTCTTGGGTTTGAACTGCAACAAGAGGCCCTTGAGGTTACGGTGCACTTGTTGAGGTTAGTGCGTGGATTGGTGACCGTAATTTAGAAGATATTGAGATCTGTTCCTCTACCTTTCATAGTCCGATGGGATGGTAATCAGACACGACTCGTGAAGGATCAGGTGCGGGGTTATCATACCGTCAACTTCCAAAATCCGGGATACTACTGGGAAATTTCTATATAGAAAATTCAATAGTGAACCCAACGTTCAGCAGCTGCGCTTGCGATCACAAGACGAGCAACGGGTCGATAAACATCATAATTATTACCATGACCTTCAAAATATCATAGCTCAATTTATGCGGTGTAGAACCTGTTATTACGGTAACAAAGCAACATAAAATGAAGCAGCATACAATGTTTGCAGTTAACTTGCTGCACTTAATCTTCTCAAATAACACGTTAAGTCGCCGTTAAGTAAACCGGCGCCGTTAAGTCTTGGTCGATTTATTAGTCATTGGCTTTTGAACCCTGCTCCGGGATTTGGATTAGTGTTTATTTTATGAGTATTTACTAACAGGTTACCGACGTAGCCTGAAGAATTGCCAAACTTAAAAAAGTGGTAGTGGGCAGGGCACATTGCTCGCAGAACGGATGGCCGATGGGGCCGAAAAGTTCTGGAGTGGCGACCGCGAACCGGAAGACGTTGCGTTGGAAGGCCTCTCGCTAGTTGGACTGATGACCTGGTGAAGGTTGCGGGAACCCGCTGGATGCGAGTCGCACGGGACCGGTCAATGTGGTGAGGGCGACACTTGGGGGAGGCCTATGTCCAGCAGTGGACGTCTTTCGGCTGAAATGATGATGATGATACTAACAGGCACTGCAAAAAATATCCAGAAATGTTATAAGCTCACAACAGAATCGACACCACTATCTACCAACCTGCACTGGGCCCGCGTGGTGGTTTGCTGCCCATTACCTCTCATAGAGAGGACGCCTGTGGTCCAGCAGTGCAAACTTCAGGTATAGGCTGTTTCTGTCACTGGAAGTTCATGTGTCGATGAAATTTTGGGCTAATATAGATATCGATAGGCGGTAGGATTTCATGACCGAGTTACACATTGTTTATGCCCTCAAAAAGCACTTGCAGGAAAATTTAACTGGTACTTTCAATATAAGCGTAAATTAATGAGTAAATTAGTAATTAGAAAGTCTCTCGAAAAACAATATTGTCAGCGAAACGTGTTTTGCTATCTCTAATCACAAACATCGAGGTAATTATTTCTGTAATTAATTAGCGTTAGGTGTATCATAACAAGGTATTGTGATAAGATATTTAATTAACGTTGTTATTTTAATGCAATAATTGTTGGTAGGACAAAGCGTAAACATTCGCAGCGAACTCAGGTCGTTCGTGTTCACTTTATTTTATGGTTTTTTTTTCGTAAAAGGTAAGGTTTTAAAATCAGAATGTTTCAGGAACAGGAAGTTTCTATTGTAGTTTTTTTATACTCGGAATCGAATTTTGAATAATTTTGTAGTTTTCACTACCGTTTATGGAATTCCAGAGGTCTTATTTGTTTAATAATTATAGGCACTATAAATAAATAGAATAAACAAAATAAATTTCAACTTGCTAGGTCCACCAGTTCCTGAGAAAATTGGTGGTGACTGACGGACAGACAGACAGACGGACAAGAAAGTGAAACCCTAAAAACATGATTATTGCTGTCGACCATAAAAACCGTGTAAAGAAGACTCGGGCTGTGATCGTAGCTATGTATGTTACTTATTCCGTTTTAACATGAAAAAAGAAAATGTAACCTGACTAGTTAGAATATTCAATCAATCTCCGTAAAAGCTTTAGTTTTATTTTTAGGTAGGGTCTATAGATCGTCAATCTGCTTTACATATTAGATTTTTATTGAATGTATTTTATTAAGTAAGAAGCAATATAAAATCTTTAAATGTCTAGACGTGCAATAAACGACAATTTATCTATAAAAGCTTGTTACCAAACAAAAGAGAAAAGGTACAGTTGGTCGAAACTTTTGCAAAAAAAAGTACGAATATAAATATTCTAACGAAGATCTATGAAAACGATGGTTTAAATTGGTTTTTTATGGGCATGCATAAAATGGACTGCCGATAAAAAAGAGAAGTCTGCTCTAGTAAATTTTAGTTTACGGTACAATTCTCTGGCAGTATTGGCTCCATAAACATTCGTATGCATTGCTCCGAACGGATATAACAATCGGAATAATGTTCGGCTTACGTAAGGCCATTCCTCGCATTAAAACTTTAGTCTTACCGGCCAATATCAGCAATTTGTAACTCCGGGAGACACGGCTTGCTATGTTCCAGCCAACTATTGTGTACAATCAATGATATTCTAATAAACAGATATGTTATGCAAAAAAGTGTGCCGCGGGCAGAGCCAGCTCACACACACGCAGTGACGCAGAATAAAGGCAAAATAGGCCAATTGGCTCGTTTTCGAGTCTACATAATTGAGTGCTTACAACATATCTGTTTAATAGAATATCACTGTGTACAATATAATAAAACGAATTAGTGCTTATTTACCTTATTTTGAGAATTAAACTCATTTCTTCGTCATCATCATCATCAGCCTACATGACACCTATGTGGACATATATTTCTCCAGTTACAAGCCCTTTCAGCTCGCTTATCGGATACTCTCTCATCCACACGTCATCACGTCATCTCATCACGGTCTCCACTGAAGAACACGGCTACCCCAACGGTTATCGGTTCTACGGTATCTTTTCCTGTTTATATTCTAAATTCGAATAGTTGTCAAATAGAGCCGTTGTTGAAAGTGTTTTTTTTTTTTTAATTAATTTTCCTATGATGAAAAAGAAAATGGCGTGTATCCTTTAAAATGGAATTATGAAGGTTAACCTATTTTTCACAGAAATACCAGTAATTATTTTAAAATTACCAATATCCCTTTTTATTAGAGTCACTGTATTTTTTGAGGACGTAACGTACGTTAGTTAGATTTTTGTTGTTTTAACCATATTTTTTTGTGGTAACTTCATGTTTGAATCTACGCAAATCTATTTTTTTATTTTGACGTGACAACGTCTTATAAATTGGTTTGCCGGGTGACACTTCAAGAAACTGGGTAACGCTCCGCTCACGTTATGCGCTCACAATGAGAGCGAGTGAGAGGCACGCGTCCCGCCTAAGAGCGAGAGAGACAGACATAAAAAGTTTATTTTACCACTCAAAGTCGTTGTCACGTAAAACTTTCGCCCGTATACCGACTTTACAGGCAACCAATTTTTTTTTTTTACAGATTGTTTATCTAGCGGATCATTTAGCAGCCTTCTCAGTCCTACAGATATGAGATTGATGATCACAATGATGATCATGATAACCACGCCACAAGCACGGCCATAATCGAAACTGACGCCGCCATCTTTTTTTACAATTTTCACTGACAGCACCCTCCTGTCAATGTCATCCAAGCGTCAAAAGCACCATGCTGCACTATTACTCGCAGTTGTACACAGAACACCAACCATATAACATTAGAATATTCTCCATTCTCCGTCCCCGTATGTCTGACGTACACCTCGCCGGCGACGTCTGGCGCATATTAAAATTGATTGCGTTCTGAAACAATTGAAACCGAAGTCTGCTCAAATTGAGTTTGGTATGTGCGCATCTAGCTTCTGAGGCTGCACCTGCGAACTTCATACTTTTATCAAACTGGGATAACTGAGAATGGGAAAGTCTATGTGTATGTTGAATATTTAAAGGTTTGAGGGGCAATTCCCGTATTTATGAACAGTGTCAGTATAATCTCCGTCTCAACTTTGTCAAATACACCTAGTTCGAAGTTGCCTAAATAGATTTTTGACTTCGACTACATTTTGAACGTTATTTTATACGGAAATTGAACTTCTTCTGTTCATGAAAGAGTAATGAAACTGTATTGGGTTAAATGTTGACAATGAATTTTCAGTATTAGCTAGTTACAAATTTGTTTGTTATTTCCCACGGCATAATGTACACTTGATATAAAGTTTATGTGAACACTTTCAACTGCTGTATCAATTTCGAAAACCCACATTTTGTGTGCAATAAAAATAAACGTAAACCCGATTAAATTGTTCGGGAAGATTTTTATTCTTTGCACTTAGTTTGTAGAATTGCTTTATCTTTTCTTCAACCTCAAAGTTTATCCAGCATTTTCTTTATTTAGTTATGATATATAAAGGATTCATACGGAATTTTAAAACTACGCGGGCAGAAGATACCTGGGATAGAATTTCCAAGAAATATTCGAAAATAAAACTCTCGATACGATGCGGTGGAATGAAACCGAAAAATGGAAATAAAATAAAAATTCTAGAATGTGTCAGCTTATTTCTCGCATGCATTGAAACTGGGGAGACTGTGAGAGGAAAATGATTTTCAGAGTTTTCGTGTCATTTAGTTTGGTCGACGAACCTTGGTCGAACAAGTATTTTTACTTACTCAGACTCAAAATGTTTGCCTCAATGTTACAGTTTATTCTTTACATTTCGTTTCACTTTTTGTAAAAGCACAGCTTACCTAGGGATATATTCTCTTTCACCAAATACACAAGGTTTACAATATTTCCGACAAAGTTATAAAGTTTTCGATCTCATGCACAAAGTTAAAACACTAGTGAACTAAATTTAAACTTGTCATGATCCACTGCACTTTGGCAGTATTTTGCTAAAGTCTCGATATCATTTGCATAGATAAGTTCATCGCGAGCAGTCTGAAAAGCACTGAAATATAATCGATGTTGATCCTTCTTTAATTGTGTTTTGAAATAATGGGGAGACATACTGTATTACTTACTAATGGCGCTAGCAAGCTGTTTCCCAACATCGTCATTGGTTGAAAATGTGGTAATGTTATTTTATATTTCAAAATAGCTTAACCTCATTGGTCAAAATTGAGACCAGCTATGGTGGTGCCATCTTAGATTATCTTTGCCTGTGTCTCCCCATTGGATGGTCTTTTGAAACAAAAGCCACGCGGAATAATAAAAAAAGAAAAGAAGAATATTGGAACTTACACAGATTAAAAATAAAAAAATTGCACTAAAAAGTAAGATCCTGAACCTAGAATGCCAAAAGGACTCCTATCTCAGTATGGTGCTGCGTAATAAATGTCGCTACGCTATTATACATTATGAGAAAATCTGAAGAGATTTTCAGCCGCAACCGAACCGTCGCGAATTAATCGTCGTCAATTATTATTTCGCGAGAAGTGGAAAGAATGGAGGGAGGCCTTTGCCCAGGAGTGGGACAGAGCAGGCTAGAAAAAAAAAAAAAAAAAAAAACCGATCCGTCGGCACTGGTCCCAGTTTCGGCTTATTGCAGTATTAACATTAAGAGGTACAGCATGAATAAACAATCACTATACCTATCTACTAATTGATAAAAAAACATAATCCTTGTCAAATACTCATAAAACAATTGTGCAAGAAACTTAGAAAGGTTTGTAATAATCTATGGGAACGAATACTACAGTTTTTTTCTTGTACAAAACACAATAGATGGCGACATATGCTTCTGCATTAGTCTTGAGTCAGGGAAAACTGTAGATAATGGATACAAATCGCAGGATTGTACGGACTAACATAATGCGTACATAGCGGCTCAACCTTGCTTGTGGTTGCTGCATGTAATCTTCTTTCTAGTCAATGGTTTTACTTATACTTTATGTTGTAAAACTAGGCCACTTCTTTTGCGTAGTTTGTCACTTCTTAGGACCAAGACAAGATGGCAGACGTACCTATTTACAATGCAGGTTTTTCTAAGAATAGTAGAACATCCTAATTATTTGTTTGCCTACATCAGGATCTTGTTAATTCAACTCAGGTTTCTGCGAGTTCTTTTTACCACAGAATGTAACCTTTTTCGTGTCGCTGGCAAGACAATAGTGTTTGTTGCGCCACTGCCACGGCGCGGCGGCGTATTCGATACCAAGAAGATCACCATTGACATCTTGATTTAAGGCTCAGAGGACAGGGTATAGGAGGTGAAACAGTCCACAGCAGATATTGTTAAGGGGCATCTATTACACGGTGCTGTGTAACATTTGATTATACTACAATTACATTTACTCATTTGGCTCAAATTTCCGAATAATTAAAGTGAAATTAGATAGTCCCACGGTGGGCGGTGGGTTGGGTTATTCACCAACTGGACACGAAGGACTGGACACGCGTGTGTCCAGTTGGTGAAACTCACAATTAGTATCACTTATTATTTCGTCATCTGGACACGCCAAAATTTTTACTCGTGTCCACATAGTGAAACTTAAATTAAATCACTTTTATGTTTTCGCCAACTGGACACACGTTCGCATTTTATCTGAATTCATGAGAAAGTACAGTCACGCAGATTGATATTCTGTATCGCAATCATGTTCAGCCACGTTCCACTGTTGGGAACGGGTGATTTTGACAATTTCTGAATAAAAAATAATAATATCAGAAATGGTGAATATTTTACATTGACATACAAAATCACCTGTTCCCAACAGTGGAATCTGGCCGAACATGATTGTTGTTCGCGACGAACGTCACTTAATCAGCATATAGTGTCTTTGTTATAGTAAAACAGTGTAGTCAGTGTATGGGCAATATAGTGAGTGACAAATAATAAGTGCCTTCAGTGATTAGAATAGTAAAAAACAGTAATTTACATAAGCGCTAGACTCATATAAACTCGCAAGTGGAGTTTATGGTTTAATTTAGTATTTTAGTAAGATCCAGGTAACCTATTTATGTTGCGACCTAGGCCTGGATATAGTCTTTTTTAATAACTTAGCCCTTCAGGAAGACCACTTGAGTATGACAATCTAGCGCAGCTATATTCGTCAGTAATAGGAAAATTTGGTCTAACAGAATAACAGTTAAAGGGTCGTTACAGGCTGAAAAATACAGACACGACAAAATAAGTAACAGTTTTCGATAGGCCATGTACTCGTCTAGTATACGGCAATTATATACTTACGTACAGTCACAGCAACAATTTTCGTGTAATTTAGCCAGGAAGATCCTTCAACCAGCCACTGTTGGAAAAGTTGTCTGGTTTTTTGGAAATCATTTCCTAATTACAATAAAGATTATTGTGATTTTAATGTTTGTACATAAATAACTTTATGTAGAAGTCACACAAAATTGTAATTTTCCGAAAAGGTGCATGTATCGATAATCAAAATTTTCATTAAAATTTTCCAAAATAAGGAAGTGAATCAGGGTTCTCGTTACAGTAAAGTTCCGGAGTACCTTAGTAAAGACAACATTTCTAAGAATTGTAGTCATCAGTACGGCAAATATATTATGAAGAAAAACAGTGAAAAAGTTGTGCGCGAAAAGTCCTGAAGCTCCGAATCTCTTCCTGAATAGTTATGAAAGTTTATCAGTGTATTATTTCCCAGTAAATCCCCCTTCCCTCGTTAGGATCTACGCCTGAAATTGCGTAGATTGGCTACAGTTAAATAGGTGTAGGACGTCAGCGCCGTCTGAGAGCGAAGTATAGTGTATGCGTGCGCCCGGTGTAGAAAGGGTATAGGCAGACCGCTAGGTACACGTTATACATCCACACCTTCAGCGGATCACGCCCGTTCGGCACAATTGTGATACAGAAAATCAATCTGCGTGACTGTACTTTCTCATGAATTCAGATAAAATGCGGACGTGTGTCCAGTTGGCGAAAACATAAAAGTGATTTAATTTAAGTTTCACTATGTGGACACGCGTAAAAATTATGGCGTGTCCAGATGACGAAATAATAAGTGATACTAATTGTGAGTTTCACCAACTGGACACACGTCCGCATTTTATCTGAATTCATGAGAAAGTATAGTCACGCAGATTGATTTTCTGTATCACAATTGTGCCGAACGGGCGTGATCCGCTGAAGGTGTGGATGTATAACGTGTACCGTTGGTGTTAGTCTCTCGTGTCCAGTTGGTGAATAACCCGTGGGCTATGGCATCCCATTCACTAGTTATGCAATTTTACTCTAATTACATGGTTGCGATAATCCTAAATGTAGGTTTAATGGTCAGTGCATTTTATACCTACTTCGGCAATTAAAAACCATTTACAGGAATTGGCTTACGCCAACAACACTTTGCTTTGGTAATCGAACTTAAGACATGAACTCAGCAGTAGCTTTTGTGACTACAAAACCAACGAGGCAAACTAGAGAATTTACCACCTTCTTCTTCTACATTGCGTGTACTCAAATAATACCCAGTCAGTATGTTGCCACCTGCATAGCTCTGTCGTTGGCTTCGTTAAAATCCTGGAAGGTACAGGTGGCTGTGCAGGATGGGCAAGACAGGAGGTGGGGCATATCCTGCACAGGGGCTCCACACTGCCATTGTCTTTGGAACGGGTCGAAGATACCCCATTTGGCCAGATTACTTCTACAGCGGCCAACCTGGGCCCGCAAACGGTTAAGAGATTTCCAGATTGGCCACTGTAGTTCCTGTCCAGGGGGAAGATGTTCTGTTGGATTGATGAAGTGGGGAGGGGTGGGATGTCTGTTCCTCCACAATTCGCATCTTTCATCTGACGCACTGGCCTTTTTTTTTTTTCGGCTGGGAAATCATCAAATGACTCCTCCCGCTCTGGGCGGAGCAGGAGGGAGTGTCAGACTTTTACTGACTAAAACCCATCCATGTTCCTTCATCGCCCTTTGTGTTCCGCACTGTCCTTTGAGGAAATCGTGTGTAACACCTATTAATGATATTTATAGCCTACCCAAAAATAACCAGTTATCAATCACAGTAAACACTTGTTCCGTCGTAACGGAAATGCTCATTTCCTAAATAATGTGTCACAAAAATAAAATTGAACAAAACATTCGGAGTAGGGTATAAAGTTTAGGAGCAGTATACACCTGAACCGGTGACCTTGCAGATGATTGATTATGACAAATACGCCCAAGTACATTGGTCCATATGGTACGTAATACACGATTGAAGATTCGTATTTAGATAAGCGAAAAGAATTACCTACTTTATTACTACGTGAGCCGTTTTTCCTGTAGCTCAATTCGCTTGTTATTTTTTTTTTGATATGCTAGTCAGCTTGTTTGTTTTGTGTTCGAATTACGTAGTGAATGTTGATTTAAGTATTTTTGGAGATGTATGATGTTAGTCCTGTCTATTTGAAGAGGTTCTTTCTCGATTCAGTAGCATTATCTTGTTGTGTGGCTAATTTTTTGATTATTTAGCGCAAAAATCACGATTTTAAAGCCATAGCTTCATTGGTAACTCATCTTTCGAATAATACCTTTAAATATATTTATTTAAAGGTATTATTCGAAAGATGATCCCGCAAAATCTGGTGAAAATCTTTAAAGCCGTTTCCGAGATTAAGATTATAGGTATTTTTATTATTAGGTATTCCTAATAATAAAAATCCCTATAATCTTAATCGGGTTCCTTCTATCTGGCAGAATCTTGATGCTCCGAAATTTATTTGGCATAACACGCTTGGCATAATCTTCTTTAAACGAATATTTTTAAGGCATATAAAATATTTAATATAGTTATTGTTTGGCCGAATGTTTGTATGTCCGAATTTACAATGGCATACTTTTAAGATGGCAGAATTTTATTTGGCATAATTACCTTTGGCAATGGAGGAGGATTGGAGGATTGGCAATGGAGGAGCTCGTGGCTAAATAATAACAGCCGCTCAGGTCGATCGTTAGGTTAAGCTGTGCTTGCCTAGGTTGGTCTGTGGATGGGTGACCACCCATTACATATCGAGTTTCCTCCGTGCCTCGGAAAGCACGTTAAGCCGTTGGTCCCGGCTGTCATTTGTAGATCTTTGACAGTCGTTAGGTAGTCAGAGGCCCATAAAGTCTGACAACCAGTCTTACCAAGGGGTATCGTATTACCCGGTATTAACTGGGTTGTGGAGGTCAGATAGGCAGTCGCTCCATGTAAAATACTGGTATTCAGCTGCATCCGGTAAAACTGGAAGCCGACCCCAACATAGTTGGGAAAAGGCTAGGCAGATGATACCTTTGGCAATGTTCAAATTCCGCATAATTTCGTTTAGAATAACGTTTATTCAGAGCGATGATTATTTGGTACAATTTCACTTGGCATAATATGAAGATGGCAGAGTTCCATTTGGAATAATTTTATTTGGCATTATTGCCATTTCTATAAAATAGCATTTTTAACCTTAAATTACGTAGAAATAAAATATTGTCTCAAAAAGACAACATGATACGTTAAAAAAAAAGTTAGTGACAGAAACGAATCGCTCCAAAACCGACTCCACGTAGTCTTGTCTGCCCTACCCCGAGAGTGTAATTTAAACTCGCGTAGGCGCGGAGGAGTGAGGCGGCCCGTGAGCTGAGGAGCAGGTGGTTTTAACGCTCGCCGTCATAGCTGAGGCTGGCCGGCGTATCCGGCCACCAAGCCGAAGCTGCGGTGGTGAGCGTAAAACACATCTGCGACGATAAGCTTGCGTGGGACCGCCGGAACCCTGCAGCGCCGGAGCCGTGACAGAAACCATGCCTGCTGCATGTTGCATACTTGCTTGCATTCTGCATTCTGCATGTTTGCTTGCATGCTGCATGCTGGCTGCATGGTGAATGCTGGTTTGCATGCTTCCATACTGCATGCTTGTTTGCATGTTTGCATATTGCATGCATGATGTATGCTTGCCTGATCAGAAATATGCAGTAATTAACATTATCGTCGTATGTTTGTGGCGAAAAAAAAAAATGTTCAATCAATTTTATTATTATGGTAAGAAATACAAAATTATTCAACTATGATTTTTTTATTTTGTGATAGCTACGGCTTTCCATTATTATGCATATGAAATGTATGCCAAAAGATTATTCTAACTGTAAACTTTCTGCTTTATGATAGTTCTGCCTTTTAATGACTATCGATATGAAATTTATGCCAAAAGATGATTCTGACTGTGAACTTTCTGCGATAAGATGGTTCTACTTTTAATTCTTATGCATACTAAATTTATGCCTAAAGATGATTCTGACTTACAAAATTATGAGTTTTGAATGTATGATAAATAAGTGTCTGCCAAACGATTTTCTGCGAAATGAAGTGTATCCTATCTACTGTTATGCAAAGTAATATTATGACAAAAAAAGTTCTGCTATTAAGGGTAGACCCATTGTTATGGGTGGACTGTATTTTTATTTATTGTTCCCTTCTTCGATAGCTTCAGGTGGCTATGGGATTTCCTTTTCAATTAAAACTCTTCGATGGTTTAACACTGTTTAATTACTTCGTCTATATTTTAGAGCGGGCACGTTATTCTACATAAACTGATTTACACAAGTACACAATAATCACAAAGAACAATAGTCAGAACATAATAATCACAAGAACATAATATACTTAGGGCACGTGGGACTCACAATAAACACTTAAAACTAGACACTTGTAAATAGAACACTGTAAAAATATAGAAACTGTGTCGACTGACTTTAGTCGCCTATCTTTATACCAAAACACCATGTCGCAAGTAGTGGCGGGGCCTCGTTGTACTCAACCCTTTTGGCTAATCGTTCCCTCTATAATGGACTTTCCCATCTTTCTGCGGGTCGGTCAAGTTTCGACTTGTCGGAGGCTCCGCCCACAACACGCGAAATGGTGATTTGTTACCTTATAAGGTAACGTTTTTGGCTTGTTATGAAACCGTCAGTTTCGCTACCATACAAGGCAATCGTATGTCATGGTATGTGGTTTTAATAAAGTCTACACCTTTTTCCCGCCTTGTGCGGGCCTGTCTTTTTACTTTATTAATCCTTATCTTAGCTAGTTATCTCCTAGTGATACAATGGAGCTCGGCGTCTGTTACATCTCTCCCCCCGGCGTAGCCTGCGCAGCCTCTTCTTCTCTGTGCAGCACGTCGACCACCCTGATGCCGCCGTCAGGTCCCGGGTAGAGCTTCTCGATGACTCCCATTGGCCACACGTTCCGTGCCAGTGTGCTGTCGACGACGATGACGACGTCGCCGATCTCCGGCGGCCGTCGGTTGCTCTGCGGCTCGCCGCGGGGTACCAATGTGGGGAGGTACTCTCGCAGCCAGCGTCGCCAAAAGTGGTCGGCAAGGGCCTGGCTGGCCCGCCAAGCACGTCGGTCGGCCTCGTCACAAGGCCCGGTCGAGGGTAGGCCCGTGGAGGACCCCAACAGGAAGTGGTTGGGGGTGAGGGCCTCTGGATCGGTGGGACTCACGCTGACATGAGTCAAGGGGCGCGCGTTGATGGCGAACTCCGCTTCAGTGAGCAGAGTTAGCAGCACCTCTTCTGCAGGTGCCCTTTCGCGCAGAGTCGCAGCGAGGGCAGTCTTCACGGAGCGCACCAGCCGCTCCCACGCACCTCCCTGGTTGGGTGCGCCGGGAGGGATGAACCGCCACTCCATCCTGTGCAGCAGTCCCTCTTCTTGTAGCGCTGGTGCCCATTCTTCATACGCCGCTCGCAGTTCGTGGTCGGCTCCCCTGAAGTTGGTCCCGTTGTCTGAGTACATGAGCCGCGGCCAGCCGCGGCGCGCGGCCATCCTTCTCAGCGCCATGATTGCTGAGTCTGTAGATAGCGATGCGACGAGCTCGAGGTGCACGGCGCGGGAGGTGAGGCACGTGAACAGTGCGCCCCACCGCTTCTCTCGGCGCCGGCCCACCTTCACCATCATGGGCCCGAAATAGTCCACGCCGCAGTTCGTGAACGGGCGGTGGAAGGGGTCCAGGCGGGCGCGCGGCAGGTCTCCCGTGGCCGGCGGTTGTGGCGTTGCTCGCATCCTCCGGCAGTACGTGCAGGCCTTCTCGATGGCCCGCACCGTGGGCCGCAGGTGGATGATCCAGTATCGCTGCCGCAGGTCGTTCGTTACTCGTTCTCTCTTCATGTCGTGGTGGATCCAGTGGACCACCGTAGAGGAGTCTGTCCAGTAGGTCGTCCTGTCGACCTCGATGCGGTGTTCCTTCTTGATGGTGTCGGCGAGTCGGGCTCCTATCACCGCTGCCTGCAGCTCCAGACGTGGTATCGTCTGGGCTCGCCGCGGTGCCACCTTTGCTTTGGCCGCGACCAGCACGACGTCGATGCTTCCATCCTCGTTCACCGCTCTCCAGTAGGCCACCGTCGCGTACGCTTGCTCGCTGGCGTCGCACAGCACATGTAGCTCTATGCGCTGTGTGTTCTTCTTGAGGTAGCACCTGGGCAGCCGCAGTCTGTTCACCTCCTGTAGTTGACCCAGCCAGGCCGCGAAGAGCTCGTTTTCCTCCTCCGGAATTGGCGTGTCCCATGTTGTTTGCAGACGCCACAGGCTCTGGAGTACTATCTTCGCTCGTACTGTGAAATGACTCAACAGGCCCAGCGGGTCATAAATCGACATAACGGCGCTCAGTGCTTCTCTCTTGGTGGGCGCACGGATCCTCTCTCTCACCTCGGATGGCACTCGGTTCATGGACGTGTTGAACCCGAGTTCGTCTAGTTCTGCGTTCCAGTACAGCCCGAGTATCTTGCTCTCCGGCTGCTCCCCTCCTAGCTGCGTTGGGGTGGTGGCGTGGAGCGTCTGGGGCACGTCGCGCAGGACCGTCGCTTCGCTGGAGCTCCAGCCTCGCAGTGTGAAGCCAGCGGCCGCGTGCACCTTCCTTGTCTCTTCTACTGCCTTCCACGCCTCTTCTGGATCGCTGTAACTAGCCACTAGATCATCCATATAATGACTCTTTGTTATGGCCTCCAAGGCCCTGGGATACTCACTGCCGTGAAGCTCTGCGTTGTAGTTCCGGACGTAGTGAGCCATATACGGGGAACTTGCTGCTCCGAAGATCATGCTCTTCATCTTGTAGTGGCGCGGGGGCGATGTCCTTTCTTGTCCTCTCCACAGGAACTGCTGAGCTGGCTGGTCCTCCTGTCTTATTTTCACCCGCAGGAACATTTCTTGGATGTCTGCGGTGACTGCTACTTCCCGCTCTCTGAACCGGAAGACTATTCCCGGCAGGGACAGCAGCAGGTCTGGACCCTCCAGCAGCTCGTCGTTGAGACACTTCCCGTAGCTCGTCGCCGCCGCGTCGAAGACTAGCCTTTGTTTCCCCGGCTTGTTCGGATTCTGCACGGCGAAATGAGGGAGGTACCAGCAGACGTTGCTTTCTTTCTCTGTTCCGTCGCATGGTACTGCGTATCCCTTGTTCAACAGATTGTCTATCTGTGTTGTGTACTGCACGGCGAAGTCCGGTGACGCATCCATCTTCTCCTCGATCTTTTTCAACCTTCTCAGCGCTGCTCCGTAGCTGGGTGGCATGACGATGTCGTCTGTTCGCCACGGCAGCCCTACCTCGTAGCCTTCATCGATTTTCTTGATTGTCTTCTGTACGATGTCCGCCGCCCTTTGGTCTGCCTCGTTCACTCGTGGCTTCTTGGCGACGCCCAAGGCTTCTATCTTGAAGTGCGCTTCGACTAGATCGTGTAGTTGTTCGTCTCTTCTTCCGGACTCGATGACGTGCAGCACATCTTCTTCATCAGCGATGATGCTTCGTGGCGCTGTTCCGTGCACCACACATCCCAGCTTTGTTCGTGAGGCAGCTGGCTGATCGGGGCCGCCGACTCGGAGTTCCCTGGTCACTATACACTCCCAGTGGTCTGTGCCCACCAAGAGTCCGGGGCGGGCCTGCTCGTAGCAAACTTCTTCTTTCGGCAGGTCTCGCAGGTGTTCGTGATCCAGCAGGGTGTCTGGGATGGTTTGTTGGTGGAGCCTCAAGTCCTTGATGGTTCTTGCTTGAAGTTCGTGCGACTGGCCGTCTTCCCGGATGCTTCTGACTTGCACCCGTACCGCTCTGCTGTCCCGCTCCTCTGAGGACATGTTCACGCCGCGTATGCGCAGCGGGCGTGAAGTTCCCTTTGCTCCGATGCTGGTCGCCAGGTCTTCATCAATGAGGGTGACGGTTGCTCCTTCATCGAACAACGCGTACGTCTTGACCTCCCCCCGTGACCCGGTGACTATGATGGGGCACATCTTCAGCAGCACCTTCTTTGAGCCGGCGGCGGATTTGCTTGCCACCGACAGTACTGCTTCCTCCTTGCTGGGCTCTGCAGTAGATTTCGCGGTCGTCGCTTCTTCTTTGTTTGCCACCCTCTCTTGATGGAGGGAGGCGTGATGAGGTCGGCGGCACTGGTTCACGCCGCACGCCTTGGCCTTGCAGCTATACCGCCTGTGGTTCTTCTCGGCACATCGAAAGCACATGCCGTTGGCCTTCAAGTACTCCCACCGCTGGTCGACACTCATGCCCTTGTACTTCGGACACCTTGGTAGCACGTGGTCTTGTTTACAGTTGGGGCACTGACCTTTCTCCTCTTGATTTTCGACGGCTGTGTAGACGGGGCTTGCCTTCTTCTTCGCTGTTACTGGCTGCCTGGTTTCCTTCTTCTGGCTGGCGGGCGCGGCGCTGGTAGGTGGGGCGTATGTGTATCTTAACGCCCTGTCCGCTTCCCGCATCAGAAAACGAGACAGCATCACTATCTCCGGCTCCGTTGTGTCGTCGTTGTCGTAGGCAAAGTCGCACCATCTTGACCGTATGTGCGGGCTTAACTTCTCCAGTACCTCGCGTGTCAACAATGGGTTGTACAGGTATCCTCTTCGGTCGACCGACTTGATCACGCTTACTGTGTTCTGTACTTTGATGGCGAAATTATTCAGGTCCGCGGCTGATGCAGTGGGCTTCGTCATCCTCTTCAGTTCGTCAATAGCGCGATCGATTAGTACTTCCGGTCGGCCGAAACACTGTTCGAGTGTCTTCATGATGACCTCTGGATCTGTAGCGGTGTGTAGGAGGGCGGACACCGCCTCCCTTGCTTCCCCTTTAAGGCAGCTTCTTAACCGCTGTATGTTTTCTGCAGGCGATATGTTATACATATTTGTAGTGTCGTTCACGGCCGCTTTGAATGGCAGCCACTCGTTGACACCACCGGAGAACGCTGGTAAATCCGTATGCCGTAGTCGGGGTCTTGCCATCCTTTCTAAGGTCGCTGCCAAGTTGTCGATGCTGTTCCTATGCCTCGTTGGTGTCGGCGACCTTCCCCGTGGCATGTCGAATTTAATTCGTCTTGGGTCCTCCCGAGGGGCTCCCGTGCCCCCCTCCCCCCGTGCTCTGAGGGGGTTCGTATGAAGCCATTCGTCCACTCGACTGTGGTGGCTTTCCTCCTGGGGAACGAGGGGCTTGTCCCGCAGGCTCTCCTGTTCGTCCTGTATGACGGACATTTCGGCGGCTAGCCTCTTCTTGACTAAGTCTGCTTCTAAGTCAAGAGACTTCTTTTGTATGGCTGCTAGCTTTTCTGCAGCCTCTAACTCTGCTAGCCTTATGCGCGTTGTAAAACTATTCGTTGACCTTTGTGACCTCTGTGACCTCTCTGACCTGGCGGGTGACCTCCTTCGTTGTCCATGGTCTTCACTCAGTAGAAGTCCCGATGATGGTCCCGCCGTGGTCGTGTCCAACGTCGTAAGAGGCGCGGTATTTAGTCGTAAATTAATCGTACTTTGGTCACCTGTTATTACTGGCGATTCTGGCGGGTCTAGTGAAATCCTCCGTAGTCTTTCTCTTTGAATCCGTTCCGCTTCCTGGCGAAGAACCGCCTCCCGTTGCTCTTCTGCCCTCCTCTGTAGGGCCCGCCTCTGGTCCTCTGCCTCTGCAGCATCACCTTGGCTTCGGGTGATCACCATCTTTCAAACTGATGGCCAACTGCACTTGACTTTAAGCGGGGAGCACGGCGCACGACAGTTCGTAGCTCGGTTTGGACTTGTCCAGATTCGTTTACTACGACGTTACACTTTACGCGCACTTTGACACCGTTATTATTTTACGACTAGCCCTATTTACCGCGACGACACTATATACTTCCGACGAAAGACGCGGCGCGCACTTTGTATAGCGCGCGCTTATTTACTTCACGTATTTACTATTTACGCGACGGTCACTTGTTACACGCGCACAGAGTCTTATTTACACTTGTTATTTTACTGTGAGTCCCACGGTTCTGCCGGTCCCCTTAACGCGCACTATGATCGCGATTTTCGACACAGAGAACACCACTTTGCTTATTACAACACTTTATTCACTCGCGATACACATAAGTTATTATTGTTCAATACTTACAGTTTTATGTAACCGCTCACAACACTTATTTACGCGCTATGTATTTGTTATCGGCACTTTTTTCACTTATCCGGCTCGTATGGACCAGCTGTTATGGGTGGACTGTATTTTTATTTATTGTTCCCTTCTTCGATAGCTTCAGGTGGCTATGGGATTTCCTTTTCAATTAAAACTCTTCGATGGTTTAACACTGTTTAATTACTTCGTCTATATTTTAGAGCGGGCACGTTATTCTACATAAACTGATTTACACAAGTACACAATAATCACAAAGAACAATAGTCAGAACATAATAATCACAAGAACATAATATACTTAGGGCACGTGGGACTCACAATAAACACTTAAAACTAGACACTTGTAAATAGAACACTGTAAAAATATAGAAACTGTGTCGACTGACTTTAGTCGCCTATCTTTATACCAAAACACCATGTCGCAAGTAGTGGCGGGGCCTCGTTGTACTCAACCCTTTTGGCTAATCGTTCCCTCTATAATGGACTTTCCCATCTTTCTGCGGGTCGGTCAAGTTTCGACTTGTCGGAGGCTCCGCCCACAACACGCGAAATGGTGATTTGTTACCTTATATGGTAACGTTTTTGGCTTGTTATGAAACCGTCAGTTTCGCTACCATATAAGGCAATCGTATGTCATGGTATGTGGTTTTAATAAAGTCTACACCTTTTTCCCGCCTTGTGCGGGCCTGTCTTTTTACTTTATTAATCCTTATCTTAGCTAGTTATCTCCTAGTGATACAATGGAGCTCGGCGTCTGTTACACCCATCTTAATCGGCTCTTTAGTAAATTGATCCCACTCATTTAGATCCCGCGGGATCAGTTTACTAAATTATTATTTTTATGTCATTTTCTTTAGTAGATTGATCCCGCTCTTAACTCGGAAACGGCTCCAACGATTTCCATGAAATTTATTATGCAGGGGGTTTCGGGGGCGATAAATCGATCTAGCTAGGTTTCATTTTTAGGAAACGTCGTTTACCAAAAAAAAACAAACCGAGCGAAGCTTGATCATATCCAGATATTCGTCTTTGTATAAAAAGGTTCTATCAAACTGGTACATGCTGTAAACACTGACAGATGCTTCCATGATACTTCAGTTAATTATTTGTGTGGGAAATACGTCTGGAGTTTGATCAAACGTTCACAACGATTGGAGAAACACATTCAGTAGTTAAGTATCACAAATGCGCTTGTGTCTTTAGGCTCATTAGGTGGTTCTTTCTAAAACTTTTAACAAGGTAGGTACTAGTCTTACTTTAACGTAGCACTTAGATACCCGCAATTACAGACACATAAGCCTGCAACTTTCATACCATATTGCCGATTTATTTCTTTTTCCACTCGATTCAAACGCAGAACTACATAATAATGCTTATGAAGCAAATCCAGCCTTGAGTCGGCAAGTCAGCATTATCGGAGTAGTCTGCAGGTTATCAAGAACTTGCAAAGTATCGACTGTGGGGAAGTTGAACCGCTCTTTTGTTAGACCGGTTGCGAGTGTGGGACAAGTTGGGAGCGGAGCGGGATTTATGGTCTTGGCCTGTATTTCACACAGGAGAAAATCTACAGTTGATTCGTCAAGGGCACGGCCGTCAGAGTTGTGTAGAAGCTAGTTGGCTGACAAGGCGGTTGTTATTTAAAGAAGGCGTTTGATTGTGTTTTTTACTGAAGTGTAACAGTATTGTGATGTTCTCGATTCTATAAGTTCGTGAAAACCGTGTTCAAGTTTTAAAAAGTACTTTGTAATTATAACATGTTTAATCACTGCGACAATTTTGCTAAAAATAAAAGTTTTACTGTTACTACGATCACAACCATTCAGAAAACGCAATTGAAGATGTTCAGTGACGGTTATTTTTATTACGTGTAATTATGTAAAGTGTAACACATCCTAGTTCATAACAATGCCATGAATTCAACAAACTAGTTATAATCTTTGATCTTAAAACCTCGGCCGGATTAGCTCATGGCAAACAGAAGGAAAACTCGATAAAGGTATCAAGTTTCCTAGTGGCGTAGTACCTACCATTTTATTATTCTCTAGAAATATTGCAGATCATAGTTTTCACACAAAACTTTAAATGTTTTATACTCTAACTTGCCAATACTTTTTTTTTCGGATGGGCAATCATCAAATGATCTGCTCTGGGCGGAGCGGGAGTGTCAGACTTTTACTGACTAAAACCCATCCATGTTCCTTCTTCGCCCTTTGTGTTCCGGGGCCACGGTATCTTTTTCGAACAGTCCCGCAGCCCCGGAATACTTTCAACCTAACCATACCTGCATGGAAATGCCCTGAAAAAGTCCATTTGGCGTTTCAATGACATCTACCGTCGGGCGTAGTTGTTGAAAAAGTTACATGGCGGACTTTGTTCTGGTTCTGTCCACTAATCTTACAAAAAATGCGAAAGTTTGTTACTGAATCACACCTGCATAGCTATTCACAAACGCTTCGATTCGATTTCTATCTCGCTCGCTTTCGTAATGCCAAAAAAAGATAGACGTAAGACTTGTCTAATCGAAATCGAATCGAAGCGTTTGTGAATAGCATGCTGAACGGCTTAATGAATCTGGATAATATTTGGCATAGAGATAGATTATAGTTTGGAATAGTACCTGGCTACTTTTTATTTAACTAAATATATTATTTATCCCGGAAGAACACATAAAAAAAATCAGGCGAACGAAGTCGCTGGCAGTAGCTAGTTCTGAATAAAATTGTTGGCTAAGTCAAGGCATCAAAATGAACACGTAGTCACGTATTTTGGGGTCAATCCAAATAAGCTATTATCACAATCATCTCTATCGGCTAACACCCGGCAATCTTCATAAACACTATGCTCAAACAAAAATGTGTGATTACATTATTCTCAATACTATGACCAAATGTCAATACCTTAAATGCTAAGGTTTAGCACCAATTTTTGTTGTCAGTACCAAATTATACCTACCTATTCCAACAATGAACGATGATTTCATAAATCCCCTTTTGGTAGTTCACGCACGATTTAATAATACATAAATGCATAGATATTTCATTTATTTGCCGGGTGATAGTGCAGATTGAAATAGGTCGTCTATTTAAATGACCTGTCAGTCTGTCGCTAGCTTAGGCTATTATGTGCTCTAGTACCAATAGATTGCAACAAATTGCTTAATACAGCAACTTTAGTTGGTAGGTCAACTTAGAAGCGGGCTTTGCTTAGAATATGTCTTCAAATATGATGGTTTTAAACAAGTGGCAACTAATAGAACATTTAAGTAGGCTGTAGAAAAGATAAAAGCACAAATAGTATATACCTTGAGCAAGTAAATGACGTATGTGCACCTGTCAGTCAAGTTCTCATATCTTTCGATCAGAAGAAAATGTAAGGACATAATCTTGAGGAAGGCCTTTACCGGCAACAAAGCGCAGCATAATATTACGATGAGTAATCGCAGCGATTTACATTTATGGCTGAATTATTAAAATATCGTAACCTCCGACATTATTTGCGGCTGCAACTCAAACCGCATCCTAAGATACAAAGGCTCGATAGCAAATGTGCCCTTTGAACTTTATCCCACGGCGTTCGGCGGGAATGCACCGTCGTGACGCGCGGACAATTACAGTTTCCAAGCACCGCTTGCACGTACTCGACTAAATCACTGTCTATTAAACTCGCACCAGAAACTGTCTATATTTAGCAAGCCTCGCTTTTTGACACCAAATTGGTTTGCGGTCTCTGCACGCCTATCTAAATTCATGCGCCACTATTAATAAATGTGACAGCTACAATTCGACGTGCAGCCTCAGTGCATACGGAACCCTACGTTTGCAACAAAATTAACGCCAACTCCGAAGTTGGTTTGTTTGAATCCATTACGTGTCTAGAATGGCTCATAGTGTGGAAGCAATAATTCATACGAACTTCTATATCTAACTACATTTCTCAAAGCTATCAAACTTTACCCCGTAGACAATCCAATAGTGGGGGGAGTTCAACATCGACTTTTGCATACAAACTTTGTCTACAGATTGTTCGTGCAATGTCAAACTGATCCAGACAATTGAACCAATTAATCGGTTTTCGTGGAGTTGATATTTGATTAATGCTCAGCCGATTATCTACAGATATTATCGGTATTTGATTCTGCAGAAGAAGTATAGAGATCAAGTCGGACGACGTCGTGAGACCCTTGATCGTGAAGTGGATTTCTTTCATCATAATTCGACTTTTGATTTAATCAAAAGTCAGTTACAAAATGTGGTAAGTACTTATTGTTTTAACTGCCCAATCGTCAGTCGGTAGTACGATTGACATTTCGCTTTCAAGTCCTGTCAATTAAGTTCTGGAAAATATAACAAGCTTCATTAAATAATGCAAAAAATCAATAATGTAGATATAATAATACCAGTAGGTTATTGCCAGGCGAATTAGATAGCGGTTTGAAACTGGACCAGTTTGTGATAAGTGCATGTTGATTAACATTTTGGTGTAGTTCATTTTAGACTGTCTTAAAGGCTTGACCCAAATATTAGTTATTAGTGCTTTAAATGGCAGGCATTAAAGTAAGTTGGAACTGCTACGAACTGTTTCAAGGTTCCGGGTGCTGACAGACAAACGTTTTGTTTTGTCCATTTGTGTGCTTGATATTTAAGCAAATTATTTATCTATAGCAGTAATTCGACCGAGACTTCTGGAAATTACTTGGACGAGTGATTGCTTGCTAGCAACACGTAATAATTTAAACTGTTTAACAGAAGTTAATAAATAAAAGACTTTAACTACATACCCATTCACACCACACAAAGTACCAGGAAACCAGAAACCATGCAGCAGTAAACACGCCTCAAGCTTACCTAACTAATAACGTGAACTAAAACTTTTGTTCCTACCACGTGTGACAATGTTGCTCACACTCCGGCTCATACTTCAGTGTTGGTACTTTATTTGGAGCCATAAACCGTGATATGACGTCATAAGCGGCCCAACACACCGCCAACAATGTGTAAAACGATAAAGTATAACTGTCTGAATAGTGCCACCAGAAGATGGATGCGGGAGGAGACATTCTGTTTACAACAAAAACATGTTGTCTGCTTCTAACTCAATCGTTTAGAGCAGGATGGCGCAATAGTGAAGTTGTGAAAGAAAATTATAAGTATCGAATCTTCACGGAGCAGTAGTAAAAGCTAAAAGCTTTACCTAATATTTGTTACATTTCCTTTAATCGACTTTTAGTCACCGACACGGAAAAACGGGACTTACGAGTATTCATCTACATAGTTTCTGTAAATGTCTGCTTCTTTAGTTACAGGTTCAAAAAACATATACCTATGTATTAGCTATCTCAGGATCAGTAAACTACGTAACTATACCTACCTTCATTATATTTGTCTATTATAAATTCTAAGTTACAACTTGGGGTTGGAAAGCGATACTCTCAACGTCGCCCCTATCATTATAGGAACCAAAAGCGCCTTCGGCAAAACGTGGGTTCACCACTATACGTCTCTTCTCCTTGGGCTTAACAGACGTGTCTGTTATGTATATGTAGGTATGTTATGTATTTTCTATGAAACATGTCAGGGAGTATAATGCCTCGGGGCCGAAGCGATCCGATAGAAAACCCGCCTTTGCTATGCCAACGCCTTCGGCTCGACTCACGTTTTGGTTACAAGTTTTGGAAGTCAATTTTGGTAATTAAGTTAGTTTGATATACAGTTACAATTTATAAGTTTAGATTCCATGGTTTCCCTTCATTTAATTTATCACGTTTGTTAAAGAGATTTGATCAATATGATTGACCCTATCGATTGATGTCAAAAAAGAACAGGTGGTAATTTTTCGAATTTTAGTCGGTTCGATTTCCGAGTGTGGCAAGCGAATTTTCGAAAATCTATAAAAGCAGATTTGTTTCTTTAAAAAAATAAAGGAATGTTTCCTTTGAGTAAAATTTGCAATCTTCAGTATTTAGAGTACTTTTCCTAGGTGGCATTCAAAAATTCCACCCTGCATATTAGTGAGAGATAAGGGACCGTTTCGTTGGCTATTGTGATGTTTTGTTATATGAAATGTTCTAATTTTCTTCTTCTTTATCATATGTAGAACCTGGTGTCAGAGTTTTTATGGCGCCCATGGGTCTCTGACTTGGCTTTACTTGCTTCTCACGATGATTTCCTTCACCAATGCAAGTGATAACTAAACAATACGCATATATATGAATCCAAAATATCAGAGGTGCGTGTCTTGGGTTCGAACTCGACACCTATGACTTAGAAGTCCGACGGTCACGCCACTAGGCTATCACTGCTTAAAATCTATAATAATTCGATATTTATATCGTGCACGCGTCCCGAATAATACTAGCACAAATATCTAGGTCTTCTGCCTTCAATCTGAAAAAGAAAACCCTCTTTTTATGTCCCGTCTAGCTTCATATCCATCCTTCACAGTCCTAAAATCTGCTACAACAATTTAGGTGTGAAATAAGAGAATGGAACTGTTTCTTAACTTTATTAGGTCTAACTTAGCAGCCTTTATACTTTCTGGACTTTATCGTAGACGTTTTATTTGATTGCCGTTCGATACTGCAATAAAAACGATAGCAAATCCCTAGACGTACAACAAAGTTCGAGGATTGTGAAAATATATTACTACGTCGACTTTGTTACGGAGTATTTTCAATTTTTCGCTACTAAAAGAAAAGTTTTACTGGGAAACCGGGAATCTATCGATGAATAAAATTCTTCGTTATAATTTTCATTGTTGCTGTTTTTGTTTTATAATAATAATTGTGCAAAGGGATTGTTGTTTGTTAGGTTGTCTATCAAAGCTGTATAGGAATATCTCCTAGTGTTGTAATATTAGTAATTCGGTAGCGCTTTTATAGATCGATAGTCTGTAGCGTTGACAAGCGAAGTCGGAACGTTCGGTGCGGCCGAGCCGATTATTATTAATATTTTCATTTAAGTACTTTTATAGTTTTGTTTGTATAGGTACCTATAGTGTTTATTTTATTTAAGTGAGTATTATGTTTTATTTTTTGTGTGAATGTATTTTGTGTCCGTAGGTGTGACCGTGACATCACAGTAGACCCTATCCGAATAACAGCGCTGCGGTATTTGTTTTCATCTATCGCAGCATCATGCTGTGATAGGAGCCTTTTTGGCCTCGCACAGGTCTTATTTTATTATTTAGTTTTAGATACTTTTTTTTTATTATTATTATTGTAGTTCCTGTGCTTGTCCCAAATAAATATTTTTCTTCTTTCTTTCTTTTAACGTAAGCGCAAATCACAAAGCAGTTAGTTTTAGAAAACAGCTTTTGGATATAATTATGTCAAGTGCCCTGAGTGTGTTGAAAAAACCTTTATATAGGTAGTAGACAAAGAAGATTGACCTGAGGGCCATTCTAACAAAGAAAACGTTGATGGAACACAGAAAATCTACATTTTCTGTGTTCCATACGAACAATACGAAAAATATGACGTTACAGCTACCTGTAACGTCATATTTTTCTTATTGTTCTCAGTCATCATCATCCACAGCCCGACTTCACCCACTGCTGGGAATAGGCCTCTTTTTGTTTGTGCCAAACTCCACGCTCCCGCGCCAGCCTTATCCAGGACACTCCCGCAACGGCAACAATATCATTCATCCATCTCGCCGCCGGACGAATAAATGTTCTCAGTAAACCCTTTTATTTGATACACATATTATCATGGGGGTGCATAAAAATAATAAGCTCATCATCTTTGGGAGTCCGCGATGTTGGATTTAGAATGACATCATTAAGCTAACCGTGCATTGTCTTCCAAATTACCTCCTCATGCTCAGCTTACGCTGAGATCAACGAGGCAATAGGCTTGTCAACTGAAAAAATCTAATTAGTCCGTCAGTTAGATTATCAAAAAATATTTGACCCGTATTTTTTCTTTTGTTACGTAAACCAAAATTGACGAAGATACGAGGCTTTTAAAATTATCAATACGTCACGCTGTGGTATAATTTTTAGTGCGTTTTGACGTCACGAGCCCCCACTCCCGAGTTTTGATGCGATTTATCTTTGTCAATATTCATTGATTTACAAAACCAAAAAATACGTGTCCATTATTTTCCACTACTCTAACTGACGGACTAAATAGATTTGCAATTTATTCATGGTGGAAACTAGCTTATAGACATACGACCTTTTCTACCTCATTATACATAAATTTGTTGTCACAAAGGACAAAATTAGCGGTGTGCCATTAAACTATAGAATTGAAAGACCATCAATTACAAATCAATAAAATGGAATTATTCAATTATTCTCGAATATAATTTGCAATGAAATACTAAGATTCTTTAGAAATCATTTATCATCTATTTTAATCATTACTTTAAAGGTCTCGTTGCAGATTCCTTATTACAATAAAATAAACACATAAGTGCGACTAACATAAACCTAGGTACAAGTCTTTGTCTTGACGTTGCATGGCATTGCAAATTTGTTTAGAATTGTTTTACAAAGGCGTAAAACATGTTTTAGTGCGAAGCTCCTGTTAAACAGAAGGTAGGAGTTATGAGCTATTAACTTAACAAAGAATCTATTTGTTGCGTCGGTTGCCTAGTTAAATGTGAATAAACCTTACATTTACTAGAACTAGATATTACTTATTAGAACTAACCTGTGATCAGCTGTTATCGCCGTTGCTCTCGCAGTGGTAGCCCACGATACCGCTGTAGGTTGTACCTTCGAACTCAGATAGGCACATTATTTCATCAGCAGTACCTACTCTTAAAACGATGAAGAAGAATACCGTGAGGATCTCAACATGACAAAAAGAAAATCGAAGAAATGTAACATCAACCAACCCTCACTGGGTCCGGTTGGTGGATTACGGCCCACAGAGAGGAGGCCGGTTTCCCAGCAATGGGAACGAAGTAGGCTGACAATGTTTTTCAAATGCCGATGTTCAGTAAAATAATGTTACAAACATTCTATAATGCCATTTGTGTAGTCACCAGTTCCCTGAAGTAAAGTTCATGCTAATGTCAATGAAAAAATCATTTCAGAGCTCAGACCAAATAAAAAACCAAGAAGACATAGCGCTGCGAACTTACCTGCGAACAATGAAGTGAAGCTAGCGCAAAACTAAGCTCCGCTCTGTGCATATACGCTCACACGCACACAACAACAACAACAACAGCCCATAACGTCCACTGCTGGACATAAGCCTCTCCCATGATGGGAGGAATTTGCCGTAATCTCCACGCTTGGCAGGCGGATTGGAGATCGCAGTGATGGAAGACTAACAGAAAACGCTGCTGCCCATTCTCTGGTCATACGGAGCCGCAAGGTGTTCTGCCTCAGACATTAGTCGCCTTATACGACACCCGTGAGTGTAATGGGTTGGTTCTATTCTACTCTGCCGGATACCACACGGCTTACGACTTACCACACGCACACATTTACATCAAACTACAATTAAACTAAGCTCTAAAAATGCACACATGTTTACGAAACCGGCATCACTTTATTGTTCGCAACGCTGTGTCTTGGTTTATTTATTTGGTCTGAGTTTCAGAGTAGCAACATCTATTAGCTGGAAAGACAATAAATAGAGTATTGCTAAACAGATTCTTACATGAGGAGCTCGTGGCTAAATAATAACAGCCGCTCGTGTCGATCTTTACATTAAGCTATGCTTGCCTAGGTTAGTCTGTGGATGGGTGACCACCCATTACATACCGAGTTTCCTCCGTGCCTCGGAAAGCACGTTAAGCCGTTGGTCCCGGCTGTCATTTGTATATCTTTGACAGTCGTTACAGGTAGTCAGTGACCCAGAAAGTCTGACAACCAGTCTGACCAAGGGGTACCGTATTACCCAGTATTAACTGGGTTGTGGAGGTCAGATAAGCAGTCGCTCCATGTAAAATACAGATATTCAGCTGCATCCGGTTAGACTGGAAGCCGACCCCAACATAGTTGGGAAAAGGCTAGACAGATGATGCTAAACAGATTCTTACATTGATATTGTTGTTTACCCACTTTGTTTCTCTTTCATCAACAATAAGTTCCTGTAAACAAAACCATTAACTACCACTTCAGTTCAATTATGACCTTTATATTGTTGACCAACATCCCATTTATCGTTAATCAATGTACATTCCACGTATCAATAGATATTTGCTCGTTTAATTAACGTAATATCTTATCAACTCCGCGTGCAATCATATCCCATGAATACATAGTTACCTGCACAGAGCATAGCAGAGCATAGTTGCCTGTGCATAGTTACATGTATGTACTATATGTACAAGATATATATGTACAATTTGGAGTAATTCGACAGTGTTAATAGTCAAACATCTCGATGATACTGATCAGTTGAATATTAATTTGTAAATGTATCTGCATAGTCAATTGTTTACATTGTCATATCTTATCATCCGTAGCAGACATTTGAGTGGTTGTCACTGTAAACGGGACGCTAAGTAATTTACATAATGACGAATTATGTATTACGCGTAGGTTTATATGGTATTGTATATGATCTGCGTGCCTGATTTACATATTAAGTTAGTATTATTGCGGTAAAAGTTAAATTGTTTATGAGGTCACGTTAGTATGGGACTCCTTTTTGGGTTTAATCAAAAATTATTGTTGGCTGTTTTCATATTTTTATTATTTCCTTTTTGTGATACATATCTAGGGAGGTCACATACTAGTGCTTTGCATTACAAGTTTAGATTTATTTATTTTCAAGCAGTTTAGATTGTCTGAAGTTGTATATTAAATATCTGTGTAAGGAAATGCGGGATCATTAGCTTAATAGGCTAGTTTCCACCATCAATAAATTGTAAATCTATTTAGTCCGTCAGTTAGAGTATTGGAAAATAATGGACACGTATTTTTTGTTTTTGTAAATCAATGAATATTACCATAGATAAAACGCATCAAAACTCGGGAGTCTCGTGACGTCAGAACGCACTAAAAATTATACCACGGCGTCACTGAGAATTTTAAAAGCTTCATATCTTCGTCAATTTTGTATTACGTAACAAAAGAAAAAATACGGGTCAAATATTTTTTGATAATCTAACTGACGCGGACTTATTACATTTTTTCAGTTGATAAGCCTATTGTTCTATTACACTGCCTACTTGGTTTAGTGGTTGCAATCGCGACCGCTGAGCATGAGGTCCTGGGTTCGATTCCCGGGACTGGCCAAAGGCTGTTAGATTTAAAAGGTTGGAAGGAAGGTTTATTTTAAAGGTTGTTAGATTTCTCCATTACGAATCTCTCAGTAGCAGCTACGGAGCCTAAATTCGTCCCCGATTGATGGCAATATCCTCGCCCCTTATTACGGCGTGATGTTATGTTATGTTACGGGATAGATTGAAACTATCTTTTCCAACTAAATAAACAACAAGCACGATAACACTGCAATGCCATTTTGGTATCAGGTCGACTTGCAAACGTTTTCAGATTGAACATTGTTCATGGGGTTCCATGAACGTTTAATCGAACGTTTAATCGAAAATCGAATGCTACAGCATCATGCTGAGATAGGGGCCTTTTGGCCTTTTGGCCCTCAGGACTAATCTCGTTTCTATTTTTGATGTTTATGTTTTTTTTTCTGTTTAATTTTTATTAGTGTACCTACTGATAATTACACATTTTTTTGTGTATTGTCCTTTGCGGGCTAATAAATGCTTTTTCTTTCTTTCTTTTGTAAAAGCAAACCAATTCACAATAACAGAATCCATATCCTAGAAACGAAATTAAATTGAATTCATATTCATATTATTCATTTATTTTGCATTCCATATTGTATAAAAGGTGTTACAAAGGGCTTAAAGCTAGGTACATAAATATGGACCCTGTAAGGGCACAGCAAAGTAGGACAGAGAAAGAGAGCTTAATTTTTCTAATAAGTTGGTAATACAAAGTAACAATACTAATTAAAAAATATTTATGTGTATTAAGTAATTTAAAATTTGTCATTTAGATATTCATTTATAGTATAATAACATTTATATAATAAAAATTGTTGTAATTTATTTATGAATGGAATAAAGTTTTGTTCCTTTTTAATTATTTCCGGCAATTTATTATAAACTTTCATTGACATGACTTTCAATTCAACTTTCATTGAATTGAATAAATAGAAGACATTGAACAAAACCAACTGACGCTTCAGTGCGTCTATAAAGGCTGGCCAGTAATGAATCAACTAATAGTACCTACATGAAATATTGCAAAACCGTACTCAATTTAATGAAATTGCACATGTTTTTGTCGTGTTTTTCACAAAGCTTGTACGTGAAACCGTCTGTTTGTTTGTACATCAGTTAAAAGGGACTCCAGTGTGGATTTGCTGGTAACTGTGGCTATGCAAAGTTGTCTGCGAAAGTCACATCTGGCTTTTGAAGTTCAGGAGTGCGTCTGTTGTAAATACATTTATCGTTGTAGGTAACGCATATCTTGTTTATTTGTGTACTGTTTTATGTATGTTTTATTAGTCTTCATTGCATTTTGTGCTGTTTACAATTGATTGGTCATCGTACAGATCCTCAAATTGTTTAAAATAAGTTTTAAGTTCTTTGCTTGTTTACGATATCTTACATAACATAATATCATGCATTTAATCACCGAAGGGTGAGGCTGAGGTGTAAATAATAGTACACCATCGCCATCGTCATCGGCCGAGCGCGCACAAGCGACGCGACGGCGACGCGCAAGAGGGGAGGGAGCGAGACAAAAAATACGGCATGTTTTTGTTTTGTTTATATACCATAAATACCTTTACACTTTTTTTGTAAGTAATGTTTATTTTGTTTTGTATGTTGTTTTACGTTTAGGTATCTACTGTTTGTTTTATTTTTTCTAATCAAATATTTAAATATGCTGTTTTTGACTTCCGTACGTTTTTCTTTTCACGGGTGACCACTGAAAACCAGCGCTTTGCTGTGGACTCCCCATAGCACAGCATCATGCTGAGTGGTAACCTATTTATCGCACTCACGACGTGCAAGCTGTCAACTATATATTTTTTAAAATTACTTTTTGTTTATGTTCCGTTTTGTAATACTATGAATGTTTGTTATGTTTTTAAATTTTGTATGCATGTCATGTCCCTGCGATAAATAAAGGTTTTTTTCTTTCTTTCTTTCTACACCTATATTTCGCCAGTTATTTTTAAGTCCCATGTAATAGGGTGCGAGCCTATTACCAGCAACCGAGAACAATTTCAAACCGTGACGTGGCTGCTAATGAGAAATTCGTAAAGAAAAAATCCAATTGCAATTTGCCCGATCCGGGAATCGAACCCAGGACCTCATGCCAAGCAGTCGCAAGGCGACCACTAGGTCGAAGAAGCAGTCTCTTACTTAGACATCATCTTAATTATCATTAAATTTGAAATTATCAGAATGGTGTGTTGGATTTACGGATACCGATTTACACCAAGCAGCGTATCACGCCTGTAAACACCGAATGGTTACCTATGGAATTTCTAAACACATCGGTATAATCGGCTTTGGCATCGTTTCCACTACACACAGCCACGGGCATTCTATCTGTGGAAGTGTACGAACCGTTATTCACCACCTAGCCACCAAAACACTTCCAATAGAATTTCTCATTCACCCAATCTATCTGTTCGTAGCACCGAAACGTCGACGTTTAAAACCAATCTTCATACACTTCGTGGAAACTACCAAAGGTATTTCAGTTGATCACTCGACGTTTATCCGTTAGATCAGTATTGAAGTATACTGCGTGGTAAGTAAGTGGATCGTTTTGTGCGGCCGCCCGCATTGCCCTTTGTGTATGACGTTGCCACAGTGGCACACCCGTGTTGTGTAAACGGACTAAGCAGGGCTATCAAACTTGGCGACTGAGATCCCTCGAGAATCATGAGGATGGATTTTAAATTAAATGTTTTTCCTTCTCTGTGAAATGAATGAACGGAATTGATTGTTTAATAATAATAATCATTTTATTATCAGGCTACTAAGGCCCATAGATAAAATACACAAATTAACATCTAATAACAATAAACGAATACATATTTAAAATAAAACCAGGAGAAACTAAAACTATACGGCGTCGTGTTTCGCTGCGTGGTGTCGCGTAACCGTCCTTGGAAACATGTCTGTATCCTTTGGGAGTTTTGGTGGTAATTGAATTATCTTTTTAAGCTTTTATTTTATTTTATTTTCGCAATATGGTGAAGGATATCGTACACACTGGTAATATCGCTGTCTATCATCACTTTTAATAAAACGATTCAACTTTCCTATTCGAACCAAAACTATATAATTGAGGCTCTTTCGTGTAGTTACTAACCTGGTGACAGTGTTATGATAACGCCTAAAGGGCTTTGATTTGGCGTTACATGCCGTCGAGAAATATCTTTCAGGCATGCTGGGGTATGGTTTCCTCAGACTTGTTAGCCTGAGGAAACCATACCAGCGTTTTGTCTCGTTCATCGTCTCGTTCTCGTCCATCGTTTTTATTTCATTAACATGGTGTTTTTGTGATTCTCTCAAAAACAAATACTGACTCTCCTTTTATGTAACATCACGCCTTTTAATTACCGAAGGGTTTAGTAGGACTTAACATAATAGTACCCACATTTTGCCAGTCACGTTTAAATTTCATGTAATATGGGGCGAGCGTATTGCCATCAACTGGACACAAATCTCTGGAAAAACCCAATAGCACTTTGCCCGGCCTGGGAAACGAAACAAGGACTTAAATGGTCATCAGAAGCGTTTTCGACGACTAGACCAACGGGGATTTTGTCTCATTGTCACTAATATCTCTATTTGAATTTAGTAAATAGGTTTAACTAAGTAGTATTAAATTTCACTGCAATTGTTATCTTAACCAATGAATGATATGGCATGAAAAGAAGTGTCTGATGACACCTTTCTGGCACCCTTCTGGCACCCTAAACACAAGTTAAATCTTACATTGGGTGCCAGAGCTCATCGTAAATACTCTTTTGCTTAGTTGTAATAATAATAATAATCCATTTATTTCAGGTAACAAAGACCCATACATAAATACCTTAACCTAAAATACATACTAATAACAATTTTTGTTAGTATAAGCAACTTAAAACTATGTTAGTGGCACTTCACTTGCACGATGTTTTGCGCGTTCTTGTGGAATTTGCCCGCAGAACCGACGGAACACCACATCCTGCGGCCAAAAACTTTCTTCCATCACCAAATGGAGCATACACGTTGGAATGCGCACCACAAACGCCTTGAAATTGACGTTGCGGCGCGACTCCAGTAGCTGTACTCTTGGCGTGTACTTCAATCTTTGGCGCACGTACTCCTCGATGTCCTCAGCCTCAGTGGTGTAACGTAGGCGAGAGACGTACACCGGGGTGTTCGGCTTCGCGGCACGTAGTTTAACGTTGGGCTCCACAGGAGCCTTGCCGGAGCAGTTCTTACAGCTTCACTGACGGCGTTTCCTCCTTTGCACCGTCACAAAACCGTCATCATCAGCCCGGTCCGTTGCCTTTGCAGGCACGGGCTTTGCGGGGAGAGTAGCAGGGATGCTCGAAATGACCACTGGCCCAGGTGGTCGCATCGGTCGGGCAGCGCTGCGGGGAGGAGCTGCGGGGACGGGGGCGGGGCTGTGAGGCGCGCTAACTGCACGCAACGCAGACTCAGCAATCGGCGCCGGCGACAAAACTACTGACGCGAAATTCGTAGCCGATGCATTGAGGCAGCTGGCTCCTCGGCATGTGTTTACGTTGCTCACACGTGCTGGTGACCCAGTTAATGCTACAGAGTTGCGCAACTCTACTAGTTGTGAGCGCAAGTCTGCAACAGTGCTCTGGGATGTAGCCAGATTTCTCTGCACATCTGCCAAACTAGCCTTTAAAAAGACAATGTCCTTTAACAGGCTCGTCACGTCGACGTGGTCGAAAGTGACTGGAGGTAATTTGTTTATATCCTTCGCCACAAACGTCGGCACGTCGTCAGGATCGGTCGCTTTCAGCAGCGTGATGATATCTTGCAGGCTTTTCTTTGTCCCGTCACGTCTACGAGACACCATCTGGTCGATTTTATTGAGCGACCGAAACAGCAGCAGCTTCGCAGCAGCAATGTCGTCCTCGCTGAAGTTCGATCCACAGATCTGAATGGCGGACACCTCGTCCATCACGTCCAGTTTCTGTTGCAGGAACGCCAGCATCTCGTTTACCACAAGTGTGTCACTCATGGCAACAAAAGTTTCGAGCGTCGGCTTACGCCGCGCTATACAATAACAATATTATTACACGTATCAACTACGTCCGCCTTAGAGCGCGGTGCACACACGACTGTAATGCTGCATAGTGCTTACATAAGTGTTTCTTGTACAATTATTGAAGGTAATACATTTTTTTTTACATGACTTGTAATAGAAAAGTAAGGAAGATCCTGATATAAAACGGATTATACCAAAGTATTGAAACTTTGAAAATCTCAAATGTGTGCACTTCCTCTCTCTACTCTACTGCAAATACAATTAGATAGTGGAAGCTAGCACTAACATACGAATTCGAACAATTCGTACAAGTAAATTCTAAAATGAATATGTTGCGGGAACCCGGAATCTTTTGAATCAAACAAAATTCAGTGCTTTGCTGTTGGCCAAACAATTTTCGTGTTCAAAAAAGAAGGAATGGCTAACTGTTTGTGGATTCATTTCACACTTGGTTTCCTTCAGTTTTATTCATGGCAAGGGCTATTCATACTTTAGTTTTACTTTTTTTTTGTTTAACTTTAATGTTTGTTTATGATTTTGAAATATATAACATAGTTAAACTTTAGTTTTTTACCTTATGGAGGTGTAGGAATTAGGACTGTATTTAGAGTATGAAATTATCATAAAATAAGTCTACGAAATGCAGGGAGTGTCATTAATTCGGGTCGGGGGGCTTTCGGGACCAGGACCGCGGTCCCGGATTCCCCTTAAATATTTTTTAGTGGTATTTTGGGACCACAAGAAAACAAAAGTTAGAGTACAGTAAGCTGAATTAATATTGTGACCAACAATAACATTAGAAAAAAAAAAAAATCTCTACTTGTATCAAAATGTACTGATAAATGATAATGATAATAGAAGTATCAAAAAGTACTATTTTTCATCAACTCGTCCCACAAGCCCACGGCCCATTTGGGACGAGTTCATGAAAATCAAAATAAATAATATTTTCGTTCTGCAACGTCCCACGTTTCTTTTTGCGTGGAACTTTAAACTTTATCAACGTTAGGTACAGTTAGGATGACAAGATTGTAACAATATTTTTTTAAGAATTACTAATTCAAACAAATTGATATGTTACCTTAGAAAAAGTACCAGGCTAACATAAATTAAAGAAGGTAATTCCATCTACGAAAATTTTTGGTTTTTCCATCATGGGTGTCGTTTCCATGGTTTTTTGGGTCGCTGATAATTAAAATGAGGTCAAAATGAAAATCCAAGATGGCGCCGAAAAATTTTCGTCGGAACCATTCGCGCATATTATTATGTTTTTTAGCGCAAGTGCGTTCGCGCAAATGTGCTGAGCTCAAATGTCTTTTGAACAAGTGTCCTGATACAGAGCTCAAGGTGGATTGCAATAAAATAATACTTTCTTGAATTCATGCCCGCCTAGTACTTTTCGTCAGGTTACTAACTAGGCCCATAACTAGCATCTAGACAATGTTGTAATGATTAAATATTTTATAGGCAATATTTTTTCCACACTAACACTTTTACTACTGATTATACTTTTTTCATACGTGGGACGAGTTGCAGAACGAAAAATTATTTATTTTGATTTTCATCAACTCGTCCCAAATGGGTCGTAGGCATGTGGGACCAGTTAATGAACGACTCAATAAGAAATATGTTTGGTTGACCGTACTTTCCCAAGACATAAATTTGTTTTGTTTTCTTGTGGTCCCAAAATACCACTAAAAAATATTTAGGGGGAATCCGGGACCGTGGTCCTGGTCCCAAAAGCCCCCCGACCCATTAATTCGTTAAGTTATTTGATTGCTGACACCTGACACCTATGACGATTGTCAAAATATGTGTTCTAAACATTTGATGAAACTGGTAGGTATGGATAAGTAGCGAATCGGCTGCACACACCCGACTCGGACAGATACTACAGTTTTTATCAAAGTCTGTTGTCCGCAACCACATCCAAAAATTTTACACGTTTGCCCGAAACTCTAATCCAATTTTACTTTCATTATGGCTCTAGAAACAACCCAACCCTGCTTCAAAAACTGTGTGACGTCTGCATTTGGTCCAGGTTTCTGACAACAAAGTAATACTGTGACAAAACTAACACTTCTACCGTTTACAGTCGACAATCGGACACTTTAAACCTGTCACTACTCCCACACTATTCTGTTCTTTGACACTTTACGCGTGCGTGCGTCAACGTCAATGCACGCTCACGTCACGTCACGTCACGAGTACTGCAGTGCATTAGAGGGTTTGAAACAGGCTTTGATGGAGCGGTGCATTAAGTTGATTCCATCGGGTTTTCTGTGCGCAAAATGACTGTGGATAACCTATTTTTAGCATGATTTTAGATACCTAGCTAATACACGGTGTATAAGGGACATAAAGGGTGACCTGGGAACCTTCTAGTTACGGAGATATTGGAGGTCAAACTTCCAACTTTTACACAAGTTTTTTTTTAAATACATGTTATGTTTAAATGTAAGATTTTTACTTTCACAATCTACAAGCACTTTTAGACACCTCCACGACCTACTATTCAATCCATCCATCTGCACAATGTTTTTTGCGTAAAGTTACTTAGTTTGATGTACAGAATGCTTGGTTGACGGCTTCGTGATGAGGTCGTCACAGGGTGTAAACGGACTCTCCGTTCACACCCTGTATTAATTTTTTAGGTGTTTATCTAAGCTTGGACATTAAAATATGTAAATCAGGGCGTACTCTTTCCTTATGAGGTTACGTAATGTTTCCTTTTTCCATCACTGCATTTGAAACGTTATATAATGAAAAATAGAAGAGAATCATTTATATTTCGGAACTATACAGCGCAATAAAGTCATAAAGCGCTTTACAACTTTCCCGTGGCTAATTAGGTCAGAAATACATCGCTTTTTATAGCGGTCTAGCGTAGCCAACAGAAACAGCTAAACTTGTGGTTTGTGAACTGCCACAGCCATGCTATGACGTGGACGCAGTATGAATTGACTGCCGCAACTAAGTTAGTTTCTAGTTTGTATAATACTGTGATTTGCAGAAAATATTTCAGTGTAAAACTATACATGGCCGTTTTCTGGTTTCGATGTAGGATGAATAGCGATTTTCGTAGCAAAAAAACTGAAAAAGAGGTAGGTAGGTATACTCTTTTTTTCGGTATAATCCATGTCAGAGTTTAGTGTAAATTGCTCGCCAACGCGACGTTTAAAGATAAAACAACTTAAATGCTTATGGGTAGCCCGCGAAATTTAAATTTTCTTACTTTTTTTGTAATTTGAAGGCCAGTGCTAGGTTGTATGTTGATTAAAATATTGTTCGCGACTGACAAGACGAGACGTAAGACGAATAAGACGTATGTATGTAGTTACAGAATCATAATCATCAAAATTATCAATACAACCCTCCAAGTTCATAAAGGTCGAGGAACGACTTTTTCAAGGTCAAAGTCATTCCTCGACCTTAACGAACTTGGAGGGTTGTATTGATAAGTTTGATGATTATAATTCTACATCCACCTTTACTTTTCTAGCAAAATCTGAAGGCAATTCGTAAACCCATATTCGTACGTGAAAACAAAAATCGTTTTTGTGAGTGTGTTACACAATAACTCCGAAGCCTGTGATGGGCGAACTTGAAGTTCAACACAGGTGAATAAGTCAATTTTACCATAATATTGGTGTCGATTCTGTTGTGCACAAATTAAACTTAATTTAGGCTATTGCTATCTTTTTCTCTCTAATAAAACGAGAAAGAGACGGACGTAATTTAGAGCTGTCAAATTTAGTTGAAACTAATATTTCTATACAAATGAAGGGTACACGTAAAAACATGTCGAATAAAAACACGGCGAAGCGCAAGGCATAAACTAGTTTGACATCTCTAACTTAGTTCTTAGCTATAGCCGTTCTTTTCGCGCACTGCCTTTTAGTAAAAGATAGCAATAGCTTAAATTAAGTTTAGTTTGTGCACAACAGAATCGACACCATTGACTTATTAGTCCATAGCAAAGTAATTATTACAAACCCAATCAAAACCTCTAAAGGCACCATTTAATTCTTAGCGATAACAATACGGGTTCAATTATGAGACTACTGTTCTAGGCAGAAACTAACTTGATAACAGTTTGTTGAGAACAATCGCAGTTACCCTGCTATCTACACCGTAAGGTATTCCTTAGATAGGCCACTATTTGTTGGCCCCCACTGTTTTGTTGCGATTGAGTGTGTTCCAATGTTGGAGTTTTTATTTTCAACCCCTGGCAAAAGCGATCACTCGAATATGTCACTCATTGATTCAGATAACCGGAAGGTCGTCGGTGCGACCATTCGGTCGAGTTCGCCTAACAAAATTATTAGAAAGCGCTTTGGTTGGGACACAGCTTATGATGTAGCACATTTTGTAATTGTTAGAAAACTCTATATTTCTACTCACTTCAATAATATTTAACTGTAGTGATCTATAAAAAAATATGTTAAGTTGAATTAAATACTTTTTTTGGAGATGGCGAGATACGCTTCACTTAATTTAACAATCATTATGAGATGTTTTGTGATGAATTCTTTCATTCTTAGACAGTGATAACTAGCTAAATGTGGGTAGACAGATTCGTTTTACGACAGATTCGATAGGAACCTCGTCTGCCTAATGAATTATTGAATGAAAACAGGAGTAAGGTTATCTACCGTCTTACGTTAATAATTCTTCAGCCACACTAAATCAGCTAAAAAGTTGCCCCCCTATTCTCCCGTCTGTGTCCCGTCTACACCACCGCCTGTGTTCAGCGTCATCTCAGTTTAGATATTAGCTTAGGATAACTTGTATTAAGACGCTTTTGCGATACGCTTAGTGATACTGTTGAACTTGTGTGCCATGGTTTTAGTTAAACTTTTCCTGGATTAACTGGAACAAAGAGCTTATCACTGATGTTTTCTTTTTGTTGGTAATGATATAAAAAGGTGTTGGTGTTTGAATAGGGGCATGTATCTATGAAACTGAATCAATTGAGATGTTTCATGGATATTTTTTTTTGTATTCTATCACAATGCTGTCCTATTTTACCCAAAGGTTGACTGGTAGAGAATGCCTTGTGGCATTAAGTCCGCCTATGTACCACTCTTGTACATGAAGTTTAAATAAATGAAACGTTTTCTACTGATCTCTTTTGAGAAAGTTCGTGCTTTTATACCGCTTCACAAGCAGGTACTTGTGAGTAAAGTCCTTCATCTGACCTGAAAAGCATTTCCAATCTATACTAGGGTCATCTTCCAATCTAACCAAATACTGCAAAACAACTCACACAAACTGACATACTGTTACTGAGAGTGTATTCAAAACTAATTTATGCTGAAACATTTGCCACTTCATCAACTTTTTTTAACTATTCATAGGTGCTTACATACAACTTGCTTTAGCTACAGTTGTCATAATTTTCGTTCTTCCTGCTCTGTTTGTCTTTCCAAACTATTAAATACACGATCCTAGTATCGAAGCTTCAATTTGCAACTTCCAGCTCCCAGCGGACCGAGTTCAAGAAGATACCTCATATCACCTACGACCTACGTGCCTTGTCAAAGAGCCTGTTCTCTGTAGCAAACTCTTGACCCGGACGCCTGACGAGAGCGTCTCGAGATGTTGATCGAGTCCCTTAGCTATTACAACGTTGACCGTCACGATAATCGACATTACAATTGCTGAATTTCATCTTGTGTGGAAATTGGCTTGTGGAGTTTGTCACGTTTTGGAGTGAATTGACTGGGTTAGGATAAAATCCTCTTATGTGTCGTTAACATTACGCACGGAGGAAGAATAAGCATGATTATTTTAGAATGCCAATAATTTAAGTACAACGAAAACTAATAGAGAAGTTTGGAAGAAGAGGACATGCAATGCCGACCCTAAAGAATTTGGGAAAATAAATGAAATCCGGTAAGGGCACTATAACGAGAAGAAAATATATTATTAGAATAGTTAAAAAATCTGTTTTTTTAGTGTTTGTTTTAGTAACAATTGTTATGCCAATCCAATTAAATGAACCCATTATGTCAACCTAAAGGTGTCAAAGACAAAAAAAATACTAAAGGTGACGAAGATCATGAGTTTTGTGATATAATTTTATTTGTTTTTTTATGGTAAAGTATAAAGTTGAAAGTTTACACGAACCTTCGCCTTTAAAGTTATAAATTATGATTTGCCTGCTAAACGAGACACTGCAAACCTCTCATAATAACAATTTAAGACAATGCGTATTAAACACATTTATGGATACGAACAATCTACATGGATAGGTATGGGTAGCGGGCAATGATATTCTATTAAACAGATATGTTATGAGCGCGCAATCGTGAAGACTCGAAAACGAGCCAATTGCCCTATTTTTCCTTTATTCTGTGTCACTGCGTGTATGTGAGCTAGCTCTCCCCCGCGGAACACTTTTTTCGGTGGTTTTGTAGGTGTATAACATATCTGTTTATTAGAATATCATTGGTAGCTGGTATATTATAGTATTCTTTTAAATTTGGAGACAATGGAAAACTGCGGTCGTGAATCAATGGGCCATTAAAACAATAACAATTTGTTCTAAAATTAAAATATTCTAAAGCTCAGGGTGCATGCATATATACCTAGGTACATATTAACAAAAAAAAATAAAAAAACACATCATCTCATCATCTCGTCATTTTGACTGTCACCTTAACATAAAACGCCTTTTTTTTCCTTTACATTAAACGATATAAAACAACCCTACCCTACCCAACCAACCCAACCCTATAATACAGAATTACAGAAATCTGTTTTTTTTTTGACCAGCCGTAAAAGATTTTACTTTAAAAATGTATATTTTTTTTGTAAATGCCAAAAGATCGGCTGATAACATTCATAAAAATTATATGCATCTTCATCTTGACAGATAAATAAAACTGGAAAAAATATGAACAATATAAAAATGCGAGGTTAGGTGACTGTACCATTGAATAACCTGCATTTCTCACTTTGAGTAAGGTTATATCACTATGCATAATGTACGCAAGATAAACATAAATGGTATAAGTCTTCCTTATTCCGTAAACTCATTATTTTGAGCAATACTGGATTTGTTACTTTGTAAAATGTCTTGTTTAGTTATATTGTTATGTATTGTAGTTTATTGTTTGGAATGACAGTAAATGCTGGATTAATAGTGTTTTTAATAGCAATAGTTAAAAACACTGTTAAATCATAATAATAATAATGTTATATTATATGTTTATCATCATATAAGTACTGAGGATTAATAGTGTTTTTAATTACTGCATGCAGGTGATTTTAATCATGTTATTGATTTTGTAATCTTTGTTGAAATGAACTTGCCCTTTAGTGAGCTAGAGTTTTACGATTATTACGAAAAATGACTTGATTGAAAAAGTTTTTCTTATAAACACGGGTCATTATCTGCCTAGCCTTTTCCCAACTATGTTGGAGTTGGCTTCCAGTCTTACCGGATGCAGCTTAACAGTAATAACCAAACTGCGTAACAGTTTGTCGGGGGGATTAGCACTCGTCTACATTTGCTTTAAATATTGATAGTAAAAAGAGAGTAGATTGTAATACCAGTATTGAGGATCAATAATTGTTCATGTTAAAATGAAATCGTTTAAGAGAATGATATTCCAACCAAACGATATACTTAATCAGGTTTCTAGGTAATCCATGACTTCATTACTGTAACAATAAAGTCTTTGTTTAGCTTTTATCCTCGATCGGCGTGAAAGATTACTACGTGACCAATTTACATATTATAATTAGGCAGGTATATTGATTACATTAACTTACTAATAATTCTGTCATGGCACGTTCCATAGGCAACGAAAATAATGATTATGTTACAAGATAAGTATTGACACTTACAAATTGACATCTAGCGGAAGTAACCAACTACGTATAGCATAATTTTGATACAACAGGCAATGTGGCCATATTACACTATCTAATAGTCACAAGAATTAATAACTTTGAAAACTACAAGCCCTTAAAGGCATGTTTCATATTCCCACCTGTCTAAAAACTAGACCGTTTTGCTTTTCAAATAGCGTTCACATTGATCTAAAAATTGTCTACACTAACTTATAAAATCTTTTTTTTGTCGCCTCAAGCGTTCACGCTAACCATTTTAAGGCACAATAGTACGCGAAACAAGAGTTTAATACGATTGATAAGGGCCCTGATGTATGAGCCAGGCCTCGATAAATAATTCATTCGCGCAGCGGAGCCAAAAATACAGTTTTTGTTAGGACATTTACAAACGAAACACATTATACACTCAATGATATAAATAAATCATTGAAACCGTGCTTTTATCTAATAAAATTAAATAAATTTGACAAAAACATGTCACAGTAGTTAAGACGGAAAATGTTGGGATTTAATCAGTATTTTTATTTTTATGCGACCATGTGTGACCCTGTTACAATGGGTACAACAAGTCATGATCGATAATTGGAGACCGAATGTTATATTTGGAGGTTTAAAAAATTTTGTCACAATAATTGGTTGAGAGTTGAATGTGTCCTGATTAATAATATTAAGTAATTATTATCGATCATTAGGTGGACGTTGATTATTTCGTAGAGATAAAAAGTTTGTTATATTTTTAAGTTGAATTTATACGTCGAGCTCTTTAAATATAAACGAATTTATACTTATCGCTTCTCTTATAAGCTGATTGTTGTTGCGTGCACAAATATTGCTGGAAGCCAAATGTAGCAGTGACGTGCTTCGCTTAAAGATGGGATGAGAAGATTAAAGATAAGGGCTTGTACTGTACAGTGTACATTAATGAACACATGGGGACGTGTGTTAAAACGGACAGCGGTCGGAAGTCAAAGACTATTATTATGATGAATTGATAACACCAAATATTATGCTTTATAGAGACACGGATTTTAGCCCCCGACCAAATTTTTTTAGAAAATATTAAATCTTAGCGGTTCCCCGACGCAACGACGCTTGTCTATACTAGTATATATAGTATTATAAAGAGGAAAACTTTGTTTGTTTGTTTGTAATGAATAGGCTCAAAAACAACTGGACCGATTTCAAAAATTCTTTCACCATTAGAAAGCTACATTCACCTTGAGTAACATAGGCTATATTTTATCCCCGTACTCCCACGGGAACGGGAACTACGCGGGTGAAACCGCGGGACGTCCGCTAGTTTTTAATTATTCTACCTAAGTTAAACATAAAAGGACAATATTTAGATTCATTTTTTTTATTTTAAGAGGTTTCTTTAATTTATAGATTCCTTATCTAACTGTTTAATATCTATGTAAATATAGAGCGCCTCGATAACTGTACCTGAAAATACTTTTTTGTAATCCATTAAATTCTAGGCAAATGCGATGGTTACAAGGGTGATTCAAATGGAAAGTTTTGTAAATGATGACTTAACAGTAAAGATGGATTATAAAGGGTGTAAAACACCTCTTAACGAAGCCAAAAGTCACTTGTTCTCCTCGTCATTGCGATCAATTTTTTGTTCTACACTATACCTGGGAACCTTCTAGTTACGGAGATATTGGGGGTCAAAGTTCCAAGTTTTTGACAAGTTTTTTTTTTTTTAAATACAAGTTTTTAATGTAAGATCTTTACTTTAAACACCTCCACGACCCCCGTACTATTCAATCCATGCATCAGTACAATGGTATGAGTGCGTTACATTGAGTTCTACCACAAAACATGATTTTTCACCCCAAAAAAAAAAGTCGTTTTCCAGCAACAATTTTTACGTAAAGTTACTTAGTTTGATGTACAGAATGCTTGGTTGACGGCTTCGTGATGAGGTCTTTTACACCCTGTATAGGCAGTGATGATTGTTATTAATGGACACTCTCATTTATCATGACTTTTGATGATGGGCATGTGGTGGAAGCTACTGTTGCGAGCAAACATAAAACTGATACTATGATGACTGGAACTAACGACACAGGGACAAATAAACATCCCCAAACAACGAAAAAAAAGAGTATCAAATACCAACAAACAAAAAAAAAGTTCAAAACACCAGTTAAAAGTAAATATATCGGGATCGTTAGCCAGAATGTAACCGGTTCACGTGTTAGTGAACGTTTGAAAACTCCTGTAAACACGTAGGCAACAATAAAGCTAGTTTGACGTTCTGTCGCGGGTAATTGATTTACGTCCATGTGTGGCTTGGTATTTACGACCCGACCTATCGGACGTGTAATGGTATAACGTTGTGGAAGTATTAGCTGGTTTACGTTTATCGCAGGGTTTGGATATAATGGTGTGGGGTTAAATATCAAGGTTGTTATGGATGTAGTTAGTTTTATGAAATAGGGTAGATGACAAAAAAAATCTAATTAGTCCGTCAGATAGATTTCCAAAAAATATTGGACACATATTTTTTCTTTTTTCACGTAAACAAAAAAAGAAGACGATACAGTGCGACGAAATTTCGTGTGACGTCACATTTGAGTACATTTTTTACTCAACTGTGACGTCACAAGCTCCCACTCAAGATCTTTGACACGTTTTATCTTCGTCAATTTTTATTAATTTGATAAAACAAAAAAAACCGGCCAAGTGCGAGTCGGACTCGCGCACGAAGGGTTCCGTACCATTATTATCAAAAAAAGGGCAAAAAAATCACGTTTGTTGTATGGGAGCCCTCCTTAAATATTAATTTTATTCTGTTTTTAGTATTTGTTGTTATAGCGGCAACAGAAATACATCATCTGTGAAAATTTCAACTGTCTAGCTGTCACGGTTCATGAGATACAGCCTGGTGACAGACAGACGGACAGACGGACAGACGGACAGACAGCGAAGTCTTAGTAATAGGGTTCCGTTTTTACCCTTTGGGTACGGAACCCTAAAAACACGTATCCAATATTTTTCGATAATCTAACTGACGGACTAAACAGAATCAAATATTTATCAACCGGGCACAAATCCAGCCTCTGTGGCTGCTGAACTTTGCCCAAACTGGGAATCGAATTTTCAATAGTCGCACTTGCGTCCGCTAGACCGACGAGGCAAGCTTATAACTTTGTCTTAAGGGCATTACATTGCCCAATGACCTTTAGCATGCTGCCCCGTACTAACTTACGACGAAACGACGAGAGAGAGCTAGCGACAGCGGGGGTGCTTGGTGGGGAGTTTTGTAATGATTAACGTTATTGTGGATTATTACAAAATATAAAAATAAATCTGTCAAAATAAACAACACAAATTGTTAAACAGGGTTTTTTCTTTCTTGTAGTATAAATATCATACAAAATGGCCCAGCCGTTCTATAGACAATTTAATATTTAGTTTTAATAAGACCTGTTTTCTCAATTTTTTTGGCAACATTTAGACAAGTTTATAAAAACTTTAAACAACACAAAGTGTTTCTCGTATACTCTAGTTTATTTGTATATTTTTTTTATAGTAAAAGCATTAAGGAATTCGTCTAGAAATTTCATTTTACCGAGCATGCTCAAGGTCATTGGGCAATGTAATGCCCTTAATTAATCAATGTCAACACTATTCAAAATTTTTACGATTATCATTGTCTTCAGACTGTAAATCTGAATTGTGGAAAATACCTTCTAAGCATGTGTAATTGAAGCATCGTGACATCTACCTATTAGTTAGTCACGCAGAAGATCAGTATCATTCCAGTCATCCACATCTTATCCATACACTGCTATTTCTATCCCAATGTACGCCCTGTTACATGCCCTGTGCACTTGATGTCTTTATGATTGCATCAGTGAGCAATGTTCATGTGGAAATTTATTTAGCCTAAACAGATTTGAGCTTTAGAGCATCGATACGCTAAAAAGTAACGTCAAAGCAAAACCACCTAGTCAACAAATTTCAAATCACCCTGTCAATTAATATGATGTCTATGACAATAAAGACCATGATTTGTCTATTGACACTGTTTATCGATTCAGCTTTAGTATTCAGCATCGGGATTTTTATGTTCCTACATTATAATATCGTAGTCATGAATATTCATTCATTCACAGTTCAATTCATATCACCAAAAAAAGTAACAAATTGATACACGAACAAAAATTTAAATTTACACGACGACAGGAATTCTATTAAAAATTCTTACAACAAAAGTACAGTAGTGTATGTTGGACAAATTAGCAGTCGCATAAAATTTTAGTGGTGAATTCCTTGGACCACTTCCGTTAGGATATGAAACTTGTGTTAATTTATTATGTAAGTACGAATACCTAGCGTGATTCAGATTCGTTCTGTTGGCGTTAGATATGCGGTACGTTTCATAGAAATATTAATGAACACATTTAGATATTACAGAGTCGATAGAATACGGCTTTGCTCGGAATTGGCGTGAAAAGTCATGTCTTGGTGACAAATGTGCGTTTCGAGTTATGCGTTTTGGTGTTTGCCTTTGTAATGGTCGTATTTTACTAAGAATTGTTAGTTGTTTGTTAGCTTAATTGACTATTCTTAACAATTAATCTTGCAAAGCATAGTCTTCTAACACGCTAACATTAAATAACTTTTGCATTAAGCTTTGGAAGGTTTCTTCAAGATATAGGTGGTAAAGTAAAGCTAGGCTGCCTGCAGCATACCCTACAATTTCGTCAATGGTGTTCTGACATGTCCGCTTTGTGCTCAGAGTTTTTCGGCCAAAGATGATGCTAGCCACTTCATGAAAGAGCAGCACACCAAAGCTCTCGACAATCACCCTAGAAAGCCATCGAATGCATTTGCTGTGGCCGAAATCGGCTAGATGGCATCATCATCATCAAGATATAGGTATAAGTAACGGTTACGCTACACCACGCTAATGTGTGCTACATTTGATGGGATTTTTGTCTTTTTACCTCAGCTCTTTTAGTTTCCTCAAAAAAAAACTATTAATTAATTGGAAATTATAATCACCTTTTGTTTTGTACGTCCCTAAACTAAAGACCTAATAAGCTTTGTCACTGCACTAACAAGTAAATTACCATATTGCTAATCGCTTTTTGCACGCAAGTCTTACCTAATATAGCTATTATTGGGTATCTACGGACACAATCATTATTAAGAACAAAACAAAGCTCTAATATTCGAGGAACACCTACACAGAATACGTGTGCATTTAATATAAATACAGACGGTTCAAAAGCAACGTGTGAATTAACGCTACGTGGCTTGTGTCCGCTGTGTCCAGCTTAAAGGTCCATTGAATAAGATCCTAACCCCCCTACCCCACGACATTAACCTCGACGGCTTACTCCCACAGTATCGCTCGATATTTCGCAACATTATTATCATTGCGATTTGGAAAGGTACTGCACCTAATATAGGCAGGATTTCCTATTATACTATTACAGTATTATCCGTCTAGATAAATCGGAAACGATCGGAACCAGCACGCCTGTTTGATATTGACAATTATTTCGTGTAACGAATGGCCTGTGTCGAAATTCAACGTGCACTATTGGCGTGCTCCTAGGATTTAAATCTCGGACATGATTGCGTTAAAGAGTGTACGTGGCTTAAGATATCGTGCTTTACGAGCCGTTGTTAAGGTTCGCATGCTCTAAATTATTAAAATTTATTTTATCGCCCCGCGTTATTTGTTGATAATTACGGCGGCACTCAATTGATTTCGAACAGCGAGAGAAAAACAATTGCGTTAATTGTGGCGTTGCGGTAAATTGCTGTAAGGTATTTATCAGACCGGTTTGAACGAATGCATTTAATGTTTGGCATTTCGTTCGTTCCCGCAGGCACCTGCCGCGCGGTTGCGCAAACGCGCCTCGCTATGCGACCGCCACCGCCTCTCCTACTTCCAAAGCACGTGCTATTCAAATTGAACGTTCCAATTTTAATTTCAAATTCCGTGCGACCGTTAACTGAATGGCAGACAGTGATTCACTGTTGACAACTAGCTGCTTTTTGCAATAAAACTTGGGCTTGCAATGCCGTGTCACTCCTAAATGCGATAGGACGTATATATTTGAATATAAACGCCAGACTCGAAACAATTAAGAGTTTGATAAGCTCAAAGGTAATTGTTCTCTAGCTAATTGCATTATCTTTATGACTGAGCTTATTGACATCTCAGCTATTGTCAGCCGACTAATGGTTTAGCTTCAAGTTCACAATTTAAGATAGTATCTAAGTAATTGCAGCGAGCTGGTTCAGGGTAAAATTCCTAGCGCCACGCCGCCGGTGTAACCATTATAAGATCAAATATTATGACATTATGACACACAAATCCTAAATAATTTGTACTTTGACTTTAGGCTTGAAACTGGAACAACTGGGTGTTGCGAAACCACAGCTATTAGGGTACCCGAGAACCCGTACAACCTTGATAGAGCGCCTGTTACTTAATTATTATGCTAGCCGAATTTAATAGAGGTATATTTTTGTGGTTGAGATAACATTCTGTATCAATAGTTCCAGATTAACATTCGTACTTTAGTATTATTGGACATTAAAGGTTTATTCACGTAGGACAAGTCATTGGTTTTAGAGCAAGGCTAGATGATGTCGACTGGTTTCGTTTTCTTTGACGTTTGTGTCTAACAGATGTGACTAGGTGTACACAAGATATTTTTCTCATCACTGGTTATAATGACGTATCTCCAAGATAGTGGCGATTCCTAAATACACATAATTTTGCTCAACGACACGCATCTTCGTTTTCCTCAATGAAATATGCTTACAATTGTCGCTCAAAAACAATTTTAAACTTCTGCAATTTTCTACGACAGTTCAAACGTCTGTGACTGTCACGGCTATGATGTGACGTCATTTACCTCAATCTGCCTTGTTTACATTTATTTTTTTGGCCTTATTACAGCAATTTTACTGTGCCTAATTCGAGCAAAATTTGCGATAACGATATTATCTAAATATATAAAAGAAGAAACTGACTGACTGACTGACTGACTGACTGACTGACTCATCTATCAACGCACAGCCCAAACCGCTGGGTCTACAGATTCCAAATTTGGCAAGTAGGTTCCTTATGTGGTCTAGAGGTGCACTAAGAAAGGATTTTTCAAAATTCATCCCCTAAAGGGGTTAAACGGGGCTCCAAAGTTTGTATGGGGAAACAAGATTAGTTAGACTATTTTATTCGAAACTTCACAGGAGTGCTTCTATTGATAAATGAGTAGAAACGGGTTTCAGGTTTTTTCAGAATTCAACCCCTAAGAGGGCGAAATGGGGTGGCAAAGTATAAAAATCAATGCACAGCCCAAACCGCTGAGTCTAGAGATTCCAAATTTGGCACGTTGGTTCCTTATGTGGTCTAGGGGTGCACTAAGAAAGGATTTTGCAAAATTCATCCCCTAGGGGGGTTAAACGGGGCTCCAAAGTTTGTATGGGGAAACAAGATTAGTTAGACTATTTTATTCGAAACTTCACAGGAGTGCTTCTATTGATAAATGAGTAGAAACGGGTTTCAGGTTTTTTCAGAATTCAACCCCTAAGAGGGGAAAATGGGGTGGCAAAGTATAAAAATCAATGCACAGCCCAAACCACTGAGTCTGGAGATCCCAAATTTGGCACATAAGTTCTTTAAGGGGTTTAGGGGTGCATTAAGAAAAGTTTTTTCAAAATTAACCCCCTAAGGGGTTGAAACGGGGGTCCAAAGATTACATGGGGAAATAAGATTAGTTAGACTACTTTATTCAAAACTTAACAGTAGTACTCTTATCGATAAATGAGTTAACATTTGTGTTTCAGGTTTTTTCAGAATTCAACCCCTAAAGGGGGAAATGGGGTGACAAAGCCTGAAATTCAACATAGGTATTGTATGTATGGTGAATTGGGTCGGGTGTATTACAAAAACAACGATTTTAAGATTTAATGTGGCGGACCTGAATTACCATCATTCCCTGTTGGGGTGCGATGGGGTTGAAATGTCTAAAAATCAATATGGGTGTCGAAACCGAGATTATCAGGGGTGCTGATGTCGAAAATGGCATTTATTTTGAGATCCAGAAGATAGCGGATTCAACTTCTATACAGGGTTATTGTTGATTTATTCATTTCATTTCATTGTTGTTATAATGATGATGTTGATTGTGATGATGATGATTGTGATTACGATGATAATGATTGTGGTTACGATGATGATTGTGATGATGATTTTGATTACGATGATAATGAGTTTGATAACGATGATGGTGATTGTGATAGTGATTGTGATAGTGACGGTAATTGTGATGGTGATTGTGATGGTGATTGTGATGGTGATTGTGATGGTGATTGTGATGGTGATTGTGATGGTGATTGTGATGGTGATTGTAATGGTGATTGTGATGGTGATTGTGATTGTGATTGTGATGGTGATTGTGATGGTGATGGTGATTGTGATGGTGATTGTGATAGTGATGGTGATTGTGATGGTGATTGTGATGGTGATTATGATGGTGATTGTGACGGTGATGGTGATTGTGATGGTGATAGCAATGGTTGTGATAACGAGGATGGAGATTGTGATGATGATGATTATGATTAAGATGATAATGATTGTGATTACGATGATTGTGATGGTGATAGCCATGGTGATCGTGATTGTGACAGTGATAGTAATGGTGATTGTGATAGTGATGGTGATTCTGATAGTGATGGTGATTGTGATAGTGATAATAATGGTGATTGTGATAATGATTGTGGTTGTGATAGTGATGGCGATTGTGATCATGATGACTGTGATTAAGATGATAATGATTGAGGTTACGATGATAATGATTGTGATGACGAGGATGGAGATTGAGATGATGATGACTGTGATTACGATGATAGTGGTCGTGATTACTATGATAATGATTGTTGAAATGATGATAGTGATTGTGATTGTGATGATGATTGTGATGGTGATTGTGATTGTGATTGTGATGGTGACAGTGATTGTGATGGTGATTGTGATTGTGATAGTGATGGAGATTGTGATTGTAATAACGATGATAATTATTGTGATTACGATGATAATGATTGTGATTACGATGATGATTGTGATTACGATCATGATGATTGTGATAACGATGATGGTGATTGTGATAGTGATTTTGATGGTGATGGTGATTGTGATTGTGATAGTGACGGTGATTGTGATGGTGATAGCGATGGTGATGGTGATTGTGATTGTGACAGTGATGGTGATAATGATAAAGGTGATTGTGATTACTATGATAATGATTGTGATAGTGATTGTGATTGTGATGGTGATTGTAATGGTGATGTGACGTTGATTGTGATGGTGATTGTGATTGTGATAGTGATAGTGATAGTGATGGTGATTGTGATAGTGATAGTGATAGTGATGGTGATTGTGATAATGATTGTGGTTGTGATAGTGATGGCGATTGTGATCATGATGATTGTGATTAAGATGAAAATGATTAACATTACGATGATAATGATTGTGATGACGAGGATGGGGATTGTGATGATGATGATTATGATTACGATGATTATGATTGTTAAAATGATGATAGTGATTGTGATAATGATTGTGATGGTGATTGTGATCGAGATTGTGATGGTGATTTTGATGGTGATTGTGATGATGATTGTGATGGTGATGGTGATTGTGATAGTGATGGTGATTGTGATTACGATGATACTGATTGTGATAACGATGATGGTGATTGTGATAGTGATTTTGATGGTTATTGTGATGGTGATGGTGATTGTGATAGTGACGGTGATTGTGATGGTGATAGCGATGGTAATGGGGATAGTGATTGTGATTGTGATGATGATTGTGATGGTGATTGCGATGATGATTGTGATAATGATTGTAATAATGATGGTGGTTGTGATAGTGATGGTGATTGTGATAGTGATTGTGATAATTAAGGTGGTTGTGATAGTGATGGTGATTGTGATGATAATAATAAATTGTGATGATTATGAAATTTGGCACATAGATAGTTTATAACCTAAATTAACATGTAGGACACTATTTATCCCTTTAGTATGATTCAGTGGGACAGTTACCAAACTGCACGCGGGCGAAGCCGCGGGCAACAGCTAGTAATAACATATTAGTGAAACTTTTAACTACTTTTCAAATAAAAGTGTTTTTTTGACACATAGACTTTGACGTCACTACGGGCGTTATCGAGGACGACGCGTTTTGAGAGTGCGTTCCGTTTCACCAAAAACATATTACATAAAACAATCAATTGTGTGTGATGTTTTAGAAACGTAAACACGTGCGCCACAATGTTTTTATGCGCCAATACAAGGTATTTAAAAAAATAAAAAGAGTTTTGTATTTATTCCATATTATTGAAGGAATCATTAACCGTTACACAAAACATCATAAATTTATTTCTTCCTAGTCAGATTGTTACAAAGGTGGGTTATTTTGTTTATTTTGTCATAGCAACCAAAAGGGTGGGACTGCAAACGTAAAGCAATATACAGTCTTTGAGTGACAAGAGGTGCCGTTCACATGTGTGAATTCTGACGAGATTACTTGAGTTATGTACTTATTCGAATGTCAATCATCGTAGTGAATATTCAGTTCCTACTTCATTCATGTTACATTATTTATTTCCTTTCTTATTTTTTTTCAGGTCTTTGTGCTTTTTTTTTTATTGTGACAAGCCCGCCACACTATTCCCAAACAACTGTAACTCCTGAAAGCCAGAATCAACAGTGGCGACCACCAGAAAAGCGCCAAGACAATGAAGCTCAACGAAGTCCCAGAGAATGAATTTAACTGTCTTGGATCCCGCAACGAAATTAATCAGAAAAGTATAGCGGAGGAGTAGGAAAAAACCGTAATTTACACTTCCCTCCATACCTCCTCCCTCTTCCTTCCTCTTTGTGCTTGTTTAAGTATTTAGTCAGATACATCAGGTTGATTTCGTGTAGAGTTATTTGTAGGTACAGTACCCATGTACTGTACAAGATCATATCATTTAGCGTTCTGTGACGTTGACAGAGAGGCGCCATTGGTGATGTATGACAGCATTGAAAAAAAAATGATTAATTTAATTAATAATTGACCTTTTACCATTATTTTGTTGTTTGTGTTTAGTAAGGCTGAAGGGGTCCGGGCCATCTCGTAACTTTCCCATTTCGACAACTAAACAAAAGACGTGCGAAACAAGTGAAAAAGTGTGTCAACTCGTAACTATTTTAATCTCCATAATATTGAATCCCATTTCGTCAATCATAAATTACAACTGTTGTTTGTCAGCTTCCAAAGTTACAAGGAAACCATTTCTTGATGTTGCTATTTTTTGTCTCTCTCAAAATCAAAATCAATTTTATTTGTGTAACATAGGTAGTGAATACAGTTCTTAAATTAAAATAGGTCGCTATGTTATGCCAAGAGGCGTACAAATAATTATATTATACTAGCTGTTGCCCGCGGCTTCGCCCGCGTGAAGTTCGGTAACTGTCCCACTGGATCATACTAAAGAGATAATAGTGTCCTCCATGTTAATCCAGGTTATAAACTATCTATGTGCCACATTTCATAATCATCACAATTATTATTATCACAATCACCATCACTATCACAACCGCCATCATTATCACAATCACTATCACAATCACCATCACAATCCCCATCACTATCGCTATCACAATCACTATCACAATCACCATCACCATCACAATCACCATCAAAATAACTACCACAATCACCATCATCGTTATCACAATAATTATCATCGTAATCACAGTCATTATCACACTCACCATCACTATCTCAATCACCATCACAATCACCATCACAATCACCATCACAATCACCATCACAATCACCATCACAATCACTATCACAATCACCATCACAATCACCATCACAATCACCATCACAATCACTGCCACTTTTACAATCACCATCACAATCACCATCAAAATCACCATCACAATCACCATCACCATCACAATCACAATCACCATCACAATCACCATCACAATCACCATCACAATCACCATCACAATCACAATCACCATCACAATCACCATCACAATCAACATCACAATCACCATCACAATGACCATCACAATCACCATCACAATTACCATCACAATCACCATCACAATGACCATCACAATCACCATCACAATTACCATCACAATCACCATCACAATTACCATCACAATCACCATCACAATAACCATCGCTATCACCATCACAATCACCACCACTCTTATAATAACTATCACAATCATCATCACCATCACAATCACCATCAAAATCAGTATCACAATCACCATCATCGTTATCACAATCACCATCATCGTTATCACAATCACTATCATCGTAATCACAACCGCTATCATCATTATCACAATCACTATCATCGTAACCACCACCATTATCACCGTATTCACAATCATCATCATCACAATCTCCATCCTCGTCATCACAATCATTATAATCGTAATCACACTTATTATCATTGCAATCACAATCATTATCATCGTTATTACAATCATCATTATCACAATCATCATCATCGTAATCACAATCATTATCATTGTAATCAAAATCATCATCATCACAATCATCGTCATCATTATCACAATCATCATCATCGTAATCACAATCATTATCATCTGGATCTCAAAATAAATGCCATTTTCGTAATCAGCACCCCTGATAATCTCGGTATCGACACCCATATTGATTTTTAGACATTTCAACCCCATCGCACCCCAACAGGGAATGGTAGTATTTCAGGTCTGCCACATTAAATCTTAAAATCGTTGTTTTTGTAATATACCCGACCCAATTTACCATAAAAACAATACCTATGTTGAATTTCAGGCTTTGTTACCCCATTTCCCCCTTTAGGGGTTGAATTCTGAAAAAAAAACTGAAACACAAACGTTAACTCATTTATCGATAGGAGTACTCCTGTTAAGTTTCGAATAAAGTAGTCTAACTAATCTTATTTCCCACATAATCTTTGGACTCCCGTTCCAACCCCTAAGGGGGTGAATTTTGAAAAATTCTTTCTTAATGCACCCCTAAACCTCATAAATAACCTTTGTGCCAAATTTGGAATCTCTAGACTAAGCGGTTTGGGCTGTGCATTGATTTTTAAACTTTGCCACCCCATTTCCCCCTCTTAGGGGTTGAATTCTGAAACAACCTGAAACCCGTTTCTACTCATTTATCAATAGGAGCACTCCTGTGAAGTTTCGAATAAAATAGTCTAACTAATCTTGTTTTACCCATACAAACTTTGGATTCCTTTTTAACCCCTTTAGGGGTTGAATTCTGAAAAAAAACTGAAACACAAACGTTAACTCATTTATCGATAGGAGTACTCCTGTTAAGTTTCGAATAAAGTAGTCTAACTAATCTTATTTCCCACATAATCTTTGGACTCCCGTTCCAACCCCTAAGGGGGTGAATTTTGAAAAATTCTTTCTTAATGCACCCCTAAACCTCATAAATAACCTTTGTGCCAAATTTGGAATCTCTAGACTAAGCGGTTTGGGCTGTGCATTGATTTTTAAACTTTGCCACCCCATTTCCCCCTCTTAGGGGTTGAATTCTGAAACAACCTGAAACCCGTTTCTACTCATTTATCAATAGGAGCACTCCTGTGAAGTTTCGAATAAAATAGTCTAACTAATCTTGTTTTACCCATACAAACTTTGGATTCCTTTTTAACCCCCTTAGGGGTTGAATTTTGAAAAAATCCTTTCTTAGTGCACCCCTAGACTACATAAGGAACCTACTTGCCAAATTTGGAATCTCTAGACTCAGCAGTTTGGGCTGTGCATTGATTTTTATACTTTGCCACCCCATTTCCCCCTCTTAGGGGTTGAATTCTGAAAAAACCTGAAACCTGTTTCTACTCATTTATCAATAGAAGCACTCCTGTGAAGTTTCGAATAAAATAGTCAAACTAATCTTGTTTCCCCATACAAACTTTGGAGCCCCGTTTAACCCCCTTAGGGGGTGAATTTTGAAAAATCCTTTCTTAGTGCACCCCTAGACCACATAAGGAACCTACTTGCCAAATTTGGAATCTGTAGACCCAGCGGTTTGGGCTGTGCGTTGATAGATGAGTCAGTCAGTCAGTCAGTCAGTCAGTCAGTCAGTCAGTCAGTCAGTCAGTTTCTTCTTTTATATATTTAGATTATGCGAAATAAAAAAAAATACAAATCATGCGAGAAGTAAACACAAATTATTTGGTAGGTGTGTCAGAATTAATAGCATCTCTCTGGAACACTAAGGTTTCTTACGAGAGAACTCAATTTAGAATTTGAACAGAAAGTACTAAGAGAACAGAATCAAGAAGGAGATGTTGGTGCCGCCATTTTTCTTTAAATGTCAGATTATAATTTTAGTTTCTCACCTATCAGCGAGATACACGAAGGTATAATAATGTAGAAATAGTAGTTTCGGATCAGTACCAATTTTGTCACTACAAGTTCCACAAAATAATAATTGTCTAAGCCATAATTTACTTAGCTTAACGACCTACTTGCCATTTCAAGCAATTGGGAAGGAAAATGCCGAATGCAAGACTATTAAAAGTTTAGCTGTAGTAGTAAATCGATTCGGTTTTTAAGCATTCATAACATTTTCGGCTCAAAGTCAACAGGTGGCCCACTGGTTGGACTTGAATTAAAACGGCTTACTTTTTTGGAAGTGTTATCAGAACTTATGTAACTTACTTAGACAGGAATGTTTAAGTTATGTACGCGATTTATTAATACTGTTTTTTGTAACTTTGACACACTTATTTCGAAAGGGCGACATCGAAAAATGTTAGGCTTTGTAGATTGGCGTAGATATGGATACAGAATGTTTTGAGTTATGCCTGCTGATCTTAGAGCGTGGTTGATTCTCAAGTAGGGTAAAGCGTTACTGGATTTTTCCATGATGAATTTCTCAGCAGCAGCCCGGACGCTGGATTTATGACTGGTTTGTTCGGGTATACTACCGACGTAGCCCGAAGAATTGCCAACTTAAGTGGCAGTGGGCAGGGCACATTGCTCGCAGAACGGATGGTCAATGGGGCCGAAAAGTTCTGGAGTGGCGACCGCAAACCGGAAGACGTTGCGTTGGAAGGTCTCCCACCAGGTGAACCGATGACCTATGGTGAAGGTTGCGGGATTCCGCTGGATGCGAGTCGCACGGGTCCGGTCAATGTGGCGACACTTGGGGGAGGCTTATGTCCAGCAGTGGACGTCTTTCGGCTGAAATGATGATGATGATCAACCCTTTGTAAGGATTGCATAATTGCCGGTCGTAGTGAACAGACGTATCGAACAATTATTGCAATAAACAAATAATCACTTGCGAAATTGTGACCTAGTTACAAATAGCCAGTAGTAACGCATACTTGTGCAGTACATTTGTTTAAGGTGTATTACTAGTAGAAATGACCGGGATTTAACAGGAGAAATATTATCCTGATTCATAATGGAGGACAGTCCATTCAACCGGAGTAGTAAATGTGTTCGCTCCCCGCCTTCTACACCTGTGCCCATCACCAGTGCACCACTGCCCGGGGACGTACCCACCTCTACATCTGTGCCCGTTGCCGTACCTACCTCTACACCTGTGCCTGTTGCCGTAGCTACGTCTACACCTGTGCCCGTTGCCGTAGCCACCTCTACCCCTGTGCCCGTTGCTGTACCCGCCTCTACCCCTCAAGCAACTATCCAAAGGAACGATGCCCCTGAAGTTGTCTCGACGGCAGAAATTCAGACCTGGATGGCGTCTATCGAACAGAATCTGAAGGAGGTGTGCGCTATTGCAAATGAGGGAAAGCTGAATGTAGATCAGAAAACGCGCATCATAAACCTAACCAGGAAGATTAGCTACGGGACCTCGCAGATGGCCGTCCAGTACCAGTCCGTCAAAGCGAAAGCCATTCAATCGCACTACGCCGTCAGAACCCTAGAAAACCAACTCGATCTTTCGCAGCAGCTACAGAACCTTAAGCTGAGTATAGATGATTCGACGAAACCTGCCCAGGTATCTTCCTTTGCTGACATGGTAAAGAAAGGTGCCAACAATTTTATCCAGCCAAGTCACGTAAGTTCTGTGGCCATCTATCCCAGTGACAAATTGAAGACCAGCGATGAGACAAAAACCCTTGTCCAGAAAATTATCAGCCCCGAACAAATGAAGTTACACGTGAGAGGCCTGCGCAAGACGAAGAACGGCGGTGTGATCATCAGCACCGAGACGAAGGACGACATTGAGAAGCTGAGACAATCGGTGCAGCTTACCAAGTCAGGCCTAACAGTCGACGAGCCCCATAAACGAAAGCCTAGGGTTGTAATTATAGGAGTGCCGACATCCATGCAGGAAAATGAGGTTTTTACTTGTGTGTACAACCAGAACCTAGCCGAAAAACTTCAGGATTGCAGCCTCGAGACCTTTTTAAGCCTAATTAAATTAAGTCATAAGTCAGGTAAGAAAGACTCTGAGACTTGTAATTACATTGTTGAGGTATCTGCAGTAATACGCAAAGCCCTGATATCACAAGACCGAGTTTTTGTAAATTGGTCATCATGCCCTGTGAGAGACTTCACTTTGGTCACACGATGCTATAAGTGTCAGCAGTATGGACATGCGGCCAAGTCATGTCGACAGACATCGTATACCTGCGGTCACTGTGGTGATCAAGGTCACTCAATAAAAGAATGTCTAAAAAAGGCTGACCAACCAAAATGCGCTACTTGTTTGCATTTCAAAAAGCCAGACAAGCATAACACAGGTGCTGCTGACTGCCCGGCGAAAATAATGGCTGAAAAAAGGTACATCAATTCTGTAGATTATGGAGGCGCCTAAGAGCGCCGTTAATTCGTTTTTTTTTTTGGACCTTTTTATTTTATATTTTTATTTAAACTACCATTATGATAAATAGTTTAATTAATGATTTAGATAATTTCTCTGTATCTGAGGCCAAAGTTTGTGAAGCTGAAAACTGCAAACAATATCTATCCGGGTACAAATCTCCACTAACCATATTAACACAAAATATTCGCAGTGTTTTTAAGAATTTTGATAGCTTTAATACATTTCAGCAACGGCTAAACATAAATTGTGACGTTATTGTGCTAACCGAATGCTGGCTTGCCAAACAATATAACATACCACTAATCCCGGGATATAATATGTATAGAAGTACCATAAATTACAACCAAAATGATGGTGTGATAGTTTATGCAAGAAATCATCTGAACGTCTCTGTTGAGGAACCTGATATGAACGACTGTAACAGATTGTTAGTTAAAATTGGATCAGATTTTGTGATATTAGCATTATATCAACCTCCGTCTTTTAAAAATACTAGCAATTTTACTGACTCTCTGAATCAGACCTTGCAGAACCTGTCATCCAACAAAAACACGATTGTAATTGGAGATATTAATATCAATATTCTTCCAGGAAGTGCCGATGCTTCTGCTCAGGACTACCTCAACCTATGCGCCTTTCATGGCCTGCTCCCAGCACACAGCTTTCCTACACATCACAGTGGTTCCTGTTTGGATCACATTATGCTTAAATCGAATTTCCCCTCACTTGCACTTGTTGTTAACTCAACAATAACCGATCACAACGCTGCCCTACTAACCCTAAATTGCAAATTACCTAAACAAGGCACTCGCAAAATTTCTAAACTTAATATAAATAGACTTGAAGAAGATTTACGCGTCATCAATTTTGATCCAGTCTTTAATTCCGCTGACCCGCAGTTTTGCATGTTGTTTGTTATTGAAAACTTACGAAATGCAATTCAGAAAAACACGGTCATATCGCAGTTAAGCAACAAAAACCACAATATAAAACCATGGATTACCCCAGGTCTTATTCGCTGTATGAAACATAGGGATAAACTGCATAGGAAAGCTAAATTTAATCCGGAAAATGGTGTATTGCAACTTTCGTACAGAAGGTATCGAAATTTCTGTAATGATCTTCTTAGAAAAATTAAAAGCAACTACGACAAAGTGGCATTGGAAAAGGCTGGAACAAATAGTAAAAAGATCTGGAAATATATTAAAGACGTAACGTATACTACAAAACAAAATGAGTCATCTTAAAGTTTATTACAAGCACACTCGTCACCAGTGGAATCCGCTAACATAGCAAATAATTTCTTTGCTAATGTGGGAAAGTGTCTGGCAGAAAAAAATCTGAGTCAATCCCAAAACCTCACGAGCATTCCTTTAACTTCTAACACTGCTTTAACTTCCTTCGCGCTGCTAGATACTGACGAGACTGAAGTAGAAAGTATAATCATGACCTTGAAAGAAGACTGCGCAGTTGGCTGGGACAACATTTCGAATAAAATTATTAAAAGATTCAAGGACATCTTGGTACCACCACTGACTTATATTTTCCGCATTTGTTTATCTTCAGGTCATTTCCCAGAGTGTCTCAAAAAAGCTGTAATTATCCCTGTCTATAAATCAGGCAGCAAAGAGCAAGTGACTAATTATAGACCTATTTCTTTACTACCTTCTATGTCAAAAATATTGGAGAAAATAATAAACAAAAGGTTGTTGAAATATTTGGAAGATAAATCTATTCTGTCTGAAAGGCAGTTTGGATTTAGACCTAAAGTTTCAACTGCCGATGCGGTCCATCATCTGACTGACTATCTAGCACAAGAACTTGACAAGGGTAAACACACAGTAGGAATTTTCCTGGACCTCGCCAAAGCTTTTGACACTGTCTCCATTCCAATTCTATTGCGCAAGCTTGAGATCATGGGTGTAAGAGGCACCCAACTGAAAATATTCAAAAGTTATTTAGAAGATCGTTCTCAGTGCGTAAAGATTGGCGATGTTCTCAGCGATGTTCAAAAAAACACATTTTTTGGTGTTCCCCAAGGAAGTATCCTAGGGCCCACCCTATTTTTGATCTACATAAATGACCTTTGCAATCTAAAGCTAGAGCATGGTACTATCATAACTTACGCTGATGACACTGCTTTACTTTTTTCGGCTGACTCAGAAAATGAAGTCTACAAGCTTGCGCAACGCGGATTTAATATTGTAAATAAATGGCTACAAAATAACTCACTAACTCTAAATGCAGTGAAGACAAATTTTATTAAGTTTTCGATGCGTAAGCATATATCCAATATCCCCTCATATATTTTGCGATTTATCTAAAGCTTTCGATTGCGTTCTTCATGAAACATTAATCAGGAAACTACACCACTACGGAATCCGTAACGCCTCTCTGGATCTTCTTATTTCATATTTGAGTAATAGGATTCAGAGAGTTGATGTTAACGGGAAGAGATCTCCTGGATCCGTAGTAAGAATGGGGGTACCACAGGGCTCAATTCTTGGTCCATTTTTGTTTCTTATTTACATAAATGACTTGCCTCACCTCATAAAGGATAATCATGACATAGTATTGTTTGCAGACGACACTTCTCTTTTATTTAAACTCAAACGTCAGCAGTTAGTTACGGATGATGTTAATAGCGCCCTGGCAAAAGTCGTTAATTGGTTTAATGTTAATAACCTACTCCTAAATGAGAAAAAAACGAAATGTATTAAATTTACGATACCCCATGTAAGACAAGTGGAAACTACTGTACTAATTAAGGATGAAGAGTTGAAACCGGAAGATAGCACAGTGTTCCTAGGCATAACTTTGGATGCCAAGCTTCAGTGGGGCCCGCATATAGACAAATTGTCAAAAAAACTTAGCTCTGCAGCATACGCCGTTAGAAGGATTCGTGAGTTAACTGATTTAGAGACAGCCCGTTTAGTTTACTTTAGTTATTTCCATAGCGTGATGTCGTACGGTATTCTCTTGTGGGGCAATGCCGCCGATATTCAGACAATATTTGTTTTGCAAAAAAGGGCAATTCGTTCAATTTATAAATTAAGTCCCAGATACTCCCTCAGAGAAAAATTTAAAGAGATTAATGTTCTTACTGTCCCTTCTCAGTTTATTTATGAAAACCTTTTGTACGCACACAAAAATATTAATTTGTTTAAAAAATACAGTGATATCCACAACATAAATACGAGGAACAAACACAAATTTGTTGTTCCTGCAACGAGGCTCAAAAAAAAAGGGGGTACGTTCAGATGCCAATGTATACGTTTTTACAATAAACTTCCGAGCCAAATTCAAGCACTAAGCCTAAATAAATTCAAATCGTTTATAAAACGGAAGCTGTGCCTGAAAGCCTACTATCATGTTAATCACTATCTCGAAGATAAAAAGGCTTGGGATTAAGCTGCTCCAATGAAATTTGCTCTGTGAATGTCGAAGCTTCGGACTTCGCTTGTTTATTATTTATTCCTTTCTTTTCCTTTTTTTATTTTTTCTTTTCCTTTTTTTATACACTCTGACATTTAATGTTTTGACATGTATTTTATTATTTTTTATACACTCTGACATGTAATGTCTTGACATGTATTTTATTATTTTTTTATTTGACATTTATTGATTTGACATGGATACTTATTTTGTTAAGTATTTTAGTTTTTTTTTATCATTGTGCCTTTTAATGATTTTTGTGATTTTTATTTACATTTTTTTTTTGAATAGAACTTGTTATGAATTTTATATGATTATTGTGAATGTGGGGACCATGTGGGTCACATTTATATTTTTTGTTTATTTTTTCCCACAACTGTCTGACAGTTTGAGTACTCTAAGCGACCTACCCAAATGTCCTTTCTTTGGTATTGTTCGTCGTTTCGTTGAGCTCCTTGGGTTATAAGTCGAGCTACACATTAACTGACAAATGCTTGCACTGACTGGACAGGTCCACTCAAAACTGTATGGTTCTTTCTTCAAAAGACCATATCAGACACTAATCTGCATAGTCCTCATGTGAATTGAGCAAGATTGTCTGGACTTTAAAAGAGACTATGACCTCTGACTTTGTTTCGGCTGTTTCTTCTCAGAGTAGTCAGGTACGAAACACCGGCCCCATCTAGTTTTAAAAAATGACGTGTAAAAGTGTTTGTAAAAACCTACTTGCAAAATAAACATCATTTATCATTTATCATTTATCATTTATCCCTCAGCGTTGCATGCTCACTGTTGCCCAGTCCCTGCAGATAGCCAGTGCAAATGTCCCAATATTAGGAAGACTGATAAAATAAAATACCTGGGTATTATAATAGATGAAACCCTTTCCTTCAAACAACATATGGAAGCTCTAAATAATAGAATTCGTAAGCTAATACACACATCAAAAGTATCTAGGGATCAACATATATTTTTGCAATAACTTTTCTCCTGATTGATATTAATTAAAATTTTCTTTAAGGATTCATCAAATAAAGTGTTTTCGTTTGTCACAGTAACGATAAACCAAGTCACCTTTGCATTAATAAAGAAATTTGCCATTTTCCTAATAAAGGGATTTTTGACATTTGAACCACTAACATTAAAGTTCGAAAAAATGACTGAAAACACAGTTTTCTTTAAAATTTTATTGGGTAACTTAAACAATTAATAATCCGTGTTTCTACCGCGAACACTAACAACACAAGAACATCGGTTTGGCATACTCAAAATGAGTTCATCCAAATCACGCTGTGGAATGGCCGCCCATGTTCGTTGCAACAACAAAAAAAGGTCTTCTTGCGACTGGATACCCTCCATATTCGGCAGAGCTCTTCTCTGTAGCATATCCCATGCATGCTCAATCGGGTTCAAGTCTGGCGACTGAGCAGGCCAGGGCAGGACATTGATGTTAGCTGCGGCGAGAGTCTGTCTTACAACTCTTGCGGTGTGCGGTCGTGCATTATCATGCATTAACTGAAATAAGGGACCGATTTGCACTTGTAGAGGAACGATGACGTCTGATACAATCGTCTCAGCATAAATTTGAGCGTTGAGGTTGCCTCTGATCCAAATCAACTCAGTTCTTCCGCCGATCCAAATACCCGCCCATACCATGATGGTTCCACCACTATAAGGATGGACTTCCTGGCAGGATTTTAATCGCTGTTGGCGTCCAGGGGTTCTCCAGTGTCGTATACGTCTTGTATCCGGTCTCATACCAAAACGAGACTCATCAGAAAAGCACACGAAACGCCATTGTTCTTCTGCCCAATTTCTGTGTTCAAGAGCCCATTGATATCGAATCCTACGATTGTGCATTGCTATAGGTGGTACCCGTAGCGGTCTTCGGGAATGAAGGTTCACTTCATGCAAGCGGTTTCTGACTGTTTGGTCGCTAATTAAGTTCCCTGAAGAGTGATGAAGCCTCACGGCTAACATCATGGCGGTTATTGTTGGAGCTCTTCGAGTTAAGATTTGAATGTATCGGTCTTGTCTCCGTGTGGTGCAGCGATACCGTCCTCCATGGCGCTCAGCCACGGTACCAGTGCTTCGGTAACGTGTCCAAAGTCGACTGATAACACTCTGACTTGTATTCAGAGCTAAAGCTACAGTACGTTGCCGGGAACCAGCTTCTATCATTCCCACGGCTCTGAGCATTTCTTCCCTGCTTAAATGACGTCGCCGCTCCATAATAACGTTGGTTTTAATCAGTAGTAGGGAAACAGTAGCACTAATAATGTCTTCAATGCGTTGTATGTTTTTATAGGGAAAATATTGACAGCTTATTTTCATCTTTTACTCGAATTTGATTGAGAGTTCCTGATTCAAATTATGAAATGCACCAAAAAGGATCCATATAAATTTATAAAATCATAAATTTATTACAAAGCCACATCTCAATCTCAAGAAATCCGCATAAAAATGCTTGATCCCTAGACACTTTTGATGTGTGTATTCGTATTCAAAAAGCTACGTTTCATTACAGATCCAAAAATTCTCAGGCAAGTATATTTTGCTCTTTGTCAGTCAATTCTGACTTACTGCATTACTTCATGGGGTGGGACGAGTAAAACTCTGTTATTACCCATTGAAAGAGCTCAAAGAGCTATTCTCAAGGTGGCTACTTGCCGCCCTTTCCTTTTCCCCACTAACCTCCTATATAAATCTTGTGATGTACTAACAGTTCGACAGTTATTTATTATGAGCACTGTACTAAAACAACACGCAGCACTTCCATACAGCACTGAATTTACTAAAAAAAGACGGAAAGATATAGTTTGCCCTCAAAAAAGTACAAAACATGCTTTCACAGCCAAGTTTTATATGTACCTCGGACCGCTACTATATAACAGGCTTAATGAAAAAGGAAACATCTACTCCCTAAATCACAATAACTGCAAGAAAGTCCTTAAGGAAGCTCTTCAAACAGTACCAATAATGTTAACATGTATGTGATATGTCCGTATGGTGTCGGACGTAAAGAATAACACCATCCCATATCTTCCCGTGGGTGTCGTAAGAGGCGACTAAGGGATTTACCAGAGAATGGGCAGCAGCGCTCTCTGTGTCTTGTGTAAGAACCGCACTCACTGCGATCGCCAACCCGCCTGCCAAGCGTGGCGATTATGGCAAAACCCCCCCAAATGAATAGCGCATCACAAAAATGGCCCCTAGTGCCCGGCAGCCCGTCTACCCTCGACTACGGCAGCGGTCGAGGCTACGGCGTGGCAAGGGGTGCGAAGAATCTCCGGAAGGGATCCGGCTGCCAATACCGACGACTAGACCTGGCAACATATAACACGCGCACACTCCGGACCGACGAGAAGATAGCGGAACTCGAAGAGGAATTGAGCAGGCTGCGATGGAGTATTGTGGCATTATCTGAAGTCCGAAGAGAGGGGGAGGACACGATAATCCTGAAATCCGGCAACCTGCTCTATTTCTGCGAGGGTGACCGGCAATCCCAGGGTGGTGTTGGGTTTATCGTCCACAAGTCCCTTGTGAACAACGTGGTGAAGATCGAGAGTGTGTCGACCAGGGTGGCGTACCTTATACTCAGAATATCCTCAAGATATTCGCTGAAGGTCATACAGGTCTACGCCCCAACCTCGGCACACCCCGACGACGAAGTGGAGACCATGTATGAGGATATCTCTAAAGCCATGCATGGTTCCAAAACTCACTTCACAGTTGTCATGGGGGACTTAAACGCGAAACTGGGCAAACGAGACGGCGATGAGCTGCAAGTGGGGCAATTTGGAGTTGGACGTCGGAATCGCCGGGGTCACCAACTGGCTAGTTTTATGGAGAAGGAGGGCCTCTATATGATGAACTCCTTCTTCAGAAAGCGTGAGCACAGGAAGTGGACCTGGCAGAGCCCCGATGGTGCAACTAGAAATGAGATCGACTTCATCATGTCAACCAAGAAGCAAATGTTCAATGATGTCTCTGTGATCAATTCGGTGAAAACCGGGAGCGATCACCGCATGGTAAGAGGCACATTGAACATCAATATCAAGCTTGAAAGGTATCGACTGATGAAGTCTACGCTCCGTCCAGCACAGATCCAAATCCAAAACCCCGAGAGCTTTCAGCTTGAACTCCACAACCGTTTCGAGTGCCTAGGAAGCTCAGTGGACGAGTACAACGATGGGTTCGTGGAAACTGTCCATACGACCGGGTCTAAGTTCTTCAAGGCGCGTCGTACAGATCAGAACAAGAGGCTCTCCGATCACACTCTCAAGCTCATGAAGGAGCGGCGTGAGATGATCCTGCAGTCTTCAGACGAGGCGTGTGAATATCGGCAGCTCAATAGACGGATCTCTAAATCCTTGAAGAGCGACCTCCGCCGCTTTAATACCGAGCGTATTAAAGACGCGATTGAGCGGAATAAAGGCTCCAAGGTATTTGCAAGAGATCTGGCTATTGGGCAGAGCCAGCTCGCGAAACTGAAGACCGACGATGGTAGGATCTTATCCGCCAAACCGGAGCTTCTGAGGGAGATCGAGAGCTTCTATGGACAGTTGTACACGTCAACTAGCAAACCCGTCGTAGATCTAGCAAACGACCCAAGAGCTAGACTGACCCGACACTATACTGAAGACATTCCGGACGTCAGCCTGTACGAGATTAGGATGGCTCTGAAGCAGCTCAAAAACAACAAGGCACCGGGTGATGACGGAATTACGGCCGAACTCCTGAAGGCGGGTGGAAAACCGGTACTTAAGGCCCTTCAGAAGCTGTTTAATTCCGTCATACTTGAGGGAAAAACGCCACAGGCATGGTGCAGGGGTGTGGTGGTGCTCTTCTTCAAAAAGGGTGACAATGCCCGGTTGAAGAATTATAGGCCCATCTCACTTCTAAGCCATGTCTACAAGTTGTTTTCTAGAGTCATCACGAATCGTCTCGCGCGCAGGTTTGACGATTTCCAGCCACCCGAACAAGCCGGTTTCCGAAAAGGCTATAGCACCGTAGACCACATACATACGCTGCGGCAAGTTATACAGAAGACCGAAGAGTATAACCTGCCTCTCTGTTTAGCGTTTGTGGACTACGAGAAAGCCTTCGATTCGATCGAGACCTGGGCTGTACTGCAGTCTCTCCAACGGTGCCAAATCGACTATCGGTACATCGAGGTGTTGAAGTGTTTGTACAAAAACGCCACCATGTCAGTCCGACTTCAAGACCAAGTCTCAGAACCTATCCTCCTGCAGCGAGGTGTGAGACAGGGAGACGTCATATCTCCGAAACTGTTTACTGCTGCACTGGAGGATGTCTTCAAGGTTCTGGACTGGAGAGGGCTAGGCATCAACGTCAATGGCGAGTACATCACTCACCTTCGGTTTGCCGACGACATAGTGGTCATGGCTGAGACCATGGAGGACCTCAGTACAATGCTCGATGACCTCAGTAGAGCTTCCGGAAGAGTGGGTCTTAAAATGAACATGGACAAAACCAAGGTCATGTTGAATGCCCATGTCACACCCACTCCTATCAAGATCGGAGACTCTACACTCGAAGTTGTAGACGATTATGTGTACCTGGGACAAACGGTCCAGTTAGGTAGGTTTAACTTCGAGAAAGAGGTCAATCGTCGAATCCGACTCGGCTGGGCAGCGTTCGGGAAGTTGCGCGGTATCTTCTCGTCCAACCTACCGCAGTGTCTCAAGACGAAAGTCTATGACCAGTGTGTGTTGCCAGTGATTACATACGGGACCGAAACGTGGTCGCTTACAATGGTCCTCATCAGAAGGCTTAAAGTCACCCAAAGGGCAATGGAGAGGGCTATGCTCGGAGTTTCCTTGCGCGATCGAATCAGAAATGAAGACATCCGCAAGAGAACCAAGGTTACCGACGTAGCCCGAAGAATTGCCAAACTTAAGTGGCAGTGGGCAGGGCACATTGCTCGCAGAACGGATGGCCGATGGGGCCGAAAAGTTCTGGAGTGGCGACCGCGAACCGGAAGACGTTGCGTTGGAAGGCCTCCCACTAGGTGGACCGATGACCTGGTGAAGGCTGCGGGAATCCGCTGGATGCGAGTCGCACGGGACCGTTCAATGTGGCGACACTTGGGGGAGGCCTATGTCCAGCAGTGGACGTCTTTCGGCTGAAATGATGATGATGATGATGATGTATGTGATTATTTAATCAATTTATTAATGCTACCTCAAATCGCCTGAAACACAGGATTACCTAGTTCAGGCTCACAGCTTACGTGAACTTGACATAGATTTAAGAAAATTTGTAAACCTTTACCTTACACATTTTTGAATAAATTTATTATTATTATTATTATTTGTAGATAACCGACGTGAGGGGTTTGTCGAAATGCTCGAGAAAGATCCAACACTACTCGTCTTTTAGCAATTACGAAGACCTGAATGGCGCAGCGGTAGTGAGGCTGCCTTACATTCTTAGGCTCCTGGGTTCGAATCCCGGTAGGAGCAAATGTTAGTATGATGAGCATGGACATTTTTTTCCGAGTCATAGATGTTTATATGTATAATAAGTATGTATTTACAAACAAAAAAGTATCTATAATATAGTATATCAAATATCTGGTATCCACGACACAAGCCTCGTTGCTTAGTGTGGCACTAGAAGGCGCTGTGTGTAATGTCCAGCGATTTTTTTTAATTTAAGCGACGACGTCTAAATTAAAAATTATTTTTTAACAGTGTGTTTCTTTTTAGGGTTCCGTAGTCAACTAGGAACCCTTATAGTTTCGCCATGTCTGTCTTTTGTCTCTAAATTTGGTACCAATATGTATATCAATCACGCCGACATAGTGGTAAAATAAAAATTGGAAAAAAAAATGTTTTATTAGGGTAGCCCATATGTAAAGTGGGAAGTGTTTTTTTTTTTTTAATTTCAACCCTAAAGTGTGATATATTGTTGGAAAGGTATTTAAAAATGAATAGGGGTTTCGTAAAATAATTTTTTGATAATGTCCATAATTTCGGAAATAATCCCACAAATCAAATTTACCCGATTGGCGCAGCGGTAGTCAGGCTGCCTTACGTTCTTAGGGTCCCGGGTTCGAATCCCGGTCGGAGCAAATGTTTGTGTGATGAGCATGGACATTTGTTTCCGAGTCATGGATGTTTATATGTATAATAAGTATGTATTTACAAACAAAAAGTATCTATGTAGTATATCAACTATCTGGTGTCCACGACACAAGCCTCGTTGCTTAGTGTGGCACTAGATGGCGCTGTGTGTAATGTCCAGCAGTATTTATTTATTTTATTTTATTTAATCGCTCCAAAAGTAAAAAACAATGGGTCCCCCCCCTTTAACTTATGAACCATAAGTTTAGAAAAAATTCTGAAAAGTAGAACTTTATAAGGACTTTCTAGGAAAATTATTTTGAACTTAATGGAAACAACAATTTTGTACAAAAAAGACAAAAAGTTGTACAAAATAATTTCTGGACTAAGTTTGTAGTATATTCGTATATGCAAGCATTTTTACATAATGGATACCCACCTTTAAACTCATAAGTGGGAACACTTATTGTGACGGACGGGAAACTACGGAACCCCCACGCTCTTGGCCGGTTTTTTTAAATCATGATTGATGCGAATTTCGTTTGAATTTCGAAGAGTCCTTTTAATCAGAGAGCCATTACAATGGGCTTAATAATACTGAGCCAATCTGACAACAACCAAGGAATACCATAGCGTTAAAATAGTATTTCTTGGTAAGTATTTCGGAAAGCGAATGCATGCTCAGTTCGTCGTGGTCCGTAGGGACGTAACTGCAGACTGGAGACTGACGACGACGTTGCAAGGCTGCATGCTGCGGTAAGTGCTTATTGAAATTCACGTCGACTTGCAAATCTGTTCTATTTTAGGGTATCTTCCCTGGTGTGGAGGAATGAAGGATTTATATTGTAAAGTTGGACTTAGGTTCCGTAAAAACGTGTCCATTTCTAGGTTCTGAAGAAATGTGAGCGCACATAGTAGATCCCATATGAATCTAGACTATGTGGGTAAATCAAATAGGGCGGTATTCGATTTACCCACGTAGTCTATCGATGAACGCTATTTATACGTACAGGCTAATGCATAGATAAATGTTTCGGTACTGTGTAGTAACGAAACAAATTACATTTTTAGGGTTCCGTACCCAAAGGGTAAAAACGGAACCCTATTACTAAGACTTCGCTGTCTGTCCGTCTGTCCGTCCATCTGTCCGTCTGTCCGCCTGTCCGTCTGTCTGTCACCAGGCTGTATCTCATGAACCGTGACAGCTAGACAGTTGAAATTTTCACAGATGATGTATTTCTGTTGCCGCTATAACAACAAATACTAAAAACAGAATAAAATATATAAATAATATTTAAGGGGGGCTCCCATACAACAAACGTGATTTTTTTTTCGTTTTGTCTAATGTATAGATAATGGTACGGAACCCTTCGTGCGCGAGTCCGACTCGCACTTGGCCGGTTTTTTTATATTCTTCGATTATATTCGTCAAATGGTGATCTATAAATTACTGGTATAAATAATTATGTAGGTAGGCAATTCATTCAACAGTCAGATAGGCAGTCGCTCCATGTAAAATACTAGAATTCAGCTGCATCTGGTTAGACTGGAAGCCGACCCCACCCAACATAGTTGGGTAAAGGCTAGGCAGATGATGTAGGTAGGCAATTCATTGACGGAAGCTTATTTAGTCTGCATGACACATATTAAGTTTAGCCTAAAAACATATTATGTTTCATGCAGGCTAAATAATATTAAAGTTGACACAGTCACAGTCAACTCTAATTGTACTCCTTCTTCAAAGCAATACGGAAATGAAATCAATTTGTTTTGTAATTCAGGTCCGTAAACAAATTATAGCTTGAACGTTTATTACTTAGAAAACAAAAATGGGAAAGGGATATCGTGACCAACGAATCTGATAAAGTAAATTACAGTTTTATATGAAATATAAATAATTTCCTGTTTATATGTAACTTTTATTTTTATCTACCGCTAGGGTCTCATGCTGAAGTATTTCACAAATTATTGGTGTAGTTTCACTAAAGGTACGGAAGTGCTGCCCAAGTGTCTGGCATGTTTCTTATAGAAAGAAGAAGATTATTTTTAACCGTCTTCAAAAACGGAGGAGGTTCTAGGTTCGGCTCTATTTTTTTTTCAATGTTTTTTCATCGATATTTCCGTCAATTATGGACCGATGTGTGAGTTAGCTTCGTATACCTATTATATTGTATACTTACACACGTATTTTTCAGATATGAATGGCAAAGCTGGGACACGCCTTAGAAGGACATACCATAGTGGTTTGCAAACACACACCAGATGAAAATCAACTTACGGCTATTGCATAAAAAACGAAACTTTAAAAATATTTAGAAAACAACACTAAACTCTATTAAAAGTCAATCTAAAGTCAGACTACAGAATAAAATGAAATGTAACTATGTAATAATAAATTATGAAACTAAAACTAAAAAATCTGGACCTAAAATCAGACAACACAGAACATTAATATTTAAATATAACTGACAAAATTTAACAGAATTGTCAGGTGCGTACCTAGTACTAGCAACCGGTGTGCGTGTATAACCGATGGAATGTGGACGAGGCAAAAGGAGTATATGTAAGGATAGTAGACGTTCTGTGGTTCCTGCCTACCCCCTCGGGAAAAAGGCGTGAGTGCATGTGTGTATCACCATCATTATCAGCCTTTTAATGTTCCCACTGCTTGAACAAAGGCCTATCTTCTCTATGAGAGGGAATGTGCTATAATCCACCACGCGGGCCCAGTGCGGATTGGTAGATGTCTCGTCTTCGAATTTTTGGTTCTAGGACATGCCGGTTTCCTCACGATGTTTTCCTTCACCGTTTTGAGAGCAGTGGTGATGAAATAAATTACACAAAGTAATGCGCCTGTCTGGGTTCGAATCCACGACTTCATGTGTACTGTGTATGCGTGTATGTATGTAAATTAATTACTGTTACTGGTGTATACCGTTGTAATTAATAATAAATAAATAAATAAATAAATGTACATATTTATCTTCGATAAGTCTGTGTTACCATGTGTCACTAGTATATCGTTGACAGCCGTCATTTTGTGTAGTGAAGGCACCATCTACTCGTGGCAAGCTTGGCATAGCTCATGAATATGTAAGCGCTCATCAATGCTCCAGCTCAAGATATCGGATTTTCCGCTTGAACTGTTTTGTTAAGGCTGTTGCGTTATATATTTTGTATCGAACACGGAACTCGTGTGGGTTTTGACACCATTTCGATTTAAGTGTGGTAAATAATAGGTGAGAAATTGGATAAAAACTTGGGAAGTGTTTTGAAGTGTTCCTTCATTTGTGTGACGTGAGTGTTGACGACCCGAATGGCGCAGCGGTAGTGAGGCTGCCTTATGTTCTTAGGGTCCCGGGTTCGAACCCCGGTCGGAGCAAATGTTTGTGTGATGAGCATGGCCATTTGTGTCCGAGTCATGGATGTTTATATGCATAATAAGTATGTATTTACAAACAAAAAGTATCTATGTAGTATATCAACTATCTGGTGTCCACGACACAAGCCTCGTTGTTTAGTGTGGCACTAGGTGGCGCTATGTGTAATGTCCAGCAATATTTATTTATTTTATAATTACTAACATATCATCAAGCCTATCGTCGGAGGGTAGGGCAGAGGTTTCAGGTCCATAGTACACCCACATTTCGCCAGATATGTTAAAGTTCCATGTAATAGGGGTGAGCCTATTGCCATCAAACGGCCACAATGCTCGAACTGGGAATCGAACGAAGGACCTCATGCTCAGGAGTCGCGTTTGCGAACACTTGACCAATTCGACCAATTAATCAAATAATTTTCGACCCCGTGTTTTATTTGTCTTAACATGATAAATCTGTTAAAAACCAGAAACAACAATTTAGTTTGACGTACGTCTAATAAATTCATGTCCTTAATCATCATCACAATAAAAATTTCTCACATCAAAAACAACATCAAAAACAACAAAAAATATTAATAAACGCGTGAAAAGTACTCGCGGTTCGTAAGCCGTTACAGTAACAGTTTAAAAGGATCCCGCCAACGGTCTCATGCATAAATGTAAGCCAAAATATCGATCTTCCACCAGATTCGAGCATCGTCCTACTAATAACGGGTATTACGAAGAAATTACGAGCATGCGCGTATCAAATGTGATTTACGATAACTAGGGGTGGTTTTTGATAGACAGTTTAATTTGAAGACTTAAGGTAGGGTTCCACTGTCGTGTTAAGTTCGTGTTGGCAGGTAGTGCGATATTTCCACTTTGGAGGGATGAGTCACGTGGTGTAGTGGTGTGAAATCAAATTACTACGATGGATTTTTAGTTTTTACAAAATGCAAATCAGTATAGTCAGGGAACATAATAAATACGCAAAAATTCCACCAAGTTTTCTTATTTCAAATCAAGACTGTCATTTTTTGGCAGTTGCTGTAATAAATGGATATAACACGGCAAACTGTCGTTAGGTGTCAATAATAATTATGTTAACAATTTATCCTAGGTACATTGTTATTTTAAATGTATGTGACGGAATGGGTAACCCCTTACCTTTCGCTTTTCTGTCTAGATAGAACAAAAATGATCCTACTTCCATAATGAAATGGTTGAACTTTATTGAAATGTATAAATTCAGTGAGCATAAAATGTACGCGCGCAGTCGACATTCCCGCTGGGTTTTTTTTAATGTTGCTAGTTGCCTGAAGCATTTTGTAGAGTTGAACATGTTATTACATTTTTAAAAAACAGAAAAAAGCAAAATTTTACTAAACGTTGCATATTTTTTATTTTATAAGCTGTGTAGATACACAGCTTGACATAAGTAGATACATAGGTCATAGCAAAATTTTGTAATAGCGACCTGCCCCGGCTTCGCACGGGTGCATTTTTCTTATGAAGATGAGAAGTGCAGCTAGCTAGAACCTTGTCCTGACAATTATAAGTTATAACAGACACAACAAAAGAAAATTCTATAAAAATTGGTCGAGCCGTCCTCAAGTTATACTCCGTCATACAAGTGGCAATTGATTTTTATTTTTCAGAAACGGTTTAGAATCGATAATATTTTCGATATAATTAAATGCTATTATTTTATTTTATATTTATCGACAATAATATTTAATATGCACTTTTGGTTTTATATCTAGATCTTAATTTTAAATTTCTTTTCTTTTTTATGTGTTTAGTGCATAACCTGATGTCAGAGTTTTTAAGCCGCCGTTGGTCGTCTGTCTTAGCTTTACATGCCGTCGAGAAATATTTGTCAGGCATGCTGGTTTGGTTTCCTCACGATATTTTCCTTCACCGAAGCAAGTGATCATTATAAAATACGTACATGACTTCGAAAAATCAGCAGGCTTAGCCAAGTTGACAATCTACAATCGTTAACGCTAGTAGAAAACTAATCAAATGTATGGGAATGACATCATTTCAAAGTTAAATCGCGTAATCAACACAACCGAATAGAAAATTCGTAGACAAGTTTACATCGTTCAAAATGATAGAATAGAATGTTATCGTTTCTACAATGTTGATCGCTATACTCATTGGTAGGAAGGAACGCTCACTATAGACTAAAGTGTAGGTTTTTTCTGCAGACTTAGAGAACGAGCGAACGACTCAGTCGTGTCAACTTGACTACCAATTTAGCGCTTTCTACAATCGCTTAAGCCGAGACGTTTACGATTGTAGAAGGAGAATCGATATGAAACGTTTGTAACTTGGCTAGGCCTGCTGAGATGCGTGTTTTGGGTTCGAACTCGAGACCTATGACTTGGCAGTCCGACGGTCACACCACTAGGCTATCACTACTTGTGAAATGATAGATATCATCATCATCTGCCTAGCCTTTTTCCCAACGTAGTTGGGGTCGGCTTCCAGTTTTACCGGATGCAGCTGAATACCAGTATTTTATATGGAGCGACTGCCTATCTGACCTCCACAACCTCAACAGTTAGTACCGGGAAATACGATACCCCTTGGTAAGACTGGTTGTCAGACTTTTTTGGGCCTCTGACTACCTAACGACTGTCAAAGATCTACAAATGACAGCCAGGACCAACGGCTTAACGTGCTTTCCGAGGCACGGAGGAAACTCGGTATGTAATGGGTGGTCACCTATCCACAGACCAACCTAGGCAAGCACGGCTTAACCTAACGATCGACCCGAGCGGCTGTTATTATTTAGCCACGAGCTCCTCCATATTGTCTCATATATTGTCAGTAATAAAATTAAGAGTTTCGTTAAAAAAGTACGTTACTTTCATTAAACACCTCATGTAACACCGTAATCTGATCTCCCCCCTACGAACTAAATTGTATTTAACAACTTATAAAACACGAGAAGAGAACAGTACTTCACGATATATACGATTATAGAGTTCGGAACTCCGACTAGCCACGATAACCGACTGACAATAATTAAGAGCAGTCAAACTTTCCCGGACCATTTTCTTCCGTGTAGCTAAAAACTTTGAAATTGCTCCACCTTGCTTCAAGCGATCTTTAGTTCACGTTGAAAAGATTTAAAGTATGCTTCATTAAAACTGCGTTGGGCATCGACAATGGACCAGGATCTCAGGTCTCGGATGTAATTAGTGGGAGCCTGCCGAGCCTTTAATACATTCTTATTAATCCCTGAATGGAAGCTTAACAATCATGAACCATGGAACCTTTCATATGAATAGGAATAATGAAAAACAATTCTAAATATGAACTGCCTCTTGGTCTTGTGGTCGCAAACGCGAATGCTGAGTTTAAATTGGGTTTTGGGTCCGATTCCCATGTCGGGCAAAGTGTTTATGGTTTTTTCCGTTGGAAATTTTGCCAGTAGAAGCCACGGAGTATGGTTTGTGTCAGTAAACGGGACTTATATTTTTTATAATTAATTTTACGGTACTTATATGGAACTAACTAACAATGGCTACTAACAGCTATGCTTAACTCTTCGGGGATTTCAGGTGTGATGTTATGTTCTGTTACTCGTATTTTATTTTATTTTATTGGCCTGTACTATCGGGGTCTTTTCCGCCTGACCATTTTAAATTTTTTTCGCTTACATCATGCGGAGGCGCCGAGCCACGCCCCCTTAAAGTTTGGGCCTATTAGTAAAGCGTCAACTTTGGTGCGCAAAGTAACAATAACTCTCGTTTGGCGTGCGTCGTCAATGCGCTCGGCCGATTCGGTATCTTTTCATTCAATTTTTCTACACAAAGTCAACGGGCGCACAGAGGAGTATTTGACTTAAAAAGTCGATCAAAATTATTTTGTGATAATTATAGATTGGATATAAAATAAAAAGTGGTTTAAGATGATAATTTTGTATTTAAGACACCAGACACATGTACAATTTATATAAAAGTAGAGAATGGTTGACTGGTAATGAATTCCTTGTTGCATAAGTCCGCCTATGCACCACTACTGTACATGAAGTTTAAATAAACAGTTTTTACATAAAAATCTTCTAGTCAGGATCACCTTCACTATATCCATCTTCCTCCTCTTTGTCAAACTCTGTAGACGAGACGTACGATGTCTCCGGGAGCAAGAGTTCCAATGCTTCAACGGAAAATGGCTTACTTTTTTTTCGTTGCCTTTGCCTGGTACTGCTCAAAAAAGGATCCGAAATTAGCAGAAGTCTGTTTAGCACATCTTTGTGTTGTTTGTCGTTTATCTTTCTGGAATAATTCTGCCTATACATGCGGAAGTGTTTGTTTCTGGTGAGGTTTCTGGCCTCAGCCGCCTCTTCCGACAACTGGCCAATAGGCAGAATTGCGTGATCAATTACTGTGGCCCTATGTCTAAAATGTTGTGCATTGGAGGCGACATGGGGTGCCACTCATGCAAATCTACATATAGCTTTGCAGTTTGGTCAGCAAAGTTTTCAAATTTCTGCGTATCAATTTTGAGCCCACTTGACAAAGTCTCCAATATGACACTGCATTTTTTAAATTAAATTGATGTCAATCCCAGTAATGCGGGAAGAAGTTTCGGGATTTGAGAAAAACCTCCTTGAAGTGTTCCCATCATTGGTGTTCCCAAACCCTGCCTTCGGAATATCCACTAGCAGCCCCATTTCCTCTTTAAAAGCCTCTTGAATTTTCTTCTTCCTTTCTGCTACTATATTTGTATGTTCTTGAGTTCTTGCCTGCCATTTTTTTTTTATTATTTTAAGACGATTTTCTAAAAACTCAAACTTTTGGTCATTTTTTCTGTCTGAAGATTCTTGTATGACTCCATAGAGTGATTTTCTGGTCATCTCTATCGACGTCATTGGAGATTCTGGAATAGAAAAATAAAAATAAAACACTGTTTAATGGAAGCTGATTTCGACTAATTTTGTAGAAAATAAAAATAAAAAAATGGCGTGAATATGCGGGACATTTTCCTTTAAAATCCTTATCTAGAATAATGAAACTATATGTTACATCCAAAATCATAAGTTAACTCGGCTTAACTCATAAACAAAAACACCTTTAATTACAGAGTTTACTAAAAAAAAGTTGCATTTTTTATGTAGTACATTTAAGGTGCAAAATGTCACTTAAATAAAGTGTAAAACCAAAATAAACTTGCTTTTATAAAGTAACGACATACCTTCTTCCAAAATATCCATAATGGTTATCACACAATTTCACCAAACACAGATTAAATGCAATTTAAAGATCACGTTTTAACTGTAGTGCCGAGAACAAAGACATACGATTCACGCAAGGACTGAGTTCCGACTGCTGCTACGGTTGGTGGAGAGGCGGTGTATGGCCAAATTGGCCATTAAGTGACGTAATAGCTATTGGGCTCTCACGATACAATAGTTGTAAAGCAATATAACAAATTTCGACTTTTCGACTTTTGATCGAGTTTTTAGATGAAATACTCGTCTGTGGGGCGGTGCTAGAGAGCGTTTTTATGTTGCGAGTGCAAGCAAAAATGAGCTTAGTGGTGGTCAGGCGGGAGTGTCTTCGATAGTACCTACTGGCGCACTGAACGACAAAGGCCTCCTCCAATTCCTCCCACGTGCGATATTCAAATGCTTCCTCGAACCAGCTATCGCGGTAAGTGTCCAAATCGTCTCTGTTATTCTCATCATCATCAGCCTATTAATGTTCCCTCTGCTGGGACACAGGCCTCCTCTATATGACAGGATGGGCTATAATCCACCACGCAGGCCCAGTATGGATTGGTAGATAGATGTCTGTTATTCTAAACGTTGATATTTATTTTACGTATTATGTTCACAATCTTATTAACGGAAAGCTTACATTTTTAGATGGCCGAGAGAAAATCCACGTTCAAGTATTTAACAGGGCAGCGGACGGGCCGTTCCCGTTTTAAGCTGAAATTATTTTCAATTTAACTAGTGTTCAGTGCGCCAGCCCAGATTTACTGCAGATAACGAGTGTATGATTAATATTGAAGGCAGCGCCGGCTGCGATGACTGTGATTAACGACAAGCAATCAACGGTTCGAATAATTCGGAATTATTCGGCTTATATCGTTTTTTTATTAATTGGTTCAGAAATGTTCACAAGGATTTAATTAAACACGTTGACGTCGACGTTACGTATTTTAATTTTCGACCGAGATGCCTTTGTCGAATGATTTTTAATTTTAATATTCTGAGGGACTCTGGTCGACGAAAAATTCTGTTGAGGTTTCATCGACGATAAAGGACAATGCAGCACAGCTTAAAAAGTGGGATTATTCCAATATTCCTGGTTATTAAGTGGATTAACTTTGGTTAAAGCGATTTCGGAATCTTTTATACGAGCTTGACAATATTTTGAGCAGGCAATTTATTTCAGAACTTTTCCGCGTAGTGTAACAATGAAACTCTTTTAATATTACATCGTATCATTACATATGCTACCTATGGATCACTGTATCTTAAGATGTAAAATTGAAAACGTCTTCGAAACAATACACTGCACTCCAAACCGCAAATCGTTGACGTGGCTCAAAAGGCTACCCAAATTAAATGGGACTGGGTAGAACATGTCTATCGCAAGCCTAACGAGCTGTGGGTCTGCAAAGCTCAGGATTGGCCCTGAAACAGTAACACGGGGTCGTGGCAGACCAGGAAGCAGATATCGGGAAGAACTGGATGTCTTCCTTGAGAATTGGAAAAAAGTACCAAAGAATCGTGACCGTTGGAAGGAATGGAGAGAGGTATTTGCCCAGCAGTGGGACAATATGGGCTAGCTATAACATAATAATATTACATCATGTTGCATTTCCCTCTCATAGAGGAGGCCTGTGTCCCAGCAGTGGGAACATTAATAGGCTGATGATGATGATGATGATGATGTTGCGTTGGAAGGCCTCCCAGTAATTGGACAGATGACCTGGTGAAGGTTGCGGGAATCCACTGGATGCATGTCGCACGGGACCGGGCAATGTGGCGGCACTTGGGGGAGGCCTATGTCCAGCAGTGGATGTCTTTCGGCTGAAATGATGATGATGATGGCGGATTACATCACATCGTGATATTTGGAACTGACGACGTAACGTTTGAACGGGCATTTTTTTTTTGTTCGGATGAGAAATCATCAAATGACTCCCTCTCTGGTGTCTGGTGGAGAGGGAGTGTCAGATTTTTACTAACTAAAACCCATCCATGTGCCTTCATCGCCCTTTGTGTTCCGGGCCCACGGAATCTCTTTCGAACAGTCCCGTTACCACGACGTTTGAACGGCATCACTTAAACTACAGCTACATAATACATGACTCCTCATTCATACGTCCCAACACTGTAGGAGCAAGCCTTACGACGAACTAGGGTGTCGGCGCAGTTTGCTAATCTCTTAAGCCTGGCCAACGCTGTTCTTTGATGGATTTCCTCATCGCAAACGTGATCCCTCAAAGAGACTGAATTTAACACTTCTGTGCACTGAACCTTTGATATTATGTTCAAATACGCTTGACACCTTGGTTTCATTATATTCGGTTAGTAATAGATTAAAATTAAACGTGTTATTGTTTCGGAAGCAGGGAGTAAGCATATTATAATAGTGATTTTCTTGAATTCGGGGAAAGTTAAAATGTCGTTTATTTTCCTGAATACTTACTTTCAAACGCCACCAAAAGGGTAACGGCAGGATTGGTAACAGTGTCATTCTGTCTGCTAATTATATCAATTAACGATGAAAAAGTCTGACTAGAGTAAAAATATAAATCGTTTAGGTTCACATAAATATTTCATTATAATAAACAATTGAATAACAGAGACGATCATCAAGAATTTACCAAAGATTATTTTATGAAGGCACGAACAATAGCATGACATTGCTCACAGCCTTGCTATTTAAACAAAACACTTAAATTCAAAATAACAGAAATGTTTTTGACAGCAAAGGTTAATTTACTGTATCATTCCACGTAAAATAAAAGGTCCCTATAACCAGTAAAACATCGAAATATTCTCCCAATCCCATGGATATTACCGGACCCATTTTACGAATGCAATAAAATATTTTTGGGGGCACATCGTTACGAGAATCGAAAATTCGGAACACGAAAATTGCATGTAACCACATAACAGCCTTTTACAATGACATGTTACTGTATCTTTTTCATACACGACGCGTGACCGGAGTCGGCAATCCGGCACTTTTACCGTCCAATTCGGTTCTAATTCAACTAATCCAACCAATCACGTCGCCGGAACGCGAGGATTTACAACTGAAATCGAGTGGACAAGTGCCCTTGTTGGATAACTGGAGATCGGATATTGTTTAGCCTTTTTTGAAATTTGATTTTGAATAATATATGATGTTATGGGTTTAGGTTCTTTTTGTATTTTGTAGGTAATTAATGAATTAATGTGTATCACGAAGTTCAACAACCTTTTCTGCACACTGATCAAATTGTGTGAGCCGTGTGGTATCCGGCAGAGTAGAATAGAACCAACCCATTACACTCACGGGTGTCGTATAAGGCGACTAATGTCTGAGGCAGAACACCTTGCGCCTCCGTAGACCAGAGAATGGGCAGCAGCGTTTTCTGTTAGTCTTTCAGCACTGCGATCTCCAATCCGCCTGCCAAGCGTTGAGATTACGGCAAATTCCTCCCATCATGGGAGAGGTTTATCTCCAGCAGTGGACGTTATGGGCTGTTGTTGTTGTTGTTTGTTGATCAAATTGTGGACTGATGACCGATGACTGATGAGTTGATGAATGATTTGACCGCCAATGGCCATCTCATAACATAATATTATCATCACGCTTGATATCCCCGAAGAGTTGATCAGAGATGTACCTAAATAGTACACCCACATTTCGCCAGTAATGCTTAAGTCCCATCGCTGCTGAGAAATTCTTGAAAAACCCAACTGCCTGACCCCAGAATCGAACCTAGGACCTTATGCTCAGCAGGTGCAATTTCGACCACTAGACCAACGAGGCAGTTTTAATGATCATAATTATTATTATTAAAAATTCAATAATAACAGCAGTGAGTGACTGTCTATTAGCAGTGATTGTCTGGTGGTGTGACCGTGGGACTGCCAAGTCATATGATCTCTATTTTGAGCCCAAGGCACGCACCTCTGATTTTTCGGATTCATGTGCGTATTGTATAATTATCACTTCCTTCGGTGAAGGATAACATCGTGAGGAAACCAGCATGCCTGAGAGATATTTCTCGACGGCATGTTAAGTCAAGTCAGAGGCCTCTGGGCGGCATAAAAATCTCTGACACCGGGTAATAACAACACGATAAAGAAGGAAAGAAGATGGGAATTCGATCAGTGAGTTAGTAGACATTGGGTACCGCTAGACTAGTATAAGACTTCATTTCGTCTAATTTTCCCAAAATTGCAAACCAACATCATCTGCCTAGCCTTTTCCCAACTATGTTGGGGTCGGCTTCCAATCTAACCGGATGCAGCTGAATACCAGTATTTTACATGGAGCGACTATCTGACCTCCACAACCCAGTAAGTACTGGGTAATATGATACCCCTTGGTAAGACTGGTTGTCAGACATTTTGGGCCACTGACTACCTGTAACGACTGTCAAAGATCACAAATGACAGCCGGGACCAATTGCTTAACGTGCTTTCCGAGGCACGGAGGAAACTCGGTATGTAAGGGTGGTCACTCATCCACCGACCAACCTAGGCAAGCACGGCTTAACCTAAAGATCGACCCGAGTGGCTGTTATTATTTAGCCACTAGCTCCTTTAAAAAAAATTTGCAAACTAACAATAGGTAGTAATAAAGTAATATCGAAAGTGCTGTTATAAAATTTATAGTAAATTCCTTCCATCCAGTTTCGCCTTTGAACAGGACACGTTTATTAATTCTAACACTAACTAGCCTCAAGTAATTGCTCGTAATTTTATTTAATTAAGTACTCTTACACATTTTATGTCTTAAAATTACTTAAGCTGCATCATTTAAATTCTATGCAATGTTGGTAGTTGCTAAATCAAAGTCTTGGAAGTAACAGTTTATGTTTAAAGTAACATAACATAAATATTTGATTTAATTTACTAAAAATTATGTCTGATGTCTCTTTCGTGGTGTATGGCAGTGATTTTGTTTGTGAAATACATAAATAAAAGTGTATGAATGAGGCATTCATCATTCTTTTTGTTAAAACCATTGAATTTTAATATTAAGGTAAATGCTCCAACCAGCCCGCTAAATACACTTACGATTTTTGCATAAAGGTGTAGGAACCACAAAAAAAAAATCAGGAAAAGTAATTTCTACACCTTTATGAACTTGGAGGGTTGTATTGATGATTATAATTATGTAATTTTATATACGTCTTACAGCCGCGAATAATATTTTAATCAACATGCGACCTAGCACTGGAAATTGCAAAAAACGTAATAAAATTTTAATTTCGCGGGCTACCCTGGAACATCAGCCCTAACAAGTTTCCATTACCTTATTACGTAGGCAGATATTATATCGAAGTCTCAAAGATCTCCTATTTAATCACGCCCATATTAAGGGTTCCGTTGCCAAATGACAAAAAACGGAACCCTTGTAGATTTATCCTGTCCATCTGTCTGTCCGCCCGTATGTCCCCGATATTTTTTAAAGTAAGAGGAGAAAATTCTAAAAAATAAATAAGTTTGTTAAACGTAAAAAGAATTTTCAACGAAAATAAGACAAGCATTATGAATTGATACATCTTTGAGATATGGGACTTTTTAAAAACTGCAGCAGTAACTTTGTTTTTCATTAACATACTATAAAAAAAAACAAATTTAGTTTTGCTGTAGACTGCAAATTGACATATAAATGATCATTAAAGTATTGTTATTATATTGTTTGCTTCCCCTTGTTTGCAAGACCGACTTACGCTAAGCCTAATGAGCAGTTTATTACCGAGGTAGGTTATGTCTATAGGTATTACAAAGAGAAATAAAACCATGGAACCATTTTATCTATACTATATAATATAATATAATAATATTATAAAGAGGAAAACTTTGTTTGTTTGTTTGTTTGTAATGAATAGGCTCAAAAACTACTGGACCGATTTAAAAAATTCTTTCACCATTCGAAAGCTACATTATCCACGAGTAACATAGGCTATATTTTATCCCCGTACTCCCACGGGAACGGGAACTACGCGGGTGAAACCGCGGGATGTCCGCTAGTTAATCATAAAATTACATTATCCTTAGTTGTCCATAGTACTTACGTGAACTCCAAGGCACACAACTATCTACAAGGTATTTTCAAATATTGGTTCATTTCCTTGATTTATGATCCGTAGTCGAGCATATAAATATTGGCTCGACAGGAAATACAAATATTGGATACTACAGTGTAAAATATTTCTGCAAGATGTAAAAGGGGTAAAATGTAAATATTTCTGGTTGAAAGATTGAATAATCACCTTGTAAACGTACCTAATTGTGAACTTCATAGAAAATATAAAAAGTTGGGCGGGCTTAATTCCAAATGTTTTACACGCCTATCATGGTTTATTAATCACCTATGACGCATAAGACCAAAAACACGTCATTTTTTCATAGAAAACAAACTCCAGTATAGATAATAATATATTATTATTTATTTATTTCAGAGATTCTCCATATAAGTTGCATAATACTATCTTAAAATTCACTATGCACGGACACAATGCGACCGCTTCAAACATATGAATTTTTGATGACACAATTCGTATGACCACTTACAGATCCATTTCGAAGAAGTACAAAATGGAACTAAAGTTACATTCACATCACATAAATAAATAAAAATAGTCGAAACCCATTCGACCAAAACGTTCCAGAAAGCTGTAGGTGAATAGGAGGTCACGTATCTACTGCAAATCTTCCATATGCGGTATTCTTGCGACGTCGTTTTTACATTTTACTGGAGTCAAATGCATTTGTGGAAATATTGTTTTAAGAGATTGGGGTTCCATTTTGTCTATCTGAATTTGCATGCCACTTTTCTTTACGGGCTTATTCCCAATTGCGAAGAAGCCATTGCTTGCGTTGTAAAATGTTGAGAAACTGATTTGTGTAATTCTTCTCTCTTGTATTGATTTTTGGGAGATTTTGTTATCTTTGTTTACGGTTTTCGGATGTTTCATTTCAAAATAAATACCTCGATCTTTTTCTTAAAGGTGGTTTCTTGAAAGTGATTTTCATGTGGGCCTAACATAAGTTTCAAGCTTTTTAAAGCCATTATGAATCCATCACACCTTTGTTATTATTTATTCATTTTTTTTATAGGCAAACCCATCGTGTGAATGTTTGGCACTTTGTGCGTTTAAGTGCCGTAACCCATTACCGTTTTTAGAGTACGTCACCAGTTTGTTTTTTCATGAGTATTGGCGTATGCAATTCTGTTTTTTGCCCTTTGAAATGATGCACACTTTACTTTGTGAATATTTTGATCTGGTTCCTGAATAATTCAGCACTGTCTGATACACTATCATTAATGGAAACTAATCTCATTCCGTGTAACAATTCAATATCTCTTACCACTCTAACCCTCTTAAGTTCAAGTAACACCTAACCATTTTAACGTTAACTATTCATTTCCTCTATAAAAGCTCCGAGCGAGGTTTAATCATATTAAAACCACGGCTTCTAAATTATACATGCCATTACTTCGTCCTCTCAAGATTTCGCTCAAGGAGCCATGTTCTCGTTACAGCAACAGTTACATTTGAAACCTGTGGCACGCTGAATCCCGGCCCTTCAGTGGAGAGCCCTACTGGGCCAGACCGGAGCAACGCCAGTAAAAAATCTCCAGCTTTAATTGGATTGCCTTTTATTAGCGTAATAAAATTGGATTTACTCAGTCGAAACCGGACGCGTTTCGGCGCCCCGTTGTTTCGTTATTCCCAAATGGAATATTTGAATCGAGAAACGGTCCTTTGAGACGATGATCCAACGCTTCTGAATACAATCGTAATGATTGCTATTGGATTTTTTTTCGGGAAATTATTTGCGGAGCCATAATTAAATGGTTGGCTAACAGAAAAGGGTCTTTGTTGAATTGTCTGTTCTGGTTCTATTTTGACGTTTTCAATGATCCTTAGTGCTTAATAAATCTGATGATCCCATTTAATCAAGTTATTCATAACGGATAGAGCAGTTTCCTTGTACTATGACGTATTATATTTTATACAATACACAGTATACAATATAGCTTTTGCCGACGGCTTCACTCGCATTAATTTAGAATTTGATCAATTCGGGTTGTAGTCTGCTTGTAATGATATAATTCAATCATGATTCGAAAGACACATGGCGCATCTGTTATCATATGCACGTTATTGTGGTTACTACTTTACTTTACAGTACTTTTTTCGGGATGAATGGTACCCTATGTCCGTTTCTGTCACCTGTAACAAATAAACAAACAAACTTACCTACTTTCGCAATCAATAGTTAGGATTAAGATTTCAGAATATTTCTGATACCAACTACTTAAGGATTCCATTTCTTTTAAAACAACTGGCCTATTTTATAACTTAGTATCAACTTGTTACACGTAGTAATCAAGTATGATGTATTTTTACAGTAGCTGACTTCACTCTCCGTAATTTCTTATTACATCGTAGATTGCGCAGTAGGATTGCACAGAGGGGGGTTCGCATTTCGGAATGAGCTCAGTCGGTGTGCTATTCCATCAATGAACACCAATTACGAAATTAAGCCCTTTGGTAAACTCAGTGGGCGACTAGTCGGCTTAATCTGTCTGGCTTTGTATTAAAATATTAACCTACGTAAAATATTGAGACAGGTTTTTGTTGCTTTTATAAAACGGAATATAGAATGGGAACAGAAAATACAAATTATGTATCTATTTTTATATTTATCTATATGTATCTATTTTTATATTTATATTTATCTATTTTTGGCTGCATAGAACCATTTCCTAAATAGCGTATTATTTTCAAGACCATTTTTTTGAATGCGTATATTCAAAGGAAAATCGGAAACCTTATAGGATCACTTCGTTGTTCACCTGTCTGTCAGTTTGTCTGTCAAGTTTAATTACCATTACGCGTGGTGGGATAAAGTTGAAATTAATATTAATACTTATGCTCGCTCTTAGGCCCAGCGCACTTAGGAGGCGCAACGGAGCGCATTTGAAGAAAACAATTTTAATATAAACCTTAACTACTTTGATATAAGCTCTAGTAGTAGCTTGAGGGCGCTCCGAGTACCGCGTGCGAATTTATTCTTTTATTGACCGTATATCAAGGTAGTTAAGGTTTATATTAAATTGTTGTCTTCAAATGCGCTCCGCTGCGCCTCCAGCGGTGTGCGCTGGGCCTTAGAGCGAGCTCGAAGCTCTTGGAAAAAATCAAGGTTCAAGATTTCAGGTTACTATCAGCCTGCATCATACCACAGGTGGACAAAAGCCCCCTCCCCATGACTCCCAGCTGTTTCGGGATGGAATTTGTCTAGCTCCTCTCGCCACCTTTCCACTGAGCATTAATGTTACCTTTCTTCGCACTATTAAAATGGTTCAAACTGCCGTAAACTTCCTCACTATTAGTCTAACAAAGCTTATGAAGATGCGAGAAAAGGGCTCAAGACCCTTAAAGGCTCTTCGCAAGGTGCTCACGCGAACTCTTGCGTAGTTTTTGTATTTCCTTAACAATCCTTTGTCAAGATTACATAATTTGTTATGCAAATCAAGTTGCTTTTAGAGCCAGTTCACAATTTTTGAAATTATCTTATTTTATAAGCGCCCTTGTAGCAATTAGAAGACAGGTCTACGGTTACAGTTGGTAGTTTCGTATGGAGAGTAACTGGCAAAAAACTCCATGATTACCTACTCTGTTAGAAATATTTGGTTTTTGCAGTGTTCAAACTAAAGTATACGAGTGCAGATCAGTGGAGTAGTTAATAAAGACTTTTATGTCTTTAGTTGGTGCCAGTTAAGATGAGAATAGCGGTCATTGCCCTTTCCCTAATATCTCTTCGTACGAACCAAAACAAATGAACATATACAAGTATCGTGTTTCATTAGAAAAAATAGATGACGATTCAAGACTTGAACAAGCTTATTTTTGGTTTTCAGAAGTTTAATAAATGTAGGTGGGTCAATGACCGGTATTCTCATCTTATCTGGCACCAACTATACGTACATTCCCTAAACCTAGCGCGATATAACCTAGGCGCGTGTATTCAACCGTTCTACTGTTCTGCCATGTAAATTCGAAACCCAGACAGACATAGCAGTGTAGGCACACCATAAAACACCAGATAAAATCAACGAAGCGTCACTGGGCACTCGCAACAATATATCCAGTGCCACGTTCGACTCCAATGTGTCTATTTGGCAGAAAAAATATAATTGGATTGTTCCTGACGAGATAAATTGGAGGCCCGACACAATGTTATGCATGGCTCAGCCATTTATTGCCGTGATAAAATATATTACGAAAGGATCGGGACACGAAGGGTTTGGGAGGAATCAAATGTGACCCAACTCGATTGGCACCGGTGAAATGTGTTTAATTTCTGTTATAAACTTCAATGACTTTTAAATTGGTTAGGTACGGTTTAGGTTTTGTTGTGGTAAGGCGTTTAACGTGCGATGAATAAAATTTTAATGTTGATGGATGGAGGGGGAGAGGAAGATCAAAGAAATGAAGGATAGGTTGCGTGAGGAATGACATAAAAGAATAAGAATTTACTAATAGCGTGAAGATTGACAAGGGAGAATGGAAAGAAAAGCATGTTGCGTCGATCCCAAGTAACATGGGACCACGGCAGGAAGATTATGAGACGTTTAAAGTGGGAATACTCAAATATTCCGAAAAACTAAATTCCGAAAGTCACAATTCCGAATTTCATAATTCCGAAGAGCTATAATGTCTACTATTTAAAATCCCGAAATTCATAATTCCGAAAGTTATAAATACGAATTGTTTGTTGTCCAAATTTCATAATTCCGAAGAATCAAATGTCCGATGAGTCGACGTTAGTCCGAAAAACTTGCTGGCATGAGGAGCGTAGGCCGAAGGCCGGCGGAGCGACGACGACTTTTTATGACAGAAAATGGGTGTGTAATGTAAAATACGAGCGTAGCAAGCGCGCGTCATGGAGTCGCTGCGTCCTGTCGCAAAAATAATGAAAAATTTGCCCCCTTTTATCCCGACCGCGTAATTATCAACAGGCAGGTAAAAAAAATAATTTTTAATGTTTCTTATTATCAATAAGTCGGACTAATGTAATTCGGTATTTTGAGAATAGTAATATGAAAATGGGATTAATGATAAATCGGAATTGTGATTTTCGGAATTATATAGTGTACCCGTTTATAGTGCCACGTGGATGATACAAATCATTGCGTAGATCATTGTGTATCTATCTGCTAATCTGCTTCAAGCATGAAGACCACACGTATATGTAACGCGTTCACGCCCCGTTCACGAACTCAGATGACGCGATTGGCGACTCGACTTTTTTCAAGCGACATGCGCATGTTTAATTTGTTTCTTTAGCGTCAGTATCCACCCTCGAATCGTGAAGTCGGTCATAGACGAATGCTTGCTAGTTTTGCATGCAAAACCGAGTTCCATGGAGCAGACAAACTGCACATGCATAACCTATCGTCTATGACCAGCCTAAGCGACAATTTGTGGCATGATTTAAACACAATCTGTTATCTGTTTTATCCGCAATCTCGTGGCCAAGCGATTAGGTATCCGCACGCGCATAAAACATTTTACCAGCACAAGGCCTTGGATATCGACCTCATGAATTTTGAATTCTAAACCAATTTCTATTGGTCTCTATATCACGTGGGTGCTCTCAAAATAGTTTGTACATCGTTCGTGACGCAATAAAGGATTTACAGATAGCTTTATAGCTCAGCTCCTCCGTAAGACACAATGGACCGATTAAATGTTATTTATTAAATGGCTGACAAAGTGCTGGTATATTTTATATCTACACTAATATTATAAAGAGGAAAGATTTGTATTTTTGTGTGTATGATTGTAATGAATAAACTCAAAAATTACTGCGCCGATTTCAAAAATTCTTTCGTCATTAGAAAGCTATATTCACCCTGAGTAACATAGGCTATATTTTATCCCCGTAGTCCCACGGGAACGGGAACTACGCGGGTGAAACCGCGTGACGTCCGCTAGTTCCTCTATATTCGTATTCTCTTTGGAAGCATACAAGACAGGTACAGCATCAATTGTTTTTTGTCAAAGGCCTAATGTAACATAACCATCACGCTTGTAATCCCCGAAGGGTTAGGCAGAGGTGTACCTAAAAGTACACCCAATTTTCGTAAGTAATTTTTTAGTCCCATGGAATAGAGGGCGAGCCTATTGACATCAACCGGGCGCAAATCTAGACTCCGTGGCTGGTACTGAGAAATTCCTGATGAAAAAACCCAATGACACTTTGCCCGACCCGGGAATCGAACCCAGGACCTCAATGCCCAGCAGTTGCGCTTGCCCAACGAGGCAGGCCAATTTCTCTGAAAATATTTAAAACATAAAAAAAAAACTTTGTATATTTAATTTATACGTATATTCTAAATCAAGACGCCCCCAAAACTCGTCTAAGCCGTTTACAATTATAATGTATCGTCACAACCGAGAACAAACGACTTGATCCCTCATGATAAGTGTTGGTGTCTCCGCAAGTTTGCCGCTTTAATTTTCCAAGATAACTGATTATACTTGGTATTGTTTTTCTATAGGAAGTCTCGGGAACATTATCTTTAGCGTAGCTTCTGTAAGATTAATGATAATGGGTTCACAAGGCGCGAGGTGACGCTTACCCGGAGCGACGTAGCGGCAAAAAGAAAATATTAATACTTTGTTAACGTTGTGCTAGCAAAGTGCTGGGGGAAGTTTGTGTTCGAGAAGTTAGGGAGTTATCTATCTCTGGCGATACTGTTGTTCGTCATCTGTTTTTTTGAAGAATGTGATAAAAACCTGACTTTATATACAGTAAATAACTTTTCTTGTGGAATGTACATGGTCTTCCTTTTATTTTTAGTAAACTTTATGTACCTTTAGGTAACTTAAGGTAGTATAAAAAGGCATAAGTCTGAATTCTTGTTGCGCTGACGGTTGGTCGCGTACGGTCGGTCGTGACGTCAGCGAGAACAAAATACGGCGGTCGGTCGCCGTTGACGTCATGGCAGCGTCGCAGTATGGTGCTATATATAGAACACAATTTTAACTCGTACGCGACCGACCGTGCGCAACCGACCGTCAGCGCGATAAAAATTCAGGCCATAAGAAACCGAAAGAACATTTTAGCAGGTTCATCATCCCAAGCTCTTTCCCAAGTGTGTTAGGGTAGACTTCAAGTCTAACGAAATGCAGGTGAATACCAGTATATTACATGGAGCGACTGTCTACCTTACTTCCGCAACCCAGTTAGTACTAGGTAAAACGATACCCCTTGGTAATACTGGTTGTCAGACTTTCAAGCCACTGACTAGCTGTAACGACAAGCTGTCACAGATCTACAAATGACAGCCAGGACCAACGGCTTAACGTGCTTTCCAAGGCACGGAGGAAACTCGTCGGTATGTAATGGGTGTTCACCCATCCACGGACCAACCGCTGCAAGCACGGCTTATCATTAAGATCGACCTGAGCAGCTGTAATTTTGCACATTTCATTGAAACAAGAGTAGCTCTCTATATTGATTCAATTGGAACACAGCTAAAGAGAAGTCATTGCAAAAACTAGCCACCAAAGATGAGTCAACAGCAATTCCCACCAATCACTATAAATTTCTAATTCTATAATCACTATAAATTTCTTCTTATTACTACGACACATCACTTCAAAGGAATTTCCTCTAATTGCAACTAACTCATCATGCTCACCTAAATAGCCATAAAATGTTTAGACGTAACATATCTTAGTTTCTAACATATCCTGTTGTGAAAACAGGTTAGTCCTGTTTGAACGCGGAAAAACTAGAGCAAAATAGTGAAAGAAAAAAGATTTTCGAGGTAAACAGGATGCTACGCTGAGGACAACCGATGACTCGAGAGGCTTACGTAAATGGTAACTGGTAGGTAATTGCATACTCTATATAATAGCTTTATAGTGTCGCTAACGTTTACGTGCGCGTTTGATATTCCGCTGTTACAGACTACCGGGATATTTTTGGTTGGAATAAAAGACTCGTGATTTTTTTTCAGTCATTTCCCGTAATAGTTTGATATTATGTAGGGTTGATATTTTGTAGGTATACTTTTTTGCGTTAAAGATACGAAAATCTTCATTGGCAAAAAGGTTTTTGTTATAAAAGCGTGTCTAGATTCTGATCCTAAATACATAAAGTCCGTACCTAACACTAATGAGTACATAGCCAGCGGTCTGGTTTTGCCAAAATGTGGGTTTTGCGGTGGTCTATTTCCACAAGTAATTAATTTAAGTGTGAACTTGACTGACCCAAACAAATTCTCTTTCCAAACACGTATATTTTATTGCTTTGCATTTTTAGTGTAATCGTGTGAGAGTACCAAGATCGGAGATGCTACACACAATATTTAGACGACTACCTGCGCCCTGCGGTTTCACCCGCATAAGTTTTGAAACGTGGGAATATCGGGATCAAAGTAACAGCTATACAAAACAGCTACAGCAGGGCAAAATTTTCTTACTTTGAGTTTATTGCAATTTTCTTAAGCGTACCAAATTTTTTTTAGAAATAAATTTTTGCCTAAGTTACTACCTGCTTTCTATTGGTGAAAAAGTGGTTAAAATCAGTCCAGTAGTTTTGGAGCTTATTCAGTACAAACAAACAAATCTTTCCTCTTTATAATATTGGTAAAGATGAGGTTTAAAAAATCGGTCGGTTTTGTTAGAATTGTGCCAAGTCAACTCGAACATAATTCAGAAATGGTAGATGACACCCAGTGGAGTTTGCCGATCGGCACGATCCGAGTAGATAGTACCTAACATTACCCCAATATGGTAGGTACTATCTACTCGGATCGTCTCGATCTACCTTAGTTGATCAGTGAACATTCCTGAATTGACCGTGCCGACCCGAACAAGCACCCATAGAAATCATGTCGATGATTAATATGTTACCTCTAACAACAACAATAATCTCGTAAAAATAATAATAATAATAATCTCTGTTAACAATAATCTCGTAAAAATGAATCCATTACTAATTTCTATCCCGTTCCACCTGCCATTATTTTATTTTCTATTCTCTGTCGAGTTTCAGGTCAGTTGCCTTATTGCGAATATCGTCCATTTTCTCATCAATTGCTTGGCAGAGCGTAGTGCTCATTGCGATAAAAATATTGATTTTAAAAGCTTGATTTCAAAGCTTAATGTACTATCGTGAACTAAGAAACAGAATAAAAATAAATCTTTTTTATCGATGTTTGTTGCTTGCCTTTTTTATTTGATTAGTTTTTCATGAAAATAGGTTGATTTTTAATTCTTGTTGGTACACTTGCTAGTAGTTTTTCCTAGGTAACTTACACAAATTTTCTATCAGAATACAAGCTATTTAATAATTATTTTTTATGAAAAGTGCTCAAAGTTATTGTTAAATAAAACCTTTGCAACACGGGTCGTTCAAGCTAGCAAAAACTGTTGCTAAAACTGAAATCAGAAACCCTGCCTAACATAGGAATACAAAAAACTTCCAAACAACTTCACATCCTAGATACTCCCCATATGTTTTGAAAGTCAACCGAGCAAAACGGATTACTACAGTGCTCGTATATCTCACAAGCTCGTCACTAGTGACTAGTGATGTACCGCCGCCATTTTTGTAGCTAACGGTTTATCAACAGGCTCACAAACGATGTGAAACCGTACTCAACAACACAACACTACAAAGGATTCTGGTCGTACAAAGGAGAAAGGGATGTTTTCAAGGAAAGCTGTTATTGAATAAAAGTATAATATAGGTATTATGTGTTTTGCAGTACGTCTTACATTCAGTGGTAGCGCAAATCTGAACAGACGAGAGAGAGAAAGAAAATAAAATGTAACAGAATCATGAGAAAACATCTGGAAAATAAAATTATTACAAAAAGTAAGACTTAACAACAAGGATCTTGTATACGTTGAGTTCCGTATATTTTTGACGGTAAGGATGATGCTAAGGATACCGAGCATCGGTTTTCAGTGGTCACGATATTTCAGTCGCCAGCTTAGAAAATTCTGCGTCGAAATTCTAAATCGTTCTGTCCCGCTCGCACTATCAAGAAGATTATTTTAGGGTGAACTACACTATTGAGGGAACTGGTGGGTAAATTCAACAAATTATAAGACGATTTTGAAAATTTATTTTATTTAGAGAAAGGTAGATTATTTATTAGTGGACTGTATGGAGGATTCTGATTATCGTCTTGGGGAATCAAAATGACACGAACAAGCGACAATAGCTTAAGATTCTCCTGGGCCACGTGGCGGCTTCGATGGTGCGGCCGGCGTTTGATTGAAACACTGGTTGTGAGTGTCTTCTGGTGCACCAGGTCGCGGATAGCCCCGGGGCCGCTAGTTGTATGTCGCGATTCCGGCGGAAGGCGGTTTGACCTGCAGGCTGCGTATACGCAGCGCGCTCGTGATGCGAACGTTTAGCTGTCTTGAAGTGGAGTCTTTATATTGCGGTTTGCGATAGCGGGATATCCGACACGGCGCGTGATCAGTAAGATACCAGTGCGGCGCGGTGCGGTAAACGTACAGTGAGGCGCAATGCAGCCACACTCGACAAAAGTCTTATACTTGATTCTCGACTCGATAATTCGGCAGGCGAGCGCAATAACGGGAGGGAAAGAGATGGGCATATAACGTCGCCTGTTTCTATGATCTACGTCATATGAAAGGATCAATTGATGAGTAGAAAAGTTACAAGCAGGGTTACGAGATGGCGTCACTAGGAACGATGACAAATACTCATCATTTACTCAGGCTTTTCCCAACTATGTAGGTCAGATTAGCAGTAGCTCCCAGTAAAATACTGGTATTCAGCTGCATCCATAGTAATATTCCAATAATGCTTACTAGTTCTCAATTAGGTACACCAAATATTATGCAACGGAACAATGTTTCAGCAAAATTTTCGGCATAAATTCCAAAATGTAAGCTACAAGACTACACTATATTGCATTAATAAACATTAAACATTACGTGGGTGTTTCAATTAACACCTAAGCTTTAATAACCGGAATCGTAATTGCTAGGCACGCCTGTCGTGTGAAGCAAATAGCGTACAAATGCAAAAAAAATGTATTTGGAATAACTTTAATTAGTTGCACTTCGGTTTATTACAGGTTATTAGTTTTCTATTTTTATTTTGAAACGATGGACAGAGAAATAAAAAGGCGTAAATGATAGCGGGACGAAGAAGCCGCGTGGTATCCGGCAGAGTAGAATAGAACCAACCAGAGTAGAATAAAACAAGAGGCGCACGTGGAACACGAACGCGCCTTCAACACGGCCTGTCGTCGTCATGAGACGGACGGACGGCGAGCAAGCCCATAGCTCTCCGTCTACAGGCCCGCGACGTGTTACCGACCCCAAGTACAAGTATTTGTATTTTTATTTTGAACGGCTGTTTTGCTTACCACTGTTATTCTAGAAGTCGGCCCGTGGAAGGTTGAGCATCTATTATATAGCCTAAAAGTTGGTGTGCCAATTGTGTCTATCCTACTGGGTTGTGTCGTGTAACTAGGTAAGTTTACTTAGCGATCTTAAAAACCGTGTGTTTCAGATGCTTTCCGTTAGACTGCGTACCAACCGCCATACCATACTTCCATACTTGGGAAATGGGTTGGTGGGTATCTGTGATGAAAAGGACAGTAATAAACATTATTTTCTAAAGCCTCCTCTTAAGCTGGAAATGAAAGTCGAATGCAACTTTTACTAAATTTAGGTACTTATCTCTAAATAAAAATTGTCCATGAAAACGTTTTGTGAAATAATGTACTTAACTAATATCTAATAAATAAAAAGGCATGCAAAACTACGATATCAGCTGTTCCAATGTCACAATGCATAAATTAACAGCTAATGAGACTTCAATGACATGAATGGTCACGTACACGTAAACAAATAGATTGTTTCAGAACAGTATCTATTGCACCTGTAGATATTCATTAGAATTTAATAGAATCTATCGTTATCAATCAATTAGATCAGTGAACTTGAAAATTTGATTGCTCTCTGTCAATGACCGAGTTACGGTACAGTCAACCGTAGATATTAGCAACACTTTCATTGCGAATACCACCTTTACTGCTACGACAAAAATTCAGTGTCAATGTGAATTGTCAGAGAAATGTGCGATTGACCTTACAAGTGATAGTGCCGCGAAAATAACTGTTGCCAATCAATAAATTGATTTTATTACATAACGGGCATGGTTTGAATTGTTATTTCGATTGTAATGAAGGCAATAAAACTATTAGTCGAGCAATTATGGCGAATAAAACGTTAATTGTGTGCGTTTGAGATAAACCGATTAAAACTGTGACAAAGCGTTTTGTGGTACCCCTTTACAGACTAAAATAAATTCTCAAAGTATTGTGTAGGCTACAACACAAATGGCAGCCCCATAGATTTTTTCCGTCTCTCTTTTCTGTTACATATTGGTGCCGATTCCCTTGTTCACAAACTAAACTAAATTTAAGTTGAATGCATCTTTCTCTTTCTATTTCATTATGAAAAGGACAGAAGATAAATATTAGTTTAATCCTGTCAAATTAGTCAGCACCTGACGTAATTTGATGTAATTTTAGTAGTCAACTTTTTAATCGCGTCTAAAACTTGTATGGCGCTGATTAATTTGACAGAACATAACTAAAATTTATCTTCTGTCCTTTTCTTAATGAAATAGAAAGAAAAAGATGCACTGAACTTAAATTTGGTTTAGTTTGTAAACAAGGGAATCGGCACCATTGAGTAGCTAAATGTTCGACTCTTATAAAATACGTGCCCGCGTTTCTTATGTCTGACAAACTTATCCTATAATAATGTTAACCATTTCGCTAATAGGCTGGCGAACGAAAAAATACTTAACTGGTGTTCCAAAGGCACCGCTTCACTAGTGCAATTAACTACTTTAATTGGGTATTGAAGTTTTCCTATCATGTCACAAATATTGCAACGACACGAATCGCAGCGCTTAAACACCAATTTAATACTACAACAGCCCATAACGTCCACTGCTGGACATAAGCCTCTCCCATAATGGGAGGAATTTGCCGTAATCTCCACGCTTGGCAGGCGGATTGGAGATCGCAGTGATGAAAGACTAACAGAAAACGCTGCTGCCCATTCTCAGGTCTACGGAGGCGCAAGGTGTTCTGCCTCAGACATTAGTCGCCTTATACGACACCCGTGAGTGTAATGGGTTGGTTCTATTCTACTCTGCTGGATACCACACAGCGATCAATTTAATAAGTTAGTAAATAAACCCAAAATAAATCCCAAACCCCAGATTAAAGATACGTTAAAGAAAATACACGCTTGTCGATTTTAACTAAACCATAAATATAGAGTAGACCGGTACATACGAGACGTGCGCAAACGTGAATTGCAGCTGCAAAGTGAGATGTGCCCTCTCAAAAGCCTCCCTGCACTAATGAGGAGGCGAGAGTGAAAATTTTCCCTCTCGAAAAGAAAATTTCAACTCCAACTATCTTCCCACTAAACGTGCGCTACATTTTTAAATGCGTCCATTACGAAATATTTTTTACTTCTGTGCGGGTAAGTACTTTAGTGGTGATTATTTTTTTTCTGGTAGGCGTTTTAGGGTTGTGCATTTTAAAAGCCTAAGGGCTGTGGCATTACTTTTTACTTTGGGGTATTGAAAAAAAACTTTTTAGCAAGAACTATACAAGAATAATGTCTTACTTGAAATTTGTTTTGTCTAATCAAGAAAATTATCTTCTTAATTTTATTTAAAGGATCATCAAGCAGATAATGGTGAATAAATACATTAAAACATATAATAAAACTAGCGGACATTTATTTTCCTCTATTCCCCCCCCCCCCCCCTTATAATTGTGAATGTCAAATAGGTAATTGACAAATAATTTGCAATAAAATAATATTACGACTATCAATTAAGATGTAAGCTATCTTAACTTTCAAGTTGGATCAAACTGCACACGGTGTGCAAATTTGATTAAATTCGGCTAAGTAGTTTAGGAGTCCATCGCGGACAAACAACGTGACACTAATATATTATATATTTTGTGATGAAATTACAATTTATTTTCCTTCTTAATTTGTTTTTAGTATTGTTTAAGTATTTGCAATCGATGAACTGACATTTCTCTGACATTCAAAAGTGGTCTAATTGAAATAAATGCTTTGAATTTGAACTTGTCACCTCTAATAAAATATTTTAGTGTAAAAACCTTTCTCCTACTCCGACAGTAAAACTCGGGCTTGGCCACTTTTTTAATTTACAGCGCTTTCAGACAACGAAGTAGGAATATTTAGGTTTAAGGCTCACTCGTTTTACGACCAACCAAATGGCCAGTAACTGGTGAACGAATTAAAATTTACTCTATTTTCTGTACAACACAAGTTTTAATTCTTTCTAGTTAATGGTTCTTTAGTTTATAATTATAGAAGTACGAGTAGGTATTTAGGTTTTTTTTTTTTTATATTTTGCTTGAATATGGATTTAAGCAAATCGTAACAGCAATAAAGGCATTTGCCATCCTGTTTTGCTGTCACGATTTTATATATTAAGTAGGTCTCTTCTGAGTTGCGAGTACACTGGACCATGGTGGACTCAGTAGCTTTCTTGATGAGATCAGTCCAGCGAGTTGGTGATCCGCGTTATAGGGCATTCTCTACCAGTCAACCTTTGGGTCAACTAGGAAAACATAGTGATAGCGTACAAAATAATGTCTAAAAAACTAACTTCTTGTTTACGAGAATTTATTTACTTATCTTACTTACTCTTCTGATCTCTTGCCCTCCACCTGACCACCACCACCAGTGAACCACCTGAACCACCAGTGTTAAGTACGTAGCTCTATAATATGTAATTTGCAAGTAAGTATTGCATTTTCAAAACTTTTCCTGAGATTAATTGGCTGTTACATCTTGATTATTAGCAAATCATTAGTTGATTAACTACCACCAGCCACCACCAGTCTTACCAAGGGGTATCGTATTACCCGGTTACTGGGTTGTAGAGGTCAGATAGGCAGTCGCTCCATGTAAAATACTGGTATTCCGCTGCATCCGGTTAGAGTGGAAGCCGACCCCAACATAGTTGGGAAAACGCTAGGAAGATGTTGATTAACCACATAAACCACACAATGACACAGCTAATTAATATTATCCACCAAAACTACCGTCTCCTCGCACATTGTTAAACCTTATTTCTTTAACTTTTTAATCTCTAAACAGTGCTACTACTACTTGAATGATTTCGATAGGGGCGAGTAAATGAGTAAACATTTGTGAAATAAAAAGATGGCGGCAAAGTTAGTTCCGATTTGAGCTCGCACTAAAAGATCCTTGCACAACTATATCTTTTCATCCTTGATTAAATCAGCATAAAGTTAATACTTATAGATGTTTATCAAGCTAAGCTCTGTAGCCGACGTCGAACGTAGAAACTATTAATTTTACTGCCGACGTCTGCGTCTTGGGAACTTTATTGATGATACAAAGAAAGCTTTGAACGCACTATGATTAAATGATTTTAGTTGGAAATGGGTCGTGTTACAAGCGACACTTTGTTCCATTCGTCTGAATAAAGAAAATTCTTCGGTTACACATTAAAGTTCTTTTAGTATCTTAGGTACCTAGAGTAGGTTTCTGTTACCATACGTAAACAGGGTCCGAAAAACTGAATTCAAAATCTCTTACGCATTTTGCTAGTGCTTAAATTGATAATTTCGAAACCGGGTGATAACAGTAGTTGTGTTTTTGGAGTGGCCTCACTCCACTTCAAATACACAATAACAAAAAAAAACCGTCCAAGTGTGAGTCGGACTCACGCGTGGAGGGTTCTGTACCATCGTAGTAGGGGAGTCCGCTTTTATATTTATTTTGATTTTATTATTTGTTGTTTTAACGGCATCGGTAACAGAAACACACATTCTGTGAAAAAATCACCTATTACGGATCATGAGATACAGCCCGCTGACCGACAGGACGGACGGGCGGGCAAACGGACAGAACAGGCTTAATAATAAGTAAGATCCCGATGCTTATCCTCCGGGTACAGAATTAAAAAAAAACCGGCCAATAGCGAGTCTGACTCACGCACCGAGGGTTCCGTACAAACTTTTTAAAGGACAAACTTAACTTTGCTGTTCGATCCCATGAAACGGCTATTGAACCAACCGCAAATAATAAGTTTGTAAAAGTAAAATCGCTTTTTTTGTTATCAAACTACATATTTACGGTTTTCAGATGAAATGACAAGAAATTGATCTTTTATGGGTTCTTTTTTTAACTTTTTTAGGTACAAAACCCTAACAAAGTAGGTATCAATTCAAAATACGTGTGATATTCTAATAAATACATGCATACGACGTACAGTCATGAACACTTACCTTTTCATACCCCACCTTTATAAGGTACTGTCTCAATCGCGCTTAATGCATTCTAATCCTTAAGATGAACCACTTAGAGGGACGATAAACCTTCATCGACTGCCCTTAATTTTGGGTGTTACTTGCTAAAACATCAAACTTAAGGATCCCTGCTTAAGTAGCGGTGACTTCAGATCGTAAAACCGGCATAGCCTGAACCGGGTAGGGGTGACGTAGGTAGCAACTTAGAATAAATAACTATCTACCATCAGTCTAAAGTGCCAAACGATTATGTTGGTGCTTAAAATGTAGTGCTTGCTTGTTAAGGTTCTAATTATTATTTTAATTATTTATATTTGAGTGTTGATTATGAGCTTTTACTGCTGTTAGTCATATTTTAAAACAGTGTTTTTCAACCTGCCGGTCGCGACCCCCTGGGGGGAAGCTTTTGTAGGGGGGTCGCAAGAGGTCGCGAAAACTAGCTCAACAAACAAAACAATGAAGCCTAGAAAGATAGATTTAATAAGAAAACATTAAATAGGATATAAACATTTGTATATTCATACAAATTAACAAAATAAAACCTAGTACTCATCCATCTTATTGAGGTTTCGCTAATTTGTCATTAACTAATTTCTCCCATTGTGGATCCGTTTTTGCTACATTGAGAATTAAATCGAATTCCAAATTTAAAAAAAAAACCGGCCAAGTGCGAGTCGGACTCGCGCACGAAGGGTTCCGTACCATTATTATCAAAAAACGGCAAAAAAATCACGTTTGTTGTATGGGAGCCCCCCTTAAATATTAATTTTATTCTGTTTTTAGTATTTGTTGTTATAGCGGCAACAGAAATACATCATCTGTGAAAATTTCAACTGTCTAGCAGTCACGGTTCATGAGATACAGCCTGGTGACAGACAGACGGACAGACGGACAGACGGACAGACGGACAGACGGACAGACGGACAGACGGACAGACGGACAGACGGACAGACAGACGAACAGACAGCGAAGTCTTAGTAATAGGGTTCCGTTTTTACCCTTTGGGTACGGAACCCTAAAAACAAAATATCCGAATCCTAATAGGGAATATGCATAAATTTTATTTTTCTTATTTCGATACAGAATGTTAAAGTACTATTAAAAAGAATGACAAAAAGCGAAAACAAGACATAAATCGGCCAAACAACACAAACGTTATAACCATTTAAACTTTTGTTTCTATCTCTTTCTAGATAAACGGAATTTAGTGTGGATTTTGTACATCGATGCAGCGAATGACGTCATTCGCTGTATCGGATCTCTCTGTCTAATCAGCAGTTTTAAATGCTTATAACTTAGTATTTTTATAGATATTAAAAAAAAAAAAATTCACTTTGCTATTTCTAATGTTAATACGCTTTGTTTAAAGTGATAAAAAAAACATCATGCATATACCCTATTATGCAAATGCATATAAAAAAATGTGTGGATTTAATATTTGTAACATAATAAAATAAATGAAAAAAAAGCGAAGGGTCGGGGGTCGCCAATATGTTTCATACTATGGGGGGTCGTGTCATGAAAAAGGTTGAAAACGCCTGTTAATAATCCTAATTGATGGTTAGTTTAGTTAAGAATTTTGCTAATCCTGACACTGTTAGTAGCATAGCAGCATGCACTGCTGGGTAAACCTCTGCCCATGGCTTTCCGTTCTTTCGATCCTGGGCTGTTGTTGGCCTTTTACGAGATCTCATGCGTTACTTTCTGGCTGTGTCAGGGCGTCACATAGCCTGAACTTGTAATTTTGGCACACGGCTCAGTGGAAATACGGAAGACGTGGTCAGCTCAGTCTAACTTTAGCTTTGGGGCTTTTTGAGCAACGTTAGTAATAAGGAGTTTGGAGTGCAATGTGATGTTGCACAGTGTGCCAGTTGAAGCCTACATACTTTTATTACTACGAACCAAAGGTCTTTTGAATATCATCTGGATCTAAGATAACCTCCACTATCGACAGGTCAAGCAATAATGACCCGTTTGCTCCTAAAAATACATCTAAAACGAAAATTGCTAAAATTACTCCTCACATAAAAGACTTCACACGTTAGCAGTTTTCTCTATCAGCAGCTTATCCATAGCATTTATGTGAAGCTCTTCTACAGCATAATAACCTTGTAAACTTTCGATATTATAGAGGTGAGTACACAATTTTAAGAGCTTCACTAGAGCTTTGCTGAGGTGAATGACTTCTCAACGACATCGACAATACTCCGGACTGCTCCCAAATAGTACGTATTGCATTGACGTCAGACTAAATGGTGGATAGAATAAAATTTGTTGTGTGTACGTGCTGATGGTTTAGTATTGGCAGATGTTTTTTTGTTTTGTTCAGAAAATACTATGAATTCAATTCGAATCCGAATATTTAAAAAAATATTTGGTATTAATTTATTTTGGTAGTGGAATAGGTACAGTGAGTGAGTTCACTAAGACGTCAGTGAAAATAAAAGAATCTAATACTCGTATTGCCGATTCTTTCTAATAAAACTCCATACTACATTGAGCCAGTTCTAGGTAAAAGTTTAGCTGGCGAAGTTCGGTCTACTATATTAGATAATTTAACGCATTGTGTAACATAGAAATACATAGTTTGTGCATTATGATTTTTTCCTCTAACGAGATAGGATACCATTTTTGAAATAGAAACTGAAGTACTTGCTTAATCCATTAACGCAACCCAAAATGCACCTACAGAAGCACACAATTAAGGTCTAAAAGCGAAAATGCAACTACTGAGTATAAAACGCTCGGATAGTTAATGAACCAAAAGCTGGGAGCACACCGACATCACAGACGTACAGATCCGCCGGCGTCGGCTAATTCGATGAACTGCTATTCGTTCCGGGGATGCATCTCAAAGTGATATGTCTGATTACAAAAATGTATGCACCATAATCTAATAACCAACCGCACTGAAGCCGCCATGTTTGGTCGCGAATCTCAAACTTTTATGTAGTCTATTGTTATGACAGTTTTAGGTTTCGTTCGGTTGTTCTTTAATTTGACTACTTATTTGTTTAGGCTTCCCCCATATTTATTATTTAGGTACCTTAATTACTCCTGCATAGATAGAAAACTTTTATACTGGTACAGGATCTAACATTTTAACGTTCACTAGAAAATTATAAGGTGGTTAGGCCGCTATTTGTCCATTTGTGTTGTCACAAAAATACATACGGGTTTTATCTTCCAAATTCATTTGTAAAACTTTCAACAACGTTACAAGCTTAGGAACTTAAAGTGCTAAGTGCTAATTGTTGTTCTGCAGTTTCTAATGCTTCTTTTATTCAATGGCATCACTGAATACCTCAGACCGCTATCTGCATGCATACTAGCTCCACTGAAGGGACGGTTTCACTCACTTTGGGACTCGCTGCTTCAGAGAACTTCGCCAATATTCACACAGCGCTCTCGTTAGAGGCAGCCGGTCATTTGCTTTTTGAATTTCCATCGGTTTAACATAATTTCAACGTATGATACGAGCATTGCTCCGTGATTTTATCGACGCTGTATTTTCATTGAAAATTAAATTTTTACTGCCGCTTATTAGCCGGAAAGGACCGAAAATGGACGTTTTGTGGTGAGATCCAATTATCCGGTCGTACCATATCGTATAAAGTGGGCTCACTGCATAATAAATGCACTATGTTATCAATATTAAGTGCTAAAGTTTGCTGGTTTGGCAAAACTAGTCCTCAATTTGTATAGCCGCTTAGAATAACTAATTTAACAGAAATTTTGTTAATCTGTTTATATTATTTGCTGTTCTAGGTTTATTGCGAAAGGTTTTAATAACAACAATTTAGGTGTTCCTAAACTTGAAGAGCGAGTTTTGATATCCTTGAGTTAGCACTTTATTTCATCTTCAACATAATTTCTAAAAACTTTCTAAAGACGCAGACTCGTGTGTCTTCTATAATAATAGGTATATAAAAATATCTTATTACAAGATCATTACGTGATCTTCAAAGAGTTCGGTCGTTGTGAAGGTGGTTCTTGTATTTCAAAGGCGACAACTTTGCTCTTAAGTATAAAACGGTTTCAAAGCACGCGTACGTACCTTTAAAAATGTTCACACAATCGTAATTTGTGTTCTCTTATTGTTTGTTCTTCTTTTGCGAAACCTTTTAGCGTCTCGCTGACGTATTGCGAAACGTGTTGATTTTGTGTGTCAAAATAACGAGGAAATAAAGAGTAAAATACGGAAACGTGAAAGTTCAAAGACCTTTCATGTGAGCGTCACAGGAATGGAAAGGTAAGGAGTTTCCCTAATTTAAATAATAAAGTTGACAAAAAAATGTAATTTCAGGAGAAATAATATCGTAAAAACAATAAATCTCTGCGCGGTCGCTTTCATAAACACGCGTGCACAATCTACGTTCGATATAACGCCTTTAGCAGCCTCACGTTGCCGGTATATCCATCCAATTTGGAGAGATTATGTAAAACACGCCGAATTGTTTGCGTTTGTTTTATAATAAGGGCACACGTCGGTGTAATAATGTCATAAATGTTACATGACGGGGGAAGCCACCGGGAAGTGTGTGCCTATATTAAAATTCCGCCATTTGAAGCGACAAATAACTGCCACTCTCTGGGCGTAGAATATTATGTATACGTACGCACTTACGCGTACGAAAACTCTCTTGTATTCTACGAGATATTTTGGTTGTAAAGTAACTAGTTTATTCCAGTTTATTTATGTACAACTGAGAGGCGTGATATATGGTCGGGTGTTTAGCAACACTTGCTATAACTAAAGTTCCCGACTTGACCCTTATTATTTATAGAGAAAAGTCCCAGCCGTAGGGGCGTAACTTTTGAGTGACTCTGACCTTTTATTTCTAGGACATCGTGAACGATGGAAAACTTTCAAGACAGTGTGATTTTCTGTTCCCAATTTATTTTAAAGCAAAGTTTCGTTAGAGTTCTTATAATATGAAAAGTTGGAACGAGTCTTGAATAGTTTTTCAATGTGATTGTCTTATTTGGTGCCTATATTAAACAACGTGACTTTGTAAGGGCATAAAATTCATCTTGATTATTTATTGCGACCACAAACATTTTGATTACGTAAACAATCTATTCAACTTTCGTAAGATTTACGAGTCTCGTTCTATGATTACAGGCTTTGTTCACCCATTAGATCTATACCTACTTAATCAATTTAATTCGAGATTGATTCCGATATCTCGAGTAAGTACCTACTCGGTTAATTTTCAGACTTATCATAAGCGGCACTTAAGGCAAAATTGAAGTAGATAATAACAAAAGCATGGCATTAAATTGTCTATTAATTCTAACTACTTTGGGATTAGACCGATCAATATAACCGATACCCTCTTATCTAATGATAGCCTGGTACTGTGAAATTGAATGTTAATTAGCACTTTAGGGTAATGCAATAGCTACTACTATTATCTTCGTAGATAGATTAGGTCTATTGTTTTGAAAACGTTAATATAAACTATGATGGTTTTTAATATATAATAAAATCAAAATATCTAACCCTAAATGCTCCGAATTAGTGTTCCAGGTGCAAACGATGATCCTTTTTCAAACAATATTATTTATTTTTTTATACAGGGTGTAAACAACCTCATCACGAAGCCGTCAACCAAGCATTCATTAAGTAACTTTAACCAAAAAAATATTGCTGGGAAACGACTTTTTTTTGGGGTGTAAAATCATGTATTGTGGTAGAACTCATTGTAACGCACTTAAAACATTGTGCTGGTGCAATGGATGAATTGAATAGTACGGGTGGGGTTCACGGAGGTGTTTAGAGTAAAAATCTTACCATAAAAACATGTATTTAAAAAAAAAAAAAGAACTTGTCAAAAAGATAGAACTTTGACCAATATCTCCGTAACTAGAAGGTTCCCAGGTATGGTGTACAACAAATAAAAAATGATTGCAATGATGGGGAGAACAAGTGCCTTTCGGTTTCGATAAGAGGTTTTCTCCGATTGTACATTAACGTTTAATTGTAATAAATACCAATTAGATGCTCTTTGAGCCGTGTGGTATCCGGCAGAGTAGAATAGAACCAACCCATCACACTCACGGGTGTCGTATAAGGCGACTAATGTCTGAGGCAGAACACCTTGTGCCTCCGTAGACCAGAGAATGGGCAGCAGCGTTTTCTGTTAGTCTTTCATCACTGCGATCTCCAATCCGCCTGCCAAGCGTGGAGATTACGGCAAATTCCTCCCATCATGGGAGAAGCTTATGTCCAGCAGTGGACGTTATGGTTGTTGTTGTTGTTAGATGCTCTTCATCTACGAACTTATGTAAATAGGTTATAAAACATCGACAATTAGAAAAAAAAAAAGACATAAAACCACTACATTCTTGTTAAGCGGTAAGACAAAGCTTGTAAATTATTCGGTTTGTTAAACGTTCCAAGTTTTTAACTACACGCAATTGTATGAAAAACTATTTGGGAACTATCAAAGTTCGCGGAGAATTACCGCTTGCAAATTGCCAGTAATTTTGAATGAAAATGAACTTTGAAAATTCGTGTGAAGGTAACTTGGTACTGCTGGGGTTAATTCGTATTATGACTCGGATGATAGTAAAATATTAAGGAGCTGCACTCTGGTATTCAGACGGGATTATTTTAATAAAGTGAAGCTTTGTTTATTGCAGTGATAAAGGAGTGTGATAAATTAAGCTATTTAAGTATTTTATACCAAGGGGTATCGTATTACTCGGTACTAACTGGGTTGTGGAGGTCAGATAGGCAGTCGCTCCATGTAAAATACTGGTATTCAGCTGCATCCGGTAAAACTGGAAGCCGACCCCAACATAGTTGGGAAAAGGCTAGGCAGATGATGAAGTATTTTATTATCGATGTCTCACTTCAGAGAAAAGTCTTGCTTTTTTGTTTCCACACAATTCTGAGCCAATGGTGTCAATTCTGTTGTGCACAAACTAAACTTAATTTAGGCTATTGCTATATTTTTCTAAAAGGCAGTGCGACAAAAGGACGGCTATAGCTATAAATTAAGTTACAGATGTCAAACTAGTTTATGCCTTGCGCTTCACCGTGTTTTTAGTCGACATGTTTTCACGTGCACCCTTCATTTGTATGGAAATATTAGAGTTCCAACTAAATTTGACAGCTCTAAATTAAATCCGTCTCTTTCTCGTTTTATTAGAGAGAAAAGGATAGCAATAGCCTAAATTAAGTTTAGTTGGTGCACAACAAAATCGACACCAATAATTAAAAAAAAGTTTTTATTTTTTATTTATTTATTAAAAAAAATATTATTATATCTTAATAAAATTATACTTTAAAAAATAAATGTTTTTTTTATACCTATGAGATTCGTAGTTTGATCACATTCTGTATGATATTTTATTTCAATGAAATGAAAGGACCTATTTTCTTTTCGTGTCGAAATATTGAGATAATTTTTTGTTGCATTTTCAGTGCCAGTTAGAGGGTAGATATAGTTCGGTCCAAACTGAATGGCGGCTCGGAAGTTAGGTGCGAGTGACGGTCTGCGCAGGAATAACGCTTTAAACTTTATGGCAATTCGTAAAATCTAATGTAAAGCTGTGCAGACAACAATTTTAGGTATCAGCGGGGCGCAGATGACGAATCGTTTTGTCTGTACAATGCGCATACCGTCACTTGCAGCTAACTTCCGAGCCGCCATTAAGTTTGAATCGAACTATAAGTGAGATAAAAACTCTAGTAAAATATACCACTTATCTATAAAACAGTATTTTAAACCTGAAATGAACTCTATAGAACATAAATCTCACAGTAAATAAGTATACAAAGAGTTATTCGCCGTACAAATTGGCTGAAGTTGTATTAAATTTTTCGTTCAGTCCCAAACGTGTTATCACAGCTCGTATTACTGAAATACATTAGTACTAAATTTCCCAAATGAAACATTACTTTCCAAATCCAGACTAATATGTAGTTTTATTGCAGAAGTTGTTTTATTATAGGTAACGTTTAATTTATTTTAGCATAAGGTTTGTGACTCAAATAACGGTTTATTGTTTACTGACGCGAATTTCATGATAAAATGTTAATTGTTCACACATTTCCCGGCATTATGGGAGTAGAAAGAAACCATAAAATGCGACGATATTTTCGTACTCCTTTTGCTTAGTTCACGATCGTGACCGACACGACGTTCGTGTATGATCATACACGAACGTCGTGTCGGTCGAAAGTACTAATAACTTTAGGTACCTTAAAATGTTGATAGTAAATTTAAATAGTTCCTCAGAGTATTTTGACCTCTGTGCTTAATACATCTACAAATCGTAAAAAAATAAACCAATAAATAAATGCATCGTAGTACAGCCACGACCACCAAATAAGTACATGAGTGACGATTGTAATTTTATGTTTTAACGTGTAACGTTGTTAGTTCATAATTGATAAAACGTAAACAAATAAAACAGAAGTCATTTTAATATCGTTTTCCAGCCGACCAAATCACCTGATCGCGCCTGTACTTTTGTCTCACTCGCTCGCGTTCCTAAAACCAGTTTTTTTCCCACTCCATCATTCAACGCGCGCCGCGAGCGTCGACCACGCTCGCATACCTGCAGAGGCCAGTCGTCATTTACGCGCGGTCAGTCTACACACATATTAGACGACATATGCGCAGCCTCGCGAATTAGACTTTGATTGGACTACTGATAATTTCCAAAACTTTTTTTAATAATTTTACTTTTTAAAAAGTTCTATAAAGGAACCATAACTTCAGTGTGTAATTCCCCATATCGGGTAAGTGGCTAAGTGTTGACAAATTCACGCAGTGCTTGTTTCTAAATGTCATGTCAAGGTCAATGATGTGCAAAATTATTTCTTCATCTTTTTCATAGTACTCAAACCTTAATTGCTACATCAATGTTTTATGTAGGTATGTGTAAATATTAATTTAAAAGTGCTTCACACCTTTTTTTCTCTTTTCTTTTTTTCTCTGTAAACTCCGCTTCTGAACGTGACCTCTACACACATACGCCCTAAGCGCAATAGTACCCATCCCTACGCTTGCGCTTACGCTGCTGTGGTCACCGTCAGGAAAGGATAAGCAGAGAACCCTACGCTTACCACTGGACATAAATTCCAGGGACCAAAGTTCGGGATTTTCTTCCTCCGGGGTTAACCCGTGTGTGCCGTTGCTGCGTCACCTGGTGCCGACACTCGCAACTGACGAGTCGGTTCCACCGGCATCCGGCATCCAACGACGGCGACGCCTCTACGGGCATCGGGCATCCGGCACCGCTACCACCTACCCTGCGGGTCCTGCATCCTGCTCCTCGGCTCCTACTTGACGCGCCTACCTCCATATGTCGGAAAAAACCTATGACGGGCCTTAGTAATCCGCGACCTATTTTTAATAAATTATTTTTTTATGAAAGTGTTGGTGAATTTTGTTCAAACCTATTAGGGTTCCATATTCCCACGCTTCAAACGATCAAAATTACTATCCCAACCAGAAAAAAAATGAAATAGGTATCTCAAAGCAAAATCGTTTTTCGAGAAAATCGCTTTTGAATATTGCTAAGTGTATACATATATTTTGTGTCGTGAATTTAACATTAAAGGGAAAACTGGAACACAAGCTAAAGCACGTAGACAAATACTTAGTATTCAGAAAACCTCCAGAAGATTACTATTGTCGAGAGCATTCTTATACACTGTTGTTGTCATTTAAGTAACTTCTGATCTTGTAATAGTTTATTTATTTTGTAAACATTCTCAGATTCTTCAGCTTATTATATACTAATAATATTATAAAAGCGGAGTTTGTGAGTATGGATGTATTGATGTGTGGATCTTTCACGCTAAAACAACTTACCGGATTATGATGAAGTTAGTCACAAAGATAGTTTATAACCTGGATTACACATGACACCAGCACCCCTAGCCAAGTTACAAACGTTTCGTATCGATTCTCATTCTACAATCATAAACGTCTCGGCGTAAGCGATTGTAGAAAGCGCTAAAAAAAAAAAAAAAAAAATTAACTAAATTGGTAGCCAAGTTGACACGACTGATTCGATCGCTCGTTCTCTAATGTCTATACAAAAAACCTACACTTTATAAGTCAATGGGAGCGTTCCTATCAAAGAGTTTAGCGATCAACATTGTAGAAACGATAACATTCTATTCTATGATTTTGAACGATGTAAACTTGTCTACGAATTTTCTATTCGTTTGTGTTGATCACGTGGTTTAACGTTGAGATGATGTCATTCCCATTCATTTGAATAGTTTTCTACTAGCGTTAACGATTGTAGATTGTCAACTTGGCTAGGGGTGCTGGTTAGGCACTTATCACACAATAAAGAAGAACACATAGGATCTTTTTATGCCGGTAGTACGATGTCGTGGAACACTAAGGAATATGCAAGAAATACAAAACTCTTTTTGTTCATTAAAAATGCTTTGTATTGGCGCATAAAAACATTGTGGTTCATTTGTTTTAAGTTCTAAAACATCACTTATTTCACAATTTATTGTTTTCTGTAGCATGTTTTTACTGAAACGGAACGCACTCTCAAAACGCGTCGTTCTCGATAACGCCGGTAGTGACGTCAGTCTATGGGTCAATAAAACACTTTTATTTGAAAAGTAGTTACAGTTTCACTATGATTTTATTATAATATCGTTTTCGCAATTTTTACTTGATTATAGCACTTGCAATTAAAAAATAAGGCCAAAAGATTAGATGTAAACTAGGCAGATTAAGGTAAATGACGTCAGTCACGGACGTTTGAACTGTCATAGAAAATTGATCGATATATCGCCGCTCAAAAATAATATTAAACTCCTGCAATTTGTTGAACTTAACTTTTAATATAACTTTTATAACACTGTCTTTTATTGATTTAAGTGAAGAAAAAATTACATGCATATTCCCTATTACTGACCTACACGCGGGCGAAGTCGCGGGCACACGCTAGTTTTGATATAAATTAAGTATAAACTAGAAGCTTGTCCGGTGATAACTACTTCTGTTCGGGTACCTAAAATATTAAACGTAAATTGAAGTTTATTCAGCAACAAAAATTTAATTTTCAACTGACGGTCCAAAATTAATATTCCTCTTAATTAATTCATAGCTGAAAGTATCGAAAAATGTCTAAACTGTCTTTTAGAATATTTATAAGCATTTTCTGAGCTGACAGCTTAGTTATATAGAAGCTGTCAGGAAAGTAAGGCCTCACTATGAAATAATTAATAACTTTAGTCAGCTTAGCAGTTCGTTAAAGGTATCGAGCAAACAAAGTTCGTTTTAAGTTCTTCGCTTGCTTGTTAAGGGGCTCCCCGAAATTTCGGCGTGCACACTAGCGCCACTTTAGTAAAAAAATCAGATTTCGTTAAATACACAATTAATATAAAATCTGATCGACAAAATCAATCTTTTGGTCTTCTAAACTATTTACGTCTTCTTAACTCATTGAAACATAGCTCGCTGTCGTTACAGATACAAAATGGGAAAAAAACGGCCGTTTTTAGCAATTTTTCTAACTGTAACTACAGTAAAGTATATTTTAATGAATTATATAGACGTCAATAATCTAGAACTCTAAAGCATTGACTTTGTCAATCAGATTTTATATTAATTGTGTATTTAACTCGTTCTGATTTTTTTACTAAATTCGTTGAGCCCCTTAAGGTCTCATTGTTCGATACTTAGGCAGTTTTTTAAGTTTTTTTTTTTTTTCAGACTTCTTAATTTTTGTTTTCAGTAATATTTACATTATTTACATACTAACTCTATAATAGAAATAAAAATATTTACAAGTATCAAAAAGGGTTACAGGGCGTCGAAAAATTCGTCCACATCGCTGTCAAAAGGAAAAGTGCCCAGAAGGCTAGCAGCATTGCCACGTTGGATGGCAATGCTGATTCTTTGGCCAAAAAATAGGCCCGCCCTCTGGTCACGTTTTAAAGTTTTAATTCATAATAAGATTCATTAGTCCAGTGACTGCAAGCGCCACTGCTGAGCAAGATGTCTTGGACTCGATTCCCGGGTCGGGTAAAGTGTTATTGATTTTTTACATCAGGAATTTCTCAGTAGCAGCAGTGGAGTCTGGATCTGTGCCCGGTTGATGGCAATAGGCTCGCTCCTGTCTATAGGTACACATGCCTAAGCCGTCACAGGCGTTGTGTTACGTAATACGAATCTGGATTGCTTTGATCTGCAAGTTCGTAGGCTTATACTTACTCTTGAACAGGTATAGTTTTCAGAAGTTATTTTGTACACTGTCGCGGATTTTAATTTATATTTTTATTTATTATTGATTTTTAAATGCAATTGTAATGATTAATTTTTTAATATGTTTAACTTATTTTTATAATAATAATGGATAACAATAATGTAAATTTACCTCATTCTTATATAATTTGTTTTTCTGGAATAGTTTTTACTTGTGAAAATTTGTGAAAAATGTATCTTCCGTATTAAATTAAATGGATTTTATTTATTTATTTTATTCCCAGTAGATTTTTGATCCCAAGAACAAATATTTGTATGACCTACAAGTAGTTGTTCTGGGTCTGGCTGTTTGTAGATGTAAGTTTAAATGTTTGTAAACGCACCCACGATACAGGAGATTCTAGTGAGGGGAAAGGTTTAAAAAAAAAAACAAACAACAAATAGATTTAAACACTTTATGTGGTAATAAAAAAGTGCAAGTTGGCAGCGGGCGACACGAAGCCGCCGCAGACGACGTGTCGTCGCTTCATGTCGTCGCGACACGTCGCCGCCTCATGTCGCTGCAGTCATGTTTTTGAACCCGGCATTTCGGTGTCAGCGACACTACTGATCTGCGGTCGGGCGACACTTGCGCCTGCCACTCGACGACGCGTCGCTAGCTTCATGTCGCTTGGTTCGGAGGGAATTTCATAGAAATACATAGAAACCAGTAGTCGCGGCAAGATGAAGCGACGACACGTCGTCTACGGCGGCTTCGTGTCGCCCGCTGCCAACCTGCACCTTTAGGGTTAGTTACTATTGGAGTTTTTGGAGAGCTTTACATAAAGAAGAAAAATCGAATCAAACCACGAATAGCAAAAATATAGAACAATCCATATAAATCGCTGAACGTAGCCTCAAATAAAAAAGTATGAGCAATACTTGACTTATTTTAACATAAATTCGCATTGAAAGTAACATTATCCATTACCGACACTCACATACCGTGAAAAGCTGGATTATTGTAGGTTTGTAAGGTGACATTGTGGAAAGACTAATGGGGTGCGATATCGAGTTTCTGTCTGGTGAATATCAACGAATATTACGCATGATCGATCTGAGGTTGCCACTACATAATTTAACAAGAATAATGGGTTTAAAATTACCTGTTATATACTGGCCACCTAGAATCCTCACCTGTCTCGTTGACGACGTGTGACGTTTATTTTTGATTGTCTAACACGTAGGTCTAACATAAGAAAATTATATTAATACAAAATGAAAATGCGTATTTAATAAATTGGCGACGAGGATATAGACTAATGAGATAAAAAAAAATAAAGAGAACCCGCGCGTCGTTGCGAGGTTTAATCACAAAACTTGAAAACTACGTAACCACCCAAGAAACTCGACCATACGAAGAAACAGAATCAAGACTACAATCGCTTCAAGAAACGTTACAAAAATTACAAGAAATACAACACGAAATAGAATTAGAAACACCAGACGAACAACTAGACCAAGAGATAGAAACCAGGTACGATTTTGAAGAGAAATGTGTCATCATAAAAACAAAACTTCTCATATTAAAAAACAGAGAAAATCGACGAATCACACCGCTGCAAACATCGGCATCACACATGAGTCCCAATATACAACAAGAACAAGGGCTCGCTAATTTATTAAATACGCATTTTCATTTTGTACTAATATAATTTTCATAAGTTAGACAATGAACGTCATACGTCGTCAACGTGACAGGTGAGGATTCTAGGTGGCCAGTAGATATATAACAGTCCGAATTCGAAAAGCATTTGTTGTCCCTAACATTGCGATCATTTTTTGCTATAGACTATACCTGGGAACCTTCTAGTTCCAGAGATATTGGGGGTCAAAGTTACAACTTTTCCACAAGTTTTACTATAAAAACAAGTTTTAATTGTTGTTGTAACTTTAGTTGAAATACGTCCACGATGCACGTACTATACAGGGTGTCAAAGTAGTCGCGTGCCATAGCTTAGGGGTAGGTTCAGTCGATACTGAACCGACTTTGATATTTTTTTTTATTTTTCCTGGGTTCCTTTATCGATATATAGGAACTCAGGAAAAAAAAAAAAAAAAAATATTGCAAGATCAACCTAATTTAGTACAAATAGGTAGGTAGGTAAGTAATTGAAGCATTTAATTTTTTTTTTTTTTTAATTCTAAACGATTGCTAATTTAAGTTAGTAGGTACTAAATAAGGTTGATCTTGCAATTTTTTTTTTTGTTTGATTATTTTTACTGGGTTCCTTTATTGATACTGAACCTACCCCTAAGCTTTGGCACGCGACTAATTTAACACGCTTTTAAGCTTCTATGAACACAATGTTTTGAGTGCGTTACATTGAGTCCAACCGTAAAACAAGATTTTTTATCCCCAAAAAAAAATCGTTTCCCAGCAATAATTTTTGTGTATAGAGTTACTTAGTTTTATGTACAGAATACTTGGTTGACGGCTTCGTGAAGAGTCCGTTTACACCTCGTATTAGCCTGATTTTAACTTTCTGCAGACTATAAAAGGGCTCTTTTCACATAAAGGGTGTAAAAAACCTCTTAACGAAGCCGAAAGGTACTTGTTTTCCCCGTCATTTCGATCATTTTTTTTGTTCTACACCATACCTGGGAACCTTCTAGTTACAGAGATATTAGGGGGTCAAAGTTCTAACTTGTGACAAGTTTTTTTTTTTTTAATACAAGTTTTTAATGTAATTTTTTTACTTTAGACACCTCCACGACCCCCGTACTATTCAATCCATCCATCAGCATAATGTTTTGAGTGCGTTACATTGAGTTCTACAAACATGATTTTTCACCTTAAAAAAAAGAGTCGCTTCCCAGCAATATTTTTTGCGTAAAGTTACTTATTTTGATGTATAGAATGCTTGGTTGACGGCTTCGTGGCTTATGAGGTTGTTTACACCCTGTATATGTAGAGAGAAAGCATTAATCACCACGCTTACATAATGCGGATTGCCGATTTCAGACTAAGTAAAGGTTTCCCTCGGTTTGGTTTTCCTTTATCGTATGTAGTCGCATTTATTCAAGTGAGTCCAAGATAAATTCGAATTTCTATAAATGCATTTGAAAAAGGAACATTGTAGATTTCCAAACAGCACCTTAATTCTTGAGAAGCGGCCGTCACTACAGAGTTAGGTACTATAAAATATGAGCATCTCTTAAAATATTCCTCAAAGCCGATTTTCTTTGAAGCCTGATTTATCTAGGCACACTAGTTTTCCCTTCGCCCGGGTCAGATTCTGTATAACTTATCCTTTTTCCAATATTCCGAAGACTTCTTTATTTAGTTTGATGAATGTGGCAACCCTAGCGTTTGCCCTGATCGTACGTGAGTTATATCTGACTACGTTTATTTTATTTCAATTCATTGACTAAAAAGATGTGTTACTGGAAGTACAGTTAATTGAGTTCTAGAATGTGTGTGTTCCTTTTTTGATTTTGCAACATTTTTTTTCGAACTACATTTTGTTTTCTAATCATTTGTATCCAAACATTTAGAACAATTATTTTATTTCGTTCATTTTGGTATAGGTAGGTACAGTCGACTACAATGGCGAATCGAAATATCATGGACCTACTTGGTTTCCTTATTGAATTCCAACAGTTAAACGTGTCCAAATATTATGGCGAATATTCTTATCTTTTCGAATTTATCTGAAATCAAGTTGACAAAGACATTTAACTAAGTATTTACACTAACGCTACATTAATAGCTAAATCAGATATGACGTCCCACCAATCGGGTCAACGATAAATTTACGAATAAGGGTATTTTACATTGCACCAATCGAAAACATGCATTATAATAGCTCCTTGAATCCTGAAAAGGATAATTATCATTGATAATTATCATGACAATTATCTTGATAATTTCGAACTCTGCGATGTCCCTATCTTTGAACCTGTATCAAAAAACTCTTGCTATGGCACATATTTTAAATCGAACACTGAAACATAATAGTACGTTAGAAGAAAAAAAGAATAACGGGCGGTTCTCGCGAGTGCTACCGTACTATGTGGGTAGGTTCGTAAGATATAGCCGCTTGAGCATGTATGTCACGCGCCGGATTATAAAAGCTTTTTCCAATTCTCCATTGTAGGAGCTCTCGGGATCCACGGAGACCACGTAGGCGCTATATCTTACGCTCTCTGTACGCTTTTATTTTAACGAAATTTAGCCCACTCCCTTGTCACTGACGATTACTTTCCATTGTCTCGCCGAGAGGGTGTAATACCGTATCAAATTGGGAAATATTGAAAGAAAACGTGGTAAGCGATCCAGTGTTGCGAGCTCGGATCGCTTAGCAGTTTGTTTTGTTGACAACACGGGGTATATGAACGTTTCTATTTGTGTCCAATCGGTATACAAGGACTTGGAATTAACTACGATATTACCCTTACTGCGTACGGTTTCAGGGACAAAAGCATTACAGAAATTATTCTGTTTTTATTCGGTGCCTAATCTACATATTACCTCGTATCCCATTCCGAAATACAAACACGACGGCAAATAAAGTCATAAAATTACTCACCAAAAATAATATTATTGGGCGCGAACGTGTTTTTTTGTGCTGTCGCATCCCCACAATAGAGGGTGCGCTGTTTGTTGTCCTCGTTCATACAAATCCGGAAAAAATAAAACAGATATTAAGGGCGCCCTCACCGTCCGGGCTTCCCGCCTCGCACATTAGTGTCCCCGAGAATGTCCCCATTCTTATTCAAATATTTCCGGCAATTTGTTTGTCGGTTTGTCCTATCGTACAGACCGTTACACAATAGGTTAAGACCGTAAATGAATTACTGCTTAAATCTCTTAATTTTTTATTAAATATTACGAAGAGCATTTTATTTTTCTGTACTCTTTTCGCCCTGTTCGGATATCAATCCCGACTTTTAGACATAAATCGTGTAAACGGGTGCTCGCGTCGTGTACTCTGTGTTTTATTTCCGATTGCAACACTGCACCTCATGCATTTTAAATAGGAAATTCAATTTTAACGATGTTCAAATAGGCGAGCGGTGTAAAACTGACCGCGGACCGCTCCCGTAAAAGCTTTAACCGCGGCACTAACAAACAAGTTTCTTGCCAAAAAACTTGGCGAGTTTATTAATGCAGTCAGGCAACATTACTCGCGCGCACCGATTCCTTTGTTCACCAAGAAATACTTACAGAACTAAATCTTATAATTCCGTACACTAAAATTGTGTTTCCCTGTCTTGGCACGATTTTGTTCCAAAATGTAAACGAAGCTATTGATTGCAATTGTATTAATTCATTTGTAGTCGTTGGTTTTAATTGCGGCATTAAGTACATTATTTACAATGCGTTTGCCTTCAACTGGAGTTAACAAAAGTATCCTTAAACAATTATGATAGTTCTATGATTTTTATTCTATAATCTGTTTTTCTTCGAAAAAAATCTTTCAGGATCATTAATCAAAGTTTAATTCAAGTTTACTTGGAAAAAGCGCAAAGAAAGCTTCTACAAAACTAATTTGTGAACAGTTTTTAATTATCAACTTAGCTTTTGTTGAAAACTATTGAATTAAAGTGTAAGATTGATTAGCGATGTCATTTTAAATTGATGAGGTAACTTTTACCAGAAAAATTAACCTGACGGCCGGTTAATTTTCTGGCCATTCATTTTCCAGGTTACCGGTAGAATATTAAGAATATTCTTGAATGCTCTAAAATTCTATCAGATATTAATAAATTTCATTTTTAACTGATACAAAAAATCATCATTATTTTTTTCTGTTAGTCAGTAAGTAAAAATATAATCTGTAGTAAATAAAACACATCCAAACGCAAATCTATATTTATGAAATTATGAAGATGTTCTTTAATCAATGACAGCACAAAGTGCTTTTTATCTGATTCTACAAAATTCACTTAGGTTTCAAGAAATACCGGTGCAAATATAGTTTGACAATCAAATCGTGCATTAGCACACTGACACATTGTCTAAGTTCACTAACCCTTGAATACAATCACAACCTTAACACGTTATCAAGCCCTGATAATAGACCATATATTATGGTCTAAAGACCACGCCTAGATCTAACACTGCTTGCTAATTCCTAGGAACTAGATAACACTGACAGTTACCGACCACGCTTATTAGTTATCCTAAACAGTGGCTTGGTTTTATCTAAGTGCGTAATTTAAGCGACAATGTTGTTCCAAAAGTTAACTAAACGACAAAGCCTACTTATGTGATGTAATTTACGTCATCTCAATTTGAAAGTGGCAATTGGTTACTAATTCCTTTTATGGCAAGTGTTTTTATGGTTCCGTACTCAAAGGGTAAAAACGGAACCCTATTACTAAGACTTCGCTGTCTGTCCGTCTGTCTGTCACCAGGCTGTATCTCATGAACCGTGACAGCTAGACAGTTGAAATTTTCACAGATGATGTATTTCTGTTGCCTCTATAACAACAAATACTAAAAACAGAATAAAATGAATTCAAATAATGGTACGGAACCCTACGTGTGCGAGTCCGACTCGCACTTGGCCGGTTTTTTTTTAACTTTTCGGCGGAAAGCATAAAAGAAAACCACCAAAGAAACATCCTCTCAGGTCAGGCAGGGCTATACTAGGCCACTGCCCGAAAAATGCTGGCTTACTTAGTGACTTCTTATTGCAGTACGTCATTTTCATACGGCATTCGATCTCTTTGGAAAATAGCATGAGAGAGAGGAGCAGGCCAACTCCATGGTTTGGTACCCAGTCTGGGTAGTGTTCATATTTATGCCTAGTCCATAAGTAAATTATAACTGTTATAGCGCTGATGAGCACTGTCGGTAGGAAGTATATAAAGGGTATAAAACACCTCTTAACGAAACTGAAAGGCACTTATTTTCCTCATCATTGCGATATTTTTTTTTTGTTCTATACCATACCTAGGAACCTTCTAGTTACGGAGATATTGGGGGTCAAAGTTCCAACTTTTTGACAAGTTTTTAATGTAAGATTTTTACTTTAAACAACTCCACGACCCCCGTACTATTCAATCCATCCATCAGCACAATGTTTTGAGTGCGTTACATTGAGTTCTACCACAAAACATGACTTTTCACCCCAAAAAAAAAGTCGTTTCCCAGCATTATTTTTTGCGTAAAGTTACTGAGTTTGATGTACAGAATGCTTGGTTGACAGCTTCGTGATGAGGTTTTTTACCTGTGCCAAAGCCTTGATAGAGACTTTTGTCCAACTAGGTATTACATGAACAATTAGTAGCTCCCAATCAATAGCAATTTGTGTCTCACAATATCAACTATCAGATCAGTGTCATACAGCTCAAACATTACCATACTGTGTACCTACGCATGTATTCGAAGTCCTAATTAAATCTAACAATCGTCATTAGCTTTCGATAAATTTGCATGAATATGCGATCGGCGATGGCTAGGACCGGTTCGTGCTAACACTGAGCCTGGAGTCACGACTCCGGGATCCTTGGGATGTCCTGGCGATTGACAACTGTCACTAGGCTTAGAAACCTTTCTATTTCAATTCAATTCATTTATTCTCTCTTCACAATATTGGTAGGTACATAAAAATCAACAATGTTTTTGACAAAGTAATATTCCACCATTGGAAGAGACTGGTGCCTGAAGTAGGTTTTCGAAGAAGCCTGTGTTACAGGTCACCAGGGCCCCCCCACAGCAAAACAATAATATCGTTAAAGTTTGAAAGACGATCTTGTGTAAACATCATTCATGGTCCCAAAAAGATCACAAAGAGACAATCAGTTTAAGGTTAACAATAGTACAAATAATAAAGAAACAAAGAAAGGCAAAATCAAAATAAAAAATGGAGAACTAATGGTTCACACGAGTGTAGTGTCGCGTATGAAAGTATGCTGGAGTGTGTGAATGTATGTTGCAGTGTATGAATGTATGTTGGAGTGTGCGAGAGCGAGGAATGAGATGTAAAAACAGCCACGGGAGAGAGGAGATCTATTCTAGATCTATAGTAGGAGATAAGAAAATCTATTTAGGAATTGTCAAAAGGTTCTCAGTTTTATGGTAGTCAAGCGTTTTAAGAAATGTTTTTACTGTTTTGTGACAATAGGAGGTGGTTTTAGGATATAGGTCAAGAGTGACATTTAATTTGTTGTACAAAAATTGACCAAGGAAGCAAAAAAATTTCTGGGGGAGTGATGATTTGAACTGCAATGAGGGGCAGACTCTTCCCTTCCGTCGTTGGTTATTAATTAATTTGGAGTCGAACTGTAGCTGGGAGTGCTTTTTAGTTACAGTAAGCAGGATAAAAGTTTGTCTGACTGTAAGGATGTCCCATTCTTTGTACAAATCATCAGTTGGAAAGCGGAAGGGGAGACCAGCACCCACCTTAAGTATAGCACGCTGCGCCCTCTCTACCTGGATAAGATGGGTTTTGGCTGCGCCGCCCCAGGTTGTGATGCAATACTCAATTAACGACTGGCATAAGGCAAAGTAAACCATTTTAATGGTCTTTCGATCCGCAGTGTGTCTTAATGACTTAAAAATATAGATAAGCTTACGGATTCTCGGAACAAGCGTATCGAAATGAAATTTAAAAGAAAGGTGTGAGTCAATAGTGATCCCAAGATACTTTATATTAGCAGTCCTTTCGAGGGTGGGACAGGTACAATCGGGATTTGGAGAACAACACGTGTGCACCGAAATAGAATAGGTTGACGGAGGAAGAAGGTTAGCTCTATGTGCAAAGGTTACATATTTGGTTTTCGAAACGTTTAGTGTCAGTAAATTGTTTTGCAACCATTCGCTGACTGTGTTAACGCCCAGTTGAGCAGTATCAAAGACCTCATCCCAGCTACCACCACTGAAAAACAGTGCGGTATCATCTGCAAAAGTGACGATTTTTCTTTTCAGTAGAGGGAGCTGACAGAGGTCATTGATATACACTAAGAAGAGGGTTGGTCCGATAATACTACCTTGTGGTACACCAAAATTGACAGTCAGCTCGTCACTCAACCTATCATTAATTTTGACTCTTTGCTTCCTTCCAGTAAGGTAATTCTCCAGTAATTTAAGAGGAGTTCCTCTTACGCCTAACCGATCCAATTTTTTTAGAAGATGCGGGATTGAGACTGTATCAAACGCCTTTGCAAGGTCGAGAAACACCGTTAAACATTTCATCCCATCATCCAGACTGCCAACGATAGAATTAACCAGCTCATGGACAGCGTCGTTGGTACTCTTACCGGCCCTAAAGCCGAATTGTGAAGGGGAGAGTAGTTTGTTGTTCTCCAGATACATGATTAGACGCTTATTAATTAAGCGCTCCAGGATTTTGGAAAGTGCTGGAAGAATGGAAATGGGTCGGTAGTTGTTCACAGAGTGCTTTTCACCAGCCTTGTGTTGAGGCTTGATAAGAGCTATTTTAAACAGCTCTGGGAATATCCCTGTAGAGATTGACAAGTTACAAATATGAGTCAAGGGAGAAACAAGAAGGTTTGCGTATCTCTTGACTATTTTACCACTTATGAGGTCGATACCCACTGCGCATTTATCCTTTAATCTATTGATAAGTGTGAAGATCTCTTGCTCGTCAGTGGGTAGGATGACCATTGAATTTGGGGGGGTGAGCGGTACGTGATCGTTGTAGGAGGATGGAGCTTGTTTATTTTTTGCGATCTTGTTCGCTAGGTTTGCACCTACGTTTGCAAAGAAGTGGTTGATGTTGTTTAGGTCAGAGTCGGGATTGGTTGATGTCAAGAGAGACGATGAATGGTCTATTCTTTTTTCAGAGCCGCTTATTCTTTTTATTACATCCCAAAGCTGTGTTTTGTTGCCCTTAGCACTATCAATCTCGTGTTTGTCGTATTTCTTTTTTGCTTTTTTGAGTAAAGTGTTGCAATAGTTACGGTAACGTTTGTATGTGGTTTTAACAATCTCGTCATCAGGATTCCGCTTTAGTTTTTTATGCAAATTGTCCCGGTTTCTCATACAACGTAATAACCCTTTAGTAATCCACGGTTTCGTAATCAATTCTTTTTTGTTTGTTTTAACCATCCTGGTATTGTTTTTGATTGTTGTAGACAAGCAAGTAACAAGAAGCTCAGTAGAAACATTTACGTCCTGGGATTCAATGATAGGTTTGAAGTTGATTGCTAACATATCTTTATCGAGATTCTCGTAGTTTACTGAGCTATACGTTTCGTTTATGTAATGGGGGCGCGATTTGGGATTACAGCTAATGGCTACACTTTCGTGATCAGTAATGGAGGTTTCAAAAACAAAACAAGATACGTCCATGTTTGTCTTCAACATCATGTGGTCTAGACATGTTAGTCCATGCGTTGGAACAGTGTGACCTGGGAGCATACCATGGCTAGCCAATAAGTTAAGGTAGTCGTGGGATCTTTTATCAGCACTATTTGGTACTATGTTAATATTTATGTCACCACAAAGGAAAATATTTTTAAAGGTTTTCAGGTTAGTGAGCAGTAGGTTTAGGGAATCAATAAATTTTGTAATGTTAGTTTGACTTGGTGGGCGATATATTCCCAGAATGCATGCATCTCGATTTAATTTTAAGAGTAGACAGTTAGCGTCGATGATTGAAGGTTCTTCGACAGTGGCTTGATAGTGATTCTTGTAGTAAATTACAACACCTTCGTTTTGGGTTTTGTTTGATGTGGTTGCTACATGATTATAGTTGTCGAGGGAAGGAACGCATTTTGCAGTTGGAAGCCAGCATTCAGAGAGGACCAATATGTCCCACGATATCTTAGATCTTTGGAGAAGTGTGACGAAGTTTGGCATATTACGGTTGATGCTCCGAACATTTTGAGATAGGATATTGATAGTGTGCTTGTGACTGGTAATGTGTTTTTTTGCATTTTCTATGTCGCATATGACAGTCTTTGCCACTCGAAATGCGTCCAGATCTAAGTTTATTTCAATATTTTGCATGAGAGTTGCTGTAAATTTGACTAAAAAGATAATAAGAGTCACGTGTAGAACGTGACGGTACAAGAATGATTTTATTTAAACTTATATCTGGAACACTGGTTGCTTTAACTATCATAAAACGACATAATGCAAAAGTTTCTACATATCGATCATGTGTGTTGAGTGTTGGTGAGTAATTGTAAGTGTAGTGAATGGATGGAGTGTTTACACATGTAGTTCTGCAATAACAATGAGAACGTAAAAATGGGACGTAAGACATATAATTGTAATAGAAACTGAAAATTAATACTAAAGACACATAAGAACATGCTAAAATAATTGAATAATGGGAACTGTCAGTGTCTAATACTAGTCACAAGAACAGTTTCTGAAGATCAGATTCTTCATCGATACGGACTGGTGTTGCATTCTCATGTCTCTTGACATAGATCTTCCCATATGAAGTCCAAGCCGCATGGAGCTCTTTATTCTTTACATTTAAGCGAGCAAGATAGAAAATTCGTCTTGCTTTAGAAGTTAGATACTCTGAGATATACAGAGTGCAAGGAGTGCCCGGTATGTTAATGAGCTGCGAGTTCAACTGTGCTTGCTTATTTTCGCGCCTAATTTTGTTGAATGCTTTATAACTAGACACTAGTGACTCCTTCCTCAAGGTAGTGGTGAAGTCCACAATTATAGCGTCAGACTTAGAACGAAATATGTCACGAATCTCAGACTGGAGTATACCTTGTTCAAGTCCCAGGGTCGAGCCAAGCTGCTGAATGGTATCAATCAAAACTTGCTTGTTTTCGTTTTCCTGCTTGGGTAGGTTGCGGATTTCTATGGCTGAAGAACGCACATTTGATTCCAGATGATTTAAGCTACGTTCTAACTCCAACACTCGTTTCTTATATTCAGTATTCTCCTGCTCTAATTTATTATTGTGTGGGAGGAGATAATCAGGTATCAATAGTAATATGATAATGACGAGTATACACTATGACTTCACGTTTCCATTAACCCGTCAAACAACCTTTTTCCAACTTGGTTGGGTGGAAGTCTAACCAAATGCAGCTTTTTGGATACCAGATACCAGATCATGGAGCGGCTGCCTATCTCACCTCTGCAACTCAGTTAATACTGGGTAATACGATACCTTGGTAAGATTGATTGTCATACTTTTTTGGGCCACTGTCTACCTGTAACGAAAGATTTAGAAATGACAGCCGGGCCCAACAGCTTAACGTGCTTTCCGAGGCACGGAGGAAACTCGGTATATGAGGGTGGTTACCCAACCACAGACCAACCTAGGCAAGCACGGCTTAACCCAAAGATCGATTCGAGCGGCTGTTATTATCTTTTTCTCTCCTGTAATTGGTCGAATCTTGTACATCTCCTCTCAGCTCCACTCGTCTCCCTTTTGTTGGAATCTGGGCCTTAAGCTTCATGATTTAAACGATTATACATGTTGTTGTTTTAAATGTCTTGGGTTAACTTAAATGTTAGGAGAATGCAGTAACGTGAGTATAGCCCGGGGCACACAGGTGTAGCTTAGTGAAAATTATTTGGGTACGTGATGATAATAACAACAGAAACATGTGGCGATATGTGCTCGACTAATTTCACCTAGAGATCTAATATCTAAGATTTTCAGCAATTGGGTAGCCAAATCCCAACTTAGAAGCGCTGAACTAGACATTTGACGACTCGAATGGCGCAGCGGTAGTGAGGTTGCCTTAGCTTCTTAGGGTTCTAGGTTCAAATCCCGGCAGAGGCAAATGTTTGTGTGATGAGCATGGACATTAAATTTGATTCCGTGTCATGGATGTTTACATGTATAATAAGTATTTATTTACAAACAATAAAGGATTTACGTAGTATATCAACTATCTGGTGTCCACGACACAAGCCTCGTTGCTTAGTGTGGCACTAGATGGCGCTGTGGCTGCGGCGGTGGCGACGGTGGTGGTGGCGGTGGAGGGCCTTCCCTTGCCTCTGGTGGCCTTGGTGGGCGGAGCGCAGGCCTTGCTCCCAGCCCGGTGATCGGCCGGCTTGCTGGCCGCCGCACATGCACTGCAGTGCGGCGTGGCGCAGCAAGCTGCGGACACATGACCGGGCTGACTGCAGCGGAAACAGAGTCCGCTGCGGTCAACCTCCAAGGCGCACTGTACTGACACGTGGTGTCCCACGTGGCAGCGATAGCACCTCAGAGGTCTGGGCTCCAGCAGCTTTACCTGCGCTGAGACCCAGCCCACCAGTAGCCTTCGGCCCTCCACAATTGTTTTGGCCGCCGTCACGGGGCAGCATACCGTAAAGTATGCATACCCGTGAGGTCCAGTCGTAGGGCGCCTGCCCTGACCTGCTCAGCAGGGCACCCACCGGACCTGGCGACGGCGGCCATCACCTCCTCCTTTGTCACCGAGTCGTCCAGACCCAGGATGCGCAAGTCTGCGCATCTGACGGGTCTGGACACTCGGGCGTCGTCCGCGTTCAGGGACGCTCTGAGCTTTTCAGCCAGAGCGTCAGCGGACGACCCGCTAGTTTCACCGGGGATCTCCAGCATACGAGCCCCCGTCGCGGTGACTTTAAGCCGGAGGCCCCCGGTGATCCCGAGCTCTCCGAGATCCACCGTCTCCTTCGCCTTTGCCAGCAGGTCGCGGTAGGACACGCCCCTCTTTTCCGCGTCCGGCTACAGTGTAATCACTACAGCTGCGGTCTTCGGGGCGCGGAGCCTAGCCGCGATCTTCCGCGCCCTGTGCTGGCGCTGCCGCTCCTCATTACGGGCCTTTTTGGCCGCCTTCCGCCCCTTTCGTTTCTCCCCTACTACCTGACATCCGGCTTCAGCCGAAGGAGGTGTAGGGGCCTGGGGGGGCGCTGGCGACGGCGGCGGCTGGCGTGCCGCAGGCGCTGGCCCACTCGCCTTGCCCTTCCTCCTCCTGGGCGCCTTCTTAGTCGGCGCCAGTTTCGCCGGAGCCGACTTCCCAGGGGGGGGCGCCACAGCACTTCCGGAGGGCTGGCTCGCCGGCCCAGGCCCGGGTGCGGTAGCCGCTGAGGTTACCCCTAAAGTTGGTCTAAACTTTAACATATCTAACTAAAAATAGATGTCAGTCAACCCTAATCACGGTTTTAACCTTAGAAGCGACTAAAATAGCTTGCACGGGGAACCTAGTCCGTTGGACTGGAAAAAGCTGTCAGTGACACCATAGGGTTTGTTTATAAATTCTGTCAAAATCAGTCGATAGTTTCACTCTTCACGCGCAAAAATCCTTTGGCCTATCAAAGGGTTTTTGCCCCTACTGACGGCAGTACTAAGGAGCCTATAGCGACAACATTGATGTTCGATTTTCCAGACAAAACGTGTAGGTGCAACATTGTAGGTAGCAACTGTTACCATCAGTGTAAGATTGAACTTTATTTGTATCACTTTTAGAACGAAAGTCAGTTTATAGGACATGTATCCTTGACTCCGTGTGGTTTTGCCACGTGCCAACAGTCCCTTAGGCTTAGAAGGTTTCTCTGGCACGTTCCATCTAGAAAATCAATCATTTTATAAAATATGTGATGCCTAATTTTGTAGCTCAAGGGCAAGTGGTTTTGTCAATATATACAATACTAGCGGACGTCACGCGGTTTCACCCAAGCAGTTCCCGTTCCCGTAGGAGAACGGGGATAAAATATAGCCTATGTTACTCAGTAAAGACGTGACTTTTTAATGGTGAAATAATTTTTGAAATCGGCGCAGTAGTTTTTGAGTTTATTCATTAAAAACATACACACAAAAATATAAATCTTTCTTCTTTATAATATTAGTGTAGACTAGCTTTTGCCACCGGCTTCGCCCGCTTGAAGTTTGATAATTTTCCCATGGGATGGAATCGTACTACCGGGATAAAAATATCCTATGTGTTAATCCAAGTTATAAACTATCTGTGTGCAAAATAACATCCAAATCCGTTCAGTAGTTTTTGCGTGAAAGATTAACAAACATTCATACGATTTATAATATTAGTAGGATGTTAAAAAAATCCTGTTTAATCCGAAAGGGGCATATTTATACCGATATCATTATTTTAAAATGCATATTTGATTTTTTGGCCTAAATTACCACCTGAAATATAACAAACTTTTAAAATGTGACAACACCATCTTCGGCATTCGTATGTTGATCGTCGATTGTTTATGACGTCACTACCCAAGAAGCGACCGGAGTGACGGTCGCCATTTGCACCCTTTTTATTTTTTTCGGATGGGAAATCATCAAATGGCTCCTCCCGCTCTGGGCGGAGCAGGAGGGAGTGTCAGACTTTTACTGACTAAAACCCATCCATGTTCCTTCATCGCTCTTTGTGTTCCGGCCACGGTATCTCTTTCGAACAGTCCCGCAACCCCCGGCAGGCATCAGCCCTTGCGGACCCCTTCCTTTAGCTGACTCTCTTTGAGGCGCGCGTGGAACACTTCTGCACAACGGCCTGTCGTCATGAGACGGACGGACGGCGAGCTAGCCCATAGCCCACCGTCCACAGGTCCGCGCCTACGGTGGTCGGGGGACATTTGCACCCTTGTGTACCATGATACTTAGATACTACCAAATTTTAAACTTTGTAATTTAAGTTCTTAAAATTTTACTTTTAAAAAACAGGAAACATACCTAAAATGGATTTTATTCGGAACAAAACATTGCACGGTTAGCAAAATGTGTTCTAAAGCTACAACAAACAATGAATAAAAATCAACATTTACATTTGAAACGCACCAATTTGTTCAAATAAATACCTGAGTGCACCAAGCACCCGTTCAATATTGTTGGTATCATATTTAGTTAGTTTGAATTTATAATTACGACACCAATTAGTTTTCACCTAGTTTATGTTGCTTGCAGAAAATTTAACCGCGGAATAAAAGTTATTATCAAAACTAGATTTTAATACGGTCAGCATATAAAGGGTCTTAACGAAGCCGAAAGGCACTTGTTTTAGACCATACCTGGGAACCTTTTAGTTACGGAGTTAGTGGAGGTCAAAGTTTAAACTTTTTCACAAGTTTTTTTTAATACTTGTTTTAAATGTAAGAACTTTACTTTATACACCTCTACGACCACCACACTATTTAATCCATCCATCAGCACATTGAGTTTTACCGTAAAACGTGATTTTTCACCCCAAAAAAGAGTCATTTCCCAGCAATAAATTTTGCGTAGGGTTACTTAGTTTAATGTACGGAATGCTTGTTAAACGTCTTTGTAATAGTTACTTATACCCTGTACACATTTTTAATTTTATCAGGGTAAAGAAAACTATAATAAAAAGAGGAAATTCTAGAAACAATTAGTTTTTTGGCCACTCATCATAATGCAATCTTCCTACTACACCTGTCCCATGTTACTTGGGATCGGCGCAACATGAATTTGCCTTCCATTCTCCATTGTCACTCTCTCATAGCTCTCTAAAAACAATTAAGAAAATATTTATTAACATGCTGTCGTTACAATCTAGACATAACTCTTACGGTATTTATTATGCAATTTGAATAATCGAGTTAACTAAACTCGGAAAATGTAAGGCAAAAGCAAGTTTGATCATTTTAGGTCTGTATTTTAGATAAGTATCGGACTTCCTCTACACAGGGAACGGGCGTGAAGTTTATGTTTTTTTATTGCTTATAATTATAGTGTTTTGTCTGTCCGATTAGAAGTGGGTTAAGTTAGTAGGTACACCATAAGTACTATTATTTCCGCATTGTTTTTATTTAATTGTTTCGTCAGGAGGTAGTAATTAAATCAATGTTTCATTATGCACAAACAATGAAAATTAATACACGATTGCGGTCATGTTTATTACAATAGATTTAGTTATTTTAAATATTTAGTTTAAGGGGCCGGCGGAGCATGCGTAGTTCATCCAAACGTAATAACAATATAATTTGTAAATCAAACATATTCTTATGGTGGTGTGTTTTTATTTCGATTGGATTACAGAATAGCTATGTTTCCAAATATATATTTTTTAAGGACAGTGACATAAAGACGAGATATGAGGAATTTAAAGTTTCTATAGAAAACTTATTTTTCTCATAACTCTTGTTTAAATAAGTGTCCATTCAAAATATATATTTGGGAACCTAGATATTGTGTATTCCGATCGGAATAAAGACACACTACCTACCTTATGAATATGTTTGATTTACAAATTATTTTGGTATTACGTTTGTATGAACTACGCATGCTCCGCAGGCCTCGTAGATGCAAACCTTTAAAAGAAAAATTAGCCAAGTAAAGTTGTTTTAGATAAAGCCAGATTCGTGAATTTATTTTAATAAAGCCATGAAAAAGAAAATCCCAATCCCTAAGCCTGAAACATCCTTTGACATAACATAAAGCTCATCAATACCACAACACACAAAATATTATTATAGAAACTAAAATAACAATTTAAAATCACAAAACATCAGCCAATTTCAAAATAAAAATACCTATCTTTAAACGCGTACAACACTCGTATAAAGCGAAGTGCATATTGCATGGACTCCTTTATACCGACAGAGGGCGCCAATGGCTACAAATTGAGTGTGCTACGTGATGCCAAGTGTTTACTAAGCGATCCGCGACTGAAGCTCCGATCGATGAGTAATAGCCGCTAGTGTGGAGTAGGCTTTAGTTGTAAATGTGTGTTTCTGGACATCATATTGTCTTATTTTGAATAGAAAAAGTTTTTTTTTGCATTTCTATTAGGCGGTTCCCCTTTCAAATGTATTTAGGAGTTACAAAGCAATCAATGGTTTTCATTCTGTTGTGCACAAACTAAACTTAATTTAGGCTAGTGCTATCTTTTTCTGTTTATTAAAACGAGAAAGAGACGGACGTAATTTAGAGCTATCAAATTTAGTTGGAACTAATATTTCTATACAAATGAAGGGTGCACGTAAAAACATGTCGACTAAAAACACGGTGAAGCGCAAGGCATAAACTAGTTTGACAGCTCTAACTTAGTTCATAGCTATAGCCGTCCTTTTCTCGCACTGCCTTTTTGTAAAAGACAGCAATAGCCTAAATTAAGGTTAGTTTGTGCACAACAGAATCGACACCAATGAACACCTAATAGTAAGTCGTTGTAGATTTTGACCTGACTTTGTATTGTATAAATCCAGACTTATTACTTAAAATAAAAACAATATTTGTACACCAATTTCATTGGTAGGACATGAGCGAACTAAAATGTATGAATAAGACCTTTATTACAATACCTGTGTTCACAAATAAAGATGTTTTGATTTGATTCGATTTGATTTTAGTTGTAAATGTGTCATGGCTTTGTGAAAAAGTGAATACGAGACTTCTGTATTTTTTTCAAAACTACTACAGACTCAATTTACTTGACAAAATATCTGTATTGGGGACATTTAAAGTCGTTAAAGATAATTGCCACACGAAATATTACAGTTTAATTAAAAAAAAAAAACCCTTCAATTATTTCTCACGCCTTTGACTGCTTTATGTTTTAATTTAGTATTGAGAATAATGTAACAATTTATAAGCCAACGGTAGCAATTACCAATTAATTTAAAATTATGATTTGTCACACTAATTTCGAGTATCTAGTGGTCGGGTAAAGTTATGTCTAATAGGGTATATTAGTTGAATTGAAACCAACCGGCACGTGTTCTCAATTACCCGTATAATATTACTAAACAAATGGAAAAGTTGACTACGCAATTTATTGTTGTCCTATTATGGACATAAATCATGTTTCATAACATAAGGTAAATTGGTACAGTTTTTACTTTTTCTCTAGCGAAATAAAACCGTTTTAGTTTGATTGAAAAGATAATTGCCACCGAAGCATAATAATTAACTGTCATGATTTAATCGTGTTTTACTGTAAGTTGTTTCCTTAGGCTAAACATCTTATTCTATGGAAAATGTGAACGAACAGAAATTGCGGTTTCAACATGGCTGTCTCAATATTAGAAGTCTAACTTTCAATGCCCATAAAAAACTCCTAAACACAAAAGAATTACCATCCAAACGACAGTTTTCAACGTCGAAAGTAGTTCAAACGAAACACAAAAACAAACACGTAAGGTTTGGCACACACTCACGTTTCTGTCGCAACTCGCAACGAACGCTAAGATTTATTCGCTTCTCAAAATTCGTAGTCGCAATACGGAGTCGCGTTTACATGGCAGACAAATTAGTTGTCTCGGTTTAGACAGATGAGGGAATCGGGCCCGTGCAGTGTGCATCTGACGGTCGATTTATGTCAGGACATGAGTGTAAGATTTAGCGCCAACTTGCGATTTTAACTGCGATACTGCCTACACAGTGACAAGTGTGTAGTTAGAACTTTGATTGAGAATTAAAGTTTGTTAGGACGTTACTTGTGTAATAGTGTTGGTGGTTTGGATTAAGGGCGAATTCCACCAATAAACTTGTACGGGGTCATCACATTTAAACTTCGTTCAAGGAATTGGTGAAATGGGCTCTGAGTGTTTAAAGTGATTCATTTGTAGTCAGTCCTTACTACAGTAATTGAAATATAATTATGCGGTTATAATTATGTTCCAAAATTGTTAAAAACTAATCCAGTCTCTATTATAAATTTGAAAATTTAAACAGCATCCAATATCGGTTTACTATGTTAAATAAATACTCGTAATAATGGTTCATTAGAATCCTAATATTCACTTAAAAACAAATTCTTAATCTAATTAAGTAGGTACTCAGATTGAAAGCCGACTGGTGGAACAGGATTTTCTTTATCATAATTTATTGTAATTTACTTTTCACAATTATATTATTTTCCTTGAATGGCTTTATTTTAACCTTCACCTTTCACGTGACCTTGGTGTTCAAGTTGGCACAGTAAGGAAATATGATAACACTGCCTAAGTGTTGAAATGTTATATCGCTGTGATCATATTTACGCAAAACATTATACAGCAAGAAATAAGGTCGATTTTCGCGGAACATTACGAACTAGACAGAATTTTTTTCAGCTTACATTTATACAAGGTGTAAACGAATCTTTCACAGAGCCGTCAATCAAGTATTCTGTACCTTACATCAAGTTAAGTAATTCTGCGCAAAAATATTTTGGGGAAACATACATTTTTTCACATTTACGGTAGGAATCGATGTCACGCACTCAAAACATTGTGCTGATCGATCGGGATTAGGAGTAAACTAAAGTTATAACATTAAAAACTTATTTTCCAAAAAAAACCTTTTGAAAAAGTTGGGACTTTGACCCCCAATATCCCTATAACTTGTGTTGGAAGACCTCCCACTAGATGGACCGATGACCTGGTGAAGGTTGCGAGAATCCGCTGCATGCGAGTCGCACGGGACCGGTCAATGTGGCGACACTTGGGGGAGGCCTATGTCCAGCAGTGAACATCTTTCGGCTGAAATGATGACGATGATGATGATTCCTATAACTAGAAGGAACAGGCTTCGTAAAGGATATTTTTACACCCATTACACAAAGCCCACTGGTGGACTTTAAAAAAACCATCCCAATTACCAACACGTCACAGAGCTTAAAAACAACCAAAATTACAGCAACACGTATAAGAAAACAGCCCTTTCCTTCGTTAATTGTTACCGCAACAAAATTACAAACCATTGTACTGCAGTGAAAACATATTAATGTGCCCGACGAAACAATGAAAATAGCTTTAAAACGTCACCCAGTGGAACAATGGAGTTTTAAACGTTTGCTAAGTGTTGTAGAAAAGTCAGGGCGAGGACAAAAGCCATAAGTTCCGACTGTCGAGGACGTCTTTGGTACTGAAACACGTACGCTTTGAACTCAAGTGATGCCAAAAGCATGGCTTAATGTCTTTTTGTATGTGGGACGTTTGATTATTCAACGGGTTTTAGAGAAAGGCTTTTTTTTCTACGTGTGGCTAGACCGGGGGAGAAGCAGTTAGACCAAAACACTTTCCTTTTTCTCTTAGGGGCCGCCTCCACGAGCGAGAGAATCGCGGCGATATTATCGTCCTTGCCACATTTTTCTATACACTCTCTTTTGGGCCGTCTCCATGAGCTAGAGAATCGCGGCGATATTTACGTATCGAAATACGTTGAATCGCCGCGATTCTCTCGCTCGTGGAGGCGGTCCCTTACAAAAGACTTAAAAATAGAATGTCTTTCCGAGTATAAATGCTTAAAGCTTTAAAAATAGAATGAATGTGCAATAACGATTCATTACAGGAGTTCAGTGGGGAGTCGAATTAGAAGCTACATTCATTGAATCGTATATCTACGCTTTACTTTGTTTTATTTCTTTGGAAATTAGAGATAGTATTTTTTATTCATAAACCGAACTAATCGTACCATTTTTTTTGGATGGGAAATCATCAAATGACTGCTCCCGCTTTGGGCGGAGCAGGAGGGAGTGTCAGAATTTTACTGACTAAAACCCATCCATGTTCCTTCATCGCCATTTGTGATCCGGGGCCACGGTATCTCTTTCGAATAGTCCCGCAACCCCGGCAGGCATCGGCCCTTGCCTCCTAGAGGCGCGCGTGGAACACGAACGCGCCGTCGACACGGCCTGTCGTCATGAGACGGACGGACGGCGAGCTAGCCCATAGCCCACTGTCCACAGGCCCGACGGTCTTGACCCCTTAACTACTACTATCATTGGCCACTAAACTGACCTAAATCCAGTCAGGACCAAAAAGCAAAAGTTTTTATCTGCCAACCTGCCCAATAATTACATTTTAAATCAATCATAATCCAAATTCATTTCAGAAGAAGTGAATGGTATCAATCAGCCGTAGATTACTCATACGACTTTGCAATACATGTATTACCTACATAATTTACCTATGTACCACACCTATGCCTATTTGTGTGTCTGTCGGTACCAATAGGTTCTAACTGCGGTGAATGGATTTTGATAAATGGCGTTTGGAACAATTAGTCATGATCCCACAAGCGACAGACGCTATACATTATGCGCCCATTATAAAAGATAAAAACGGTGTTCATTTTTCAATTCGCTTTTTGTAAGGTTTTGGTTAATGGCTGATGTATTTAGATAGCTAATTATGGAAATAGTATTTTGTTGCAAATATTTGGTTAGTTTGTGCTTTTGTTTATTTATTTGAGAAAACATTTACAAGAAAACTGATAAATCCATGTTATTGCACAATCAAAATATATTTAATTAAAAATCTTAAAAATAATAAGAAAATGTAATCTTTCGTTCAACCTCTCAAAGAAACTCAAACGTGCACTGTTTTAGACTTTCACAGTTTTCCACTACACTTAAAGTGCTTACGGGATAAAATCCGTGATTTTCTTTAGTTTCTATGAGCTCCCGAAACTCAAACGTTTAAATCTTGAAGCAAATAAACCACACTCTGGTGTCGATGTCATGAGAGCATTAAAATTTGTTGTATCGGCATGAACTCTAGATTTTATAAAGCTCATAAGCATCACCACCTTATAACATCACACTAGTGGGATAAAAGCCTCACTGTTAGAGGAACTGGTCCATAATCCAACATGTGGGCCCACTGCGGATTAGTAGATGCCACCAAATGTCTTCGAATGCCATGGATTTTTGAAAAGCGGATGCTACGTCTATAACTGAAAGTATTACCCAATCACTAAGGTGGTGGCGATGGCGTCATCTTAGTGACTAGAATGAACCACGACCTAGATTTACGAGTATCAAGGTACCTATAACCACTCGTGAAGACTACTTATGAGGTACCTATAATGTTTTGTTTAGGTAGATTGTGTTGTTGAAGCTAAGTTGTGTTGTAGTTTAAGGCAGGTAGTTAAGGTGGATGCTCAAGGGTAGCCCGCGAAATTCAAATTTTCTTACGTTTTTTGCAATTTGAAGGCCAGTGCTAGGTTGTATGTTGATTAAAATATTGTTTGCGACTGTAAGACGTATGTAGTAACACAATTATAATCATCAAAATCATCAATACAACCCTCCAAGTTCATAATGGTGCAAGAATGATTTTGACCTTGGAAAAGTAATTTTGACACCAATATGAACTTTGAGGGTTGTATTGATGAGTTTGATGAATATAATTCTGTAACTACATACGTCTTACAGTCGCAAACAAAATTTTAATCAACATACAACCTAGCACTGGCCTGCAAATTGCAAAAAACGTAAGAAAATTTGAATTTCGCGGGCTACGCTTGAGCATCCACCTTAAGTGAATTGTCTCAGGTGGTCGGGTCGGTAACCTTTAATGTAACTACTTAGGTACACTTAAGTGCAGTAAATCTCCTAAGCTCATTCATCACTACCCGGTCTTTTACAACGTGAATCATAGCCATTGAATGTGAATGTAACTTTGTTTTTTCTAAGCATTGGTTAAGTTAAATTGCTTTGGTTTCCATTTCTAAGTAAAATAAATAAAAATTCAAGGTTTTTACGAGGTTAATACGTGAATGCTAAGTATTTCCTTTTTCTACCGTCAAAATAAATAGCGATCCATTTTCACAATATCTTACTTCTCAAAGAATTTCGTTATGTTCACGTGTACCACCGGTCTCGCGTATCAGCTGGTCCCTTATTCTATTAAAATTTCATTCTAAACTAGGCTAACAACCCGAGAGAAGAGCTAGTGGCTAAATAATAACAGCTGCTCAGGTCAATCTTCAGGTTAAGCTGCGCTTGCGTTGGTCTGTGGATGGTTGATCACCCATTACATACTGAGCTTTCTCCGTGCCTTGGAAAGCACATTAAGAAGTTGGTCCCGGCTGTCATTTGTAGATCTTTAACAGTCGTTACAGGTAGTCAGTGGCCCGAAATACTAACCACCAGTCCTACCAAGGGGTTTCGTATTACCCAGTACTAACTGGGTTGTGGAGTTTAGGCAGTCACTCCATGTAAAATACCAGTATTTAGCTGCATCCGTGTAGACTGGAAGCCGACCCCAACATAGTTGGGAAAAGGCTGGGCGGATGATGTTTAAAGCCAAATCAAAGGTTAAAGTGTTCCCAACCAACATTAAGTATCTCCCAATTCCGCAAAAACATTAAAACATATTCAGATTTCTGCAACAGCCTCAACAAAAACAAAGTGAAAACTCTTTAGCATAGCCTAGCCCGCAACTTGGTGGGACATGTCTGACTTCCTAAACATCTGTTGCATATAAAAAGGAGAGCTGTAATCTGTTTCAGTTTTGTCGCTTCTTGCTTCATACTGCACGTGGTCAGGGATATCGCAAAAAATATCTTTGTGTGAGCGTTTTTGGTAAATGGCTGTATGATTTAGTGGGTATGGGAACGATTTTTGATAAAATGTCCGGATAAAATGATTCTGGTAATAGTTTTGTGATGGTAAAATCAATAAAGAATTGAAAATATGAAAGTTTTATCGAACAGTAAATGATTGCTTCTGATTGAATCCTTGATGCTTTCATTGTAGAAGGATGGAAAGAATTTTATTAAGTACAGCTTGAAGATAGGATTGTCTCTCAAAGCCTTATGTTGTTAACAATATGACATAGTGATAGGTCTAATGAAGAATTGTTGAAGGGTGAGATACACAATGATATGTGATGAACTTTGATGAGATATCTAGCGACGAACTGGAGTCATCGATTAAGTTAGCTGGGTCAGCAACATGAATTCAACAATGGCATGGCATTTCTAGAGGGTGTAAGCTTAACCTTATTATCTGCAAAAGCAGGTATGTAAAGCAAATGAGTGATCTTTACGGAAATATTTTTTTACTGGATTTTTAATTCTCAGTATTGAGCCGAGAATTTTAAATCCATCAGTGCCCATTTTACCCCATGATAAAAATTGGGCTAGCAGATTTGCTAAGGCAAACTATGGCACGATTTGGAAGACATATACGTCCAAAAATAGCCTGGAGTAAGCTGTATTGTACGAGAAATTAATAGCATAAATTCACCTGATTAAAATTATTATAATTAAGTCTGTCTATTAGCAGAACAGCAGTCAACCGCATTAAAAGAGAAGGGACTAATTAATACTGTCAGAAAACTTAATCGAATTGTCGGAAACGTTTGATTTCCGTAAATAAAGTACACATTTCAGGAACTGGAATCGTGTTTTTTCAGCTCAATTTTAGTCACAATACCTATTGTAATAATGCCTTTTTGAATCGATACAAAAAATGCACTTAGTTGACAATGAAGTCAGCTATTAAATAATGATTGACGACAATAATAGAGCAATTATGAGCGTAGTAAGATATTATATTATTAGTCTATTCATTCATGCTTATTATTTATATTGGTATTGCTAAATATTAATAGCATTCGATCATTTATTACTGTCCAAAGGTGTGGCTGTAGAAATTACGTTCATTTTATGACCTTTCGGTCTGCGGTTATACTCGTAGGAATATGTAGTACCTATTCTTATTAAGTGTTTACTATCTATTCCATGTTTTCCTTAACTTAGGTACTACAACAAGATGTCAGTCTGTCACAACCATTAATTATTTTAAAACACGTCAGGACAGGTCAGGTTTATAAAATAATTTAAAAATACCCATCCCATATTTTAAATCGTGATTCGCAGTTGTGAAGGCAGGAAAGGTTTGCCGTTCCGCCGTTCCATTTAAAATACTGGTCTTCAGCTGCATCTAGTTAGTCTGGAAGCCAACCCCAGTTCAGATGGGATAAGGCTAGGCAGATGGTAATAAGGAGTTCATAGTTATCTCACTTATAGAGATTTCACACACATTATATTCTTGGTTAACAAGACTCATCTCGATATTTTTTTTTAGATTAAAGTAACCACAGAAAAAGTCAGTTATTTCAATATTCTGGTTCTTCTTCGTCTCTATGAATCCCATAATAAATTATTTAATTAAATTTGTTTCGACCAGAACTCAGCCACATCAACGGTGTTGGAAGTGGCTTCGGAAAAAGTGCAGGTGTTGCACAAGGAGCAGGAGGTGGGCCATGGTGGCATGTGGAGTCTCATCACAATGAGACTCCACAGGCATCGCAATATTTTGGTCAAAACTGTTTACATTTAATTTTTCGATTGTACGAGTACATTTAATCAAAGATTATGTTTTAAATTCATCACTGCATAAACTCTAGCAATTATTACGGATTTAACGTATTTTGACACGTTATTTACATTTAATTGCGTTCAATGAGCACAAAATACGGCGATTTACATTGAATATGAGGCATCATTGGCTACTTAATGTAATTAAGTACCAATAAGCCGGTTTGGTGAGCATACCGTATTTTGTTTTAAATATATAAGTTGCTGTGCCAACCACGTTATATTTTTTAAATATTCAAAAATGAATTTTCATAATTATAAGTAAAGCATTTTTGTGTGTTTTAAAAGTTAATTTATCTCAATTGGATATACAAAAAATATATATATCAGATGACTTTTTTATCACTTTCCAAAAAAAAATGGGTATATTAGGTCAACGGTGTAGAATGCTTATAGCGTACCTAGTTTTTTTTTTTCTTTATTACACAGCTTGGAAAAAAATTATCCATCATCAAACAACGCTACAAATTTTAAGTAAACTTTTCATATATATTAGAACAAAGAAAGAAAATAATAAAAGAAAATTTCCTGTCTATACGTACATGATTATAGTTTGTAAATAGTGTTTTTAAGTGTATATATATTGTATGTATTGCGTATATTATATACGAAAAATTACAAATTTCGAATTAAAAATCATACGCGTACATCATACCTAATATGCAATACGAATTTCGATTTTTTTTATTTCATTTAAAAACTAAGTGGGCCATTTGCTTCTGCTCCGTTCGGTCCTATTAAACCCATTTTTTTGGAAAGTGATAAAAAAGTCATCCTGTACCAATAATAATGACATGAAACAGATATCAGTAAACTGTATTGATAACACTAAAATAAACATAATTCAAAAACCAAAAAGAATAACACAAAAAATCTGCCCAAAATCACTTTCTAGGGTGTTAAAGGAAAGTAAGTTCCATAAAATAAATCATTAAGTCATAACGTCTTCATTAATTCATACTGCACAAAATAATATCTATCCTCCAACATAGTTACAAGAATATTAACTCCACAAACCGGTTCTTATCGAAATTAAATCCTCGATACCTGAAATCGATCAAACGATAATCCGCTCAACGAAATACAGACGGATTCATTTCGGCCCCTATCGAGATATAATCGATTTTAATTTCTCAAACGATGCCGTAGACCGTGTAGGTTTTGCAGAACAATCAGCATTATTATATTACGAACTTAGTTTCTGCCCGTGGCTTCGCTTGCGTCGAGTGTGGAAATTATTCAACGAATTACACAACATCTTATGAACCTATGATCCACAATAAACTGTTTGAATTTGAATTTGAATTTGAATTATTGGGATTCAAAGTATTATGTCCGTTATAGTCTGTGCCAGATAAGTAGGTATTAAAGGTCATTAACCCGCTTACATATATAAGAGCAGCGGTGGCCCAGTGGTGGCGGCTCCGACTTACGAACAGTAAGTCGTGGGTTCGAACCACGACAGACACAGACAGGCGCATTACTTTGTGTAATTTATTTCATCACCACTGCTCTCAAAAACGGTGAAGGAAAACATCGTGAGGAAACCGGCATGTCCTAGAACCAAAAATTCGAAGACATGTGACATCTACCAACCCGTACTGGGCCCGCGTGGTGGATTATAGCCCATTCCCTCTCAAAGAGAGGAATACTGTGTCCCAGCAGTGGGAACATTAATAGGCTGATGATGATGATGATGAACCCGCATACATTTTATTCAAATACATAATTTCGAAAACATAAATAATGACATAAACTTGTCCCGAAACTACCTTTATCGTGATCCTTGACTTTTTCTAGTAATAAAAAACGATTCATAATGTATTGTCCGGGTACCTACGCAGATAAATTAAGGAAAGAGCAATGACCTTTAATTCCTACTTATCTGGCTCAGACTATAGTAACCCTAGTTATGGTATATCTTTGTGGCAGCAACATAACATAACATCACGCTTGTAGGGTTAGGCAGAGGTTTACCTAATAGCCATGGCCGTGTGGTATCCGGCAGAGTAGAATAGAACCAACCCATTACACTCACGGGTGTCGTATAAGGCGACTAATGTCTGGGGCAGAACACCTTGCGCCTTCGTAGACCAGAGAATGGGCAGCAGCGTTTTCTGTTAGTCTGTCATCACTGCGATCTCCAAACCGCCTGCCAAGCGTGGAGATTACGGCAAATTCCTTCCATCATGGGAGAGGCTTATGTCCAGCAGTGGACGTTATGGGCTGTTGTAGTACCTAATAGTACATCATTATTTCGCTAAGTATCTTGAAGTTCGATGTAATAAAGGCGAGCGTATTGACATTGGCCGCACCAATCCCGTTTCTGAAGCTGCTACTGAAAATTACAACCTAATAACTTAATAACGTAGACTGTTTCTACACAGTGATGCGGAAACGGTGCGCATCCCTGGTCCGTAGGGTGCGGGGCAGCGCCAACAGCATCCTGTCTATGATTGCGAGTAGGCATGATTGTGCGTTTGTGAACCACTGCTGCAAGGTTTCAGCTGGGCCTGTCGACTTGCAGCAATGATGTCACAATCTGTTTTCTGTTTTGTTTTGTTTGTAATTGTATTACTAACATAGTTTGTAAGTATATTGTTACTAACACTATGAGTATTGTTGCTCGAAATAAATGATTTATTATTATTATAACACTTGCCTGACCTGGGAATCGCATCCAAGACCGCACGTCAGACAGTAGCGCTTGCAACCACTGAGGAAGTGCCAAATTCCATCCAAATCAGTTCAGTCATTCAGATGTGAAATAATAAAAATAGTTTAATTCTCACCATAAAAAGTAGTTACAATTTACAATTTTGTTGTTTACTTAGTTACAATTAGTAGGTGTACCTATATGATAAAAAAAATAAGTTTTTATTGTTTCTCATACAATTTTTCTACAGCACAAAATTGAGGCAGGCAGCCCATTTAAGTTATAAGGATACTTGTGTTGGGGTTACCTCGCAACTTCCCTAAAATGGAAACAGATCGGCAGATCGACAGACAGACAGATTTACTTTCGAATTAAAGTATTTGTACCTATAGATTACTGGTAACCTTGGTAACGCAGAGAAGAGACAATCACTGCATAACTGGTGGACGCACCCAGGTCGCACATTGTGAATTATAGCAGGAGTAGACGGAGGAAGGTCGACTCGTCACGCCTTGGGTTAAGGACAGTAGGGCCTGGGAAGGTCAGTGGCACACTGATAGATACACTATTGTGTTGCAAGTGCATAATATAGGCGGAGAATGTGTTGAAGGGTTATTTTGCAAGACAGAGAGCGATGATAATGGGTAGGTAAGTACTTGTACGAGCAGCGGTGGCCCAGTGGTAGCGGCCCCGATTTACGATCAGTAAGCCATGGGTTCAAACCCAGACAGGCGCATTACTTCGTGTAATTTATTTCATCAGCACTGCTCGCAAAAGCGGTGAAGGAAAACATTGTGAGGAAACCGGCATATGACGTGGAGTATAGTCAATTCCCTCTCATAGGGAGGGCGTTCCCAGCAGTGGGAACATTCGGGCTGATTATGAAGTACTTATGTATCGCTTTGCAAAAAATATTGATTTATTTACTAGTAAAACTATCGCCACGTTCACGACCTCAGGCGATGAGATTTGCAACGCGATGCGTCAAGCAACATGCGCGTTATGCACTTGTTTCATTTGCGTGAGTAACGTCGCCGTCGCATCGTGTTGACTTGTGGCATGCAATTTCCTTCATTTGTTTTCTTCCCAGTCGCAGCATACATCACTCGTGTCGCTTGGTCGTGCAGGTCGTGACCAAGGTGGAAGAATAATGTCACTTTGTTCTCTGGGACGTAGAAAAGCAAGAATTTATTCAAACTTGATTTAAAGATTGTACCCCATCAAGAATTCCCTCATAATTTCTTGCTAATTTCCGTACGGAAATCCGATTCCGGTATAAAATCCCATCAAAAACTTTTCCGCCCACAATAGGCTCCTATTATTCTCAATATTGATACTCAAAGCGTATTTCTATTTAATCATTTTAATAATGAGGTATTAAATCTGTTAATTTGCTCGAATTTGGTTTCATTCAATCAATTATAAACTACCGTAACATATAATTACAACTGGCGAACTGTGGTCAAGGGAAAAGCAAATATTTTAATAATTAAATCATTCGTGTTGACTCTAATTATAATACACTAAACACACTAATTATTCAGGTAAATATGGGCTAAATAATTTTGGAGCGATTATCTGGCGTCCGCTAATAAATTTTGTGTTTATTTGATTTTGAGCGATGTGTACCAGTTTTTGCCGGAGTCATTTAGCACTATCGAATATATAAATATCGATAACCATTTATAAGATATTAACCGTAATCGCAAGAATAATCTGTATTATTGATCTTTATAAATAACGTTGAGCAACTGTTCTACAATTTCCTGTGCGCAATGATTTTCGATGAATACGAAATATTATTTTGTTGAATATTTGTTTCGGGCTAATAACTTGCCTCTAAGCTTAATAATTATGTTGTCAGTGGTCATTGACGTAGGTTTAATATAAATTACTTTATGGAATTATGAACAAATATAATTTCGAAAGTGAATACTAAAACACTATATAGTTAAGATAGGGTCTCTTTTTTCGGAAAATGAAAAGCTAAGCCAATATAGGCACTGAAGTTGATTGGTTTTTTTTTGCGTCTGTAGATTACAAAGCTGCTGCAAATTAAAAAAAAAGGAAATAATTGTAAATAATTATGTAAGTTACACAGATGACAGGTATTAATCGAGTTGTTTTGAATAACATAAAAAGTAGTTAAATAATGATTACGTAATACAATATTATAGCAACAAAATCGCTTTAGATACACCCAGACCTAATATGAGTAATCATCGAAGCGTTTATAATAAGTAATAGGCAGTTCTCGGTGGGAGGCATTCTATAAGAAAATGAGAGGAGCCATTGGTTTGAAAATACGTTCAATGACAACCTTTTATGACACTCCTTTGTTAAGATATTGTAAATAATGAGCGTGTTACATAAAAAGCTATGTTTACTGTAGTACACTTGATTTCTGTAATGGCTCCCATTTATTACTGAGAGTTCGTAAATCATTGGTTGTATTGTATGATGATCTAAGTACTGTTTTTGTCTATTTATAGTGAGTGCTGAATATCCTATTGTATTTTGATTACTGTCTTATGACCTTTTATAAGATACTAGCGGACTTCACGCGGTTTCACCCGCGTAGTTCCCGTTTCCGTGGGATTACGGGAATACAATTTAGCCTATGTTACTCAAGGTGAATGTAGCTTTTTATTTGTGAAATAATTTTTGAAATCGGCGCAGTAGTTTTTGAGTTTATTCATTATAGCTGACGTCCCGTGGTTTCACCCGCGTAGTTCCCGTTCCCGTGGGAGTACGGAAATAAAATATAGCCTATAGCACTCACGAATAATGTAGCTTTAGTGAAACAATTTTTAAAATCGGTTCATTACTTCCGGAGATTACCCCCTACAAACAAACTTACAAGCTTACAAACAAATGTTACCTCTTTATAATATTAGTATAGGCAAACACACACACAAAAATACAAATCTTTCCTCTTTAAAATATTAGTGTAGATAACATCTGAATATATAAACACAGATTCAAAGGATATGATAAAGAATATTTTGTATTACACAGGGTGTAAATAGACCCTTCACGAAGCCGACAACCAAGCATTCTGTACATCAAACTAAGTAACCCTAAGCAAAAATTTTTGATGGGTATTTTTTTTTTGGGGTGAAAAATCACGATTTTCGGTAGGACTCAATGTAACTCACTTAAAACATTGTGCTAATGGATGAATTGAATGGCACGGAGGTCGTGAAGGTGTTTAAATAAAAATTAAAAAATCTTGTGAAAAAGTTGGAACTTTGACCCCCAATATCTCCGTAGCAAGAAGGTTCCCAGGTATGGTCTAGAGCAAAAAAAATATCGTAATGACGGGGAGAACAATTGCCTTTCGGCTTGGTTAAAAGTCTTTTTACACCTTTTTTTTTATCGTGTAGTTAGTGCCTAATCACACGTACCTCGTGTGATTAAGCCTTACACCATAGAAAGAACATAAACAAAAAGAAGACAGTTATGAACGAACCGCAGAGCGCCTTAGCGTATTATATTCTCTCTGAGTGATGAATTTGATAAGATATATTAAGGATTCTCAAAGAAATGACAAGCCAGCCTAACTTTTCTAGGAAACATAATTGATACTTCATTATTTTCCTACCCTCAACCCAATCTATTTGGGGTCTGCGCAGCATCTTCTTCTTCTTCGATTCTTATCTTTGTTACTCGTCATCTAAATAGCCACCTGTATTCCAGCTATAATAATTGGTATAATTTTAGTTTAGTACGTATATTTAGATCTCGAGGAGGAGCTCATGGCTAAATAATAACAACCACTCGGGTCAATCTTTAAGTTAAGCCGTACTTGCCTAGGTTGGACTGTGGATGGGTGACCACCCGTTACATACCGAGTTTTCACCGTGCCTCGGAAAGCACGTTAAGCCGTTGGTCCCGGCTGTCATTTGTGATCTTTGACAGTCGTTACAGGAAGGCAGTGGCCCAAAAAATCTGACAACCAGTCTTACCAAGGGGTATCGTATTACCCAGTACTAACTGGGTTGTGGAGGTCAGATAGGCACTCACTTCGTGTAAAATACTGGTATTCAGCTGCATCCGGTTACACTGGAAGCCGACCCCAATAAAACTTGGAAAAGGCTAGGCAGATGATGACGTATATTTAGATCAAAGCTTAGGTTACCGTTTAACCGGGCAATGCTGATTCTTTGATCAAAAAATAGGCCAGCCCTCTGGTCACAGGAAGAGTTGACCAACCGCTTGGCAACGTCAAATTTTAATGAAATAACTTAAAAATAAATGTAAAACTTAAAAATAAAAAAAATGGTACTACTAGTTTGCATAGAAAACAAAAAAATGAGAAATCTAGTGTAAAAAAGCGATGCAATAATTCTACAGAGCAATATACTGCCCAGAAAATGCTAGGCATAGCCTATAAGCCCGTCACACTTCTCATGACACTAGAAATGCTAGGAATTCATGATTAAGGTGGAGTCCTCACGATTCAGTCCTCTGCCCGGAGGTGGAGGCAATTATAATGGCATCTATGCCAGTAACATTGATATATGCGAGTTTTACTGCAATAACAGATAACTCTTTAACAAAGGTTATCTTGACTAGGTTCAAATATGGCATTATTTTATCTAGGGATTTATATATCTACAGCTATAGTTCAAAACGTACCTTCTTAATTAAATTTAAATATCTCGTTAATATTAGTTACCATGTCAGTTTAAAAACTTATAAGTTTAAATATTACTACCTCATAATTATTTGATTAGTGGCTCAGTTCTGCGCCGACTCAATTTAGATTGCCATCGACACGCTAAGAAGAAGATTCGAATGTGCAATGAAATCTTTTGATTACTATAAATCAACAGTCAGTAGGCTCCTGATGAAGAATCTTTACTTCACTACCAGGCGTTAAATTTAAATTTTGATAAAATTTCTTATATACGGCAAATTAAACTTGCTATTATAAAAAAAATAAAGTGTACATTTTAACTTTCTTTGAATTTAGTACGTACAATATTTACAATTTACAAATCTATTAAAATAAACTAAACTAACTAACATAAACTACAAACTTAAAAATGGCGTTAAAAACTGCTCAACGCTGTCAACTGGTAATGTCCCCAAGAGACTGGTGGTGTTACCACACTGTATGTATCATCCTTAATTAACTCAACCTTTTGCAGTACTAGAACTAGCTAGATGCTTCTCCCAGTTTCCCCCACATTTTCCTTTTGCCTTGAGCATCTACTTTATCCCAGCTTGTTTTTTGATGTCGTCGATACTTGTAGCTAGGGAGCGGCTGCGCCACATACTACACTTGCAGAAAAGTTTTTCTTCAACAAACATGGCCAGCCCTCTGTCACTTTAGCTTGCTTACTCTGCAAGCTATGAAATCAATCATAGCGTCAGCTAAATGGTAGGTCTACTCACTCGTTTCTTACAGTATTTTCACAGCTAAGCTGTAAAAGATAAAGTGATGGTCTGAGTGGTGGAGAGAGTCCAGAGTGTTACACAAATAAGTTTTCATTGGTTTACGATTTTTTTTATTATCCTTACCTATATCGACCCTCTTTAGACTATGTGTCTTACTGTTAAATTTTTAAACACTCTGGACTCTCTCCAGCACTCAAGCCAACACTTTATCTTTTGCAGCTTAGCTGTGAAAATATTAGGTTTAAAGATATTTGATATTTATTCTCAAAAAAGACACTAAGTCCCTCATGAGAACAATGCTTAAAATAAATTATAATTATAGTTCGTCACAGACGTCACGGTAGCAATTATGATACATATTAGGTATATTAGATTACAAATACTAGAGATAGTTTTGAGGGAGCTGTGGTGGCCCAGTGGTGGCGGCCCCGACTTAAGAACAGTAAGTCGTGGGTTCGAACCCAGACAGGCGCATTACTTTGTGTAATTTATTTCATCACGACTGCTCTCAAAACGGTGAAGGAAAACATCGTGAGGAAACCAGCATGTCCTAGAACCAACAAAATTCGAAGACATGTTACATCCACCAATCCGCACTAGGCCCGCGTGGTGTATTATAGCCCATTCCCTCTCATAGAGAAGAGGCCTGTGGGAACATTAATAGGCTGATGATGACTAGAGATAATAACATAACATCACGCCTTTAATCCCCGTAGGGTAAGGTACAGGTGTCCTACCTAATAATACACCCACATTTCGCCAGTTTTGTTTAAGGCCCATTTAATAGCGAGCGAGCCTATTGCCATCAACCGGGTATAAATCCAGACTTCGTGGCTGCTACTGCGAAATTCTTTATGGAAAAACCTAATAACACCTTGTCCAACCCGGGAATTGAACCCAGTACCTCATGCTCAGCAGTCGCGTTTGCGACCACTCGACCAATCGACAATAATGTATACATCATCTGCCTAGCCTTTTCCCAACTACGTTGGGGTCGGCTTCCAGTCTAACCGGATGCAGCTGAATAACAGTATTTTACATGGAGCGACTGCCTATCTGACCTCCACAACCCAGTTCATACTGGGTAATACGATACCACTTGGTAAGAATGGTTGTCAGACTTTTTAGGCCACTGACTACCTATAACGACTGTCAAAGATGGACAAATGACAGCCATGGACCAACAGCTTAACGTGCTTTCCGAGGCACGGAGGAAACTCGGTATGTAAGGGTGGTCACCCATCCACAGACCAACCTAGGAAAGCACGGCTTAACCTAAAGATCGACCCGAGTGGCTGTTATTATTTAGTCACGAGCTCCTCGACCAATCGACGATAATGTAATAAGAAAATCATCAACCAACCAATCAATACAACTGTCACAATCTCCGAAGTCTTAGTACCTGCATACCTCGTAAACTCAATAGAGTTGTATAAGGTTATAGATTGTAGCGGTATGGTATCTACAGTTATGCAAACGCATGCGATGTTAATTTGCGGTCATCGCGTATGTAAACAACACAGGTGAATAACTTCATAGGTAACCATGCTGGTTGGTAGACGAATGAGAGGGAAGGAGATGGAAGAGCTTTGTATCTCTTTTTAGGGATTTATTGTACATACAAAATAACTATACTTTCCTACAAAAATATTCATTTGATGTGCTACCCATATGTCAAAACTTCACACGCGACGGCAATATAGAAGAAAAAATTGGAATTTTAGATATCCGTTCTGGAAAAAGTTACTAGGCTTAGCTAGAATTGTACCAAGCCGGATAGCCGGACTGAACAGAGTTCGACGATCAGCACGAGCCTAATGGAAGCCAAAGTGTAGTCGTAGTAATCGCTTCATATTTTTAATTACTATAATGTGTCGCACCGTAGCTGCAGTGTGTTTTACCTATAGTTTATATAGCCACTTTAGTTAAATTGCAGTTATCATAATTTAGATACCCATGCTAAAAAAGGATCTTCCCGTCGTTTTTACTATTAAAATCCTCGTGGTAAAATCAATCCAGGTTTCATGTGGTCCTTGCTTGCTAGAGCACTCTCAAAGTCTCAAGTTCTAATCAGCTGCTCATCCAGATAAAGGCAAATAAATCCCATACGCACATGGCCACAGTATAAACAAGACATGAATGATTTGATTCATATGGCCAGACGGGCGCGCCGTACGTGTCGGTCCGCCATATAGCCCCATACCCCTATATGTTACTGTAATGTGATCAAATTTGTCACCCCCCATAAATCCTGTCGCCACTATCTCTCGATGTAAAGTGGGACGAATGAGGATGTTAATTTTGTGATAATGGTCGACCTCGAATAATTTATGGGAAGACAAAACGTGATCGGCTAAGAACATGATATACGTCTTTAATTATATATTAGTTCTCTCGTCATCATCACAACATCTATCATTTATTCGTATGCTATGGGAGCAAACGATTATTGTTTTGCTTTTAGTGTGATTATTTATGGGTTCACATTATGATCTTAACGTACAGTCGAGGACTTTAATTGAAGAGCCACTACTATTTACATTCTATTGACACAATTTATCATTTGTTATAATATAAGATTTTAAATTGAGTGAATTTTACTGTTTTTTATATTCATAATTTGTTGTTATAGCTATAAATTATTAATTACACGTACAAACCAATTCAAACACAACGCGAATTGTTATATGAATAAATAAATAAATAAATGATGTATACTATTAAATGAGCAATATTCGTATATGCAAGTATATTTGTAATCACGGCCTCGAAAACGGCGCTAACGATTTCAATTAAAGATGCAATACAAGCGTTTACGGGGGCTTTCTAGCTTGCTAGTCTGATATCTGAGAAAATTCGTATTCTCAGATACGAAATAACGAATAATAATATTATAAAGAGAGAGTGCGCATTTTGTGAGTTCTTATGAGTGAGGAGGATAATCTCCGGAACCACGGCCCCTATTTGAAAAATGCTTTCACCATGTCAATAGGCAATCAGGTGCATTACTCCGGATGGACATAGGCTACTTTTTATCCGAGTACGACGCGGTTGAAGCCTCACAAAAACCTAAATGATAAGGATTTAATGAACAACGCTCACTATATTATCTAGCTAGCTACAGGTACGGCGCGGCAGCGGATCGCTACGGCATAATCAAAGAAGAATTTCAAATGAATGTTTATTTAAGTATTACTATTTGAGTGGACGTAAATATCTCCGTTTCTTGATAAAAACTTTACTAGCTATTTATCTCCTAACACTACTTCTAAATAATTTCTATGTTTAGGAAAGTGAGAGATTAGCATAAATTCTATCTTGGAAGAAATCTTCTTCCAGCTTGAGATTTGAATATAGATGACTTGAGTAATTTTGACGCTAACATAAACAGTATTTGGAGCCCGAAGAAATCTCACGTACATTCAAATACGTACAGAAAAAACACGATCTATCACATAGAGCCTATAAAAATAAACTATCTAGGTTACACCACTTGAGGCGCGTCGTGTAACCCCTAGGAAATGTGGGGAAAGTGATAAATTTGTCAGGTAACCCTGCGTGTTCGGAATATGGAAGTGTACAAATAGCACGAAATATTCCACGAGATTGAATCGCGGTTCTAGGGGAAATTACGTAGTGTTGTCGGGCATCCGAGGGACGGCCGTGTGACAAACTGTTTATGATTATTAGTCGTGGTTACATTTCTCTTGTTTTGTCGACCGATGTCTTCCTTTGTTTTCGTCCTGGAAATTGTAACGCACAAGTGCGTATTTATTTTGCCATTTATTTGTATGTTATTGGAGCAAACGATTATTGTGACTCACTAATCGTGTAATTGTTATAATTCGTTTATTTTCAGATAAACATCCATAAATAAATAAAAAATAATAAGTAATGCAAATCGGGTTTAGTCGGTACGTAAGTACTGAAAGTGGCTTATCAATTTAAGTCCTCGACTCTATATAAAGTTGCAAAGGTTGACTGGTACAGAATGCATTGTGGCATTAAGTCCGCCTATGTACCACTATTGTATGTATATGAAGTTTAAATATATAAATATAAAGGGTGTAAAACACCTCTTAACGAAGCCGAAAGGCACTTGTTCTCCCCGTCATTGCGATAATTTTTTTGTTCTACACCATACCTGGAAACCTTCTAGTTACGGAGATATTTTGGGGTCAAAGTTCCAACTTTTTGACAAGTTTTTACTTTAAACACCTCCACGACCCCCATACTATTTAATCCATCCATCAATCAGCACAATATTATGAGTGCGTTACATTGAGTTCTAACACAAAACATGATTTTTCACCCCAAAAAAAAGTCGTTTCCCAGCAAACATATTTGCGTAAAGTTACTTAGTTTGATGTACAGAATGCTTGGTTGACGGCTTCGTGATGAGGTCTTTTACACCCTGTATACGTGTTTTGTCATAAGTTCGAATCAGCTTCTCTCTGTGAGAGGTCAAATAAATAAGTTAGTAATAGGGATGTCCCTCCTATGATCGCGATAAGTCTCATAGTCCATAGCCCCGTGTTCCTCATACTCGGGGGGTCGCTACCCTACCATACAGTACCCGGCACGTAACTTGGCAAGAGTCGTTAGATGCGCAGAAATCGTTTTTTAGGTCTCTTTGGCGGTCAAGCGGGACGCGGGGTTTGAAGTAGCGCCGATCCGAGCGCGCGATTGGCGCGTCAGTCGACCCCTGCCTCCCGCACCGCGTCTACATTCCGTTCGCTCCCGATTACACTTGCGGTGCTAGTGCACGAGTACTACTCTACCCTTTGTTTTTGTTACGAGTTCAGTTTTAGTTTTAAATTAAGTTTTTGTTACGAGTTATTGTTATTGTTGTTGTTTTAAATTTAGTTTTTGTTACCAGTTGTTGTTATCGTTTTAAATTTAGTTTTTGTTACGTTTTTTACAATGCCAGGACCAAATACCGTTTTACGCAGACATGCCAGATACGATGTGTACTGTTTCATGGAGAAAGAAGCTCAAATTGAAAAAGAGACGGTAAAACGGACTGCAGAAGCAACTAAAACGTCAGAAAGAACAGTAAGACGTATAGTTAAAGAAGTTACAAATTCCGAATTCCTCACTGTCATTAGGACACCGGGAAAAAAGAGGAATAGAACAAATATAAAAAAATACATACATAAAAAAATGCATCAGTATTATGTTTTATTTATAACACCTAATAAAAGTCACGAATTCCTCTGCTTTGTTTAACTACATGATTAAAAATAAATGATGGCAATAACCAAAAATGACAATCAATAAAATTTAAGTGACTAGTTATTTGTTCCACTAAGTGTACGATGCGCGAACTTGCCCCCACTCCGCCAAAACCTTGCCAACTTACGTGCCGGGTACTGTACTATGATTAAATGTTTATGATTATTATCAGTACTTACACTTAAGTTTTATTCCACGTTTACCTTGCATGTCAAAGCTGGGTTTTTCTAGAAGGTTATGATTTCTTCGTTTATACGACATTTAGCATTATGCGAGTTAGTGTATGGTAGTGTACCTATTATTAGTCTTTCATAGTTGCAATCTAGCTTTGTTATGCTTTGGATTGAATGTTTGGTTCGCCTAATTTGAGTTCGCGAGAAAGGTGCCGTTAATAAATAATAAACAAAAAAAAATAAACAATAATTTTTTCTCATACATACATGAGAAAAAAATTGTTTCATTATTTCAGGTGCTTGACGATCGACAGACGATATAATTTATGTTCAGTCAACGAAATGAAAATTTTAATTATTAATCAAAGCAGCACACTATGTCTATTTGCCAAATTATAGCTCTTTTTCATACAATCTGCCAGTTGCGTTTTAGACCAGTTTGTACTTAGACCAGTCTACTTTTTAGACCACTTGCTAATTAGACCAGCTGCTTTTTTAGACGAAATGATACTAACCCGTGTAAGTAAGTGACAGCTGCGATTTAAATATACGAACAATGTCCGATAGTTTTCAATCAGTATTATTCACAGTTTTCCAATCCATTATTTTCCTTTACTCTCTATAAAATATAGATATTTCACAAATCTTTAACGAAGACTGTGCATTTGCACAATGTAATGCCAAAAAAAATTGTCAGCGTCAAAACCTTCGACAATTTGAAATAACTGAAAAAACAACCAAAATTTCGAGCTGCCACTCAAAAATAGTTCCTGTCGAAACGAAACTGAATTTCTAACTGCGATATAATACGTGTCACCTATGTTGGTGTGTGTGAAGCTGTCCGGAGCGGCACACACTGAAGATTTCCATAAAGTGCTCTCCGTATAATGTTATCCAGGAGTACCTAGTTAATAGTTAGACGAGTGACTTACACTGGAGAAACACTGGTGGGAAAGGTAGGCAATCAAACTCCTAGCACCTCTTTAAACTTAGAATTTTTAAACTGGTCTCTAACTAAATGGCATACAATGGTGTCGATTCTGTTGAGCACAAACTAAACTTAATTTAGATTATTGCTATCTTTTACTAAAAGACAGTGCGCGAAAAGGACGGGTATAGCTATGAACTAAGTTAGAGATGTCAAACTAATTTATGCCTTGCGTTTCACCGTGTTTTTACTGGACATGTTTTTACGTGCACCCTTCATTGGTATGGCAATATTAGTTCCAACTAAATTTGACAGCTCTAAATTGCGGCCGTCTCTTTCTCGTTTTATTAGAGAGAAAAAGATAGCAATACTTAGCCTAAATTAGGTTTAGTTTGTGCACAACAGGATCGACATCAATGTAGACATTTTTTAAATGTTTTAGCTAGACCTCAGTTTTTGAGTATTTAGTTTGTATGCACGTTTGTGCTAATTTGTGTAATCAAGAACACAAGACGGGTAATTGGCAAGCACCCTATAATTCCCTATAATTACTTAGAACGTAAAGGGTAGGAACTAGTTACCAAAACAGCACAATTCCAAGTAAATGTTCAACAAAATTGCTAAGTACAGTTTATCTATTAATCTAGCATAATTATACAGTACAGTTTTAAAGCTGAAAATAACTAGCAAAAAGTAAGTAATTTTACATTAAAGCGCTTTCTTGTTAGTTGCAAAATAATCAGCGCTTTCCATCCGTAATGGGCGTATATCACGAATGGCAGAAGACAAGTTTGCGCTGGACGTACCTACATAATGCTGCAAGTTTGCCGTTGACAGCACCAACTAGGGCTTATTACACTGAATAAACAACTCTAATGGCGGATATTCAGAAGCTGACACCTGAGTTTGTGTTGGGTTTGATTTTACATTTATAATTAGGATGTTTTAGTGGAAATGCCTATTAAAGTACGTCTTGGTAAGTGGTTTCGTGTTCTCAGACGTGAGTTGTAACGCACACCGCGTTACACTTTTGGTTCCGCTTCTCATTTGTAGATCTTTGGTAAGAAGAAGCCCAAAAGTCTAAGTAACCTAGTCTTGCAAAGGGGTAACCTGAGGTTGGATAGGCAGACAATTCATGTAAAATGGTGCTCAACTTTAGCCAGTTAGATCGTACCCGGGTGAAATAAGACCAACATACATGAATTAATCATGGGGCAAAATATAATGACCACCAAAAATAACTTTGTGACCACTAAGATTCAACTAAAATATCAATTGATCACCAAATTTAGTAAATTGAGCACCAAATTTTAATGAGGTGGTTGATGACTAAGTAGTTTTAATTTTTTTTTTAATTTTTTTGCCGTTACTATTTGCTAAATCTGGTGGTTCGTTAATTGTATGCCATTACAGCACAGCTACTTGTAAATTCACAATCTTAAGTCGCAAACGTCCTCAATTTTGAAAGCACACCATCTTATAAATCTGACCACATCCGAGGAGAATGCCGTTTCCAAAATGACTCGACTGTTTCTATCAGTTTCAAAATGTGGTGAATGCGAACTGACATCCAACGAATTCCCGCACTATTTTCCCTGATGTTTCTGTCGAGATGGTTGTCGGTTGTCAGCTTCTGTATCAAGTACGCTCTTGACGGTACATCGAGAGGGATGCACAAGCGTACGATACGTTTGGTATCACTCTTTTAAAGACGAAGTTAGAGACGACAACGGTAGATACTGACTCTAAGGAAACTGCAATAGTTAAAGTTTAAAATATTGGTCACTTAAACTAAGTAGATTCATACGAATGTTCACAAGAAAATTTGCATTTACACAAGCATTTATGGAGCAAAACATTTGCTATTCAATTCAATACGATTGTAAGTAAATTTTAAAGCATTAATCGGTATAACGTCATTCCGAAGAGACCAACTGTCATCAAGTACAACTAATCGAATTGGCTGCAAGTACTCACTTGCTTATTCAATATTGCTATCAATTAATTAGTCACGGCGTTGATAGCACAGACTGCGATTATAATGGATTCTGGGTCCACTATCTGGCTTACTGTACTGTCAATGAGGCTGAATATAGCCATGTCAGATTGTCAGTTTCCCGCCGCTTCGGCTTTCATGCAAAGTTTAGTCAATAATTAAATTCACGGAATTGGAACGTTTGTCTTTTAGGGTTAGCTGTCCGGAATAGAATTGACATGTTAATTGGCTAAGTATATGGATTTAGCTTTCTGATAATTTATTTTCGTAATAGTTATGGAGGACAGTCTTATAGAGAAAGCTGATTTAGGAAAAGGATTGAGGAAAAATTCGGATTTAAGGGAATAAAGGGTGTAAATAGACCCTGAACATAGCCGAAAGGCACTTTGTTCTCTTCGTCACTGCGATCATTTTCTTGTTCTAGACCAGGCCTGGGATCCTTCTACTTACGGAGATATTGGGGGTCAAAGTTCCAACTTTTTCACAAGTTTATTTTTAAATACATGTTTTTAATGTTATAACTTTACTTTAAATATCTCCATGACCCGTTTACTACTTAATGCATCCATTAACACAATGTGTTGAATGCAATACATTGAGTTTTACCGTAACATGGTGATTTTTCACCCCAAAAAAGAATTTGTTTCCCAGCAATAATTTTTACTCAGTTTGATGTGCAGAATGCTTGTATGACAGCTTCGTGGAGATTCTATTCACACCTTGTATTTTTCAAATATTTAGGTGCCGCGGTGAGTGACCACACATAGCAATGTAGAATCAGTTTGAGTCGTTCACTTTTCATTTAGTTCAGCGGCGCGATGTCGAGTTTAGTCGTTCGAACCGATGCAAGTCGAATTACGTCTTTTTCACTTTAGTTGCATGGAAAAAAAACTCTTCCTGATCGGCTCAAGCCAATTCGGCGTCGACAGGTGTGGTTACTTGATGAAAATACTTACTTAGATGAAAAATAAAGCACAGAATAAAGCTTGTACTATCAAAAATCACGTACAAAACTTGAAAAATAATTCCCGTTTACTTAAAAAGACATCTTATTTCTCCAAATTTAAAATTCCATGCAAACCCTTGCAAAATATGGCAGCGGTCGAGCAAAAGGAGGCACAATGTAACTTTTGCAAGTGGATAGCGTTTATCGAATGCACTTGGCACAGCATTTTGCTGACCGCGTCACGGCATGCATAACCAAGTAGATGTCCTATCTGCGGTAAACAAGTTCAGTGAGACAGAATAAATGTTCCAATGTTGATACATCGCCGACGGCGACGAACGTAAGTGGAATTGAAATTTATTTGTGTCCCATAAAAGTGCATTTTTCTAGTTCGCCGGGCACTGAAATGGACATTGGATGCGGGTTTATTGTGCGTTGTGGTCGTTGAAAGGATGGTGGGTGCAGATTACATTGTAATGTTAATGGCGCGTTTATGAATTGACGCGCTTCTATATGTGCGAGCGCAGACTAATACTTCATTACAAAATTTTTGTGCATTAAATCAAGACAGTGACAAGCAAAATCACCCTTAACTCAAGCCCATAAGATTCACCAGATTAAGCAAAATTTGTGAAAATATCAATGCGATTTTTTTTTCCTGAATTCGATTGTAACATTTTGATAGTTTTTTAGGGTTCCGTACCCAAAGGGTAAAAACGGAACCCTATTACTAAGACTTCGTTGTCTGTCCGTCTGTCTGTCCGTCTGTCCGTCTGTCCGTCTGTCTGTCACCAGGCTGTATCTCATGAACCGTGACAGCTAGACAGTTGAAATTTTCACAGATGATGTATTTCTGTTGCCGCTATAACAACAAATACTAAAAACAGAATAACATTAATATTTAAGGGGGGCTCCCATTCAACAAACGTGATTTTTTTGCGGTTTTGTCTAATGTATAGATAATGGTACGGAACCCTTCGTGCGCGAGTCCGACTCGCACTTGGCCAGTTTTTTTTAACAACATTTTAATTTGAACATAATAATATATGCTTACATAAAACATTTTTTATTTATTTAAATGTATGTTCATCATCATCATCATCAGCCTATTAATGTTCCCACTGCTGGACACAGGCCTCCTCTCTATGAGAGGGAATGGGCTATAATCCACCACGCGGGCCCAGTGCGGATTGGCAGATGTCACATGTCTTCGAATTTTTTGTTCTAGGACATGCCGGTTTCCTCACGATAATTTCCTTCACCGTTTTGAGAGCAGCGGTGATGAAATAAATTACACAAAGTAATGCGCCTGACTGGGTTCGAACCCACGCCGCCAACACTGGGCCACCGCTGCTCTCCAATGTATGTTATTAAATAGAATAAAACTGATCCTAAACTTAACACGATATCGTAAATTGTGTGTGGAGAGGCACCGAAAATTATTTTTTACAATAATACATATAAACCAATGTTTTCGAACAAAAAGCTACTATTATTTGAAGATAAAGGAGTAATATATCTGTTGTAATTATAAGTTACATTTGGTTTAGTTTCTTTTTTCCGCAAAAGCATCCGAAAAATGTGTATTTTTTTAAATTTTAGTCAGATATGCATACAACAACAGCCCATAACGTCCACTGCTGGACATAAGCCTCTCCTATGATGGAAGGAATTTTCCGTAATCTCCACGCTTGGCAGGCGGATTGGAAATCGCAGTGATGAAAGACTAACAGAAAACGCTGCTGCCCATTATCTGGTCTACGGAGGCGCAAGGTGTTCTGCCTCAGACATTAGTCGCCTTATACGACACCCGTGAGTGTAATGGGTTGGTTCTATTCTACTCTGCCGGATACCACACGGCTAACAGATACAGATATGCATATGCGTCCTTAAATAGTGTCATGTAATATAGTGTCTAGTCGTGTATAAGTTTATTCCTATCCTATAATACCTAAATTAAATCTTAGAAAGAGAGGGAATTAAATTAAGAACGAATGCGAGTGTAGGTACTTAAGGGGTACAGGTACACCTCTGTATATCCGTTCATGGATTTCAGGCGTGATGTTGAAAAAGACTGCGAAATAAGATTGTGTAACTGTAAAGTTAAAGTACAGTCACGATCACCAATGTGTAAACACTTAAGAGCCTATACTACCTCAGATTAGCAACTCTATTTGTGGTGGTTCAAACTTCGTTTGTAATACTGTTAGAATAACGTTCTAATAAGCTTGCACTACAAAGCGGTTGTTACGTCAGTCACTGCGGCCGAATAGTGCCAAATGAGTGGTTTTTATTCTTTATAAAATCAAATATTCGTCTTTTGAAAAAAAAAAACATAAGACCTGCTTTATAGTTAGTTCAGTTCGTATGCAAAGTTTCATGATCTAATTTGAAGTACTTTTTGAATACCAGCGGTTTATTGTTCGATTTGGAGGTAACTTTGGGATTTTTTTCTATCGAGATAATTTTATGAAATTGTGTTTTTGTCAAACATAAGACCTAACATTAATCCTCAACTTTACCATATATTTATTTCAAAATTAATGCTGCAGTATTTTAGGCGTAAAGGAGGATCGTGCTAAGCCATTTGAGGTAGTATAGGCCCTTAACAACTTTAAAAGCGTTTTTCTCCTACTGTTCTGATTAAAATTTCATGTTGTTACGAACATAGTATTCTGGGACTCATATATTTATGAAAAAGTTCCTATCTCCAAGTTACAATCGTTATTTTTCGCGAAAATTGCGTTCAAATTAAGGAAAGTGTATACATATTCGTGACTGTAGGTACACTAGTAATAAAAAGAATACAAGTCATATTTTTTTCTGAGCAGCTAGATTAGGTAATCTCGTTCGAACAAAGAAAATCTATTAATTTATGTATCAACAAAGTCCTAACGTTCTCTACATTTCACTCGATAGAAGTCAGATAAGAAAAACATTATTCTTGGACAAAATGTCAAAATTAGTATTCCCGCTTTCGGTGTAGACAAAAAAGCCTGACAGGTCTGGTTTCCCCTCGTTACTCGACATGCAATCGGAAAGCAGTCTGGATTTTCAACAAAAACGACTTTTCGACCCTCCTATTGTTAGTGAAAACATTTTGTTTTTAGTATTTACGTATATTTTACAGCTAAATATTTTCAACTGTATAGGAATGTTACTATTTTTTATCAAGGCAGACAAAGCTAACTAGTATCTTTTAACTTTTTAGCTTTAGAGATGATTGAAAAATTATAGCTGCATAGCGCAGCGGTAGTGAGGCTGCCTTGCGTTCTTAGGGTACCGGGTTCGAATCCCGGTTGGAGCAAATGTTTGTGTGATGAACATGGACATTTGTTTCCGAGTCATGGATGTTTATATGTATAATAAGTATGTATTTACAAACAAAAAAAGTATCTATGTATACGTAGTATATCAACTATCTGGTGTCTACGACACAAGCCTCGATGTTTAACGTAACACTAGATGGCGCTGTGTGTAATGTCCAGCGATATTTATTTATTTAGTAGAGTAAAAGGTAAAAAGTATTCTTCTTTACAGATTCAGTCCCTATTTTTGCATTTGAACTATAGTTGATTACCTTGCCTAAACTTGCATTTGGACAAAAATTCAGTTGAAAAAAAGTCAATTTGGGTTGCTTCCCAACCAATCCAAAAATAGTGGGTGATAGTGGGTGGGTGGTGAGTGGGTGAATAGTGGGTGGTGGGATAGTGGGTGCTGGGTGGGGTTGGGTTATCCTGTATTGAACATTTTCTTATGAAGCAACCCAAATTGAAAATCATAACATAACATCACGCCTGTAATCTTCGGGATAAGCAGAAGTGCATCTAATAGCACACCCACATTTTGCCAGTTATGTTTTTTTTTTTTTTTTTTTTTTTTTTTGTTTTGGCAGGAGTGGGAAATCCCCGCGGACACCTCGACTATCCCACAGGAATTTCTCCTGTGAGACAGTCGAGGTAGTGCCGGACTCGAACCGGCTAAAACCACAGTCCTGCCCCGCCAGTGTCCCCCTGACATAGTCAGAGACCTTAGTTATACCTTATTATTTTTGATAATGCGGTCAGCTTTACTTTACTTTGTAATATCTAAATTTAACGCAATTTTTATATTTAACTTTTAATTTTTGAAGACTCTATTTTACTAAACTTTAATCTTTATATCCTTTCTGCTAAGAAATATCCATATACGATAAAGCATAGTGTTTAGGTGTCTTTATTTCTTTTGATGACTCTACTTATAATTTCCGTGCAATATTCCAAGAAGGTTTTACGAGTGGCGCTTGATTCTATTAATTTAGATAGATTGGTGACAGTTATTGTTGTCTCTAATTTGCATTCTGCTCTATACCTCTCTGCACCAAAGACGGGGCATTCTGTCAGAATATGGGCGACCGACTCCACCGCATCCGGTTCACAGATGCACGATGGGTTCTCCTTACACTTGAAACGGTGCAGGTATTCGGAGAACCCACCGTGCCCCGTTAAGATCTGTGTTACTATGCCAGCTGGTTTCAGTTTTAGCACAGTGCGGTGGGCGTCGATCGCATTTGGGAGGAACATTTTTGTGACACCCGCTGTTTCTCCCCGCTGGTATCTGCCGTTCCATTCGTCAAGCGACTCCATACGGATCTGCCGCTTGACGAATGAAACGGGACACAGGTCGTAGTCCGGCCTCCTCTTCGACCCCAAAGCAGCTTCCTTTGCGAGCTGATCGGCCCGCTCGTTTCCCTCCAATCCCGCGTGGGCCTTAATCCAGAACAATGAGACCTTCTTATTCTGGAGGTTACATCGTCGTAAGATGTCCCTTGTTTCCACGGCTAGGGGATGGGGGGAGCTTGCATTTGCGATCGACTGAAGGGCCGCTCTGGAGTCGCTGAAGATGCCGAACGTACATTCCTTGCGCTTGAGCACCTCTCCTGCCGCTCTTTGTAGGGCTAGGAGCTCAGCCTGGTAGACGGTGCAATAAGACGGCAAGGCAAGTTTGAGAGCCCGAGTTTCGGTGGCGCCATTCCACAAGGATAGCGCCGCTCCGACTCTGCCCTCAATCTTGCTGCCGTCTGTGAAGATCCTCACAGCAAAGTCGCTGTGGTTTCTGTAGTGTTCCTCGTCTACCAGGCATCCGAACTCCAGGTTAAGGTGGTCCGCGGGGTGTGGAGCCTCCACTGCTGGAGCCATCCGCTCAACCTCCCTGCCTCCCAGCGCGGGCCGGGGTACCCCCCTCCTGGCCTCGTACAACGCAGCCGCTTCCCGTATACGAAGGTCAAGTGGGAGGATCCCAGCCAGCACCAGTGCCGAGTTCAGGGAGACCGTGCGGTAGGCTCTGCATAGCTTCTGTGCGAAACCCCTCTGGACCACGTTAAGCTGTTTTACTATTGCCAGTTATGTTTAAGTCCCATGGGCCGAGCCCATTTCCATTTACCAAGCACCAATTCCTGATGAAAACTCAATAACAATTTGTCCAACCTGGGAATCGAACCCAGGACCTCGTCCTCAGCATTCGCAGTGGATTGCGGTCACTAAACCAACGAGAAAAAAAAAGAAAAGAAAGATTTTGAAAATCGTGGCTAGAAAACCGATTTTGGCAAAATGTACGACAACACACACCTGTATCTAACTTGTCGCAAAAACACAGCAGTATCTAGTCTAAAAATCCAAGTAATTTACTGGTCGTAGCACGGCGGTTGTGGTTTTCCGGTACTTTTTAGTCGAGTCTAGAGGTTGCATAGAATTTTATGGTAACACCGGCAATACGGCGCTTCTGATAACTCTATTGTGTGGAAGCAATTTACTTACTACAAAAGGCAGAATTTACCGAGACTTTGTTCTAAAACAAGCTCATATTAAAAAATCATTTAAAAAAAGGTTGACATCATTTTTTTTTTCATATTCTTCTCAGCAAACCCTTTTAATTGATACCCATATCATAGGGGTCTATAAAAAATAATTAGTCCGCCATCTTTAGGAGTCCGTCATAATGGTTTTAATTGAGCTAAATATGCATTGTCATCAAATCTAAACGTGTTTGAAAAATTTCAGGTCAATCGGTTGGGGATAACTGTTTTAAAATTTAGTTATAAGATTTTGCCTAAACAAACATACTGTATTATATAACAAACATTGCAAGTTAAATATAATTTATAAGTACAATATGAAACTGGCAATCGAAAGTACCTATGTAACATAGGATAATTGTTGGTATCTGATTACAGGTGCCTTATTTAGTTCTTGCTTAATTATTTATCCAAGTTTTTCTTTGATGTGAATTTTTTTTATCAGAATGCGGCGGAGCTCAAAAAGAGAATTTTTTTTGTTCTGTACTTGAGTCATAGTAATGGTTTGCGACCAATTTTACAACCCTCTAAAGTAGCTGTGTATTTTAAACCACGATATAACTCAATTATGTACCTGTTCAGCTGTTCCAGTACCTATATAATGCCTGAAGCTTCAGGTGTTAAATGTTAGTTTCAGTTATAAAACATTTTCAGGTTTCAACACCATCAGGCCTGAGAGCTACGTAAAATATTTATAGAGTTTCAGAACTTTGAATGCTTTTATATTTTTGTTCAACACTTTCGTGTCAGCAAGTATGTAGAATTTAACTTTAGAAGTTTAGACAATGTCTTGACAAAACTTGAAAACAAGTTTCGATTCTTAACATATTTTATGTAAAGACTGCTGACTCTAAACATAAATTACTGGTAGTTACACTATCACTAATGCCTAGAAATGCATTGGATTAAAAGTGTACCTATATCATTAAGGTTATGTATGTTACTGCATTTATTTATTTATGTATTTATTTAACACTTCAAGCACAAAGTACAGAGGCGGACTTAATGCCATAGGCATTTTCTACCAGTCAACCTTTATGTGGTGCAGAGACAAGCAGTGGTAGGTGTCACTTCTGAAAATGAGATAATAATTCTATTTAATACTACGATATACTACAAGGATATATAAATACTGTACATATATATCAAACACTATAAATATATATATCAAATACTATATATATATATATTAAAATAGATGTGAAAAGACACAAAAGAAATGCGTGTACATTTCTATGACACATAAGGGTAAATTTATAATCTTACTGAGATTATTACAATAGAAAGCGTATAACGTGGCTCCAGAAAAAAGAACGAAATCTGTCTACAACACAAGAGAATACAAGTATGTTTGTACATACACAAATTTATACCTTCCTTACCTTACATGCCTTTTTATTCTCTTTTCAATAACGAAACACGAGCCTCAGACCGCAACAAAATACCTTCACCATATCTGCATAAAATTATGCATATATTGTCGACAACATCATAACAAGCAGCTATCTTACGTCGTCACGATCCCACATAAAAAGTAAAGGTGAGCATGAACAATAGCCTTATCGTTTGAATGCACCCTAACAGCGCTTTTACCTTCGGCTTACATTTTAACTAAAGCGCTTTAGTGCTATCGGGCGAATGCACAGAATCCAGCCATTAAATCGCCAACAATTGCAGTCGGCCAGTCCTGAAACGATTTTCAACCACTTACGTTACGCCGGACATTTTCGGCCCGCCACTAACATTTTTCATGTTGACTTCGGATCTGGCACAATTCACAATCTAAGATACCTACTACCTACTGTAAGTAACTGTGAATAATTTATTTCCGAGAGTGGGTCGAGATAGGAGATTCGTAAGTAGATAAATGTCTGCACGTTGAAATATTAGGATTAATGTAGCTTTCGGAGAAAAATGGTGTAGTTTTGGGTACATTGGTGATGAGAACTATTCCAAGTTATTTTCAGGGTAGACCTCACATTAGAATAGAAAATGTGGGGATAATTTTGTTAAAATCATTCAGACTGAAATCACTGGAACTCGGAAAAAAACATCTCTACTTGTTTTAGCATTGAGTTTTACATCAAGAGTTGAAAAACGCGCAACGAGCCGCGTGACGCGCCCCACAACGCGCCGCCTGACGCACCGCCTGACGCGCCGCTCAACGCGCCGCGTGTCCAGAAATGAGGACAAATGAGTCGACCAAGAAAATCTACTTGACTTGACTGAGAACAAGTTTCGTTTTTGTAAACAGATTTATATTAAAAAAAATATACCTATCTCAATTGCAGTAATTACCGCTTATTACTTAGACCACTTGTCATAAATGCTAGCGTTGATAACGACTTTGATCTCAGACGTGACGTTGTTACGACAGCCAAGATGATAGTTATACAGCTAAACACACGAAATAGATAAACTTATTACACTGAACGTCAACTTTGATATTACACGAATTTGTACCGTTTTCATTTGTGACGTTATTCAATTAGTGGCGCTTACGTCAGTCTTGTTCAATGGGAATAATAGTGTATTAATCTTAGTTATGCTAATTTTGCTTGACTGCTTCGTTGGGCTTGTGGTCTCAAGATTGGCTTCTGAGCATGAGATCCTGGGTTCGATTCTCGGGTCGGACAATGTGATATTGGGTTTTTCCATCAGGAATTTCTTAGTAGCAGCCACGGATTCTGAATTCTTACCCAGTTCATGCCAATAGACTCGCCTTCTATTATATCATCTGCCTAGCCTTTTCCCAACTATGTTGGGGTCGGCTTCCAGTCTAACCGGATGCAGCTGAACACCTGTATTTTACATGGAGCGACTGCCTATCTGACCTCCACAACCCAGTTAGTACTGGGTAATACGATACCCCTTGGTAAGACTGGTTGTCAGACTTTTTGGGCCACTGACTAACTGTAACGACTGTCAAAGATCTACAAATGACAGCCGGGACCAACAGCTTAACGTGCTTTGCGAGGAACGGAGGAAACTCGGTATGTAAGGGTGGTCACGCATCCACAGATCAACCTAGGCAAGCACGGCTTAACTTAAGAAATGTGGGTGTACTATTAGGTACACCTCTGTCTAACACTTCGTGGAGCACAGGTGTGATGTTATGATTCGTTGGTCTCGTGACTGATGACCTAAACTGAACCCAGGTACCCACATCCTGCGGTTCAATTCCCAAATCAAGCAGAGTTACTTATTGGGTTTTTTTAATTCAAGGAAGCAAAGTAAATGGTGGCGCGAAGGGCTATTAGTGGACTGTATTTTGCGATGCGGAATAAAAAGACTGACAAACGCTTGGTGATAGGTGATTCGAGGTGCAATGGGTGTGGGACAATAGAAAACAACCAGAAATAATAAGGAAAGAAGCACAAACCTTTTACGGGAGCCACATGCTCGTCACCGATTCACTTTCCAGTGCACCGGTTCACTTTCCAGGTTCAAGGGCAGTTGGGCTTCAAATCACTGTTGAACTGTCTGTTCAACACAGACGGTTGATTAAAAGTCTTATTATATGCGAAAATGCGGTGATTCCAAAGTTATCAATATTTTTAAGCGAATGCAAGGAATTTCTCAATCCGGAGTTTGGAAGTCGGTGATGTTATACCTCTGTCCCTGGGAAAACTTGCCGTTGCTTCTGGACCTAATCTCTCTCCGGTCGTGACAGGTTGCCGTTTCTTTGAACTAAATAAAAGTAAAGGAACACAGAGAGTGTCTGTGAAGTTATTGAGTTTTTTTGCCCCTGGCTGGAGGCCTAACATTCAAACACTGTTTTAAGCTTTCACGGTTCATAACTATACTTAAAAGCAAAAGACAAAGAAAGAGGGTAGACAGATTTGTCTCCTCCTAACAATTTTTTCCATCCACCCGCATTCTCCAGTTAACCCGCGATCATGGCGCTTGCAACAGCGTCGAAATATCGGGAGCTCAAAATAATAAATAATCACGGAAGATATCCCGTAAGTGACATTTTAAGTATGGCCTAACATTCATTCATTCATTTATTTCATAAACAATTTTTACATTGTGTCGAAAATTCATTAAAAACTACACACAACACACGGATTTTAACACAACACAACAATTTTCAACACGGATTTTAAAAATTACTCGCACAATGCTCCTCACCCACCATGTCAGTTCTCCACCATCCTTGGGTGAAACGAATTTTACTATAATAAATATGATAAATATGATTGTTGCCTGTTAATTAATAACTTATTTATTTATTTAACAATTTATGTACACACTAAATATAAAGAAAAGTAGAAAGGAACAGAAAATAGTATACTTATTCAAAATCTGTCAAACATAGAATCTGTCGATTGTGATTCGGTCAAACATAGAATCTGTCGGTTGTAGAATCTGTCAAACATAGAATCTGTCGATTGTAGAATCTGTCAAATACAGAATCTGTCAAATGTAGAATATGATGTCGTAAGTAGAATCTGTCAAATGTAGACTAAACGGGATTTTCGTTCGTTTACAATTCAAAAATAAAATAATACAACTAAAATTCGGTACATTCGCAAAAAACTAACAAAAAGTTATTGAACAATAACCTATACCTAAATAATTTAAAATACAATTTAATCATTTCAATAAAAATAAATCAGGTGAACGAAAAAATAAATCATATCAATAATAGATAAATGATGTAAATAAATAAAAAATATATATAAATTATTTCTAAAAATATCACACAAATAAAAAAAAATATGTCGATAAAAAATAACATGTCAATAAAAAATAAAAAACACCAACCAACACTCAAGGTACCCACAGGATAGTACGGTTAAGCAGATGGACCTGGTGGACCTGCGAGATGCCATTCACAAAAAAGGTGCTTTTGTGTTGGTTCACACACTAATTGTGTGGTATACTTAATACATATTTCCTTCCCGCATACTCGGCTAATATACGTTTAGACTGGCGACCGTACGACCGAAATTCTGACCTTCGCAGTTCCTGTCAGATTTCTGGTAATAGTTTGAAGAAAACAGCTCATACGGCAGAGTTTGTTTTGACCCTAATATAAAGCTGGAAATGTGTTGGCATAATTTTGGAAAGGCCTATTTTCGCTTGCAGTCTCGAATACTAATATTATTTATTCACCCGTGTATTAAAAAACGTGTCCCTTTATTTTCTCTTTGCGCTTTAGTGTTCATAGCGTTGTGGCATCCTTACAAGGCTTTTAGCCTAAAACGTCATATTATTTTTGTCTGCACTACGAAATTCCGGGCGCACATTTATAAAGGGTGTAAAACACCTCTTAACGAAGCCGAAAGGCACTTGTTTTCCCTGTAATTGCGATCATTTTTTTGTAAAACACCATACCTGGGAACCTTCTAGTTACGGAGATACTAGGGGTCAAAGTTCTAACTTTTTGACAAGTATTTTTTTTTTAATACAAGTTTTTAATGTAAGATTTTTACTTTAAACACCTCCACGACCCCCGTACTATTCAATTCATCCATTAGCACAATGTTTTGAGTGCGTTACATGAGTTCTACCACAAAACATGATTTTTCAAGCCAAAAAAAAAAAGTCGTTTCGCAGCAATAATTTTTGCGTAAAGTTACTTAGTTTGATGTACAGAATGCCTGGTTGACGGCTTCGAGATGAGGTCTTTTACACCTTGTATGCGCATCGTACAGTCATGCTCTTTTAAAAGTGCTCAAAAAGGTTTTTCACATAATTTAATCATTCAAACTTTTTCATCCAATAAATTCATAGCTTTTCATAAAAATAAAACTTAAAACGTCAGTTTGGCATGTAACGACGTTTTGTAAACGCCATTATTTTAATTTTATAAATAAGGAAAAAATGTAATGTAGCAAAATTCTGAGTATTTTAATCCCCTTCATGTAAAAAGGGTAGTATAAAGTAGAGAAAATGTTGGCCAAAAGACCTGCTGACGATGCGGTCGTGCAGAAGTTGATATGCTTCGTGACTATGGTTATTGTGTTGATGTGTTTCATGAAATGTATAAGAAACATGAGAAGGCAACGTTCTTGTGTGGAGCCTCCACCCCCCGTGGTAAATGTACCCCGCGTAAAGTCCCGTACAAAAGTACAGAAAACAAGTCCACATGCCGTCAAAAAAAGTCCCCATGACGACCTAGGTAGTAATGATGGTCACAAGCCAAAGAAGAGGCGCCATCGCTGCCCGACGAAGCAGTGGAGTTCACGAAGTAATCATTCGTACAGCACAGACAGCTTCGACGATCATTCTGATGTATGATCATACATCCATCATACGTCCAAGAATTTGAAGATACTACGAGCAACACCAAAAAGAGATGAAAATTGTGTGGATAATCCGTCCTTGCGACTTGATTGTGAACAATGTCCTAAGCTGATGTTTCATAAGTATATGTGAAATTTAGTACTGTTAAAAAAAAGTATAAACGTAATTTTATGAATTATTAAACGACCCCAGGGTTGAATAAGCAATTAAGTTTACCGCACGCGTCGCCATCACCATTTTGTAATTTCATAAATAAATACATGAGAATGTTTCTTATTCCACTGTTTCTATGTGATTTATCTCGGATCCCGTCAGTCGTGACTGCGCCGTGACGGGACGGGTAATAACTTTGATTACGGTTCAGCAACGGGCTTATTTGTCAAAATTACCGGGATTCTGCCGTGACCGGTCTCGCCCTACACGTGTTATTTTGATGTCGTTTACGTCATTATGTTATAGGCCGGGAGATAGATAGGTGGTCAAGTTATTCTAGAACTTAGAAAATCTGAAGTTTTAACTGGTTGTGATTTTAGATAAGGATTTATTAAATCACACCCTTATTTTTAGTTTGTAGTAACAAACTAGTGCCATTTAGTGTTGTTTCAGGGTAACGTAAAACAATATTTTTACCAAAAATTAAGACACTGTTTTTTGAAATGAAAAGAATCATCGTCAATGAAAAGAAGCATCGTCAAATTGACAAACTGCTCATAATGCACACAATACAAAAATACGTTGTTTTATCATAGTGTACCTAATAGGATTAGAGCTACTATACTTACTCCTACTTCCCGTTTTGACCTCACCCACTTACTTGAAAGTACCAAAGCAATAACTAGTAGACGATGGAAAATTAGTACCTACTAACATGAAAACAAAAACACCAAAATTGCATTGCAAACATTAAAAATGTACCCACAAAGTAAGATTTAAGTCTGACGAAGAAAGCCTGCCTGATCTTAATTGCCGCATAGTATTCGCAGCATGTTACTTAGACTAATTAACGTAGGCTAAAGAATGAGGACGCGAACATACCTCACCTAGTTATAATGACTGAGGTTTGATAATTTCCTTTTAAGTTCGCATAATTATGTCAGTGAGTGTGTGTGTGTGTGTGTGTCAGTTTGTATTTGTTGCTTGTGTAAGAAATAGGTGGCCTAATACTTTTTTTGAGGTCCTTTTATGGATGGTGGCGGAACGTGAGAGGGAGAGAACCTCACGTCCCAGGCGCCGCAGGAGACGCACTGGGCGTCGAGGGCCACCGTAGGCGCCTGTGGACGGTGAACTATGAGCTAGCTCGCCGACCGTCCGTCTTATGACGACAGGTCATGTCGACGAACATGGATAGGTTTTAGTCAGTAAAACTCAGTAAGTTTTAGCCCAGAGCGTCATTTGATGATATTCCTTCCAAAAAAAAAAAATCTGTTTTTATGGATCTCTGTTTACGTTTATCTTCCTACAACACCAGTCAGTACAACATCTTTTTAATTTCCTTTTACATTCATCTAATATTGACACAAATAGTCAAAACTTATTTTTTTCACTTCGATTGTACAAAGACAATACTAGTGATCAAAATTCTTGGGGCCTACCATTGCCTTGTGTAACATACAGAATGTATAGCTCTATATCTATCCCACATTGAAGTAAGATTAAAATAATATTGCTTTAGAAGCTGGTGGTATAGTACCTATTCTTGCTCATCTGACTAGCCTTTTCGCAACTATGTTAGCTTCCAGTCTAACCGGATCCGGATACAGCTGAATGTCAGTATTATCATTGGAGCGACTGCCTATCTGACTTCCACAACCCACTAAGTACTGGGTAATGAAACCTTTTTGTAAGACTTGCACAAACTAAACTTAATTTAGGCTATTGCTATCTTTTTCTCTCTAATAATACGAGAAAGAAAGAGACGGACGTAATTTAGAGCTGTCAAATTTAGTTGGAACTAATATTTAAATACAAATGAAGGGTGCACGTAAAAACATGGCCACTAAAAACACGGTGAAGCGCAAGGCATAAACTAGTTTGACATCATTGTCTAACTTGGTTCATAGCTGCTCTATAGCCGTCCTTTTCTTTTGACGACCCGAATGGCGCAGCGGCAGTGAGGCTACCTTACGTTCTTAGGGTCCCAGGTTCGAATCCCGGTCGGAGTAAATGTTTGTGATCTATGATTTGTTTCAGAGTCATGGATGTTTATATGTATAATAAGTATGTATTTACAAACAAAAAGTATCTATGTAATTTATCAACCATCTGTTGTCCACGACACAAGCCTCGTTGCTTAGTGTGGCAATAGATGGCGCTGTGTGTAATGTCCAGCAATAATTATTTATTTATAATTATTTAATAATTATTTTCTCGCACTGACTTTTAGTAAAAGATAGCAATAGCCTAAATTAAATTTTGTTGGTGCACAACAGAATCGATACCACTATTACAATAAGGTTTATAGCTAGCCTAACTCTCGGTCTACCGTAGGGCTTGCAAGATGCGCTAATCGTCTGCTAGATTGTTGTGAATCACGTTCTCGGCTCACGTCCTCAAATACTCCTCGTCTGTTGTGACATGTTCTAGTATCAGGTTTCGTAATAGGTAAGTACGTGTTATTATTAAAGAGCAAGTGTTGGGAAATCAAAGAGGACTGGGTTTAATTCCTATTTTTATTTATTTAACACTTCAATCACAAAGTACAGAGGCGGACTTAATGCCATAGGCATTTTCTACCAGTCAACCTTTGGGTGATGCAAAGACAAGCAGTGGTAGGTGTACATCTGAAAATAATTCTAATATATATTTATTAATATATTATTCTTCTTTAATTATTTTTCGTTGCGAGTTATTTCGTATTAATTCTAACATGGGAGGAGAGAGGGATTATCAGAGATGCAGTTTTATTACGGCTACATTTCGTCGGTTGTTTCGTGTACTAAGGGGTGAATTACTTAGAATACAAATATCCTATAACAATTTATTGGACATTGGAATCAAAACTATGGAACAAAATGAAATGTTAGATATAAATTTAATTAATATAATATTTAATTCCTAATGATATGTAAGTAAGTGATATTGGATAAATCTAGATAAATACCCTATTCTGCAATATTAGTTTTAAGTTTATCTTGCTGCGCCCTAACAGGGTGATGTACTCACTAGTTTAAGCTTAACGTGTAAAATTGGTTGTGTACATTGTGCAATAAATTAAATAAATAAACTTCATGTTTAGCAGTAGTGCGTTTACTAGACCTCCAATTCAGCCTTATTTTTATTCAGTCTATAATCTTTCAAGATTACGTAAAATAGAAATGCAAACTTATTAATAGTGATGATTTAAGTAATAGAGATTAAAAATAAAGTAAATAGAGATTATGCATCTATTTCCTAAACTAATGGGCAACTTATTTATTTTTACGTGTAATCTCCCAATAACGATTTTTTTTTTTTTTTAATTAATCAATATGTAAATAAAATCAAGTTACAAAAAGACTTGAACTGAGTCGTAACCATTTATTAAGCGACAACATACACGAGATCCAAATAAAAGTAAGCAAATATACAAGATAGATTCTCTCCAATGAAATTGCTCTAGAAAATCTAATAAGTGGGGGAAGCATTACAGGATGAAAGTCCCGCGAGGCAAAGTTATACAGGTGGGGCATTAATCTAGTACTGTACGGAGCCCGAGGGCTTAATGATTCTCATGATCCGATTTCCCCTTTCCATCAATATTGCGAACCTGTAGGAGCGAAATAGAGGAATAGGTTTCAGGTTGGTTAGTTGCCAGATTATTGGCTGCGTTTTTAGGGAAAAGAAACTGTGTGTAAATGTTTAGTTGGCCTGTAATATGATGATTCGTTTTTGCCCGCGGTTTTAGCCGCGAGAAGGTTGTGAATGCGTCTGCATTTGCTGAAAGTGAATAGCAGTACAAAAGTAGCAGACAAGCCGTATTGTGTGGTGTGTAGAACCATAATATTAAGCCTGTCGAACCAATCTGTGAATTATAATCATATCATTACATTCATCTGTTATTCGATTGCGGACCCAGGTTGGCCGCAGTAGACATAATCTGGCCAACTGGGGTACCCTCGATCCATCCCGAACAGAATGCAAGTGTGACGCCCCTTTGCAGGATATGCTCTACCGCCTCTCCTGCACATCCTGCAACTTTAAGGATTTAAACAAAGAGGTGTCGTGTGGTGTTCCGCAGGGATCGGTTCTAGGGCCATCCTTGTGGAACATCGGGTACGACTAGGTGCTGCGCGCCGACCTCCCTAGCGGTGTCAGCGTTGACAAGCTGGTGCTGGTGCTGGCACAGGGGAGGTCGCACGAGGTGGCGGCCGAAGCAATGACACGCGGGTTTGCGATAGTCGTTGAGAGGATTCGGCAACTGGGTCTGGAGGTGACACTGCACAAGTCCGAGGCCATGTGCTTTCATAAGCCTCGGAATGCGCCACCGACGGGATCCTTACTCACGGTGGGGGTATCCATCGGCGTCGAGTCGACTTTGAAGTACCTAGGACTCGTCCTCGACAGCCGGTTGAACTTCGTGGAGCACTTCCGACGATTGGCCCCCAAACTAGAACGGACAGCCAACCTGCCCAACCTCGACAAATCTACAAATCTTTTGTTAATTTGTCATTTTGTCGATTCAATGACAGATAAACAAAAGATTTGTCGTTTCTCTTTCGTGTTTACGGCGTTCATGCTAAGCGGGCTGAGGGGGCTAAACGCCTCCTGCCGGAGGCTCTACGCGGGAGTCGTGCGGTCCATGGCCCTTTACGGGGCCCCGGTGTGGGCGTGTTCCTTGAGGCGGCGGCGTGCCGCCTACTTTCTGAACGCGCTCCAAAAGGTGGTAGCCGTAAGGCTGGCCCGTGGGTACCGCACGATCACGAGGCGACGAGCCTCCTTGCCGGATTGCCACCATGGGACCTGGAGGCGATAGTCCTCGCGCGCCTGCATGAATGGCGCGCGGAGGCGCTACGCCGGGGGGAAACTCCACTGCCACGGCAAATTGTCGCTCAGCGGACAGACTTCCGGTGGGATCTCATGGCAACATGGAGAGAGCGACTGTCACAATCCCGTGCAGGGCACGCCACAATAGTGGCGATAAGCCCCCTCTTTGAGGAGTGGCTTGAGAGACGCCACGGCGTCCTCACCTTCCGTCTGACGCAGGTCCTCACCGGACACGGTTGTTTCGAGAGGTTCCTGCACCAAATCGGGCGGGAGGAAACACCCGGGTGTTTCCACTGCGAGGATCGACCGGAGGACACGGTGGAGCACACGGTGGAGGTGTACCACGCGTGGGCGGAGCACCGCCGTGTCCTCGAAGCGGCGATTGGCAGCGGCGACCTCTCGCGTCCGGCCCTGGTGCAAGCCATGGTCCGGAGCGAGATGGAATGGGACGCCGTCACCTCCTTCTGCGAAGCAGTAATGCTAGAGAAGGAGGTGGAGGAACGTGAGAGGGAGAGAACCTCACAGCATCCCGGCCACCGCGGGAGACGCTCCGGGCGTCGGAGGCCACCACGTGGCCCCCGGCCACCGTAGGCACGAGCCTGTGGACGGTGGGCTATGGGCTAGCTCGCCATCCGTCCGTCTCATGACGACAGGCCGTGTCGACGGCGCGTTCGTGTTCCACGCGCGCCTCAAAGAGAGTCAGCAAAAAGGAAGGGGTCCGTAGGGACCGATGCCTGCCGGGGTTGCGGGACTGTTCAAAAGAGATACCGTGGCCCCGGAACACAAAGGGCGATGAAGGATCATGGATGGGTTTTAGTCAGTTAAAGTCTGACACTCCCTCCTGCTCCGCCCAGAGTGGGAGGAGTCATTTGATGATTTCCCATCCGAAAAAAAAAATGGATTTAAACGGAGCAAATGTTAGAGCTGGCTATAATGGTCTAACACAATTTGAGTTTAATTGGCTTGTAAAGAAGAAGGTCATTACACTGTGGTATCCCTGTTACACAGACATCTAGCCTAAACATTACATCTTCCCTCAAAATCAGTTGCAACCAAAATGCATAAATTGAACCCAACCTGTCAGTACCGGTGAGTTCAGTTAATTGTTAGTTACCTATGCATATTCTAGTTTCAATTCGTAACATGTGGCATTTCCCACAAACAGTTGGTTATATGTAATTAGCGTTGTATCTAAAATTCAGCTGGGAACATGCTAACTGGTAGTGGATGCCAACGTCTAGACTTCATAATTATTTGTTTGTTAGATTGATGGTTGTTCTTTAATGTTGACATAACAATGTAGGCAGTATTTCTCTATTTAATAGGTTCTTAATGACAGGCATTTTTTACCAGTATTTTTCGTCGTGATTTCAGTATTTAGCGTCAAGTGTTGTTACTTTTTAAAGGAAGAAAAGTTTATGAGTAAACTTGATGTTCCTTTTATTCCAAAAGGGCTTTTTATCTTCAATGTAGATGCGCAAATCTTATTCTCTCATCAAATATTTTTTTAAGGTTTTTTTTTATAAATAACTAGCGGACGTCCCGCGGTTTCACCCGCGTAGTTCCCATTCCCGTGTGGGTACGGGGATAAAATATCCTATATTACTCGCTGATAATGTAGCTATCCATTGCAAAAAGAATTTTCTAAATCGGTCCAGTAGTTTTTAAGTTTATTCGTTACATACAAAAATACAAATCTTTCCTCTTTATAATATTATTAGTATAGATAAAGTATTATTACACTAACGTTCCTACTACACAGGCCTCCCATCAGTTTAAAATAACTTCACTTTTATACACTCTATCAACCCTGTCACCACAGCAGTTACAGAATTAATCACTCAAAGTAACCCATCCTACAATACATTAACTAGAACAGTGTCCGGCCGGACAGTCCCGGACAGTGTCAGTGGCACGGTGCGGTTGCGGCGCAACTCCTAACCACAACTTCTTGCGTTTGACGTCTGACACCGTACGATGCAACTTGCAACCGCGTTTAGTTCCTAACGAGCCTTAATGCTAACTTACGATGGTGTGATATTCTAGAAACATTTGTTTGGAGTCTGTTTATGACAATTAGAACTTTATAGTTGGCCCATAATGTTCCCACTGTTGAGACAGAGGCCTCCTCTAAGAGGGAATAGATGGTAGATTTCGAACTTGCTCGTATCAAATTTTCCCGTTTAGAGCGTTTAGCGTTTTGCAAACGAAGTCGGCTAAATAAGTACACAATGTCTTTGTGACCCCGCACCAAAGTTCTGATTTGTCGGGTAGGATGTTAGCTTAATTACGAGAAATTTCAGCCTGGAATGGCAACGTATGTACATGTGATTTCACTTCTGACAACTCAAGCTCTGGTCAGATCTGAAGCAAATCCTGCGCGGGTTGTGGGACGAAATTTTCTCGCACCCACTGTCTATTGAACACAAATTGCGTCCCGCGTGCTGCGCTGTAATTGAGTCAGTGTGACCAGAACTCTACCGTGTGGTGGGTTTTGCCATAGAATTGAAAATGTGGACTTTTGGCGACTTATTTCCTTATTTTGCTGTACCTCGACTTCATTGACATGAAAATGACGAGAGTATATTTGGTACTAGTACGAATCTACTTGAGTAGATATTTATGTGTGTTCTGAAAGCTTTTTTTATTCATGTCAAGTTTTGTGAATAAGTAGTTTAAGCCACACTCAAGTCTGCAATTATTCTATTTGGGAGAGAAAATCAACTACAAAATTGCCATTTTCTATGATGAAACGTTATTTATTCGAGAAGGAAGGCCTCATTTTTGATAGGTCCATCCTAGAAAATTAAGACAACGCGTGCCTCTCATTTCGAAACGATTTCTAAGCTTTACGTAACAAGCTAACGTAATGATAGAGGAAGGTCGAGCCACTAATACTTTGACCCTAGACTCATCCTGGACAAAGCTTTATCTAGGCCGAGATAAAGTTAGGCTGAGTCTACGAATGTAACGGTCGAGAAAACCGCAGGGCTAGATCTAATTAGTGGTTCTAGCACAAACTGGATTGGAGATATGAATAGTGTAGTTTGCAGCATCAGCCAAACTTATTATTAGAAGGTTTTATGCCTTTCTGATTCTGCCTCGAATGTTTTATTGTATTCAATCATTTATAACGTAATAAAACACGTAAGACTAAGAGGTGGTCATTTTTTGAGAGTTCTATCTCGTTAAAGACTTTTTGTCTATTACAGACATTTTGTGCCTTTATGTCGTACGGTGGCACATGCTAAGTCGCCTCTTGGATTCTAATCCAATAGACGATCTGTTTGCGGATGGATGGACGAAGATTTTATTTCTATGTCAGAAGTACTGTGAGAGGAAAAAAAGAAGTTTTTATTTCTAATACATATAACTTAACAATCAAATGATAGGAAGTACCCTTTGAGCAAAAAATTACTTGTATTAGGTACTTCCAGAAATTTATTAAAGTGTTAGGTATCATTAGCTTAATTTGTAATTAATTATTTTACCTCAATAACTAAGTCTTTATGAAGTTTTTTTTTCAAAGTCTCTATTCACTAGGAACTCAGGTAAGCAGATATTTTTTTCACAAACATACCTCGGTAATATCTAATAAATTATCGGCACTACTTCATTACACTTAAAACAGTAGTTTCCTCTAATCCATCACGACAATTTGGAAAAAAAAACTGTACATTCTTTGTCGCCTAACCAGCCCACAAAGTCCACGCAACGCTATCAGAGACAGAGGCTCAAAATTGTTCAGTGGCACGAGCAATAACCGTTTCAGCCTAAGATATGCAAATGAGGTTAAATTGCATGTGGTCGTCGCACGAATACGGCCCGTTTTACGAAGTGCTACACCGTTTCGGAGCCATTTAACCCGTTTTAATTTACAGTTTTAAAATATTCGACGAAATATGGTACGGTGTTGAAGGACTTTCTAAACTTTGAAGAAAGAAAATTGCTCTTGAGTTTCTTTTGCATTACTGTGATTATTAGGCAATTGCTGTAAAGTTTTAGTTAGTAGCTAGGCTTGGTAGTAGTCAGAATCACGAAAGTCTGGTAACTAGTGTTTCCAAACTGCTGTGTTAACTAGGTTCAGGAGGTCAGGTAGGCAGTCGCTCCATTGAAAAGACTGGTTTACAGCTGCACCCGTTTGGAATGGAAGCCGACCCCAAAATGTTGGCAAAAAGTTATAATAATAATAAAATAAATATCGGTGGACATTACACACAGCGCCATCTAACGCCACACTAAGCAACAAGGCTTGTGACGTGGACAACAGATAGTTGATATACTACATAGATGCTTTTTTTGTAAATACATACATATTATACATATCCATGACTCTGAAACGAATGTCTAGAAAGTCATGTTCATCACACAAACATTTGTACCTACCGGGATTCGAACCCGGGGCCCTAAGAACGTAAGGCAGCCGCAGGTCTGTTCAGTTCAGGTCGTATAAGTATGTCAATAGAAGCGGCTGCATTATTACCTGCAACAGAGATCATTTTCATAGTTAGTGGTTGTTAAATCTATCCACCCACATAGTAAACTCATTGCAAACGCAACAAACGTTTTTAATTTCGACAAAATAGAAGTTTCTTTAAAATCATCTAGATTATTCTACACTCCACCACATTAAACACAAAATACATTACTTACATCCAAAAAAAATAAGACGAAATTATGACGTTCCATATTTCGGGAATTTTCTCTACAGTCGGAAGCGCATGAGACATTATAATTAAGACTTATGTAGAAATAAACAGACTTGGAAAATATTAATTTAACCATCAAAAAGAAAAAATGTGAGATTATTTCAAAGAGAATTTATATCCTTCTCATAATCATGTTTAATTAGGAGAGATGAAAAGTTTTCTAAAGCAACCATGTCAAAGAAGGAAATAATTAGATATAAATTGTAATAAAAACACATGATCATTTTCAATGACGTATTATATATAGACACGTCATGAACCAACATCGTGGCGCTTAAAAACGGCGAAAATACTAGAACAACTTATAAGCGTGAAGAAAGAGAAAGAAAATATGACACCGAACGGCGGGATGCCTGTTGCGAGAGGGAGATAAATATACATCTTCAGTCACGTCACAGGATTTATTAAATTATAAACAAACGTAGCGTCGCGCGACAGGTTGGTGCGTAACTAAGCGCAATGTGGCCAATTGGCTTCATTTCATGTTGTCATTTTAGAGTGCGGACAACGTATCTATAGTTTATATATCATTGATCATTTTAGCAACTCCATAATAATGAGATTAATCCAGCACACGCAGAAGCCAGAAGCATATACCAGGATAACTGCAAACATAAACCTCCCTATTCCAAAAACAGATTAATATCGACGTAGTCAAAGCAAATATCCTGTTGAATTTCATGATAGTATAGGAGTATACAAGTGACGTAGCTTTCACAGTGCGTCTCAAAGCTTAATACTAAAATAGAGCCGAAAGCCGACTAGCTCTAATTGAATAAAGGCATGCCTCCACTAAGAATAGCTCAATCTGTTTCCATTAGAGAGAAGCAATAACGTGGCCGGTGGAGAATCCATCAATATTGCTCGCTCGAAATCTACTGACTGCTCCGCTCCAACTGTGGGATCTATTACTGGACAAGTTAGAAGTTTCGTACAAAGGAAATGGTATTTTTCTCACAGTTTCTGTAGTTAAAACTTTGTTTTTATGTGATAAAGAGTTAGTGGGGCGCCAAAAATAATATATCGGTTCGTCTTTCGGGGAGTGTTTTTGTTCGCTTCGGGTATCTTCAAGATGTTTATAAAAGGCTTACTGTTGATTGGAAGACTGAAGTAGAAAATGTAATAAACCAGGAAAATTGGTTTTGTATTATTATTACCTTGGGTTAATTGACAAAATAAATAAAAAACTCTAATTTTCCGAGTTTGTCTAACTACCTCAGCTGCTTATTTTTGGGTCTTTGGCCAGGAAACGTTTTTCATCAGGTTTTTTTTAGTTTGGCTAGGTTGTTTTTAGCTACTAGAAGGTACGAGTACCTTCTAGTTGTTAAATTGTAGCATAAGCATTGAGGATGTAATTCCAAGATGTCTTGATGTGTGATTCGGTGATCATTTACAAAGCTGAGTTAATTGTGGTTTGTACTCAGCGGGTACTCAGTGATTAGAGACAAACTCAATGACAGAATAGGTAATTCCACGAATTAAACAGGTGAGGAAATTTGCTTACATAATTAGCTTTAAAATTGTGTGTACAATATTTTGTTTATTTAGTAGAATATTCTCTAAAGTGCTTTCTAAAACAATGAACCGGTTTGTTCTTATGACAAACTCACATCCGGTTTCAGGAAAGAAAAATTATAGAGTCAAAATAAACAGAAGTCAAGTGATGTGAGCGGCTGTTAATAACTCTTTCTATTTCTTATTCAAGGAGTTGGAGGCCTTCATCCAAAAATTAATGACCCCTTAATTTAATAGGTTAAGTTTAAAATTGTGAATTATAAGGAAAAAATACTATTTTTATTTCTTATTCAATCGTGTTTTATAAATTTTCGTTAATGTTTAAGTCCTAGGAGGTGAGCCTATTAACAACAACCGGCCGTAAATCCAGACTCCAAAACCTGGCCATGCAGCAAGCACCAAGCACCTGCATGGACCTATGACTCAGCAGTAACCATTGTGACCGTTAGACGAAAGGGGTAAGCTCCATAAAGAAAAAAAAAAAAAAAATCCGTAATTTTTGACAACAACAGGATCGTTGTAAAATAATTACGATTTTTATTTTCCGGTATGTTTGTGGGTCCATTTTTAAAGTGAGGTTTAAAGGTTTATTACTGCACTAAGTAAGTATATACTCAATAAAGCATCAACATAGGTCCGCGTTACATTCCACCGGCTCTTTAACCATCATGTCACAGTCTAATTAGACCAGTTAATTAAGTGCAATCCAATATATGGCAATCTGATTTGCGTTTGACGCTGAAACACGGTTATAATTAAGTACCTAATTATGATTAGCTGTGATTTAATGGTCTGGGGGAAACAGATGATTGACAGTGTTTGATTTTGTTGAAGGTTGAAAAAGAAAAAGGTCCTTTTTTGATCCAGTTTTATTTGTACAGAATGATCAGTGCTCAATTATTCTTAAAGTGATTTTGTTTTTCAAGTTTTACAAGCATTTTAATGATTTACGACGAAACCACGTGCTCGTGCTCGTTGACCCGGACTCTGATCGTCGGACGGATTAGGACCTTGATGCCTACCGGCCTCTGAACACCGGCCCAGCTCCCGGCGGAATTGTACAGCGCATACGATGGACTCAATCCGTCAATGTAAGCGTCATGCACTCATACTATGGACTGCAGAGAGGAGAAACAACCTGACCTGTAATAAAAACTATGACTTGTTTAAAGCTGCCCAAACGTCAAAGCAACAGGCGGCAATGTCGCCAACTGCAGTAAGGTTATCATAGGGTTACATAGGAGCCTGCCGGGGCTGCGGGACTGTTCGAAAGAGATACCGCAGCCCCGGAACACAAAGGGCTAAGAAGGAACTTGGATAGGTTTTAGTCAGTACAAGTCTGACACTCACTTCCGCTTCGCCCAGAGCGGGATCATTCGATGATTACCCATCCAAAAAAAAGGGTTTACCCACACCATTGGGTGATACCATTCGCGTCGCTGTAGTTTGCTATAAGCGTTGGGTGGCTTTGTTATACTGCTGTTTTCGGTTGATTTTGACCACTTCATTTCAATGTGGCGCAATGCATCGATATGTCAAACTTGGTACATTTATTTTAGTTCTTTTTGTTTTCCAAGCTGCACAGATAAGTTAACTGAAGTGCTCCTCTATCAATCAAAACTTTTACAGCTAAGCCAAACACTCAACTAAAACATAAATCACGCAAAACATACAAATCTACGAAGCAGAAAACTAGTAAAAGTATTTGTAAAATGAATAAATATTACTGAAACAGAATACCAAAGCTCAGTCAAACCGAATTTGATTAAAACATATAAAAAAATAGCCAATCAAATTCGTCTAGACATCATTCTACGAATACTTATAGGTCTAGATTCTCATTGATTAGTTTTTGTTTGTCTATTTTTACAGGTTTATTTGCAAGGCAAGTTTATTTGCAAAGCCAAGCAATAGCTTAATCAGAGACCTAAAGTTTACTCGTCTAAATAATACACCGTCAAACATTACTCGCTCCAGTTAATTCTGTCACCAACGTAACTCTATATTATAAGAGGGTGCAAATATAAGCTGGCCTCTCCTGCCCCTTGAGGGTCGTTGAAGATGGGAGAGTGCGGAAGCAATCAGATGAAGTGGCGGGGATCAAGTTCTATGGTTCGAATTCACAGCGGTGTTTAGGTTACTAATACGCTTGGCAAACATGCTCCGTGATCCGCTTACACATAGTGAGAGTGTGGTCGTGGAGATGTGTCATTATTGAATACAGCATTTCTTTTGCCATAGTTTTGTTTGTTGTTGTCTTATAAATAAATAAATATAAATAAATATTGCTGGACATTACACACAGCGCCATCTAGTGCCACACTAAGCAACGAGGCTAGTGTCGTGGACACCAGATAGTTGATATACTACATAGATACTTTTTGTTTGTAAATACATACTTATTATACATATAAACATCCATGACTCGGAAACAAATATCCATGCTAATCACACAAACATTTGCTCCGACCGGGATTCGAACCCGGGACCCTAAGAACGTAAGGCAGCCTCACTACCGCTGCGCCATTCGGGTCGTCGTGTCTTAGTCATGTGGTTTCTTGGAATCTTCATTCAAGGGTCATCATCATCATCATTTCAGCCGAAAGACGTCCACTGCTGGACATAGGCCTCCCCCAAGTGTCGCCACATTGAACGGTCCCGTGCGACTCGCATTCATTCAAGGGTACTGCCTAATTAGGTTTCCTAAGGTTTTTACATACAGCTTTACCTCTGCCATAGCGTGAACAGTACGTGAGATAGTGAAAAATAATGCAATTTTATAAATCATCATCAGCCTTGCCTTTCCCAACTATGTTGGGGTCGGCTTCCAGTCTAATAGGATGCAGCTGAATACCTGTATTTTGCATAGAGCGACTGCCTATCTGACCTCCACAACCTAATATTGGTTAATATGATGCCCCTTGTCCCTTGACTGGTTGTCAGACTTTCAGCCCACACTTATATTTATTGCTTTTTGAGGCATGGAGGAATCCTGGTATGTAATGGGTGGACACCCATCCACTGACCAACCTAGGCAAGTGCTTAACCTGAAGATTGATATCGATATGATCGAGCCGCTTTTATAATTTAGTCACGAGCTGTATGTTACACATAATAAAATTCGTTTTATAAGTTGTTTTTTTATAAATTGGACAACGGATTTTGGTGGAATTTTCACTAACATTTCGATAATTGATTCTGGAAGGTGTTTCTGTACTTATTTAAAAAAAAAAGACGATGTTTCGTTATGTCCTAAAAGTAGTGCGAAACAAAATGTGGGTTGCCGGTTCTGATTATGAACATTATTGATACCTGCGTATTACATTAGTTTCCATAGCAACAGCAAAATGTAATGATTGCTTTATTATTGTATTATTGTAATTTGCTACTACTTACGCCAAATTCTTATAAAAGTAAATGTAGAATGAGAGGATAATTTGATGACACATAAAAGTCTAGTTTAGTTGTATTCTTATTCGAAAGATGGTTACGAAAACATAAAATCAGAACATATCATTATGTAGCGAACATCCGAGCAACATTATGAAGTTAAGGAAACCGTTGGCTCCGACGTTAAATCCATTGTCTTACGTCCAACAGTATATTGCAGTAATAAATCCTCACGAAGAGATAGAAGGCAAGAAAATAATATAAATAAAATGTACCTACTTGTTTTGACATCTTGCAAAAGCTGCCTGTTTCGAGATACAGCTGTCTCGTGATATTAAAATGTATGCTAACTTGACTGTCTAATGACCGCAAGATTTAAATCTAAAGGCGGTTACTTTTGCTCCAGCGTCGGACTTAAATAAGAAAAGTTTCTTTTATTTTCTTTTGTTTTGTGTAAAGAATGGAAACGAACTTTGTGTAAAACAAAAGCCGATAGTTTTTTAATTATTTGAAACTAGTGATGGGACGTTACTTCGTTTTTCAATTTATTTTTCCGATAAGAATGTTTATTTTTACTCGACTGTGGCGAAACCAAAAAGAAGGGTAATGATTTTAGCAGTCTATGTTCGGAATAACATGGGTAATAAATAATAATAAATAAATAGCCTTGCCTTAACAATTATTACATCTCTTACAATACAATAAATTAATTTATCTTCATTTTAAAATTAGAAATATCTTTAACATTATATTTCACACAATATACATTTAACATTTCATCTCATAAAGTTTTTAACATTATTTAACATTAATACATTTCATATAAATAACATTTAAAAAAAACATTTCTTTTAGTATATAATTAGGTAAATAATTTTAACATTGCATCGAACATTATTACATTTAATTGTTACATTTTTAAATTAAGTCCCCATTTGGGCATGGTTCTCCTCGGTAACATGGGTACATTTAATTTATTTATTTAAACTTCATGTACAATAGTGGTACATAGGCGGACTTAATGCCACAAGGCATTCTCTACCAGTCAACCTTTGGGTTAAATAGGAAAACATACACATACATCCATACATACTAAATTTATTCAATACTCGGGTTTGTAGTGGTGGGATCCTCATCTGCCTAGCCTTTTCCTAACTATATTGAGGTCTGCTTCCAGTCTAACCGGATGCAGCTGGATACCAGTATTTTAGATGGAGCGACTGCCTATCTGACCTCCACAACCCAGTTAGTACCGGGTAATACGATACCCCCTAGTTGTGAGACTCTTTGGGCCACTGACTACCTGTAACGACTGTCAAAGATCTACAAATGATAGCCGGGACCAACTGCTTAAGGTGCTTAATAGGCACGGAGGAAACTTGGTATATAATGGGTGGTCACCCATCAACAGACCAACCTAGGCAAGCATGGCTTAACCTAAAGATCGACCCGAGTGGCTGTTATTATTGAGCTAGGAGTGGTAGTATACCATCCAAATTCTTGTTGTTATAAGTGGTATGGGGTACACCACTATGACCTAGGTGAAGTGAAATACATAAGTTTTTTTTTATAATTACATCATCATCAGCCTATTAATGTTCTCACTGCTGGGACACAGCCATAGGCCTCCTCTCTATGTGAGGGAATGGGCTATAATCCACCACGCGGGCCCAGTGCGGATTGGTAGATACGTCACATATCTTCGAATTTTTGGTTCTAGGACATGCCGGTTTCCTCACGATGTTTTCCTTCACCGTTTTGAGAGCAGTGGTGATGAAATAAATTACACAATGTAATGCGCCTGCCTGGGTTCGAACCCACGACTTACTGTTCGTAAGTCGGGGCCGCCACCGCTGGGCCACCGCTGCTCTCTTGTTGATTGTTTCATCGATGATGTTTATTATTTATTTTTTACAGGTATTTATCGAAGCTTCGGGAAAAACTAGGTACGGTTACAACAAATTTAAATGAAGGTTACGAAATTCATTCCATTAGCTTTTTTAACGGAGCTTTTTATGAGACTTTATTGCATCATAAGACGTTCTCTTAAGTATGGCTGCTACATATTTACGTTTTTAGGAGTACCTTTTAAGAAAAAGAGTGATTTAACTTTATGAAGTATACTTTTCTAAGTGCTTTCATATTCGTGCATAAAGGTACCTACCTAATGTAAAATGCTTCAATCTATACCGATCACAAAGACTTGAATGTGCTTCACAATAGGTAATGTATCAACTTTGTAGGTAAACATGTGCTGTAAGACAATGCTTCTTGCTCAATTTCACGATATAGGTCAAAGGGAACCTATGCCGGGTACCCTATAGGTTTTGATTCCCTTGTGAAATCGCAAAAAATGCTACGTAAACGGTCATATCTTTTGATCACGTTGATTTACAAGCTTGATTTTTTTCACTGCTACAAAGAGTAGCAATCTTGAGTATTTGATTTTAATTTCAGCTTGATATTATAAAAATAAATATCGCTGGACATTAACACACAGCGTGTCGTGGACACCAGATAGTTGATATACTACATAGATACTTTTTGTTTGTAAATTATCCACGTATTCCTGAGATAAAGGGTTTTGACAGACGGATTGCCGTACAACAAAGTGGTCCTATAAGGGTTCTGATTTGCCGACCGAGGTACGGAACACTATGTTTTATAATCATCATTTCAAGAATCACTTTTAAAGCCAAAGGAAACGATAATGAAAGCCCTAAAGCGTATAGCCGGTACCTACAAAATTGTAATAAACTTTAGTCTAAATTCTTCGCAGTCAGAGACGTAACTTTCTTCGTGTGTGAAGTGCTAAGAAGTAATAAGATATTAACTCAGACGGCAAAGCTTTACAACGGGCGGGAGATTTCCTCGAAATATGCAAGTACTTGCAAGCGTCCAAAGAAACTTAAGACTTATAACTTAGTTATTATCTTATTAAACGTTCAACTGTTAAACAGGGATTCTTTAGAAAGATAAAGACTTTGGGGGGTTTTAGAGATTTTGAGTAAGGTAGTTGTATTTAAAGGTCCTGAAAGATTCCTTCAACATAACTCTTGGAAGATGGATTGACGGTTGGAGTATGGTGTTCTTCTTCTTCTTTGCGTGTCGATAAACTCAAATAATACCCGACCAGTATGTAGCCACCTGCACTGCTCTGTCATTGGCTTCGTTTAAATCCTGGAAGGTGCAGGTGGCTGTGCAGGATGGGCAACAAAGAAGGTGGGGCATATCCTGTAGAGGGGCTCCACATAGACATTGTATTTGGGACGGGTCGATGATACCCCATTTGACCAGATTATTTCTACAGCGGCCAACCTGGGCCCGCAAAAAAAAAAAAAAGTATGGTGTTATAATGGTAACAGTGGTGAATGGGAAGAAAGAGACATTGTGCGTATTTGTGTCGCAATTAGGCATTTTAAGCTGAATAATAATGGTGGTGGTATTGTGGTTGTCGTTAACAGTTACCCAACCTGGAGTTTTTATGCCACCATCGTCTGGTTAGTGCTAAACCTGGTGTCAAAGTTTTTTTGTCGCCCATGGGCTTCTGACTTGAGTTTACATGCCGTCGAGAAATATTTCTCAGGCATGTTGGTTTCCTCACGATGTTTTTCCTTCACCAAAGCAAGTGATAATAAATTATACAATACCCCCATGAATCCGAAAAATCATATTAACAGTAAAAGCTTTTTTTTAATGTTTCAAGATTCTATAAAATATAATGTTGTAAAGGTTTTAGTGCAACGCTGTTGCAAAACAGGGTTATTGCAAACCGCTTTCAAAAAAACATTCTAGAATGGACACTTAAGCTTTGAATATACTTTTTTTAGAATCATATTCGCAAACGGCTTACCTTAGATATAAGTGCAAGATTGGAAGAATGTAACAAACGATTCGCCACGCTAACAATGGGACCTCGGTCCACAATACTTGTGAAAGAATTCTTGAATATGTCTCGAGATACTTTTAAGATAATTTTCTACTGCAGATATGCGAGTTGGTCTTTTATTCGAAATACTAAAGTAGAAACTTAAGTATTTCACGTTAAGCAATTTTCACTGTAATGCATATCTATGCTGCTATTACTTATTCTTTGTGTAGAAGCAAATTAAATTTTATTATTGTTAAGAATTCAGTGAATGCTATTTTATATCGAGCAATAGCCATGGCTACAGAAACCATGACTCTTCTAATTTTAAACTGTAACTGTCTGCCTAGACTTTAACTGGTCCCAAAAGCAATCAAAACTCAATAGTCATTAGACAAACATATTACAAACCCCTAGTCTCATTTTTTTGGCCTGTACTGTCTCACTGCTCAGCCGTGTGGTATCCGGCAGAGTAGAATAGAACCAACCCATTACACTCACGGGTGTCGTATAAGGCGACTAATGTCTGAGGCAAAACACCTTGCGCCTCCGTAGACCAGAGAATGGGCAGCAGCGTTTTCTGTTAGTCTTTCATCACTGCGATCTCCAATCCGCCTGCCAAGCGTGGAGATTACGGCAAATTCCTCCCTTCATGGGAGAGGCTTATGTCCAGCAGTGGACGTTATGGGCTGTTGTAGTGTAGTAGTCAGTAGTAGTAGGCTGTAGTAATAGTAGTCTCATTTTTTTAGCCTGTGCCGTCTCACTGCTAGGCAAAAACCTCCCCCATTTCCTTCCATGTGCTCTGTTGATGCTCTGTTTCCGTGACATCTCGAACCAGCCCTCGCGTTATGTGTCCAGGTCATGTCGCCACCTCTTTCTGGGGTGACCTCGGCGGCGTCGTCCGTCTTCTGGCAACCATCGTGTGAAGGATTTTGCTCAGCGGTCATCGTGCATGCAAATGACGTCACCCGCCTCCATCCCCATTTTAGCCTAGTAGTCTTCTTGCCAGCGTCCACTATGCCCGTTTTGGAACGCAGCGTGGTGCTTCTATTTCCATAATAAACATTAAATGCAAGCAGTTTATTCAAATACATCCCAGACCCTATATCTTTCAGGATCAATACACATAGGCATGCACATGTTTCAGGATGCAAACAAGTCACCTTTCGACTAGAAAATACGACTGCAACGTTGGTCTACGTTTTTACTCTATTTGCAACGAACACTGCTCGTTGATTTGTAAAGAGAGAACTGGCGAGCGAAACAATGGGATAGAAAAAACGAAGTATTGGGATTAGACGGGCCAGCATATTTTGTAGATGTCAAGGACTTTATGGTCTAGTACAGAATTTTTCAATCCTCGCTGGCAAACTCTCGAAACTTTCAAATGTATCTGCAACTGTTGTGCGCGGGCCAGCACACAAATCAGAACTATTGTACGTACTCGCTCATGTTTGTTTACCGCGAAATGCTGCGTCGCCATTTTAAAAGCAACGTTGTCGGATTACTATGAGCTGAAAATAGGATAAGTTTTAACGAATTGTTTTGAAATTGTTTGGTTAGAACAATATAGTAGCGTAAATTGTTTTCATTTGATGCCTTTGTAGTGGTTTCTGTGTGTGGCTTTGAGCTCTTTAGAATGACGTAGTTAAATAAAATTTGAAATATAACGACACTGTTTCACAAATTAAAATAATGGGTAGAAAAGACCTCTACGGGGTATAATTTAATAGGTAAAAGCAAAAATTTCATGGAGCACTCGTTGATCAACATGGTGAAAGTCGGTATTGCTGCAGAATACCGACTTTCTTTATGATAAATCGTGTGCCTAATAAATTAATTTTTTTTTGGACTCCTTCTTGGGTTTACAATCCTTCCAGAGTTGTCACCTTCATTATAAAAGTGACTCTTGTATAAAAAAACATGATTCTAAAACTAGCAGACTGTGAGCGGTCTACCGGTGTGGCATTTGTTTATTATATGTTAGTCTACACTAATATTATAAAGAGGAAAGATTTGTATTTTTGTGTGTGTGTGTATGTTTGTAATGAATAAACTCTAAAACTACTTTACCAATTATAAAAATTCTTTCAGCAATGGATAGCTACATTATCCGCGAGTAATAGTATTATATATTTTATCCCCGTAGTCCCACGGGATCGGGAACTACGAGGGTGAAACCGCGTGACGTCTGCTAGTTTTTAATAAAATAGCCATATCGTCAGATAAAAAGTCATAATGAAGTCTAAAAATTAAAAAAAGCAAAAACATTACACACGGATTTTCATATCCAACATCAACATTTCTCTGTAAAGCAAGCTTGTAAGACGTAAAAGACAAATAAGTCTCAACAAACCATATCCTTGGCAGTGTGTGCCTACTTTTAATAGTTATTTATGCAACTGTTGTATAATGAGGGGTATTAAAACACGAATGTGGGTTTATCACACGAGGCGAAGCCGAGTGTGATAATAGTATCACATGAGTGTTTTAATACCTAATTATGTACAGTTGCATACAAGGCTTTATCTACATCCATGATATGAATCCTCCATAAAAGGTTCTGAAACCATAGGGTGTTGCAGTGTTCTAAGAAGTCTATGTAAATTCATGGAAAGTTTAATTGCTTGTATTTACTACAAACAAACCGTGTATAGGTAGTAATATAATTATTTACATTTTGTATTGTTCAATTATCAAAATTCACAAAGCTTGTATCACTCATTTTTGTAAACAACAAAGTACATAATGCAATACTAATATCCAAATGTCGAACAAAAATGGCGGGATACGACGTGAATTCGAATTAACCTATAAGTTTTTTTTTTAATTACGGCGCTGTGGTAGTGAATCGCACGTGCTAGACGTTCGATTCACTACCACATTCGATGTTCTTTTTTTAAAACGAGTTGCATAATGAAATTCAGTACAACATTATAACACCCGTTTGGGTGTTATAATGGTTATTAAGACACTGGCTGTTTTAATGTTGGCCATAAGCTAACTGTTTCAGATACCTTTATAGAGGATTTATAGCATGGGTGTAGATAAAGTAAATTAAATATGAATGAATGAAAATGCCACGTTTATGACTCGTAAGAGTTGGTGCAGGCTTCAGAGACACGCTTTGATGAGTTACATGAGAGAGAAAAGTCGCGGTTTTATGTATTCAACAATTTTGTATTTGAATGTACGCGTTATTTTTTTTTTTTTTTTACAGAAAGATGAGTCACTGGTTTCTAATTGAAGAAATTCTGTGGTGTCTGTCGTCTTCTTCTTCTTATTCTTTATTGCACACAAAATTAAAAAATATACACACAACATTTAAATACATAATATAAAGGGTGTAAAACACCTCCTATCGAAGCCGAAAGGCACTTGTTTTCCTCGTCATTACGATCATTTTTTTGTTAAACACCATACCTGGGAACCTTCTAGTTACGGAGATATTGGGGGTCAAAGTTCCAACTTTTTGACAAGTTTTTTTTTTAATACAAGTTTTTAATGTAAGATATTTACTTTAAACATCTCCACGACCCCGTACTAATCAATCCATCCATCAGCACAATGTTTTGAGTGCGTTACATTGAGTTCTACAACAAAACATGATTTTTCACCCCCAAAAAAAAAGTCGTTTCCCAGCAATAATTTTTGCGTAAAATTACTTAGTTTGATGTACAGAATGCTTGGTTGACGGCTTCGTGGTGAGGTATTTTACACCCTGTATAATAGCTTATGCTGTATGTTAGCTGACCAAAATCAATTTACCCGTAACAAACTTTCGAATATATAGGTGGTCAGAATTTATTTTGTATCTGGTCAAAATTATTTAGTTTTCTGTGAAATTTAAATTGGTTTCAAATTTAAATTGGGTTCAAATAAATCCAGACCACATTTACAAACTTTAGCATGATTGGAAAATACTAAAACTATATGCAAACCAGCTATAAATCAATCGTTAAAATTTCAACCCAAACATTCACTCAACTTATTAAGCAAACAAGGAAACATGGCATTATAGCTAGCTGCTAGTTTATGGATACTAGCAAATCCGTCAATATTGTACATACCTGCATCGGCTCTGTATGTTGATTTATCGGACAGATACCAGTCGCTTTCATTACTTAAATGGAACAAATACGACCTGACTACAACCAACCAGTCTGCCATCAGCGAAATCCAAAGGCGAAATTCTATCAGAAAATCTAATTTTGGTATCGTTCCAGATTTGAAGGGCTTATAAGTTTATGAGTAAATTGTTCCAAAATTAATTAAGATTCGCTTTTGGGAAGGTTTAAGGAACTGTTCTATTTCTGGTTTATTGAATTGCGATATCGAGTAGTATTCAATGGGCGAATAATGTCTATTGAAATTTTCGTGGTACGTTACCATAGTCGAGCTATATAATTGGTTTGCTCCAACGAACCTAAGGTTCGATTCCCAAGTTTCTATGACAGACACGCAAATAGCAGAATAAATTATTTTTAATATTTTTTTTTTATTAAATAAATTCCAGAATCATAGACATCGAAGCTGATATGATCAAGAAACAAGTACAGTAATCAAAATCAATATTTTAAAAGAACCGCAACACAGTGGCGCTTCATTCAAGCTATGCACTTTGTGTCCGTCAACTTTTATAGTCGATATAAAATTTTCCAATTCGAATGTTGGCACCCCTCGCCCGCATTACTTTGTGGGGTTGGTCACAAATCAAGTTTGCCGCCGAAGGCCGCCATCTTGGTTTTTCAAGACCATTTACCCGTGAGAGATTGAACGTTGAGTTGTGCACTCATGCACCGTACTGCAATACAGTTGATCTCACTGGCCTATTACATGCCCCATCTGTCACAGATTTTATCCGCCATTTTTATTTTTATTTTATTCAGTTAAGGACATACGATAGCACGCTTTATTGGAGTTGTTTTATTGATATTCTCTTTTTTTATTTTCAGGGTGTTTGTTTCGTTTGTTGATTTGGAAATTCAAGCCAAATAACAAAAAAAAGTTAAATAACAAAAGACACATTATTAAACTGTGTCTTTTGTTATTTAACTTTTTTTTATTTTGTGAAATCTAATTTTCACTTGAAGTATCGGCTGTTTAGCATCTCTTCTAATATAAATTACGTAACTTGGGGCCCCTGTACCCTAATAATATCACATCTATTTCTTACTTCAATCAACCTTTGTTTACCTAATAAACCTAACTTATACTAAGTACAACATAGTTATTCAACAGTTCCTTAGAATATAATAATAGTTCAGCTAACGTTTACACTGACGTCGAACATAAAGCAAATGTATCAAAACTCGGAACTATACGTAATCAGGTGTCTGCAAGTTTGAAGCGGTCACTCTATCACACCGAAGTAAAATATTCCATTAATGGTTACGGGGATCGGCTGTGGGAGCAAGGGGAGCAAGGAAATGCACTCCAAACTAACTGGCTGTGACGGTCTAATCTGATCCCTGTCATCTTATGACGTAACATCGTTAGTGACGCAATACGGAGCGACCTCGAGGGGGTGATAACTGTTTGCCATGTTTGATCTGTTTAATGTTGGGAACAGTTTCCTAAGATACCTTAGGGCTCATGTTGCAAAGTTTTGGTCGTCATGTGTTTAGGTAAAATTGTTGAACGGAATTTAAGGTACGGTTTAGCTACAAAATTGAAGCTTAAGATCTGTTTCATAAAATAAAAATGCACCTAACAATTCATTCTTCCAATTTGCGAGCAAAAATGCACGTTACATCTTTATGAAATCCAGCGTTTATGAAATTCGAAATGAAACCCAGTTTAATTTAAACAAGTCTCGTTATTAAACCCTTGTCTCAAGGTGCTGGAGTGAAATAAGAGCGAGATTGTTTCATCACGGGTGAAAATTTATAAAGTATACGTGAAGTGAAGTGGCAATGCAATGGAATTCGCGAGAACTAGCACGCTGTTCGTGTGAATTAATATGAAATGGAGTTACGTACCTCGCGAGTGTTATGTAAAAAAGGTGTTGATTGTTTTTTTTTTGCGAATCTGAGCGGTAACCTGCCTTCGTTAGTTTTTCGAGGAATTGATATCAAAATATTATTTTTAACGCTTTTTACGCAATGGTAAACTTTTTTTTTATGATTCTATTGATTTTTTTTGAGGAGGAGATATTACATAAACAAATTTAAATGGAAAATACTCATCATAACAAATATTCGACTGCTACAAAATATAATCACATGTCTAATTCAATCAACTCAGCTTACAGCACAGTCCACTGCTGGACATAAGCTGCGCCAAAATATATGGTCTTCCGCTTTACACATATAGTTTATCCCAACCATCATTTTAACCGTTTTTATTAAAAAGGAGGAGTTCATTAAGGTCATATTATATCCATCTATCTCACGCTCAGGGCAAGTCTCGACAGAGATAACAACAAAATTGCTAACTTTCGATTGCTAATTAGTAACGGATAAATTCGGTTGCAATAATGATGATTGCGAGTAATGCAAATGTCTACATCCAAGATGCGTTTCTCCCAAGCATCATTATTGTAACTGAATTTATTCGTTAGTAATCAGCGATCATCCCTGAAACAATTCGTCAACAGAAGAAACGTCGAGATCTATTTGACGACAATAGTCGCTGAAGGTTGAATATATAAAACGAAGGGTGGGCTTCGTTGGCAGTACTCTAGCACCCTACACATCATTTCATCTACATCCCATGTGCTTATAGTTCACACGACTGATTGCAAGACAAGAAAAGAAAAGAAAAAAATAATCAGCGATCGAAATTTTGCGATTTTGACGCTCTCTATGTTGAGACTTGCCCAGCTTACCCGAAATGAGGCCTCCACTTTCGCAATTACCTCATCGCTTGTTAGGAATAAGACATTACCTATGTCTTGGAACAGAAGATTACCCTTTGCTCGAAAAATAAATAATAAGAGTAAAGTATCTATCACATAACATCCATTTAACCAATTGTATTTCAGACGCCACGATTTACGTAATAAGACGTCACATATTATCCTTTGTCGCTCTCCTGATTGTCACAAGTATAAAATAAACAAGGGCTAATTCGGGCAGGAATGTTCAAGACGAGATGTCTTGAACATTTAATGAATGAAACTCAAAGAACAATGTTACGTTGATTTGCGAGTCAAAGTTGTTAAGAGTGGAAATTGCCTGGGGGTTAGCTTTCCATAGGATTGTGTTACGGAGCGGTGTGATATAGGTAGGGTTGTGCGTGATGTTACCTCTGACTTTTCTGCTTGGTAGTCCTTTGTTGATACTTATATAAAGTAGCGATGCGTTCATTGTCATCGCATAGGTACCATAAAAAGGTTTTGCAAAAAATAAAACCGACTTTAAAAACACAACAACGTGAAAAATATCTTTAGCTACAGAAGTCGGTGACTTCTGTGTTTGATTCAGTTTCTTTGCCACCGATTTCTGAAGCTAAAGTTATTTTTCACTTTGTTGTGTTTTTGAAGTGGGTTTTATTTTTTGCAAAAAAGGTTTTTATTTTTCCATTTTTAGTTGTAATATCCTATACAAATATAAGCTATACATTTATTTTAACATACCATAACATCACGCCTGTAATCCCCGAAGAGTTGAGCTGAGGTGTACCCATGTTGTGTCCGATGTCATAGGGGGCGAGCGCTGGCAAAAAACCAGACTCCGAGGCAGCTACTGAGAAATTCCTGATAGAAAAACCCAATAACACTTTGCCCGACCTGGAAATCGAAACCAGGACCTCATGCTGAGTAGTCCCCACCAACGAGGCAGTCATTTATTTCATATTATTAACAATACATGTTATGGTAATAGGCTTATCTATACTTATATTATAAAGAGGTAACATTTGTTTGTAAATTTGTAGGGGGTAATCTCCGGAAGTAATGAACCAATTTAAAAAATTGTTTCAATGGTAGAAAGCTACATTATTCGTGAGTGCTATAGGCTATATTTTATTCCCGTACTCCCACGGGAACGGGAACTACGCAGGTGAAACCGCGGGACGTCAGCTAGTCCCCAATAAAATGGAACCTAACATACCTAATTGTCGAAATGTGGGTGTACGTACACATCTGCATACCCCATCAGAGCATAAACGGCGTAATGATATGTTATGATGTTGTGAAAACAACAAAAATCCAAGCGATTACAGCAATCACGACCGATTTGCTGTCTATAATTATATTTCTCCGAAGATCACCATCAGATCTTCACCAAATTAAAATGGGACCACCGCAAAACAATTTTCTTCCAAACAAAAAAAGAATCATCGAAATCGGTTTACAAACATACACAAAAAAAAAAGAAAAATCAGATGAATTGACCTCCTCTTTATGGAAGTCGGTTAAACAGCAGTTTCCAATTCCATTAGAAATTTCTCAGCAGCAGTCACGAAGTCTGGATTTTTGCCCGGTTGATGGCAATAGGCTTGCCCCTATTACATGTGACTTAAACTAATCTTGCGAAATGTGAGAGTACTATTAGGTACAACTCTGCCCAACCCTTCGGAGATTACAGGCGTGATGATGTCATGTACACAAAGATTACCTAATTAAAGTCAGTTTCTTACATTACCTGAAGAGAACCGGTGGATATACTTTGTCCGACCATGCTATGTACTAGGATAAACGTAAATGTAGCCGACATAAAGACTAATGAGGCAATAATTACCTATCTGTTGACAATGGTATCTCTTAGCTGATTCTAAAACTACTCTACGAACTTGACAATTTAAAGACGATCACATGCCTTACACTCCACTAGGGGTTGTACCACCACATAAAAATTTTCCCCGTTCTTATCGCTACATATTATAAAACAAAGTCCCTCGCCGCGTCTGTCTGTCCCTATGTATGCTCAGATCTTTAAAACTACGCAACGGATTTTGATGTGGGTTTAAATAGATAGAATGATTTAAGAGGAAGGTTTTAATATATTATTTGTCAAGCGGGCGAAGCCGCGGGCATCAGCTAGTTACGTATAAAGAGCACCGTAACATAAAGTAACCGAATATTTTTCTCCAATTCATAGGACTAATCATCTTACATGAATTACACATTACCACAGCAAGCTAATTGCAACACATACCTGCAAACGTAGAGGATAGTGTTCAAACCATGAACACGTAGTCGAACATCCAGACATGCAGTTTATAGAATCGCAGGTATTAACCAGATTACTTGCGAGTACAGGAGCGTGATACATTGAATCGTGGCTATGGACCTTATTGGATAGGTTTGGATCAATTAGGTGATAGATAATGTATATAAGCTTGAGCGTTTATGTAGGATTAAATCATAAAGGTTATATTGATAATAAATTGTTAGAAATTGGATGGAGTCATGCAGATGTAATATTCTTTATGCCAATTAATATGACCATCTGCTGGGCCCATGTAGTTTGAAAATTACCATTTGTTTGTTTAATCGATGTGTGCTATTTGACGTTTAAGGATTACGTTAAACCTATATCTACCATATATCTACTATCAAGTAGATATCCAACATAAAATGTTTCAATTTTCCCAGATATGAGTAGGTCTCATATCAGTCTAGGAAAATTCAAACCTTTAGCTAGTTATTTGCATGCTACTTTAATGGCGGTATGTGTGCTCTATAACATTTTTATAACACCCAGTATTACCACACACACACAATTTTTCGCCTCCGTAAATCTCTATTTTGAAATTTTCATTGAAATTATTACAGTGGTTTTCGAAAAAGTGCTGACAAATATACTAATATATATGTCGCCGCAAGAGGCTCTATCTGCTAAGATTTAATCTAATTATTAACACTCATAATTCTATTCCATGAACCTGCCATCTTTGCTTCGTGGTACAGTTATTACATCACTTGACAAATGAGTTAAGCGCCATCTATTGGCGTAACTAGCACTTAGATAGTTCGTGGTTTCAAATAGGAATTAAACAAAAGTCTAGCTAAAGACTCAGTAAGTCTTTAGCTAAATCTATAGTTAAAATTATGATAAGCAAGTATTTTATGACATTGGATTTGTAATTATTATTGTTCATTTTGACACAAGATTTTTATGAGGCAACACTACAGGCCGAATACGATTTGATCAATAAATCAATTAATAATTTGAAACTACAATTAAATCAGATTATCTAACTAAATTACAAACTAAAAAGTAACAAGATTATTTTACAGAACAATTTATTAGTGAAAGACTTCGTAGGTGTTCTTTGTACTAAATACTTTGATTTGCCGGAAATGGTTTTAAAAGATTGAATATTGTTGTAAAAAGTATTGAAGCGACTAATTAGCTTTAACTTGATAAAACCTTTGTATTTGTGAATATTGGTATTGTTTAATTATTAAAATGATTAATTATGAATTACTCTAGTATTGTTTGTAAGTTTTAATGAACTTATTATGTAATGAGTTACCTGTACTGTGTGGAGGACTTCCGCCCACACGGAAGAATGGACGCTTGAGCAACGGGCAGTCACGTTATCCTACGATTAGCAAAAACAATTGAAATACTATGTAATTATAAGTGTTTAATGAAGTGAACGTTATAAATTAATCAGTTTCTGTACCTAAATGGTTTCATAGAAATAAACGTTTGGAATTTGAGCCAAGTGCTGTGTGTGATTTCAAATACCCACCTACCTCTACCAACAATGAAGAATTGTAGGTGTCGCACGGCGATGTGATGGCTAGAGAAGTAGAGACTGAAAGACAAAGGCGGATTGGTGGCGGATGTCGCCAATATATGGGCAGAGTGTTCCTCTAGGCTTTCCCTGCCGTGATATCAGAAGAGGTGATAGCTCTTGCGCGCTGCTCACAGTGCCGGACATCCAGAACAATTACAAGGAACTACCGAACTAAAACTCTTGCTTTCGTGACCATGGCCGAAGGCGTGGCTAAGATTTTTTCACCGAAGTGGTCACCACGAAGCTTTTCAAGAGAGAGCGACTTATTATGCTGCCACAGCCAATATACAGTGTTATGTGGCAATGAACTGATAGACAAGAAGATACCTAAGAAGTCTAAGATAGCCTAAGAGTTGGCTGCATTTTCATCCAAGTGGCTGACAAATACCAACATGATAATTTATCGCAACATTTGACCCAAAACAAATCAGAACACATAATGAAAATGCAATTTACATTGGTAAACAAACAATGAAGTTGTATGTGATGGAAAACTTCATTTATTGCACTCAAAATTACCAACATGTACAGCACAGAATGACCGAAGCAGAATAAACAAAGATTGGACTCCGGGAAAGCAAAATTATCAATAAATAAACCTGCTAATGGATCATCAATCCCGGGAAGTATTTTGTTTTATTTATTTTAGTATTTTGTTACTGTAGAGAATATTTACAGTTAACATTATTTTATCTTAACACATCCCATGCTGGTTAGGGTAACTTGACACCTGAATAAGTGAAATAAAAACACTCCATTTAATTCAATCACTATGCGTTCAATGTTATTTTGAAATATAACCAGTAATGATGTGTCAGAAACTAAACTCATGAATTAGATTTAACTTTTTAATTACTACTAATTAAATAACTGAGTAGTAACAAATTTAAAACTTGTTGTTATTGATTTTTCATTCACACTATAGGTTTAAACCTCACAATCAGATATTGTTTGCGTTAAGTGCAAAGTTGAGGGCTTTTCAAATAATTATGCAAATTTGAAAACATTTGTAATGGACAACATGTTGCAAGATTCATACAAAAACACTTTGTTATGAAACTGATTTATAAAACAAGACGACTTATGAAATGTCAAACAAATTTCAGTTCAACAAGTTATGACAATGAAATCTTAGCGTGTGATATCAACGAAGCAAAGCTTTCGATGTGTTAATAAAATGTGAATGTTTTGTCAGTGTAACTACACAACCAACAGTGTTTTTAAAGTAGTTCTGATCAGTTTAACTTTCCCATCTTAGTTTAATTAACTTAATCTAAGTAAACAACTATTTCAAAACAACTTATTACCGACTATAAAACTTATCACTCCAACTAATTTAAAAAAAAAATAGTAGGACTGCTTTGTTGGTCCAGTGGTCATGAGCCCTGTTATTAAAGCATGAGGACCTGGATTCGATTACCAGGCCTGGCAGTGTTATTGGGTTTTTCCATCAGGAATTTCTCAGTAGCAAGCCAGACAATCATATGAATGGCAAATAGCCATATCGCTAAACAAGAGGCTTAGGCAAAGTGTGGATTTATTATTTTCACTTCTGCCTAACCCCTCAGGGATTGCAGGTGTGATGTTATGTACCTACACACTTCACTATTAGTGTAGACATTACACTATTATTAATATTTACCTGCACTGACTGCCTTGTTGGTCTAGTGGCTGCAAGCGTGACTGTTGAGCATAAGGCCCTGGGTTCGATTCCCAGGTCAGGCAAAGTGTTGTTGGGTTTTTCCATTAGGAATTTCTCTGTAGCAGGCACAGAGTCCAGATTTGTGCCTGGTTGATGACAATAAGGCTTGCCCCCTATTACATGGGACTTCAAAATAAATGTTGGCATACTATTAGGTATACCTCTGCCTAACCTTTCAGGAACAATAGGCGTGATGTTATGTTATTTACCTGCATGACTTTTCACATTTCAGGTTCCAGGCAATTGTCTTATCATAGAAGAAATGATACGTTTTATCAAAGAAATTGAGAGCAACTCTATGCACCCAGTCACTCCAAGATAGTGATGACATCAATTAACCGCTACCCCAGCAAATGATAATGGAGCAAGGTCACTTAAAAATGTGACTCAATGAACAATTTCAAAAACTAACAACTTCAAGGACTACAGCCTGGTGAACAGATGACCGTGTCGCCAGCTATGGAGCTATAAAATGGGGAACAGCATGAGAACAGCCAACCAGGGATGACTGTTACAGTGTCCTCACATCATAAACTAACATAAAAGGTGAGGAGTTTTCAAACTACTTCTTACACTTCCCCACTGATACCTACAGTGTTACAACAAAAGACTTAATACAATAGCCCAATCAACTTACCTACATGATGCTCATGTGTATTGAGTAACATGTTTCCACATTGATTATTTTAGTTTTTATAATCCTGCCAGTTGTAAGCAACTATTTACAAAAATAATAACAAAATATTAGTACTCCTAACAGTAACTAATAAAATAAAAATAAAAAACTCACAAGCTATTGGTATCCGTGGAGGAAACAACAAGCTCAATGAGTAATACAACACTCACAACAAATCAAACAAATACTGTCAGTGCCGTGGAGGTACTTGATAATGAACACAACAAATTACAAACAATCCTATCAGCAGCCGTGGAGGCCACTGATAATGAACACTACTAATGATCCTATCAGCAGCCGTGGAGGCAACTGATAAACAATACTCTCATGTTATCCTGCTGGGTCCACGGCGTACTAACGCCCAGAGCCTGGTTCCTTATATCCTGTCAAATCAAAGACTTCGTGCCTGTCACGGAGCAATGGTCCTAAACTCCTTACCCTTTAATCCTGTCAAATCAAAGACTTTGTGTCTATCACAGAGCGGTGTTCCTGATCCTATCCTTTTATCCTGTCAAATCCAAGACTTTGTGTCTATCACAGAGCATTACCTTCCCGTGAGAATGAACAAATAAAAACATGCTACTTACACTACACTTATCAAATACAAATTACAGACTATCTAAAGCAATCAATAATTTTATTTAAGACAAATCTAGTAGACAGTAGATCTATTACAAGGTTCTGAAGATAACTAAAAACCCAAACTCATACCAAGCTGTTATTTTTAACAAATAGCTTTTAGCATCAACAAACTCAAATACAAGTTGCAAAACTGCTTGCAAACTAACTGATACTAAACAACAATTCAACGAATATTGTTGGACAATTGAAGCAACAATATTTTATTCAGCTGTTAGCTGATTAAACAAAATCAATAACCTCAATTCAATTAATGTTATTTGATAATTCAGGCTACAACATTGTATTCAGTTAGCAGCTCATACCAGCTTCAATCTAAACACTACTAAAAGATTAAATAAAAATTTCAAGCAGATTAACTCTGTGACTGTGTGTATGTCTAGGTGATACATAAACGCATTTAATTTTGAATACAATGAAAACTGAATAGATGCCTGATCTATAACTAGCTTTCTATGTTGACTGACACTTTCTATTACCAAATCCTACAATTCAATGAACATTGTAGGATAATAATAAAAGCAACAATAATCTGCCGACAAAATTTATCTCCACTATTTCAGATAACAACCACGAAACTCCACATACTGACGGCGACGGCAGGTGCAGAGCGCGCACCGCCGATCAGAATGGCCGTGTCGCCGCAAGAGGCTCTATCTGCTAAGATTTTATCTAATTATTAACACTCATAATTCCATTCCATGAACCTGCCATCTCTGCTTCGTGGTACAGTTATTACATCACTTGACAAATGAGTTAAGCGCCATCTATTGGCGTAACTAGCACTTAGATAGTTCGTGGTTTCAAATAGGAATTAAACAAAAGTCTAGCTAAAGACTCAGTAAGTCTTTAGCTAAATCTATAGTTAAAATTATGATAAGCAAGTATTTTATGACATTGGATTTGTAATTATTATTGTTCATTTTGACACAAGATTTTTATGAGGCAACACTACAGGCCGAATACGATTTGATCAATAAATCAATTAATAATTTGAAACTACAATTAAATCAGATTATCTAACTAAATTACAAACTAAAAAGTAACAAGATTATTTTACAGAACAATTTATTAGTGAAAGACTTCGTAGGTGTTCTTTATAGTAAATACTTTGATTTGCCGGAAATGGTTTTAAAAGATTGAATATTGTTGTAAAAAGTATTGAAGCGACTAATTAGCTTTAACTTGATAAAACCTTTGCATTTGTGAATATTGGTATTGTTTAAATATTAAAATGATTAATTATGAATTACTCTAGTATTGTTTGTAAGTTTTAATGAACTTATTATGTAATGAGTTACCTGTACTGTGTGGAGGACTTCCGCCCACACGGAAGAATGGACGCTTGAGCAACGGGCAGTCACGTTATCCTACGATTAGCAAAAACAATTGAAATACTATGTAATTATAAGTGTTTAATGAAGTGAACGTTATAAATTAATCAGTTTCTGTACCTAAATGGTTTCATAGAAATAAACGTTTGGAATTTGAGCCAAGTGCTGTGTGTGATTTCAAATGCCCACCTACCTCTACCAACAATGAAGAATTGTAGGTGTCGCACGGCGATGTGATGGCTAGAGAAGTAGAGACTGAAAGACAAAGGCGGATTGGTGGCGGATGTCGCCAATATATGGGCAGAGTGTTCCTCTAGGCTTTCCCTGCCGTGATATATATAAACATATTTCCCTTGGTCACGGCATCACGCGTGGCTGCTGAACCGATTTAGTTTTTTTTTGTGGTGTTTGTTATTGTCAGGAGCAGGTTCTTAGGTAGGTAGGGTAGGTAGGCCAGGTAGGGCAGGTAGGGCAAGTATGGCAAGTAGGGCAGGTAGGGCAGTTAGGGCAGGTAGGGCAGGTAGGGCAGGTAGGGCAGGTAGGGCAGGTAGGGCAAGTAGGGCAGGTAGGGCAGTTAGGGCAGGTAGGGCAGGTAGGGCTGGTAGAGCAGGTAGGGCACAGCTAATTACCTACTAATAATATACATTTAATAGTTTAGGCTAAATGGGTATTCTATTGAAAAATTCAAAACAGATATTCTAAATGGAATCTCAGTCACAAATGTCAATGGACGATTAAACAAACCATGCACACAAAAAACGCTTTTTAGAAAACATTGATTGCATGCTTTACATCCACATCGGTAAACAAAGAGGCGATGAAAGCCGAGCTTCCATGCAAAGGCAAGAAATGTATGAGTATCGCTAAAAGCCAGATCCATCAGCGAAGCGCTTTCTGTGGTCGCTTTTGTGCTGAATATTAAACACTAAAATAGATCAAAGATATTTTCGGAATATTGCTAGTGTTATTTATATTTGTTGTATATTTGTTTTATATTTGATGTACGTTATATGGATTTGTGTATTAATAGAATGATAGACGTTTTGGATTTACAATTTTGTGAAGTTTAGTCCTATAATAATGTTGTGTGGGCGTGATGTTCTAGATGAAGAAACGTGGGACGAGTTGCAGAACGAAAATATTGTCTATTTTGATTTTCATCAACTCGTCCCAAATGGGCCGTGGGCATGTGGGACGATTTGATGAATTACTCGAGTTGAGTTTTGTTTAAAATGAACGCTTATACGTATACGTTTTCCACTTAAAACAAAATAACGTATCCTAACATTTGTATATTTGTAATCACGTTCTCGGAAAAAGCTCTATCGATTTCGATGAAAGTTGCAATATAGGGGTTTACGGGGGCGAAAAATCAATCTAGTTAGGGTTGGGCTGGTTCTGGTAAAATTCGTTTTCTCTATTTTCACCACTTCTACCAATTAAATACTTATTCATTCCAAACATGACAAGAATATTTTTTTAAATGGGAATATACAATTAGGAAGAGCATTAAATCTGAAGAAATTATAGAAAACGGTAGTGTCCTCAGTAAATCGATGATGACCTGTCAGTAGAAAGGGTCTCTGAAAAAATCCTAGTATAGGCTGGTGTGGGGTTTTTTGTAGCGTTGCAGATACAGGGATTTGCACGTAGATGCACATGCAAGAACTCAACACGTCTTTTATATAATTCCAAGTTCTGTTTCTTCTATCAAAGACCCAGTGCATAATATTTACCTACATTTAGATCGCAGCCTCTTCCTTACATTTGTCGTGGGGTGAAGTGAGTGTCGTGCCAACAGCACTGGTCACGCCATTTCCGGAGCCGCCGGAACTGTAGTCTCCACTAGCTATTGTTGCTGACCGTCCGGAACTACTGCTCGCCTAGTACAACGTGGGAAGAATTTAGATTATGAGTTATATTTTCTACGATCGTATTAGGCATTATGCGCCCAAACAGCAGCGTCTAAAAATAGACTCAAGGAATTCCCTTTTACATACGAATTCCCGAAACACGTTGTGAGGAAAGTTTTGAGTATGAATGTAGAGGTGAGTTTGAGTAATGGGTATACAGTATGGGTAGAGGAGGAGAGGACCAAAGAAACGATGGATGCATTGTGTAAGGGATATGTGGCAAGAAAGGTGTCTGATGAGATGACGAGTAATAGAGAAGTATGAAAGAAGAAGACATTCTGTGCTTACCTAAAATGAATTGGGATAAGGACAAGATAATGATGATACGAATTCCCGAAAAAGTAACGGCCGACAAAAACTCTGCTGGCAGTGTATAAACCAAAGAGACACTGCCAGCCGATTTTTTGTTTTTAGAAAGATTTTTGTTTTTAGAAGAATAAACATACAACACAAACATACTTAGCCGTGTGGTGTCCGGCAGAGTAGAATAGAACCAACCCATTACACTCACGGGTGTCGTATAAGGCGACTAATGTCAGAGGCAGAACACCTTGCGCCTCCGTAGACCTGAGAATGGGCAGCAGCGTTTTCTGTTAGTCTTTCATCTCTGCGATCTCCAATGCGCCTGCCAAGCGTGGAGATTACGGCAAATTCCTCCCATCATGGGAGAGGCTTATGTCCAGCAGTGGACGTTATGGGCTGTTGTAGTAGTAGTAAACATACAACAACCCTAAATAAACCTACAATTATTACTATAAAAAAAAAACCGGCCAAGTGCGAGTCGGACTCGCGCACGAAGGGTTCCGAACCATTATTTAAAAAAAAAAAGACAAAACTGCAAAAGAATCACGTTTGTTGTATGGGAGCCCCCCTTAAATATTGATTTAATTCTGTTTTTAGTATTTGTTGTTATAGCGGCAACAGAAATACATCATCTGTGAAAATTTCAACTGTCTAGCTGTCACGGTTCATGAGATACAGCCTGGTGACAGACAGACGGACAGACGGACAGACGGACAGACGGTCAGACGAACAGACGGACAGACAGCGAAGTCTTAGTAATAGGGTTCCGTTTTTACCCTTTGGGTACGGAACCCTAAAAAGTTACATTAATAATGTAGTTGTCAATCTAAATCATATGTCAGATCGTATACTACCTGTATCTAATAACATTATATAAAACGTGACTTCCTTTGCAATATCAAGTAACATTAATATTCAGTCGATAAAAAATATGATTTTGATATCAAGTCTGTATGTCACTATTGTTATCTATAGAGGGTTATAAAAAACAATGCTTGCATTAGCGGTGTAGACAAGAGCCTTACTTCTATCGAACGAAATGGACATTGTCATAATACAAAATACTCAACTATGACAGCTAAAATTATATTTTTTGCTGTTAAATTAAATCGTTTTGCCCGAACGCATATCAAGGAGATTATTTTAGTGTGAACTAAACTATTGATGGAAAGATGACAAGTCTTCATCCATCTAGCCCTTTATCAACTATGTTGCTGGCTTCCAGTCTAAACGGATGCACCTGAATATCAGTATTTAATAACAGTACAGTAGCTCTTGTACTATCTATAATAAAAGAGAAGATATCTTCATGGAGTTGAATAAACTGCCAAATAACATAAAAAATGCAAAATCCATGGCAATATTTAAGAAACACTTGAAATTACACATATTTAAAGCAATGCCACATCTAGTTACGGGCGTTCCGTGTATGTTTACTGACATTTTGGCTGGGTTAAATTGTTTACCGATTGCTCTACACTTAGAATATTTTGTACCTATGTTATTTACCTATGTAATTATTTTGTCAAAACTGTATGTAAAACCAATAATGTTTTTTAAACTAGTTAATTGTCTCATGTAAGTGAAATTTCTTATGGGAAATAAAGACATCTCAAACCCGAATTGATCGGAAACGTATACTTCCATCATCATTGATTCCTGAAATAATAAGATGTCGCTAACTGACTTTCTAAAAACCCTTTGTTTTTTTTTTTCGGATGGGAAATCATCAAATAACTCCTCCCGCTCTGGGCGGAGCAGGAGGGAGTGTCAGACTTTTACTGACTAAAACCTATCTATGTTCCTTCATCGCCCTTTGTGTTCCGGGGCCACGGTATCTCTTTCGAATAGTCCCGCAACCCCGGCAACTTTCTAAAAACCCTACAAACTGAAAAAAAACCATGTCATAATATCGTCTAAAATCAGAGTGGGTGATATTTAATTTTCAGCATTCCGGAAAAGTAAGTTATAAAGAAAAACTACAGGAGTTTTGCCTTCGTCTGCGATTTATAAAATAATGGTTTAATTTCACACATGATTGAATAATAACTGCAACCTCTTGATCGTTACTGGAGCTTTTACGATTTTGCAAAAAGTGCTCTTACACAGAAGCGATAAGTATTTTATGTTCTTAGATTCAGCACCTTTGATTTTATCATCACAGATTTGCAAATGATCTTCGAAAGGTTCAGGTATGTACTATATGACGCTGCTTTAAAAATCTACATAGCCAATAGAGTGTGTGTTAGACCGCTTTCCATGAATTATATTTTAGCAGTTTAACTTCGGAGTCGATAGATGGCGTTGTTCGTTTCACTCCATTTTCTGAATCGTGGTGTTAAGATTTTCCGTGAAAGAATGACCTCGCCCGTGTCAGTTGCCCCAGTTTTGGTAGTTTATACCCACGAAACAAAAGCAGAAGGTTCTCAATTCAATGCGTAGGTATATACTTTTTTGTATGACCTCGCATAACTTCTAACAGGGAAGTCCGTTAGGCGAAGGTCTGACGATGAAGACGACAGGAAGTTGCAAGAGGTCCTCAACAGTTTACAGCAGGTATATCGTGTTTGGGCCCATCTCATGCACCTTGATGAGCTTTCGACCTAGCTGGAGTATGACTGTTTCTAACAGGGAAGTCCGATAGGCGAAGGTCTGACGATGAAGACGACAGGAAGTTGCAAGAGGTCCTCAACAGTTTACAGCAGGTACATCGTGTTTGGGCCCATCTCATGCACCTTGATGAGCTTTCGAACTAGCTGGAGTATGACTGTCATCGAGTGTCTAAGGATGATGACGTAAGGCTGACGAGAGAAGCCCCTAATTGGAAAAATATAGTAGAATATTTTAGTGCGATGAATGCAAACATTTCGGAGAAATTAAATTGTTACCTACTTGAATCTATATACTAATATTATAAAGCTGACGAATTTGTTTGTTGGGTGGTTGAACTTATGGGATGCAGACGAAGTTGCGCGGGTCAGCTAGTAAAGAAAAAAAAACAAATATTTGATGTTTAATGATAATGATAAAAACATTATGTATTTCACAAATAATCAGAGAAAAGTGGTTAAACCCATATTAATTATGACGCACATTACAAAATGTATTTACGTACTAGTGTACGTACTTACGTAACTTAACGTACATAAATATAGTTAGTACGTTAAGTTTGTACAAATCCATAGCCAACAGTGTTCCCCAACTTGATACACTTAAACTAAAACTAACCGCAACACTGCCGCATCAACGAAGTTGGCAAGGCCGTCCTTTGCTGACGTCACAAAAACGACGCCATTTAATTCGTGAACTATTGTTATCTACGTCGTGTCAGTTTCGTCCACTATAGAAGTGCCTACTAAGGCGGCTTACAGACACGCGACGTATTGTCTGCGACATAGGTAGTAAGGGCAGCTGTCGTAGCGAGACGGAATGGGAAGCCGTCACCTCCTTCTGCGAAGCAGTCATGCTAGCGAAGGAGGTGGCGGAACGTGGGAGGAAGAGAACCTCACGTCCCAGCCACCGCGGAAGACGCACCGGGCATTGGGGGCCACGTGGTGGCCCCTCACGCTCTCTTCCGCTCTGCCTAAAGCGAGATCATTGGATGATTTCCGATCCAAGAAAAAAAAGGGCAGCTGTCGTTTTAATAATCGACTGCTGGTACACGCGGCAACATATTAAGCTATACATATCCAGTATAACTTGACTCGCTTTGTATGAGCTTTCCGTACAGTGAGAGATCAGCTTAATTTGGTCTGTAATAGCTTGAATGGTCGTTGTGCATACTGACAGCGTTACCGACCTCAATTTTCAACATGGCCGTCCGTCTGTAGCCGTCCTGCGGCTTAGTATAAAGTGAGACAGTTATAATTAATAGCCAACCCTAGCTGCTGTCATGTCGTTATGAACACGAGCACGCAAGGGAATTACCAAGAAAACCTGGGGTTTGAAAACTATCGGTACCGTAATATATCTTACAAACTAACCTACACGTGGTTCTTGTAACAGAGAAAATTCAAGGATGTACCCATCCTTGAATTTTCTCTCATGTTTACATTCAAGGTCGCTTTTCAGTTAGATGTTACAATATTCTGACATTTTGATGAACAGATAGGTAATTAAACTAAACTAAGTTTAGCTTTAAACCGTGAACTTTAAACAGTGTTACATATTTTAATACCTTTAATGTGAAAACATTCAGTCCCGTTAATAAAATAAAACCAATGTTGTAACAGGAAATGCACAACCGAAAAAAAGCTTTTATCACCAATTTATCTTTCGACTAATCTGCAAATGTATTCACAAACAGCGCAATGTTATTTTAAACAAATCCGACATAATCTCTTTAGATGGATCCATCGTTTATGAAAAAGCACGATAAACTTTTTCGCTCCCACGAAGTCCCCAAAAGCTTAGTTTGGAACTGTAATTAATTTTTAATCCGGTATCCTTACTTTGCGGCTTCACATAATAAATTAATTTTCACCAACGTTCGGATGATAATCAGTTAATTCAGCGTTCCTCTTTTGCAACGAAAAGGATTTCAAAGCGGGAATATTGTTCTAATTAATTATTTGGGCTCAGGAATACGGGATGATACGCCAAAGAAATGTTCCTACGTTCGCGTGGTTACCGCACGAGGAAATGTCGGTTTATTGTGTCGCGTTCCACATGATATTCAATTATTTCATTTGAGGGTAGGTGCGTAGACACGCTTCGGCTTACAGTTATGTAATGTCAAGAAGGTGTGAAACATTTGATGTCATTATTACACTACTTAAGTACATATCTTTGGGTAATGCTCGCTTGTTTGTTTGTTACATCGCTAGACATTGTTTACTGTATCTGTGTGTTCGAATTTAGGGCAGGAGGTTGTTGTGTATAATCATTTAAATGTCATGGATCTGACTTTGTTTTGAGTTCCCGATATTCCAACAAATAATAATCACGGAAGATATCCCGTAAACTTACACATGAAACACTTATATACTTATACACTTATACTTATTCATGAAATGGACCCTAACATAACCTGATCCTAACATAAACCTGAACCCTAACATAAACTACATCATGAAGTGATCAATTCTAAGAGAATACATCATACATACATAGATGTATAATGAAACCCAAGACGGTCAAAATAAACTAGGTACAAAGTTTACACGTGTGTGAGTTGTTAACCAATATCATGTATGTATCGACATCATGCCGTCACATAGTTTTATGTCTCTGCAATTTGATTGGTCAGTTTTTTTGTTCAGTGATCCATTTCACGATATCGCTGCCGATTGATTGGAAGATTGGAAGGTATGACGCTTTGACGACTGTAAAGGTTAACAAACGTTATCGGGTTTTTCAACAAAACAAACAAAAGAGCTATGTCCATAACTGTACTTGTTTTATATCCAATAAAAGTTTGCAATCAAATAGTTTCTTCAATCAAAAAGCACAATTTAAAGTTTCAGCCATTTTTGAGACCGAGGTCGTCGAAAAGTTGTTTATTTAGGTAAAATATGAAATCCCATTGCTTTTCGAAACCAAAGTAATTAAATATCCCATTTCTACACCCACAGAAGAGTTTCACCCGCAAAACGTATTAATGACGGATATTACGAAACGGCCAACGGTCAGCAAATTTTACGATGATGGATTGAAAATGGCGTACATGGCAACCGAGTCCCATATGAATAAATTAACGCGCTTATTAAAGTCACGGGATTATAAGGGAATATGACCGTTGACTTATTGCACAACTGAGTTATGATTTTAATACGTTTAGTGTTGCGTGCTGTGTTCGCGTGTCAGACTGACGTGTTATTAGTGATCGATTATAAGGCTTGCCACTTCTGTTTTTTCATTGCTCTGTGGTTACGAGCCGCTTTTTGTTTTTCAATTTGCTAATTATGGTTATACGATTGTTTTTATTGTGTATTCCGGTTACGCGGTTTGTCGTTACAAGCATGCTTATAGCTGTTTTCAGGGGTTATTTATTAACATAGAAAAACTTGCGTCTTCTTCCCATAGAGATCGGTAGAAACTAGAAACTACGAAACGCCACCTGCTTCGATCCTTACTTTCCAGGTTATACTCTTTTTGCCTCGTCCACGTGCATACATCTGGTCATTCACCCACGCCGGTTGCGAGTACGACGTACACATGACATTTCTAAAGACTAGCCGTCTATGTCTATGTCTACCTTCTAAGGAGTTCACCACTCCACCACCACCATTCAATAGGGAATACGTATGTACATGCATAATTTAAAGTTATAGCCTTTTGTTTCTATCTCTTTCTAGATAAACGGAATTTAGTATGGATTTTGTACGTCGATGCAGCGCAAAAGTATAACCTTTTGTTTTTATCTCTTTCTACATAAACGGAATTTAGTATGGATTTTGTACGTCGATGCAGCGAATGACACGCCATTCGCTATATCGGATCTCTCTGTCTAATCAGAAGTTTCAAATGGTTCTAAATTTGTATTTTTTTATAGAAATTAAAAAAAAAAAATCACTTTACTATTTCTGATGTTAATACGCTTTATTTAGAGTGATTAAAAAAATTATGCATATACCCTATTGCCACTCGCATCTGACTCGTATCCTTTGTTAGTCGTCTTTCAGTCATTCTCTTGTCCACATGATTTATGTCTACAAACTTTATGATCAGACTACCTTAAATAGTGTAATGCTACTAGGCTATCATCAGTCTGGTTTTGGTCTAAAACACCTCTTTCAAAACCAACTTGGTATTACTTCAACACTTCTCTTCTGAACTTAGAGACTCAAATTTGTACGTGTAACGTCCAAGCTAGAATGATCTGGTAGCTTAGCACACAAAGTGCAGCCTTAAAAGAGCTTTATGTGAAAATAGTTTGTGGTGGACGAAGCGCTTTATGCTGATGGCTAAGTTGAATGGTAACTCTGCCATCTGGCAACTTTGTATATCAGCGACAAACAGCGCTGAATCAAACAGGATCACTACAGCGCTTAAGAGCTTAACTACCAACTTCAATCCCTGGAAAAGTCCGTGGGGTTTTGTGGAGTTCAATGTTTGCAAATAGTAAACACTTTAACGATTGTAGTATCTTTAAAACGATTTGCATCAATAGAACTAAAGTCCGATTGCACAATGAGTAACTGAATTCGTTATGCTCAGATAATTGACAGAAAATCAGAAACGATGTTTGAAATACGTTTAGCATTAAATGCGTTTATTGATTTGTGGTGCAAACGGGTCTATGTCAGTTTTCACAATAATCGCCTTTAATTTTAAATTATTAATTTAGGCATGTTGCTTGTCGCGAATAGAGTAACCAGCTTATGAACTAAGTTATAGCTTGTTGGCAATATTTGACACTGATCGCTATGATAACTTTCTGTGCTTGCCCTGCCCAAGGTAATTAATCCTTACGATTTATGGTTTAGTACCGAACCATTTGGGCTCCACGTGTTGTTGGCAAATATTTTGCATATTTTAGGCTGGTCTGGTTTATAGGTACTTCCGAATTAGCGCACATAATAGTAAATCGATTGCGAAACGGTTACAACTGCCTACGGAAAATTGTAACGAGTTATTGCAAGAATTGATAGCTAGTTAGAATTTTAATGAAGTCGCTTGCATTAAATTGTCTTTGCTTGGAGCTGTGTGTCGACGATAAACATCTGCTTTAGTGGATCTAGAGCGCCATCATTAATTACTTTGATATGTCACTAGACCTAAGCGGGCAGTGTACCCGACGTATATAATAATTATGCTGGTCGGTCGTTTTGCATAGTCAGCGTACCTCTGTGAGACTAGCAGCCCGATCTGACACATGAGTCCAGTGTCGTTTAGTAAATATCACATGTCTTCTTTTTAGGTTATCTAGGTTGGTTTACGGATGGGTGCCCACCCATTACACAACGAGTTTCTTCTGTGCCATGTTAAGCCGTTGGCCCCAGCTGCCATTTGTCGTTACAGGTAGTCAATTTCCCGGAAGTCTGACCATCAGTATTACCAAGGGGTATCGTATTGTCGAGTACTAACTGGGTTGTAGACCACTGCTAGCCTGCATCATGCCACTACTGGTCAAAGGTCTCCCCACAACTTCCAATTCCCTCAGTCCAGGTGTACCCCATAACCCAAGTTTTTTACTTTTCGCGATTCGCATCCTTCAACAATGTTGTTTGCTTCAAATTTTCCTTTAGATTAGTATATCTTGAACCACCCCCACTAAGGAACAAATTAATCCTTCGAATCATTATTCCTGTCGACGGTACAGCACACAACGGTTACAGCTACCCAATTATCTAGAGTCGAGGACTTTAATTGATAAGCCACTTTCACTACTTTCCAATTTTGCGCATTACATTCATGAGTACGAATATTACCGACTAACCCCGAATCGCATTATACGGCTAAAATACGAACAGCGGTAAGTGGCTCATCAATTAAAGTCCTCGACTGTACCTACATGCAATGTATGAAAAAAGTAACAAGAGAAAGTTGATATAGAGAAAAAAAAGGCAAAAGTTAACTAGGAACCTGCAAAAGTTGGTAATAAGAAAAAAAATGCACTTACCTCATAAAAGCTTAGTGAACATTAACCACCCGACTAATCGAATGCATTATCGTCACTAACCTTATTTACTGATATCGTTGCGACGATCAACATCCTATTACCTCTACAATGTGTGCTTGAGTTTTTTTTTCACAATCACATCGTTAACTCGACTATTACAGTCACGGACTATAATTGATAAGCCACTTTCAAGATTTCCAATTTTGCAGTTGTATACATTCACGAGATTACACGATTAAACACGAACTCAAACCGAATGCTCGGAAACAAAATGACACATTACTCGGAAATAGTCATATCCATAGAGGTTGAAAAATGACTTATAAGTGTTGTCAATGATAAAACCATACAATGGTGCTGACGTGTATCCCAATCTATTTGATACTGACCTCCTTTGAAGAAATAGTCCTTATTAAATACTCTTTATTTCTGAAAACCTATCCGAAGCCAGAGTGACAGTTGAAATGTCGATGTTAGAAAAGATAAAATTTATCCGTTCGCCAACGTTACTATGGCTACGCTAAAACAATATTGTCGCTAGGTTACAGTTGCTACACCTGCAATTCGTCGACTTTAGGTAGTCACTCTGTACTAAGTACGAATATAACCGACTAAACCCGATTTGCATTACACGGCTAAAATACGAATGGTGGCAAGTGGCTCATCATTTATAGTCCGTGACTGTACACTATTTATTCTGTTTTATTTGACATGGTAATTAACGAGTGGTTAGGGAGCGCGGGTACGTAGAAAAAGTACAAGAAGCATGAAGTAAAATTTTGTATCACAAACATGGTTTTAAGGGTTTTTGCCCGGGTCGGGCAAAGTGTTGTTGGGTTTTTCCATCAGGACTGTCTCAGTAGCAGCCAAGAAGTATGGATTTGCGCTCGATTGATGGCAATAGGCTGGGCTCCTATTACATGGGTTTTTTTGCGCATGAAGGGTTCCGTACCATTATTTTGGAGAAACTAGTAGTTCAGTTTTGGGCAGACACGATTTAGATTGCCATCGACACGCTTAGAAGACTATATTAGGCTCGGCTTCTAGTGTAACCAGACGCAGAATGATGAATATCAATATTTTTACATGGAGTGTCTGCCTATTTGTCCTCCCGTTACTAGGTTATACTATATCCTTTGGTAAGACTGGTTGTCAGACTTCCGAGCTACTGACTACTCGAAAACTAAACTTTCATCTGAAGCTATCCGCTATCATAATTATATTACCCGTGTGGTATCCGGCAGAGTAGAATAGAACCAACCCATTACACTCACGGGTGTCGTATAAGGCGACTAATGTCTGAGGCAGAACACCTTGCGCCTCCGTAGACCAGATAATGGGCAGCAGCGTTTTCTGTTAGTCTTTCATCGCTGCGATCTCCAATCCGCCTGCCAAGCGTGGAGATTACGGCATATTCCTCCCACATGGAAGAGGCTTATGTCCAGCAGTGGACGTTATGGGCTGTTGTTGTTATCCTCTATCTCATAAATGATTTTCTGCTACGATATTATTGTGTACATAAGTATACATTTTACCAAGAAAACTGATCAAAAGATTATAATAGAAATGTCATCGTGTAATTGAAATCGTCGATGACAGACCCTATCTTTCCCCATTATTTATTAAGACTGTAGCATATATTATAGGACAATCAGTTAAATTCCCAACTTCGAAAAATCCTCAAACTAAAATAAAACAAACTTTGTTTTACTCAAAACAAATGATAAATAATTGTTCGAAAAACCAGCTCCAAACAAAAGGCTGTACCTAATAACGTGCAATGCGTTGACGTGAACTGTACTGAGCTCGTTTTAATTAAGCTAATACGTGGCACGATACACGACTCCGATATTTTACTCTTCATTGCTTTGTTGGGCTGCGATCGCATGGAAGAAGTGTTGATAAAGATGTCAGGATTTTACAATTAAGTAGAATTGTATTGATTGAAACGAATTTTATGGTGTAATTTTGTGATTGGTAACGATGTATGTATGTGTACTGACACGTTTGTTACATCATGATCATTGCAATGGGCGAAAAACGTGCGGGTTTATGGTGTTATGTTTTAAAATAAATTCATTACTGTTTTGAGCTGTGGGACAAAATAGCCACTTTCTGGAGCTCTCACAGCCAGAAGGCGTCGTGGCAGACCTTGTAGAAGACGGCTGAACGAGCTGGACAAGACCAGCGACCAGTGATCCACATTGGTCCTAGATCGAAATAACTGGAAGTCATGGGGAGAGAGAGGCCTTAGCCCAGCAGTGGGATGACCTAGGCTAACAGTATCAGTATCAGTACTGTTTTGAGTGTGCAATACAAAAGTCTCATATTCACACCTAATGATAAGACCCAATACACTCACGGGTGTCGTATCAGGCGACTAAAGTCTGAGGCAGAACACCTTGCGCCTCCGTAGACCAGAGAATGTGCAGCAGCGTTTTCTGTTAGTCTTTCATCACTGCGATCTCCAAACCACCTGCCAAGCGTGGAGATTACGGTAAATTCCTCCCATCTTGGGAGAGACTTATGTCCAGCAGTGGACGTTACGGGCTGTTGTTGTTGATAAGACCCAATAGAAAATTACAAAAAATTTAGTGCTAAAACAGAGTTAAATGTTTAATATAATATGGTACAATTTCTTTATTTGCAACAACTGCATAATGACGACCAAAAGTGCATAAAATATAAGTAACCAGGGTGGGTTACTTATATTTCAGTAGTCAGAGCCTTCTGGGTTTACAGTTCAATGATGGCCTGCTCTTCATCGATCTAAGTAAAGCAATTAATTATAAGAGACCAACATAAAACAAAAGAGGAAAGGAAAAACAGATCCATATCACCGTATCGTAGCTATTCAATCCGAAACACAAAGACAAGACAATCCGAGCCAGTGTATCGGCGGCTTAACATCGTGATTACTCTAACATATTGTATCCGGTGGAATGTGAACAATTCAGTGACACTCCAGCATTCTGGCCAATTATTGCACTTAGATTAATGCCAATTTGTGGATCGACTAACGATGTGGCATGAGATCGATATTACATGCTTGTGAGGAATTTGCTAGAATATTTTGATACTTTGTCGTGAAGACATTTGATTTTAAGTTTGTGGTTTGTCGTGTCTGACTTACTTAATGAAATATCTTGAAGGATTTCAATTATATTCAGGGATGCATTGAAAGTTATTAAAAGAGTTTGTTGCACGCAACCTCCCGCGTCATCATAACTAGAGTTATATGCGTCTTAACTAGTTACATGTTTTACCACGACGGATATCGCCAACACTAGAAATTTTCTTTTTCTTTCATTGTGACTTGTGAGGTAATACGTTTTTCTTTTTACAATCAAACTGAGAGAATAACCAAACAGACAAAATCCGAGGGAAACCATTAAGTACCCTCCAAAAATATTCTAGAACATTAACTAGGTACATTCACACCATGCTTGCCTTGATTAAAGCTTTCGTTTAAAACACAACGCGAACACTTGACCAACAATTAACTAAATACTTACAATCACACAAAAGGCACAATGCATTAGCTTCATCAAAGCAGTCATACATTAAGACCACTTTATCTCTGCCGGAACAAATCAATCTACCAGGCGAGCATAAAACATAGAAGTTACAACGAACAGAGCGTCTCATAGTTTTCAATCAATTGTTAACAACTCGCAGAGGTTACAAAGTACATTAATAGCCTTCGGAATGGCCCTATACGTGATCATTGAGGAGATTTACAAGCAATCGACGAACGATTATGGCCAACATAAAAGGTCATAAAAGTTCATTTTATTTTAATGTGTACTGTGCGAATGCAATTGGGAGTGTTTTATATTTAGATTTTGGTGAAGAATTTTATTGGAATACGTAATGGAATTGTATGTTGTGTGAAGTGGAATGCAGTTACTATAAATTTTCTCGATATTATTTTGCTGTCATCCTATTTTTACTGAACATGGACTTATTGATTTACATTCTTTTTTGCAAAATACCTACGAATCCATGCACGTCAATCGCAATGTTTTATAGCATATTTATACCTACTGCTTCTTCATTCTGCCTTGATGTCTCTACTGAAGTTACCTTTTTCTGAGTAAATAGGCAAAAGCCAATCATCAAATCAGCGCCCTTTTATTAATTGGCAACCTCTTACGAAACTGATTACCGAACAAAACTTTGTATGGCGGCAAACTCAGTCTGTCCTGGGGGCCTAAAATAGCCGCTTTAGCAGAATCACAACATGAGACCAATACGAATTAAGTAAAAATTCGTAAAATGGTCATAAAGTGACAATTCACAATAATAAGTGCGTCTGTGACCATTTTAAGAATTTTAGCCCCCCTGAGTTAAATCAGTATAACACACATAGGCTCCATACATTTTGGTCATTGGCCTTTGTTGGAACTCTAAGGGGCCGCCTCCACGAGCGAGAGAATCCGGCGATTCAACTTATTTCTATACGAACATATCGCCGCGATTCTCTTGCTCCTGGAGACGGTCCAAAAGAGAGTGTATAGAAAAACGTGGCAAGGATGATAATATTGCCGCGATTCTCTCGCTCGTGGAGGCGGCCCCTAAGAATGATATGGCAAGAAAAGAAGTGTCTGATAAGGTGGCGAAAAATAGAGAAGTATGGACGGCAAGAAAATGATGATGATGACCTTTGTTCGAACTCTTATGCCCCAATCTTATTACCCTATTGATTTGTAACTGCCATGGAAATAATAAACTACCATAGAACGAGGTTAACCAGCATATCAGCTTTTTAACCGTAACAAGTACTCCAGCAAACACGTCATTGTTTGAACAATGCTAGTAAAAAAACATCCAGTAATACAAGTAATTTATGCAACATAACATTGTGCGTAGTGCATTTACTTGAAACTTGAGTAAAAAGTTCGCGTGTACATTGAGGCTCAAGACTATAAGCTGCCTTGCGTTTACTTAATGTTGCTCTGACATAGGCACAACTTTTATAAGCTTTTGCAACGGTTTGTTTTTCAGGAGACAAAAACATTTGCTATTTTAAAATAATATTGTTTTAAAAGGCAATTATAACTTTGCCTTGATTTTAACTTGAAGCCGTGTTCCCACACGGCTTCAAGTTAAAATCAAGGCATCCGGCAGAGTAGAATAGAACCAACCCATTACACTCACGGGTGTCGAATAAGGCAACTAATGTCTGAGGCAGAACACCTAGCGCCTCCGTAGACCAGAGAATGGGCAGCAGTGTTTTCTGTTAGTCTTTCATCACTGCGATCTCCAATCCGCCTGCCAAGCGTGGAGATTACGGCAAATTCCTCCCATCATGGGAGAGGCTTATGTCCAGCAGTGGATGTTATGGGCTGTTGTGGTTGTTGTTGTATAACTTTCGATGAAAAATCGCAGTTTTTGTTATAACAGGCTGGAAGAAAATGAGTGTGCTGCTGTAAGCTAATGCAAAAGCATGAATTTTTCAATTACCATGCAGTAAGTATGTCCATGGAGTACTTTGCCCATTTTTCACCAAAGGAATCTTCTGGTACACTGGGGCTTAAGCAAATAATATGTAGTTTCGCCTTTTTTGTGTGACTGATTCCCGACTTCTTGGCAATTTAAAATGCCTGTTACTAATGCACTGTTTAAGACTTTCACGGTTTTTCACTACACTCAAAGTTCTTACGGAATAATATCCGTGGTTTTCTTTATTGATGAGCTCCCGATATTTCGACGCTGCCGCTGTTGCAAGCATCATGATCGCGGGAATAGCACTGTTTAAGACTTTCACGGTTTTTCACTACACTCAAAGTACTTACGAAATAATATCCGTGGTTTTCTTTATTGATGAGCTCCCGATATTTCGACGCTGTTGCAAGCATCATGATCGCGGGAATACTGAAGAGGTATGCGGGTGAGGCGAAAAAAATAAAAAATAATAATAAACCAAACCAACCAATCAATAAAGAAAACCACGGATATTATCCCGTAAGTACTTTGAGTGCCTGTTACTAGTTTAATTGCTAAAATGTTTTAAGTTGGAGCGCTAAATTTGGTGACTATGGCAATATTTGCGTGCCCCCTAATTTGAAGATCTTTCACTTATATAAATGCCTACAAAACGACAGCAACGCTGAAAAAACAACTGTATTTAAATAAGAACATTCTTTAGATACCCTGAAGTAGAACATTATTAACTTTATTTTATTCCACACTCTACATAAAATGTTTAATTCAGCTCTCAGTCACAGTTATTTTTATAGCACTCCATTGATAAGCTCTGTAATGGAATTTCATATAACTTGGCAAAAAGCGATGAATACATTTTCGTATAAATTAACAACACTCAAGTAATGAGGGCTTGATATAAGAAAACTAACAGGCTTTGTTAATCACTGCATATATTTGAATAACTTTCCTTTAATTAAATAGGTTCTTATGGTCGGATTTGAAGTGCGGTTGACGTGTAATAAAAGTCTGAGTACTTTTTTTGTTTAGTAATAAAACGCTTCTTTCTATTTATTCTAAAAACTTTAGTATTACTCTTCGTAACAGATTTTTCACAAAAATACTATCTTCAATCACTCAACAAAAAAAGCTGTATCTACAATACAACTTTTGTTAGAACAGACATTACCACTAATGCTGTCTCATTTTAGTTTTCTCGCAAACGCAAACATTTTCTTTTTACATTCCTTTCCACAGTAGTTCTTCACACCATCATATCACGAACGTTACGCAACGCTGAATACACAAAGATGTTTTCCACTAGCTTGTAGACGCGGCCATGTTTTCTTTTTAAAGTCGTTTAATAAAAGGGCCAGATGTGTGGATATAATCTCGAGACGGTCTTGAGCGTCTCCCGTTTAGGTTAGAAATGTGAGAAATTTCCCGTTGAAGTGCACTCCCGTCTTCGCGGGATGCTACGAACGTTCTTTGCACATGTTCTTTGCACGAAAACTCTTTTAAAACTCAGAATTATTATACCGTCTCTTGTGGCGTGACTTAGTACTTCGGTAACAACCTACTTGTCCCGATATTTCGTGCAAATTGTTTATGTTTGAACCGGTTGGTCTAAAATCTTGAGCAATCCTGTATTTTGTGCTTCGAGGTAATTGTGATAATACAATTCACCTTTCCATTGTTAGTCCAAGGAATTGTAATTTGGAACGGGCAAAATGTCAAGTAGCCCTTCATTTTAAACCTTTAACAATAAGATTGGAACGTTCATAATTAGTTTAGCAAAAATAAAAGGCACGTGGAACAAGACGAGGGAGGGAGGGTCCTCTAAAAATTGTAATGAAACGAAATAAACTTGAAATTTTAAGATCCACTTAGGAAGTTTCGAATTTCGATCCCAAGAGTAAACGTAGGACGAATAAGAGATGAAAATAATACTTTATAGGACTTGTGAAGTTAGTTACAGCAGCAATAGAAGAAACTGGAACAGTGATTAGTAATTCGTAATGAGACGCAGTGAGGCGCGTTAAGCTTTTTGCTTTGCTTTGGTTTGTTGGTACCCCTGGCTGGGGACCGTCAACTTGAGGAAATCCCTGTTGTAAACATTTCCCATGCTACGGACCACAAGTTGTTTTAATCATCGTTTACTGTGTTGATGTTGTTAGGTTGGTATTAGTACCAACCTAACAACATCAAAGAAAATTGTCACAAGTTCACAACGAACGTTTGCTTAATTTTCGCAGCTTTAATTCAAAAGAGTTCAACGTTCACGTTCAAATTGTAGTAAAGCAATATTTACGATTTATTATATGTATAGATAAGTCCACTTGATCGATAATGTTTTATCGAATTACCTTCAAATTTCTAACTGCTGTACGTCTGGCGAGATAAAAACCTAAAACCCTCCATTTTAGCTAGTAAAACTTTCGCTAAAATTATTTGTAAACACAAAAGTTTTCATTTTAGTCCAGAAATTTTGTTCAAGAAAGTGTGTTATCGTAAATCAGTGTGACAGTTCTACTAACAACGGATTTGTAGATGTAAGACTTTTGAGAAAAACGAAGAAGCCTTTTTTGTTTGGTTGTTCTTCTTACTTTACTTTTGACCAATAAAATAGAAAAGACATTTTTTTTAAGAATAGTACTTATAAATAATAACTTACACGAAATTACTTTATCCGAGAAAAAAAAAAATATTTGCGATTGTAAAACTAGCGAATTTCACAAAAAGTTGCTAGTTGACAAGATTTACGAAATCTTTTCTAAAATTTTGCTTATCGATACATTTGAAACGTAGGTACTACGTGCTTTTATCTATACTCCGGCAAAATATTCTCAATAGCTAATCCGATAAACAACCTTATAATGAGGTAGATGACACACCAATCAATTGAGATACTTTTGAAGAGCTGTCAAAACGCGGTTTTCTCAGATTTTGTATGGCAATAGCAAACTGTGACATCACTGTTTTTTCAACTCAATGACTCAACTATTTATTGATTTCAAAGCAACTAAAAATGGAATTTGAAAATTAATTGAAAATAAATCGGTTTAAGGCCCAATATAAAGTGTTTTTTGTTTTAGAGATTGGTGTCTTGGAATTATTGTTTTATGGTGTCATATATATGGTATAGGGTAGCCTATTCAATCGTTACCGATTATTGACGACTTTATATAATCAGCAAAAAAACCTTTAGATTTCTATAACCTAATGTATCTATACTAATATTATAAAGAGGTAACATTTGTTTGTAAGTTTGTATGTTTGTAAGTTTGTATGTAGGGGGAAATCTCCGGAAGTAATGAACCGATTTCAAAAATTCTTTCACTGGTAGAAAGCTACATTATTCGTGAGTGCTATAGGCTATATTTTATTCCCGTACTCCCACGGGAACGGGAACTACGCGGGTGAAACCGCGGGACGTCAGCTAGTCTTACATATACCTAAACCTGACATTAACATTCTTCAATACAAAACAAACAGCCAAACAAAAAATCATGAATGTCCATAAAAACATACTTGATTAGGTCAGTTGCGCCTGCGCAGGGCGATGTAATGCGACGTGGCGGGTCCAATCGGCTTGACAGTCACGAGTCAAGCTCAAAGCTGACGCCTCACCTTAACCCTGGTGCCCACAGCGCTTTCGTTATAATTGTGTAGATAAGAATATACAGTAGCTGGATGTGGTAAAGTAACCAACCAGTTTTACCAGGTACCTATAATTGTGTTCCGTAGGTCAGATAGGCAGGCGCGTGATTAAATAAAGGGAGTTACTAACCTCTTAACGAAGCCGAAAGACAATTGTGTTCTCCCTGTCATTGCGATCATTTTTATTGTTTTGCACCATACTTCCTTCCCACCAACCTTCTAGTTGCCGAGATATTGGGGGTAAAAGTACCAACATTTTAACAAGTGTTTTTTTTTATAATACAAGTTTTTAATTTAAGAATTTTACTGTAAACACCTCCACGACCCCCGTAATATTCAATCCATCCATCAGCACAATGTTTTGAGTGCGTTACGTTGAGTTCTACCACAAAACATGATGTTTCACCCCAAAAAAATGTGGTTTCCCAGCAATAATTTTTGCGTAAAGTTACTTAGTTTGATGTACAGAATGCTTGGTTGACATCTTCGTGTTGAGGTTGTTTACACCCTAAATACTACCATTCAGCAGCGTTCGGTAAGACTGGAAGCCCCAAACATAACTGTGCAAAGGCTCGAACGATAATGACTGATGTGTAAAATTAAAGAAGTTAAGATTTTTGTGAGCATGTTTTTATAGACGACATGGTTGGCGTAGTGGCTGAGTGATGACTGCTGCGCTGCGTGTCGTTTGATTCCCGCATAGAACAAATATTTGTATGGCAAGGTATTATTCCAGGTCAGTTTGTGTATGTGAGTTTAAACGTTTTGAAACGCATACACGGCACAGGAGCTTTACCTAGTGTGGGGCAAGGTTTAAAAAAAATACCAGGTGCAAACCCAAACTCCGATATTGAGGTGCAAACGAGAAATTCCATATCGAAACAGTTTTCTAGTCCTGAGACGATTGGTCCTAATACCCCATGCGTTCGCTGTAGGCTAATTTCCACCTTCAATAAATTGCAAATCTATTTAGTCCACCAGTTACAGTATTGGAAAATAATGGACACGTGTTTTTTGTTTTTGTAAATCAGTGAATATTGACAAAGATAAAACGCATCAAAACTCGAGAGTGGGGGCTCGTGACGTCACAACGCACTAAAAATTATAGCACGACGTGACTTGTTGAGAATTTTAAAAGCGTCGTATTTTCGTCAATTTTGGTTTACGTAACAAAAGAAAAAATGTGTGGCAAATATTTTTTGATAATCTAACTGACTGACTAATTAGTTTTTTTTTCAGGACACAAGCCTACTAGGCTTGTAAAAATCTAATAATAAATAAATAATATAATTATAATAAATATAATATATAATAAATCTAACAGTCCAACATAATCTGTAGGAATTATTTCAATATTACCTTTTCAAATGATGATCGTTTGATTAATTTCAACGCTTATTTTCAATTGAACAGCTATTCAATACATACCTATAAATAAGTGACACTGTTAATAACTCTGTGAGGCGTATCCAGCTAACATCTACCATTGACCAATAAAGTAAAATACAATGACTAGATTACAATTGGATTATTTAAATCTAATTTATAGTGGGCAGAGATTTATTTTGAATACACAAATCATAAAGAATGTAACTTTAAATTTATCGTTGCGCCGAATCTGTTTATCGATACATTTGATCTCGATTATCGAGCCATTCGATATGAATTTTAAATCAATCGTTAGTACCAAAGATTAACATTGAAATAATCTATTGAAATCGATTTAGACGAATTTATTTGATTATAATTGCTAGGATATTCGGTTATCAAAAGACTGTCGAAGCGCTAATTTGATATACGGAAATCCTTGTATTGTGAAGGTTTCATTATTTAAACGTTACGAAGATGTGATTGAAACTATTGAAAATTCATCATCATTGTTTGATTGATACTAACAAATGCAATTGACATGTTTGTCAATAACTAATTACAAACCCGACCCACCTTAATGAGTAGCGCCCCTGAAAAGGTTTTGTTATCCATATTATGATAAAGAGATAAATTCGAAAATATTAATTCATCCAATTTAAAATATCACTAAAGGATATGTTAGACGCGGATGAAGCCACGGACGCTAATGAACATAAGTGTGACGTCATTTTTTTTTCGTATTTTTCTCGGTAAACACTTACCTATGGGTGCGTAAAAACTAACTAGTCCAGTATCTTTGGGAGTCCGCCATATATAATTTGATTGATACTAACAAATGCAAAACATTTTTTTCAATAACTCATTACAAACCCGACCCGCCTTAATGAGTTGCACCCCTGAAAAGGTTTTGTTATCCATAATATGATAAAGAGATAAATTCGAAAATATTAATTTATCCAAATTAAAATATCACTATAGGATATATTAGACGCGGATGAAGCCACGGACGCTAATGAACATAGGTGTGACGTCATTTTTTTTTCGTATTTTTCTCGGTAAACACTTACCTATGGGTGCATAAAAAATAACTAGTCAATCTTTGAGAGTCCGCCATATGTAATTTCTAATGACTTCACTTAGCTAGCCATGCATTGTCAACTGTGTTCAATTGCAAGATTTGACCTAAACAAACATACGAACATTGCAAGTTAAATTAAAGCTTGTATTAAAACACAATAATTTTAAATGTCAATTAACTCAAGAGCTGTAGGCACAGCTTGCAAGTTATCAACTAAACCTAGTCTGAATAAATCCCCTGTCAAAAGATGACTATTAAAGAACTACTTAAGTATGGCAGATTGTTCGCTCGTCGTCTGCTTATTAACTTTTAAACAGTATAGAGTTTATAGCGAAACTTAGCACTAAGACGAGTCCTGTAACTTACCCATAAGTTGCTTGATAATGCCTACTTAATTACTTACTTTTAAATTAAGATTTTTCTTGTAAGTAAGAAATGTATAAAAGAGAAATATTGTCAGGACTATGTTTAAATTCTACTAGACTATGTTCTAATGTCTGAGGCAGAACACCTTGCGCCTCCGTAGACCTGAGAATGGGCAGCAGCATTTTCAGTTTGTCTTTCATCACTGCGATCTCCAATCCGCCTGCCAAGCGTGGAGATTACGGCAAATTCCTCCCATCATGCGAGAGGCTTATGTCCAGCAGTGGACGTTATGGGCTGTTGTTGTTGTTGGATGTTTTAATTTAGTTTGCGCAAAATGCAGCTTCACTGGTCATATACTGATTTGCCTTCATCATTTTTGATTTCGGTCCACAATAAATCTTAAAATGTCTGTGCTTAGTACAAAAATATTTAATTCAAGGCAGTTACTCGAGAATGGTAGTCTGTCATGGTGTCTTGAAAGCTTTTGTTCTTTATTTTAATGTTTGTTTATCAACAAACAATTGTTGACATTGACATATTATTATATTGGCCGTATTTCGCAATGTATTTAAGAAAAATATTGTAAAAACTCTACATCGCTGTTTACACTGTAATGAACATAATAAGCCATTTTATGTTTCGTCTTAGTTTTGAACTTAACCAAAAGTAATCTGTGGAAATGTAGTGAGAGATTGTATTATCAACCCATTCATCATTATGTACTTAGATTTAAGATACATTGTCCCATATGGTAGACAACAAAAAAAAATCGAATTAGTCCGTCAGTTAGATTACCAAATAATATTTGACCCGTATTTAAATTGACGAAGATGCGACGCTTTTAAAATTCTCAATACATCACGCCGTGGTATAATTTTTAGTGTGTTCTGAGTCCCCACTCCCGAGATTTGAGGTGTTTTATCTTTGTCAATATATTCATTGATTTACAAAAACAAAAAATACGTATCCATTATTTTCCAATACTCTAACTGACGGGCTAAATAGATTTGCAAATTTTTGATACTGTCGTCATGCCTATTGTTGGGTTTCCCATAAAAATAAAAATCATAACCTACACAATAATAAGGTTATAATACTTCACCGGAAAAGCCAGATGTTTCACACACCATAAACTAATAAAATCTACTAAAAGTACGAAGCCTTAGACAACACAAAATATTATATCTAGTATTCAAGGAAACATTAACTATTCAGCGTCAAAACGCTTGTAGGTCACAAAATCTTTTGTTAAACTACGAAATTAACAATAGCTTGCTAAGCTAATAAAATAATCTGTTTAAAACATTTTATTACATCATATCAACAAACTTGTACACAAGGTCTTTGTTTAACGAAGTAACAGTGGGTTCGTGACTCCGGTCGCGCGGGAAAATCACGATTAGCTTACATCAGATGGTTACATTTTAGTCTGTGACTGTGAGGAATTAACAAGCTTTTGTATAATTTACGTTTCAGTGAACACGATATTAAAAACAATAATAAGGTATTAAATACTTAGAAACTAAAAGCAACTGAAAGAAAACTGCTTAGTAGTTATAGAATTATAATCATCAAAATCATCAACATAACCCTCCAAGTTCATAAAGGTCGCGGAACGATTTTTTCGAATTAAAATAATTTAATGTCACTACAATCGGGTCTAGCCTTTTCTTAACTTGATTGGAGTCGGCTTCCAGTCTTACCGGATGAATACCAGTTTTTTACATGGAGCAGTCGCTTTATATGAGCTCCACAACCCAGTTAGTACATGGTAATACGATACCCCTTTCTAAGTCTGGCTGTCCGTCGGTCGTTCGGACCACAACAAGGTAAGAAAGTAATTTATTACAGGTGTGTAATTACCCCGAAGGTCCGCCCTCTGGCCAACTGATCGGGTCCAAATGTTTCGATAGCGAGTAGGGACTGGATTAATATGATTAATTCATGTCACGTTTGTTTTTTGTGTATTCTAAACACTGCATCCTTCGATCAATAAAGACTGCATCTCAAGGATTCGGACCCCATGGTTAAAACAATAATTACCAAAACGATTTTATTAGTCAGTTTTTGCATTGGTGAATGGATCCTTGCAGTTTGCTATAATAATGAAGAACTCCGCCCTTGTAAGGGACTGCATTGTGATGTGATCAAAAGATTACCTACCCTTGAATAGGGTAAAATATATTAAATTTTATCTCCAATCATCGATCACCAATAAGGTTTCCGTAGACTTTATTCACCCCTAAGCTTTCGTAGTAGGTATTACTGAATCTTTCGTTATTTTGATTAAAATTTATATAGAAGCGTATGCATTACTTTTATTTCGATATACTATTGTGTATACTTATGTTGTCAACTAATATCAGTATCACTTTAGGTATATAAATATGGTCTAATGATATGTTTATAATAATAGAGAATTCGATCTAAATTGATAAATCCGAATAAATTACTAAGATTGGTGACTAAAATAAAGCTCATTATGACACAAATGTATTAGATGAAATTTTACATATTTATTTTTATTGGCTTTACAATATGAATCATAAAAGCGCTTATATTTATGTGTTAAGTGTTATAAAGTTAAAGTTTTACTTTTAATTTAAAAACTTTTTACAATCTTTGCTTGCAATAAAATTGATTTATTGCAGAAAATCTTTCCAAACTAAAGTTTTAACGATTATTGAGATTGCAGGAGTGAATCTGGAACACTAAAAAGTCAAATGTAACGTAAAACAATCCATAAAAGTAGTTTCATTTCATTTAACTTCACCCCTTTTTCTTTGGGGAATAATAAAATAATGTTTTCACCGTAATGTCATAACATTTAAGAAAAGGGGGGGTTCAGAGCAAAACAGCCATAAAAACTTCCATAGTTGTCCTTTGTTTACAATCACGAGGGGGACGGAGGGGGCTAGGCTGACTTTACATACAAAGAGTTACACCCAAACAGGATCTGACAATACAAAACAATGGTACTTCCTCCTACGTCTTTAACAGAGGTGTGAATGTGATGTGGCAATCAATACGGTGCTGACAGACACTACTAGGATTCTTTTTATATTGCCATGTCATCGTATGCAGGAAGATGAAGCCTTACAATAAGCGTAAAATGTTCTTGTTCCCAGTTCGTGGCCAAGGTTGACCATTGTGTGGACACATTGACAATGGCCTGTGGGCGTGGTTTATATTTAGGGTTGATTTAATTGCTACTGGTTTATAATTTATTCAGTGTGAATGTGCGCATAGTTGGTATGATGATTGTGGGATGATATAGTCATTGTTGTGTTTATGATGTGCGTATTATTTAAGCGAAAGGTGTTGGATGTAGTCAAGGTGTTGATGACTAAATAAGATGCTTGATGACGATGACGTTTGAAATGGTCTCTCAGTAGCCAAAAATAAAACTGTATCTACACAAAGAATTACATTTAAAAAAATATATATATACCCTTCTCATTTCTCATGATTCAGTTTCTAAGGCTAGATGTATGATCAACTTTTATTTCAATGGACAATAAATTTAAATATTCTTTACACTTTCAATTTCGTTCATAATTGTAATTAACTTTATGTTTATAAATATAATATCTCTACTCATTTAACTTAATAAAACCGATCAAACTTTAAAATTAAACTTTATATTTTTCTTTATAACCGCGCACCGATCAAACTTCAAACTTACAAACACAAATAATTTAAAATTAAATTAAGACATGTTAGTTACGAAATTAATTTCTAAGTACCTACCGATATACTTATAATGAAGTTGGAGGCAACCCAAAAACCAGACGAAAATTAATTAACTTTCCTATTCGGTAACAATTAGGAAAGTTCTATACCGATCTGTCTTCTAAACATTAAGGGGAGAACACACTGGCGCATTTCGATATAGATAGATAGACTTAGACCATCTCCACTGTCGACGTTGACTTTGGCCGACTATAGACCATCTCCACTGTCGACGTTGACTTTGGCCGACTAGTCGGACATGCCGATCTTCGCTGTTGGTGGATTTCAGGGGACATCGGTAATGTCCGTGGCATTTCATGTACAGCTGAGTTGCTATAGTTGGTGCCAGTTAAGATGAGAATAGCGGTCATTGCCCTTTCCCTAATATCTCTTCGTACGAACCAAAACAAATAAACTATGTATCGTTTTTCAATACAAAAAATGTTGAAGATCACGATAGATGACGATTCAAGACTTGAACAGGCTTATTTTTGGTTTTCAAAGTTAATAAGTTTAACCCTAGCTAACTAACGTTCCTGAACTTCTATGATAAGCTAACCATTCGACTTTTTGACGACCATTTTTAAACGTGTTTTTTCTTTTAAAAAATTGTTATTTTAATCAGGTTTTTTTATATTAAATAGGAAAATGGAATGTAAATTAAAGATAATTTTAACAAAAATGAATATTTATTTAACTTTTAAGTATTAAATCACAAATCTTAAATTACACATGTTTCATTGAGATCAATAGGGCACTAAATCTTACAAAGACTAAATTAGGAAGTTTTGTTTAGAAATTTCTATTTTTATTTATAGTATTTTATAGAAAAAAGATTAAAATTAACCATGAGTATCAAATGACTTAGATTTTTTTTGCCCAAGTTGGGCAAAAGTCAACCGTATGTTCACTACAAATGGGAATTCTACACTATTGCAATGATTCTTGATCATGCGCCTTTTCTTATAGGAACAGAAACTGCAGCCTTTTCTTTTCCTTGTTGAGGCATTTCAAGAATCAGAGGACTACTTCCATAACCAGATTGCTCAAGGTTTTGACCTTGACCTTCAGCGCGATCCTCATGGTTCAAACCCAAAACTTTTCTCATCTTGTTTTTTATTCTACGAGGCATTGTTGGTATTTCCAGTCAACGTTTTAGCCATGGTTCAACGAGTTTTTCATGCAGTTGTTTCATATAGTTCCTTCGCGCCAGTGGTTTACCTCCAGACACCGATACATCACAGAAGTTCGGAAAGAAGTATGCAGTTTGTGAGTTGCTCACACATGACGATTTTTGCCACGAATATTAGGTTGAGGCAAGTGGATAATGCTGTTGGAAGCAGATGATGAATCCTCACTGAGAGGACGAGCATCGGAATGTGACCTTTCTTGTTCCTCTTCAATATCTAAAGGTGGACTAACTTGCGTATCTTCAGTGTTCGAGGGTTCGTCGTGAAAGTCACTTTTAACGGCATTAGCCAACAAACCATCCTCATTTTCACTATCATCTAACGCCCGAACTATGTCGTCATCTGTGATCAAACTCGCAGACATTCTTCACTATCAACAAAATTACAAAAAAAAAACAAAGCAAATATCAACTCAAAGCACGTAAGCTAAAAGTTACGAATAAGCTAACCATTCGTCAAAATGACGAGTACGCAGTAGGTATCTCAAAAACAAAAGTACTTACCGGCTAATTTCAACTACCACGCGACACAGTCTAGTGTACCCTAAGTTGGCGCGAAACCGCGAGTGTGTAGGTAAAACGATGAGTAAGGCAGACGGAGATATTTATTGGATGCTCGTCATTTTGACGAACGTTAGCTATCTAGGGTTAATAAATCTAGGTGTGTCAATGACCGCTATTCTCATCTTAATTGGCACCAACTATAGCATTGAATATATAAATTAATGAAGCCACTTCCACCCCGTAGTCATAGAAATTTCAAATTTATTTTTCTGTTAAAATTATACTTGTCTTGAACTTTCGACTTTCCGGACTACTTGACCAATAGTGGTAGGTACATTCAAAATAACCAGAATTATTTTCTTGTACACCAAAATTTAAAAGCAGTTCTAAAGTGTAACCTTCTTTCTAATGGATCAATACAAGCTAATTTTAAATTCAAAAGAGCACTTCCGAGATATACAAAATGCTCACGTCTAATGAGCATATTCTACTTGTAACATTCCTTACAATTTTTTTGAGTCCACTCTGCGTCAAATATTGCGATGCTCTGTAAATAGAGGTTCCAGAGCAGGATTCACTATGTTCAATTCATCGAAGGATGACATAATTATTAGAACGGCTCGATGTTCTCATGTCTGTGTCACAAATAAATGCTCAATTGTGTACCTGCCTTAACGAAAAGCATTCGCATTGGCAACAAAAGACTTGCTCACATACTAACATCCTTACGTAATTTGTTCTGGAAACAATTCCTAGACACTAAATAGAGTTAATTTCTTCTATTTATCTTTTCTAGTTAAATAACAAGAATTTCGTGAACAAGAACGCTTTGTAACGTGCCTAATTGTTTCGCTATGAGAATGTTTGGTCATTTATTTTGTTTTGCATTGAGATTAATAATATTAGATCTCAAATTAAGGTTAGGTCACAAAAGTTTAAAAAGCTATACCTAATTAAAATGATATGACAATAAGTGAAAGCAGGTATCTTAGATACCTACTTTAAAGTATTTGCAGCTAAATTAAGCAATAAAGGATAATGGTTATTTTTTCACATTGAAAACATTTGCAATTCGGAGTTTTGAGTGATGACGTGATTTCTAGATGTAATAATATATTATGTGAAGTGCGGTGACTAACTTGACCAAAATTAATTATTATTCTTTTCAAAGAGCCTCTTATTCATTCCCGCCTTGAATGATTTATAATACCCGATTTTATTAACACAAGAAACCGCCTTAATATTAAAGTAATGATAGATTTTCAACTGAACTCGCTACGACAACTGAACAGTGCCCTTTAGTTTAGCATTTGTTTCATACGAATTCATGACATAAAAATAGCGATAAACAAGCAATGTTACTAAATCTGTGGATTATTTAACTCCGTGGGTATTAATCCGCATCATAATCAACACATAAACCACCTAACAACAAAATTAATCATCACCAATTACAAGTACATCAAAGAACCAATTTCGAACGCAAAATTGAAGGAAACTTTGTTAATACACGCAAGATCGTCGATCAAATGCTGATTATTATCACATTACGCTATGATAGTTATTATTTAATACCACCGTAATCTCCGGTGATGAGTTTTACATAATTTAGGATGCTGTCACACCGTCGACGAGGAAGCGATTAACAATCAACTATTTTTGGATCAAGAAAAAAAAGTAATCAGATCAAATATTCTCATACGATTTTGAACTTAACTTTCAACATTTTATAGTTTAAAATGATTTGGAGAAATTTGGCAGTTTGTGGTAACTTGATGTGCTGGCGACTGTACAAATGTTTGTAGATGCCGTGTCAGCAAAAGAAATACGTACCTAATATATTAATAGTTGATCGCTGACTGTTAACAGCCAGAGAGTAGGTACCAGTTTTTCGCAGCGTGATGAGAGTACTCGCTCATCGACACTCGCGCAGACATATCAGCGCACTCGCTGCTCGTGGCTCGCTTACTTGTTACTAGTTGCCTATTGTCCCACAATTGGGACACAGACAGTTGGGGCTCTCTATGAGACAGAGTTGGCTGTTATATCATCCACCACGTGGACCCAGTGCGCGTTGGTAGATGATCTCTTCGAATTGTTGGTTCTAGGACATGGCGAATTTCTTACGGTGTTGAAAAAAAAGTCACAAATGAACGCGCCTGCCTAGGTTCCAGCCCACGTCCTGTGTGTCGTTTGTGCTGCCACTGTTTACTCGCTACTCTTGTCGCTAATCACTGGCAGTGAGATACGTGTTGTATGGCGGCAAACGAAGCCAACACCCACGTGGCTGCATAGCCTCGCAGGACCTCGGTCTAATGAGCGCGCAGCCGTGAACCTAAGGCCGTGGCATGCGCGCGCGCGAACAATTCACCGATATATTATAATTTGTTATAACTGGATAATTATTACGAGCTTGGTTTAGATACTATTTTGTTGAGGAATTTTGTTTTTAATTTGAACGAGACCTGTAGGCGAACTGAAAGTATTGACTTTCTTTGGTTTGCGATTCATAGACTTGCTGCAACTTGCTGCTAATTTTACACTTAAACTATATTTTATGGTGGATCCCAATACAGTTGAATCTGTTTTAAGCTTTCACGGTTTTTCACTTAACTTAAAGTACTTACGGGATAATACCCCGGGTATTCCCGCGATCATGATGCTTGCGAAATATCAGGAGCTCGTAAAACAAAAGAAAATCACGGATTCATCAAAAATCATCAAAATCACTTATCCCGTAAGTTCTTTAAGTCCAGTTGAATGTTTTTCTCTGAGAGTTGTAGAGGTCCATGGCCTCTACGTTTTTCTAGTTAGTCGCCACTTTAGATAATGCCTTCATATAGCTTGATTTTAACAGCACACAGGATCGCGACACCACAGAAGCACTGCACTAAACATGAAACCAAAAATGACAACTGATAAAATTGTTTTCCTAATTCATCTCTTCCTACCAATTTGTACGCCACAATATGCGGCTAAACATGTTAGAATTTTTCTGTATATTATTATTATCTTGCATGCAATGCATCATGTACACCATGTTTAAACAAATAAAATTTTACTTACTTACTTTACAGGGGTGAGAGTGCAGTCAATAAAGAACGATAAACCCATGTTAGTAAATTGATGTTAGAATACCGACTTCTTCCATCACTCTTATATTCACTGCCAATTAAATCCTGTACTGTAACACCCAATACAATGTAGCCAAGTCTAATAAATAGCTATAGCTTTAACCTTTATATTATCTATCGATGGCATTTGCAGTTGCCATCTTTTCCCATATTTTGTGAGCTTAAATGTTAGCACAGATCGTTATTTCGATTGTTTGTGCATACTCCAAATTGGCTCGTTTTGTACGCAACTTAGTTTAAGTATTGGAGTTTTAATACTGATTTATATTTACTATCAAATAGATGAAAGGATATTGCCTTTTGAGGCTTATTTATTTATTTAACATTTCAAGCACAAAGTACAGAGGCGGATTTAATGCCATAGGCATTTTTCTACCAGTCAACCTTTGGGTGATGCAGAGACAAGCAGTGGTAGGTTTACATCTGAAAATAATTTAGTTAATACTAAGTTAGTGAAAGAAGTTAGTTAGCTTAGTGATGGCTATGTCGGTAACTAATTAAACTGTCTAGAAAGCTAGAGATATGCTATATGATCATCGTCATCACGATCACCTTTGTTCGACTGAGCAGAGTATATGACTTTTCCCTTTTATTCCATGGTTTCCTGGTCTGTGTGACTCTCAACTCAACCAAAATATAATTGATTCCAAATAAATTGTGGTATTATTCATTTTGTTACATAAACTATTTTGCTTTATTATTTAATTGGTAGTTATGTGTCTGAGCCTTGTAAAACACTAGGGGCATGGGTTCCGAGTGCCCACCTAGTATTTCGAGGTATCTCAAAACGGTTTGTTCGATTTTTCACGTGTCCAGAGTGCTGCCCATATTTTTGGCTGAAGAATCAGCATCGCAAATCAGTTTTCCGCTTAATAACCGACTGAAATTATAGTTAACACAAATCACGACGTTACCAATACAATTAAAATCGAACGTGATCCAATTCAATTCGTTCAGATAAAAATCTCAACATGCAAATTATTCGTCAAAAAAATATTTGATTGACATATTCATAGGGAGTGTCATAAGTGCGGTAACTGCCTTTACATGACTTCTAAAGTATGAGAACAATAGAACAATGGGCAGTATAATTAGGCATGTTTGTTTATTTCCTATAGTCTGCTTCCTTAAGGCCTTTTTTAATCATTTAAAAATGTTTTAATGATAGGTTATTGGCAGTTATTGTGCTTGCATGATTCCAATGGTACCAACCTCATATTTATGTCTCGCTTATAGGTCCTTGTTTGTCGAATTATAATGAATAAGTATTAAATTTCAATGTGGGAAATATGGCATTGTTTCCCACGGACAATAAATTATTGATGCAATTTTAATCGCTAACATAACTTTGTAATTCAGTGTGGGCTGCAGTCAGTTTCTGTCATTTCACTTCAAATGCAAGGAGGTTCGCAAGAGAATTTGAGTTGTACAAAACAAATGAATAATATCAGAAAATAGAATTAATTTAAATGCATGAGCATTTATTTCAATTAGACTATAACACGCACTTTTGAATGTCAAAAATAAAAGGTTGTAGCTACAAGTCTACGTCATAAGGCATAATTACTTGTGAAAGTACTGTAGTAGCCCATCCCAAAGCGTAGATCTCTATAGAAAAGAATTTTGAATGTCAAAAATAAAAGGTTGTAGCTACAGTCCACGTCATAAGGCATAATTACTTGTGAAAGTACTGTAGTAGCCCATCCCAAAGCGTAGATCTCTATAGAAAAGATATGTAAGGTGATGTGTCTGTTATGCTACGTTTAACTTAGAAGAGGTCTACTTATGCTCAGCAGTTAACTGAAATATGACCTGACCATACATTAATAGATTATAGCGTGAAACAGAGTAAAATACTGCTATTCAGCTGCATCCAGTTAGAGTGGAAGCCGACCCTAACATAGTTCAAAAAAACGATGGTCGTGAAACAAGGGCAAACACATAATATAAAAAAAATATTACGAATTTTATAGTGCACGTTATTAAATACATTTGTTACTTTGTTTTTTGCAAAGGTTCAAAGTTGACAGTGTAGGTACCACAGATTTTAGTTATTTGAATACGCAGTATATTTTCATACACGTATGTCGTACTATAAAATAACACATACATAATGTTAGTTGGAAAAACGCGTTAACATGATGTAGCGGACAGTATTTCAGTTTTTTATTTAATGGTGAAAAAATATCACTATTTCATAACGTTTTTTCCATGACTGTACCTATGATTTACGATATAGATTCGTATGTTTAGATGCTATGATGGATATATTAAATAATAATTGCGTAGTATTCAATAATAATACAAGTAGGTAATTATACCAATCATGGCCGTATCCTGTTGTGCAAATATTGAACAGTTTTGACAAATGATCTGCATTTCTTGCATGTTAATCGCACTTGTAAAATACATTAACAGTTTTTATGACTGTTATAGATCATGTATTTACCAATACGTAATGATCTGTATTTTGTCTTAATCTACTTTAAATTACTTTTGTATTTAATTTTAATTGGTAAAGATAACTTTTTTTTGTCTTTGACCTGTTATATTTCATTTAAGGCCCTTCTAACCCTAAAATTAGCAACTCTATTTGTGGTGGTTCAAACTTCGTTTGAAATACTGTTAGAATAAAGTTCTAATCAGCTTGCACTACAAAGCGGTTGTTACGTCAGTCACTGCGGCCGTATAGTGCAAAATGTTTGGTTTTTTACGATTTACAAAAAAACTTGGACTAAAAAAAATAAAACACATAAGACCTGCTTTATAGTTAGTTCAGTTAGTATGCAAAGTTTCATGATCTAATTTGAAAGACTTTTTTAATACCAGTGGTTTATTCTTCGATTTGGAGGTAACTTTAGTTTTTTTTTCTATCGAGAAAAGTTTATGGAATCGTGTTTTCGTCACACATTGTACCTAGCATTAATCCTCAACTTTACCATATATTTATTTCAAAATTAATGCTGCAGTATTTTAGGCGTAACGGAGGATCATGCTAAGCCATTTGAGGGAGTATAGGCCCTTAAGCTGAAATAATAATTATGCTTTCAAAAGATGGGTTTTTATTGGAACTAGAAAACTCTGTTTATTTGTTGACTGGCCTAACAATGGTGTCAATTCTGTTGTGCACAAATTAACTTAGGCTATTGTTATTATTAATTTAGGCTATTGCTATCTTTTTCTCTCTAATAAAACGAGAAAGAGACGGACGTAATTTAGAGCTGTCAAATTTAGTTGGAACTAATATTTCCATACAAATGAAGGGTGCACGTAAAAACATGTTGACTAAAAACACGGTGAAGCGCAAGGCATAAACTAGTTTGACATCTCTAACTTAGTTCATAGCTATATCCGTTCTTTTCTCTCACTGTCTTTTAGTAAAAGATAGCAATAGCCTAAATTAAGTTTAGTTTGTGCACAACAGAATCGACACCATTGTTTGCTGGTTTTTTAGTTTAGTGGTTTAGACTTTAGACGATGGACGACGTGGTAATACGAGATTCTAACAGAACTAGTTATTTACTAGTATGAACTAATTTCAAAACCAGTACCTCACTTATAATCGTCAATCCATTCATCGCAGAATCAAACACAGCAGCCGGTCTGCAATTGACTTATGTGTACCAATATATTAGGTGCAAGCAACATACGGGCTCCGATCAACATAATTTACGCGACGATGCATCTGTGCTCTAATATATGGCAAAACACTTGGCGACATGGCATGGAACTTAATGGTGTTATAGACATAACTCAGCCCTTCATGTCAAACGCACACTGACTACATTCGTGGCGGATTTGCATACGATGTAAACTTGGCCTAAGTGATCGGAGTAGCCGTTTAATGTTGACAACGTATTTGGAGATAAATAGTTGGATCTCAGATGTTGTTATGCAAAGTCGGTTTGTTCAAGTATAACTTCAGGTGTCTACATGTAAAAGACCTCATCACGAAGCCGTCAACCAAGCATTCTGTACATCAAACTAAGTAACAATACGCAAAAAATATTGCTGGGAAACGACTTTTTTTTTGGGGTGAAAAATTATGTTTTGTGATAGAACTCAATGTAACGCACTCAAAACATTGTGCTGATGGATGGATTGAATAGTACGAGGGTCGTGGGGGTATTTAAATTAAAATTCTTACATTAACAACCTGTATTTAAAAAAAATAAAACTTGTCAAAAAGGTGGAACTTTGACCCCCACATATCTCTGTAACTAGAAGGTTCAGGTATGGTGTGGAACAAAAAAATGATCGCAATGACGAGGAGAAAGTGCCTTTTGGCTTCGTTAAGAGGTGTTTTACACCCTTTATAAGGTGAAATTGAATTTAGCGTGTCAGTTAGCCCTTCATTAGCTCTTTCTTGTGGCATTCTTCTCTGTTCTATGCATCCCTCATCGATCTATTTCCCGCAATTTTGATGATATCGTTAACCCAACGTGCTCTAGGATGGCCCTGGTTTCTTAGAGCCAAGCATGGCAACCATTCGGTCAAAACCATACTTCATCTCCGCGTATAGTCAGATGTCCCGCCCAACTCCACTTTAGACGTATTGCCCTGTGCCCGACGTCGCCGCGTCGTAAAAATCGGTTTGTTGTTTGGATATCCTGTAATAGACAACCATTGTATATTAAATTGACTTTCTAAATTGTACCACGAGGATTTGAATCAGGGAAACATAGCATGTTAGCATATCAAAAATCTGAAAAACACCACGTAGTTAGGCTTCTATTGCCAGAAAACCTTTTTAATTTCGTCAGTCCGTACTGTCCGTCCGCATGTCAGTCCTCAGTCCCTCAGGCTCACAGTTCTTTCCATTTCGATATTTCACAATATAATATTTTAGTATCGTAGTTTGAAAGGCAGATCTGCCTATTTTTTTTTCATGTATCGTATCTATACGATACATGAAAAAAAAATATCTCTCATCGAAAACAGTATAGTGTATTTTAAATGTATGTACCTGAATATTTTTTTTTGTTTCGTTTACAGTATCGAGTGGCAGTATTCGAGAGCAAAGGGTAAGTAGGTAACTTTTTTAATGAAAAAAATCCATTAAATGCATTTTGTTTTTGCAGGAACGCCAGTGTGTCTATGATATTCACATACGAAGGCAAAGGGACGCAACTGAACATCCTATAGCAAGAAATTCATCTCTTAAGACAGTCCACATTGTTAGGAGGTTTCTTTCTCTGGGGCCCTAACCACCGGTAGCTTGGACCCTGCTCTCGACACCGGCGGACCACATTTTTTTAAATATTTTTAATTGTTTTTTAGGGTTCCGTACCCAAAGGGTAAAAACGGAACCCTATTACTAAGACTTCGCTGTCTGTCCGTCTGTCCGTCTGTCCGTCTGTCCGTCTGTCTGTCACCAGGCTGTATCTCATGAACCGTGACAGCTAGACAGTTGAAATTTTCACAGATGATGTATTTCTGTTGCCGCTATAACAACAAATACTAAAAACAGAATAAAATTAATATTTAAGGGGGGCTCCCATACAACAAACGTGATTTTTTTATAATAATTGGTACGGAACCCTTCGTGCGCGAGTCCGACTCGCACTTGGCCGGTTTTTTTATTATAGGTATGTTAAATGAGAAGTCCGTTCCTTTATGGAGTATTGCAGTCACTTATGGGATGGCTCAGCAAAATACTAGCTTGCTGCACTTGAACGCAGAGCTAAAAGGCTTATAGGCGACGAGACGTTGGTTGGCTTCGCTTCACAGCCTAGCTCATCGGCGTAATGTAGAAAAAAAAAAATTAAAGAAAAAATTACAAATGTTTTGAAAAGACAAATAAAGTAGGTAGTACAAAGTAAACAATACACTTCGATTCATTAAAAGTGAAGTTATTCAAGAACAGTGCTACAGTCATCACTATAATAAAAGACCATAACCGAACCATTAATAAACGTTTCAATCATCTCATTTACATTGTAGACAAAAAATTTGATTGATGGAGTAAGTAAAAGACTAAACTTCATTAAAAATAAACGTACAGCATAATTATCAATACTGGCTTTAAATATTTAATATGTGTTTTGATAAATGATTGCTAACGTTTGATATTAATTTTAGAATCGAGTAATTAACAATATTGCTTTGTTTTCTGCCCCGGGCGGCTTTGGGGTAACTACCTACGAGTACTAAAATACATACACATGAATATATTTTATGTCGACTTGTCAAGGTAAAAGGTAATCTGTTCATAATGACGCCCACATACATTCGTATTTTTATGATTTCATTTAATTGTTAGAGATAATAATAGATCCTTAAGATGCTTGAATAAGGTCCAAATTAATTATGTATGATTTTGGTACGAACACAATATCTACCTACCAAAAATTAGTGCAAGCCTTGGCTCCCACATTAAAAAATAATGTAGTGCTTATGAATTAACTTTAGTGCTACTTCTTCATCATTTCTGATGAAAGACGTCCGCTCCCGGTCATAGGCCTCCCCCAAGTGTCGCCATATTGACCGGTCCCATGCAACTCGCATCCAGCGGATTCCCGCAACCTTCACAAGGTCATCGGTCCACCTAGTGGGAGGCCTTCCAACGCAACGTCTTCCGGTTCGCGGTCGCCACTCCAGCACTTTTCGGCCCCATCGGCCATCCGTTCTGCGAGCAATGTGCCCTGCCCACTGCCACTTAAGTTTGGCAATTCTTGTTACTTCCATTCTTATTTATTCTTATTTCCATGAGGTCCGGAGTTCGATTCCCAGGTCGAGCAAAGTGTTATCAAGTTTTTTTTTAGGAATTTCTCAGTACCAGCCACGGAGTCTGAATTTGCGATTGATGGCAATAGGTCGCCCCTAATTACATGGGACTCAAACATACCTGGCGACAAAGAAACATCTCTGCCTTATCCTTTGGGGATTACAGGCGTGATATTATGTTCTTAATTTTGCAAAGATACTGCAAAAAGGTAAAAGACATTTGTTGGGAAGACCAAAAACTTTCCATTGCAAAGGAAATTATACTCTGTCAATATGATGACGACCCGAATGTCGCAGCGGTGGTGAGGCTGCCTTGCGTTCTTAGGGTCCCGGGTTCGAATCCTGGTAGAGGCAAATGTTTGTGTGAGCATGGACATTTTCCGAGTCATGGATGTTTATATGTACAAACAAAAAAGTATCTATATAGTATATCAACTATCTGGTGTCCACGACACAAGCCTCGTTGCTTAGTGTGGCACTAGATGGCGGTGTGTGTATTGTCCAGCGATATTTATTTATTTTATATCATCTACATACAAATCACCAGATCCAAACCTGGCCAAGGCAAAACTGTGACCAGAAAAAGACGACCTATTAATCAATACAAATAAAGACGAACAAAATAACAAATATGGCAATAAATATTTATCTTTTAATCAAATAAAACATTAGCAGCTAATTTAAATCATCGACAATGTCAATTATCTAAGACTTGACCTAAGTTGAAGCTAAATTAAGTAATGTTTATACCGATGCGTACTTATTGGCGTCTAAGAAATCTTTTACTGCGTTCTAGACATTTTATTAGGTAGTCTATAGTAGTTTATAGTAACCATGACCTGAGTCTATCTTCGAGTATTCAGGCAAGTCTCTTGATATTACCTTAACGTTTACAACAACATAGCTCACTCTAAAAGGTTTTGTTTGTATTCAAAAAGGGCGTCAAATGACTTATTTTGCCTAAGAATTTTCATTGAAGGTTTTATTTAAAAAGAGGTATTCAGATTAGAATTTATGAATAAACATAGTTGCTGGCTTTGGCGCCTTGAAGGTGAGATAAACAGTGATAGGAATAGGTAGTGCTTATTAGCCTAAACTTCGAAGAAGAACAGAGAAAAGAATCGGAGACTTCCTTAGACTATATTTTATTATGCGACCACGGCGAGTTTTTTTTTGTAAATTCTAAGAGTGCGTACCTAAGAGAGCGTATCATAGTTTTATGATGAAGAAGTCGTTTCCAAAATGTTCTTAAAAAGAAAACTTTCAGAAATTTTGATGGTTGTAACGACTGTGTTATGTTATGTCTAGTCGCAAACTTTAGGTAAACATAGACCAATTACTTATTCCAAATAACATTAATTTTTGATGTAAGTACTTACGTGATGTCCCGGAAAAAAATATAGTCTAAGGAAGTCTCCGATTCTTGTCTCTGTTCTTCGAAGTTTAGGCTAATAAGCACTACCTATTCCTATCACTGGAGATAAATTAAAACATATTTGTGTGATGACTTGTGAGTTATTGGGTTTAGTCAGATTATATCATAGTCATCAAACCTTAATGACTGGGTGACCTAAGAAAATGATGTAATCCTATTCAGTCTACACACACCTGTAATTTGGTATTGTTAAGGCTGCTAATCCGTACAATGCCGTCATAACTATAACTTTGGTAGGTATATATCTACTAATTATAAACTTCACAGTAAGGTATTTAGTTAGTACCAATAGAGTACGTACTCTATTGGTACTAACTAAATGTCAATAAGTACTTACTTATTGGCTATTGAAAAACTTACGACATAGACTATCTGGAATCATTAATTTGCCTCCACATTTACAGAAAAGCTTTTGCAACGACAATAACTTAATACATGGAACACGTCAAATTTGAAATAGCTCGAGTAATCACCTGTTAGGTTAGATACTAATCGGATTAATGCAAGCAGGCATACACTAGCGGGATCGGAAGCTAAGCATATGAAGCTATACTAGTTATCAATAAATCAAACTCCTTTGAAGCCAACTCCAGAGCATTACGTACGTCATTTAGGCGTATGGAGTTGTCAATGCGACGTATGTACAATCACCATGTCGCTTCCTGCTCGATCTGATATGCGTCACTGACAGGCAGACAATACAACCCACGATTTCATAACAACATACCTACAGGTATATGTCGATGTTATCAATTAGCTAATCAAAAGAGGTTGGGTTGGGAAATGTTCTCAATGGGCGATGGAAAATAACATGACTTTGAGTTTTGGAAAATGACATAGGTGTTTGAACTTCGATAAAAGTTTAACAAATTGTTTAGATCAGGAACAAACGGTCTAACGGTTGACAGAAGAGAATTGAAGAAAAAAACGTAAAATGGAGAAATAATGTTAAGAATAATGGGGTGAAAACTAGACACAACAATAGGGCAGATGACAAAAAAAAAACCAATTTAATCGTCAGATTGATTTCCAAAAAATGTTGGACACATTATTTTTCTTGTTTCACGTTAATAAAAAATGAAGACGATACAGTGCGTCGAAAACTCGTGTGACGTCACATTTGAGTTCATTTTTTACTCAAATGTGACGTCACGAACGGACTCATGATCTTTGACACGTTGTATCTTCGTCAATTTTTATTAATTTGATAAAACAAAAAAACACGTATCCAATATTTTTCTAAAATCTAACTGACGGACTAAACAGAATCATATTTTTTTAGTCATCATCCCTATTATCTCCAGACTTCTTTTTTCAAAACATATTAGTTTTGTTTTTTGGTTTCTTCTCAAACTTCATTAACTTTAACGGTGATGATTGTGTGCAGTTTACATTAAATTAACTTCAAAGGTAAACCATGTTTACATGCTCTAATACTCGTTTGCGTCAGTCATGTTCTTACACTTCACAAATGAGTTGTTATCAGGCTCACAGATTAGCATAATGCGTTATGACAATATTGATCAAGTTTATGCATTAACGTAAGCCCTTATTCTTTCAAACGTAGTTAGTCATACTCTGCCCTGATATTGCGTGGCACATAATAAGTGTATAATCTATCTATACTTCTATAGTAATATTATAAAGAGGAAAGATTTGTATTTTTTTATGTAACGAATAAACTCAAAAACTACTGCGCCGATTTAAAAAAATCATACACCATTAGAATGCTACTTTCACCCTGAGTAATATAAGCTATATTTTATTCTCGTACTCCCAAGGGAACGGGAACTACGCGGGTGAAACCGCGTGACGTCCGCTTGTCTATTAAAAAGAGGAAAAATTTGTATTTTTGTATGTAACGAATAATCTTAAAAACTACTGGACCGATTTGAAAAATTCTTTCAATGATGGATAGCTACATTATCAGCGAGTAACATAGGTCATATTTTATCCCTGTACTCCCACGGGAACGGGAAATACGCCGGTGAAACCGCGTGGCATCCGCTAGTAAATGATATTGACTAATGTATATTTCGTAGATTATACCACCTTTATTAAGAACACCGGAATTTACTAGCGTCCTCTGAATGCCTAGTCACAGGCAGGAATTAAACCCAAAATAATTAGAAAATATACTGCTTCGTTGCTCTAGTGATCGCAAGCACGAATGCTGAGCAAGAGTTCCTGAGTTCGATTCCCGGGTCGGGTAAAGCGTTATTTAGTTTTTCCACCAGGAATTTCTCAGTAGCAGCCATGGAGTCTGGATTCTTGCCCGTTTGATGACAATAGGCTCGCCCCTATCACATGGGACTTAAACATGGAAATGTGGGTGTACTATTAGGTACACTTCTGCCTAACCCTTCGGGGATTGCAAGCGTCATATTCATCATCATCATCATCATCATTTCAGCCGAAAGACGTCCACTGCTGGACATAGACCTCCCCCAAGTGTCGCCACATTGACCGGTCCCCTGCGACTCGCATCCAGCGGATTCCCGCAACCTTCACCAGGTCATCGGTCCACCTAGTGGGAGGCCTTCCAACGCAACGTCTTGCGGTTCGCGGTCACCACTCCAGAACTTTTCGGCCCCATCGGCCATCCGTTCTGCGAGCAATGTGGCCTGCCCAGCAATTCTTCGGGCTACGTCGATAACATAGGTTCTCTTGCGGATGTCTTCATTTAGCGTCATATTATGTTTATGAAATAAGAAATATTTTATTTTAATCCCATTTAATACCTTAACTAGTAACTAAACACGTGTGGCTACACTTTGTACCTATAAAAATCTATATGAAACTTTTTGTGACCATAATAATTGTTATCATTAATCAGTAATAAATTAACTTTTTGCTAATTAAAATAATATTATATGCTAATCGATCCATTAACGCATAATGTCGCGTGAATATGATCGATAAACTGTTGATTTCAGATTAAATAACTTAGATTTAACTAGCTTTAATCCAGGGTTACCTTGCCTTTGTAGGTGTGCTGATCTTCTAGTGATTTTGGTAAGTATTTAAAAAATGGCGTTGTATTGCCTAATGCGTTTATCGATGAAACAGTGCATTTTTTTTAAAATTGCCGAGTTGATAATGCTAAGGGAAAAGTGCAGTGTGGTGTAACGCAAATGGATAGAATAAAAAATAAGTGTAAAATAAAAGGAAGTCTTCCTTCGTCTTTGTCTTTTAGTTGACTGGTAGAAAATGCCTTGTGGCATTACGTCCGCCTATGTACTACTATTGTACATCACACACACACATCACATCAGCCAAAAGACGTCCACTGCTGGACATAGGCCTCCCCCAAGGGTGGGGTTTTGCCATAATCGCCACGCTTGGCAGGCGGGTTGGCGATCGCAGTACGGTTGTTACAAAAGCACAGAGAACGCTGCTGCCCATTCTCCACTATTGTACATGTAGTTTAAATAAATGAATAAGTCTTTAGAAAATATCGTAACAAAAGTTTTGAGTATGAATATGGACAATACAATTATAAAAGGAAGACCAAAGAAACGAATCTGTTGTTTTTTTAGTCTTCCTTTACTCTCAGACCCTGGACTGTGTGAAGGATGACTAGAAAGGAGGTGTCTGATGAGAGATAGAGAAGACGAGTAATAGAGAAGAATAGAAGAAGACGACATGCTGCGCCGACCACAAATATATTGGGAGAAGGGGAGAAGAATGCTGATGATGCAGAAGTCGTGTGGTTGCCGGCAGAGTAGAATAGAACCAACCCATTACACTCACGGGTGTCGTATAAGGCGACTAATGTCTGAGGCAGAACACCTTGCGCCTCCGTAGACCAGAGAATGGGCAGCAGCGTTTTCTGTTAGTCTTTCATCACTGCGATCTCCAATCCGCCTGCCAAGCGTGGAGATTACGGCAAATTCCTCTCATCATGGGAGAGGATTATGTCCAGCAGTGGACGTTATGGGCTGCTGTTGTTGTTGATGCAGAAGAAGTCTGACATCGTAGACTGAAAAGTTGTATTTTAGGTTGTAGGCTATCAAGGAATGGGATAAGGGCAGGTGACTGTTTAGTGTTAACAAACTAGAGAATGGAATAAAAGCCAAATCATTAAAGAAGTTTTTGTATGACGGAGCTAAGTCTACACTAATATTATAAAGAAGAAAGATTTGTATTTTTGTGTATGTGTATGTTTGTAATGAATGAACTCGAAAACCCCTGCGCCGATTTCAAAAATTCTTTCACCATTAGAAAGCTACATTCACCTGAGTAACATAGGCTATATTTTATCCCCGTACTCTTACGGGAACGGGAACTACGCCGGTGAAACCATGTGACGTCCGCTAGTATGAAAATAAATTGACAGTTGATTTTGATTTTCTGTAGATTTTTATCGGCTGATACTAAATTATCGCATTTCATGTCAGCTCAATCCAGCGTTACACAATAGGTCATGGGAATGAACTTAAAAACGGTAGTAAAAAATCTGAAATACCAATACCTACACGCCAAAGATTGGTCTAGACCAATCTTGATTATAAATTATGGATCTAAAATTAGCAACTATTCTCACTCAAAAATAACCAATATTATATTAGGTACATAATCTATGTTGTTACTAAGTTATTACCTATTATATTATAATAAACATGAAATATATATTTCATTAACAAGTTATGATAATGATATACGGACATAAAATATTAAAGTACATGTCATTTTAATTGGTCGCGTTTAAATTAATATTGAAAATGATTAATGTCTTATTCGGATAGTAATATGTCATAACATTATTAGAAATTAAAGACTTTTAGCATAAATCATAATTCAACATGCATTGCAGTTTAATGAGTTGTCAACCGTTAACAGCTTTAGATTTTTTTTTTTGATATTATGCGCGCCTTCATTGTGCCCATATATAATTAAAAATTTGCTTTTTGTTTTGTTCATTATGTTGGCTACAGTTGTTATTAGAAAAATGAATACATACACACAGTTTGAATAAACATAAATTTTCGTTTATCTATACTAATACTAATAATCTATACTAATATTATAAAGAGGTAACATTTGTTTGTAAGTTTGTTTGTTTGTAAGTTTGTATGTAGGGGTAATCTCCGGAAGTAATGAACCAATTTTAAAAATTGTTTCACTGGTAGAAAGCTACATTATTCGTGAGTGCTAGAGGCTATATTTTATTCCCGTAATCCCACGGGAACGGGAACTACGCGGGTGAAACCGCGGGATGTCAGCTAGTTTTTAATAAAGAGAACGATCCTTCATCGTTACATTAAGATGATGAGTCAATGAAGCTATGCTTAAGCTTTTAACTTTACAGGTACAGTATATATAGAGATAGTATACACAAACAACACTAAAAACAACTCATAAACTCTACCTATTCCAATCTCAGCTTATGTAAGATGCTTCCCAAAACCACAAAACCATTCCTTATTTACGCTTAATCCTACGTAAACAATTTAAATCGTATAATCAAACATGTTAATCCGAAGTAAAGCGCGTAGCAACAATAAATAGTGTACAAAATACACGATAGTTTTAGTAATACTAACGCGGAGTGACATGGCTGTGTACGCTCAGTGGCGCGTATGTTACACGATCAAACATCCGCGTACTATGCCACTGCGTAGGTTAAACAGTAAATGAAAGTGAAATTTTTACAGTGTACAGTGGCGCCCATGCTAGTGGTAGATATCGAGCCGTGTTTAGTTCTCTTCTGCTAGGCATTTCTTTTAGTTTTCTTGGTGATGGCTGTCTATTTCAGTTGTGTTAGTGATAATACCATGATTACGAGCTACCAAAAGTGAATATTTTTTTCTCTCCTCTCGAGTATCATCTAATTAATTATAATTATATTAAAAATATATATATATATACTTGTGTTAAACTACCCTCAACTTTTTTTTCTCTCTTATTCACGTTTTGGTAGCACGAGTTCTTGATTTTGTTCTGTACTGTGTTTAACTATTTATATTTTGAATTTGTGAATTTTGCAACACACACTCTCGGGTACATTTTTGGAATTTTACCGGTAATATTTTTTTTTCTTAACACCCTATCACTTTTAAATATATTATATTATGTCCTACCCCATAAAATTTTTGTCATTACAAAAGGCGGAACTCGAATATGAAGTAGCGGTTCGAGGTGGTGTAAGTGCCGATTCCGTAAATGAGCTGCGAAAACAGATTGTAAAATTATCAACTACCCTCCCCTCTGAAGATATTTTAGAATCGCATTTAGATCCGAATGAAGACTTAAAAGCGATCAAAGAGTGCCTGTTGAAGTCACATAATAGTATAATTACCCTCAAATCTAAATTTGAAAGGAATTTGTACACTCGCACCGAAACTTTATTGCATCACGTTTATCATCGGTTAAATCGAATTAATTACTCAGCTGGTGATGTATCGGAACTCTATAAAATTTGCTTGTCCAATTTCAATACCCAATACAAAGATATGACCTTGCTTAGGCCACAACCTGCAATGACCACTCAGCCTCATCTGTCTTCTCAACCAGAACCAGTTCGTGAAGCAAACCCGGTTAATGTCGCTGTCAGTTGCGAGCGTAGACTGTTTACTGAAATTGGCAAACTAAAATTCTCCGGTAAAACTTGCGTGCGAGCATTTATTCAGAGGGTAGAAGAATTCATTTTAAGCAGAGCAATACCTCGCGAACAAATGCTTTCTTTCGCCTACGAGCTATTTACAGACGATGCTCTTCATTGGTTCAGATGTGTTAGGGATCAAGCTGGTACTTGGGATGACATAGTTACCTTGCTTAAGCAAGATTTTAGTCAAAGTGATTTCGACTACAAATTTCTATCCGAAATTAGAGCACGTACACAGGGAGAACTCGAAAACATAACTATTTACATTTCTATTATGCGTGGCATGTTTTCTCGTTTGGATAGGCCCTTGTCAGATGAAGATCAATTAGAGATATTGTTGCACAACATTCGACCATGCTACGCTAGTACGCTTGCGTCTTCTGCGGATATCACAGACTTAAATAGTCTACAAAAATTATGTAGAAACTACGAGAACATACAAACTAGGCTCAAACAGTTTCGCGAACCGCCAAAGGACACTGCCGAAACCTTAGCACCAGAATTTGCGTATAAACATCAACCAAGCGGTTGTAATTCTAGTAACTATAAAAATAATAATTCAAATTTTAGGTCTAGTTACTCTAAAAATAATACAGATAATAATAATTATAAAAATAAGAATACTAGCGAAACTAATACTAATTTACATGTGAATGAAGTAGCTCAAACGACTGATGATAAGAACAAACAGGTATATTGTCCTAGGTGTAGGTCTAAATCACATTCATTGGGATCATGTAAACAACCACATTTTCTTATTTGCTTTAAGTGTGGAAAGAAAGGTGTGAAGTTTCCCGAATGTCCTAATTGTCACCCTAAAGTGACAAAAAACTAAGTGGTGAGGGTTGTGGAAACAGTAATAGTACCAATTTCGATAGAAATGATTGGGATAATTGGTTGGAAACTGTTTCAAAATTCTTTTCTTGCTATACTGTTTCTTCAATCCGAGATACTAGTATAGATTATACACGGCCTTATGTTTCAGTTAGTGTAAACGGTAAGCCGGTAATTGGGTTACTTGACACAGGTTCTGCTGTTACTATAATGGGAAACGACTACCATAAGAGTTTCTTCTCGTCTAATTGCCATCCGAACATCTGTCATCCCATGACTTTTGTAGCGGCGGGTGGACAGAGACTTTCTTCCTTGGGTATTATTGCAATGCCTTTTACATTTGAAAATCAAACGCATGATTTAAATGTCCATATTGTTCCGGAAATAAAAAATTCTTTAATCTTAGGCATGGACTTTTGGCGTCAATTCGGTTTATTTCCTACTCACTTAAACACTATTCTATTTTTAAGTCCATCAGACGCTCAGTTAACTGAACTGAGGCCAGATTGCTCGGAACATCTTCAGTCGTATGATCATTTATCACAAGAACAGAGGATTACAGCAGATAACATCATTTCACAGTTCCGTGATATATCATACGAAGTACGAGGTCTTGGTCGTACATCTTTAATAACGCATTCCATAGACACTGGAGAAGCTACTCCCATTCGTCAACGGTATTATAGAATGTCTCCTGAGAAGCAGCGCATATTAGTGGAGCAACTAGATGAGATGCTGAAGGATGATGTAGTTGAACCTGCCGAGAGTCCATGGTCATCACCTGTACTACTCACACCTAAAAAAACTGGTGAACTTAGGTTTTGCTTGGATAGTAGAAAATTAAACGCCGTCACAAAGAAAGACGCATATAATTTGCCTTACATCTCAGAAATATTAGATAATTTACGCGACGCTAAATATTTAACCAGTTTGGATCTATCTAAAAGTTTTTGGCAAATTTTAATCAAGGAGCAGGACAGGTGTAAGACCGCGTTCTACATACCAACCCGTGGTACTTACCAGTTCAAATCTATGCCTTTTGGTCTCACTAATGCACCTGCCACACAACAACGTTTAGTTGACGTATTGTTCTATGGACCAGAATTTGAACACCGCGTTTTTGTTTTTGTCGACGATATTATCGTGGTGTCGTCTACATTTGAGCAACATATGTCACTTTTGCTTCTTGTTTTAAATAAATTAAAATTAGCCAACTTAACAATAAATTTAAAAAAAAGTCAATTTTTTCGCGACAAACTCAAATATTTAGGCTATGTAGTCGATGCCAATGGCTTACATGCTGACCCTGAAAAAGTAGACGCAATTAAAAATTATCCTACCCCGGTGAATAGAAAAGAAGTTCGTCGATTCTTGGGCGCAGCCTCCTGGTACCGCAGGTTTATACCAAATTTTAGTTCTTTGGCTTCACCATTGAACAAACTAACCTCACAAAGCAAAAAAGCACCTTCATTTGTGTGGTCTAAAGAGACCGACACAGCTTTTAATAAATTAAAAGCATGCTTAGTTTCGGCATCCGTACTCTCGTGTCCCGATTATTCTAAACCCTTTGAAATACACACCGACGCGAGTGACTACGGTATCGGTGGTGTATTGACGCAAAATATTAATGGTGAAGAAAGAGTCATAGCCTACATGAGCAAGTCATTGTCCAACCAAGAACGCAACTATAGCGCTACCGAACGCGAAGCTCTTGCTGTTCTGGTAGCGGTTGAGCACTGGCGCTGTTATGTGGAAAATGGACTGAAATTTATCGTTTACACAGACCATGCTGCTCTAAAATGGTTTTTAAAATTAAATAACCCTACAGGACGATTAGCTCGCTGGGGTGTACGGTTATCAACATATAACTTTGAAATAAGACACCGCCGTGGTTCCGAAAATGTAGTTCCTGATTTACTATCACGTTCTGTACCTATCACCGCTGTTGATAGTCCTCCCATAGATACGCAAACTACTGACGCGTGGTATCTAAATATCTTTAATGGTTGTCAGTCTTCACCTACCTCGTTCCCTAACTACTTAATTAAAAACGGGAAGTTATATAGGCACATGAAAAGCATGTGTCCCTTGCGTAGAGAATTTGAATGGAAGGAAGTAGTACCTGCGGAATACCGTAGTACCGTTATAGAAAAAAACCATTCCGAACCGTCTGCAGGGCACTTAGGTATTTTTAAAACATTTAAACGCCTTGCATTATGTTATTACTGGCCAGGCATGCACGCAGATATTCGGAAATTTATTTCAGCTTGCGATGCATGCACCGCTCATAAACATCAAACTCATGCCCCTTTAGGTAAAATGGGCGAGCCTAAAGTTTGCTCTAGGCCATTCCAAACTATTAGTGTAGATCTGGTCGGACCACTGCCACCTTCGAGAAAGCAAAATTGCTATATATTCGTCGTTACGTGCTGCTTTTCTAAATATTGCCTTTTGTTTCCGATTAAACGAGCAACCGCAGAAATCGTTACGAGAATCCTAGAAGAAAACGTATTTCTAGTACATGGGATTCCCTCTACTATTATACTTGATAATGGGAAACAATTTGTTAGCGCTACTCTTAAAAGCATGATTACCAAATATAGGATTCCCAATTTACATTTTACCCCAAAATACTCACCTCACGTCAACACGGTTGAACGCTACAATAAAACTATTATGACTGCAATTTCTACATTTATTGATGACGATCACCGTGTCTGGGATCTTCTAGTACCAAAAATTCAATTTGCGGTAAATAGTTCTGTAAACGAAGTAACCGGCTATACACCGTCATTTCTTGTATACGGACGTGAACTGATTACGTGTGGTTCCCAGTACATCGACACAGAAAACATTGAAGATCTTGTTTTTGTACCTCGCGATTCGTATGCAGAAAACCTAGGCTATTTATCTTCTGTCTTTAACAAGGTGCAAGCAGCACTTATCCAAGCACATACCAGAAACAGCCAAGCATACAATTTACGTAGGAAACCAGCTGAGTTCAATATAGGTGATGTAGTATGGAAGCGAACCTTCTATCAAAGCGACAAAGATAAATATTTTAACAAGAAGTTGGCCCCTAAATTTGTTAAATGTCAAATCATAAGAAAAAAATCACCATTAGTATACGAATTGGCGGATACGACGGGGAAGTCTATTGGCCAATGGCATGTTAAGGATATCAAGTTAACGAATTACAAGGACTAAATGCTTAGAGTTAATACTAGAAATTTAAATACAATAAAATTATACAGCTCAATACAAATCATTGATTATAAATACCAACTAAATTCATTCTATCTAAAACTATATAATATTTATAAATTAATAAAATACATTCAAATTACCAACCTAACGTACGTACTGTTAAAACTGTCTACCTACATATAACCAAATTCCAACTCGTACTATTTAACTATCGGTCCTACACCCATAGTAAAGAAGCGATCATGGCTCTACCCCACTGATTTCTTTTCCCTATATCAATGGCCCTACACCAGAGGTATTCTACGGACTGGTTCAACTCTAAAAAAGCATGAATCATTCGTATCCAATTAAATTATTATCAATAAAGGATTGGTTATATGTGGACTGCTCTGTTCTTCCAATATTAATAAAGAAACAAAACCAACACTAGAAACACGCGAGTGATTTGTACATAACTTTAAACAAGACATTCTGACTGTTAGGATGCGGAAGCACTGTTGCTAAAGTGTTACTGCCGATCAAATGATGAATGAATGAAGAGTGATGAATGAATGTGGAAGGAATAAATGAGTAACGTTGATCTAGTGTCTTCAGAAGCAGTAGCAGCGGATTTTACCTAGGAAAAATCCTACGCTAACAAGGGGGGTACTGTAACGTTGTACGTGATTGCTAATACATTTGAATCGTAGCTACAAACAAAAAAAAAAAAAAAATAGATTATCAAATAGTTATTTACGCTCGCGGCTGAGGGTACTTTTAGCTGGCGATATTGAAATAATTATTAAAATACCGTCGCAATACTCGCGCACGGAACTGGTTGCGGGTGAATGATTTCCCTCTCCATACCGCACGCCTAACGTTCGCGGATCACCAACGGCAACGGTTCGAAGAACAAAAGGAAGTTTCTCGACCGGCGGCGGGGGTGACTTCGCACTAAACATCGGCAGAGTGATCGTGTGTGCACAATATTTAATTTTACCTCTGCCAACCTCCATAACGTTATTGCCTTGAACATATTTATAAAAATAGCCATACCATACTATTACTACTATTTTACCTGTTGTACAAATAATTAAATTCAGTGTAACCCCGATCGGGGTTCTTCCGTACCGGTCAACCCTTGATTAGCTGCCGCTGCAGGGACTGTGGCTGGACAACCCTGCATGCTACGCACTACCCTCCGACTGGAAGACCGACCTACCTACCTGGCTTCTATCTATCTCCTACGTTCTTCTGGAACCTTCAGGATAGTGGTTTTCTTTAGGCGGTCTAGAACCCAACACGAGCTCGATATTGAGAACCCACGCCAGTCTTCTACTGGTGTGATTTTAGAAGTCTACCTACATTTAATTTTATTTTATTTAATAATTATATTTTTGTTAAACTTACTCTTCCGAGTTTTATTTACCGGCTGAGCCCTAACCGTTACAAGTGGTTTTTAATAAGTTTATTGTTATTTTGTTTTCTTTTAACATATTTGAAACAGTTTTGGTATCACTATCACTACATATTATAAAACAAAGTCGCCCGCCGCGTCTGTCCCTATGTATGCTTTGATCTTTAAAACTACGCAACGGATTTTGATGTGGGTTTTTTTAGTAGATAGTGTGATTCAAGAGGAAGGTTTAAGTATATAATTTGTCCCGAGAGTGAAGCCGCGGGCATCATCTAGTAGTTTACAAATGATTAACATTTGTGTGAGTTTGTTTACAGTCGGTTAAAAAACTTTACAGTTTTTTAAATTTTAAATTTTGTCTTTAAACTTAATTTACATTATTATTGAAACTTAGAACAACAGACTCAAGTTAACGAGAATTGTAAAAAAAATACTCGGAGTGAATTACCATCCACGTGTGCACTTAGTACTTTTTATCGGTGAGGGAAAACATCGTGAGGAAACCAGCATGCCTAAGAGATATTTCTTGACGGCATGTAAAGCCAGGTCAGAGGCCCATAGGGACTAACCACACGATAAAAAAAGAAAAATTTGATTTTATTATGGTAAATTACAAAAGTAAAGGATAATGATGTAATATAATATACCACCTTAAAGTTTCAAGCTATTTCCCTGTTCTCAAATTTCGATTTGGGGTTCAGGTTCCCAATTCCCAAGACTGCACCTGGGATCGTATCTCACACATAAATCGCTTTAAATCTCACCGATACTATTTCCAATGGGAATTTCTAAACCCTCGCATTAATAAACTTTAGAGGCCCCATAGAGCTTTTCAACAATATCTAACGCCAATTAATTAATTGGTAAACAATTTCAACTAAATTACGGCGAAGTTGAATATTTAAACTAAAAATAACATTATTGTTTCTAAAATTGATGAAGCCTACGATTACAATGAATAATTTTCATGAATAATTTGTTTAATTTATACCAATTTGACTTACTGTTTATATTTTTGTTATTGTAAAGGTAAGTACTGCTAAATGGGTAAAAGGCACTCGTGCTCTTTTGTGTATAGGTATACCTTAAGCCTGTTTGAAGCGTTAGTTTTTAGCTAATCTATATCTAGGTAAGCTTTTGTTATTACAGGATACTTTAATGTTAATCAAGGTAACCGAATTTGCTCAAAGTTGGTCTCACACAATGGTTTATAATAAAGAATACTAGTAAAAATGCAATTATTTACCCGGGTATTTATTAGGTAGGTCAATTTTCTCCGTGAATTTTTTCAATTTCTGTTTAGATACAAAATATTAGTAGGTACACATTTGGCGAATTCGGAAACTGTTTGATACTATATACTTTTGGATACTAAATACTACTGTTTTGATACTATACACTTATATACTTTTGGAAACTGATTGATATTCTTTCAATTTCTTTGGTTTATGATACATAATCCTCTGCCCCACATTTTCCGAATTATGTTGCACGCAACCAGTCTATAACCGTATGCACCTGAATATACATGTACAGACCCCAGTGGCCAGACGCAAGCTATCCGAAACAGTCAAATTTTGCCAATCAATGTTGAACCTAATCCTTTAGCGATAAAGAAATCTATTAAAGAAATTTGACAGATTGTCAGTAATAGCTTGATGAGCTTGCGTCTGTGCATGTGTGCTGTATTTTATATAATAATAATAAAGAAAGAAAGATAAACAAATTATCAAGTATCTTGACTTGGCTCGCGAGGTTGTTGACATGTGGGAAGTGGACTCAGCGATCATTGTGTCGATAGTCGTATCAGCCCATGGCTTAATTGCCAAGGGCCTCGATCAATACCTGACGAGGCTCTCGTTAGGCAGCTGGATCTTGATCCAGCTGCCTAACGAGAGCCTCGTCAAGCCCTTGGGCTTGATTCAGAAAGCGGTACTCCTGGACACGGCTCGTATTGTTAGGAGGTTCCTCTCTCTGGAGTCCTGACCACCGGTAGCTTGGACCCTGTTCCTGATACCGGTGGGCTACAATGTTTTATATTTTTAAATGTTTTTTATAATTAATATTTAAAAATGTAACGAATTTGTTTAAAAATAAATAAAGGGATAATAATAATAAACCACTTATTTCAGGTAACAAAGGCCCATAGATAACCTTAACCTAAAAATAGATACTAATAACATTTTTGTACTGGAACCAAAAATTCGAAGACATGTGACATCTACCAATCCGCACTGGGCTCGCGTGGTGGATTATAGCCCATTCCCTCTCATAGAGAGGAGGCCTGTGTCCCAGCAGTGGGAACATTAATAGGCTGATGATGATGATGAACATTTTTGTTCTTATAAGTAACTTAAAACTATGTTAGTACACGATGCACTTTACTTGCACGATGTTTTGTGCATTCTTGTGGAATTTTTCCGCGGAAGCTACGGGTCACCGCATCCTGTGCCCAAAAACTTTTTTCCATCACCAAATGGAGCATACATACTGATACAGCACCACAAATGCCTTGAAATTGACGTTTCGGCGCGTTATATCGAGAGACTGCTTATATCTGACCTCTTTAACCTCCAATACCTCTTGATTGTCATTCTTTTGGGCCTTCGCCCACCCGAAAGGAACTACTACTACTACAACAGCCCATAACGTCCACTGCTGGATATAAGCCTCTCCCATGATGGGACGAATTTGCAGTAATCTGCACGCTTGGCAGGCGGATTGGAGATCGCAGTGATGAAAGACTAACAGAAAAACGCTGCTGCCCATTCTCTGGTCTACGGAGGCGCAAGGTGTTCTGCCCCAGACATTAGTCGCCTTATACGACACCCGTAAGTGTAATGGGTTGGTTCTATTCTACTCTGCCGGATACCACACGGCCAAAGGACAGTCCCGAAAGGAACTAACATTCTAGAAAAAAACTTAATTAACTAAAATAACAATAGGAAACAGTAACAGAGAATGAAATTACTACAATGCAAATTAAATTAAAATTGTATTGAGTTAGAATATTTTAATTGCCACCAAAAACCGCAGTATCATTGTTTTCATAGTTAAACGCAGTTATTTAACTGACCACCGTTATTATTAGAAAAACTTTTAGGAAAAAAACAAACGGACAAAAAGCTTTCCGCTGAAGTGTTCCGGTAACCTATATTAACCGCTTAATTATTACTTGTTCTAATTAAAATTGTAACAAAAAGCGTTCAATCATATGAGATAACATCGTGGTGTCAGCAGTGAGGTTTTGACATGGTTAGCTACTGATCCTTATCGGTCGATGGGCGAGATAATAATTAAAGTGGAACTTGAGCGTTTTTTTTTTCATAATTTGTCCTATTTACGGTAAGTATATTATTGCTAACTGACAATCAATTTGCAAGTTTCGTAATTAATATGAGCTTTGCCCCATTTAAAAAATTGCTCTGAAATAATGGCCGGAAACATGAGTGATTTACATAACATAACATCACGTTTGTAATCCCCGAAGGGTAGAGCAGAGCACCTTCTTGTATACCCACATTTTTCATCATTATCATCATCATCATCAGCCTATTGATGTTCCCACTGCTGGGATACAGGCCTCCTCTCTATGAGAGGGAATGGGCTATAATCCGCCACGCGGGCCCAGTGCGGATTGGTAGATCATATCACATGTGTTCGATTTTTTTGGTACCAGGACATGCCGGTTTCTTCACGATGTTTTCCTTCACCGTTTTGAGAGCAGCGGTGATGAAATAAATTATACAAAGTAATGCGCCTGGCTGGGTTCGAACCCACGACTTACTGTTCGTAAGTCGGGGCCGCCACCGCTGCTCTACAGTCGATGTATGAGGATTTATTTTGAAGTTATTATTTACGAACATTTCCATATGGCCACGGAACACCGTGCGTTAACACACACACATCATTACTACACCACACCTCCACCTTTCTAGAAAAATCATAGGTAATGTCATGACTGACGTTTGAAACATTTCGGTAATGCATTTGGACTGAAGAATGTTCACGATTACATTGTTTTTAATTAAAAGAATAAAGCAAAAATTGCACTGTATTTCAACAAAACTTCACGAACCATTTTTCACCAAACGACTTCATTAACAAAAACAAACCCAGAACTCCTAAGAAAATGTTAAGCGTGTTTTAAAACCTCCACCTATTTGGGTCACAGATAAGTTTACCTATTTGCTTTTCTTTTTTAACTTTTTCACAGACGAGACCGTCTTGATACTTGCAAAACACGAAATAAGTAGGTTAGCCGTACTTTAAATACAGCTCAGCTTTTAAATTGAATAGGCTTTGTCTGTACAATGTTGTTTTCTTTAACACGGACTCGCTCTGGTTTTCATTTTCTTTCTAGATTTTGAGAGGGGATTTTGGCATCGTCTCCTTCAGGAAAAATCAAGACAGACCAGGGCTCAGTGAAATAACATGCTACTCGGGTGATCACTGTCTTACCTTAATTAAAACGCCGTATACGAAATACTGCCGATTTCGCTGATTTTTGTGATTTTACTACGTGATTGTAATAGTTAAAATAAATTTCTATAAGTTTTAATGCACAACATTAGGATCATTTCAATTTTGATCTATTCGTTTCACCTATATTCGTATTTCTAATTGCACTCGACTACTAGAGAGCTTTTTAATTTTTAACCGACTTCTAAAAAAGGAGGTTTCTCAATTCGACCGTATATATTTTTTAGCAGAATTATTGGTTTGCCCCAAAAAGCGAAAATAAACGTGGAAACCCAGTGGATTTTAAGCAGAAATCGATAATAGTTTTAGCAACTTTAAAATACCGCCTCATCATAATTGGATATTAAATGCATTATATTTTACACAGACAAGAGAAGTCATCTATCCACTGTTACCCTGTCATACTCAATAGGACAAATTCATAAAATATGATCCGTCATTTACCACCATTATTACATTTTATATTCCTGGCACAAATGTCAACGTATCAAACCGATATTTTTGCGGCTTTTAAAAAATTTGGACGCAGCACTATTTTTGCGCCAATGCATTTTTAAAAGGCTTTGACTCGGGATTTTTTAACCAATCCAATCACTATTTTCGAAATCGTATTCCGTGTTATTTTTATTGTGTTTCGTGTTATAAATTTAAAGTTAATTGTGTTAATCTTTTGACTATACATTCAACTTGCTTACTATCGATGAAAATTGATCGATGTATCAAAATTTAACGTAAGTCATCATTATCATCATCATCATCATCAGCATATAATATTTCCACTGCTGGGGCACAGGCCTCCTCTCTATGAGAGGGAATGGGCTATAATCCACCACGCAGGCCCAGTGCGGATTGGTAAATGTCACAGTCTTCAAATTTTTGGTTCTAGGACATGCCGGTTTCCTTAGGCGCGAATTATACAGAAACGGCGTAAGGCGAAGGCGCGGGGCGGGCATCTTGCCGCTTCAAAACGTTTCAATACAAAATGTAGGTAGGCGACACGATGTGAATTATACACAAGCGGCGTGGCACAGGCACGTCGTTTCGTCGCCTGTTCCGCGTCGCTAGCAGTCGCGACTGGAGAGGCGCGCAAGCAGCACGACTTATGTTTATACAGTAGGTGCAGAAAAATGAAGACCGTGTTTTACTTTCGACAATAGAATGTGGAAACAATCTAGTGACATTTTATACACTGTAAACGAAATACAGAAAACAATCAGGATATTCGCATAATTTTTCCATAATTTTAAAATATCTATGCTCTAGTGACATTTTCCACATAGGGTGCACCCAATATCTTCGGTGTCTCTGCACGTTAATGAGTTGCAGCAAAGCAAGCGCATCTTTGTCGTCTGAAGAGGAAGACATTCTATCACGATAAAGTCATCCTGTATAATGACTAGTTGCGGCGTCTCTCGCCTCTTTGATATAATTTAAATCACGTCCGTGCCTTATCTATTCCACGCCTGCTCTGCGCCTGCGCCGCGTCTTCACCGTATGCCTTTTCTGTGTAATTCGCGCCTTACGATGTTTTCCTTCACCGTTTTGGGAGCAGTGGTGATGAAATAAATAAGGTAAATCAAATGATCCAATTAGCTGTTACTGATAAATGACCAATCACAGTATTTGACGCGCACTTGACTTGGTAAAATAATTGAGAAGTTAGGAAAATGATGATAATATGTTGATGAATGATAATACACATGATGTTTGTGCCAAAATTCGGACACTAGAGTAACATAATGAATGCATGAATGCATGTCTAAGTAGCTCAAATTGGTTTGTTTTGTAGTGTTCTAGATAAATTTAGTGTCCTACTAGACACACTTTTTATTATTGTTCTCCTTTGTCTCTGATATTCATATTTAAATGTTATGCATTCCTGTTAGTTGCATGGTTACTGAAATGTTAATATTAGATGTTGTTTGATTTGAATTGTAAGTGATTGTGCTGTTGGGGTGCTTATCTAAATATATAAAAGAAGAAACTGACTGACTGACTGACTGATTGACTGACTGACTGACTGACTCATCTATCAACGCACAGCCCAAACCGCTGGGTCTACAGATTCCAAATTTGGCAAGTAGGTTTTTTATGTGGTCTAGAGGTGCACTAAGAAAGGATTTTTCAAAATTCATCCCCTAAAGGGGTTAAACGGGGCTCCAAAGTTTGTATGGGGAAACAAGATTAGTTAGACTATTTTATTCGAAACTTCACAGGAGTGCTCCTATTGATAAATGAGTAGAAACGGGTTTCAGGTTTTTTCAGAATTCAACCCCTAAGAGGGGGATATGGGGTGGCAAAGTATAAAAATCAATGCACAGCCCAAACCGCTGAGTCTAGAGATTCCAAATTTGGCAAGTAGGTTCCTTATGTGGTCTAGGGGTGCACTAAGAAAGGATTTTTCAAAATTCAACCCCTAAGGGGATTAAACGGGAATCTAAAGTTTGTATGGGTAAAACAAGATTAGTTAGACTATTTTATTTGAAACTTCACAGGAGTGCTCCTATTGATAAATGAGTAGAAACGGGTTTCAGGTTTTTTCAGAATTCAACCCCTAAGAGGGAGAAATGGGGTGGCAAAGTATAAAAATCAATGCACAGCCCAAAACCGCTGAGTCTAGAGATTCCAAATTTGGCACAAAGGTTCTTTATGAGGTTTAGGGGTGCATTAAGAAAGCATTTTTCAAAATTCACCCCCTTAGGGGTTGGAACGGGAGTCCAAAGATTACGTGGGGAAATAAGATTAGTTAGACTACTTTATTCGAAACTTAACAGGAGTACTCCTATCGATAAATGAGTTAACGTTTGTGTTTCAGTTTTTTTTCAGAATTCAACCCCTAAAGGGGGAAATGGGGTAACAAAGCCTGAAATTCAACATAGTTATTATTTTTATGGTGAATTGGGTCGGATGTATTACAAAAACAACGATTTTAAGATTTAATGTGGCAGACCTGAAATACTACCATTCCCTGTTGGGGTGCGATGGGGTTGAAATGTCTAAAAATCAATATGGGTGTCGATACCGAGATTATCAGGGGTGCTGATTACGAAAATGGCATTTATTTTGAGATCCAGATGATAATGATTGTGATTACGATGATGATGATTGTGATTATGATGATTGTGATAACGATGATAATGATTGTGATTACAATGATAATAAGTGTGATAACGATGATGGTGATTGTGATAGTGATTGTGATTGTAATGGTGATTGTGACAGTGACGGTGATTGTGATAGTGTTGGTGATTGTGATGGTGATAGCGATGGTTGTGACAACGACGACGGAGATTGTAATGATGATGATTGGGATTAAGATTATAATGATTGTGATTACGATGATAATGATTGTGATAACGATGATGGTGATTGTGATAGTGATTTTGATGGTGATTGTGATGGTGATGGTGATTGTGATGGTGATTGTGAAAGTGGCAGTGATTGTGATGGTGATAGCAATGGTGATTGTGATTGTGATTGTGACAGTGATGGTGATTGTTATAATGATGTAGATTATTGTGATTAATATGATAATGATTGTGATAACGAGGTTAGTGATTGTGATGGTGATGGTGATTGTGATTTTGATTGTGATAGTGTTGGTGATTGTGATAATGATGGTGATTGTGATAATGATTGTGGTTGAGATAGTGATGGCGATTGTGATCATGATGATTGTGATTAAGATGATAGTGATTGGGATTACGATGATAATGATGGTGATTACGATTATAATGATTGTGATGACGAGGATGGAGATTGTGATGATGATGATTGTGAATACGATGATAATGGTTGTGATTACGAAGATAGTGATTGTGATAATGATGATAGCGATTGTGATTACGATGATAATGACTGTGATAACGATGATGGTGATTGTGATACTGATTTTGATGATGATTGTGATGGTGATGATGATTGTGATATTTATTCTGAGAGTGGTGGTGATTGTGATGGTGATAGCGATGGTGATTGTGATGGTGATTGTGATGGTAATTGTGATGGTTATTGTGATGGTGATTGTGATGGTCATTGGGATGGTGATTGTGATGGTGATTGTGATGGTGATTGTGAGGGTGATGGTGATTGTGATTGTTATGGTGGTTGTGATGGTGATTGTGATAATGATTGTGGTAATTATGGTGGTTGTGTTAATGATGATAATTGGTGATAATGATGGTGACTGTGATAGTGATGGTTATGGGGATTGCGATGGTGATTGTGATTGTGATAGTGATAGTGATGGAGATTGTAATAATGATGGCGGTTTTGATAGTGATGGTGATTGTGATAGTCAATGTGATGGTGATTGTGATGGTGATTGTGATGGTGATTGTGATGGTGATTGTGATGGTGATTGTGATGGTGATTGTGATGGTGATTGTGATGGTGATTGTGATGGTGATTGTGATGGTGATTGTGATGGTGATTGTGATGGTGATTGTGATGGTGATTGAGATAGTGATGGTGAGTGTGATAATGACTGTGATTACAATGATAATTATTGTGATAACGATGATGGTGATTGTGATAGTTATTTTGATGGTGATTGTGATTGTGATGGTGAGTGTGATAGTGATTATGATAGTGATGGTGATTGTGATTGTTATGGTGATTGTAATGGTGATTGTGATGGTGATTGAGATAGTGATGGTGATGGTGAGTGTGATAATGACTGTGATTACGATGATAATTATTGTGATAACGATGATGGTGATTGTGATAGTTATTTTGATGGTGATTGTGATGGTGATGGTGATTGTGATTGTGATAGCGATAGTGATGGGGATTGTGATGAGGATTGTGATTGTGATAGTGATGGTGATTGTGATTGTTATGGTGGTTGTGATGGTGATTGTGATAATGATTGTGGTGGTTGTGTTATGATGATAATTGGTGATAATGATGCTGACTGTGATAGTGATGGTGATGGGGATTGTGATGGTGATTGTGATTGTGATAGTGATAGTGATGGAGATTGTGACAATGATGGCGGTTTTGATAGTGATGGTGATTGTGATAATAATAATTGTGATGATTATGAAATGTGGCACATAGATAGTTTATAACCTGGATTAACATGGAGAACACTATTATCCCTTTAGTATGATCCAGTGGGACAGTTACCGAACTTCACGCGGGCGAAGCCGCGGGCAACAGCTAGTCTATATATATAAAACTAGCGGACGTCCCGCGGTTTCACCCGCGTAGTTCCTGTTCCCGTGGGAGTACGGCGATAAAATATAGCCTATGTTACTCGTGGATAATGTAGCTCTCGAATGGTGAAAGAATTGTTTAAATCGGTCCAGTAGTTTTTGAGCCTATTCATTACAAACAAACAAAGTTTTCCTCTTTATAATATTAGTATAGACAAAGACGGGTTTGTTACATCACTTATAACTCGAGATCTGGTGGATCAATTTTCATGGTTTTTGTTTCGTTGGATTATAATATTAGTATAGACAAAGACGGGTTTGTTACATCACTTATAACTCGAGATCTGGTGGATCAATTTTCATGGTTTTTGTTTCGTTGGATTTGTCTCCGCCCTGAATAGCAGAATACATTTTAAAAACAATGAAAAGTTTCTATTTTCGAAAACAATTTCTAAGATTTATTCTGTAGCCGCTGAAATGCCATCGGGACACGAAAGTCCCAACAGCACACGACAGTAAAAAGCTTTTGGGATATATTTGTCCCAGGCCGAATTTTTTTTTTTTCATTCCGATTTAGTCGTTATTGTTTCACTATGAAGGCGTACTCACTAAGTCCGACGTTTTAGAATTGTGCGTACTAAATTTCCCCATACATTGATATGCAACACCCCTACTCTGTGATTGGTCAAATATTTTAAAAAATGTTGAATTGTGACATGTTGTCTTAGTGTGTTTATGGCGTCATAAAAGTCAAGTGGTTGTAGGAAAACAGTGAAAATATTGGAATTGTAGTGATAAAACCGGTTAAAAACTGTTTGTGCGTATGAGTGAGTGTTTATGTGATAAGAATTAGTCAGGATTCAACTCGGTAAGCAAAATAATACGATTTTTCTGAATTTTTTTCTCAACCGTTTCGGATGACGTCATGTTTGTTGACAATGTTTTTGTCTCTTTTTAAAATTGGTTTAAAAAAATGTTTTCTTTTCATCTACTGCCACGATTTTTACAAATAGGTTGAATCATTAAATAAGCTTACTACGGGTAACAATATTTTTAATCTACGTATCTGATTGACGTTGATACATTTTTTTTTAAAATTACGGTCTAGCGGCCTAACGGCCGCTCGGCTTTTACCTTACTTGGACTGCTTGTAAATAATAAATATTGCACTATGCAATGTGGATTAATTTATTTTTTATGCTAAGAATATACACACCATGCATTTGAAACCTTAAAACATATAGGTCATCGTTTTAGTTCTTTTTCTAAAAATACGTATTTGAAACATAACATCAAAATAATCAATGTTCAGGTTGACCACCTATTTTAGAAATGAAAACAATCACTCATTCGAACGAACTGCTCGCTATCGTAAAGCCCACTTAATAACCATAACAAAAAACACAACGACAAGCGACCCTTTCTAAGAAGCATGAGTCGTAAATCAGCTTTGTCTACAAACATCTGGCCGCCCGCGCCTCGCCGGCGGTGTGACGTAATCCGGCCTCCACTCGAATGTTTTTTTTTTTGGGCGCGAAAATGCGCATGTGCGGGTAGTAGGTAGGTAGTAGGTAGGTAGTAGGTAGGTAGTAGGTAGGTAGTAGGTAGGTAGTAGGTAGTAGGTAGGTAGTAGGTAGGTAGTAGGTGGGTAGTAGGTGGGTAGTAGGTGGGTAGTAGGTGGGTAGTAGGTGGGTAGTAGGTGGGTAGTAGGTGGGTAGTAGGTGGGTAGTAGGTGGGTAGTAGGTGGGTAGTAGGTGGGTAGTAGGTGGGTAGTAGGTGGGTAGTAGGTGGGTAGTAGGTGGGTAGTAGGTGGGTAGTAGGTGGGTAGTAGGTGGGTAGTAGGTGGGTAGTAGGTGGGTAGTAGGTGGGTAGTAGGTGGGTAGTAGGTGGGTAGTAGGTGGGTAGTAGGTGGGTAGTAGGTGGGTAGTAGGTGGGTAGTAGGTGGGTAGTAGGTGGGTAGTAGGTGGGTAGTAGGTGGGTAGTAGGTGGGTAGTAGGTGGGTAGTAGGTGGGTAGTAGGTGGGTAGTAGGTGGGTAGTAGGTGGGTAGTAGGTGGGTAGTAGGTGGGTAGTAGGTGGGTAGTAGGTGGGTAGTAGGTGGGTAGTAGGTGGGTAGTAGGTGGGTAGTAGGTGGGTAGTAGGTGGGTAGTAGGTGGGTAGTAGGTGGGTAGTAGGTGGGTAGTAGGTGGGTAGTAGGTGGGTAGTAGGTGGGTAGTAGGTGGGTAGTAGGTGGGTAGTAGGTGGGTAGTAGGTGGGTAGTAGGTGGGTAGTAGGTGGGTAGTAGGTGGGTAGTAGGTGGGTAGTAGGTGGGTAGTAGGTGGGTAGTAGGTGGGTAGTAGGTGGGTAGTAGGTGGGTAGTAGGTGGGTAGTAGGTGGGTAGTAGGTGGGTAGTAGGTGGGTAGTAGGTGGGTAGTAGGTGGGTAGTAGGTGGGTAGTAGGTGGGTAGTAGGTGGGTAGTAGGTGGGTAGTAGGTGGGTAGTAGGTGGGTAGTAGGTGGGTAGTAGGTGGGTAGTAGGTGGGTAGTAGGTGGGTAGTAGGTGGGTAGTAGGTGGGTAGTAGGTAGGTAGTAGGTAGGTAGTAGGTAGGTAGTAGGTAGGTAGTAGGTAGGTAGTAGGTAGGTAGTAGGTAGGTAGTAGGTAGGTAGTAGGTAGGTAGTAGGTAGGTAGTAGGTAGGTAGTAGGTAGGTAGTAGGTAGGTAGTAGGTAGGTAGTAGGTAGGTAGTAGGTAGGTAGTAGGTAGGTAGTAGGTAGGTAGTAGGTAGGTAGTAGGTAGGTAGTAGGTAGGTAGTAGGTAGGTAGTAGGTAGGTAGTAGGTAGGTAGTAGGTAGGTAGTAGGTAGGTAGTAGGTAGGTAGTAGGTAGGTAGTAGGTAGGTAGTAGGTAGGTAGTAGGTAGGTAGTAGGTAGGTAGTAGGTAGGTAGTAGGTAGGTAGTAGGTAGGTAGTAGGTAGGTAGTAGGTAGGTAGTAGGTAGGTAGTAGGTAGGTAGTAGGTAGGTAGTAGGTAGGTAGTAGGTAGGTAGTAGGTAGGTAGTAGGTAGGTAGTAGGTAGGTAGTAGGTAGGTAGTAGGTAGGTAGTAGGTAGGTAGTAGGTAGGTAGTAGGTAGGTAGTAGGTAGGTAGTAGGTAGGTAGTAGGTAGGTAGTAGGTAGGTAGTAGGTAGGTAGTAGGTAGGTAGTAGGTAGGTAGTAGGTAGGTAGTAGGTAGGTAGTAGGTAGGTAGTAGGTAGGTAGTAGGTAGGTAGTAGGTAGGTAGTAGGTAGGTAGTAGGTAGGTAGTAGGTAGGTAGTAGGTAGGTAGTAGGTAGGTAGTAGGTAGGTAGTAGGTAGGTAGTAGGTAGGTAGTAGGTAGGTAGTAGGTAGGTAGTAGGTAGGTAGTAGGTAGGTAGTAGGTAGGTAGTAGGTAGGTAGTAGGTAGGTAGTAGGTAGGTAGTAGGTAGGTAGTAGGTAGGTAGTAGGTAGGTAGTAGGTAGGTAGTAGGTAGGTAGTAGGTAGGTAGTAGGTAGGTAGTAGGTAGGTAGTAGGTAGGTAGTAGGTAGGTAGTAGGTAGGTAGTAGGTAGGTAGTAGGTAGGTAGTAGGTAGGTAGTAGGTAGGTAGTAGGTAGGTAGTAGGTAGGTAGTAGGTAGGTAGTAGGTAGGTAGTAGGTAGGTAGTAGGTAGGTAGTAGGTAGGTAGTAGGTAGGTAGTAGGTAGGTAGTAGGTAGGTAGTAGGTAGGTAGTAGGTAGGTAGTAGGTAGGTAGTAGGTAGGTAGTAGGTAGGTAGTAGGTAGGTAGTAGGTAGGTAGTAGGTAGGTAGTAGGTAGGTAGTAGGTAGGTAGTAGGTAGGTAGTAGGTAGGTAGTAGGTAGGTAGTAGGTAGGTAGTAGGTAGGTAGTAGGTAGGTAGTAGGTAGGTAGTAGGTAGGTAGTAGGTAGGTAGTAGGTAGGTAGTAGGTAGGTAGTAGGTAGGTAGTAGGTAGGTAGTAGGTAGGTAGTAGGTAGGTAGTAGGTAGGTAGTAGGTAGGTAGTAGGTAGGTAGTAGGTAGGTAGTAGGTAGGTAGTAGGTAGGTAGTAGGTAGGTAGTAGGTAGGTAGTAGGTAGGTAGTAGGTAGGTAGTAGGTAGGTAGTAGGTAGGAAGTAGGTAGGTAGTAGGTAGGTAGTAGGTAGGTAGTAGGTAGGTAGTAGGTAGGTAGTAGGTAGGTAGTAGGTAGGTAGTAGGTAGGTAGTAGGTAGGTAGTAGGTAGGTAGTAGGTAGGTAGTAGGTAGGTAGTAGGTAGGTAGTAGGTAGGTAGTAGGTAGGTAGTAGGTAGGTAGTAGGTAGGTAGTAGGTAGGTAGTAGGTAGGTAGTAGGTAGGTAGTAGGTAGGTAGTAGGTAGGTAGTAGGTAGGTAGTAGGTAGGTAGTAGGTAGGTAGTAGGTAGGTAGTAGGTAGGTAGTAGGTAGGTAGTAGGTAGGTAGTAGGTAGGTAGTAGGTAGGTAGTAGGTAGGTAGTAGGTAGGTAGTAGGTAGGTAGTAGGTAGGTAGTAGGTAGGTAGTAGGTAGGTAGTAGGTAGGTAGTAGGTAGGTAGTAGGTAGGTAGTAGGTAGGTAGTAGGTAGGTAGTAGGTAGGTAGTAGGTAGGTAGTAGGTAGGTAGTAGGTAGGTAGTAGGTAGGTAGTAGGTAGGTAGTAGGTAGGTAGTAGGTAGGTAGTAGGTAGGTAGTAGGTAGGTAGTAGGTAGGTAGTAGGTAGGTAGTAGGTAGGTAGTAGGTAGGTAGTAGGTAGGTAGTAGGTAGGTAGTAGGTAGGTAGTAGGTAGGTAGTAGGTAGGTAGTAGGTAGGTAGTAGGTAGGTAGTAGGTAGGTAGTAGGTAGGTAGTAGGTAGGTAGTAGGTAGGTAGTAGGTAGGTAGTAGGTAGGTAGTAGGTAGGTAGTAGGTAGGTAGTAGGTAGGTAGTAGGTAGGTAGTAGGTAGGTAGTAGGTAGGTAGTAGGTAGGTAGTAGGTAGGTAGTAGGTCACGCAGACGAAGTTGCGCGAGTCAGCTAGTTATAAATAAATAAATAATGAAAAAAAAAAAAAAAAAATGGTACGAAGATATAGTACCATCCGCAAACGTAATAACCCTTTGAAAATTATGCAGAGGTGCATCTAACAGTACACCCATATTTTAGCAATAGGTTTGTATCCTGGAAAAATCCAATTAGTCCTTCAGTTAGATTATCAAAAAATATTTGACAAGTATTTTTTCTTTACTTACGTAAACCAAAATTGACGAAGATACGACGCTTTTAAAATTCTCAATACGTCACGCCGTGCTATAATTTCTAGTGCGTTGTGACGTCACAAGCCCTCCACTCTCGAGTTTTGATGCGTTTTATCTTTGTCAATATTCATTGATTTACAAAAACAAAAAATACGTGTCCATTATTTTCCAATACTCTAACCGACGGACTGAATTGATTTGCAATTTATTAATGGTGGAAACTAGCCTATTATGTAAGTCCCACGTAATATCATCAAATCTAGACTTCATGGCTGCTACTGAGAAATTCCTTATGGGAAACACTTACACAAAAACCCAGGACCTCAGCAGTTGCGCTTACGGCCACTAGACCAGTGAGACAGCCTTATTTAACATTCACATTCAAAAGAGACTCCATCAGACAAAGGCAACATTGTCACATATTGTATGTTAGTTAAAACGTGGTACTAATTAGGAACTTGCTCTTGAACTGAAACTGCGGTGCATTGCAATAATAGCCGAGTTTCTACGTCCAAACTTTTACACATTACTGAAATAATGTTCAACAACACTTTCTTTGCGCGCCGTATTAGAATGAGGACAGTAATAACAAGGTTGAAACTTGGCGGTTTGTGAACTGTAAATGTATTTTCTAAGTTTTGGTAATTAGTGTACCACTGAACGTATCAGCAATCTAAGGGAAAACTAAAATGAACCCAATAGAAATATATTGTTGTTTAGGAAGGATAAGCTGTCGTTTCATGTAAAATATTGGCATGCACATATATTCGGTGAGGCTGGAACCGGCCCTTTTTTTCGGATGGGAAATCATCAAATGACTTCTCCCGCTGTGGGCGGAGCAGGAGGGAGTGTCAGACTTTTACTTTTACAAAAAACCCATCCATGTTCCTTCATCGCCCTTTGTGTTCCGGGGCCATCACGGTTATATTTCTTTTGAACAGTCCGGTAGCCCCGGCAGGCGTCGGCCCTTGCGGACCCCTCCCTTTTGCTGACTCTCTTTGAGGCGCGCGTGGAACACGAACGCGCCGTCGACACGGCCTGTCGTCATGAGACGGACGGACGGCGAGCTAGCCCATAGCCCACCGTCCACAGGCACGCGCCCACGGTGGCCGGGGGCCACTACGTGGTCTCCCGCGGCGGCCGGAACGTGAGGTTCTCAACCTCTCACGTTTCGCCACCTCCTTCTCTAGCATTACTGCTTCGCAGAAGGAGGTGACGGCGTCCCATTCCAACTCGCTTCGGACCATGGATTGAACCAAGGCCGGACGCGAGAGGTCGCCGTCGCCGATCGCCCTGGAAGCTGGCCCTAACATGTAGTTAGGGAAAAGGAAGGCAAATGCGATAAGAAATATATTGACATTACTAAAATAACTCTATCGATAAATTAGTCACTCGTACAGACGGACAATCCAAGAAGGGCTTTACCTGTAGTGGGATTTTAACGTGCCCAAGATAAAACAGAAAACAGTTGCTCTACTGCCACTAGGTTTAACCCGTATGCTCCCGGCCGTGCCTCCAGAGGCACGGTGCATTGTTATTTTAATTGTGTCTGTAATTGCGGGTATTGAAGTGTTAATACAACTTTCCCCGGATACACCAAAATTCTTCTATTTTTGAATCAGTGAACAATTACCGCTGAAGTACCAAGCCAAGGTCCCTTGCAAAAGAGCACATAGTAAGTAGCTACCTTCATTTAGATAGGTACTCGTGTTTCTCACCGCAAACATATACAACAAACCAAATAGGTACGCTGTCCTACAATTCACGAACACACCGAGCACGGATTCACAAAACAATTATATCACGTTCACCGTGTATTCACGACAATGGCAAAGGTTTTGCAACATCTAGAACAGAGGTGCTTGCACGAGTGCTCGGTGTGAACGTAACTTAAGTATAACCAATCTTAAAATAATTTAAAAATCTCTTCTCTTACTCTATCTCTGCGTACTCTTGTATTGTATAACGGGCTGGTGTCCGCAACTCCACGTCAAAGCGCGTATTTTGCGTGCGTCTTCGTACTCTTAAAATAACACTAAATAACGCAAAAAATAGGCATGACGACAGTATCAAAAAATTGCAAATCTATTTAGTCCATCAGAGTATTGGAAAATAATGGACACGTTTTTTTTTTGTATTCAATGAATATTGACAAAGATAAAACGCATCAAAACTCGGGAGTGGGGGCTCGTGACGTCAGAACTAGCTAAAAATTATACCAAGGCGTGACGTGGTGAGAATTTTAAAAGCGTCATATCTTCGTCAATTTTGGTTTACGTAACAAAAGAAAAAATATCATTGTGTCCAATATTTTTTTGGAAATCTATCTAACGGACTAAATAGATTTTTTTGTCGTCTAGCCTATTATAAAAAAAAACACGTAACAGTAAAGTCAATTAAACAAACAAGCAGCGGTGGCCTAGTGGTGGCGGCCCCGACTTACGAACAGTAACTCGTGAGTTCGAACCCAGGCAGGCGCATTACTTTGTGTAATTTATTTCATCACTTCTACTCTCAAACGGTGAAGTAAAACATCGTGAGGAAACCGGCATGTCCTAGAACCAAAAAAATCGAAGACATGTGACATCTACCAATCCACACTGGGCCCACGTGGTGGATTCCCCTCATAGATAGGAGGCCTTTGTCCCAGCAGTGGGAACATTAATAGGCTTATGATGATGATGCTGATGATGAAACAAACAAAGTAACCGACTTCCGAAAGTAAAGTTACTATTCAGGTTTTTAGTGTTTTTTTAAACATACCATACGAAAACAGAACCTCCTTCTTTCTGGAAGTCGGTTAAAATTGCTAACTTCGCAACTGAGCATGTAGGTCCTGGTTAAATTCCCTGGTCGAGCAAAGCGTTATTAGGTTTTTTCCATCAGGGATTTCTCAGTAGCAGCCACTGAGTCCGGATTTGCGCCCGGTTGATGACAATAGGCTCGCCCCCTATCACATGGGACTAAAACATAACTGGTGAAATGTGGGTGTACTATTAAGTACACCTCTGCCTAACCCTTCGAAGATTACAGGCGAGATGTTATGTTTATAATATCTTTAGGTGATACTAATTGTATTTGTCACAATAATAACTACAGTTGTATTTTCGATGGCAAAATCTACGTAAATACGTTGATTTTACAACGCTTGTGCTATGGCTTCAAGAACAGGAGATCCGTGAGTGCGCCTGTAAATAACGATCGGGCCATGAAACTAGATGACGCTATTAGGCGATAGTAAAAAACTATATGGGCGACGCAATTATGGTTTTGTTGAGGTTTTTATATGGGTTTTGTAAGTACTGGCTACTACTGAAGGGTCCTGCCTGTTTGATGGCTGACGCAAATTGATTGATTGGCCTGCAGTATAATGGCGGCCGCTACTAGAACTAAATTAACTGTATCCCAACCGCATCTTTAGAGCTTTTCGATAATAGGCCTTGTTATATCATCTTCATCACCCAAATGTACACTTTTGTAATACCTACTTTTTTTTTAAATAAATTATTCTTATTCTTAATTCTCTTCCCATTTTCCTTAGGGTCGGGACATTTTCGTAAAACTACAGAGGTAACTTTGTTTTTCATTAATATACTATGAAAAACCGACTTAGTTTTGTTGTTGAGTGTAAAATTACCTATGAATAAGCTTTAAAAATAATATTATTTTCATTATATATGGTACCTTTTTGTTTTCGGATGGGAAATCATCAAATGACTCCTCCCGCTCTGGGCGGAGCAGAAGGGAGTGTCAGACTTTTACTTACTAAAACCCATCCATGTTCCTTCATCGCCCTTTGTGTTCCGGGGCCACGGTATCTCTTTCGAACAGTCCCGTAACCCCGATTATATACGGAACCCTTTGTGGGCGAGTACAAGTCGCATTTGACCGGTTTTTCTTTTATAAGTTCCTTACAAAATCCAAGCATCATTTAAAATATCAAATGTATAAAGATTTTTCACCGTCGATTTGATTGGAATTATATTATTGTTTCTAATCAGTATGCTGCACTGTAGCTCTTCGGTACGCGCAACTACAGACACAATTAAAATAACAATGCACCGTGCCCGATCGGGCACGGCTGCGGCCTTACAGGTTAAATTCCACCAACCACTCATAAAACTCCAGCTGCAAAATTAGAAGTCTAACACAAAACTTTGCAACAAATGAACCTTACCTTATCATCTTACACCGCAAGCTAACAACGCGTGATATTTCAACAATTTTAGTATTTGCCGTTAGCACCATAATTTACTTAGAATAATGCGTCGCTAGGAATTTCATATTGCAAGGTATTCCTTGAGTTTATGCCTATCTACTTGTATGGGAAGGAATTATTATGCATTTTCTTATGCTAATTTTGATCCATTGCTTCAAGTCTTGGATTGTAGCTGAGAATACTTTAAAAAATAAAGATGAATACTTTGGAAAAAAAACGTTTTTTTTTTAAATAAAAAATATATATATATATATATAATAAAAAATAGGTATACATAGGTATATGATAATTGAGCTCGTGGCTAAATAATAACAGCCGCTCAGGTCGATCGTCAGGTTAAGCTGTGCTTGCCTAGGTTGGTCTGTAGATGGGTGACCACCCATTACATACAGAGTTTCCTCCGTGCCTCGAAAAGCACGTTAAACCGTTGGTCCCGGCTGTCATTTGTAGATCTTTGACAGTCGTTACAGGTAGTCAGTGACCCAAAAAGTCTGACAACCATTCTTACCAAAGGGTATCGTATTACCCAGTACTAACTGGGTTGTGGAGGTCAGATAGACAGTCGCTCCATGTAAAATACTGGTATTCAGCTGTATCCGGTAAAACTTGAAGCCGACCCCAACATAGTTGGGAAAAGGCTAGGCACATGATGAGGTATATGATAACTTGAAAGAAAAAAAAAGCGTTCATTGTAAAAGTACTTATATCTTTAATACTGCTGTTAAGCTGGGCTGGAATTTCTGACGGTAATTCCTTTATTATACTAAATTTAAAAACACACGTCTCCCTCCATAATTCAGCAGAAGTTTCAGCCAAACGTCTTTCAGTTGAACGACGAAAAAAAGTAATTGAAGCAAAATTCCTGCACAAGTTACGTGAACGGTCAGGGATTAATAAAACAAATGTTCCTTCAGTCCTCTTCATCATGCTCTTAATAGACAAACTTGGGATGTTTTTGTTAGCAAACTTGTAACAAAAGTAGAACATAAGTTCACCGTATTCAGAGTCCCAAACAGTACTGAAACAATACAGTTATTCTTTCGATGTTAGAGCTACGATAAAATGAACAAGAATTTTCGATTTGAGTTTTATTTTTACAATCCATTGCGTTTTATAGCTGTCGTTTCTATAACATTAGTTAATGTAACGTAGAAATATTGTAATAAAACTAGTAATTCTTTTGTTATCGTATTTCCTGTTTCCGGCCCCGTGTTTTATATTTGTATGTAGTTTAATCGGATTGCATTGTTAATCCTTTGAATGGGTACAGCTTTTACAAAAGTCTCACAAGTAAAATCCCAATGAAACCATCCAAAGTAATGTATGAAGATTTCCTGGAATCTGAGAGTCCATCAATGTTTTTCTCGACCGACTAGACAAATAATGGTATTATTCCCAGAATTTCGTTAGTGCGCTTTTGTTTAGTTGGGCATAGGTGAGCGCCGCTTCCCGACTTTATTTTTGTTTGTTGAACTCGCAAACACTGTGTTACTAGGAACGCATGGCCGCTCTGTATTGAACGTGGTGAAAATTCTAGCTGGCCTGTTTGAATGTGAAGTTTGTTGATATTTGGACTTTTTAACGCGGATCAAACTTTTGTTGCTGTTTTGGGTTTTTTATTCGCTCTGTTGTGACTTTGCAGGGGGTGGTATGGTATCTCCCAACATGGCATGTCTTATCCGCAAAAAAATAATACTATTCTTTACAGGTAGAAGTATCTGCGTGCCTGGAAGACCGTAGTTAAAAGCTGTTGTACTTGTTTCCTTAGTCTAATGCAATTGAAAGTCTTTCGTAAACATCAGACTAACTTCTGATCACCGCTTAATAAAAAAATAAGCTACCCATAATGCTACCCATTTACAAACTTTTACAAGTATGTATGATAAATATAGAATTAAATAAGGGGGGAAATATAATGACCACCAAAATCACTATTTGACCACTAACATCTATCACTTAAAATATCAATTGATCACCAAATTTTGTAAATTGAGCACCAAATTTTAATGAGGTGGTTGATGACAAACTAGTTTTACCTAGGCCGACTTGGAGCACCCCGACACGGATTTTTTATAAACCATTCAGAAGTAGGAGCCTGTCGACCGTCTCCCTCGACTCGGATGCAAGAGCAATTTAATAACAGTTCAATTTCTGGAGGTCATTAATTAAAAAAAAACATTTGGTTCTAATTTCACGATAAAATGGGGATTAATTTGGTGATCATTTACTAATTTTGACAATCAAAAGTGATTTTTACATTGTACTAAATTTGGTGGTTCGTTAATTGTATGCCATTAAATAATCCGAGCACAAAGTCTCTACTCCGAACAGGAAGGAGCAGTAATCACTATCACAATCATCAATAATCCTTGCGGTCATTATTCGAATAAAGCAATCAATTAATGATTTGTTATTGTGAAACTTATTGAATATTAATAGAAACGTTTCACAAAAGCAATCATAAATCATATATGCCAATAAAAATCGGTATCAATCAATATATTTTAATAATATAGACGTAGGCACACAATTATGAAACCGTGACGAATTTTGACGTTTACAATTGTTACAATTAAATGATTTTAATAATTATTGACATTACGTGTGCTATGATGTTAAGTAGAGTACACAGTGTACACACTCGTAATTTGGACAACGGTCGATACAATAAAATAGGCAATTTCTGTAATCTGACATAGTGAAAAAGATTTGTCAAAGAAAATAAAATGCAATCCTTTATTTTTTATTTTGACGGCCTTCAAAAGAGATAAGTACCCACGAGTATATTTATGTCACCATTTTCCTATGCTTTAAATATTATGCAAAATATTCAAAATTAACTAGTTGTTGCCTTCGTTCGCGTGAAATTATTATAAAAATATTTCCTCTTTTAAATCAGAGAAAAATTTAAAAAAAAAGTTTTTTTTTTTTCACGGAGTCCTAAAAAATAAAAGTGGCTTGTTACTCCTTACACTATCAGCTATCTCCTAATAAAATTTCCCGTAAGTTGCCCAAGTAAGTTGCCCGTCAAAATTGGTTCAGCCGTTTTTAAGATTAACCGGAACAAACAGACCGACAAAATTATAAAAAAATGTTTTTTTTTTGTCATAAGTATTGTTTGTATTTTCATAATTATGCAATCAGTAAAAGCTTGTATTTTCATACATCTATACTAGTATATATCTAAACTATTCTATACTTATATTATACGTAAAGAGGAAAGATTCGTATTTTTGTATGTAACGAATAAACTTATAAACTACTGGACCGATTTGAAAAATTCTTTCAGCAATGAATAGCTACATTATTAGCGAGTAACATAGGCTATATTTTATCCCCGTACTCCCACGAGAACGGGAACTACTTGGGTGAAACCGCGTGGCGTCCGCTAGTTTTTAAATAATTTCGCAAATAGATCCAAGCTCGGATGCAGAATGAAACACCGCCCTCCAGCCCGCAAAAGCATGCACGTGCAGGAAGTAAGAAAATAAGCAACAACAACAACAGCCCATAACGTCCACTGCTGGACATAAGCCTCTCTCCTCTCTCGATGGGAGGATTTTGCCGTAATCTCCACGCTTGGCAGGCGGATTGGAGATCGCAGTGATGAAACACTAACAGAAAACGCTGCTGCCCATTCTCCGGTCTACGGAGGCGCAAGGTGTTCTGCGTCAGACATTAGTCGCCTTATACGACACCCGTGAGTGTAATGGTTTGGTTCTATTCTACTCTGCCGGATACCACACGGCTTAAAAAAATAAGCATTCCAGCCTAACCGTGTTCGGCTGAATACTCGTATTGACAGATATTATTATTAGGAATACCTAGTTATCGCAAGTATCACAACCCGTATGAAAACCAAGCGTTCCATTTTTGACTACCTACTATGACGCCATAAGCACTATTTACACTATTCAAAATAGAGTACTTTTTTGTTCTTTATATATCTAGAATGGGTTATAACGTGGTTGTTTTAAACAAATCAGCTTGCTGCAACAATACCTAGTCACGTTAAGCATAAAATGTTTAGCCTTTATAGTTTGGGTATATCTACAGGGTGTAAACAACCTCATCACGAAGCCGTCAACCAAGCATTCTGTACATCAAGCTAAGTAACTTTAAAGCAAAAATTATTGCTGGGAAACTTTTTTTTGGGGGTCAAAAATCATGTTTTGTGGTAGAACTCAATGTAACGCACTCAAAACATTGTTCTGATGCATGGATTGAATACGGAGGAGGTGTTCGTGGAGGTGTTTTTAGTAAAAATCTTACATTAAAAACTTGTATTAAAAAAAAAACTTGTCGAAAAGTTGGAACTTTGACCCCCAATATCTCCGAAACTAGAAGGTATGGTGTACGTAGAACAAAAAAAAATATCGCAATGACGGGGAGAATAAGTGCCTTTAGAGCGGCCAACCCGCCATACTTTTCGCGAGAATTTTGACAATAGCTCGTGCGTGTTTATGCCGTTGTTAGACATATATCTTTGATTTTTTTGAACTAATAAGTATCTTGTGGACTATATCTAGGCTTCTATCGAAGCAGAAAATAAAAATTTGTAGAAACAAATTCAGTTTAGGCCTCCAAAAATTGCTATTTTCCACAACTTTTACCTCAACTTTGGCCGTTCATAATGTACTTATAAATTGTAAAAGTAAAGAAAACATCCTGATAGAAGCCTTGCAAATGTAGTGGAAATTCTAAATAACAAATATTTATTTCACATACTTGTAAGACTAATTCAAAAACACGTATTTCCAGGAACAAGTTTTATAAATTTTCGAACAATATTTTTCGTTCAATGTCCTCGCGTTAGGCGGTATGAGGTACGCGGGAGGCAAGTAGTGCGGATTCGGGGCTAGGTAAGACAGGGGAGTTGAAAGAATACCACCGCTGTGGCTCTGGATGAAACAAAAGCTTTTCGACCATGCTCGCGTTGACGAAAGGTGGGCCGGGAAGGGCCCTCTTAAGAGGTGTTTGATTGTGGATTGCACCAGCCGTGGTCGCGGGAAGACGCGACCACGCGACGGTCTTCCCGCGACCACGGCTGCTGCAATCCGGTCGAAACGTCGGTTATATTAAAGGTAAAATTCGCGATAAATACCCGTTTACATGTGTATTATAATATACTTATATTGTTGTCCATTGGTTTACAAATACAAGTGAGAACATGACTTTACAATGAATTAGGCCTACGATATCAATAATTGTAATATATGCGTAGTGCGTGTGTGCTTTTAAATTTATTAGTTGCGTAACTGTAACTAATTATAATTATTACCAGTCGGAATCGATTAGGGAAGTCTATTATTGCTGCAAATGGCTACACTTATTGTGTTTGACTTTAAAATTAAATTTCAGGGACGATTTTTAACAATAGGCGGTGTTTAAATGCGTTTCCTACGCATTTTGTGCCTACGCATATAATATGTTTAAAATTGGAATGTAATTAACTCTTCAATTCCCAGTGTCACCTGTAGGTGACACAACTTTATGATTTTTTTCTACCACACAGATATTTAAGTTTTGTATTTTACCATGATTGTTGCAAAGCCAATTAGTGTCACTATTCATATTTATTTTTTGGAAAAAAATTCTATACACCATTTTTCAAATCCATTCATTTGTTTAATGAGTAATTCAAGAAATTCTAGTTTCTATCATCCCTTGCAATATAAAATGAATAAAAAATGCCTAAACCGTAAGTATTGTTTTTTTTTCTTATTACATATAATAAATGAATATATAAGGTATAGTGTAAACATAATTTACAATAAAAATAACTTATAGTTAGATTACTACAACACTGAAAATATGCCGTGTCACCCACAGGTGACACTGGGCATTATAATTGATATTAATTGAACATGAATGTTCTTTACCATTCGTATTATCGCTATGTGGTGATGGGGTTTTAGATATTGTAGAGGTATTACAGGTTGACGTTAGATGAGATTGCTGAAGAGTTGCAGGTCAGGGAAAAGTATTTCATAATAGAATAGTTTCCATAATGCTGTTTGTGTAAACAACATTTGATCAGAACTTTAGGAGGAAATCGCATAGAATATTTATCTTGCGTAATTGTTAGGTAGGTACATAGGCTCGTGACTGTAAATGTCTTACAATCAATACTAAGGGTTCAGTTAACCACCCTACTACATTCCTTTTTGACATAAATAATTACTCAATGTTATAAAAAAAAACTGATGTCTTATTTCTACAGAATGTTCAGGACTATCGCGTGAGTTATTCAGCGTTTCACTATATACAATGCCCAGTGTCACCTGTAGGTGACACCCCCCATATAAAAAAATGGGGGTAGTTGGTTTTTTTTACTATTTTTTTTTGGTGATCTTCAATGTATTCAAACTATTTTCGCAAAAAAGATAGTCACATTTTTTAATAATACAGTCATGGGAATTGAAGAGTTAATTATTTTTATATTGAACTCGTATTCACACAATAGTATCATAAAAAGCTAAAAAAAGAAAAAGTCCTCTTGACAGAATGTGTATTTCCGTTACCACTACAACAACAACAAAAAAAAAAAATAATAAAGGGGGCTCCCTACTACGATGGTACGAAACCCTTCGTTCGCGAGTCCGGCTCGCACTTGGCCGGTATGTTAAATTACCATGTGGAAAAGCGTGATTTGACCAATGTGGCTTCAACCAATGCTGAACTACTTGGTGCTACAGTACACTTGAAATAGCATTATTTTGTATCCTGGGAACACATGTGCGATTAATGTGAGGTCGAATGAGACGTAAACCAATTCGATGAGGTCATGGTTCACTGTATAGGTTGCGGAAAGCAGTTCAACTTTAGGTTGCTATTATCGCAGAACAAAAACGTTTTTTATCTGCTAACCGAAAATATTGTTCGGTTTTGGTGAATGCTAGTTTAAATAAGCTCGTTATTGAGAAAGTGGAAAACGGATGAACATCAATGTTAAAAACAATTAAAATTTTACAGAAAATGGATTATTTAAGGTGCTACTCCCAATTTTAGAAGAAAAGGTGCCGATATAATAATAACAGGCTTATTTTTTAATCATGGCGACATGGAGAAAGCGACTGTCGCATCCCCGTGCAAGGCACGCCACAATAGTGGCGATAAGTCCCCTCTTTGAGGAGTGGCCTCACCTTCCGCCTGCCACGGGAGGTTCCTGCACCGAATCGGGCGGGAGGAAACAAAAAAGGCTTATTTTTTATTCCTTGTTACAAGACACATAACGTAACACTTAAATTACTTAATTCATAGGTACATAGTTTAACGAATAGCGTAAAATTTTTAGTTTCCTCTCTGTATTTTACGATATGCGAATTTAAGGCCCTAAGAATAATTAAGGTTTTCGTACGACGATTGTACAAACATAACCTTCTGTCTCTAACTGTAATACATCTTAACAAAAGTACTTACTTCCTCGCATGCACTGATTATTGGGTAGGACTTCATTAATCACTATTGTAGTGTCCGACTCACAATCCAACCCTGATTTAGATCAAATAATATTATTATATTATTACGGAAGGAGATAAGAATCTCATATTTAATATATTGGACGTAAAAATTACAGCTCTTGTTAACAATGTAGTGTCAGATTTGGAATAAATTATAGTAAGAACGACATGGTCTTGCGCTTGAGTTGTTTTATTTGTCTTGCCTAATTTGACCTTAATTATTGTGTTTTACTTTCAAAGACATTTAGGTAATATTTTAATTTAGAACAGATGGTTATCTACTCTGAGAAATCAAGAGTATGCTCTAGTTTTAGTGACCTTTTAGACACACTATCTTTTCATAGATTTCTTAAAGAAAATAGGTGGCCATTATCCAAATAACAGTAATTCATGAAGGGTTAATTTTTCAAGTGGGGGCCTGGATGGCCAAATCCGAAACTATGAGGAATAGTGAAAAATCAACATATAAAAAAAAAACACGCTGTATTATTACCCCATTCGATGGCGTCGCTATTAAGGATCAAATTCTGGGAAGAAATTACATATTTTTCGAAATGACAAACCTTTTTTGTTGAAAATTTTGTGTTAAAAGGAATATTTTCAAATATTTTTTATTTTATTTTTAGGCATGTTTCATTCTGAAATCATCCTAATTTCCTAACTACATCACTACTACAATAGCCCATAACGTCCACTGCTAGACATAAGCCTCTCCCATGATGGGAGGAATTTGCCGTAATCTCCACGCTTGGCAGGCGGATTGGAGATCGCAGTGATGAAAGACTAACAGAAAACGCTGCTGCCCATTCTCTGATTTACGGAGGCACAAGGTATTCTGCCTCATTCATTAGTCGCCTTATACGACACCCACCCGACACTACATCACTATCACTAAATATTATAAAACAAACTCCCACGCCACGTCTGTCTGTCCCTATGTGTGCTTATATCTTTAAAACTACGCAACGCATTTTAATGCGGGTTTTTTTAATAGATAGAGTGATTCAAGAGGTAGGTTTTAGTATAGAATTTGTCAAGCGGGCACAGCCACGGGCATCAGCTAGTACATTATAGATGAGAAAGTTAATTTGTTTGTTACCTTTTTACGCCTAAGCCACTAAACCGATCATCCTGAAATTTTTCATAAACGTTGTCAGTTGTACAGACACGGATATACAGTACCATTCATCTAAAAAAAAAGTACTGTTCCTGAAGAAAACAACAATAACGTTCTAATGTTAATAGATGGCGGCACGTGCCTTCGAATCATGATTGAACAAGCAGAGTACAACCCGATTATGGAATATGCATAAATTTTCTTTTTTTTATTTCGATACGGAATGTTAAAGTACTATAAAAATAATGTCAAAAAGCGAAAACAAGACATAAATCGGCCAAACAACACAAAAGTTATAACCATTTAAACTTTTGTTTCTATCTCTTTCTAGATAAACGGAATTTAGTATGGATTTTGTTTTCGATGCAGCGAATGACGTCATTCGCTGTATCGGATCTCTCTGTCTTATCAGCAGTATCAAATGCCTTTAACTTAGTATTTTTTATAGATATTAAAAAAATAATTTTACTTTGCTATTTCAGGATGTTATAACGCTTTGTTTAGAGTAATAAAAAAACATCATGCATATACCCTATTGCTTGTCAAATTCTAAATTAAAAGCTAGTTTTTAATAAAATGTTTCATAGAAGGATTTATCCAGTACTTTGTAACACCAAACAAAACTGTTCAACTTTGTCCTGAAAATTGTTTTGAAAACATATGAAAAGCTGAAATAAAAGTTTGAAGCCCATTCAGACCATGTAACTGAGGCCTTAATACATAGAAGCTGTTAAAGTTAGAATGTTTATTTCACACAGCAAAAGTTGCAGTGTAACGTTTTTGTCAAAGGACCGAATAAAGAAACCACAGAAAAGAAAAAAACAGTAGAAACAGCATAGCGCTTTATTAGTATCGGAACCAGCGTACCCCAAACTAACACATAAACAGGTTAATTGTATTTCGTAACACTAAGAAAAGCGTGGTGTGATTGGTAATTTAATATTAAATGAAAGTAAGTAATATATCAGTCTTCGTTTATTTGAAAATAAACCATAATCACATGCAAATAGAGTGGTTTATTATCTACTCTATTTACGTATTAGCTCTTAGAGAATAGTTTCACGAGCAAGTTCTGCTACTCGCCGCTAGATGTCACTACACTAAATGCATTTAATAAACCTTTATTACTTTTGCAATAAGATTGATATTTCCGTAACGAGCTCATTACTATTTTTGTGCTATTCGTCCTTTTCTAGGGTTGTACCACTGTCGTTGCCTTTTTATCGACATTGCGTTTTATTTTGAAATATAATACAAGAGTCGATAAATATTTTTAAATTTCAAAATGAATGTTACATAAGTATGTTTGAAATCAAGTGTTATAAATTTATAATAATGCTTATGATTTATAAAAAGAATAATTAAGAATGTATTGTTATGTTAATATACAACTGATTGATTTCGAAAATTATACTATTTGATGGAAAGGTAACAGATTAAACTACACGATATTTTGTTAATACGGGTACCTAGTACCTACGTTCTATTGACATGAAACCCTGCGATTTCGCCGGCAGCTACACTCGTTTTAAGTATGTTTTAGCTCGACGAACTCCTTAGCAAACTTTGATGAAATTTCAGACTAACACATAGGCCACTTATTAAACTAATACGGGCCACCTATCTGACGGCGAGCCACCCATTATCGCTCGCCGTCCTACGGTGGCCGGAATTCGCCCTGCGACTCCCGACTTGACTTGGCCAACTCGAGACTTTGGGAATGACGTAAGGTGAGATAAATCTTTTCTCGTTTGAATATTACGAATAGATTCCCCATATCCCTATTTTAAACTTATTTTAAACCTGATATGGAAATATGTACTACCTATTATTAATTCAGAATCATAAAAAAAAAAAACGCACACAGGGTTAATTTTTCGCCGATACACCATAGAAAATTGAAGTTTAAAACATCGATAACTCATTATCGATAACGTCAATCTCTAATTGAGTAGCGGACTGTGACATGTGCGTAGTTGGAATTTGCGAGAATAATATGTTTGAGTTAAAAGAAAGTAGACCCTATGGTGTAAACAATAAAGTCTATTTTTACTTGTCTTGTCTAATAAAATAATGTTTTTCAAATTTTAATCGAAATAAAGCAAATTAAGACTTACCGATGGTATGATATACCACCATTTGATACATTTTTGGTTCTGCTATCGTTTTTACATTCTAGAACAGCACAATAAGGCATTTTAGTATTTTTTTTAAAGTTAAGTTAAGTTTTGTAGGAGTTATTGTCACTGTGACGCTTGTATCTAGACTGATGTGCGTGGCGTGTGCGTGGGGGAAACACTTTGCGGAACAGCGCAAAGCTCGGGGTACGCGCGCCCCGCCCACATACGACTTCTACTGTTTTTTCTGTTCTGTGAAAGAAACAAACATGTTAGATACCGACTGTGAAAGGGCTCGAGAGGCCGTGAACTCGCAGATTTGAAAACAATACAAATACCCTTTGACTTTGTACATTTTAAATGACTTTTCAGTGGACTATGAAATTTTATCGAACTCGATTTTTTCACGTTTACACTCTTTAAAGTTCTCTATGAATAATTATTGAATCACAGGGTTAAAGACACGGACACTTGAAGAGATTTGAATCGAACAAAAACTCCATCAGTTTGTTTTTTGAATGTATGTCCGATTCAAAGGTCGTCCTCATAGCTGGTATATTGCTTGAACTCTTGACGCCTTTCACAAACTTTTATTTATAGCAAGATACAAAATACCTGTGTTTTGTCGTGGACTTTAATTTTATGGTTTACTAGAAATTGTGCAAGGTAAATGATATTTTCAGACAGTTTGGTGTCCATATTGCAGGTATATTTTCAAAGCCATGGTATTACAACTTCACTAGTGAAATAATAATTAAACAGTAGATTTGACTTAATTTCTTACAATTACCGCCTTGGTTTTGGTGTCATTGTAATGTCACGGGGACACTCATCATCATCTGCCTAGCTTTTTCCCAACTATATTGGGGCCGGCTTCCAGTTTTACCGGATGCAGCTGAATACCAGTATTTTACATGGAGCGACTGCCTATCTGACCTCCACAACCCAGTTAGTACCGGGTAATACGATACCCCTTGGTAAGACTGGTTGTCAGACTTATTGGGCCTCTGACTACCTAACGACTGTCAAAGATCTCACATGACAACCGGGACCAACGGCTTAACGTGCTTTCCGAGGCACGGAGGAAACTCGGTATGTAATGGGTGGTCACCCATCCACAGACCAACCTAGGCAAGCACGGCTTAACCTAACGATCAACCCGAGCGGCTGTTATTATTTAGCCACGAGCTCCTCACACACTATAGGACACTATAGGTAGTGATATTTCAACTCAGCCCCACCCACGTAGCTGCCCAGGAGTCCTTCCTTCATATCAACAAGAAAGTGCAACTGGTCGGTACTGAAATTCAAAATAGAGACTTTGTAAATATAATTTATTATATTATTGCGTCAGTTCTTTGTAAATTTTTTGTTTGTTTTATAAAAAAATGCAAAGCGGCAAGAATGAGGTGTGAAATGAATTAGATTCTTAGATTTGGGACCGTGGTTATAAAATGCTTAGATCTTGAATATGTTGTTTATTTATTTATAGGCTTTACACCTAATAAAACTTAAATAGCTTCTTAAAATAAAATTCCGTCTTTATCAACTTCTCTATTCTTTTAGAATTTTGACAACGAAAAGTGCAAAACACAAGCTGAGCTGTATAAGATTTTTCGAGTTTCTAAAACCCTTTTGGACTTTATTTTGTAGTAATTAAGTTGCTTAAGATCCGGAGATGAATGGAATGAATATGTATGCAATTGAAAACATTCTCAACTACTACTCATTTTTTGTCACTTAGTGTATTTACCCCTCGATTCTCACGTTAGTGTCCCGGAGATTATTATCTTAAAAGCATTGCACTAACATTCCGTGCGACACATTCAATGAGATCGGTAGATTGTATTTAGATAAAGCGTTGGAGATACTAGGCCGATATTAATTGAAACCAATGATGTTGATGTTATGTGGTTTGAAGGTATTTAATTATGGACATTTTTAGATTTTGCACAATTCTTTGTTTTAAATAATGTACGTACTATTTTACCTGGAACTTACAATGCCAATAGAGATCATGCCTGCAAGCTTATGTTAACATTAACATAACATCACGCATGTAATCCCCGAAAGGTTAGGCAGAGGTGTACCTAACAGTACACCCACATTTCGCCAGTTACGTTTTAAGCCCCATGTAATATGGGGCGAACCTATTGCCATCAACTGGGCACAAATCCAGACTTCGTGGTTGCTAGTCCGATATTCCTGACAGAAAAAAAGAATAACACTATGCCCGACTATGTTAACATTCATCATTCATCATCATTTCAGCCGAAAGACGTCCACTGCTGGACATAGGCCTCCCCCAAGTGTCGCCACATTGACCGGTCCCGTGCGATTCGCATCCAACGGATTCCCGCAACCTTCACGAGGTCATCGCTCCACCTAGTGGGAGGACTTCCAACGCAACGTCTTCCGGGTCGCGGTCGCCACTCCAGAACTTTTCGGCCCCATCGGCCATCCGTTCTGCGAGCAATGTGCCCTGCCCACTGCCACTTAAGTTTAGCAATTCTTCGGGCTACGTTGGTGACCCTGGTTCTCCTGGTTCTCCCTGGTCTCTCCAGTGACGTCGGTTCCTGTTGACATTATTCGAATAATATTAATGCAAACTCTATAATCTCTTATATTTTCAGACTTTAATGGCTGAAAGTATTTTGATGAAATTTGACACACAGGTAGACCATGAGACAAAGGATATTTTATATCCCGTTAATATGATGTGCTAGGAAAAGTTAGTGTTGATGCAGGCAGTTGAAGCACATTCTTAACTAAGAACTAATGCAATCATCATAATTCATTTCCCGATGGAACAGGAAACCAATCAAGCTGTTCGCTTTGATCCTAATAACATAACAATTTACCAGCAATTATCTTAACACAAATTGAGCAAAATTGCCGAAAAAATATTTTAATTACAATTAATTTTGCTTACGGAAGCAAATACCAAATAATCTTTTAATTAGAGCCTTTTTTAAATGATGATTGATAAATGATTCATCCCTCATGTGAGTATAACTTATTAGTGTTATAGGTAATTTTTTGTTTGTACACTTGGTGTGGTATTTACTTTTTATATTCTGTCTAATTTAAATAGTGCCTGCCTATGTTAGGACGTCAATGAGCACACACATCAGTTTTGCGGTGCATGCACACTCACAAGTACATTGATTCCCACTAGGTTTATGATTCAGAAAATTATTAAGACATTTTCAAATGAATGATATTATTTTATTTTAACTTTTTTCGACAATAAATTTTAAAATACACTTTTGGTTTGTTATCTGGATCTTAATTTTAAATTTTGGCTGGTCATTGAAAACTAACTGAAAAAGAATCAATTTAAACTAAAAGATTAGATCACATCCGACTGTGACATAAAATATCTCATATCCTATCCGTATGTCAAATTACATCGAAATACATTCAACTATTAATTCGTGCACGGCGCGCTGCATGACAAACAAACACACTCGTTTTTTTTTTTTTTTTTTAGTTGGGACCACTCGCAGACACAACACGTTAAGGTTGTCAAACTGCTTAACCGGACTATCCTGTGGTGGCCAAAAATTACTCGTTATCAAATTAATAATAGAAGTAGAGATTGATGCAACATCCAATAATCAATCCCAGGTGGCGCCACACGTTTCAGTTAACTCACTGAACTAGGATGATGCAGCCATTTAAACGTTAATATTATTCTGCCTGATCTAATCTCGGGCTATAAATCGATGGCCGTTCAACATAATTGATTATGATGGTGCACGGACTGGATTGCTTGATATTGGTTTACACGTAATCTAGGTAACTATTGTGAACGCGTGGGAAGATAATGGGATTGCAGGGATTATTAGAAATTGGTGTTATTGGGTTTCAATACCTACCTATAATAGAAGGTTTTCGGTAGACTAGATCAGTGTTTTTCAACCTGCCAGTCGCGACCCCCTGGGGGGGTCGCGAAGCCTTTGTAGGAGGGTCGCAAGAGGTCGCGAAAAATACCTCAATAAACAAAACAATGAAGCCTAGAAAGATAGATTAAATAATAAAATGTTAACTAAAGGATATAAACATTTGTATATTCATACAAATTAACAAAGTAAAAACGTGAAAATGTGTTGAATACATATATTTATCTGAATTCTATTATGCAAATGCATTAAAAATTTGTATGGATTTAATATTTGTAAGATAATAAACTAAATGAAAAAAAAGCGAAGGGTCGGGGGTCGTGTCGCTCAGCGGACAGACTTCCGGCAGGATCTCATGGCGACATGGAGAGAGCGACTGTCGCAACCCCGTGCAGGGCACGCCACGATAGTCGCGATAAGTCCCCTCTTTGAGGAGTGGCTTGAGAGACGCCACGGCGTCCTCACCTTCCTGCCCTGGTCAAGCCATGGTCCGGAGCGAGACGGAATGGGACGCCGTCACCTCCTTCTGCGAAGCAGTAATGCTAGAGAAGGAGGTGGCTGAACGTGAGAGGTAGAGAACCTCTCAACGTCCCGGCCCGGGGGCCACCACGTGGCCCCCGGCCACCGTAGGCGCGGGCCTGTGGACGGTGGGCTATGGGCTAGCTCGCCGTCCGTCCGTCTCTTGACGACAGGCCGTGTCGACGGCGCGTTCGTGTTCCACGCGCGCGATCTTTAAAACTACGCAACGGATTTTGATGCGGGTTTTTTTTAATAGATAGAGCACAGATAGAGTAATTCAACAGGATAAAATTTCTCAAACGGTCAAAGCCACGGGCATCAGCTAGTGGTTTACTAAACAAATCTGAATAATTCAAGTATAATAAATATCCATAACCACTCATTTAATGAAAATGCTACTCAATGGTGTTGGCCTTATTCTCACTTGTAGACAAAACGAACGATTGGTATATCAATAACTTTCTTTTGGCAATTGACCATCTACGGTTTAATTATAATATCACTAGTGAAATTGTAATAATAATATCACGGCTTTGACAGTATACCTGCGACATCGATAATCCAACTCAGCCCCACCCACCTCGCTGCCCAGGAGTCTTTCTATCAACAAGAAAGTGCAACTGGTCAGTACTGAAATTCAAATTAAAGACTTTACAAACATAATATATTTATATTGCGTCAGTTCTTTGTAACATTTTTGTTTGATTTATAAAAAATTGCAAAGCGGCAAGAATGAGGTGTGAAATGAATTAGATTCTTAGATTTGGGACCGTGGTTATAAAATGCTTAGATCTTGAATATGTTGTTTATTTATTTATAGGCTTTACACCTAATAAAAGTTAAATAGCTTCTTAAAATAAAATTCCGTCTTTATCAACTTCTCTATTCTTTTAGAATTTTGACAACGAAAAGGGCAAATCACAAGCAGAGCTGTATAAGATTTTTCGAGTTTCTAAACCCCTTTTGGACTTTATTTTGTAGTAATTAAGTTGCCTGAGATCCGGAGATGAATAGAATGAATATGTATGCAATTGTAAACATTCTCACTCAACTACTACACACTTTTTGTCACAGTGTATTTACCCGTCGATTCTCACGTTAGTGTCCCGGAGATTATTATCTTAAAAGCATTGCAATAACATTCCGTGCGACACATTCAATGAGATCGGTAGATTGTATTCAGATAAAGCGTTGTAGATACTAGGCAGATATTAATTGAAACCAATGATGTTGATGTTATGTGGTTTGAAGGTATTTAGTTATATACATTTTTAGATTTTGTATAATAGGGTAGACTAAAACAATCTAATTTGTCCGTCAGGTAGGTTTCCAAAAAATAATGGACATATGTTTTTACATTTTTCACGTTAACAAAAAATGAAGACGAACAGTGCGATGAAAACTCCTGTGACGTCACATTTGAGTATTATTTACTCAAATGTGGTAAATTTTTATCGATTTGATAAAACAAAAAACACGTATTCAATTTTTTTCGATAATCTAAGTAACTGTATTTGTTTTAGTCAGTCATCATCTCCATTCTTTGTTTTAAGTGACGTACGAACTTTTTTACCTGGAACTTGCAATGCCAATAGAGAGCATGCCTGTAAGCTTATGTTGACATTAACATAATATAGCGCATTTGATCCCCGAAGAGATAGGCAGAGGTATAACTAACAGTACACCTACATTTCGCCAGTTATGTTTTAAGCCCCATGTAATATGGAGCGAACCTATTGCCATCAACTGGGCACAAATCCAGATTTCGTGGTTGCTAGTCCGATATTCCTGTAAAAAAGAATAACACTATGCCCGACTTTGTTGACATTCATCATTCATCATCATTTCAGCCGAAAGACGTCCTCTGCTGGACATAGGCCTCGCCCAAGTGTCGCCACATTGACCGGTCCCGTGCGATTCGCATCCAACGGATTCCCGCAACCTTCAACAGGTCATCGGTCCACCTAGTGGGAGGACTTCCAACGCAACGTCTTCCGGTTCGCAGTCGCCACTCCAGAACTTTTCGGCCCCATCGGCCATCCGTTCTGCGAGCAATGTGCCCTGCCCACTGCCACTTAAGTTTAGCAATTCTTCGGGCTACGTTGGTGACCCTGGTTCTCCTGGTTCTCCCTGGTCTCTCCAGTGACGTCGGTTCCTGTTGACATTATTCGAATAATATTAATGCAAACTCTATAATCTCTTATATTTTTAGACTTTAATGGCTGAAAGTATTTTGATGAAATTTGACACACAGGTAGACCATGAGACAAAGGATATTTTATATCCCGTTAATATGATGTGCTAGGAAAAGTTAGTGTTGATGCAGGCAGTTGAAGCACATTCTTAACTAAGAACTAATGCAATCATCATAATTCATTTCCCGATGGAACAGGAAACCAATCAAGCTGTTCGCTTTGATCCTAATAACATAACAATTTACCAGCAATTATCTTAACACAAATTGAGCAAAATTGCCGAAAAAATATTTTAATTACAATTAATTTTGCTTACGGAAGCAAATACCAAATAATCTTTTAATTAGAGCCTTTTTTAAATGATGATTGATAAATGATTCATCCCTCATGTGAGTATAACTTATTAGTGTTATAGGTAATTTTTTGTTTGTACACTTGGTGTGGTATTTACTTTTTATATTCTGTCTAATTTAAATAGTGCCTGCCTATGTTAGGACGTCAATGAGCACACACATCAGTTTTGCGGTGCATGCACACTCACAAGTACACTGATTCCCACTAGGTTTATGATTCAGAAAATTATTAAGACATTTTCAAATGAATGATATTATTTTATTTTAACTTTTTTCGACAATAAATTTTAAAATACACTTTTGGTTTGTTATCTGGATCTTAATTTTAAATTTTGGCTGGTCATTGAAAACTAACTGAAAAAGAATCAATTTAAACTAAAAGATTAGATCACATCCGACTGTGACATAAAATATCTCATATCCTATCCGTATGTCAAATTACATCGAAATACATTCAACTATTAATTCGTGCACGGCGCGCTGCATGACAAACAAACACACTCGTTTTTTTTTTTTTTTTTTTTTTTAGATGGGACCACTCGCAGACACAACACGTTAAGGTTGTCAAACTGCTTAACCGGACTATCCTGTGGTGGCCAAAAATTACTCGTTATCAAATTAATAATAGAAGTAGAGATTGATGCAACATCCAATAATCAATCCCAGGTGGCGCCACACGTTTCAGTTAACTCACTGAACTAGGATGATGCAGCCATTTAAACGTTAATATTATTCTGCCTGATCTAATCTCGGGCTATAAATCGATGGCCGTTCAACATAATTGATTATGATGGTGCACGGACTGGATTGCTTGATATTGGTTTACACGTAATCTAGGTAACTATTGTGAACGCGTGGGAAGATAATGGGATTGCAGGGATTATTAGAAATTGGTGTTATTGGGTTTCAATACCTACCTATATTAGAAGGTTTTCGGTAGACTAGATCAGTGTTTTTCAACCTGCCAGTCGCGACCCCCTGGGGGGGTCGCGAAGCCTTTGTAGGAGGGTCGCAAGAGGTCGCGAAAAATACCTCAATAAACAAAACAATGAAGCCTAGAAAGATAGATTAAATAATAAAATGTTAACTAAAGGATATAAACATTTGTATATTCATACAAATTAACAAAGTAAAAACGTGAAAATGTGTTGAATACATATATTTATCTGAATTCTATTATGCAAATGCATTAAAAATTTGTATGGATTTAATATTTGTAAGATAATAAACTAAATGAAAAAAAAGCGAAGGGTCGGGGGTCGTGTCGCTCAGCGGACAGACTTCCGGCAGGATCTCATGGCGACATGGAGAGAGCGACTGTCGCAACCCCGTGCAGGGCACGCCACGATAGTCGCGATAAGTCCCCTCTTTGAGGAGTGGCTTGAGAGACGCCACGGCGTCCTCACCTTCCTGCCCTGGTCAAGCCATGGTCCGGAGCGAGACGGAATGGGACGCCGTCACCTCCTTCTGCGAAGCAGTAATGCTAGAGAAGGAGGTGGCGGAACGTGAGAGGGAGAGAACCTCTCAACGTCCCGGCCCGGGGGCCACCACGTGGCCCCCGGCCACCGTAGGCGCGGGCCTGTGGACGGTGGGCTATGGGCTAGCTCGCCGTCCGTCCGTCTCTTGACGACAGGCCGTGTCGACGGCGCGTTCGTGTTCCACGCGCGCGATCTTTAAAACTACGCAACGGATTTTGATGCGGGTTTTTTTTAATAGATAGAGCACAGATAGAGTAATTCAACAGGATAAAATTTCTCAAGCGGTCAAAGCCACGGGCATCAGCTAGTGGTTACTAAAGTAATCTGAATAATTCAAGTATAATAAATATCCATAACCACTCATTTAATGAAAATGCTACTCAATGGTGTTGGCCTTATTCTCACTTGTAGACAAAACGAACGATTGGTATATCAATAACTTTCTTATTTTGTTTTGAAGATTTTTTCTTATTTTCTTAAGACATCTTCGTTAAAATCATTAGTAAGCGAACATGAATATTACTCGCACCTCTCCAATTGTGAATTGATCGAATCCTTTTATTAATACCAACTCCATTCATTATCATAACCACGTTCCATTAATCTCGTGAACCACAAACATTACAATATTGCCACACCAGAACCTCTAATCGATCGGAGCTCACGTCAATAAAATTACGTTATCCTTCGTACACGGAGTTATAAGTCACCGACTCGGTATGAAAATTGATGGATTTCACAATACGACCCCCTGTACCTATGTACCGGCATAAATGCCCGAACACATGCTGAATATCAACGTGTTTACTCCCATTTTCTATTATGAATAAAGCCCCTAAAGCTGCGTGATGGTATTATCGAATTTCCCATCATCGATAAACCCTTTTACCTAAATAGCATATTGAGTATTCAACTACGTCCCTACGTAACGTCAACGGATCGTTTCCTTCGGTGGTAGAATGTTCGAGATCAGCAGGCCTATTACGTATCTCTGTTGACAGCTCGAAATGATAGTAACTGGGCTCAGTGTCCATCAAATAACTGTCAAAAGGTTAGTTTCGTATTATGTATGACCAGTCGCGATCAAATATGGCGTCATCGGTGCCCATCGTAGCTGATAGTCACCGTATCTTATTTTGACAGACGCTTTCGTATCGATTCTTCTAATAATGCGATTATGTAAGCATAGTGGACATCAAATTGATGACAACTGAGTTTGAAGTGGCTTTCGTAAAAGACGTTACACCGTACCCGGGCTGTTAGTCACCGTAAAGTAATATCCACTCTGTGTAATACGTAATACCAATATTTTGACATTCTCGGTTGTTATCAAAGTTCGGTGTACAACCGAAGCTTGATAGTCACTGGATATCAGAAAGATACGTAATAGGCCTGCAGGTAGCCTTACGAGTTCAGTTTAAGGGACTCAGATGTTCTTTGAAAGTTATGACGTCATAATAGATCTCAGGTATCAGCTGTGCGCTTCAAAGGGTAGACTGTGATAACGAGGTACTCCTATCATTTGGTAGCGAGCACAATCTAAAGGTTTCTATGTAATAATCGACGGATGCTTCAGCGCTTTAAGTTATCTCATTCAGTAGTCGGAGAATTCCTGGAATATCATACAAGAAAAAGTTATTTCAAAATAAGTAAACAGAAAATTCTTCGTAGACTGTAAGTAAGAGACCATAATACCCTATTAATGTTGCTCGTAATGTTCCTATTCAGGTCATATTAGTGACAAGGTAGAGACCCAAAACTTGTTGAACACTGGACCATGTGATCTATTACGTATAACACGCAAAGATCAGTAAAAAACAACAGAATGGACAGGTTGTAATTAAAGTATTTTCTTTATAGATTATTGAAATCCATGCTCTGAACCTACGTGTGAAAACATTCGTCGATTAGTAAGTTTAATGATGTGTCTAACTTTTCAGGATCACAATAAACTTAGGTACCACCTTTAAACATACACTCAAATAATTCATTTAGCCCCTTAAAAGGTTTTCCGATGCCTGAAAACCGTACCGTCATTGTACCCATAATAGTTTACTCTGTTTTGTAACGTAATGTTCGTAACAGCAAAGAACAATACATGTTCAAAAAATGAGTGCCTACAAAGTTCTCATGTAAACTAAAATTCTACCAATTTAGAAAATAGCTTTTACCATACACGACAAAGCGACAGTTTCCGATGTAAGCAATCTGCAACCGTTTCCAGTTTCACATTCGCCGTTTTCAGATAATAACAACATTGTTTCAACTGCAGTGAAATCAAATTGTTTTCTGATCTCTGCGAAATGCGCAATTATCCGGGGACTCAACACAACACCTAACATATGCACATTTTGCTTACCTCACTATGCAGAAACAGCATTACTGAACACTGAATGTGAACTCTAAAATGCAACTATTTACTGTTAGAACAAAGATTATGAATATTTTAACATGAGATACGACATTTTACTCGCGTAAGTTAAGTAGGTACTGCGCGGATCGTAAGTGACAGTTACTACGGTTGTTTAGGTAAATTATGTCTTGTAAAGGTATTTTTACGATATTATCGCTGAAGCTTTCTTTGAGAGGGGAGTAAAATTGTATACAACGATATTAAAACGTGAAATATGTTGATGTCACTTAAAGTTTACAGAAGTTGTTAGTGCTTACAACCTATACCTTTAAATGGAAGTTCTTTTATTACAAGCTTTTATGGAACTTGCACTGTAATTTTTAGTTGTCCGCTTCAAAATTTACAAACCTTTTTTCGAGTACTTGTTGGTATCCGATCTTTGGTTCTAGTGACAATACATTTTATGACAGACATTTTTTAATTTTGTAGCCAGTATCGCCTCCTTACGAGAGAACTCCTCTACGGTTAATAGCACGGACACGAAATTTATAAATGCGTTCAATGTTGATAGATAAACCCCATTTTTTCTTTTCATTTTATTATAAGCTTCTTTTTTTTTAACAAAAAACAGGCAACAAGTTCTCATCGGATTATTTCCGATCATAAAGCGCCACGCGGACAAAACCACGAGAAAAGCTAGTGTTTATTACATTGCTACTTATATACATAGCTAAGAAATCTAGACTTTCGGTAAAGTCAATAAAAACCTTGCTTTGTGTACGTAGTTAGCACAAAACATTAATTCATAATTTGAATGTCCAGTGTCCACTCTGCAACTATTTCACATAGTCTTTGTGTATGGTGCTGACCATTTACAGACTGTGTTCCCAAGGGAGTCGTGAATACGTAATGTGATAAAACGATGCATAGTTAAGGGAAATTGAAGTGGTACATCGTACTCGGAATATTCACCCCTAAGTACAGTCGTTTCCAACAATCCAGCATTGATTGCATCGATAAGAAACTTCGGTGACTGGGGAAGATGGAAGCTGTAACGTGCAGATTATTGAAGGTATGAGTGCTTTTCCAGATGTTAATGTTAGTTGGGCGGAAGTTTGGCGAGATTTATGCTTTTGAAAACAAAGATCAGGAAAGAATCTATACTAATGATTTTAAAAAGGTCTTCGGGGCTACTGATTTGATTCCAAAAATTCTTTCGGTAACGGGGAAGCTACATTATCTCCAAATGTCATAAGCTACATTTAAAACGTCCCCGTTGGTTAAATTTCCGTACACACCGGAAGCCAAGCCGCGAGCAAAAGCTTCTATGTGATACGATGTCAGACTACTTCTTTGCAATTATTATAAATTCGATAGTAGTCTCCAATATCGTTAGTTAAGCACACAGTTATACGCTAGCCTTTTTTTTTCGGATAGGAAATCATCAAATGAGTCCTCCCGCTCTGGGCGAAGCAGGAAGGAGTGTCAGACGTTTACTGACTAAACCTAAAAACACATCCATGTTCCTTCATCGCCCTTTCTGTTCCGGGGCCACGGTATCTCTTTCGAACACTCCCGCAGCCCCAGCAGGCATCGGCCCTTGCGGAACCCCTTCCTTTTGCTGACTCTCTTTTTGATTCTCCTTCTCTAGCATGAAGGAGGTGATGGCGACCCATTCCGTCTCGCTCCGGACCATGGCTTGAACCAGGGCCGGCCGCGAGAGGTCGCCGCCGCCGATCGCCGCTTCGAGGACACGGCGGTGCTCCGCCCAAGCAGGGCACACCACCATAGTGTGCTCCATCGTGTCCTCCGGTCGATCCTGGCAATGGAAGCACCCGGGCGTTTCCTCCCGCCCGATTCGGTGCAGGAACCTCCCGAGTTATACCCTAGCTTTTTTTTTTTTTTCATATGGGAAATCATCAAATGACTTCTCCCGCTCTGGGTGGAGCAGGAGGGAGTGTCAGATTTTTACTGACTAAAACCTATCCATGTTCATTCATCGCCCTTTGTGTTCCGGGGCCACGGTATCTCTTTCGAACAGTCCCGCAACCCCGGAGTTATACCCTAGCCTGGGGTAACAAACATAGAATATTTTCGAATACGAAGCCGCGGGTGAAAGCCACTTTAATAATATTAATTTGTCCAATCAGTGGCTGTCTTCCTTATTATTTCTTTAAACAGATACTTGCTGCAATTACAGTTACGCCAAAGCTAATAACTCGTAAACATATCTAGACACTTTAAGGTATCTGTACCTTTACCATACAATTCATATGTACCTAGTGGTTTTCTCAGATTTTCTTTTGCTGACTTCAAAAGAAAAATTTTTTTCCTAGTTCAAAATGCGATGGTTAGAGTAACACAAATTCTCGTTAAATATGGTTGTCATCTGTAACAATAGACTAATGCTGTATATTATTACGTCACATAACTAATCTACGATCTTCACATAATTACTCTATGGCTGGCTGAACGTACTAACTAGTAGCAAGTTGAACGATATACCTAGTGCAAGTAACTAGCTTGAGTTATTTCATATCGTATAGCTGAATGTCGAAGTTTGGCATTCGTGACACCCCCTGTTATTAATGGTGTAGGATGAAGGTGTTCAGTGTTTTCTTCGTTATTTTAGCTCTAACAGCAACCTTATTTCCATAAAAATAAAGATCACGATAACTTTGATAGACTTGTCAGAGATACCAACCTATCATCGACCTTATTGCTACGAACATTATGATCATTGTGATTTTGACAGCGATGCAAGGGCGGAGGTGGGATTACTTTCATAGCACTATAGGTCGCTTTTGATGGAGCGCAATTGTTTCGTTTTTATTGGTGTTTGTGTAGTTGGCTACGACCTTTGTAAATGACAGTGCTAATGGGATTGAATGAATGACATTTAAAATTTTGAAGAACTAACTTGAAAAACAATGGCGACAAGTCAGTTTATGGGTAAGCAGGACGGACAGGCAACAACAGTAGCACAAAAGAAAGCTTTTATTTTCTTCATGCGCAAAAACAATAAGCCTTTCCTCTTAAACAAGGAATGTAAATAAGCATCACAGGGTTATTACTTCGTCTCTTACTACTAAATCTTGAAAGCAAATGACGCGGCCTAGGATAAACCGATTAACTCAAACTTTGAAGGCATCTAGATTTTAATTATCGGGAAACAGAGAAGCCGTAAATGACGGTTTGTGATGGTGTCTGCTAATTGGAAAACGTTTTTTTATAATCTAAAAAAATCTCCTTGACGACTTGATCGTATTTTAATATAGACTTAGTCTATTCAACGTGCCTACTGGTACAGTATAGGCAGCAGTCATAATATTCTACAGACAACCCCTGCAGATGATGTATGTGATATTAAAATAAAACATCTAATAGCTGGCTGGGCGCCATTTTAATAACTCCGCTGTTCCCAGAATATAGTGCTCATATTATTCTTCTTCAAAGTGCAGTGATAACTTATAACGTTTTTTTTTTTCAATGGAGCAGAGTTAATTAGAAAAAAATCCATTCATGCATAATGTTATAATTATGTAGTTCCTCAAGTAAGATTTATATCTACACTAATAATAATCTACATCTACTCTTTATAATATAATATAAAATAATATTATAAAGAGGAAAGATTTGTATTGTTGTGTGTGTGTATGTTTGTAAAGAATAAACTCAAAAACTACTGCGCTGATTTCAAAAATTCTTTCACCATTAGAAAGCTACATTCACCTTGAGTAACATAGGCTATATTTTAGCCCCGTACTCCTACAGGAACGGAAACTACGTGGGTGAAACCGCGGGAAGTCAGCTAGTACCTAATAAGTAGCTGTCGAGGTAAAAAAATCCTTTGTGCTATTCCAGACTATAATCTATCTCTGTGCCAAATTTTAGTCACATCAGCCGTTTTGGCGTGATTGAGTAACAAACATTTTTAAACTTTTGCATTTACGTATATAATAGTAGTAAAATAACTACGTTTACAACGTTGTAGCGAATAAACTCTTTCAAAACAATATTTTTAACTCTTACTAGAAAATCAAATTGTATAGAAAACTAATAAACATGTTAATAAGACTTATAAATATTATAATATCAGATTCATTCCCCAATCTATAGGGATCAAAAGATACTCACGCCGTTCTAATGCCGATACCAAGTTAAGTCAAGGTATTTGCTGTAACCGAAATTAGGTCTTAGTTTGGATTTAGTTACTAACTATGTTTACTGTTGAGGACTAAATAATACTATTATATTGAAGGAAAATTGGGATCATTCCATAATGTACCTTCTTAAAATGGTAATAGGGTGCATTAAAATAGCTTCGACGGTGGATATATTTGGGCAATTGGCCACCTCACTGAATAAAATAGTTATAACAATGAATAAGGCTCTATTTGCATTGCCGCATGCCGTGGAATTTAAAGAATTTTTGGAACGAAATCATAGTTAATAATAAACTTTATGTCAATTCAAATATCTAGATCTGGCTCGTGAGGTTGTCGACATGTGGGACATGAGTACGGCAGTCATTGTGCCAATAGTCATGTCGGCCAATGGCTTAATAGCCAAGAGCTTCGACCAACATCTTAGGAGGCTCTCGCTAGGCAGCTGGATCAAGGGCTTGATTCAGAAAGCAGTACTTCTGAACACGGCACGTATTGTTAGGAGGTTCCTCTCTTAAGACCCCTGACCACCGGCAGCTCGGACCCTGTTCCCAGCGCTGGTGGTGGGCTACTATTTTTTTTATATTTTTAAATGTTTCTTTTTATAGTGTTTTGTATTGAAATATTGAAAAATGTAAATAGTATGTAAGAAAATGAATAAACGAAAATAAACTTTATGTAAATTGTTTAACGTACAGACTAGACACGAACACGATCCAAAAAATATGTAGTGTTTCTTCCGAAGAATTCTAGCAGATTATCGTTTTACATTACACAATAATTGATATAGAGTTTATGTTTTGTAAGATATCGACACAAACATTTGCTTACATTCGATGGCAATGTAAATTGAAAAAAAATCTTACCATAATATCAAATTGGTGTTACTGGAGATGCGTAAGTTTAACAAGTAATCAATAATTTCAGACAAACTACTCCACAAGCTATTCGTAATATTGATTTTATTAATGTTATTAACAAACACTTAACCATTATAATTGCAATCAGCCCTGTGGTTACGACTCTAATAGAAATGCGATAGTCGTGACAAACAAGAGCTTGTGAAGGCAAACATCACAAGGTTTCCTCATTCCTACATAATTATGTTTTATAACGAGTTAAAAATCGACAGTAAAAACATAATCTATAATCCTTAGATACTAGGAACAACAACAACAACAGCCCATAACGTCCACTGCTGGACATAAGCCTCTTCCATGATGGGAGGAATTTGCCGTAATCTCCACGCTTGGCAGGCGGATTGGAGATCGCAGTGATGAAAGACTAACAGAAAACGCTGCTGCCCATTCTCTGATCTACGGAGGCGCAAGGTGTTCTTCCTCAGGCATTAGTCGCCTTATACGACACCCGTGAGTGTAATGGGTTGGTTCTATCACGGTAATATTATAATACAGTACTCCGACAAACGGACGAAACGCGAGCTATACCTACGCGCCTCGATCTCGGGGTGCGCCCGGGGCGCAGACAGTCACGGCTGTACCGTAGTGTCGAACGGACGGTGTGTTGTTTTTTAACAATAACCGCGCGATTTTTTCTCTAAAAATCAGTTAATATGACGAGTAGGAAGTATTGTGCTGTTTTTGGTTGTATGAATTCGTCAATAACGCATCCAGACATAAGTTTTTTTAAATTACCTGGAAACTCTGAAAGGTAAGACTATAAAATAATTTTACTTACTATTAGGTAGATACATAATGTGTGTCTTTTTAATGGATAAGTATTTCCTTTTATCTCACAAAAAAAATGTGTTTGGATTAATACATAAATCGAATAGAGTAACGGAAAGTTATTGAGACGAGTGAAAAAGGTAGTTATATGCGGTTCTGAATGAATCATGATACGGTAGGTACCTACCTACTTACGCTTGTGTTAAAACTTCGGTGCATGTGTGTTTTGTTAGTTTGCATAATTCTAAATTCTAAATAATTTTGTTAGTTTGCAAATCTACCAATCAAAAAACAACACGCATTTTTATTGAACACTTCCTATTCAATATACAAAGTATTTCATTTATTTATATAAAAAGGATATTTACAATCACAAAACTAAATAGAAACAGAAAGTAGGCAAATGTAATTAAAATGCTGGAGATGGGCAGCCCTTACGCATGTTTACGTACCGCGCGGCTGTAGGCATTTATTTCTATCATGCGGCCGAGATACACTACTGTATTATAATATTACCGTGGTTCTATTCTACTCTGCCGGATGCCACACGGCTAACTACTATTCAGAACAAAATAAAACAAAAAAAATCTGCGGTAATCTGCATTTTGGACTAAACAGCTAAGGGGTTGTTTAATGATTTTTTGTCGCACTGAATGCGCAGATTATGCGCATGATATTTGATTAAAGAGTCCTGTTACATTTTTTACGCAGCAGCAGTAAGATATTTTAATTATTTGCTTAAGAATAACGATAGTGCCATTCTCTTTCTTGTAAGTTGGAGTTACACATTTTCATTTTTCTTTTCGTGTAATTTACTATAAATATTTTACGAACTCAGTTTGCAAGAAAAACCGTCGACGATGGAACTTTGACGCTCAAATTCACATTGTTAGATTTAATTCTTATAAAAGCTAAAATTACTGAAAGATAAGTTGAATGTTTTACTTATTTATTGGAGTTCTAGAATTTCTTTAAATTCCTTAAGTTTTCACGGAAAAAATCGTAAAGAAAGCGTAATTTACGCGTTAAATGTCTTGATTCAGCGTCCATTATATTCCAAATAAACTCAATTTTATTAAATAAATTAATATAATATAAAACTTCAATCTACCATGAATACGTTTCATTAGTTTTCGTTTGTCAATATAATAAGATAAAATTGCAATAAATAAAATTAAAGTATTATAATTCTGCGTCACTTCAGCTCGCTCCTCAGTCTTATGTCAGTTTCGTCTCTAATTTTCGTCAATAACAATCGACAATCGTAAGGAGATCGCTATTATAATATACTCGTGTACGCCGATCGAAATAATTTGATCCAGGAAGTAAAAATCAAAAATTTGCGAAAAAAATGTAATAGGACTCTTAACTACTTTTTCTTATTAGCGTATGCGTATGTAGGTATGTAATTTATGTTTATTTTTGCCAAAATTACACTCAATACACACAGAAAAGTAGTTTAGTCTGAAACTTAGTAGTTTTATCTCTTTTCTCTATGTATGCAAATACTGTATGTACAGTCGGGGTCTTTTCCGCCTGATATTTTAATTTTTTTTCGCTTAAAACACGTGGAGGTGCCGAGCCACGCCCCCTTAAAGTTTGGGCCTATTAGGAAAGCCTCAACTTTGGCGCGCAAAATAACAATAACTCTCGATTGGCGTGCGTGGTCAGTGCGCTCGGCCGATTCCTATCTTTTCATTCATTATTTCTATACAAAGTCAACGGGGCGGGGCTAGAGAGCGTTTCTATGTTGCGAGTGCAAGCAAAAATAAGCTTAGTGGTGGTCAGGCGGGTGTGTCCTCGATAGTACATAATTTACCTTTATTCTCCAGCAGTTGTGACTACGGACACTTTCTGCATTTTACAACCGCTTTTCTTTCCATTTTGTTAACTCGGTCATAGTTACTGTGAATTTGGTTATATTAATATTTCGAGGATCCAATTTTTTTTTCCCCACCACATTCAAAACGTATACAGGGTTATTTGTAAAACACCGACAACCTCTCAGGACTATGTTACTAACATCATAATCAACAACTTTTATTCTATGACTTTTAAAAATTCATCATATTAGAAAAAAACATTAAAAAGATTTAAATTGAACGCCCTAAATGTTACGAATTCTATGCGAAGCAAAAGAAAGTGATAATACAATAGCGAGGGGAGCGCGTGTACGCCGGCGGGGCCCGTAAGAGCGTTCAATTTAAATATTTTTATTTTTGTATGAAAATCTGATGAACTAAAATATGATAATTTTTTAAAAGTTATAGAACAAAAGTTGTTGATTATGATGTTAGTAACATAGTCCTGAGAGGTTGTTGGTTTTTTACAAATAACCCTGTATAGGACGGTAGGAGCCAATCATCGGCAGCTTGGACCCTGCTGCTAACACCGGACCGCTATTATTATATTTATTACATAAAATAAAACATTAAAAAAAACTGTGTCTGTACATTGAATATATTTAAAAAAAAAATGATTTTGGTTTAGAAACTGTAATAGAGCACAAATCCAAAAAAAAATCTGTCTGTCTGTTTGTTTGTACACGCTAATCTTCGGAACTACTGGACGGATTTAAATGATTTTTTTGTTGTATAGGTATTAAGTCTGGGCAACATATAGGCTATAATTTATCTTGGAAACATGAACACCTGATGCACAACCGCAACAGACCAGCCAAACTATAGGACATACAAAAATGGTACAATAGCAAAAATTGATCCACGTGATGAGCATTTTCTGCCGAGAGAATAAATTTGAAGATCTGGAACACCTGATGTGGAACTCCAAGAGCCCAGCTACACTATAACATATATTTAGGAATGACGTTTTAGCAAAAGTAGTTCAATCTGATGAGCCCTCTCTTTGACTTAAAAAAATCGAAGATCTGGAACACCTGTTGTGGAACTCCAAGGGTCCAACTACACCATAACACATATAGGAATGACGTCTTAGCAAAAGTTGTTCGGTCTGATGGGCATTTCCTGTTGACTTACAAAAATGAAAGATCTGGAACGTCTCGAATCATCTCGCGCATTCCGTTGTTTTCCCGTTCCCGGGATCTTAGAATTCGACATCAGACGTTTCAGATCTTCTATTTTGACGACTCCATTGTCAGCAACAGAATCCGCGTACGAAGTCGCGGGCAGAAGCCAGTAATATTTTAAATGTTTAAAAAATATGGGAGAAAGAATAATAAACGAAAGTTAAATTCAACACAATTTTTTACAGAATCTCTCATAAATTAATATTCCCGCTACAACCGAACGTAAATCAAGCGTATTTCACTGTTAAATCAAACCCCAGTCATTGAACCAGATAATAATTTATTTTACACAAATCTAAAGCTTAATATCATTATCTGATCTCGATCCCAAGAATTCAGTGAGGCGTGAAAACAATTTAATCATGGAAGGCAGGAAAACTACCCTTGTATTTAAGGGCAGATAGGCTTTAACGATACCTCAATACCTATATTAAATAATATTATTAGCAGAAGGCCTTTGTTCGGGTTTATTGGCCTTTAACAGTAATAAACTAAATAAGATTACTGAGTTTCCGAGACTCGGAAACCTACTGTAGGTATGCATAATAAATAGGCTAGTTTTCACCATCAATAATTGCAAATCTATTTAGTCTGTCAGTTAGAGTATTGAAAAATAATGGACACGCATTTTTTGTCTTTGTAAATCAATGATAATTATAAGATAAAACGCATCAAAACTCGGGAGTGCGGGGGGCTCGTGACGTCAGAACGCGCCAAAATTGTACCACGGCGTGACGTATTGAGAATTTTAAAAGCATCTTATCTTCGTCAATTTTGGTTTACGTAACAAAAGAAAAAATACGGGTCAAATATTTTTTGATAATCTAACTGACAGACTAATTCGATTTTTCAGCTGACAAGCCTATTATTTATGAAATTATTATCTCAAGTCAAATTAATTAGTAATAATTATGGATCATTCCCACTAGTTCTACTACACAGTTCTACGGTAGAACTAGTGGGATTTTTTTTTCCCAGTAGTCCTACGATTTTGTACCACCTTAAATCGTAGGACTACTGACTGCCTCGCTGATCTGTTTGTTCGCAATCGAGACTACTGAGCATGAGGTCCTGGGTTTGATTCCCGGGTCGGACAATTTTTTTTTTGGGTTTTTCCACTAGGAATTTCTCAATAGCCCCTACGGAGTCTGGGTTTGGGCCTGGTTATTTTATTTATTTATTTTATTTGGCTCTTCAACAATAGGTACACTATTACATAGTATATAGTACAACATTTCAAACTTACGTCTAAGTGCCCCATTACTTATAGAAGAGCACTGCATGCACTAAATTATGCGCCTAATTATATATGAAACAGCGATACAAAAAAAAAATATATATATATAAAAGATAAGTTAAGAAAACAGAGTGATATTTAATTATTCTAATTAATGTCTAGTAATGTTCTAGTTAATGCCAATAGGCTCGCTCCCTATTACATGGGACTTAAACATAACTGGCGAAATGTGGGTGTACTATTAGGTACACCTCTGCCTAACCCTTCGGGGATTACAGGCGTGATGTTATGTTAATTATACCTAGTCATCTTCTCAAAGACGTTCGTTTTACGAACCTACAGAATATAGGTACATGTTGTTTCACGCATGGCTTCATACAACCAAGTAAACAAGGACATCTTGGAAATCGACGTAGGTGGATAGAAATGGGTGACATAATTACTCACACGTTCACTTGTAAATAGTTAATTTCCTGTATCGCAAGTTCCTAGATTGAAGTAAATAAATAAAGGGTGTAAAACGAAGCCGAAAGGCACTAGATCTCCTCGTCATTGCGATCATTTGTTTGTTCTACACCATGCCTGGGAACCTTCTAGTTACGGAGATATAGGAGGTCTAAGTTCCAACTTTTTTTTAACAAGTTTTGTAGGAATATTTTTACTTTAAACACCTCCAGGACCCCCGTACTATGCAATCCATCCATCAGTACAATGTTTTGAGTGCGTTGCATTGAGTTTTACCACAAAACATGATTTTCAACCCAAAAAAAAATCGTTTCCCAGCAATCATTTTTACGTAAAGTTACTTAGTTTGATGTACAGAATGCTTGGTTGACGGCTTCGTGGTGAGGTCTTTTACACCCTTTATATATAAAGGGTGTAAACCTCTAAACGAAGCCGAAAGGCACTTTTTTTCCTCGTCATTGCGATCATTTTTCTGTTCTACACCATACCTTCTAGTTACGGAGATATTGGGGGTCAAAGTTCCAACTTTTTGACAAGTTCTTTTTTAAAAACAAGAGTTTAATGTAAGATTTTTACTTTTTACAGTAATCGGAAGCCAAATTATCCCATTAAAACTTAACCGTGGAATAATATCTGATAATAAAGCAGTAAAGCCGTGGGCAAAAATTAGTTTGGTATACAAACATATACCTATAAGAAACTGTGGGTAGTGGAAATATGTATAACATGAGGTGGTTCCCGTAAACATGTATTAATCAATATCTGCCAGGCCTATTACGTATCTTTCTGATATCCAGTGACTATCAAGCTTCGGTTGTGCACCGAACTTTGATGACGACCGTGAATGTCATAATATTGGTATTACGTATCGCACTGAGTGGATATCACTTTACGGGGGTTCCTTCTATCTGGCAGAATCTTGATGCCCCAAAATTTATTTGGCATAACACACTTGGCATAATCTTCTTTAAACGAATATTTTTAAGGCATAAAAAATATTTAATATAGTTATTGTTTGGCCGAATGTTTGTATGTCCGAATTTACAATAGCATACTTTTAAGATGGCAGAATTTGATTTGGCATAATTACCTTTGGCAATGTTCAAATTCCGCATAATTTCGTTTAGAATAATGTTTATTTAGAGCGACGATTATTTAGTACGATTTCACTTGGCATACTATGAAGATGGCAGAATTCCATTTGGAATAATTTTATTTGGCATTATTGCCATTTCTATAAAATAGCATTTTTAACCTTAAACTAGAATTAAAATATTGTCCTACAAAGACAATATGTTACGCTAAAAAAGTTAGTGACAGAAACGAATCGCTCCAAAACCGACTCCACGTAGTCTTGTCTGCCCTACCCCTAGAGTGTAATTTAAATCCGCGAAGGCGCGGAGGGGTGAGGCGGCCCGTGAGCTGAGGAGCAAGTGGTGAGCGTAAAACACATCTGCGACGATAAGCTCGCGTGGGACCGCTGGTACCCTGCAGCGCCGGAGCCGTGACAGAAACCATGCCTGCTGCATGTTGCATGCTTGCTTGCATGCTGCATGCTTGCTGCACGCATGGTGTATGCTGGTTTGCATTTTGCATACTGCATGCTTGTTTGCATGTTTGCATACTGCATGCTTGCTGCATGCATGATGTATGCTTGCCTGATCAGAAATATGCAACAATTAACATTATCCTCGTATGTTTGTGGTGAAAAATGGTCAATAAATTTTATTATTATGGTAAGAAATACAAATATAAAAATTAAAAAAAAATGATTTTTTTTGTTATGTGATAGATCAGATGAGGCTTTCCATTATTTTGCATAATGAAATGTATGCCAAAAGATGATTCTAACTGTAAACTTTCTGTAATATGATAGTTCTGCCTTTTAATGACTATCGATATCAAATTTATGCCAAAAGATGATTCTGACTGTGAACTTTCTGCAATAAGATGTTTCTGCTTTTAATTCTTATGCATATGAAATTTATGCCTAAAGCTGATTCTGACTTGCAAAATTATGAGTTTTGAATGTATGATAAATGAGTGTCTGCCACACGATTTTCTGCGAAATGAAGTTTATGCCATCTACTGTTCTGCAAAGTAATATAATGACATAAAAAGTTCTGCTATAAAGGGTAGACCCCACTTTACGGTGAGTCGGTGACTAACAGCCCGGGTACGGTGTAACGTCTTTCACGAAAGCCACATCAAACTCAGTTGTCATCAATTTGATGTCCACTATGCTTACATAATCGAAATAATATACTTAAGTATCGATACGAAAGCGTCTGCCAAAATGAGTTACGTTGACTATCAGCCACGATGACAACCAATGACGTCAAATTTGATCGTGACTGGTCATATAATACGAAACTAAGCTTTTGACAGTTATTTGATGGACACTGAGCCCAGTTACAGTTAGTTAGTTTCGAGCTGTCAACAGAGATACGTAATAGCCCTTCTGGTCAAGAATCGACAAAATTAAAAGACACAGACCAAAAAGAAAATGTCCACCATGAATCCTCACCTGCTGCTCGCATAATCCTCAAACGTTTCCATATTTATCCACCTTTTCAAGACCTATCCAATAATAACGACCACTGCACCCCTGGCCATTTTATACGTCATCACCAATAAACTAAACCGTTTTACAGCCTGAAACTAATATATTTTAGCCATTTTATCACTCCAGGGACAGATCCCGTGACCCTTAAGACATGCAGAGCTAAGGATACCGCGTCAGCAATTCAGATCGTCAAATCGAACGCTAATATTTACGACTACCCGCACTTTTCATATTTCTTTCACTTTCACAGTTCTATTCATGCAAGCTTTGCGATATCCGAAACCCTACTCCTAACTTTTGGGGACCCGTATTTGCTTATAAGCGTTCCACATACATGTAGGATCACTTGGTTCTACTTCCTTTTTTTAGAATATTTATTTGAACTTGCGATAAAAAACTGGATTTTAAAGCAGACTTCATCATGCTCATTTAGTTCAGCATTTGACATTATAATAAAATAATAATAATAACCAGCTTATTACTGTCGCACTGCTGGACAAAGTCCTCTTCTAAAACAAAGAAGGCACGAGCATTGATCACCACGCTTGCTCAAGACGGGTTGGCGATTTCAGACTTATATGAATTACAAGTCCAGGTTTCCTCACGATGTTTTCCTTCACCGACGTCTGTGATGTCCAAGATAAAGTAAAAAGTACATATGAATTGAAAAAGTTGCATTGGTATTTGCCCGAATTTGAACCCACATTTGACATTGCATTATCGAATTTAAACTTTCATTAGAAAGATAAGGAAATATACCAACATACTATAGTGATAACTTTCAACCAGAAACCATAAACACTAACATCTAGAAGTCAAAGTGATAACTTGAGTAAAAGTAATCTGAAGATAAGACTTTTTTGGTAGTTTAGTTATTGTTGGAAGTTAAAACTATCAAAAGTTATAATTCTTAGCTCTGCTTTCTCTGACGGTTTTTACTTGTCAGGTCTGGTGCAGCGGGAAGCGGACATATTGTAGGTTCTTGAATTAGTTTTATTTTATTAATTTTGATGTGAAATGTTACTAACATAGTTTTATAAGTGTTCCTAACAACAAAGTGTTCGCTTTAAATCTACACTAATAATGTTGTAAAGATGGAAGATTTGTATGTTTGTAACGAATAAACTCAAAAGCTACTGGACCGATTTCAAAAAGTCTTGCCCCATTACTACTACTATTACTACAACAGCCCATCACGTCCACTGCTGGACCCTGCTGGGTCCTCTCCCGTGATGGGAGGAATTTTCCGTAATCTCCACGCTTGGCGCCTCGGATTGGAGATCGCAGTGATGAAAGACTAACAGAAAACGCTGCTGCCCATTCTCTGGTCTACGGAGGCGCAAGGTGTTTTGCCTCAGACATTAGTCGCCTTAGAGTGTAATGGGTTGGTTCTATTTTACTCTGCCGGATACCACACGGCTAATTCCCCCATTACAACGCTACATAATCCCTGAGTAACACAGGCTATTTTTATTACTTAAAAAATAGTAGGGGGGGATAATAAATGTAGGGATAATAAATGTAATTAGGGGATAATAAATGTCCACCCTTGCGAAGCCGAGACGGGCCGCTAGTAAATAATAATATCACCAGTTCTTTCTAAAGGGCCATAAATGAATGATTACGTTCCAAATACGGCCGCCCATATGGAATGATATCTACATAAATATACACATTAGAACAGCTATTCTCGCTAATATCGTGCTCTGCTGACAACTACCGGTATGGAACGATCACGACATTCCACACAATAGGATTCCGTAATGTGATCTCATTTATTTAATGTCTGGTCTAATAACTCAACGGTCTTGTATTCAAGGTTATTCTGAGCAAATAATCTAGGAAAAATAATGTTTTATTATGTTTTTGTTGGGAGCCTTTTTATGGGTCTAGATTTCCGGTTTGAATTTATCTTCTTAGATTGTTTGTTTGGTTTTAATTTGTAATTTGAATCTGAGATTTTCTGCGTAATGTCACAGTGTAACCACTTAATCTTTACACTATGGTTAAATATTGAGCATCCTCATCAATATTGTGTTTTAACTTGACTGCTGTATTTCACAAGTCCAAAAAAGACCACCATAGTGCATAATGATATAGCAGTTTTTAAATATTTTATGAGCATTTAAAGTTTTTCGTGTGGTTACTGATCTCACCGATGCACTCCGTAATGTCGTATGTGCCATTCGGTGACTTATATTCGCGTTTTTTTTTTTTTCAATTTACAGAACAAGTAAAGTCGAATGGGGTAGTTTCTAAATGACTAATATTTTTGTGTTAGGTATAACAGTTTTTAGAGGACATGCGATTTGATGAATGATGTTTAATTTCTTCAAGCACATCTTCTGATCTGGTAAATAAGTTTAAATCTGATGGCACTTGAATATTTAGCTGACTGATCCCATAAAAGATGCCCGAAACGCAATCAGAACTCATGGACATTTTCAAGTCGAAGTTTCCTCCATTGTTCCAAGAAATTTTAAACATTTTTAGATTCGATTATTTTCTCTGCCCCTAATAATAATACAACAGTACAATGAGTTAAAACTCAATTTATTTTTAAGAACACAAAATGAGCGGCATAAAGTTGCTATATAAATAAAACCATTATGAAATTAAGCAAGCAAAGTTGCCGGGGAACCTTTTGAGTAAAGATAAATTTAATCAAAACTAAATAGAATAACAACAGCCTAAGGGGCTGGCCTAAATTTTCTTAAAACAAGAATATTCCAAAGATAGGGTTTAGATCTACAGCAGGACTTTGGAAAGAACAGTTCAAAACTAAGAAATATTCATTTTAAATTGATTGGCACCTCACATCTTGATAGCTACATCACTACGTAAAGATTTTTAACCAATATTTTCGCTGTCCATCACTGGAACAATGTTTCTTTTGTTAAAAGAACAAATTGACTAGACGACGCAAAGCACTCTTTCTAACGTGAATCGGGTGAGGGGGAAATGAAGCAAAGAATTGGGTCTCCCAAGATGTCCTCTTTCAGTCATCCCTTTATTTACAGCCCTTTGCGTTAGGACCTAAAAAAGCGGAAGCACTGAGCAAACTTTCGATAAAATATTCTCTTGGAAATATAAAAATAAAAACAAAAAATAGAGCACAGCGTTATTCTCAAAGATTTTTATATACGATGAATTTTCGTTAAATTCGACGAAAACCAATTAGACTTTCCCCTTTTCCGGGAAGCACTCTTTGCAAGAGCCTACGTAATCTGTTTCACCCACTCTTATTTGAATATTTAATATTAAACACGTGGAAAACTAACAGCTCATCTTTTCATCACAAATCTGTTTATCCACCCACCTAGTTAAAAATTAAAACCGTAATATCATAAAACAGGGACAAATTAAACGCGCCGCTAATGAAAAAGATATTAAAAAAGTAGTTCAAATCTCATAAAAGCTTTCGTAATTTACGTTGCAAAGAGCGTTGCTATTATTAAATTGTCATTTACATTGGCGAAGCGGCGAGCCCTTTTTGCAGTAGTGCAGTGGGCCGCACAAACACTAACGACTTGAATATTGCCGCAGAATCTTCCGAGGTTTGTGGCATTTGCATGCTAACAAGCAGTGCTACGGTTTCTTTATTAATTGCTCCAGCTGTATAGAGTAGTTAAAGTTGCTAATGCCGCGACACGTGGGAGTTGAAGTAAGTTAAGTTATGAGGGGAGGTAATTTTGGTTTGAAGTTCTTGGGTTCGAATACATAAATGTTGAACAACTAGGTTGTACCAACTTAACGATTTTCCTACGTCTGAGGTCGAAATTCACCAATAAATCTGAACGTGATTAGCGTTCAAGAGCTGGCATTGACGGCTCTTGAACGCGATTAAGATAGGCTGATCGAGTTCAGTTTCAAAAGCGATGTTAGTTCTTTACTGCTAGTTTGTCGAACTGTATCATATTAGCTATTAAAACCGCTGATCCTATTCATTCGAAGACGGCAATACTACAAGAGGTGTTTCTTTCTAAGAATTGCTTATGTTTGCTGACAGGCGGTTAAAGCAATTGCAAATATTTCATTGAATTTTCAATTCTGCTCAACATATCAAAAAGCTTCCTTTCGTGAACAGTGCACCAGAGTCTGAAACATCTATCATTACTATAAATCATAGTCACAGTTGTTAAATTGACATTGTAAACATAGTAATTATTAGTTAGACAAATGGCAGCCAACTAGCAATAACGAGCCAGCTAACAGCGAACTATCACAAATAAATCTTACTTATTTATCAATGTATTAACAGTAAACTTCAATTAAAATGTATGATGTCCAATATATGTATCAGTTTCTGATTGAAATAACAAGGTATGTTGTGTTCCAGCGCTTTTGTTACCATACGCCCGTTTTCAACCTCGGCATGGTCCAGTGGACAAAGAAGATTATTTTTATTGCACTTCAAAAGGTGCAACGGACCGAATATGTGTGGAATTGAGAGTAAAATCGATATGCCGAGGCTTGTATTTTCACTTCGGAGAGCGGACCTAGGAAAATGGATCGCGTATCAGGTTTACGTGGTATAGATAAGGATTAAAATACTAGTTTAAGTGGAAATCTCTGCGCGCTGCGGATTTATAACGGATGCTGTTTCCTGTTTTCCGTTTAGATTTATTTGTGCGTTTGTTTAGATCGTCTTTTGAGTTTTTGTTATTACTATAATAAAAACGGAATACTGTTGGGGTATTGGTGTCTCACGTGAAGTGATGACGTCATGTCCAGTATTTTACGTTTTGATACATTTGCGTTTCCTACTTTAAATTTCAGAGGTGTATATATAGCACACTCACATTTTGCCAGTTACGTTTAAGTCTCTTGTAATAGGAGGCGGCCTATTGCCATCAACCGAGCATAAATCAAGACTCCGTGGCTGTTACGGAAAAAATCTTGATGGAAAAACCCTATCACACTGCTCGACCTGGGAATCAAACCCAGGAGCTCACACTCAGTCGCGCTTGCGGTCACTAGACTAATGAGTCAGTTTAAATTATACTATCACACCAACTATAGCTTACCTACTTAAAGTATCGTCAATTTAAAAACAGACCATATAATACCTTTTATAGTTCAGGATGTGTTTTAATATTTGAAATGATTCATTTTTGAACAACAATAAAACTGAGACCCTCAGAACCGTCGACGTCGTCCTATTTATCACATCCTCCAAACAGTTTGCTTAGCTGACAAATTACGAAACATTAAAATTAATTTATGTAGGTACAAATATTAATTTGTGACACTAACACCCTTGTCAGGAGCACACAACCTTGGATCCTTTCCGTAGGGATGAACGCCTTGTGGTGGACAAAGCCGGGGTAAGGAAGGACTATTCACACGAATCTCTCGCGAAATCCTCTCTGTCACATAAAGTGCACTATTATTCATACAGTGGGTAGTAACCCAGTTCATCTGACGTAGATCTCTAGTATGATAAATCGAGAATTTCTGGAGTTACGCCTTTTAAATTGGATAGATTTTATGTCGAAAAAAAATGGTCGGTTGCTATATAAATGAAAAAAGGAAAAACTATCTTTGATATATTCCGGATTGAATATATCAATGATAGTTTTTCCTTTTTTCATTTTCTATCCACCACAAAGCGATTCATTTTAAAATTCAGAATTGTTACCATTTTTCTCTTCCGTTCAAAAATCTCTTGAACCAAACGCATTGACACACGTTTTCATTTATTTTTGAAACTGTATCTTTCCTAGCAAAATTAGCAGTTTTATGGATTTTGTTAGTCGTCAGGATACCAAAAAACTTCTATAAAAAAAAAAATTAAAACATGATAAAAGATTACGTTTATTTATATTACACTTATTGTAAGAGACAGAATTAATCCTTTTTTTGTAGAAACCTATCGTAACCACAAACACATTCCAACGAAATTTAAAAAAAGTAGATAAAACAAACTGAAGAATGAAGAACAACAAAAACAACATAATAACTAACAGCTACAACAATACAAAAAGTTATTCAGTAGCAAAAATTACGCAACTACCAACGTAACTTATCGAGTTAGTAAAAAATATAGCCTTTTACAAATGTAGAGGCTTTCTGAAGAATAATAGGTCTCATTTGTATTTAGGATCTCCTGGTTTTTGTTCTACGGAGGCGACGCGGCAAAGGGCCGGGGCTTAATTCACTAAAATTGTAACTCTTCATTCCCCTTTGTTAGAACATAATGGTAAACAAACAAAAACTTCTAACAAAACTACGGCAATTTGTTTGTGGTTTTCAGCCTCTGGTTTTACGTGTTATGTAAAAAGAGATTGGTAAATATTGGGGTTTATATACGAATGGTTTACGTGAGGCTTAGTTACCAAGAATAATTTAACGAATTAATTTTCTAAGAAAAGTGTGTTTCTGGGCAAAAAGGACTTAATATTTATACTACTACATAATAATATGAAAGATGTGATTTAGTAACTATAGGTACTAAATCACATCTTTCATTGGTAGTTCGTCATCAAAATAAGAATGTTCAGTAGCTCCTAAATAATAAATGTCTTCTAAGAACACCGTTATGTATTCTCAGTTCCAGCTATTGTCAGAACTGGTAGTGGTTAAAATTTCCTTTGAATTTGCGACAGTCGAATAAAAAAGTGCACATTTTCTTCTGCACCGCTGTATCTCAAAGACGCCTCCTCGCTTATGAAAGAAAGGTGACGTTATTACTAGTTTGATTAAAGAGTAAAAGAGATGGAAGATGCTTGCTAGTTGCCTAGTTACATAAAAAATATTACCGCTAGCATTTTTTGAAACTCAAAATTCATTTCGGTTCAAATGAATTTGGTGCACATAGACAGAGGCGCGTTTTAATGAAATATTTTTTTCATGTTAACATCGCCATTCTAAAGTATGATTCTGGTACAGACAGTCGCGGTTGCGTCTTTTTATGTTGCAATTTAAATTAAAAACTAACGAGATGTGTGTGTGAAAAGCACATACGGGTGTAAAATAAGGTCTAAAAAATGGCAGCGCAGCCTTTTCTTAAAATGTGCTGAATTTATAAGTCGGACCTTCATCTTGAAGTGGGTTATACTTGAAGCGACTAAACACTTTAAATCATGTCCAGACGCCCACTTATGTACCTGCCAGCCTTTATCGCCAGGCCTGACATCGCCTTAAGTTATTTTATGCTAAAATGTGAAACAACGAAAAATATACAGGAGAACATAAAATTCAAGGACGGACAGAATTTATGGAGTTACTCGGCAACATTTTTTTTTTCTACGAATCTGAATATATCCACTGAATAACTGTCCATGCTAAGAGAACAACGATTCAACCTGCTGGTAATGAACATAATCAAATTGATAAAAAAAGAGCTAGCGACGGCTTAACTCACGGATAACTGTGATAGCGTGATACAGGATTTTAGTACAAATTAAGTACTAAAATCCTGTATCACGGTAACACAGTTGTCCGCAAGTTAAGCCTATACGGCCTGTTTAGGGAAACTTCTCTCAGGTGGCCTACCATGACGTCTTAAAGCAGGATTGTTTTAATCTTGATCCAGTGTGGGTAAGAGACGGAGCTATAGAGGATGTCTAGCGCCATCTCTTTCCCACACTGGAATAAAATTAAAACAATCCTGCTTTAAGACGTCATGGTAAGTCACCAGAAGTACCCTGTGTAGTGTATGTAGATATCAATATATATCGCATTACAAACCGATAATAGTATTGTGACGTTGCCTCGGGCGCACACGTCGCTTGGTTATAAGTACCGGTCCGAGTGGTGGGGAGGTTAGTCGTTGTCAGACTGTCGGACTGAGCGGTGGTGCGTTGGCGAGTCAACTAGTGTTGTTAAATGTGCATATTTTACATTGGCGACGAGGATAAAACTTAATTAAGTGGAAGTGGGGTATAGTGTAAAGTAAAAAAAAAAAAACCCCGTGGTGAGTTAAGTGAAATAATAGTGTTCCATGGGAGGAATACTAAAGTGCGCGATACTATCAGATGAGTTCCTTATCTATACCAGTACAGCCTACCTATGATTTTTAAATAATCATATTTAAATAATTGTGTTATTACACTTACCAAAGAGATGTTATGATTCAAGTAACCAAAACAATTTTATAAGTAATGGAAGTGACGACAGCCTTTAGAGTGTTACGACTCATTAGATCAGAACGCAGCTGCACTGCTAACAGTGTTTTTAAATGATTAACTTGGTTATTTTATTAGTAGTAGGTATCTATTGCTAAACTGACTATTACTGAGGTTTATAGTTTTTATAATACAAACAAGGTATTTGTGTGGATGTAATGTGGAGTCCAAATAATCACAATCACGCCTATAAAACTCACCAAGTGATATGTGTGATGTGTGTACGTCTGCTATTTATAACAAAAATCATGATCAAATCAATATCACGCTTTATTTCTCTTATATTTAAGAGATAGGCAGATGTGTTTAATAGTGGTTACTTTGGATAATTTCAAAACATAATGAAGCAAGTATGCTGGCGTAGTGCCTGAAATAGCAAAGTTATTTTTTAGTTTTGTTTATGCAGTGTAAACAGTTTATACTGATCATTAAATTGATATTATGGAAGCAGCATAGCTGGTCATTTAATTGACACTGATTGACAATATTCAGGGGAATTATATCCTCAACAGCTTTTTTGGTAATTAAACTGACGTGATAAAAGTGAGCAATGTAAAGTAAATAACACACAGTCATTGGCTAAATAAAAACCGCTTCAGTTTTTAAGCAATGATTTGAAGTGTGTAAGGTGCAGTTTCAATGGGTGTTGTCCCAATACAGTGTGGAAATGAACATGCGAAATTAATTTTTAAAAGGGTACCAGTTTGTAACATTTCATTATTAATTGGGATAAGTTACATCGATTAGATAGATGGTATGTTACAAATAAATTATGGGTAGATACGTTACGAAGTAACAAGCAAGTACTATGTCACCTTAGATATGTATTAAATATTTGGGTAGTACAATTAAGGTTGAAACCGGGACCTCACGCTTGGTTATTAGATTTGTGCTATATGAAACCAAAAGCAGTAGAACATTCCTACTGGTCATTCAATTGACAGTTGTGAAATAACAGTGATGGCAGTAGAGTATACCTACTGGTCATTAAATTGACAAGTCATCAAAGGATGACAGTTATTGCAGTAGAATATATCTACTGGTCATTAAATTGACAAGTCATCAAAGGATGACAGTTATTGCAGTAGAATATATCTACTGGTCATTAAATTGACAGTAACCGCAGTAGATTGTATCTACTGGTCATTAAATTGACAAGTCGTCAAAGGACGACGGTGGTTGCAGTAGAATATACCTATTGGTCATTTAATTGAAAAGGTGAAGGGAAACATCTTGAGGAAACGCCGATCCTAGAAAAAATACTTGGAAAGACATGTGACACTTACCACGCACTGTTTTCGCGTGGTAGGTTAAGGGCATCCATTAAATTGGAAGCATTGGGCATCCATTAAATTGGAAGCGTAATTGCAGTAGAATATAGCTACTGGTCATTAAATTGACAAGGTGAAGGAAAACATCTTGAGGAAACCGGTATGTCCTAGAACAAATACTTCGAAAGACATGTGATCCATTAAATTGGTAGCATTGGGCATCCATCAAATTAAAAGCAATTAACAACCATGAAATTGGAGGTATTGGCATCAGATTGGAGAAGAATCCGGATCATCATCATCATTTCAGCCGAGAGACATCCACTGCTGGACGTGGGCCTCCCCCGGGTGTCACCGCATTGACCGGTCCCGTGCGACTCCAGCGGATCCCCGCAACCTTCACGGCGCATAAAACGGCGCATGGCTATTACCAGATCCTCCATGGACCAGCTTGGAAAAATATGGAAAAGCAGAAACATCACAAAGGCCACTAAAGTGAGACTTTTCAGGGCTTTAGTGTTTCCCATATTTCTTTACGGTGCTGAGACATGGGCTTTAAGAGAAAGCGAGAAAAAGAAGATAGACGCCCTCGAAGTATGGTGGTGGAGGAGAATGCTTGGCATAACCTGGACACAGTCCCGAACCAACCAACGTCTCAATCCTCCAGGAACTTCGAATCAAACAGCGTCTTTCTTCCATCGTCCAATGTCGTATCCTCACTTTCTTTGGACATATCACACGTCAAGAAGACACATCTGTGGAGCGACTTGTAGTGCAGGGAAAGGTTGAAGCGGCAGGTCACCAATGCGTTGGATCGACCAAGTCAAAACTGCACTCAATGGTCCACTCCACGAATACATAAGAAAAGCCACAGTACAGGAGGAATGGCGATGGGTTGTGAAGCTTGCCACTACCCCTGATGTTACGACCACGACCACTCTGCCAAGTGTTTGACGACGAAGAAAAAGAAGATCGAATCACTGGCAACATACACTGGTCATAGACTTTCGTTTTGTGACACTGCGGTAAGTTCGACGAGAAGATACCGCGCAGCTTCCCGAAAGCTGCCCAGCCAAGTCAGATTCGACGATTGAATTTTGGCGCAACCATCGAGTCAAAAGCTCAGACCGCAGCTAAGAAGCTGGACATCTTGAATAAGGTGAGGCGAAACTTCACATCTGGACAGCTTTTAAGTTTGAACAAAGCACAAGTCCGTTCCTGTATGGAGTATTGCAGTCACTTGTGGGATGGCTCGGCAAAATACCAGCTTGCTGCACTTGACTCGGTGGAACGCAGAGCTAAAAGGCTTATAGGCGACGAGACGTTGGCAGCTTCGCTTCACAGGCTGGCTCATCGGCGTAATGTTGCCTGACTGTCGGTTTTCTACAGACTGTACTTCGGTGAGTGTGCGCAGCAGCTCCACGACCTGATCCCACCATCACCCTTTTACGAACCGGACTAGCAGACGTACTGCGGCGTACCATCCGCACTTGGTTGACATCCCGATGTGTCGTACTAAGCGCTTCTCCTCCACTTTTATTATGCGCACAGCCAAAGCCTGGAACTCTCCGCCTGCGTCTGTGTTCCCACCCATATTTAACCCGCCTGCCTTCAAAGCAAGAGTGAACAGGCATCTTCTGGGCACGCTCGTTCCATCATAGATCTCATCCATCGCTTTCCATTAGACGTGATCGAGGTCAAGAGCAGGCCCATATTGTAATATAAAAAAAAAAAAAAAAAACCTCTTTCTCGAAGTTGAACCTACCTAACTGGACCGTTTGTCCCAGGTACACGTAATATAAAGTAAAGTGTGGTGTCTCCGATCTTGATAAGAGTGGGTGTTACATGGGCGTTTAACGTGACCTTGGTTTTGTCCATGTTCATTTTGGGACCTACTCTTTCGGAAGCTCTACTGAGGTCATCGAGCATTGTGCTGGGGTCCTACAGGGTCTCGGCCATGACCACTGTATTGCCGGCATGCCGAAGGTGAGTGATGTGCTCGCCGTTGGCGTTGATGCCTGGCCCTCTCCAGTCCGGAACCTTGAAGACGTCCTCCGGTGCGGTGGTGAGCAGTTTCGGGGATGTGACGTCTCCCTATCTCACACCTCACTGCAGAAGGATAGGCCAGAGACTGGGCGTACGTATAAAACAACCTCTTCAGCTTTACAGTATTGGTGTAAATGTAAATATCAGATTCTGTACGAAGATATAGCCAGATAGAGAAGGAAGAAGCTTAGCTCTTGTCTGGGCTATCAATCATTTAAACATCTTTATTTGATGAAGCAATTTGATTACCGACCACAAAATATTGAAGATATAATATAATATTGATAAAAGTCAAAGAGGTAAGGGAAATTCTCTCGGTATATCTCATGTTGTATGAAGGAGAATGCTCATGGATATATGGAATCCCGTACCATGCTGATTTAAAATCAAACTTTGTTTTCTAATCTACACTTATAAAATTAACTCCTTCAAGAGTTCTTTTGTAAATAAAATCGGAGTTTTGGAGTAATTTTATAAAATCGAAAATAAGTTGTAAAAAAAAATAATTTGTAATAAATAATTTGGTAAATGATTTTGAAGCAAATGTCATAAGTATTTTATAATAAAAAGAAACTGTTGGAATGACTGATTAGTCGATTTATCAAAACAGTTTCTATAACATGCAAAGAGATTTAAAAATACTTTTACAAGTAATATATTTGAATGTCTTTGTACATCCCTATGACCGGTTGTGTGAACGTTATGTAAAGGGAGTATCACATTATTCATACTTCTATACCTTAAATTATATTCCCTGTAAAAAAAAAACAAATTCCTGATGCGTAATGGCGGAAAAATGAAAAAAAAAAAAACTTAAGAGTCATTGGGAAAGGAAACGGAAAATAAAAAAAAAATGAAAAGGAATATGGAAATAGGAAAACGAGATCATACTGACCCAGAGGTTAGAGTAGACTGGTTGTCTATTTAATAAAAGGGAGAATTGGTTATATAAATAAAATATAAAATGTAAATCAGTATGATTATCTAACAACTTTGAATACGGACACTGTCACTGTCGGTGGAGGGGGACACTGTCAATCGGTCAGTCTAGCGATAGACACCGTGAGAGGTGGACGTACGACTGAGCCCTTGCTGCGTGTAATAGTGAGACAGTGATATAGCGATTAGTAGTGATAGCCTTGATAGTAAACACTATAGGTAGTAAGCAGATAGTATTCTTATAGAAATCAAATTAATTAAAAGAAACTCAAATAAGGGAGGGATGTAGTGTATGTAGATATCAATATATATCGCATTACAAACCGATAATAGTATTGTGACGTTGCCTCGGGCGCACACGTCGCTTGGTTATAAGTACCGGTCCGAGTGGTGGGGAGGTTAGTCCAGCCCGACATGCTCGATGAGCCAATTAATGATCCGACCCAGCCTGTTGTTGTCCCTTGCTGCCCTCTTGTCAATGACCCACTAAGCCGAGGCCCGAACCCCACAGGGGGTGCCCTTAGTGACGGTTCATTTAATGTGTAATTCCTGTTAGTTTGTAAGCCCTGGCTGGGGGCCTTAGAGTAATTTTTGGCCACCACAGGATTGTCCGGTTAAGCAGTCAAGCAATCGTCTAGAATTGCAACTGCGAGTGGTCCCTCCTAAAATAAAAAAAAAAAAAAAAAAAAAAAAAAAAAAAAAAAAAAAAAAAAAAATGGGGAGGTTAGTCGTTGTCAGACTGTCGGACTGAGCGGTGGTGCGTTGGCGAGTCAACTAGTGTTGTTAAATGTGCATATTTTACACCCTGTACACAACATTCCACTAACAACTGGCAGTAGCCCACCAGACAAACACCTGTCTGATCAAAAGATCCTCCCTTTTCATTCGGGGATGAGGAACTTTACACTCTATTCCTCATACCCCTAAACTGCTATTTCTTTGGTTTTGCCAATCTCCAACATGCTCATGTGCTCATACGGATTTTTCTAGCAGTTATAACAATGTCGTCTTACCAGCCTTAGTTTTATCAGAAACTGGAGACAAAAGTATATGGCGTGTTTATCTTCAATAGATTCCTTGTAGAAATAATAAGTAGCTAATCATGTACTGGTAACAAGTCCCAAATCCATGTTTAACACTTCTACAGGCCATGTGGGATAACAGTTCTACAGGATGACTTTTTATCACTTTCCAAAAAAAAATGGGTATAATAGGTGAACGGAGTAAAAGCAAATGGCATACTTACTTAGTTCTTCTTATATTTTTTTTTCGAAAAAAATAATAATTGAAATTCAAATCATGCATCGTCACAATCACGCGCATTGCGTATGATTTAAAATTCAATATTTTTCATTTTATTTTTTTCAAAATTTCTCTTTGTTCTAATATGAAAAGTTTACTTAAAATTTGTAGCGTTTTTTGATGATAGATTATAAGCTGTGGAATAAGAAAAAAAAGCTACTCCGTTCACATACCCATTTTTTTGGAAAGTGATAAAAAAGTCATCCGGTATAGAGTGACAAAGAGAGAGAGAGAACCTCTCAGCGTCCCGGCCGCCACGGGAGACGCCCCGCCGCGGACGTCGGGCCACCACGTGGCCCCCGGCCACCGTAGGCGCGGGCCTGTGGACGGTGGGCTATGGGCTAGCTCGCCATCCGTCCGTCTCATAACGACAGGCCGTGTCGACGGCGCGTTCGTGTTCCACGCGCGCCTCAAAGAGAGTCAGCAATAGGAAAGGGTCCGCAAGGGCCGATGCCTGCCGGGGTTGCGGGACTGTTCGAAAGAGATACCGTGGTCCCGGAACAGAAAGGGCGATGAAGGAATATGGATGGGTTTTAGTCATTAAAAGTCTGACACTCTCTCCTGCTCCGCCCAGAGCGGGAGGAGTAATTTGATGATTTCCCATCCCAAAAAAAAAAAAAAGTCGGACTTAATGCCTTGGGCATTTTCTATCAGTCTACCTGTAAGTAAGTGAACCTGTGTGTGTAGGTACGTATGTGTTGTAGTGATACATGTAATTTTTAAAGTTCGCGCGCTTATAGTTTAAGTCGGCACCATCGTGCGGGAGCCATCGTCTGTAGGTTGGCGACCCTGAAGACAAGCTGGCGGAGAATACTTTGTTGCATCTAACTGAACGCAGTTACAATACATCGGACGCGTTTCAGAGCAGAAAACTTGCTTTGTCTCTAATTGGTTGCAGTCGCCTAGACAGTGACAGACAGGATGACATTCGGACTGATTCGATGATCGTCGGAGCAAAGAGCGAGCGAGATAACAGATACGGACATAGAGCTGTCCTGCTTGGGAGAACGAGGGGATCAGCTCTCTGGGACATCGGGACAGCAACGCGGGCGGACGTGACCTGAACGACGCTACAGCCTACAGCGGAGGCTGCAAAACGAATTTTTGGACGCCGGTTGGTTTGGTGTGGGGGGCTGGTTGAGCCACCCGAATCCTGAGTTGGTCTCCGAGAGTGTTTCACACTCTGGCATCGAACCCCCCCTCAATGCTCTGCTGGCTAAGCTGCTGGCCCTGGGTATTTCCAAAGGAATTAAAGCGTGACAGTGTAAGTGTTCAGTAAAGATCCCAATTATATTGGCGTAGGTAAGTGTTGTCTTCGTCCCCTTTGCTTCAAAGTAACCCCTATCTTAAAGTTGACCTGAACTTGTTGTTGGCTCTTACTTAATTGACTTTGGTGCGGAATAATAAACGGTAGAGGTACTGTGTTTATAGATACAGGTATGTTTATGTTTGGGGAGTCTTTATTGAGTGGTCAAGTGTAATAATGAAAGCAGTAGAGGTTGGTTTAGGAGGATAGTTATTGTTGTAACTATATAGACGCAAACCAGCTTTGATTTTTTTTAGTCGCATTAAAGTTGTTGTCAAGCACACACGCATTTCATTCAATAAAAATCCAGTCAAGCACTTTGCAACCTTAATACAAGCACCATATGGTCGAAATCGAGCCGGATTGTAGTGCAAAGTAGTGATCGTGTTCGGGTGTCGAGAACAAAGGACTGCCGCATTCCTTAGATAAGAAGTGAACCGAGTGGTCATTAGCTAACGAGTTTAAGGATTTTTTGTGCAAGTTATTTACAATAATATTAACGAAGAAATCTGTACATCGTTCGCGTGTTCATAACATCACATTGTTTTTGAAAATTATTGAGTTGTTTGTGTTTATCAAAGATGTCTACGTCAGAACAATTACTGGGAGTATTAGAAGAAATAGCCAACATATTACAAAAAACACAAACAAACTTAAAGAAATGTCCTAAGCAGAGATTGACACAAGGATATATCGAGACACGATTAAAATGCTTAGAAGAATATTGGAACAAATTTACTACCACCCACCAAGAATTAATAAAAAGTACGACTAAGGAAAATCGAAATACAATAAGCTATTTTGCGAATGAAGACTATTATGTATGCGAAGATCTTTATTTATCTATGCAAGCGGACCTTAAAGACTTATGTTTACAACTTTCGTACGCCAGACCGTCATGCAGTTCAGGTGCACATGAATCGTCAGGGACGTTTACGTCACAACTTAGATTGCCGAAAATTGAACTACCGAAATTTACGGGACAGTACGAAGAATGGTCCTCTTTTCACGATTTATTTATGTCATTAGTTCACAAAAATACTTCGATTAGTGACGTACAAAAACTACACTACTTAAAAGCTAGCATTGGGGGTGAAGCAGAGGTGCTACTGAGACATATTCAGATAACGGAAAGCAATTACTCGCAAGCCTGGACCGCACTGAAACAAAGATATGGAAACAAACGCATCATAGTAAACGCAATTATTAAACGATTGTTTAATCAAAGAAAAATAAATACGCAGAGTGCCAGTCAAATTAAATCGTTGTTAGACACAACTCACGAGTGTATTAATAACCTCAATAATATGTCAGTTTCCACGGAGTCTTGGAGTCCTATGATAATATTTCTTGTTGTACAGAAATTGGACCAAGAAACTCACAAAGACTGGGAGGAATATTCCTATCAAGAAGATTTAGAGGACTTACCTAAATGGGACAGCTTGAAGAAGTTCTTAGAGTCGAAGTTCCGCACACTTGAGCTTGTGTCACCAGCTGCACCTGCAAGAGAAAAACCTAAAGAAAAATCATTTGCTGCCACGGTTACTACGTCAACTGAAAAATCATGTATTAAGTGCGAAGAGCAACATACATTGTGTCATTGCAAACAGTTTACGGACATGAACGTCAAAGACAGGAATGAGTATGTGAAGAAAAATAGATTGTGCTATAATTGCTTATTACCGGGGCACGCAGTGTTCAGATGCCGAGTTCCTACGAACTGCCGTATCTGCAACAAACGACATCATTCTCTCCTTCACGAGAAAAGGGAAGATGTTTCAAAGACAGAGAATGAGTCGGCTACCACATCCACTGCAACTTCAAATGTGTCTGTGAATCACACCATTGAAGACAATACAACAACAACAATGACGGCACAACACAGTAATACAAAGATGACGGCGCTGCTAGCAACTGCAATGGTGAAATGTAAGAATGAAGAAGGACACATCATTGTACTAAGAGCGCTTATCGATCAAGGATCGCAAGCATGTTTCATTAGTGAGAAGGCGGCTCAGCTTCTGAAACTCAAAAGGCAGTCAGCGAGAGGCAGTGTAATCGGAGTGGGATCTACTAAAACAGATGTCAAGCAAGTGGTTCACCTACAGGTTATATCAAGAGTAGAAGACAATTTCTGTCTTAACATACAAGCCTATGTGATGAATAGACAGTTGACCACTAAGTTACCAAAAATCGCTGTATACACTGATGTTGAGCACTTAAAATGTCTAAAACTGGCAGATCCGACTTACCATTTACCAGGGTCGGTCGATCTTCTGCTAGGAGTGAGAGAATATGCAGACATTTTACAATCGGAGCTAATCAAAGGTCCACCAGGCACACCATGCGCACAACGAACCAGCCTGGGTTGGATTTTATTTGGAGAGATACAAAACAAAGACGAAGACAACTCTTTTCTTGTCATGCACCATCACGTAGATATGGATAATATGTTAAAAGCACTGTGGGAAATAGACACTGATACGAAAAGAAAATACACACAAGAAGAGCAGTTATGTGAAGACATTTACAAAAAAACATATACAAGAAATGAAGATGGTAGATACGTCGTTACCTTACCTTTCAAAACACAAAACCCTAAATCACCAGACGGTAATACACGTGAAATAGCAATGCGTCGATTATTACAATTAGAAAGAAAATTTGCAAAACAACCTGAGTTAAAAGAAGAATATGTAAAAGTGATAGAAGATTACGCAATGCTAAATCACCTGGAAGAAGTACCTGCAAAAGAAATTAACACAAAGAAAGCTGTCTACTTACCTCACCACGCAGTTGTCCGATATGATAAAGAGACCACCAAAACAAGAGTGGTCTACGATGCTTCCTGTAAGGGTTCCAACAACATCTCACTTAATGATGAATTGCTAGTTGGACCTTTAGTACAAGACGACCTTCGCAGCATAATAATGAGATGGAGGATGCATGCAGTTTGCTTTGTTGCCGACATTGAAAAAATGTATAGAATGGTACGACTGTCCAGAGCCCATACAGATTTCCAACGTATCCTGTGGAGAAAAGACCCATCTGAACCTGTTAAAGATTACCGTCTACTTACCGTAACGTTTGGAACAGCTCCAGCACCCTACTTGGCATGCAGAACCTTACTTCAGCTGGCTGATGATGAGGGTCAAAATTATCCTGTCGCTACACAGATGATGTCAGATTTTTACGTCGACGATCTCCTGTCTGGAACGGACACTGTAGACACGGCTATTGAAGCCAGATACCAGCTGAAGGAGATGATGAAAAGAGGCGGTTTCGTGTTAAAGAAATGGTCATCAAACAACGTAGACTTCATGAAATCCATACCACCAGACAAAAGATCTCAAAATGCACTTGTTGATTTGAATATCGCTGGAAAAGTGAAGACGCTGGGAATCCTCTGGAACCTGAATACAGACAAATTTGAATATAAATTTAGCTTGAAACCAACAGAAGGCGCTGCAACCAAGCGAATAATTTTCTCAAATGTGCAAAAATTATATGATCCTTTGGGATGGTTGTCGCCAAGCGTAATTACAGCTAAGTTGTTAATGCAAAAACTCTGGCTAGAACAAGTGAGCTGGGATGATCAGATTAGTCAAGACTTACAAGATGAATGGATACACATAAGATCTGATTTGGAAAATATAAACGACATAAGCGTAGATAGATGGATACATACAACAGCCAAAAACAAAGAATGTATTCAGTTGCATGGATTCAGCGACGCATCATCACGTGCGTATGCAGCAGTTGTTTACGTGAGAGTAACTTGCCCTGACGGTGAAATTTATACCAATCTGATGGCAGCAAGAACACGAGTTGCTCCTTTAAAAACTATTTCCATTCCCCGACTCGAATTGTGTGGAGCACTGCTGTTGTCACAATTATTATCTCATGTTAGTGGGGCAATGAAAATACAAAAATCACAAACATTTGCTTGGACAGATTCTTCAATTGTCTTGGCGTGGTTGTCTGGCGAGCCCTTCAGGTGGAAGACATTTGTGGCAAACCGGGTGGTGGAGATACTGGACAACGTCAGCTGCAATCAATGGTATCATGTACTATCTAATGAAAATCCTGCCGATATTGCTTCTCGAGGGTTACCTGTAGAAGAATTGAAAGAATGTCATTTGTGGTGGAAAGGGCCAAGCTGGCTGAGCATGGGAGAAATCAAATTCAGTCGGCTGGAAAACACACAAACTGATGAAGAAAAGAAAACAAGTAAAGAGTTACAAACGAATTTAAAAATAAATAACACTGAAAATGAACACAAGAACACAAGAATGATAGATCAATTTACACAATTTAATAATTTAAAGGAACTACTTACAGCCATATGCTACTGTCGAAGATTTCTAAATTATAAACGCAACATAGTTATGTCTGAAGACCAAAAATATGTCACGACAGAGGAACTTGAAGAGTCACTACATAGATGTATAGAGATAGCACAACAAAACGATTTTGAAGAGGAAATTCAAACACTAACAAGCAGAAATGAAGTAAAGAATAGAAGCCCTCTAAAATCTTTGAACCCCTATATAGATGCCAAAGGAGTCTTAAGAGTAGGAGGAAGACTAAGAAATGCAGAAATTGCATTAGAAAGTAAACACCCAATCATACTTGCAAATACAAATGAATTGACTCGATTGATCGTGAAGAATGCACACGCAGAAACACTTCATGGAGGAGTACAATTGATGTTGGCCTACATCAGATCCAGATACTGGATACTACGAGTCAAAGACGTCGTGAAGGCATGCATCCGACAATGTCTAGTATGTGCTAAACATAGTGCCACATCAAAGCAACAACTAATGGGTGATCTACCGAAAGAGCGCGTTACTCCAGCCAGACCATTCCTTCATAGTGGAGTCGATTTTGCAGGGCCATTTCAGGTATTGATATCAAAAGGGAGAGGTGCTAGAACCAATAAAGCATATATAGCCATTTTTATCTGTATGGCAGTCAAAGCAGTACATCTTGAATTGGTCAGCAATTTAACAGCAGAAGCATTTATTGGTGCATTTAGAAGATTTACATCTAGACGAGGCAAATGCGCCCACTTATGGAGCGATCAAGGCAGGAACTTTGTCGGCAGTAGTAAAGAACTCATGGCTGCATTACAAACCGCGCAATGTGAGCTCCCAAGAGATATAGCAGACACATTAGCAAAGGACGGAACCCAATGGCATTTCATACCCGCGTACAGTCCAAACTTCGGCGGTCTCTGGGAGGCAGGTGTGAAATCAATTAAACACCACTTGAAAAGAGTTCTCACAACAAACCTAACGTTTGAAGAACTGACAACCTTACTGTGTCAGATTGAAGCCTGTTTAAATTCCCGCCCTCTCACCCCTGCAGATGAGTCAGATATAGACGCAATAGAAATGCTAACCCCAGGTCATTTTCTAATTGGAGAGTCTCCAATTGTTGTGCCACACCCAAACCTAGAAAATGTAAAAACCACTTACCTTTCACGCTGGCAACACATGCAGAGGCTCCTTGGAGATTTCTGGAAAAAATGGCAAACAGAATATTTAACACGTCTGCAGCAAAGACCTAAATGGATGAAACAAAAAACAGAATTAGAAAAGGGACAAATAGTACTTATAAAAACAGACAACTTACCACCTGGAAAATGGCAATTAGGAAGAATAATTGAAAAACACCCTGGACCAGATGGTCTGACTAGGGTCTATAGTGTAAAGAGTGGAGATAGTGTCATTAAACGATGCATTACTAAATTGTGTCACTTACCTATAAACTGTAATGATGATTCTTAACTTTTCCAAAATTTACTTACCTTACTTTGCTCTGCCATTGTATCACATTCGTAACTGTAAAAAAAACTTAATTAAAACATGTTGTATATGTATCTATAAGGAAACTTAATCAACGCATATAAACCTACCTGTAATGTTGAATTGTTAACGAATCTAAATACAAATTAAAAAATAATGTTTAATAATCGATAACGTTGTACTTACCTTACTTGCTTTAGAAATCACAGTACCAGCCTTTGTTAATAATACAATTTTGCTTGTTATGTTCTTTTTGTTGAAAGGACTCGATAGTCCTTTGGGGGCCGGTATGTTGTAACTATATAGACGCAAACCAGCGTTGATTTTTTTTAGTCGCATTAAAGTTGTTGTCAAGCACACACGCATTTCATTCAATAAAAATCCAGTCAAGCAATTTGCAACCTTAATACAAGCACCAGTTATTATCATAGACAGATAAAGTTATACTGTCTACCTACAAGCTGTAAATGGACCCTTCACGAACCCGTCAACCAAGCATTATGTACATCAAACTAAGTAACTTTACGCAAAAATTATTGCTGGGAAACGACTTTTCTTTTTGGGGTGAATAATCCTACGTATTAAACTTGTATTTTTTTTTAAACTCGTGAAAAGTATTGAACTTAGACCCCCAATATCTCCTATCTCTCTCTCTTCTATTAAAAGATTCCAAGGTATGGTCTAGAACAAAAAAAAAAATACCGCAATGACTGGGAGAACAAATGCCTTTCGGCTTCTTAAGGGTACTTTAACATTCATGTTGGCTTTTATAATTATTAAAGGCTTTCATGAATAATACCACGGGTTACTACACATATTATAGATGACTAATTTTAGATTTAATATTTGTTTACACGGCGGACTTCCGGTAGAAAATAAATATTAATTCTATTTCCGTTTATAAAAAGGAAGTCTGTAGTTTTGTATAAAATTATTAAGAAAATAGTTCCGGTAGTGACGTAAATTGCGCTCCCCACTTGGAGCGCCCCACTTTGAAATGTCTTTGTTCGAATCAGTTTAAAAACGAGATGTAACGATGTTTAGAGTTAGTTGATTTTTATCAAATAAAGTGCTTAGTCGTTACGCTGCTTGTTTTCTTCCTTGAGACCACACTGGTAATCTTATATCAGAAGTGGGATCAACCAAGAAAATTCGGTGGACTTATTTGTGAGAAAAATAGACTGTAAGGTGTTTGTGCAGTGAAGTGATCATAAAAGTGGAATTATTTTTCTTTAAACTGTACGGTGTGGTTGTGGTTGTATGGACTTGCGAAGAAGTAAAACAAAAGTGTACGTACATTTTCTTTTTGATTTCTGAAACTATAAAACTGTGAACAGTGAAGTTTGCCGGTGTGGTGAAGTATTAATTTAAATTATGCCGAGACGTAAACGCGATAAAAGCAGTGATTCTTCGACTAGTGATACTGATGATTCGTATAAAGAGAGACGAGTGAGGCGACGCCGTCATAAGGATGAAAAGCGACGTTCACGCTCAAAAAGCCGGATGCGTTCCCACAGTAGACGCAAGGGCCAGAAGAACAAGAAATCGAACAGGTCAAAGCGGATAAGGGAAAGTAGGAGTCCTAGTGTGATACCATCGACAGTAGACCTAGGTGAATCTACGTTGGATAATAGCAGTCCACCCCAAACCCCTGGGGCGGTTACCGAATCTGTGACCCCGGTTATCAATGCAGAGGAAAGTACGAGGGATGTCTGCGAGGAATCGCGTGCAGGTACAAGTGGAAGCAGTGTAGTGGACGATGGACAAGGGAAGACGGCACCAGGCTCATCGGGGGGTATGTTAAATAATTTTCTTAATATGAATGTTCCAATGAATTTTCAGGATTTATTAAGTTTTATTTCATCTTGTGTGAAACCTTATCATTCTATCAAATATAATTATGATAAAAATATTATTCCTGAATTTGACCCGTCTATTCAAAACCATAGAATAGATAACTGGTTAGTGAAAGTCAATGAATGCTCTCAAATCTATGGTTGGTCTGATCAACAAACAGCCCATTTTGCCCTGCCACGGCTTGTAGGTCACGCCAAAAAATGGTACGAGGGTTTAAAAACTATAAAATATACATGGTTAGAGTGGCAGGAACATCTTAAAAGAGCTTTTCCTACCGATAGTAACTACGGAGCTTTGCTAAATGAGATGTTAGGGAAAAAGTATAATGTAGGTGACTCTCTTGACGAGTATTATTACAATAAAATGATTCTATTAAATGCATGTGACATATCAGGCAAGAAAGCTGTAGATTGCATCATATATGGTTTAGAAGATCGCACCTTAAGAGCTGGTGCATCTTCGGCCCGCTTTGCCCAGCCAGAAGACTTATTAAAATATCTAAAGGACATGTGTCGGGAACAAAGAGATGTAGTACCTAAATTAAATAAATTAAAATCTCCTTTACCAAATACTTCCACTCTGATTTGTAATAACTGTAACATGAAGGGCCATCGTGCTAGTCAGTGTCGTAAATCAACTAATGGTTCTGAGATATTGTGTTTTAACTGCAAAGAGGCTGGTCATCGCATATTTCAATGTCCGAAACCAGTTTTAAAATGTGAACATTGTCAAAGATATGGCCACAAATCAGATGACTGTTTTAGTAAAAAAAAGGGGAACCAAACTGAAAATAAAAAAGAAAATCAAAATAAACGGGTTATGTTGACAGCTACTTCAAAATCAAAAACTTTACAAAATAAATATTATAAAAATGCTTTTATTAATAACAGTAATTCACCAATCCAATGTTTCATTGATTTTGGAAGCGAGTGCACTCTTATTAGTGACTCAATAGCAAACCAATATAATTTGACAATTTGTACTAATTCTTTACCGGTCATAAGTGGTGTTGGTGAGGCTCGCATTACAGTTTTGGGTGAAACTCGATTATTGTTATCCATAGATGGTGTTGAGGCTTTGATCACAACATATGTTGTTTCATCTGAGCAATTACATGTTCCTATGCTAGTGGGACAGAATTTTACTGAATTGCCACACATTTTAGTTATAAAGACAGATAGTGCTCTTGAAATTTTGAAACGCAATGTCTTTTGTAATACAAACTTGCCTGATATTGAACATGAGGCTGGCGATGTCATAAAGCTATTTGCCAAGTCGAACTTTTCTTGCACTGATGTAGGGTTAATTAAATGCTACACTACGACTGATGAAGATTCCATAATATTCGTGCCAGGTAGTTACAGAGTTTATCAAAATTGTCAATATTGGATTAAAGAAGGGGTCTATAAAGTAATGGATAAATCGTGTGAGATATCTCTGGTAGTTTTAAGCAATAAAATGTTACAAATTAAAAAAGATACATTAATGGTACGAGCTAACAAAGTTCAGTATAACAAAAATATTGAAAAATTAAACTGTTTACATATTCAAACCAATTGTAATCCCATAGATACTAACGATATTAACATTAATCAAGAGCTATCACTAAAAGAAACCGAAACTGTCAAGAAATTAATAACAAAGTATAGAAAAACATTTGCCCAAAATCTTTCGGAATTAGGTTGCACTAGTATAAGTGAAATGGAGATAAAGTTGTCCAATAGTACTCCAGTTGTTTATAGACCCTATAGGTTAAGCTACAAAGAAAGGCAGTTAGTTCAAGATATGGTTAAGGAGTTATTACAAAATGACATTATTGAGGAATCTTCATCATCCTATGCTAGTCCAATTATACTCGTGTCAAAGAAAACTGGAGGACATCGCTTGTGTATAGACTATAGAACTCTTAATAGTCGTACAGTTAAGGATCATTTTCCACTCCCATTGATAGATGATCAGTTGGATCAGTTGAGCGGCAGTAAATACTATACTACCTTAGATCTGATGAGTGGCTACTACCAGGTACCCATAAGAGAGGAATGCCGACATGTCACAGCATTTGTCACCCCTGACGGCTTGTACCAATTTAAGAGGATGCCCTTTGGCTTAGCCAATGCGCCCTCAGTATTCCAGAGGACTATGGCTCGAGCCTTGAGTTTGAATCGTGCTCAAGAGTCGAGTGATAGTAAGGGTAAACCTGCTTTGGCTTATATGGACGATTTAATAATACATTCTAAAGATTTCGAGCAAGGGGTCCAAAAATTAGAAGATACTTTTAACTTACTAAATGAGGCAAATTTAACGTTACATGTCAAAAAATGTTATTTTTTTCAAACCTCCATAGATTACTTGGGTTACGAAATTACAAGCGAGGGAATTAAGCCGGGTAAGGTTAAGATTGAGGCAGTAAGAAATTTTCCCATACCACGAACTGTACACGAAGTCAGGCAATTTATAGGCCTTGCCAGTTATTTTAGAAAATTTATTGACAAGTTTTCTATAATCGCCCGGCCGCTAACTGATCTAACAAGAAAGAGCTGTCCATGGAGATGGGAAGATGAGCAGATGGTAGCTTTTGAAAACCTTAAATCTAAATTAATAGAACGCCCCTTATTGACCCTATACAATCCAAACTTCATCACAGAGTTGCATACTGATGCGAGCAAAATTGGACTGGCAGGTATACTTTTACAAAAAGAAAATGATCAAGCCCCCCTAAAACCAGTCGCATATTTTAGTAGAAAAACTACCATTGATGAACAAAAATTTCATGCATATGATCTCGAAACATTAGCTGTTGTTGCTTCACTCCATCGCTTCCGTGTTTATTTACTAGGTCTAAAATTTACTATTATGACTGACTGTAATGCCTTGAGATCCACTTTTTCTAAGCGAGATCTTTTACCGCGAATAGCTCGCTGGTGGTTGGCTTTACAGGAGTATGATTGTGATATTGTTTACCGCCCTAATCATGCTATGACCCATGTTGACGCGTTGAGTAGGAACCCTATCGATATAAATGATTTAAATAGTGAAGTAGATTTAAGAGTCCTAAATATTGCTGAAGAAGACTGGTTGCTAAGTGTACAATTATCAGATCCCAAATTATGTTTTATAAAAGAGATTTTGAACGACCCTAAATATAAAGATGTTATTGACATAAAACAAAATTTTGTTATGAAAGAGAACCGGTTATTTAGACGGGTTAAGGATGAATTAAAATGGGTAGTCCCAAAGGGGGCTAGGTGGCAAATATGTAAACAAAATCATGACGACATTGGTCATTTTTCCGTCGACAAAACGTTTAGTAAAATTAGCAAAGATTTTTGGTTTCCGAAAATGAAAAGATTTATTACTAAATATGTAAAGTCTTGCATTCATTGTGCTTATGGGAAAATGCCAGCTGGCAAGAAAGAAGGGTTTTTACATTCTATACCCAAAAATGATATTCCTTTTGAGACGGTTCATATTGACCACCTAGGCCCCTTCGTAAAGAGTTCCAAAGGTAACGTTTATTTACTTGTACTGGTAGATGCGTTTACCAAATTTTGCATAATAAAGCCATTGCGCACCTTAAAGTCAAGTCCGACTATTAGGGCACTCGAAGAAATTTTCACAACTTTCGGCTACCCAAAACGTTTGATCTCAGATCGGGGTACTTCATTTACCTCTGATGAATTTCGTAGGTTTTGTGAAAAACACCATATTAGGCATATCTTAAATGCAGTTGCTTCACCTCGAGCCAATGGCCAGGTGGAGCGCTATAATCGGACAATTTTAGGGTCATTATCAACATACACAGACAAATTAGGTGAAACAAAATGGGATACTGAATTAGGTAATATTCAATGGGGTTTAAATAATACATTAAACAAAGGCACTGGTAAAACCCCAGCAGAAGCATTGTTTGGTCGGAACCTAACTCATAGTAGCGAAAATGTTATGAATGAGATATTTGTAGATACTAGACCGATAGATAGTAATATAGAAGAAATAAGGGCCGATGTAAGTCAACATATTTTACAGGACCAACATAAACAAAAAGATAGATTTGATAGAACTCGTAAAGATGCCAGAAAATATGCAATTGGGGATTTAGTCAAAATTCAAAAACAAGTAGGCCAAAATGAAGGCAAGAGCAAAAAGTTGGTACCAGTGTATTCTGGTCCCTACAGGGTCTCAAAGGTTTTAGACAATGACAGGTATGAAGTATCAAGCATACCGGGTTCTAGCATTGGCAAAAAACACTATAGCAATGTTTGGGCAGTAGATCAGATACAACCATGGATTAGCACTAGCATAAATGAACCTAGTACTGAATCTGAATCTGACGAAGAATTATCAGGTTGATAGGATGTAAAGAAACAAAATAAAAGAGGATTGATTATTAAAATATTTTATTGATATATGGTCTGTTTGGTGTATAATTATGTGCAAGTAGTGATGTAATTTCCGCCTCTGCTTATCTAAAAACAAAAAAAAAGAGTTGAACATTATTATAATAATTATGTTAACTTATTAAATGTATGTATGTATGTATAATAGTCAAAGTGTTTATGATGGATATAATGATGAATAATAGTATAGTAAAGATGTGTTACTTACATGATGAGATAGAAGTCGTGGGGTGGTCGGTTTGGTTGGCGAAGTCCACGTTGCAACCAGTGGTCTGGTTGGAAGACGTTGGGTGGTCAGCCTCCGGCGAAGTCTCACGGTGTGTCTCCCAATGATAGACATAGGTCACCTATTGGAAGTCGTACAGTGGCCGGCAAGTAAAGGCACTTTGTCCGGTGAAGCTTGCGATGCAATGGGTGGCAGATGTATTAGAGTATATTGTTGAACTGAATACTGATTGAAAGATTTTGAGATAATTAGATACGATTTAATTGTATTTTTCTTTTCATTATCATTGTCAAAATTAGTTTGAGGACAAACTAAATGTCAGGAAGGCCGATTGTTGGCTTTTATAATTATTAAAGGCTTTCATGAATAATACCACGGGTTACTACACATATTATAGATGACTAATTTTAGATTTAATATTTGTTTACACGGCGGACTTCCGGTAGAAAATAAATATTAATTCTATTTCCGTTTATAAAAAGGAAGTCTGTAGTTTTGTATAAAATTATTAAGAAAATAGTTCCGGTAGTGACGTAAATTGCGCTCCCCACTTGGAGCGCCCCACTTTGAAATGTCTTTGTTCGAATCAGTTTAAAAACGAGATGTAACGATGTTTAGAGTTAGTTGATTTTTATCAAATAAAGTGCTTAGTCGTTACGCTGCTTGTTTTCTTCCTTGAGACCACACTGGTAATCTTATATTCATTACCATGTATCTGCACCATCATCGTCATTATTAGCCTACAGCAGCCCACTGCTTTACTAAAGAAAGAAGAAGAATAAATAAATAAATATTGCTGGACATTACACACTGCACCATCTAGTGCCACACTAAGCAACGAGGTTTGTGTCGTGGAAACCAGATAGTTCATATACTACATAGATACTTTTTGTTTGGAACTACATACTTATTATACATGTCGGATCCGGTCATGAGTACGGACGGGCAAATGGATCGAAAGCGCGCCAGTGGTGACATCACGCGACCTACTTACCGGTCTACCCCACCATGGCGGCTTTTACAGAGTCCTGATGTTGACAGCTCGCAGCGAGGCGGACATTCTGGGTCTGCTCGCAGCGGAGTTAAGACGTCTTGAAACTGTACACGATTCATTGTGCCTAGTGTTAATGTGTGAAAGTGTAATGTCAAGTTATTTGTTAGACTCAGTGTATCTGTTTGAGAAGAGTAACCATGGAGTTTCTTGCCGGTTCTTCTCCATGGAAACTACTATACCGAACCGTGCAATGCGAAATAAAATAGTGTATCGCATCCAGTGTGTTTTCATAGCACGAAACCCGTCTACAGCCCACATAAGCTCGAGCCTAGTGAAATAAATTCCTGACAATCCGACATCAGAATTGGGATAAAATCGTGCTAATGAAATCATGTCGCGGGGACAGTGTCAATAACAATCCGTGTCAACTGTGTAAAAACCGAAAAAGTGCCGAATAAGTTCGCGTAAAAAAAAAAAAACGGACAAGAAAGAGGATAGACCGGTTAGTGTGCTCAAAACACCCACCCGCAATAATTTTAGTTTATCCGTGATCATGGTGCTTGCAACAGCGCCGAAATAAAACAGACAGTAAACAAGTGATATTTACCATGTGAAAAAAACGGGATACACAATGCCGGTTTTTAGTGTTAATGACAATCAGTGACGGTTACTTTTTGAAACGCAAAACAAAGACTTCGTATCGTTTAGACTTTGTATCGTTTACAAATTCTTAAAACTAGCCAGTTAATAGCAAGATAGTGTTATGGAACAGGGAAAAGAATTGTTCAGTGCCAAATTCATGTACACACTGCAAACTAGTTCGGTTTGCAGGGCACACTAACATAGTTATTGGTGTGTAAAATCAACGTGGTCTGGCTTCGCCTATTTATTAGTGTTTGCGCTTCACAATAACCCGTTGTCCACCCACACACTTGCAATTTTTTGTCACTTGATGTTGCATGAATATGAAGCATAAATTTAGCCATTTTAACAATCGTCTCCGTGGCGCAATGGTCGGACGTGCGGTTAACGATACCTTACGCCGCCGCCAGCGCGTAGCGCCGTAAGTTCGAATCAGTCTGCGCGCGCGCTCCCACCGTGCGAACGTGAGTGAGTGTTTACGAGTAACGAATAAAATACTAGCACTATTATTACGTATCTCGAGGCGTCGTAATGGTTCAGTGTAAGTTGTGTAAGTTGTCACTGGCCCGAGTTAAAGGGGACAGTACCATTAAGTGTAACGGGGAGTGTGAGGGTGTCTTCCACAAAAAATGTACGATTAAAATGAAGGGATTCAGTGACGCCGGTCTTTGTGATGAATGCCAAGTCTCGCAAACCCACCGGCCGTCGCCCATAGAAGTCGATATGTCGAAGACCACGCCGGAGAAATTGTTAGCTGAAGTTAACGAAAAGCTAGCAATAGTCTTTAACATGAAAAAGACTCTGGAGGCAATGTCTGATGACATAAGTTTCTACGCTGACAAATACCAAGAGTTAATAGAAGAAAAGGAAAAAACCGATAAGAAGATTAAAGCGCTGGAACATAAGAACGTGCATTTGGAGACCACTAACAAAGCTCTGGAAGAAAGGATAGCTTATCTAGAAGTACGTGAGAAAGAAAAAAATGTAGAAATATTTGGCTTAGAGGAACAGCAAAACGAGAATCTAGAAAATACGATTAAAACAATAACAAGTAAGCTAGGTGTGGCTGATGGCATGATATGTGAGGCAAGGAGGGTGGGCGAAGAAGTTAAAGCCGAGAACAACCAGCGCGAGAAAAAACCGCGGCCAATTGTTATTACATTGGCTACGCGAACTGCCCGCGACAAATGGCTAGCTACACGAAAAACCCACCAGCTAACCAATAATGATATATCTGCCAGCGGAAATAACCAACGTATTTATGTGAATGAGGATCTTACGAAACACACGCGCAATTTATTATGGACTGCAAAAAATGAGCTGAAACCAACATTTAAATATATTTGGGTGCAAAATGGAAGGGTGCTGATAAAAAAAGATGACCCGAATGATTCAAAAATAAGATCAATTCGCACCTTAAGCGATATAAACGTACACGTAGCAAATAAGTGACGTGTTTAATGTACAATGTTATTATAACTGGATACTCATTTTATTCGATTTCGACGAGCAGGCATCATACGTCAACTCTAATGTTAAATACAGTAAGTACACATGTGTAGATAGCTGGCAAAAAGAATTACTAAAATCGGACAATAATCTGAATATTATTCATGTAAACATAAGATCGCTCAGAAAGAATTTTAATGAATTACTTGTCTTAATAAATAATAGCCAGGAGAAACTGGATATAATAGCACTAACAGAGATTAATATACGGCAACAGGAATTATCTTTATACAATATAGAAGGATATGACACATACATAAGTACAAGAGAAACGAGAAGAGGAGGAGGGATATTGTTATATGTAAACAACAAACTAAACTTTACTGCAAACATAATTAAATCTAATTATTACGAGATGATACATGGGCAGCTTTTTCAAGAGGGAATGAGAGTTATTCATATTGTGGTTATCTACAGGCCACCAATGACAAATAAACATGGATTTATTGATGAAGTACACAAGTTACTGTCCGAGATTCCGGCGGGCTGTGAGGTGATATTGATCGGCGATACGAACATAGATCTATTGCGCAAAACCGGTTCTAGTGCGATTAGTAAATACACAAACAATATGAGCGAAATTGGTATGGAATGTGCCATAAGTGATGTAACGCGGGAGGAGGTGTACGGAGAAAAAGTGACACGGTCGTGCATCGATCATGTGTGGGTTCGAACTCAACGTGCAATATCTTCGTATGTGTTAACGTGTAAGTTGTCGGATCACTATGTTATCGGTGTGTGCGTGGCTAGTAACTCGGAATCGAGCTGTTATCCATCAAGTTGTGTGCATTCTCATAGGACTGTTATATGTGATAATAAGGTATTAGAAAGACTTGAAAATGTATCATGGTCAGAGCTTTTGAATTGTAAATGCCCATTAGACCTGTACAACAGACTTTGTTCAATATTCTCTAATGTTTATGATGAGGCTAAAATCCAAGTATCTGTCTGTAATAAGCGAAAAAGTAAACCCTGGATTACAAAACAACTTAAAAACATGATTAGTACTAGGGACAAGCTATTTAGATATTGGAAAAGTAAACCGAAAGATATGAACTTGCGGATTCAGTATACTAGGTGCAGAAATAGGGTAAATAAATGTATTAATAAAGCGAAAAATAAATACCGTCAGGAAGAAATAAAAAAGTGTAACAAAAATATTAGGAAAATTTGGGCTAAAATCAACTCGTGGATAGGAAGAGAGAAAAAGAGTGTAGATTCTGTTGTTTTAAAATATCTAGGAAAGACGGAAAGTACAATTAATATTTGTAATAAATTTTCTCAAACATTTACCAAAGAAATTCTAGATTTAAAACATATCTGTAGTCATAAGTTTTTAGACAGGTCTAGCTATATCAATAACAGTAATATGTCATTACGGTTTCAAAAAGCGTGCCCAAAGGATGTAGATAAAATTATAAATATGCTAAGTAGTGATAAGTCTGAAGGTATAGATAAAATTAGAGTAAAGGAAATAAAAATTTTGAAATCAAAGCTGAGCCCCGTTATAGCTTTATTCATTAACTTATGTGTTGAAAATGGTTTATATCCCGATCAGTTAAAAGCAGCATTAATTAGACCTATATTTAAACAAGGTGTGCACAGTGATTACTCAAACTATAGGCCCATAGCCATACTGTCTGTAATAAATAAAATTGTGGAAAAGTTCATTGTGAACCAGGTTAGTGCTTTCCTGGAGAAGAACAATATATTGTCAAATGCACAACACGGTTTCCGACGTGGACGAAGCACGGCAACGGCTTTGGCACAGTTTGCGGACGACGTCAATGAATGTTTAGATCAAAGGAAGCAGGTGGTGGTGGTCTACATTGATTTCAAAAAAGCATTTGATACCCTGGAACATCACCAGCTGCTTCAAGCCATGGAGGAATGTGGCGTCGCGGGGCCACTTAATAGGTGGTTCCGTGCCTACCTTACAGGTCGGGCGCTGCGAACTGTCATTGACGGCGTCGTTGGAGAGCCCAGATACGTCACATGCGGTGTGCCAACCGGTTCCGTGTTTGGTCCCGTCGGATACATCATGCATGTCAACAGCATGTGCAATGTGGTACGAAACTCACGCATATATATGTATGCTGATGATACTTGTTTAGTGTATGCGGATAAAGAATTGGATGTAATTGAAAGGAATATCCAGGAGGATTTCACTAATATAATTAAATGGGCTCATGATAATGGGATCATAATAAATATAAATAAAACAAAGTGTATGCGTATACGGTCACCTTATCTTAAGAACTGTGGACGTCCGCCGCGCGTGGTGGGGCATAGTTATGAGTGCCTGCACAATGACGACGCGACGAATTGTGCGTGTGCATATATTGAGGTGGTGGAGGATTACAAGTACTTGGGTTTAGTTATAGATAACAGCTTCTCGTGGAAAACACACATAACACACCTCTGTGATAAACTCAGATTAGTGCTTGTAAAGTTCCACCACCTTAGTTTTGTACTGGATAGGGCCACTTTGTTCACGGTCTACTATGCGCTGGTGGACTCGCTACTTTCGTATGGATTGGCATGCTATGGGAATACATTTAAAACTTATTTAGATAAAATAAAATTATTACAAATAAGATTTATGAAATTATTAGTTAATGAAAACACAAAAAAACGCTGTAAAAATAGTGATTACGAAGAATTATTCTTAGAATGTAAGATGTTGCCGGTCCATCGTAAGGTGGTGTTGTTATTGGCCATAGAAAATTATTGCAAGGATGAGTTTAAAATCAAGACAGTAAACATAAGACCTCAAAGGAATAAATGCATTAGAAGATTTGTAGTACCCACTTGTACTAACTATTACGGACAAAGATGTAGGAAATGCTTAGTCCCAACCATTTTTAATGACTTACCAGTCGATTTAGAAAGTAGCTGTACCACAAAAATGTCCTTCAAGAATAAAGTGGAGAAGTTTCTCTTTAACACTTTTTGTCAAAGCTTCATAAATGGAGATGCATAAATTGTCATACTAGCTTTTGATCGTGGCTCGCCAGTGTGAACTGAGATGCCATTGCGCGGTTGAGGATGTTATTTGTTTGTTTAGAGTAAATATTACTAACATAGTTTATAAGTTTTCATTGTTACTAACAAATATAGCCTTTAAGTATACCTACCTATCTAAGTTAAAATGTTTATTATTAAGATACTAACAATACTAACCTAATACCTAAGCATCATTGTTACTAAACTACTAACAAAGCTATGGACTTTAGTCTAAAATAAAGTTTAACTTATTTTATTTATTTAGCATTTTTTAGCATTTTGAATTTTGTACTGGCGTTTCAATTCACTGCTGGTCAGCCTTTTGTGCTATTGTAAAATATTAGTGTTTAGTTTTAATTTAGTTTAGTTTTTGTTATTGATGGAAAAGTACCTAAAGTAGTAACTTATAAGCAGAATGTTTTATATGGGAGCTACATCTGCCAACAAACTGTTTTACAGTTTGGCAGAAGTAACATTTTTTGTAATACGAAGTCACCTCGAATAAACGCTTTTTCATTTTTTTTTTTTTTTTTTTTTTTCATCCGACTGCCAACATTTCAATGTTTTTGTATGTTTAATAAAACATTTTACATTTGTTTGTTCAATTCATTGCTTAACTATTGGCAAGTTTCCTTTGTGTGTAATCCACATGTTACCTATTGATTGTTGTTATTTGTAACAATATTTTATTATTGTTCACAGAGAAGGACTGTGCAATTGTGGGTCCATCGTTATGCAGATTCGGGAAGCATTGATCCTTGCCGACCAGGACCAAAGGCTGGATTAGCATACACAGATGCCAATGAGCGGAACCGTGATATAGTTGCGACGCACATCGCTGAGCCCTTCCTCACTACTCGTTCAACGGCGACTAAACATGACGTGACATTACAAACTGTACGGAACCACTTGCGTGCAGCTGGTGTGAAATGTCGTAAGCCGGCCAAGAAAATATTACTGTCAGATATTCACAGACAAAACCGGGTACGCTTCGCAAGAGAATATTTGGATTTCGATTGGTGCAATAATGTTGTTATATTTAGCGATGAAAAATGTTTTAAGTCAGACAGAGACGGTCGCAAAATATTGTGGCGAAAAGATGGTGAACGCTATAATAAAAAAAATATTACCCCGCATTACTATGGGATATTGGGGATGGATGTCATCAATGGGTCCTGGTGAATTAGTGTAGGTAGGGGGTCGCAATACCAGTGAAGGTTACTTGGACGTTTTACATATCCTGATGCTACCAAGTGTGCGCGTTGCATACCCGCAAGAACACATTTACTTCGTGCATGATAACTGCGCAGTGCATCGCGCGCGACTTGTGCAAAGTTGGTTAAACGTTCAAGAAAAATTTACTGTCATTGAATGGCCATCAAAAAGTCATGACCTGAACCCCATTGAAAATCTATGGGGTCATATGGTGCTAAATTAGGACTCGTCTGAAGTCAGGTCCAAATCCAATTTAGATGATGTCGTTATGTCGTCATGGGAATCGTTTCGTGGATCTGACTTGTGCAAAAATATGGTTGCTAGCATGAGGACACGATTGCAACAAGTAATAGATAGTGAAGGCGCACCAATCGGCTATTAATAAAAATATCAGGGGGTAATTTGTTTTAAGTGAGTGATGTTATTGTTGGTGAGATAACAATTTAGGATACCTGTATCTTAATATCGTTCTTACTGACATGTTTATTCATGTCACTAATAAATAAATTACCCACTTGAATATGAAAAATAACGTTATTTCCTGTCCGACTTAGAATATTTGTCACGCACAAAACTTTTTTATTTGTAATTATACTTATTAAAAAACCTAGTCAATAAATATTGTTGATTTCTTATTACAAATTGTTTAATTTCCACTTCCATATTTTTTTCTTATTATCAGATAAAATACTAAAAAAAAAACAACAAAATGACAACAAATGTTTTTAAAAATGCAAAGAGCTAGTGTCGGCGGCGGGATTCGATCCTACGAACGTTGCTTTATCAGTCGATTGCTTTTACAGCTACGCCACCAGACCGGTTAGTAACATTGTGAAATTTATGCTTCATATTCTTTGCCTACAAAATAGTCCTAACCGTTTTCAATTACGACGGCCAATCTTAGCAAAGATTAGCCACACACACACACACACACGTGCTGCTGACATATTGTGAGACGTGAGGCGAAGTAATACACCAGTTGATTTTACGCACACCAACATTATGTTGGTGTGCTCTGCAAACCGAACTAATTTGCTGTGTGTACGTCGTACGTCATTAGCCTGAGTAGTGACAAACAAAAGAAAAATATGCGCACTAACGCCGGGAACGAGATACGTCAGAAGTTTTCATCGTAACTACCAATCAAGTGTCGCGCATGCGGCAAACAAGGACAAACAAGCGGATTTTCGCACGACGACGACCGCCATCAAGAAGCTGTTGCCCGTGCTGGCTGCTACAGGCGTTGGGCAGCGACCGCAGGCCAGCAGCAGCTCATTGGTTTGCTTCAAGTGTGGCACGCCGGGCTACATTGCCAGTCGCTGCGCAGCAGGTTGGTCCAGTGCTGCTGTACTGGTGGAGAAGCGAGCTTTGCATCATGAGCCGGAACATGAAAGTACTTTGGTGAGTCGTTTTCATTTTGTTATGACTCTGGAGCAGAGTGCTGATTCTGTTTCGTCTAGACTTAAGAGTGAGCATATTTATCCTGTCGTTACTATAACTGGTGTAGTTCAAGGTTCAGTAAATGGTAAATCGAAGATTTTATAGCCTGAGTGAGAAAGATCCCCCGATCACAAAGTTCCTCGAGAATTAGATGTCATAGTTGATGACAGTGGTAGTGAGACCAAATCTGATTAAGAAAGGCTTGTACACTCATACTCGAAACTTTAGACCGCACCTCATGAGTAACATGATGGCGATAGGTCTGTTATCAGTTAGACCGCACCTCGTGAGTAACACGTGGCGATGGGTCTGTTAGACCGCACCTCATGAGTAACATGATGGCGATGGGTCTGTTATGAGTTAGACCGCACCTCGTGAGTAACACGTGGCGATGGGTCTGTTGGACCGCACCTCATGAGTGACATGTGGCGATGGGTCTGTAGGGAATCGTTGGTACGATTTCTGTCTGTGTTGGTGCACAGAGCGCTTATGAAAGTTTTATGAGTTGAGTTTGCATTGCCTAAGAATTATGGTAAAGAGTAACAGAATTGTTAGAATTCCTGTGTTGTAACTTTTTGATCGGACCTTTTCCAATGTTGATCGGACCTTTTGCAATGAGAGAGCAGGCATCGCGCAATATAGTTGAAAGTTCCAATTATGACAGACTGCGAAAAATAACTGACGTTGACATGCTCGTAGGTGACAATGACGAGACTAGCCATGACGAAAATGATAACGCTGACGAGACTAGTTAATTATCAAGTAGTCCACTTAACATTTTGAGTACCCAGCATAGTAAGAGTTTTCTTATAATCTCATTTTCTAAACTAAACTAACTATGATGATTTTAATTGTTTTGATTTTAATGGATTCAATGTTTACAAGTACAATGCTTTCGATGGACTGAAAGCATACCCGATGGACTGGGTATTGTTGTGGCCGCATCAGAAACGCCGGAGCATGTAAGAGGTGCACGTTGACTGCTTTTTATGTGCAGTATACTCTTTGCGAGGAGTAGCACTTACGCGGCTGAGATGGTTAGCTTCTGACGATGGGTTCACATTTTACGTTATGACTTGCCGATGGACTGGCAATTGAGTCTAGAGTCACGTGTAGAGTCACGTGTAGAGTCACGTGTAGAGACGTGTAGTGACGTGTAGAGTGACGTGTAGAGTGACGTGTAGAGTCTAATTTTCCGACGAGTTTATTATTCGAACGTCAGATACACTTTGCTATCATTAAATTGTAATTGCCAGTATGAATATGCTCACGAACTCACAAATCACGTTCAATTGAAGAAAATACCGATAGGGAAGTGCTTCCACACATTTTGATAACGATCATCTTCAAAAGCTGAAAGCTTTGAATTACAAGAGTGCCTACAAATATGCACAAGGAAGGCTAAGAAAGATGCCAGTGGGTCACGTACCAGTCGATGTTGATAAGGATTTTGATGATGTTGAGCAAGCTTATGTGGTAGCAGCCTGTGTGGCAACCTGAGCCTATGTGGCGCTTGTAAGCCTGTGTGGGTGGAGCTATAATGGTGTGCATACGTAGTGTATACGTAGTGCATACGTAGTGTGAGCGTAGTGCATACGTAGTGCGTACGTAGCGGATGCGTAGTGTATGAGATGCATACGTAGTCCGTGCGTAGCTTGCGTAGTGTGTGCGTTACATACGTAGAGTGTGCGTTGCATACGTGGAGTACCACTGTTTTTAGTAGTGTGTTTGACCGAACCAGTAGTTATTACGTAGTCGTGGTCCGTGGGACGCGATGCGTGGTGCATTTAGCTCTGGCAGAGGTCGGGGTATGGAAAGACCGTAGTGTGTAGTCACTGGGTGATGCACATGGCAGACCCATTTAATGCATGTAAAAGCAATGCGATTGCTGGTCGGTTGGAGAGCCGTAGCGTTAGAGGTTTTACTCGAGGGTTTCTGTGAGCTTGGTAGTTTTTAATGCTGTAGAGTTCTAAAAGTTGATTCGAACGACTATGGTACATGGCCCAAGGGTTGACCTATTTTCTATTATTCCCAATTTACCGTGTTTGATTTAATCAACTGCCTCGTTGGTATAGTGATGGCAAGCGTGACTGCTGAGCATGAGGTCCTGGGTTCGATTCCCAGGTCGGACAAAGTGTTATTGAGTTTTCCATCAGAAATTTCTCAGTAACAGCCACGGTGTCTGGATTTGCGCCGGTTGATGTCAATAAGCTCGCCCCTATTACATGGGACTTGGACATAACTAGCGAACTGTGAGTGTACTATTAAGTACACCTCTGTTAAACCCTTTGGGGATTACAGATGTGATGTTATGAGTTTGGTCAGGAGTGACCGAGTGGAAGAAATTTCTGTCGTGGACTTTTTGTTTGCAGGGTAAACATCACACGAGGACGTGTGCAAGCAGGATGGCCGTGTCGGATCCGGTCATGAGTACGGACGGGCAAATGGATCGAAAGCGCGCCAGTGGTGACATCACGCGACCTACTTACCAGTCTACCCCACCATGGCGGCTTTTACAGAGTCCTGATGTTGACAGCTCGCAGCGAGGTGGACATTCTGGGTCTGATCGCAGCGGAGTTAAGACGTCTTGAAACTGTACACGATTCATTGTGCCTAGTGTTAATGTGTGAAAGTGTAATGTCAAGTTATTTGTTAGACTCAGTGTATCTGTTTGAAAAGAGTAACCATGTGGTTTCTTGCCGGTTCTTCTCCATGGAAACTACTATACCGAACCGTGCAATGCGAAATAAAATAGTGTATCGCATCCAGTGTGTTTTCATAGCACGAAACCCGTCTACAGCCCACATAAGCTCGAGCCTAGTGAAATAAATTCCTGACAGTCCGACATACTCGTACTCGGAAACAAGTGTCCAGTTCATCACACAAACATTTGCTCCGACCGGGATTCGAACCCGGGACCCTAAGAACGTAAGGTAGTCTCACTACGGCTGCGCCATTCGGGTCGTCAAAAGAAAGAAGAAAGAAGCCCTGTTTTCGTAACCTGTGCGGTAGCACCAAGTGGACCCAACATGCTGCTGCGCCCTGCTGTGCCTACGACGCAGCTGTACATTTCACGTCTGCATCCCTCCACTACAACTGAAGAACTTTCAAAGACTGCACCACTGCAGTATTTGAAAGTGAAGACCAACTTCATTCTGAGGGTCGAAAAGTAGCAGTCGCGCCACAACATCAACAGTTTAAGTCATTCGTGGTACGAGTTCCAACCCACCATCTACAGACCTGCTTGAAAGAGGACTTTTGGCCGAAGGGTGTCGTATATCGACGTTTTCGAGGACGGTTACGCGACACCACGCAGCGAAACATGACGCCGACAACGTTACGTGAAAAAATTGAGTTTCTTATTGTTTATGATATGTATTAGTTTATTGTTGTTAAATGTTATTTTGTGTGTTTTATCTATGGGCCTTTAGTTATTTGCCTGATAATATTTTTTTTTTTTGTATATTATCGGCATCTCTAATCGTTTACCAATCAACTTGATTCTCGGCAATTCCCATCCAGCTGCTGCCAGTCACCGTGCGTGCGAAGCACTGTCAATCGGAAAAATTACCAGTTGCTCGACCAATTTAGGTACTGGAAAACATAATTAAGACCGAAACCATATCCTCTCACTTTCTATTTAAGGGGACTACAGCAAAAAAGCATATGATTCACTGCAATAAACAACACCAGAAAAATATGTGATATTCTTCAGGATATATGCCATTATGATAGTGTTTTGAATACATAATATAACTAATTTTACTCGATAAAAAAAATCATGAACTTATTTCTAAATATTTCTTTGAGTAAAAACCATAGTCAAATACATGCGATCATTCTGTTTTTTTGGCAAATAATTCTGCAAGCAACATATTAGCATAATAGTGTTTTATTTTTTTAGTTCAATCAATAGATTTTTTGTAAATTGCAAAAAAAACGCTCATTTCGCACTATTCGGCCCATAGTGACTGACTTAACAACCACTTTGTAGTGCAAGCTGATTAGAACTTAATTCTAACAGTATTTCAAACGATGTTTGAACCACTACAAATAGAGTTGTTAATTTAGCTCCTGTAGTCACCTTAAGATTTTTTGTCTTTTCTTTCGTCATTTTAACTTTTCTGTCATTTTTTCATAGCCTGTGCCTTGTGTTACTGCTGGGAAAAGGCCTCGTCGTTCTTTTTCAATACCTCTCTGTTTTAACATTCGTGCAACATGGCCAGCCTACTCTCACTCATAATTATTGCATTTACTAATTATCGTAACAGTCTAAAATTTATCAAACTGTCCAAATATAAACTAAATTTCACGGTATCCTGCACATTTATCATTTTTAATACAATGTATCACAAATTACATGCTGCCATAATCGAATTTGCCTTAATAACATCTAGAGCTTTCGATTAGAGCTCATTATTGTTACCCTTTTTAGTAGTTCTATTCATATAAAAAGTCATCATCTGCCTAGCCTTTTCCCAACTATGTTGGGGTCGGCTTCCAGTTTTACCGGATGCAGCTGAATACCAGTATTTTACATGGAGCCACTGCCTATCTGACCTCCACAACCCAGTTAGTACCGGGTAATACGATATCCCTTGATAAGACTGGTCCTATAAAGTAAAAAGTAATGTAAAATACGCTCCATGTAAAATACTGGTATTCAGCTGCATCTGGTTAGACTGGAAGCCGACCCCAACATAGTTGGGAAAAGGCTAGGCAGATGATGACTTTTTACTTTAAAGGACCACACAATTCTGATACATGATGTATTTCATTTATTAATTAGTCCATCTCTATATTTTTAATAATTAAGTTATTCTAACACGTGTATGTTATAACTTTGGTTCTGCTAGCTTTTGACTTGCCTTTAAAACTAGGATAGCTTTCTAGGTTGTATCGTGTTCATCTATCTGGATTTCAGGCTAAATTTAGGCATAGAATAATGAAGAGAGGTAGTCAGGGATTATCCAATCTTCAATCTTCCAAATAACCGTATAAATATTAATGTATTATTACATAATAATATTTATATTATGCGTCTTTGAAGCTAGGCTAATAAATTAAAGGTTTTCTCTTAATTTGACAGTTTTCTTGCATATTAGACCACCAGCAAGGATAATGTAGGCGCACCTACGTTAAATGTTGCCATGTTGGTCACCGAAACCATCAAATATGACCATAAAAAAACTCATTTTCCTGTCTTCGTCACCAAATAAATGAAAGATTCAAAATTAAGTTCAAAAATGTTACTTAGTAAATAAAAGACATCTACATTCAATTGCAGTGTTTATGTTTAATCCCTGTCCCTCTGAACTCAATGTGGTATCTTCACCTCATCTTCGTATGTGCTGCCTCTGTTTACCTCGGGTCAAGATGGCGCCACCGTGGTGACCGCGGTGACAGGACCATCAAAGAAAATGATCTACACCCGGACGTGTAGGCATGCGGTCAGACAGTTGGAAACGAGCCTGAATTCCGTGGCGACCACAGACGATAAACATACCGTAATAGATCAACCCTTTTGGCATAACTTTCGCAGCAAAGAAAAATAAAAACACGTTTTATTTATGTACTTTTTATTCATCAATTGTCAGTAAATACTAATTTAGATTAAAAGTACAGTAGAGTAGATTGAGAAACGATTTAAAAAACACGCCATAAAGGTTATTAATTGACATTCAATTTATTTGTTTACAGAAGGAAGCAATCAATGGAAATTGAGACTTACTAAATTATATTTAAAGACTTTATTTGTCCAGAGCGAAAAAGTGCTAAGATATTTGTGTCTGCCTGAAAAAGAACAAGCCTCTAATCTCAGAAAGGTACAAGACATTCCGAAGTCTTCCTCGTTTTATAATTCAGGTGAGCGTGCGGTCGAGGCACAATCCGTTCCATTTTTATCAGCGGAACATTTGACATGTGAGAAATTTTCATCAAGATATTTGTGTAAACTTGGCACGGTAATTCCACAACGGTGAATGCAATTTGCGTAGTTGTAACCTCTTTACCACCGCCCTAACTGTCGGGAGGGCGAACGAGAGAATTTCTCCCGGGATTTCTCATTTCAAGCTCAATTTAAAAATTTGTCTAGTATCCCTATATTATTTACTTTAATATTTTCCACAGACATTCTGTAAACAGTAAACATACTTGGGTAACGGTACCTTTATTTTGTTGAGGTAGCTTTTTGGGACTGTGACATAGTAACAGATAATAATATGGTAATATCAATCTTAAATGAACAAATTCAGCCTTGCAAGCATGAATAGAATGTCCGCACGAGGTAACTTCTGACGTCAAGAAGCAGGAAAATATTATATTAAAGCCATTCAGGTGAAATATTGGAAATGCTTACGTTAAATCAGAAATGCTGAATGCCGCTCGCCCCTTAGGTATCATAGGTAATGAAGAGCAATAAACTGGGCAATAATTCTCCTAAATGTCATAGAGCACACGTGTTCCACTCTATTGGGAAGGCTTAAAGGTCCACTAAGGAAACCTTTGTGTAGCAGTTCGTGAACCCCATTCGTTATGCTGTCATTGTAAGAAGTGTATGATTTGTGGGCGCATATCGAAAAGTTGGGTAAAGTTCTGGTAATATTATTTATTGCTGGGTAAAATAAAAGAGTATTAGGGAATAAGTAGCCTTGGCAGGTGAAGTAGTCAATTTCGTGGAAAGGTTTGCTGTCTGGTCTAGAAAATTAAGAGGGTTTGAGTACCTGGTCCACGTGAATACCTAGAGAGATTTTTTTGCTTACTTTCTTTTATTATTATTACTTACATTTTCCTTTTATAATATTATATTATGTGACCGATATTATAACATCGTCGTGAATGCCGACTTAAGCTTAAACAAACCATTAACTTTATGAATACGGAAAATAAAACAAAATTATATGTGGAACCTTTCCAAAATCACTTCTGTCCACCACTTTTCAAAGGCAAACTTACTTAAAAAGAGAAAATCCTCCCCGGTGCTACTTTAAACACGTACTCTTGAGGTCCCATGTTATCTCTTCGACGGATAGAGGTCGTGCCTTTCTCTGGTGCAAAAGCTCATTCCGCAATAAAGCTTTAGAAAGCTCCTTTGTTGGGTTCACACCATGTAAGTCGGATTGGGTAAGGGTCATTTGACATACAAAACTACAAATAAAATACACACATCCGCAGTTAAGAAAAACATTTACCTTTACAAAAATAACAAGGTGTTAATATAGCGACACACCTAAAATCGCGGGACAAAGCTCCAGCTAGCAGTTTATAATGATAATTTTGTAAAAATCAAATAAGTACATAAAGGGTGTAAAACACCTCTTAACGATGCCGAAAAGCACTTGTTCTCCCCGTCATTGCGATATTTTTTTTGTACTACACCATACCTGGGAACCTTCTAGTTACGGAGATATTGGGGTTCAAAGTTCCAACTTTTTGACAAGTTTTTTTTTTTTTTTAATACAAGTTTTTAATGTTACATTTTTATTTTAAACACCTTCACGACCCCCGTACTATTCAATCCATTCATCAGCACAATGTTTTGAGTGCGTTACATTGAGTTCTACCACAAAACATGATTTTTCACCCCAAAAATAAAAGTCGTTTCCCAGCAATAATTTTTGTGTAAAGTTACTTAGTTTGATGAACAGAATGCTTGGGTGACGGCTTCGTGAAAAGGTCTTTTACACCCAGTATGTGTAATTGTGTAATATTTCACCCTTTATAAACACGCCAACTTTTCGTCGCGTACTTTCGGCTGTGCGTTTCCCCACTCAAGTTTCACGGCTGCGCATTGACGAATCCTACCGACAGATAGATACATGATTCACAAATACGGGGCACTCTCGCTTCCCATTAGGCAATAGACAGCCAGGCTTGTTACAGAACAATATCATCCCCTCCGAGTTAGCTCGACCCTAGTGATCCGTGAAAACGAACATCGATAACCTTTCACTGTCACACAAAGGGCGCATTCAGCCGCGAACGGACGAAATTGATTTTTGCTCATATTGGACTGAAGACTACCGTACGGGACACTACACCGTGCAATTTCAACTACAAAACAAAGTTGTCTCTGCAACCTTTCTGAATCTAGAAAAAGTTTAGGATTCTGTTGCGATAACAGTTTTGACAGGAGTTTTTGAATAACGTTCCGTCTGTGTATAACAGGACAAACACGCGACGCCGACTACATTCGAAAAAAAGAACCCTTCGTTGGTGGTCGGGTAACAACAAAAATGGATAGTCTTTCCGTTTCAATTTTTGGGACTTGCAGAATTAGTATCTACCCTACCCTTTTTTTTGGATGGGAACTCATCAAATGACTCCTCCCGCTTTGGGCAGAGCAGGAGGGAGTGTCAGACTTTTACTGACTAAAACTCATCCATGTTCCTTCATCGCCCTTTGTGTTCCGGGGCCACGGTATCTCTTTCGAACAGTCCCGTTGCCCTGGCAGGATCTACCCTACCCTTAAATATGAATTGAGTCTTAAAACGATGTATAAATATGTATGTTATGCGCGAAAGTTTTTTTTACGTTAGCAATATTACATTCGGCACTGACCGACCCAAACAAAAGCGACAACGTTTTTGACAGGAGTCTTATAACACCGGTCCGGTTTTCCATTTACGAGCAGGCAACGTATTGACACGAGCTGGACTCGGACAACGCTATGAAAATAGATATCAGTGACAAAAGTAGATGTCTTGTATCATTGATAGGTATGTCATGGACACATATTTTAATGCGATCCTTTAAAAAGTTCTGAATACTTGTAGTAAAGCGAAATGTCGTCAAATAACTCAAAAGCTCTTTTAGCCCCACACTAGGAATTTCTCCTGTATTGTAGGTACCGTAGGATTACAATCATTTAAACTCCCACAGACAAACAGCCAGACATGGAACAACTACATGTAGGCCATACAAATATTTTTGTTCCGTGCGGGGATAGAACCCGCGACACGCAGCGCAGCAACCAGTCGATCACCCACTGCGCCAACCATGCCGTAATAATACACAACATTGTAGGTAGGTATCACCGGAAGAGTAATCGTCCGTTAAAATTCTCCCCAAGCTCCAATAATTAACTTTTAATAAAGCCACTATGCTTCGAAATTAAAGTAACTTATTAACAAAAAGTCAACACATTATTCACGTGTTTAATCACCTGATGATTTTATTACCATGCATATGTTTTGACAATGTAAATTAAGTTCAATGAACGAATATTGATTGCCAAATGAATGTGCAATCAAGCGCGAGGAGCAATTTTGCCCAATACAGTTCGGGGCAATCCGATTTCTGGGTTGTTTTGTTATCTACTGGATTATTACGTGTGACATAGGTATATATGAACATGATTGGATGATAAAACTTAATAGGTAAGGCATGACGACAGTATCAAAAAATTGCAAATCTATTTAGTCCGTCAGTTAGAATATTGGAAAATAATGGATACATATTTTTTGTTTTTGTAAATCAATGAATATTGACAAAGATAAAATGCATCAAAACTCTGGAGTTTTGATGCGTTTTGATGAGTCGGGGGCTCGTGACGTCAGAACTAGCTAAAAATTATACCAAGGCGTGACGTATTGAGAATTTTAAAAGCGTCATATCTTCGTCAATTTTGGTTTACGTAACAAAACAAAAAATATGTGTCCAATGTTTTTTGGGAACGGAGTAATTCGATTTTTTTGTCGTCTCGCCTATTCTAGACGAAAACAAAACTTAGAACTTTTCAAAATTTAAGGTGTTTAAATCTTGATATTCATCTGCTTAGCCTTTTCCTAATTATGTTGGGGTTGGCTTCCAGTCTAACCGCATGCAGCTGAATACCAGTATTTTACATGGAGCGACTGCCTATCTGACCTACACAACCCAGTTAGTACTAGCTAAATCTTGTTATTAAAGAATTTAAAACTTTTTAAGTTTAATTCGTTTAAAATAGTTTTTCAAGTAATACAAGATAAGTCCCTTAGTTTGGTGCAGATATTATGAAAACTGACAATTAAATTAAACTATTTTAACAAGTAGATTTTAACTTAGAACTGAGTTTACTCTAGTGCATTCACGAACGCACGGAATAAACGAAACGCAAATTTTAACGAATTTATTATTGTAAATACTCGTTTCACATTACATAATATTTATTTCTAGGCTAATATAAACCAAATTTTCAGTGAGAATGCCAAAAAAATGTCCGTAGCCTAAATAAATTAAAAAAACAACCCAATTTCTTTATTCTTAAGATATCTTGTTAACAAAAATGATTGTTTTATTAGGGTTATTAAAGATCTGAAGTTTTCCGTCACAAATATCACCCAAGTGGAATGGATGGGTGTATGCCCTTTGAAGCTGGAAATCTTTACTTTGAATTTAATATAAACTTAGAGAAATGGCGCCAAGGCTAAGTTAAATTAATATAATTTTATAATTGGTAAATTGTTGCTTACTTACAACCCTATTTTTCTGTAATTCTGTCTGATTTTAAATTAATATCACGAACAGTAGAGTATGAACTACATCTGCATACATATTCATCTATCTACATAATTTTATCAATGATGTACTTACATAATGATGTATGCGGTCCAACGTCCGTTGGGCCGCATACACCATTATGTAAGTAGTTAGTTCTTTGATATTTGTTTTACATTACATTTCATTTGTTTTCTAACTTGTTTTCTAACAGGATCGTTAGTTTTCGGCATTATCGTAATTGTCACTCTCACTGCCTTTAGTGAAATGGTAACGAACAAAACTAAACATACAAAATACTTATACTAAAGAAAATTTGTCTATCCGACAGCTCTTAAAATATGACATCGAGGTTCCTCAAATACTTTTTTCTTAATTCAATGGTTGAATGAGTGTTAAAAATATTCTTATTTTTTTGCACTTCGAACCTTTGTTACCTACGTTTCCTATCAATAAACAACGCTCTATAAAATCGCCGAAGTGCACCACCGTAATACAATTCAGCGCACGTAGCTACAAAATACCTAATAATATCTCCAAGGTTACGTCAAGGAGCCAGTACCGATCACAAAACTTATAGTTATTACCCTTACGAGTTTTGACCCTTTTCCATTTCAATTTACAGATGTGTCTTCGATACTCAAGGGGGTGATGCGACGGCCCCTTTGAAAAAAAAGCAATAACCCGAAAAGGCTTTAAGTTCTTTCGCTTTCAAAATAAACTTTGAGGATGGGGCCATTGTAGGTGATAAAAGAAATAAAAAGTTTAATGTAAAAGATAAAGATAGAATGCACTTTATAACGGAAGATTAGCTTCGAGATTTCAATGGAGCCGGCTCAAAGAGTGTTCAAGCAGTTTTCTTTTTGAAATTTATTTTAATTTTGGATTGAGTTGTTTTGATGGGTAGATTGTAGGATTAGCTGGACTTTGCTGAACCGGTAACTAAAAAGAAACAAAAAGGTGAAATTTAACTTTTTAACTTTTAAGATTTACAAATGCACTAAAATTAAACTATATAAAACAGAAAAGTCTAACGCATAAGTATTAGAACACAGCTGTGTCAGAAATATTTTATCGTCTCCATGCATCTTTTCCGACTCACACTTGACGATTCTTTTTTAAGCCGAACGAAAAATAACAGTTTTATTGCTATCATTAAATTTAGCAACAAATCTTGATTCAGATATCTATTCAATTTCTTATCAAAAGTAAAATTTGAATAACGGCATTTGGGCAGAGTTTGAGAGGGGACTATTGTGAAACTTCTTGATGAAACTTCTCTAATATTCGAAGTGGAAATTTATTCTTTGGCTGCCATCGAGAAATAAACTGGGCTCTCAGTGTGATTGAACCAAATTTATTGGGAAATCGGAATAAAGTATCGGCTGTGTAACGGGAAGGCTCGACAAGAGAACATTGACGAATTGGGTCGCGGTAATAATTATTCGACTAATATTGTACAGGAATAATGTCTGTTTCATCGATTCCTTTATTTCCTTTCTAAACATGATTACTTACTGCTTGTTAGAGATGTAATTCTATATCATTACGTTCAATGAAGCCTTTCATATATCTATACAAGAGGTAGGTCAATTTAGTCTTTACAGGTAGTCAGTGGCTCAAAAAGTCTGACAACCAGTCTTACTAAGGGGTATCATATTACCCAGTATTAGCTGGGTTGTGGAGGTCAGATAGGCAGTAGCTCCATGTAAAATACTGCTATTCAGCTGCATCCGGTTAGACTCGAAGCCGACCCCAACAAAGTGGGGAAAAGGCTAGGTAGATGATGAGGTAGGTCAAATTCGTTTTAATTATTAAGTATGTTCAGCGAAATACCTCAGTTCGGAAAACTCAGTTTAGAGGAATAGAGTACAGAGATAGAGGTATAGAGGCCCTATATATCGCACGGCCGCGCGTTGTAAATGTAACGTAAATACGTTGATTCTAAAATAAAAAATACTCGTTTCACATAATTATAATATTTTCATAATTTATAGTTAATCATATGTATGGATAGTACTAGTTGTGCTTGTTGCAAACTACGATTAAAAATTGACGTACCTCTAATAGGGATGACGACTGACTAAAAAAATGTGATTCTGTTTAGTCCGTCAGTTAGATTATCGAAAAATATTGGATACGTGTTTTTTGTTTTAGCAAATTAACAATAAATGACGAAGATAAAACGCATCAAAGATCATGAGGGGGGGCTTGTGACGTCACGTTATTGTAAAAAATGTACCGAAATGTGACGTCACACGAGTTTTAGACGCACTATATTGTTTTCAATTTTTGCTTACGTGAAAAAAGAAAAAAATATGTGGCCAATATTTTTTGGAAATCTATCTGACGACTAATTAGTTTTTTTTTATTCCGTGTTCGTGTTAAAGCCTCTAAATTCGTCATCATCCTACCCACAGGTCTTACTTAGGATCAACGCGAAATGTCTAGACTCTAACCGGTATTTGGATTGGAAGGACTAGACCACTTACAATAATACATACTTAAGTAGGTCTAGGTAGGGCTACTTATGGTCTTACGTAAAAAAGGACGTAAGAAAGGGCAGGTAAAGGATTTATTCATAAAAAGTTACGAAACACCTAATTTTTTAGCCTAAGATTTGCACATTAAGTATAGGTAGGTGCCTAACATTTTATTATGTTACTAAAAGGGTGTTTTTTTATTTAACAATCAACATTACATAACAGGGCAATTATAAATTAAAATAAACTAAACAAAAAAAAATGGCGTCAGAAAACTCCTCCTCAACGCTGTCAATTGGTAATGTCCCCAGGTGACTGGCGGCCGGCGTTACCACGCTGTATGGCAACGTTAAGCCTTTGGCCAAGGTAAAAGCCAGCCCTAGGGTCACGGGAAGTGTCAACTAAGCGTTTTGAAATTTCCTTGTAAAGGCTGTGAGAGCACACGGACCCTCAAAATAATAAACACAACAACAACAGCCCATAACGTCCACTGCTGGGCATAAGCCTCTCCTATGATGGGAGGAATTTGCCGTAATCTCCACGCTTGGCAGGCGGATTGGAGATCGCAGAGATGAAAAACTAACAGAAAACGCTGCTGCCCATTCTCTGGTCTACGGAGGCGCAAGGTGTTCTGCCTCAGACATTAGTCGCCTTATACGACACTCGTGAGTGTAATGGGTTGATTCTATTCTACTCTGCCGGATACCACACGGCTTAACAATAATAAAACCTAACCTAAACTACTTCTCTACATAACGAAATGCATTATGGATCTACTTTTAATTATGCAAAACTTTTTAGTAAGTACTTACCCACATTCTGGCTTAATTGTGAATTTCCCACACACGAACTAAGAGTGTTTTGTTAAACAAATTTTATATAGCTTAACAGGTGCAAAGTTTGAGGAAAATTGCATACAGCTTGCATAAGTTTACGTATATTAAAACTACTAAATTAAGGAGTGAGTTTTATGTAGAATACTGAGTTTTAGACCAACAGTGTTTAGGTATACGGGCAGCCATGTATACAGTACCTACTATTACGTTAATTTATATTTAATTCTTTGGGTAACTCATGTAGGTATTTGTATTTTACCTTGTAAGGTAATAGGTGGAATAAACTTCGCAGGTTGGGAATTTCGTGTTTGCAAATGTTTAAGCCAATCTAACTTAATACTTAATAATAATATTATAAAGAGGTAACATTTGTTTGTAAGTTTGTATGTTTGTTAGTTTGTATGTAGGAGGTAATCTCCGGAAATAATGAACCAATTTTAAAAATTGTTTCACTGGTAGTAAGCTACATTATTCGTGAGTGCTATAGGCTATATTTTATTCCCGTACTCCCACGGGAACGGGAACTACGCGGGTGAAACCACGGGACGTCAGCTAGTGTTTTATAAGGACGTGAAGATAATAACAGACTAGCCAGTTTTAGCAAAACTTAGAGCATGATGAAATAACATTTGATTGGATTGAGTTCTGAAAAACTTTAGCCAAACGTCTTGAAACTCGTTGTAGATATTTACTACAGGCTTAAAATATTTCTCAACACCCAAACTCGAATCCAACAGCACTTCATGAAACGTTTTCAAAGATTGAATATCATTGACTGCCGAATTCGATTTAAAATATCTCGGATCGCGAACTAGAATGAATAAAAGTCACATTTCTAGTGGTCTGATGTGGCGCTGAGCTCCCTTTAGTAGTATTTTGTATTGGAATTTTAAGCAAATGGTGCATTCTGTGAAATAACGGGTTTGTGAGTAGCTTGAATAGCTCATTTGAATTTAAATGCGTGTGTGGTAGGGATGCGCTATACTTGAATTTATATGTATCGATACTCTGAATTGATCCGGATCGTAACTATATAATATTATTCTAGGATTGTATTGGATGGCTTTGCATTGACACATAACATCACGACCTTAATCCCCTAGGGGATACCCTAGGGGATACCCTAGGGGATACCCTAGGGGTGTACCTAATAATACACCCACATTTCACCAGTTTATTGCAAGCCTATTGCCATCAACCAGGCACAAATCCAAACTCCGTGACTGCTACTAAGAAATTGAGACTTCAAGAATTGAGGCTCCGTATTGATTCTTCAAACATGAAATCGTACCGTATCGTCCTCTGGGATGCTTGACACTTGCCTTTGTATTGAAAAAAATACAAATATCATTTGTTGCTTATTAATAATTCCTCTGAGATCAGCTCTTTAATCGGTTATATTCTGGAAATATTTTGTACTCCTTAGGTCCTCCTTTTGTGATTTAAATTGTCTTATCATGCAGCTTTTGTAAATTTGGTCCGATACAATTTATTCATTCTGATACCTGTACTTCTTTTCTTTATCAATCCCAGTATTGTATTGTTTTATATTCGTTTGAATAGATCCAAAATATCGGAGTCATGTCGTATCGATACTGTAATATATCGGATCGGATCGTGCATCACTAGTGCGTGGAGGATGGACGAATGGAGCCACGAGCCACGTCTGCCATTGAACGACATGGCTGCAATATTGAGAGACTTCATTCACATTTTAATCACAGTGACACTGCATTTACGAATAACGATCGTGTTTAATGAATGCGTTGGGAGAGTTATTTTCAGGAAAGTAATTTCACTCCTTTGTTTGATTGTTTTTATAGTGGATCGTAATGCTGTTTTTCTGTTTCAATTACATACCTCGGCAGATTGATGGCTTACGTATTTTGCTTGAGAGCCTTATCACACTATTGCGAGCGGATTCAAAGCGGAACGGGCGTGCAGCGAATTCGTTGCGGGCGCGCAGCGGTTTGGCCGCGCATCCGCTCTTCTTTGAATCCGCTCGCAATCCGCTAGTGTGATAAGGCTCTTACAGACAAGGAAGGAAGGAGTTTTCCAAAGTTCGAATAACCGTAGAAGTAATAAAGTGGCCTGTTTTCTTTACCTTTACAAATAATCCCAGTAATATAAAGCAATTATTACGCAGTCAAATTTATCTACTAAAACAAGTGTTTTGTGTACCTACGTTAGATATTTCGATCTGATTAATAATTCTATAACAAACATTAGTTACTATGTAGAAATATGCGTAGGAACCTACCAATTTCATTCCAATACACGGTGCGCAATGTAATGCCACGAAAATCCGATTTATGTAAATAGCTTACAGGTGGATTCCATCTCACATTCATTTTCACACAAGTGCTTTATTCATAAACATAACATCACGCCTGTATACCTCGAAGGGGTGCGCAGAAGTATATAGTATAGTGCAATCATGACTGTTGTATTTGCATTTCGTTAGCTTTATTTAATTTGGGGAAATTGGACTGGAACAGAATAGGTTATTTAAACAAAAAAATCTCATGAATACCAATCTAAACGTCTATACACCATTATTTTTAAGTCGTTTTGGAACCGAATGCCATAAACTCGATCAGAACTCAAAACGTCAAACTTAAAAAAATCACTAAAAATTTAATTTATAATATTTTTTTTTTATTATAAAAAAAAGTCCCAAACGTTTTGAGTTCGATGATCGAGTTTATACTCCTCCCATCATGGGAGAGGCTTGTGTCCAGAAGTGGACGTTATGGGCTGTTCTAGTTGTAGTAGATCGAGTTTATGACTTTCGGTTCTAGAACGACCTAAAATTAACCTTGTACCTATAATGAATGACTAATGATTCGAATCCAAGTCACCCGGAGCAAGACATTCTTCACAGAAGGTGGCTGTGGACGGCTCAGATCTCAATTAATGCGTATGTAGCGTTTCCCCACAGACAACGGCAAACCAATGGAAGCAAAAGTTACCGGACGTAAGAAGCCCATAATAAAAAATCCTAAATCAGAATTCAATCCCTCAAAAAGTAATAACAAGTAAGCAATAAGCATGATGTTCATCCATTTTTAATTACAACAGTGGCTTGCTCAGGCATTCTACACAACAATTTGAAACGTTAAAAATAGGCAAAAACGCACCCTGATTTATGACTCGGTTTCATTCGTTTTGATTTACGGTACCGGCGCGCGAATATTAAAGATTCGTATTGATATATTATTCCTTTATCCCCATTCTCCCTCACTGCTATTTACGAGAATTTCCCCTACCCTCATAACTTTCAACGTCCTTTTTACGGTGAGACTTGTAAAAGCAGCTCGGGGTTTCATATAGAATAAATATAACGAAGGTATGTTCTGTTAAAATCAAAACCGGTGATTAAATGTTTGGTCTTTGTTATGGATATCCTCATTATTTGTACGTTTTCAAGAACGTTCTTTTGTTTGGCTGTTTTGTTAGAAAGTTAGAAAAATATAACGATACCGCAATAATATTGGTTTGCCCACCTTTTATACTGTCTGAACAATGTTTTTGTAATATCTAAAATAATATCCATACCGCATTTTTTTGCTACGTAGGTATGCAAAGATCTATTGATGCTAATCCAAAATCAGAACTAACACCGCCATCTTTTTTTGAGGTTCCGTTTCTAACAGGAAAAAAACGGAACCCTTATAGATTCGTCTTGTCTGTCTGTTCGTCCGTATGTCACAGCTATTTTACTCCGAGACTGTTAGCACCACACAGTTCAAATTTGGAGAGTAAGGAAATTCCAAAAAAATATATATTTGTAAGGCCCTCCCCACCTACATGTACCTAACTGAGAGGCGAAGAAAAAAAAATCTACATACATATGATTCCGTGGGTTGTCTATTGACAGGTCTTGAAAAATGATATCGAGGTTCCTAATAGTAGATTGTATCATAAGGGAGCAAAATAATAATTTTACGGCGAGGGCGCTTTTTTGAATCCAGAGCGAAGTGAAGGATTCTAGAGTAGAATCCCGAGCGTAACGAGGGATTCTTTAATAGAATCCTGAACGTAGCGAGGGATTCAAAGTACGTCGCCCGAGCCAAAAATATATTTTGCGCCCGAGTGATACACTCTACTTTTCATCACCCGCTATGAGAAAATAAAAGGCGCCTAATAATTTTAACCGACTTCAAAAAAGAGGAGGTAATTCGACTGTTTTTTTATGTATTTACACCGATTACGCTGATATTTATGAGCCGATTGACGTGATTATTCTTTAGTTTGATGCGGAATAGTTGCCATTTGGTCCTATAAAAATGTAACATAGTTTGGCCCAGTAGTTTTCATTTTATGAACATTTTTACTTCAGTCGTGTGGTCTAATTTCAACATCTAAAATAAATGCATATCTAATATGTATTTGGATAGGATATTACAACTAAAAATGGAAAAATAAAAAAAACTTTTTTGCAAAAAATAAAACCGACTTCACAAAACACAAAAACGTAAAAAATAACTTTAGCTTCAGAAGTCGGTGACAAAAAAAACTAAATGAATCATACAAAGGTCACCGACTTCTGAAGATCTAAAGTTATTTTTCACTTTATTGTGTTTTTATTCACTGTCACTTGAAGAACTCATTTTTCAAAACAAAACCATGAATTTCTAACAATTCATGAAAATTGACGAAAACGCGGTCTGTAGTTCGCGCGTTTTTAATTTGATTTCTTTTTTTTATTCAGTCAGCGCGGCGGCCGGCGGCGCGACTGGGCCGTCGTACCAGCCAGTCTTTATTCAAACAATATTTGCGTTCGATTTCTTTCGGCGCTGAACACTAAGATGTTCCAAATTCAAAAAGTGCGCCGCAATTATCTTTGCGGCGCATTTTTTGAATTTGGAACATCTATGTATAAAGAGGATTAAAAACTCATTACTGCCCGCTAAAAGTTTCTTATAGAAAACACCACCTTTGGGTGCACTTAAAGGCGAACCAAGTCATCCTTTTCGAATAGATGGGATGAAAACTTTTTTTTTTAAGTCTATGAGTTATTCGCGTCAAAATTGTCCCAGTCAGTACAGTATCCCTCAGTCTGTCAACGTCATTCGAAAACCAAAAGATACATTTGCAATTCTGCCACATCACTTCGTTAGTTATTTTTCGCCCTTGATTTACAAATCACTTTCATTATAGTCTAAGGACCTTAGTAACCTTTGTGTAATCAAAATATATAGGTGAGAAGAGAGGTCGAAAATACGCAAACACAAGAGGCGTGCGTCGACGCTAAGTCATCAACCAGTAATAGAGAACGATTGGGATCTTTTCATTTGCAGTCAGCCATGATCAATTTCGCCTTCCCACGATAGACTTATAATGAACACGAAAATTATATTATATTTCTGATTACTCTATTGTTCCAGAGATTTTGATTAAACGGGGTTCCGCCATTCCTAAATTTGTACTTAAACCTGAGACAAATCATCTTGGATTAACAAGATTTCTCGTGTAATGCTGATTAAAAAGTTTAATTCGCGCTTATTAAACCCTCGGAATAATTAAAATACTTTGTAAAGGAGTTTAAATGTTTCGTAAATAGAGTTGTTTATTATGAACAGTAAAGAGCTGTTTATGTCGTTACTGTTGCGACTGTGTAAGTTAAAACTAATTTACAATAATTGTCTAGTAATCAGTTTGGAATATTATAGCTTTTGGATTTCGAATAATATTCACTATTATCTTTGTGGGTTAGTTATATTTGGAGTTCGTTATCGTCTGATATTCATCCATAATATCTGTATTACTGCGTGAATTGTAATTCAATATGTATTGTTAATACTGAGGAGCTCGTGGCTAAATAATAACGGCCGCACTGGACACTGGCCTCCTCTTTAGGAGGGAGTGAGTACCAACCCACACTGGGCCACTATGCTGGCCCTGTGTGGGTTGGTAGATGTCACATGTCGGGCCTTATTTTTTTCATAAACGAACAATATTGAAACAATTTAAATAATACTCTCCACCTCATATACCTCAGAAATCTCGTTATACACGTGGAATAAGCGCCAACTTTTTTAGCTCCACTTAAAATGTTTATGACCACATTCTAGGATTCCATATTTTTATATAAGTACCTCGTCTGCGAAAAGAATTGCTACGGTTATACCGTTTTACGATTCACAAATGTTTTAATTAAAAGAAAATAGACCTTTGGGAGGATCAATTACGGAACCCCCTTGGTTTAAATCACGGCATAAATAACGTGGGAACCCTAATACCTGTCTGTTTGCTTAGATCTACGGATCCTCGTTCGTAATGGCTGCATCAGTTTTGATTGGGATTTCGCAGATTAAAAACTCAAAAATAAACGTTTTTTGTAGACTCACATTTGTTGTAGTTAACTCTTATAAAAAGTGCAAACCGTTTCGTTGCTCACAGTTTCCTGAAGCACATTAGAACCTCTAGATGCCTTCTAATACACGAGAATATAAAACACAATCAAATTACCTACACTATTTGTACTTTTTTCGTCGGGAAGACTTTCAAAGGAAAAGTGTCATATAAAAAATACTTATTGTTTTAATTTTCTATAATATTTACATTATTTACATACTAACTCTATAATAGAAATAAAAATATTTACAAGTATCAAAAAGGGTTACAGGGCGTCGAAAAATTCGTCCACATCGCTGTCAACAGGAAAAGTGCCCAGAAGGCTGGCAGCATTGCCACGTATACAAAATAACTACTGTGGCTAGGGAAAGTCATCCAGACTTCCCCTAGCCACGTAGTAGTTATTTTGCTTAACATTACATGTGACAAAATGAAGAAAACTAACACGTGGAAAATTTGAAAATATTTATTTTAATTGTGTCGTTATACCGTAGTAGTTATTTTGCTTAACATTACATGTGACAAAATGAAGAAAACTAACACGTGGAAAATTTGAAAATATTTATTTTAATTGTGTCGTTATACATGGTTTTATCCCATATCTTCCCGTGGGTGTCGTAAGAGTCGACTAAGGGACTTACCAGAGAATGGGCAGCAGCATTCTCTGTGTCTGTTGTAAGAACCGTACTGCGATCGCCAACCCACCTGCCAAGCGTGGCGATTATGGCAAAACCCCCTTTGGGGGAGGCCTATATCCAGCAGTGGACGTCTTTCGGCAGAAATGATGATGATGATGACATGGTTTTAGGGACATCAATGTGCTATTACCATGAATTCAGCACAATGATTTCTATAATTATGCTGATTTTACCCTAGTAGGGACAAAAATATTTTGTCATTTTTTTTATTTTTTTATTAAGCTATTGCATACATTTTGACAGTGTAAGTGATTGAACTTTGCACATCACTCTGTTGGAGACAATTTTTTTTAGGCCCTTTTCGATGTTGATAAATATTATTCATATTACACCAAAAAAAAGTAACCATTTTATTATAGTAATAAACGAAAGATTACATTAAAATGAAACCGGAATCTTAAAATCATTATTAATAAGTTATATTATGATAGTTTTTGCGAGTCAAATCATTCCTGTTGTGGTCAATGTCATTTGACAGAAAATACTTACGTAAATAGGGGCGTTTTTTCCGTTTACAAAAAAAAAAACTGGCCAAGTGCGAGTCGGACTCGCGCACGAATGGTTCCGTACCATTATTTAAAAACATTAGACAAAACTGCAAAAAAATCACGTTTGTTGTATGGGAGCCCCCCTTTTTTTTTTTTTTTTTTCGGATGGGAAATCACCAAATAACTCCTCCCGCTCTGGGCGGAGCAGGAGGGAGTGTCAGACTTTTACTGACTAAAACCCATCCATGTTCCTTCATCGCCCTTTGTGTTCCGGGGCCACGGTATCTCTTTCGAAAAGTCCCGCAACCCCGGCAGGCATCGGCCCTTACGGACCCCTTCCCTTTTGCTGACTCTCTTTGAGGCGCGCGTGGAACACGAACGCGCCGTCGACACGGCCTGTCGTCATGAGACGGATGGACGGCGAGCTAGCCCATAGCCCACCGTCCACAGGCCCGCGCCTACGGTGGCCGGGGGCCACGTGGTGGTGGCCCCCGACGCCCGGGGCGTCTCCCGCGGCGGCCGGGACGTTGAGACGTTCTCTCTCTCTCACGTTCCGCCACCTCCTTCTCTAGCATTACTGCTTCGCAGAATTAGGTGACGGCGTCCCATTCCGTCTCGCTCCGGACCATGGCTTGCACCAGGGCCGGACGCGAGAGGTCGCCGCCGCCGATCGCCGCTTCGAGGACACGGCGGTGCTCCGCCCACGCGGGGCACACCTCCAACGTGTCCTCCGGTCGATCCTCACAATGGAAGCACCCGGGCGTTTCCTCCCGCCCGATTCGGTGCAGGAACCTCCCGAACACTCCGTGTCCGGTGAGGACCTGCGTCAGGCGGAAGGTGAGGACGCCGTGGCGTCTCTCAAGCCACTCCTCAAAGAGGGGACTTATCGCCACTATCGTGGCGTGCCCTGCACGGGGTTGCGACAGTCGCTCTCTCCATGTCGCCATGAGATCCCGCCGGAAGTCTGTCCGCTGAGCGACAATTTGTCGCTGCAGCGGAGTTTCCCCCCGGCGTAGCGCCTCCGCGCGCCATTCGTGTAGGCGCGCGAGGACTATCGCCTCTAGATCCCATGGCGGCAATCCGGCAAGGAGGCTCGCCGCCTCGCGGGAGATTGTACGGTACCCCCGGGCCAGCCTTACGGCTACTACCTTTTGGGGCGCGTTCAAATAGTGGGCGGCTCGCAGCCTCAATGAACGCGCCCACACCGGAGCCCCGTAAAGGGCCATTGTCCGCACGACTCCCGCGTAGAGCCTCCGGCAGGAGGCGTTTGGCCCCCACAGATTGGGCAGGAGCCGCCTGAAGGCAGCCCCAGTCCGCATGGGAGCCCCCCTTAAATATTGATTTAATTCTGTTTTTGTTTGTTATAGCGGCAACAGAAATACATCATCTGTGAAAATTTCAACTGTCTAGCTGTCACGGTTCATGAGATACAGCCTGGTGACAGACAGACGGACAGACGGACAGACAGACGGACAGACAGCGAAGTCTTAGTAATAGGGTTCCGTTTTTACCCTTTGGGTACGGAAACCTAAAAAGTACGGTATCCATTGGTCTATCGGTATCTGCTTTAATTATAATAGAAATAGAATATAATATAAAAAGTAATAATATTAAACTGTGAGCTTTATAATGCTATTTTTAAAGGTTTCCGCTAAAATCTTTTAGATGGTATAGAAAATCATCATGGCACGGAACGTTGTAAATCCGTCTTTTTGGTGGTTGACACTTGACAGACAACTTCATTTGACGTTTTACTCTTTCTGTTTATTTCGATTTCCGTGAAACTGTTTCTGCGATTTTTTCGCATTTAATAAAAACTATTTTATGAAAGTGCAGTAAGATTTCGCAATGTAATGCAAATTTTTTAACGCAATGTGCGAATACAATTACATAAATTGCAATAAGCTTCCTCTGTTGCTCAGTAGCTGTACCACTACTTGTCTACTGAGAGTTGTTTGTGTGTCGATTTTTGCTATCGATATTTTTTCACGTTAAGTCGTAAATAATAAGTATCATAAACGTAATTTTATTGTTCTGGTAATCATGTTATGTCGTTCAAGTCTCAATATGGGAATAAATGTTATTAGTTCGCGTTTATTTCTTTAAAATTACTTAAAAAAGCTATCAAACATATATACTCGCTCCGCGATACATGCTCACCGGTAACAGTGTCGTCGGGAAGGGGACAAGTGCGTAGCACGTGCAGTGTTGCGCAGGACAAGCCGCTCCGAGCAAGTGGTGCGATTAATCGCCCGTCGCACTCGCACACTCGTTTATAGCCCAACTACAAAACTATCGGAACTACATACTCGCTTCTCGCCAACGCATTTCTAGTTTCCAGCTCTACTCGCTTTTCGCTCATCGTTGGCGGTGGGACATCTGCCTAATGTCACATGTAATAGTGGGCGAGCCTATTGCCATCAACCGGGTACAAATCTAGACTCCGCGGCTGATATTGACATATTCCTGATGGAAAACCCCAATAACACTTTACCCGACCTGGTAATCGAACCAATCATGCTCAACAGTCGCGTTTGCGGCCTCTGGACCAACGAGGCAGTCTCAATATAATACAAATATTTAATTAATCTTACCAAGCCTTATCGCTATAATTTATCGATAATTTCATGCCATCCTAAACTGTAGCACCCCTATCATAGGTGGGTACTAGTGGGATCTACCGTGTAATAGCTGAATTATATAAAAAATATATAAATATTTGTGTTTTTTCTATTCATAGCTAGATAGCGCTACTGACGTACGACATCAAAATTATTGTATGACATTAGTCCTAATGTCCGCTCTATAGTCTTTTTAAATCTCTTTGGATTCACGTTTTCATTTTCAAATTTTTCATCATTCCGGTTAGACATGGCTTAGCTAATATTACCACTGTAATCTAGAGATTACAAGGAAGAAATCTATATACGTTTCATTAATATCTGCTACAATTTATGTGGGTGGCCTGTTCCCCAAACAAAAAAAATTGTCTCCCTTTGTTTACGACCGCATGTCATCTTACTTGTGTAAATTGTCAATAAGGTATAAATTGCAATAATTGACACGTTTTTCCCGAAAAGTAACAACGATATCTACTAACGAATTGCCTCCTACCAAAACCGCGAGGTGTTACTGGTTGCCTTATTTAAGTTAACAGGCACTTTATATAGATTTATTGTTTCATACATAATGCATATTGTCTGTCTGAGTGTAAGGGAAGAAAATATGGCCATTATAGTTTGTACTCACGTAACTACGTGGGTATTTTTTGTGAATTGTGGACAGTATTTTTTTTGGTAAATTGACTGACTATATGCCAAGAAATATTTATTTGAAGTACAAAAGCAATATCAACTAAATTATAGTTCCCAGTGATATTATGAGAATAAAAGTATAGTCAATGTACTTTTTACTTTTTAATAAAACTCTCTGAATTTTTACGGAGGGTTGTCATGTCAGGTCGTGCTGTCAATTACAGAAAAAATACTTTCCCTAGCCACTATAGTTTGTGCGTTTTATCATGGCAAGATTGTTCATGGTTTCATTTAAGTACAAATTGGCAGATTATAGCATTAAAAAAATGTAAATAGGGTCAGTTGAAGATCTCACCCACTACGCCGCGACCACAACCAAGATATTTAGCCGCAAAAAAAAAATCTTTATTCAGAATATTAGAAGGTAAAATAGAATATGAATCTAAAAATATTAATGTATGATGCCTGTACTAATATAATCCTGTATCTCAGGCTACAGGAGCTCTAACAATATGCCATATCAAGGACAGTAGTTATTTTGCTTAACATTACATGTGACAAAATTATTTTGATTAACTTAAACTTAATTACTTAGAACTGAAAAAAAAATATTATTACGCAAAAATATTTGCGTCAGCAGAAAAGCTCCTAACCAGGAATAAAGTTTGGTCGCAGTTTGGTCACCTGAGCGACCGACCACTTTTGTTCGAGATAGCGGCCGTTCATGCGACAAGTCGTGGTCGCTTAGTGCGCTGGGTTCCTAAAAGACTTGTCAAGATTGTCAACATGACCAATGAAAATAGTTACGTAGATTGATTGCACAGCGAAGAGATAGCTGTTATAACGAAAATAGCAAAGATCTATTTGTCCTACTAAAACGCTCCAACTGCAGATTTACTAGCATAACTGGGAGCGTTAAATTAATAAGTTATCAGGGTGATTGCTTTAGCACCGCACTGGGTGGAACCAATTATTATCCCCTTAAGTTCTGATAGTGTTATAATAATGTTATCTGTGGCAATTTTTCATTCTCAGATAAGATCGCGGGATAAACGGATTTTATTAGACGTCGCGTCGTTGGTCTTTATTCTTTATTTTTAATGATTGCCAAAGCAGTCGAGTAAGTAGTCAACATCTCTTACGGATGCCCCGTGGAGGGACAAAACACGTGTCTTGTACCTACCTATAGGTTTGGATTTCATGATGCGTTGTAATTATCGCATCTTCTGCATGTTTATATTTTTTGGGGCGATGATTTACTGCATTCTGCAACGAACTCTAGATCTTGTTTAAAAATATTTTTGCATTCGAAAAGTGTGGCTGTTATTGTAATGGAATGTTTATTATTCCAAAGGAACATTGTTGCAAAGAAAAGCCTGCTTAGCTTAATTAAGATAAGAATGCTCATTGCACATGTTTTGCAGGTAATCTCGAAATATTGCTATCAGTAAAATGGGTACATAAATAGCATTACATTTTCTGTTATATTAACAAAATCTGTGTGAACATTTTGCTGATAACCTACTCCTCGTTGACAAAACTAATCTAATTATTTTAAACCAAAATGTTTTGATGATATAGTTAATTAACTAGTTGTGATTATAGCTTCACTAAAGTGAACTCGATTAAATGTAATAATGGGTTAACAAATTTCGATTATAACCTTCCAACAAAACTAAAATACATGAGGGAATTGGCTGTGAGTACTTATTCTAATTTAGCAAAAATAACAATAGATATAGTATTAATATCCCAGACTTTAAATTGTTTTTTTTATCTACCTAATACAAAAGTAGGTACTTACTTAACATTAAAGTCAAATAAGTACCTACCTATATATTTACTTTCGGAAAAAGCATAGTTTAGTTTGAATATTCATGCTATCTATCTAATATAGCCTGTTGAATAACCATCGTGTATAACGTGAACAATAAAAAGAAAAATCTAGAACAATCAAGGGACACAACGTTATTCGAATAAAAAGTCGTACACACAAAGCGTGCTATATCCAAATTTCCATCCTCACAGTCTTGTTTCTCTCATTTCCGCACCGACGCTACGAAATAAAATCGCCATGAAGCCAGAGCTGGTAATTTAAAAATAATGCAGCAAAAATACGTGGGAATGCAAATTTGGAGCAAATTGCTCTGCGGTTAGATCAAGCGCCTGATGGCAGCGGATGACACCGTGTGGCAAATGGAGTTAGGATGATATGATAGCGAATGGAGTTAGTATTTTATTACAGCGTTCTGACTAGTGTTTTAGATTATCTTATGGATCGCATAGTGTGGGTGGTTGTCTATTTGTGTAACAATAAAATGTAAACGGAACTCACGACACAGGGAATCCTAGTGTGAGTTTCAGGAATCAATTAATTGAATGTACTTTTCGAAACAAATTCAAATTATTCTTATTATTATTCTTATAGTCGAGATGATGGTGCATTTTTAGAATAATTTATGCATTTACCAAAACTGTTAGTTGGTAGTGGCAGTGTTAACTAATCGTAGAATCAATTTAGAAAAATACGTAGGAATTAGAATTTGGAGCAGATTGCTGTGCGGTTCTATCAGGCGCCAGATGGCAGTGAATGGCTTCGTGTTGTAAATGGTTTTAGGATGTTATGATAGCTTACTGAAGTGAATAGAGTTTCAGATTATCTTGCGAGTGGGATAGCCTTGATGCGTTTAACCTATAAAGTATTAGCACCTTACTATTTTTGTCTAGAGTCCATAATATTGAATGGAGTTTTCCACATCATAATAGTGGCATTATCCCAGAGCTTTCAATGGTTCTGAAGTTATATGGATGTTGATTTAAAGTAGGTCATGAATCATTATAAATTCATTTGCTGATAACTATTTGATTAAGAAGACAGTCTATTATTCGTCTTGAATAAATATCTATCTAATTATATTTCTATGTAAACCAACAACGAGCAAAAGGAAAATACACTTATGGAAGTTATTATATTCACCTACAAAATCATCTGTAACATTTCTCTGAAATTCTAAAAATATCTAGTCCTCGCCCAGAAACTTAGATATAATTCGTCCCGACGTATACATCCATTCTCCCTTGTCGTTAGGTTGTGCTCACAAATCATTTGACGGGACAACACGGGACGATGTCGCGACATTTTCTTACAAAACTCCCTTTTATTGGACCAGGGTATCATATTAAGTAAACAATAAATTATAGTGGAAGTCACAAAACAATCTCTGTTGCTGAAAATATGTAGTTACTCGTGTAGGCTTTTTGCAGAATTTTGTGCTTGTTTTTTTATTACAATTACAAATTGGCTGGTGTCCGCAACTCTATGTCAAAAACGAGGATTTCGGGTAACCATTTGTTTTCATTGCACAATACACGTATTCACAAATTATTTGTGAAAATAATTTAATTAATTGTCTCGTCAAAACAAAATAATAAAACAATAACAAAAATGTCGTAGCGGGCATCAAACTCTAGAAAAAAATAACAAAGTACCATTGCTGATTGCTAAACAACAAAATAACGCAGTCTCACCATTTTTCTTCTCGTCCAAATTACACAAAGCTCACTTTGTATTACACTGACGCAAACAAACATAAAGAAAGTAGCTTCGACGTCACTTCCTCAAGCGGTTATAATCTTGCTGAAGCAAATTTCGAGGGAGGATAATCAGTATTCTTCAACACAGCAGAGCTAAAGTAAGCAATGATTTATTATATTAAAAATCCTGCATTATCCCTTAGATGGGACGGGCTGACTCGGCTGGTCATAAAGAGTTCCCGGATTTAATAAAATTTATTCAGCTCCGTACTATGGGGACCGACAAATCATATTTCTACCGAAATACATACTTATTTAGTCGGGACGGGAAGTTTTAGAGCTAGTAAAGTTTATTTACGCTGGTGCTCAAGAGAATACGCTGAGTGGACGATCCGAAACTTAGTTTTGCGATATTTGACCTATTTTTCACCCTTAACCGTACGTACCAGCCGATTTCTGTCTGGTCTGAAGAACATGACAATAATCGCTAATGCTTTTCCAATGATGATCTAGAAACTAAAACCTGAAAGGGCTTGAAACTTACCTTAGCGATAAGACCGCCCATTGTGTCGCCCTATGTGAAATGTTTTGTTTTATGAATGTTACTTTTATGGTGTATAATTATATTAAAGCATATTATATTCTATTTTACCTTCATGAGATAAGTAAATCACGAAAAGGATCACGATCAATGATATTCTAACAAACAGATATGTTATACACCTACAAAACCACCGAAAAAAGTGTGCCGCGGGGGAGAGCCAGCTCACATACACGCAGTGACGCAGAATAAAGGAAAAACAGGCCAATTGACACGTTTTCGAGTCTTCACGATTGCGCGCTCATAACATATCTGTTTAATTAAATATCATTGATCACGATGTTCATTTTAATACTAACACACAAACAAAAAACATACCAATAAGAAAATAAACATAATCTCACAATAATTTATCTCAGAAGATTACCAGGTATCTAACATATCTAACGTATCTAACAAAAACAGTGAATCTTCAATAAAATCTCAAAAAGATTTACATTTCTCGATAAAAGAGCTCAGAACAAGATGCAACAGACAGGTGGATAATAAATATGCAACAAAAAAATGATTAAACACTCAAAGTGTTTTAAAGCGGCTTCAATTAAAATTAAGCCGGCCAAGCATATTGTAGTAAGCTGATTAATTTCTCCGCTGGAGGTTCGAATGACGCAATTTCTTTCGAGTTCTCCACCCTTTATAGAGGCTTAAAATCTCCAATTTGGCTCAAAATTAATTTAGGCTGTTGTGAAGTAATCGCTTATTAGTGTCAGTTGCTTTGACCATTTTTTGTCTAGACCTTTCTTTCATAAAATTCCAAAGACTTCATTTGAAAAAAGAATGACTTTTTTTTTCTTTTTATTTCAGCAAAAAGTTCCAAAAAGGCTAGTCTAGGTTGTAATGAAGTGGAAACACGTCATCGAATGCGATATTGCAACGGAAAACGGAATTGGCTAACGTATTGTCAATTATGGGAATGAAACAGTGCAATAAAGGGTCGGGTGACCGATCAGTTCACCAAAAGTTATTTCTAAAATTTTTACTTGACAAGCAACAATTGGCAAAAACATTATTTGTCATTTCATAATTAAACAACAACAAGTTTACCAAATAATTCATTTAGCTAAATAATTATCCGATAAACTTATATTAACGTATTATTTGACAAACAATTCATTTTTTTTTTATTTTATCTCATAAAAAAACGTTTGGATTTACATCATTTACACCTAATAGGTATTGATTGTGACAATTCTAAAAAAAGAGAAAATAAATGATTTTTGTTTCTTTATGCATTAATTTAGTGACAGAAATGATTCGCTGCAAAACCGACTCCACTTAGTCTTTTATGCCCTACCCCTAGAGTGTTATTTAAAACCGCGTAGGCGCGGAGGGGTGAGGCGGCCCGCAAGCCGAAGCTGCGGTGGTGACCGTTAAAACCTTCTGCGACGATAGGCTCGCGTGGTGCTGCTGGAGCCCCGCAGCGCCGGAGCTGTGACAGAAACCGTGCCTGCTGCATGCTTGCTGCTTGTTTGTTGCAGGCTTGCTGTTTACTTGCTGCTTGCTTGTTCCTTGCTTTTTTTTTTTTTTTTTTTTTTTTTCGGATGGGAAATCATCAAATAACCCCTCCCGCTCTGGGCGGAGCAGGAGGGAGTGTCAGACTTTTACTGACTAAAACCCATCCATGTTCCTTCATCGCCCTTTGTGTTCCGGGGCCACGGTATCTCTTTCGAATAGTCCCGCAACCCCGGCAGGCATCGGTCCTTACGGACCCCTTCCTTTTTGCTGACTCTCTTTGAGGCGCGCGTGGAACACGAACGCGCCGTCGACACGGCCTGTCGTCATGAGACGGACGGACGGCGAGCTAGCCCATAGCTCACCGTCCACAGGCCCGCGCCTACGGTGGCCGGGGGCTACGTGGTGGTGGCCCCCGACGCCCGGGGCGTCTCCCGCGGCGGCCGGGACGTTGAGAGGTTCGCTCCCTCTCACGTTCCGCCACCTCCTTCTCTAGCATTACTGCTTCGCAGAAGGAGGTGACGGCGTCCCATTCCGTCTCGCTCCGGACCATGGCTTGCACCAGGGCCGGACGCGAGAGGTCGCCGCCGCCGATCGCCGCTTCGAGGACACGGCGGTGCTCCGCCCACGCGGGGCACACCTCCACCGTGTGTTCCACCGTGTCCTCCGGTCGATCCTCACAATGGAAGCACCCGGGCGTTCCTTGCTTGCTGCATACTTGCTGCTTGCTTGCTGCATGCATGAAGTATGCCTGTTTGCATGTTGTGAAAAAACTATGCATTTCCTAAACTTTCTCTAAAAAAGTGTACTTAATAAAAATATACTAGCCTGTAAATTATTTTGTAGAAACGTGATTTATCCAAATGTATCTACATAAGAAATGTATAAATGATTAAATATCATCTGATGCATTTGATAAATGAAGTGTTTGCCAAATAAATGATTGTAAAACGAGTGTTTTTAAAATAAAACATTTGCGGAATAAGGTGTTTGCGAAATACATAGTAAACGAAACGTTGGTTGTAAAATGAAAATTTGTCAATGGAGTTTTGGTGAAACTTTCGTGAACCAAAGAGTCGTGATGGGCTATCAGTAAACCTCAACACGGCAGTGCTGTGAGCTGACATAATTGTTATAGTAAACTATGTTCATCATCATTATCATCATTTCAGCCAAAGGACGTCCACTGCTGGACATAGGCTTCCCCCAAGTGTCGCCACATTGACCGGTCCCGTGCGACTCGCATCCAGCGGATTCCCGAAGATTAACCATGTTCAACTTTGTTTAATTGAAAATTTATTATAATGCAGGTTACAAGACATTTACGTACTGACATCAAGAACGCTAGCTTGTAGCAGATGAAAGTATGTAGGTTGAGGTTTCTGTGTTCAACTTTATTTTTAAAGGCCTAATGCATGGCATGTGACTTAGTTACATACAACCATTTTTTCTGAATAAACTATGCAATTAATTCATACAAAACACGTCAATGTGCTTGTACACAGACATACTTAAATGAAGACATTTCGAGTTTAAAAAAAATTATTTTGTGTACCGTTGTGTTTTTCATTCCGCTAGTCTCTTAATAAAACTCTTTTTGCCATAATGTAGTTCAGGTAAAGTACTTTATTCTAGTCCAGTTAGGCGATATACAGGTTATTTTTTTATCACATTGGAAAAAAAATGGGTATAATAGATGAACGGAGTAGAAGCAAATGGCATACTTAGACTTTTTTATTTATTTAATGAAAATATAGTTCAGGTAATAGTAGATTATTAACCATGGGGATAAAGCAGTGTCTTCTGTCGCGGGTGACGATTTAAATCGCGAGCGTAACGAAGGACTCGAGGTTTACTCCCGAGCGTAGCGAGGGTGTTAAAAACTTAAATCACGAGCGAAGTGAGGGATTTAAGACGAGTCCTGAGTGTAGCGAGGGATTTAAGTTCACCCAAGACTAAGACAGCTTTATCACCGAGGAAAATACTCTACTTTTCGTACCATTTGCAAAAAAAATTGACACAAAAATAATATGAGATAAGTATTTATTAAAAATAATTATAATTAAAAGTAAAATAATTTTCCTTGGATTTTGTTGGAAGCAGATTATTTATAATTGCGGCAGCATTTGCACTTATGGAATCCGACAATTCACTGTCACTGTCGCTTTGATTTAACATCGTAACGTATTTATAGAACATTAACTTATTTACAAAAATAAATTAAAATAACCTTAACGTTTATGTATTTGAAGAAAACAAAAACGCGGCAAATTCCTGGACTAATATTTTTTTGTCGGAAAAGCTCCTGACGAAATTTTTCTGGCCATTAAAGTAAGTGTACATATACTTATATAATGAGTTACTGCTGATTAATGTAAAGGAAAGTAAGACAAAGAAAAATCGGTAATTCATTGTACAAGGACAATATACTAAAATCATTCATAAATACCAAGCATTACGTCCCACCAACATGGAAAACAATCGATTTTTTATAAACTATCGGAATGGAAAATGTACTCGACAAGCCATCGGCAAAAATAAAATTAGCAATATGCCAAAGGAAATTGCTTTCCAATTGCAATTTCCTTTGGCATATTGCTAAATATTTAAAACTTAAAGATGGAGAAGAGAGAACTCTACACCGGTCACTGCTTTAGAAGAACTTCGGCGACTTTCTTGGCGAATTCAGGGGCTGATATTACGTCAATAAAAAGACACGGTGGTTGGAACTCTGATAGAGTTGCTGAGGGTTATATCGAAAGCTCAATGGCGAATAAAAACCATTTTAAGCAGTCAAATTAACAAAAATATAAAACTTAATCCATCGGAGCCACAACCATCAACTTCCGGCATCTTATCTTCGTCCGTAACTCACGATGCACCACCACCACTATCTCCGACGTATACTATCTACAATAAAACGCAAGTTCCTCAGACGTAAGAACAGAGAAATACTCAAATCAACTCATCAACAATAAATGTACCAAACAAGAATGTAACTCTCTCTATTGATAATTGGACCAATGTTTCGAATGTTAACTGTTACTTTTAATTGTCATTATTTTTAATAAATACTTACCTCATATTATTATTGTGTTAATTTTTTCGCAAATGGTACGAAAAGTAAGTAAGTAAGTAAGTATTTTCCTCGGTGATAAAGTTGTCTTAGTCTTGGGTGAACTTAAATCCCTCGCTACACTCAGGACTCGTCTTAAATCCTTCGCTTCGCTCGTGATTTAAGTTTTTAACACCCTCGCTACGCTCGGGAGTAAACCTCGAGTCCTTCGTTACGCTCGCGATTTAAATCGTCACCCGCGACAGAAGACACTGCTTTATCCCCTTGGTTAATAATATACTATTATTCTAGTCCAGTTAGGTGATAGGTGACTTCTTATCACATTCCAAAAAAAATGGGTATAATAGGTGAACGGAGTAGAAAATGGAAATGGCATACTTAGTCTTTTTTTTTGCGAAAAAAAATAATACATAAAAAATCGAAATTCAAATCATACGCGTATTGCGTATGATAAGAAATTCGATATTTTTCATTTTTTTTTTTCAAAATTTCTCTTTCTATGTTCTAATATGAAAAGTTTACTTGAAATTTGTAGCGTTTTTTGATGATGGATCATTTTTTTTTTTTTTAACTGTGGAAAAAAGAAAAAAAACTAGGTATGCTAGGCTTCTACTCCGTTCAATTAATATAGGTTTTTTTGGAAAGTGATAAAAAGTCATCCGGTATTGTACTCTAGATTTAATTCACGAATAAAAAATCTAACGAACACACATGACCTCACTGAGCTTTTCACACAGCCATCATGATTTTTATCTAAAAATAATCCTGTTTGAATAGTCGCATAGTTTTAGCATATTTTTTATGGTTCCGTGCAAACAGAGTGAAAGCCTTTTCTGCCATTTTGTGCGAAAAAATGTAGGTATATTGAAATAAATTTTGCATATTTGACCGCAGTCACGTAGTTAAAAGTTATGTTTATTTTTAATTTAGGCGTAAGTACAAACCTATAGGTATAACAGTAAGTATGTTCTTTAAATTCTCGCTACAAGGTGGATTTGATTTATTTACAAGCCACATGACTCCAAAAACTCGTAACTAAAGTGAACAGAAACCTATAAAAAAGATGATTGAGTTGGTGAGAAGAAAATTTTGAGTCCCTGTTCTGACCAGAAAACACAACAATTACGCACAAGTTGATTTGCAGTCACAATAAAAGGACAATTCTCGTTTTATTATCACTACAAATCACCTTGCCAAGAGTCGCGACCGCAAAGATTCCTTGATTCCGACATCTGAGCCTACAATTAACCTCAAGCGAACGCTTATAACGAATGATTTCATAAATCACCCAAATTGCCCTTTATTACGCATCTTACATCACTTTAATTGAGACAACCGACGCAATGAGAACCGAATTTTCGGCAATTTCCTTTGGTCGTGTGAGCTTTTCATTTTGTATGTCCCTCTTTAATTACTTGCAATATTAGTAGGTAATTACTACTTTGTACCTTGAGACAATGATGGCTCGGACAAATTGTTCAAATTGAAGCGGGTACTCGTAATTTGAATTCCGGCGGCCATTTTTACTTTAAATTAAAATATTTTTATTCTAGTACCTTGTTAGACTGTTTGGAGAAAGGCTTTTGAATTGTAAGTAAGGGTTAGAAATATAATAGTTTCTTGTAAGAATTAAGTAATGGGTGCTTTTACTTAATTATAATTCGTGTAGAACATCATTTCCGCTCGTGTAATTTAAGAAACGAATTAAAATTATTAGTTCACCGATCTTAATTATTTTGAGGTATATTTATATTGATTAAAATGTTTCATTATTTGAACTCCACTGCTGGCAGTTAGTAATTTGTCAACTATTTTATAACTACTTCTCATATTTCTCCAAAACCCTGGCATTTATGTTAATGTTATTGGGTATTTTTTTTTGTAAGTTGATAAGTTGGGGGTAATCTCCGGAACTAATGATTCAATTCGAAAAATTCTCTAACTGGCAGAAAGCTACATTATTCGTGGGTGCATACTCGTATTAGCTGAGCTGTTTTTGCGGACAAACTCGCGGGCAATGTGCTAGTAATTATATAAATCTAAATCCAACGTAGCATCATTTTGCACTAGTACCAAATAGCTAACACTCAAACACGTCGAAAACTTCAATACACTTTAAATGTCAATTTATTCAGGATGTTAATACACACATCCATATTCATGTCATCCATCGTTCCATTCCGAAACCCACAAATGTTGATAGAAAATGATACGACACATATTCAATGTAAATTTTAGGTCACCATGTTAATTAATGTGGCTTTGTAAGCTTTAATTAACGTTTAATTGCGTTATTTAGAAATGATCACGTCGCGTTAAAATATGGCAACATAACTGACAAAATGCTCAAATGAAAAACACATAATTACGTGGCTTTCCGTAACATGGCAACACTCGGTGTTCTGAAAGAAATAGGAAATAATTATGTAGGGTTTCGTTCAAGGTAACGTTATTTTATTTGAGAGAGTATTACTTATTTACAGGAGTTCTTATTAACGTCACCGTTGACGTCAGAATGAAGGAACAAGAATACTCTTGCGTGGTTACTGAAAGGTTAAAAGAATCTATCAAAACTTAAGCAAGAAGATTTTATTTACTACAAAAGTACTTGCCTCGTTGGTGCAGTATAGTGGATTCAATTCCCGGGTCGGGCAAACTGTTATTGGGTATTTCCATTAGGAATTTCTCAGTAGCAGCTACGAGTTTGGATTTGTGCTCGGTGCTGGTAATAGGGTCGCCCCCTATTACATAGGACTTAAACATAAATGGCCAAACATGAGTGTATTATTAGAGGTTCACCTCTGTCTATCGGGGATTACAGGCGTGATGTTATTTTATGTTAATCACACACATATAAGTAAAATAATCATCATCATCTGCCTAGCCTTTTCCCAACTATGTTGGGGTCGGCTTCTAGTTTCACCGGATGCAGCTGAATACCAGTATTTTACATGGAGCGACTGCCTATCTGACCTCCACAACCCAGTTAGTACCAGGTAATACGATACCCCTTGGTAAGACTGGTTGTCAGACTTTTTGGGCCTCTGACTACCTAACGACTGCCAAAGATCTACAAATGACAGCCGGGACCAACGGCTTTACGTGCTTTCCGAGGCACGGAGGAAACTCGGTATGTAATGGGTTTTCACCCATCCACAGACCAACTTAGGCAAGCACGGCTTAACCTAACGACCGACCCGAGCGGCTGTTATTATTTAGCCACGAGCTCCTCACATATAAGTAAAATAATACTAAACAAAAACACTAATAACACACAGAACACATGCCATGGATAACCTAGACTACTACAACTACTACAACAGCTCATAACGTCCACTGCTGGACATAAGCCTCTCCCATGATGGGAAGAATTTGCCGTAATCTCCACGCTTGGCAGGCGGATTGGAGATCGCAGTGATGAAAGACTAACAGAAAACGCTGCTGCCCATTCTCAGGTCTACCTACGGAGGCGCAAGATGTTCTGCCTCAGACATTAGTCGCCTTATACGACACCCGTGAGTGTAAAGGGTTGGTTCTATTCTACTCTGCCGGATACCACACGGCTTTGCCGGATACCACACGGCTTTATGATGTCCTAGACATCCATCACTAATTCAATATCATCACACTCGCACACACACAACATAACACTACTATCCTTCTTACACAACACACTACCTTACATAACACTGAACACACACCTAAAAGCAAGATTTTCTTTAGTTTAAAGTTAAATCGTAACTTCTTGTTTATTAATATCATACTTCTGTACCTATTTTTTTTTTATTTTTTTTATTGTAAATTCCCAGTTTTAGCAAAATTTTGTATGAATTTATATTGCTTTGCTATGAAAGAGCGGGGCTTCCCAACACAGGCATTACTTGCTTAAAGGGAAGCTTCAAACACTAAACTTTTTGTAAACTTACGAAGCAATAAATATAATTTGTATTTTGTATTGTTACAAAACAAACACAAACAGGTCCATCTACTTATAGTCCTGCATACTCACAAAAAACTTAAAACAGTCCGCAAATTTATAACCCCTCTAGTCACTATAACGCAACTTGTTAAGCACTCAACTGCTAAAGAGATGGACAAAACTGCCATAGAGTTAGCAGCAGGAATAGTATCACACTATCACGGTACGATATGGGTAGAAAAATAAATATGACAACCACAAAACTGTGAACGGTTTAAAAATACCTAAAAAAATATCCGCCGAGGTACCTGTGAGGCCAGCATACTGCCAAAGCACTTAAAACAGTCCCCAACTTTATAACCCCCGTAGTCACTAAAACTCAACTTGTTAAGCACTCAACTGCTAAATAGATGGACAAAACTGCCATAGAGTCAGCAGCAGGAATAGTTTCACGCTATCACGGTATAATATGGGTCATTAAGCTCCTGATAATGGGTCACAGGTGGTCTTACGACGAACGTTGTCGGATCTACGCCCGGTATGTTAATATGTTTTTAATTGCTTTTCTATCCCCGAACTAAGGCAGTTTCCGAATGCGCCTTAGTCGTAAATCACGGCCACAGATTGGGATAGTTATGGTTTTAATATCGGCGGTTGTGTAATAATGAAGGATGGTGAGGTGGGCGTAATTAGCTTCGACCTTTTTTGCGCGGGAAACTGGGGACGGATTGTTTTATAACTTTTATTAGCAACTTTGAAATATGTCGTGGAATGTAGAAGGTGAATTGCTATTTTAAACGTTTTATAATAGGGTTTCTATCTGGCAGAATCTTGATGCTCCGAAATTTATTTGGCATAACACACTTGGCATAATCTTCTTCAAAACGAATATTTTTAAGGCTTATTTTTTTTTTAATATAGTCATTGTTTTGGCCGAATGTTTGTATGTCCGAATTTACAATGGCATACTTTTAAGATGGCAGAATCTTATTTGGCATAATTACCTTTGGCAATGTTCAAATTCCGCATAATTTCGTTTAGAATAATGTTTATTTAGAGCGACGATTATTTGGTACAATTTCACTTATATACTATAAAGATGGCAGAATTCCATTTAATCATTTTATTTGGAATTATTGCCATTTCTGTAAAATAGCAGAATTAAAATATTGTCCTACAAAGACAATATGTTACGCTAAAAAAGTTAGTGACGGAAACGAATCGCTCCAAAACTGACTCCACGTAGTCTTGTCTGCCCTACCCCTAGAGTGTAATTTAAATCCGCGAAGGCGCGGAGGAGTGAGGCGGCCCGTGAGCTGAGGAGCAGGTGGTTTTAACGGTCGCCGCCGTAGCTAAGGCTGGCCGGCAAAGCCAGCCAGCAAGCCGAAGCTGCGGTGGTGAGCGTAAAACTCATCTGCGACGATAAGCTCGCGTGGGACCGCCGGAACCCTGCAGCGCCGGAGCCGTGACAGAAACCGTGCCTGCTGCATGTTGCATGCTTGCTTGCATTCTGCATGCTTGCTTGCATGCTGCATGCTTGCTTGCATGCTGGCTGCACGCATGGTGTATGCTGTTTTGCATGTTTGCATACTGCATGCTTGTTTGCATACTGCATGCTTGCTGCATGCATGATGTACGCTTGCCTGATCAGAAATATGCAGCAATTAACACTATCGTCGTATGTTTCTGGTGAAAAAAAAATGTTCTATCAATTTAATTATTATGGTAAGAAATACAAAATTATTAAAAATATGATTTTTTTGTTATGTGATAGATCAGATGAGGCTTTCCATTATTTTGCATAATGAAATGTATGTCAAAAGATGATTCTAACTGTAAACTTTCTGTAATATGATAGTTCTGCCTTTTAATGACTATCGATAAAAAAATTATGCCAAAAGATGATTCTGACTGTGAACTTTCTGCGTTAAGATGGTTCTACTTTTAATTCTTATGCATATGAAATTGATGCCTAAAGATGATTCTGACTTACAAAATTATGAGTTTTGAATGTATGATAAATGAGTATCAGCGACACGATTTTCTGAGAAATGAAGTTACTGCTGTACTGAGTTACTGAAGTTGCCATTTACTGTTATGCAAAGTAATATTATGACATAAAAAGTTCTGCTATAAAGGGAACCCTTTATAATAAACTTCGACTTAAATTTTGACTACTTTATAAAAATTAAATAGCACTGACTGCATAACTTCTTTTTTATAGGTTACTGCAACAATGTTCTGGCGGCGCCACTTTCTGAAGATGCAGCTAGAGCACTTTACAGACCAGCTATGCATAGATTTACTTAAAGATTGTATGATTTGTTGAATTTTAAAAGCCAACTAGGGTGGTATAATCGCATGTGCGACAAAGCCTTGTTTCTAGAATAAAAAAAAGAAAATAAAATCTTTATTCAATCGTTGTTTATCTTCGCTTTTCATCCTTTTCTTACCTGCACCCCCAGCCTAGTTAACAATCTACAATCGTTAACGCTAGTAGAAAACTATTCAAATTAATGGGAATGACATCAGCTCAACGTTAAATCACGTGATCAACACAAACAAATAGAAAATTCGTAGACAAGTTTACATCGTTCAAAATGATAGAATAGAATGTTATCGTTTCTAAAATGTTGATCGCTAAACTCTTTGGTAGGAACGCTCACCATAGACTAAAGTGTAAGTTTTTTCTACAGACATTAGAGAACGAGCGATCGACTCAGTTTTCTCAACTTGGCTACCAATTTACCGCTTTCTACAATAGCTTACGCCGAGGCGTTTACGATTGTAGAAAGAGAATCGATACGAAACGTTTGTAACTTGGCTAGGGGTGCTGTCTACTTTGTCACTCGCAAAGTGTTATTATATCATTCTTTTAAAATTACTTCTTGCCTCTCTGTTCACCATAATTATCTAAATATATAAAAGAAGAAACTGACTGACTGACTGACTGACTGACTGACTGACTGACTCATCTATTAACGCACAGCCCAAACCGCTGGGTCTACAGATTCCAAATTTGGCAAGTAGGTTCCTTATGTGGTCTAAGGGTGCACTAAGAAAGGATTTTTCAAAATTCACCCCTTAAGGGGGGTTAAACGGGGATCCAAAGTTTGTATGGGGAAACAAGATTAGTTAGACTATTTTATTCGAAACTTCACAGGAGTGCTCCTATTAATAAATGAGTAGAAACGGGTTTCAGGTTTTTTCAGAATTCAACCCCTAAGAGGGGGAAATGGGGTGACAAAGTCCAAAAATCAATGCACAGCCCAACCCGCTGAGTCTAGAGATTCCAAATTTGGCACATTGGTTCCTCATGTGCTCTAAGGGTGCACTAAGAAAGGATTTTCCAAAATTCACCCCTTAAGGGGGGTTAAACGGGGATCCAAAGTTTGTATGGGGAAACAAGATTAGTTAGACTATTTTATTCGAAACTTCACAGGAGTGCTCCTATGGATAAATGAATAGAAACGGGTTTCACGGTTTTTCAGAATTCAACCCCTAAGAGGGGGAAATGGGGTTGAAAAGTATAAAAATCAATGCACAGCCCAAACCGCTGAGTCTAGAGATTCCAAATTTGGCGTATATATTCTTTATGAGGTTTAATCCATTATGAAAGGATTTTTCAAAATTCAAAACCCCTACGGGGTTGAAACGGGGCCCCAAAAATTACATGGAGAAAGAGGATTAGTAAGACTACTTTGTTCGAAACTTAAGTACGCCCGGTACTCCTATCGATAAATGAGTTAACATTTGTGTTTCAGATTTTTCAAAATTCATCCCCTAAAGCGGGAAATGGGGTAACAAAGCCTGAAATTCAACATAAGTATTGTTTTTATTGTGAATTGGGTCGGGTGTATTACAAAAACAACGATTTTAAGATTTAATGTGGCAGACCTGAAATACTACCATACCCTGTTGGGGTGCGATGGGGTTGAAATGTCTAAAAATCAATATGGGTGTCGATACCGAGATTATCAGGGGTGCTGATTACGAAAATGGCCTTTATTTTGAGATCCAGATGATAATGGTGGTGATTACGATGATGATGATTGTGATAATGATGCCAATGATTGTGATGATGATGATTTTGATTACGATGATAATGATTGTGATTTCGATGATGATGATTGTGATAATGATAATTGTGATAACGATGATAATGATTGTGATTACGATGATAATAAGTGTGATAACGATGATGGTGATTGTGATAGTGGTTTTGATGGTGATTGTGATGGTGATGGTGATGGTGATTGTGAAAGTGGCGGTGATTGTGATGGTGATACCGATGGTGATGTTGATTGTGATTGTGACAGTGATGGTGATTGTAATAGTGACGGTGATTGTGATGGTGATAGCGATGGTTGTGATAACGAGGATGGAGATTGTGATGATGATGATTGTGATTACGATGATAATAATTGTGATAACGATGATGGTGATTGTGATAGTGATTTTGATGGTGATTGTGATGGTGATTGTGAAAGTGGCGGTGATTGTGATGGTGATAGCGATGGTGATGGTGATTGTGATTGTGACAGTGATGGTGATTGTGATAATGATGAAGATGATTGTGATTACTATGATAATGATTGTGATAACGAGGATAATGATTGTGATTGTGATGGTGATGGTGATTATGATTGTGTTGGTGATTGTGATAATAATGGTGATTGTGATAATGATTGTGGTTGTGTGATGAATGTGATTAAGATGATAGTGATTGTGATAACTATGATAATGATTGTGATTACGATTATAATGATTGTGATGACGAGGATGGAGATTTTGATGATAGCGATTGTGATTACGATGATAATGATTGTGATAACGATGATGGTGATTGTGATAGTGATTTTGATGGTGATTGTGATGGTGATGGTGATTGTGATAGTTATTGTGAGAGTGGCGGTGATTGTATGGTGATAGCGATAGTGATGGGGATTGTGATGGTGATTGTGATTGTGATAGTGAGATTGACGGTGATTGTGATGATGATTGTGATGGTGATTGTGATGGTGATTGTAATGGTGGTTGTGATGGTGTTTGTGATGGCGATTGTGATGGTGATTTTGATGGTGATTGATATTGTGATGGTGATTGTGATAGTGATGGTGATAATGACTGTGATTACGATGATAATGATTGTGATTACGAGGACGGAGATTGTGATGATGATGATTGTGATTACGATGATAGTGGTTGTAATAACGATGATGGTGATTGTGATTTTGATAGTGATTGTGATGGTGATGGTGATTGTGATAGTTATTGTGAGAGTGGCGGTGATTGTGATGGTAATAGCGATATTGATGGGGATTGTGATGGTGATTGTGATTGTGGTAGTTGTAGTGACGGTGATTGTGATGGTGATTGTGATGGTGATTGTGATGGTGATTGTGATGGTGTTTGTGATGGCGATTGTGATGGTGATTGTGATGGTGATTGAGATCGTGATGGTGATTGTGATAGTGATTGTGATAATGACTGTGATTACGATGATAGCGATAGTGATGGGGATTGTGATTGTGATAGTTATTTTGATATTAATTGTGACGGTGATGGTGATTGTGATAGTGATTGTGATAGTGACGGTGATTGTGATGGTGATAGCGATAGTGATGGGGATTGTGACGGTGATTGTGATAATGATTGTGGTTGTGATAGTGATAGTGATTGTGATGATAATAATTGTGATGATTATGAAATTTGGCACATAGATAGTTTATAACCTGGATTAACATGTAGGATACTATTATCCCTTTAGTATGATCCAGTGTGACAGTAACCGAACTTCACGCGGGCGAAGCCGCGGGCAACAGCTAGTTATTATATAAGACAAAGCTCAGCATTTCCTTAGCCCTAACGTTCTTTGTAGACCTTAGGTCATCAATCTACAAACACTATTACTGCACTAGAGACTATTGAAGTAGAGAATGTAACTCTTCAATTTACTAATACAAATACACCGCTTATCAATGTTTTCCATCCTATTGAGTTTCTTTCCAGACCAAAGCTTCCCCAACAACCTATCGGGGTATCAGCTGCATCTTATCCCATGTAAGTTGTAATAGGCAATCCAGTGAAATGGGACATTGTGGCACTCGGAGACGATGGCATCTATGTCGTTGTGGTCAATGTTACTGCGCACCGTAATGTTGCTCTTTAACACATATCTACTTAATTATAAGTAAGTAGATTGGTTTATGGTTGTCAGAAATATATTACAGAAATGGAAACGAGTAGTGTTGTTTTTGTTTGTGAGACAGAAAAACAGGAAAAAAATACATATAAAACCATTGAGGTATTACTACTACGTATTGAGAAAACAGCGCGAACAACATCTATGCGCAGTGCGGGGCGCGCGGGGGGTGGCTAACCCCGAGTAGAGATGCTGTGCGGCGAGCAAACGACTGTGTGAACTGCAGCCGGTCGACTGCAGTTGAACAGAACACCGATTTTGTTCGCGCTGTCTGCTCTATACGTAATAGCTCAATGTTTATAACGGGTGTTGTTGTAATGGGTCCTTCCTTTTACACCCTGTACAGCACAGACTACAAAGCAAACATGTATTCTGGAAAATCAAGTAATCAAAGAATTCGTTGTATAAAAAATCTGATATGTCCTCAAAGCTGCACCAAAAAGGTCCAGTTCAACAAAAAAAATCCAATAAACTAATGCCTAGGTTCTCTAAAGTCATCAAGAATAACAAAAAACAAAAGCTCAATCATGGTCTTGATAAAAATAAAAAAAACCGATCAGCAAATATGGCAACTAGGCGGAGGTACAAACAATGTGATGACGTGAAACTACCAGAAGGGAACTTCCAATCACGTCACCAGAACACATTTGCACCTATATATGTGCAAGTCTGTAAATAACCAATGAATGGAGCAAGCGTTCTGTCCCCGATTTCATATAAGTTCTATAATTAAAACGTGTTTTTTTTTCTAATTCAATTCCCGTTTCAGTTTAGGCTCATTTGAGCGGAACAAAGCCAGTCTCAGAGACTCGTATCGGGAGAGTTGCGACCACCAACCGCGACAGAACTCAGCACTCTCAACTTTGTTCGTTTCATGCGTAACTCTGAAAGAACTTAATTTGTTTGACACATACATTTTAATGCCGCGAAACATGACACAACTTCACAATTAAATGGTTTATGTGTGCCCTTTTATTTGGGTTCCTTTTTTAGACACGGTTTTGGTGTTTTTAGGAGGGATAATTTATGAAAAGTTTCCTGTTTGCTTTAATCTTTTCATATTTTTGTTGCTTACTTGTATGATGAAAAAAATTTGTTCGCTTTATAATCATCATCATCATCATTGCAGCCCAGAATCACTCACTGCTGGCCTAACTTTTATTTTGCCATACTTCCAAGTTCCGAGTGTCCCTCATTCAGGTGATTCCCGCGACTTAAAAGATACCTTACTCCCACGATATCTCGCTTTTGGTTTGTTGATGTTTAAAATAATTCGAATAACGAACGAGGAAACGAACGACAAAAAGTTGACTCCACCGCTTGGGAGTCAGACGAGTGACAACATTTTTTGCCTGATACGACATTCATTTTAAAACTCATTTCATTTTATCAATTATCTTTTTACGAGGAACAATTTTTCAGGAAATAAAGCCCAAATCTCATTAAGTGCGCTCATGAGGGTAAAACGCTTTTAGTAAAATTCAATGTCAGCAGCATATTCCAGTAGTCGAGACTCTCTCCGACATATTAGCGTCAGTAATTTAGGGATAATGTTCGCGTAATTTCACCCGACCCACCCACCAAATCTATGGCCTTTAATAAACGCGAACAAACTCTATGGAAACAATTATTTAACGAAATTACTGCTTTACATGATACCCTTAATGAAATTACAAACAACGCACCGTGTACGGAGATTTAATTTGAAAACATAATTAATAATTATATTTTCATTATGTCGGTTTTGTTGAATTACGATCATAGTGGTCATAATATTTTGTGTAACATCTTGAATTTAATTTGAGAATGCTGAATTGTTTGAATTCATTTGGGTTCTGCATAAAGTTGTTAAAAGAAATCTTAAGTGGATTTAAAATGATCTGGTTAAATGTTTGAAACTTTAAAAGCATTTCTCCAATTTAAATACTTATTCACATTTGAAAGTTTCTGATTACAAAAGTGACAAAGAAATTGTTGAACTTATGAAAACTGTCATATACTGAAAACACGAGACACACTTGACAACGTATTCCATCAATAATCACAATGGAATACCATTAAAATGGAACGGTGGGAGGGTCTTCGGAGAATTTAAGCAAACCCCGTCTCGTGTCCCCGGAATTGTTGAGCGAGACACGATCCGCGCCCAAATAGTACGGACTACGGGACCCGGTGAGCCCACGTTAATACGTGCGTTAATTGGTGACCCCCAACCCACCTCACCCCCGCCTCGCCCCCGTCTCTCCCTCGCCTCGACTTCGCCTACAATTCGTAAGGGTTCGTCTCCCGTTAATAAGAATCTGACACTAACAATTTATCAGAATTGATTAAATTTACTTTACGCTATTCGCTTTCATTGTATTAGTGAGCTTAGAGAGATTTTGCCTTTTGGATAAGTGTAGTATTACAGTCTCATTATTCCGAGAAACCCTTAATCCCGAAAAATACGCCAGCACAATGGCGTCGGGGAGTTGTTCGCACATGCGGACATCCATTAGGGCAAACGTTTTGATGAAGTTGGCGGAATTTAAACAGAGCTGACCGATCAAGTGACAAAAAACGGCACCTAAAGCGGTGATAAAGCCATCAGTCTTGATCCATCCGGCCTGACTGTGTGTGTTGCCGAGGGCTGACAGATCGCGTATTGTCAGCGGTCGTGGACATTTTTCGCGTCACCCTGACAAATGAAATAAGAGGATTGGTGTGACACCCAGCCCCTCGAGTGCTCGAGAAATATGCTGTCGTGAGGCGAATATGGGATTCGTGTTTGTGTTAGTTTTTTATGATAAGAAAAATGTATTTTAACGGCTTTATTTCTATAAATAACTCTTTACCATAACCTTTTTTTTTCTTGTTTTTCTGAAACTTGATACTAATAGAAAAGCGTTTTGTTTTGTTTAAAGAATGCGTAGGTAGTTGACAAGACTTTACATCTAAAGTAATATTTAAAGGCATTTTATGTAGGGCCTAAACAATTACAGGGATGGATAACAAATTAAAATACAGTTTCTCTAAAAAGTATTTTCATAATTACATCTTTAAACTGAAAGCCACGAGGAAGAGAGAGTCTTTTCCAAAGTAACTTAATTCTAAGCCGAATATGTTAGTTTTAAACACGGCTTAATCTGACAACGTTATTATACCTTTTACCTAAGCGGAGAGAGTAAACTGTGATGTTTATGTTAGACTTTAAGAATCATTTTTGTAAAGCGCTAGTTCGTTGACTGAAACTTCTTTTAGGAAATAACTATGCATTGGTGGACGGTATTTGTGAATGCATCTGAACTAGTCGAACCTTTACTGAATACGTTGGAGTCGGCTTACAGCTTTGTATCAGTACTTTAAGTTATTGGGTTTTTCCGTCAGGAATTTCTCAGTGGCACGTGACGGAGTTTGGATTTGTGCCCAATTGATGGCAATAGGCTCGCTCCCTTTTATATACCTAGAACTTAAACATAACGTGTGAAATGTAGTATAAGGTATTAGGTACACCTCAGCCAAATCTTCCGGGATTACAGACAGCTACTGAGAAATTCCTATGAAAAAACCCAATAACACTTCATAAATCAATAATAGTTCTTCGCACTTATTTCTCGATAATAGAAAGAAATGTAAATATTTATGTAAGTGTAATATGTTTTATGTATGTATGTATTTATTGTATAATATGTAAATGGTACACCACAGGCTACCTGCAGTATTGTCTCTCCTTCCCCCTTAAATCCATCCAAAGGTTTTCTTTAAAACATCGCTTTTAGCGATAAGACCGCCCATTGTGTCACCCCTTGTATGTTTTACTTTTTTGTATCTGTAATTTGAATGGTGTACATAATAAAGAGTATTCTATTCTATTCTATTCTAACACTGCACGACCTGGGAATCGAACCCAGAACCTCATGCAAGCATATAAAACTAGTCGTAGAACCCTTTTCTGCAATTAAAGTGAAAGAAATGGCGTATTTTACAGAGTTCACGATCAAAGCAAGGTAACCAACGATAGTAGGATTAGCGAGGATGAAATTATCCGAAGCTTTGCCTCGCTTGGCCAGCTTTAAAATTAAATTTTAGGGTTCCCAGCACTATAGTATGCGCCAGATAAGTAGGAATTAAAGGTCATTGCTCTTTCCTTAATTTCTCTGCGTAGGTACCCCGACAATACAGTACGAATCGTTTTTTATTACTATAAAAAGTCAATGATCACGATAAAGGTAGTTTCGGGACAAGTTTATGTCATTAATTCTGTTTTCGGAATTATGGATTTGAATAAATGTATGCGGGTTACTGACCTTTATTTCCTACTTAACTTGCGCAGACTATAGACATTTTAATTTTGGTAGTATTTTTAGTAAAATGTGCTTTATAAAGCTTGGTAGGTACAATGAATACCTGACTAGTTTCTAGGTTTTTATTTTTAAATACTCAATGCCTGCGTTTGGCCAAAACTCGCCTGATGTGAAGTGATGACACAGCCTAGGGTGGAAAATGCTTGTCTAGAAGATACCGATTCACTCGAAATTCTATGTCGCAATATATATAAGTTTTCGAAGAGTTACATTGAACCAATGCGCTATGGCGAGTCATATTGATTGCAATGGGCAGCCTTGCTGCTGCGGTAGCCATCAAAATTGTACGTAAGTTTTGAATCGTCATCTATCGTGATCTTTAACATTTTTTCTAATGAAAAACGATACATGGTCCATTGTTTTGGTTCATACGAAGAGATATTAGGGAAAGAGCAATGACTACTATAGACAAGCTGAAACGCAACAACTTTATATCGTAATATAACTATAATAAGTGCCAGTTAAGATCGCAGTAGCGGTCATTGCCCTTTCCCTAATATCTCTTCGTACGAACCAAAACAAATGAACCATGTCTTGTATCGTTTTTATTAAAAAAAAACATGTTGAAAATCACGATAGATGAATGAACAGACTTATTTATGGATTTCAAAGTTAAGTACCTACTTTAGTAAATGTGGGTGGGTCAATGACCGCTATTGCGATCTTAACTGGCACTTACTATAGATCCTCTCCGTAAGTACTTGTGTCAGTCTAAAGCAAAAGTTCATCGATCTTATTAAAGTGGCCGGAAGAAACTATATAGCCATGATACAAAACCACCAAATGTGGAGAGATTTGGAAGAGATTACACTCAGCATTGGCTGGCCAAGGGTTGAAGAAGAAGAAAGCAAAAGCTATCTATGTAATGTTCGGGAATCAAATCGAATCAAATCAAAATCAAATCATTTATTCTTTGCAAACATGGGTAATAGGTACATAGATGTGTGTGTGTGATGTGGTGTGTGTGTGTGGTGTGATGTGATGTGTGTGTGTGGTGTGAATTTCATTGTTTAATTGGTAAAAGCGGGACCCTATTACTAAGACTCAACTGTCCGTCTGTCTGTCACCAGGCTGTATCTCATGAACCGTGATAGCTAGACAGTTGAAATTTTCACAGATGATGTGTTTTGGTTGCCGCTATAACAACAATTACTATAACAGAATAAAAGGGGGGCTCCCATACAACAAACGTGATTTTTTGCCGTTTTTAGCTCGATATTATTTAACGGCAACAGGTAGACGTTTTAAATATTCACAGAATATTTAGTTGTATATTCACTTTAAAAATAAATAATTAAATAATAATAAATATTTAAGGGGAGCCCCCCTTAAATATTTATTTTTATTTAATTATTTATTTTTAAAGTACCCTTACAACAAACGTGATTTTTTTGAAAATTTAAATTATTTATTATATATAATAATTATATATTATAATTAGGTATAGGCATATATAGGTAATAATTATATATTATATTATATATATATAATTATTACCGTTTTGTCTTATGTTGTATAGATAATGGTACGGAACCCTTCGTGCGCGAGTCCGACTTGGCCGGTTTTTTGTATTCAGGTACAGTCGTTCACATCCACACCAGTTGAAAATACCAACCAGCGCAATAAATGCTTTAATAAAATCTACGGACCCTTACTAACGGTTTTGTACAATTCAATCATGTATTTAGTAACAATTTTATTCTAGATTATATTTTGCTTAAAGCCCATGTGAATTTCATAATAATCCCAGACAGAAAGATTATCAGATTTAAATAACGAGATGCAGAAACTCATTAAGTCTAAATACTAACAAAAGTGTTGCAAAATAATATTAAAGATTTTTCCATTTTAATTCAACTAAGGTATTACAATTATTTTAGTAATGGCGGCCGTTAACATTACCCGTAGAACAATTATAATATTTAAAAGAAAACTTTACCTTAATTACGTTTTCTACAATTTTAAACTGTCCTGAAATAAAGTCATTAAGAAAAACAAGTTGTCCGCTTTATTTGATAAAAAAAACTCAGTAGTAAGAATTAAAGTAGACGAGCCACAATCACAGGCTACTTTACTATCTCCTGGCCGTAGGCCACACTTAAGTGACTACGAAAAAAAAAAACAAATCAATGAAGTTGCTTAAGGTGAAAGCTCCACGGTAGCCCGCGAAATTTAAATTTTCTTACGTTTTTTTCAATTTGCACTTCAGTGTCAGGTTGTATGTTGATTAAAATATGATTAGTTTCAGAATGATAATCATTAAAATCATCAATACAACCCTTCAAGTTCATATTAATAATCCCATTGAATGACTATGTTCATGAAATAGACACTGACCTCAAATTTCAAAAATTATTGGCCAACCTGCCCGCTTAGCATAAACGCCGTAGACACGAAAGAGAATCGACAAATCTATTGTTCATCTGTCATTTTGTCGATTCAATGACAGATGAACAAAAGATTTGTCGTTTCTCTTTCGTGTCTACGGCGTTCATGCTAAGCGGGCTGGCGTTTCCCCCTAAAAAATAACCACGTGTCCCTACGACACGACTTGCCGACGGCAAGTGGCACCACAACCAAAGAAATCCAGTGACGTTTGCTAATTTTACTGGGTGGGTCGCATCACAAACCACATCGCGCACGAATAAGCATTCGGAATCCCAAGTAGCATTGAATCAATATTTTGAAAGAGAAAAATATTCATTCGCAATGTTTTATTGTTTGTTACAGTATGCTCTGTATACTTTGGCGAAGTTGGAATGCGGTGGTTGTTCATTAATTAACGGCTTAATTACCTTCACTGAATAATATACTCGATAACTGCAGTGAGCGCCAATGAGTACTATTGCAGGCACGTAAATTACAATTAACAAATATCGAGAATATTGCTTTTTTCCAGTAGGTATTGTTAATGTTCAATATTGTTCACCAAGCATACACACTGGTTTACCATAAGGTAGTCAATGTTAAAAGGCACACTAACTTGTGATTGGCAAGCGTATTTCTAGCCATTGTTTAAAACCACACCGTGCGTAGCGAGCACGCCACGTGTCGTCTACGCCGCGTTTACGTGACGTGAGTGTACAAGAAAGAGCGAACCAAGCGAGTGTAAAATATTGTGAAATCGCGGAGAACACGTTGCGTTGTCGCGGCTAGCATGCTTCTCGTCTTCTTATACTCGTAAAACACACTAGCATATCAGTAGTGTTTTAACACTCTGCTAGTAGCTTTGAGCACACAAATCAGCAACTTTTGTGGCTAGTATTAAGTTTTAAAGTTGCCTGTCTAAACTAGCTGTAGGTAAGGAGTACAAATGACCGCCGAGCGCCGTCGCCGATATTTTTTTAAGAAAGCGCGTTCTTACATCTCTCTTTTTATGATTGTTCTTCTTTTATTAGAGTACTTTTGTTTCTTAAGTGAAATTTTCCAAGTTAGAAAGGCGGGGTTTTTGCTGTAAATCCGTACTTACTCTTTGTGTCGTAAAAGTTAGACGATTGAAAAAATTGATTCTTTTGTGCGACAAAATCGCTGTTAAGAATTGTTTTACCTTTGATTCGTTATTGCAAGGTTTTATATACTTTAATGGTAGGGAAAATACATACTTCGAATAATGAAACCAAACTGAGCGGTATAAATTCAAATAGTTTAATGCTCACGATAATGGCATGGCTAATTACGGTTCGGGCTTACACGCCATTGAAGTAAAGAAAGTGGGGTAGTTATAAACGCGCGCTGCCTGTGCAGAGCTTGTGCAGAAACATAAAACTGCAACGCGAAGTGGATTGACTAATAAGATTAGCATAATTACGCGCGGCGACTGCACGCGAACCCATAGCTTTTCATAATTAGCAGTCGTTGTTATAACATTCGTGAGTCGTGTGTTGGCTGAGCAGAATAAACGTACATATAAGCATACTACTTATTTACATACTCGTACGTTAATCTAATAATATCTCGAATGGAATGCAAATGAAGCTGGTTTTTCCTTCAAGAGCTTTGTGAAAAACTACGTTTCCTTTTCGTTTGAAACGTTTACAGTTGTTAATCTCTGTAGAGTTACTTCAAACGCGACATCGGCTAGATCCGTCTGGGGCTTTGATAAATTTATTTAACCTCAACTTCAGTTAAATGAAATACTCAGCGGAATTGCAGTTCTAAATTAATCGGTTTCATTTACTAAAGTTGTCACCGTGCACTGTAATTAAAAACACACAGAACATGTATCGTACAGTTTAAATAGCGAGTTATTAATGGTACACATTGCAGGTATTTAATTTAAGGAAAAAAAAAATATCTGTGTTCTTAGTTAAAATCATGGAATAAGAGCTTAACTAAATTCAAACAACTAACAGAACTCGTATCATTTCAAAAGCACCAATTAACACAATACAAATTAATTAGTGTAAATAAAACGGGATTAACAAATAATTAATGGACGCCCTTTAAACACTCGTTGGGAAATACATGCGATATATAAATTCTGACAACGCTACAACCGGATCGCGGCTGGCCGCTGAGCAAATATTCAATAAGGGAACCCATGTATTGTATTGCACCCGCGATTCAGTTTGTTCACTCTTCAATATACCGATATTGTTTTGGTCGTATTGAAAACGGAATCAAACAGTACAAATTGCGGGAGCCATATTGTCGCGTTGTATGTACCGACGCTTCCATTTGGATCTAGTGTTTGGGTAGACGGATCAGAAAGTTGACCCTTTTTGATAAGTTTTGAATTTTTCATTCATTTATTGTGGTTTTGAAGTGATCTGAAGGCATCTTCTGGACGAGTAGTTTGTAGAGCATGTCTATCCATCTATACACATAAATATAATCGAAATATCTGTTGGTAATATGAAAATAATAGCTTTTTTCTGAATGCATATGAAATTATTTAACAAAAACGCATTTTTTTCAGTCCTTGTCTTTCTGTCTGTCAGTCTGTCTGTGTGTTCTAGCTACTACTACTACTTTTACTGGCAGATAGCTGATGTTATGAAGTCTAACTTAAGCTACTTTTATTTTAGAAAAATAATTAGGGTTCTATGCAGGTTCATTATTTTGTAGACCTTTGACAGTCGTTAGGTAGTCAGAGGCCCAAAAAGTCTGACAACCAGTCTTACCAAGGGGTATCGTATTACCCGGTACTAACTGGGTTTTGGAGGTCCGATAGGCAGTCGCTCCATGTAAAATATTGGTATTCAGATGCATCCGGTTAGACTGGAAGCCGACCCCAACATAGTTGGGAAAAGGCTAGGCAGATGATGAATGTCTTATAAATCGATGAACACCGGCTGCACGCACGAAAAAGTGTCACACCGTCACGCAAGCCGCGATCAACGCCCAGCCCAAACCTTTGAACCTAGAAAACTAACATTTTGCACAGTGGTTCCCTTTATAATGTAGACAAGGAATAAGGAAGGATTTTTAGAAATTCTTAGACAGAGGTTGAAAATTTTGTATGAAAGTCCGTCAGTTTTAAAGTAATCATCTTAAAATTTTGTGTGTAGGCTGACGATTGAAAATTAATTTATACGTGTCTCAGCGTTTTTGATAATTCCACCCCCAAAGAGTTAAAAAACGGGATAAAATTGTGTATGGAGAGTCCTTAATTTTCGAAGTTAAAATTACAAATATATTAGGCGTATGGTTGGAAGCTAACGCAATGGTGTTGTTAGAATTTCAATCCTTAAGGGGGTGAAAAGGGGTATGAAATTTTGTTTTTTAAGTTAAATCACTAATATCATGAAAAATTACGTTATCACGTAAAATTATCGTCCGTAAACCGACTTTACAGACAGCCAGTTTTTTCTTTCTTTTATTTTGACCTACCTACTATTATAAATGCGAGAGTTTGTGAGAATGATTGTTACTCTGTCACGCAAACACAGCCAACCAACGGATTTGAAGGAAATTTGGCACATAGAGATAGACAGTTTATCATCTTTATAAGGTGCAGTTTTGCATCTTAATCAAAATTCAGGAACTTGCCAAAAAAGACATAAATGATCAATTTAAATTACGATACATGGTCAATAATTTATGAAGCTGCTATTTTAAATTGTTTTACAGACAGTATTTCAGAATAACACGAAAGTAATAAACAAATTCACCCATAGCGCGACATGTTGCTGTGTGCGTTTATTTGTGTGTTTGAAGGCGTGGTTATAGGGCTAGTAACAGACGGGCTGCATTTAATATAGGTGTACACTTACCGTTATCCGTAAATAAGAAAAAAAACTACACATTTTATTATTGATTCGGGTCGAGAATCATTAGCATAGATACCTCCGTGAATTTGACCAGGATGCCTTGTATTTATAGGTATTTTTTATCCTGGTGGTACGATCCGTGATGTCTCACGGATGCGAGCCATATAAAATAATTAATTTATAAAATGTGATCATGTTTGGCTATTAAATTATTTTCTCCGTCCTAATTTGTAATGGGGCGTACTGAAAAGGAACATTAATATGTTTTTTTTACAAATATTAGATTTCGTTTTGTAAACAAGATTAATTAGTGGATTCGTTATTATCTAAATGAGTTGGTTATGTTTGTGTTAATTTCAAATAAGCATTATTACGCAATATTCCAATTGAATTTTAACAAAAGAGCAGTCCTTGTGTTATTGTTTACTCATTTTATTAACGTAGTTGATTAATGTTCATTTATTGTAATTTCAATAATTAGGTATGCACATAATTACGGTCGATTTAACCTGTCCACTAAAGTTTTATAAATGAGTAACGTAAATAATTGACGGATAAATCAGTATTGTGATTAAAACGACACGGCAAAGTTACATTTAATTTAAATTTCATGTTTATTATATAGACATACGAGTGACTAACTATGACACATGTGATTTTGAGACAAATATACGCTCGTCCGCGCGGTTGGGCGGAGGCGGCGCGTCGTAGGCGTAGATACAAGTGGTGCGCAGCGCGGAAAAGCGGTGAGCGCCGCTCGTCCGCGCGGTCGGCCGATGTACGTGTGTACATCGGCCGACCGCGCGGACGAGCGAACGAATAGTTAGTCACTCGTATGTCTATATAATAAACATGAAATTTAAATTAAATTTAACTTGAGCGTGAAATTCGTTGGTGCCTAACAAACGTTAGGCACCAACTAATTTCACACAAGCCTATGCCACGTGCGCACCGCGCTGCGAGCGGTGTCATGTGAGGATCGCCTTACCAATTTAAATCATCATCATCATCAGCCTATTAATGTTCCGACTGCTGGGACACAGGCCTCCTCTCTATGGGAGGGAATGGGCTATACTTAATCCACCATGCGGGCGCAGTATGGGTTGGTACCAATTTAAATAAAGTAATATAATTAAAGATAAAGTGAACATAAATAAATAAATAAATAAATATTGCTGGACATTACACACAGCGCCACCTAGTGCCACACTAAGCAACGAGGCTTGTGTCGTGGACACTCGTGGACACCAGATAGTTGATATACTACATAGATGCTTTTTGTTTATAAATACATACTTATTATACATATAAACATCCATGACTCGGAAACAAATGTCCATGCTCATCACACAAACATTTGCTCCGACCGGGATTCGAACCCGGGACCCTAAGAACGTAAGGCAGCCTCACTACCGCTGCGCCATTCGGGTCGTCAAACATAAGTTTAATAAGTTGAGGCACGCGGGACTTTTAAGTCCCACTAGTGAAAAAATCACACAACACTAATTATTTATTTTGCTTTTAAACGTTGTCCCTCACAATTTCTCCTGTTTCATGGGTAACATTAAAACTCACATAGACAAACAGCCTCCATCTTCTCCGATCTCCGGGTCTGTTTGTCAGTACCTGATAGACCATACAAATATTTGACACATGCGGGAATCGAAGCCATGACCCGCAGCGCAGCAGTCAATCGCTTAGCTACTGCACCAACCATGCTGTCAATGTATCAATCATTTGGGACTGACAGAGTCAGAATAACGTTATGTTTGGCCAAGGTGACTCCCTAATTTCCATAGGGAAAATCCTAGTCCAATCCATAGCACACATTAGATAGAAATTACCATTCAGAAGTGCACAACTAAATTAATATCTGTCCATCAATAGGCATTGAAAATGCACTAGAGCTGGGCTGTTGAATAGAATCAATAGGAGTACCACTATATTCATGTATTCAATTTAATAATGTTCGGGCGGTTTCCGGGCTTTAGTATTATATTGAGTAAAAACGGTTTATGTGGCAAACAATAGTAGATTTTACAACAAGTGCGCAAAACGAACCATTTTTATCTGAGACTTTTAGCATGCTGATAGTAATGTCGAGGATAAAATGGTTTTGTGGACGAGTTATAAACTCTGCTTTTCACTTCGATTGCGAGGAAATAAAAAAGTAGTATAAATTGAAGAAATTAATAAACGCACGAAAAAACAAGAGCTGTTTCCCGCCGCTTTATTTTTTTGAAATCTTACGACATTGATATTAGGCTCGGGCTGCAGACCTATACAACCTACTATTAAATTAATTTTGTGATAATAATTTTCTTAAATTAATTAAATAACCTACTGTAGGACAGTCACGGACTATAATTGATAAGCCACTAATTTTGCAGTTTAATACAATCACGAGATTACACGATTAAACACGAACTCAAACCGAATGCTCGGAAACAAGATGACAAATTACTAATAATCGGAAATAGTCTTATCCAAAGAGGTTCAAGAATGACTTATAAGTTGATTATAAATCCATACAATGTTGCATACGTTAATCCAATCTATTTGATACTGACCTCTTTTGAATTGGTGCTCATTAGAAATACTCGTAATTTCTGAAAATCTATCACAAGACAATGACAGTTGAAATGTCGATGTCACAGACGATAATATCAAATTTTGGTGAATCGTATAGCCGTGGTTATTTACGCGATAATGCCAGCTTCAGTTTCTGAGGAAATTTGCCTCAGAATAATTGTAACATTGCATCAGCAGGGTCTGAGCATTCGTCCGCGGCGTAGGGATGAGGTCGGAAGGTGTAGGAGAGCTGGTTTAACTACCGCCTCTTACAATGCCGTGAACTCTCATTTCAATCAGCATTTTGGAAGATAATTTGCTTCCCTCTGTAAGAATTGCGTATCCATAGCACGAAATGGCAAATATTTTTTTTTCACTATAATTGTGCCACACATCGTGCAAGGATTGTCAGCACCTGGTTTGATCCACATCCAGACATAACGGTGATTCCATGGCCAGCTAAATTTCCGAACCTGAATCCCATGAACTGTGATGTTTAATGGTGCAGCGATGGGATCACCGCAATAAATGAAGAAAAGATCTTGTTCAACATTGCCAAGAAGTATGGGAAAACATGCGAGGGACTGCATGCAATTACGACTGCAAGATGAAATAAACAGCCAAGGAGCATAATATACTGAAATCAATTATTTTATTCTATTCTATTTTTCAAAGGTTGACTATTTTTTTAGCTTATCGCATTTCAAGACATAAAATAGCTAAAACAAACTCTTTACAGGAATAGTAAATGAAATTCGTAATTATTGCAAGATGGCGGCATTTATGTTTATTATTAATATGCAAAAGTAATCATAATTATCATGAACGTCATCTTGGACACTACGCGTTCGGATAAAATCGTGGGTTCGAGTTTTTCCGATTACTAAACTTGCAATAAATTGGTCGACATTGAGTGGTCACTCTGTACTATGTACGAATATAACCGACTAAACCCGATTTGCATTACACGGCTAAAATACGAATGGTGGCAAGTGGCTCGTCATTTATAGTCCTTGACTGTACCTACTTGAATTTAAATTTTTATATCTTTTAAGTCTTAAAAAACACATAAAGCAAATAAATTAAGGTAAATATTATAAAATAACAAATTCTATCTATGAACTTCTTATTTCGTTTGGCTGTATGGCTTATTTTCTTTGCCTTAATATAGATACATTTATGAGTAGATACGTTAATGCCCTTGTGCAGGATATAGGCTGCACAAAATTTGATTTTGTGCAGCCTATATCCTGCACAAACAAGCACTTTCAGAGCATAAGAAGTGAAAATACTATTGGCCTGTTTCATCATCATTTCAGCCGCAAGACGTCCACTGCCGAATATTGGCCTCCCTAACCACTTCCGCGCTATCTGTCACACATTGTATATCGCTGTCCTATACATAAACGCTATCTGTCACGATATTACTACGCGCACCCGCCTCCCAAAAAACTGCATTAAAAACCGTCTAAAACTGTCTCCTCTAGAGCTTATACCTCTGTGTTCAATTCGTTACTAAATTCCTCAATAATAAAATCGAACATCGCAACACTACTCCATAGACAATTTGCCGAAAAAAAAAAAAACTTTCATTTGACAGACGGTGAACACTCGAATTTCCCTTCGCAGCAAATGTCGTTGATAACTCTGGTATTTTTAATGGTAGCTGATACTATTATATATCAAAATTATCCTTGAGAACCGTGCTTCATTATTTTGTCAACGTAAATTCGTTTTGGAATCTCGAAGTTGCAATATTTCGCCCGTGAAAAAGTAGTTATTATATGTACCTATAGTGATTGTGTTGTGTGAAGAAATACGTGATTTAGTGACTAAAACGTGTGTGAAATGGGAAAAGCAGTGCTTAATTAGTGAGGTGATTAGATTGTTCAACTATCTACACCAAAAAACATGTGGGTTTGTGTGTTTTTTCATCCAACACCGGCTGCCAAAAATTAGTTCCCAGATGTAAACAAACAGTGAGTATCTAGTTTCATAAGTATATTTAGATATGATGCTATTGAGCTATAAATGAGATTGTGGTCTTGTTGGAAAGGAAATATAGTCTAGTTTATTTCTTTAATGTTAAAATGGATAAAAAACTAAGAGAAAACTGATATTTCTAGCGAAATATCAGTTTTTGTAACTATTTTTTGCTATACATTATGACTTGGAGTATATAATTAAAGTATTTCATTTTGATTTCTAGATAAGTAGATTCCTTATCTAATCAGCTTGACAACAGTATTTTTGTAATTGCTCTAGGACTTGTAGTTTTTGAGCTACAGGTGTTTTATCGGAACGGGCAGAAAATGTTTTGAAAACTTGCAAAAATTTTTGCATGTGAGCGGTTACGGTATTTGCAAATCCGCGCGCTTGGCGTCGGAGAGGCTAAGTGTCGCCACGCCAGTGGCCTGTTTATATTTACCGGAACATAATTATGGGTACTTATTGGAAATTTTTCTGACGACAGAAGGCAACGTAATGTAAATGCTTACAATTATTTTCAAAACCAGACCTTGGTCTTCTTTAGTATGATCATAAGAATCTGAGTAAACAAAAGTTACCTATTAAACCTTTTACTGTTAGCGAAGTCAAAAATCAAAATCAAAGCATTTATTTCAAGTAGGCCAGTTACAGGCACTTTTGAACTGTCGAAACAAAGATGAAAATGAAATGTAGCTACACTCCCCGTCACAAGACATAAAAACTGTGAAAGTTCTGTAGTTGCCCATTCCCTAGCCTAGATCTCTATGTAGAAGAACGGGCAAGAAACTCCATGGGCACTCTTTTAAATCAGAATATTTTACAAAACCTTGGTTACATCATTCATGTTGAGATGGTACTTACATTATGTGAGAACAATGTTGCAAGATGTGCACTTTAAAAATGTCCATAGAAAAACAAAAAAATACAATTCAAAAATAAATTTATTTATTCAAATAAGCCGTGGCAACCAAGAGCTGCCCAGCCCCAACTGACAGCGCTCGTTCACAAACATGACGCATGTATCGAAAGTAGACACAATAGTTAAACAATACCGTCAGACGGATTCAGTCGGGGTTCACAGATAAGATAAGATATATTTATTTGCTCAAAACATGTGTCACCAATAATAAAAAGTACATGCAGGATAACTTAAATAAAGAAAATCGTTCAGACATGTTTTGCCACATACGGCGTGCAAATGTTTTGAAATTCTAAAATTATCGTTTTAGACAGCAGAATTTAATTTAACAAAGGGAAACAGACAATGGGTTATTTATATATCAAAACAACAAATATAAAGTGGGGAAAGAACCCCATGATGATTCCAGTTTTCCATGCAATTGGATAATCTCAGCTCGAGTGAAATGTCGTGATGAGACAAATGTGACTTTTTCAAATTCATATTATTACGTACTTTTTAAGTTTATCTTTGACATCACAGACACCGGTGAAAGACAACATCGTAAGGAAACCTGGACTTATAATAATTACTAGCTGATGCCCGCGGCTTTGCCCGCTTGACAATTTATATACTAAAACCTTCCTCTTGAATCACTCTATCTATTAAAAAAACCCGCATTAAAATCATTTGTGGAGTTTTAAAGATCTAAGCATAGGTACCAGGTAGGTTGTTTTCAACCGACTTCCAAAAAGAGGAGGTTCTCAATTCGACGGATTTTTTTTTGTTTGTTACCTCAGACCTTACTGCGTTAACCGATTTTGATGATTCTTTTTTTATTTGAAAGCTGGTGCTTCCCGTGTGGTCCCATTTTTGAAGCCTATTACCATGACATGTATTATTACAATGTTAAATAAATTCATGGTAAATATTTGTTTGGGAACAACTAAAAATGAAAAAATTAAAAACTTTTTTGCAAAAAATAAAACCGACTTCAAAAAACATAGAAAAAAAGAAAAATAACTTTAGCTTCAGAAGTTGGTGGCAAAAACAAACCTGAATAAAACAAATAAGTCACCGAATTCTGAAGCTAAAGTAATTTTTCTTGTTTTTGTGTTTTTTGAAGTCGGTTATATTTTTTGCAAAAAAGTTTTTATAATATGTAGTGATAATTCAGAAATCGCCAACCTGTCTTTTAGCAAGCGTGGTGATCAATGCACGAGCCTTTCTGTACGAGAAGAGGCCTTTTGCACAGTAGTAGGATAGTAAAAGGTTAGTTTTATAAGCTAAGCTCTTGGTCACTATTACAGCAATCATACCTATTAATCATGACCTAAACAATTTACCCAAAACAAAGAAAAGGGTACGCCATCAAACTTAAAAACCAACTAAAACATATCGGTCCAAACTTTAATAACATCGTAGTTCCCGTAATTTTCGGCAGAGAGCAGCACTAGAATTTTATGGACGGGACAGATGGAAACGTCACTACGCAACCGGGGTCTCCGTGGTATATATACATTTGGATTTATTCAGTCGTGAAATTAAACAAGCCCCCAAGCGCCCTCTATCACAATTTATGTTCGCACTAGATTGTAAAGGTCCAACGGCAAGATCTGACTGTACCCTCATTAATTGGTGGAGACGCCATGACTGGCTTGTGTTTTGTACTTGATTTAAGGACTAGATGATTGGAGTCTGCCGCCTAGTTTTAATGGGGAAGGGTCCTCATTATGGAGATTTAATTGTGGAGTTTTGTGTTTGATGTCCTGTGTTTTAATTAAAAGGTTTTTGGTTAATGTTGGTAGGTATATGGTCTGGCTTTACAACAATACTGTTTTAAGCTTTCACGGTTTATAACTAAACTTAGACTGTCACTTACGGGATATCATCAATTATTCTGAAGACTAAAAAAGAGGGTAGACAGATTTGTCTGCACTTAACAATTTATTTACCATTCACTCGCAACCCGCCTTCTCCAGTCATTCCACGATCATGGCGCTTGCAACAGCGTCGAAATACCGAGAGCAATAATTAAAAATCACGGAAGATATCCCATAAGTGACGGTGTAAGTGTACAACAATAATTTTATAAATAACAAACTATTAGGTACTACTACTGTAACTATGAGTGGACTGTATGTTTTGATATGGTTTTAATCTACTAAAAGAAAGGCGCTTTTTCAGAATGGTAGGAAATTTTTACTGACTTTTATAAGGCTCAAACAAAAGCGTTTATTACAATAGACAAGAACAAGAAGGTGCGTTATGCACAACTACTTATCGTGTGGTACCAACCACACAGTAACCTGGTGTCAGAGTTTAAACTGAGTTTGAACTATTAGGTAAAGAGCCCGGTGCTGCCACCTACCTTGCTAAAAGACTTATTTAGAGATATTCTTGTAGAGCTCGCGGTGTTGCAAAAGAAATTGAAAGAACCAGCCCTATACGTTCAGATGATGAGAGTGGTTCTCGTTCCTTCGCTCCCCAACAAATACGTACCATCTATTTAATTTTATTTCCCTTTAAAAAAACTTCCTCCGAAGTACTCGAAGTAAGTACACTTACATTTAAACTTTAACGAGCTTCTTTCTCGTACATTTTCCTATCGCCCTTCAGCCTTGTATCTTGCTCATGCCCTATAATATCACACTCTGTGCATCGTGATAAGGGTGCGTAACTTCGGGGTTGCCAGAGCGTCGTAAATATTCATTATCCTGGCAACATTGAACTCTTGTTTAAGAATAACACGGGCATCTTCTTTCCAAGTTTATTAAAGAGAACTTAATTTCCATTACTTGAAAAGTTTGGGTGAAATTGTTAATTTTTTGGGCAGTTAATGATTCAAGTATGAACGCATGTTAAAACGTACTATGTGTTTATTTTTACGTCCATTATTCATCTTGAATATAAAAAATAGATACTACGGTGAATTAAACTGAACATTATTAGCACATTTAAGCTTCGTTCAACATGTCATTGCTATGGAATATTGGCACTGACGGCTTTTTATTGGAACACACCTGCCACATCGTTCCTAAACCACTGCAAGTCCTGAAACCCAGAGTCTAAATCGCCAAGACAATGAAGCTCGACGAAGTTCCAGAGAAACCATTTAACCGTTTTGGTTCCCGAGACTAGCGGAGTAGGAAAAACGCTCTTGAACGCGATTTGAATGTGCTGATCGCGATCAGTCTATACTCAAGGAAAAAAAGGCGTATTTAAGTAACATTCTCTCGTAGAAACAAATTCCACACAGGTAGTTACACCTGAGAATTACATAAACACTAAAAAAAGAAAAGCTAATCCTGTAACCCCTACAAATATTACCGAAAAAACATACACATGAACAGATTTTATTAAACTAAAACCTTTGTATCTCCAAATTCGTTCCAGACAAAGCTTTAGTATCAATAGGTATCACTATTTTAGTGTCGCCATAACTTTTGAAACAAGGGTCTCTAGTTATCCTTACATGGGAAATAAACAAATCCCATAGATTTTGTGGCGTGCCAAGTATTTTCTCCGCCTTTATCCCTGGTGTATGCCTTTTTGTGCCAGATTTAGATGTAAACACGATGCGGTTTGATAGCATCTGTAGCCTTTAGTTTTTGGGTATTATTACGATGATGAAGGTGTGAGTAAAGGGTGTAGGAATTGCGATAAAACATGGTTTTCGTATGTGGACAGTTAGCTGATTTATTCGTATGTGTTTTTGTAGATATGAATCTAAAACACCCGAATATAAGGGACGTTTAAGAACTTTGCTGCAGTTTTTTGACCGATCATTCAACGTTCCATAGAGGTGTTGTTGAGTGTTTTGCTTTTATACGTATAATCTCAGCATGAATGATGTAACCAAGATTTTGTAACAAAATTTTGATTGAAAAAAGTGTCCATGAAGTTTCTTGCCCATTCTTCTCCATAGAGATCTATGCTTTGGAATAGGCAACTACAGTACTTTCTCAAGTTATTATGCTTTGTGACTGTGACTGTAGCTTCGCTTTTTTTGTTTTTTTGACATTCAAAAGTGCCGTAATGGTCTAATTGAAATAAATCCTTTGAGTTTAGTTTTTTATTTATTTAGTGGGCAGAAGACGGGTTTCGTGCTATGAAACCACACTGGATTCGATACACTATTTTATTTCACATTGCACGGTTCGGGTTGGTAGTTTCCATGGAGAAGAACCGGCAAGAAACTCCATCGTTACTCTTTTCAAACAGATACACTGAGTCTAACAAATTACTTGACATTACACTTTGACACAATAGCAATAGGCACAATGAATCGGGTACAGTTTCAAGACGTCTCAACTCCGCTGCGATCAGACCCAGAATGTCCGCCTCGCCGCGTCGCGTGATGTCACCACTGGCGCGCTTTCGATCCATTCGCCCGTCCGTACTCATGACCGATCCGACAAGATTTTAATGGGAGAGAGGAAGACCAAAGAAAACGTGGATAGATTGTGTTAGGTCTGTGAACGAAAAAAGAGCTGATGAGAGCTAACGGTTGCCAGGGGAGAATGACAGGAAGAATCGTGTTGCACTGACCCCCAAGTAACATGAAACAAGGGCAGGAAGATGGTTATTGTAATACCAAAAATAGATAAAAATAGATGTCAAATTAACATATTGTACGTCGTTTATTTTCGTTTATTTGAAGTTATCACGTACAACTTGGTACGAGAATAACAAAATATACGTTCACATAGACATAATAATGTTCTCAAAATATAACACTTTATGACAAAAGTCATTCTATCCATTTGCGACGAATATAGCTCCATACATATTTGGCGTCCTATACAAACGTTAATACTCTTCGCAATAACCATAAAAAACATCCATTCCTATACAGGTTACGAAGTCGATGAAAGAAACGGAATAACTAGCAATCAAAAGCTATTTATTGGCCCATTGTACTAAACTCGAACATTTCTGCAACTCATGGTCTTAAGAGGTACTTAACGTGCACAATTATTTTCCGAGTCACAATACCTATGGATGAATGTTACAAGCTTAATAGTTTTTGTAATTCAGGCCTTAGATTTGCGTCAATGAATGACAGCGTTTTTAGGGTCCCGTACCCAAAGGGTAAAAACGGAACCCTATTACTAAGACTTCGCTGTCTGTCCGTCTGTCCGTCTGTCCATCTGTCTGTCACCAGGCTGTATCTCATGAACCGTGACAGCTAGACAGTTGAAATTTTCACAGATGATGTATTTCTGTTGCCGCTATAACAACAAATACTAAAAACAGAATAAAATTAATATTTAAGGGGGGCTCCCATACAACAAACGTGATTTTTTTTTCCCTTTTTTTTTTGCCGTCTAATGTTATATATAATGGTACGGAACCCTTCGTGCGCGAGTCCGACTCGCACTTGGCCGGTTTTTTAATGTCGTGAGGAAAGTTCTGAGTATATACACGTGTGAGTTCTGTGATATGTGGATTGGTTTAAGAGTAGAAGAAGATCAAAAAAACCGGCCAAGTGAGAGTCGGACTCGCGCACGAAGGGTTCCGTACCATTATCTATACATTAGACAAAACGGCAAAAAAATCACGTTTGTTGTATGGGAGCCCCCCTTAAATATTAATTTTATTATGATTTTAGTATTTGTTGTTATAGCGGCAACAGAAATACATCATCTGTGAAAATTTCAACTGTCTAGCTGTCACGGTTCATGAGATACAGCCTGGTGACAGACAGACGGACAGACGGACAGACGGACAGATGGACAGACGGACAGCGAAGTCTTAGTAATAGGGTTCCGTTTTTACCCTTTGGGTACGGAACCCTAAAAAGACATAAGATATGATTAGTATGATGAATGACAGCGTTATATTTTAATGTCGTGAGGAAAGTTCTGAGTATGAATATGTGGATGATAAATGATGTTTATTTTGCAAGTAGGTTTTTACAAACACTTTTACACGTCATTTTTTTTAAAACTAGATGGGGCCGGTGTTTCGTACCTGACTACTCTGAGAAGAAACAGCCGAAACAAACTCAGAGGTCATAGTCTCTTTTGAAGTCCAGACATAATCTATAAGTTTAAGAGTAGAAGAAGATAAAAAAACGAAGGATGGACTGTTTAAAGGATGATATCGTAAGGAAGAAGGTGTCTGATGAGATGAGGAGTAACAGAGAAGTATGGAAAATGACGACATGCTGCGCTGAACCCAAATGAATTGGGATAAGGGGAAGACAATGATGATGATGATGATGATTATGATGAATGAATCAAAGAAAAATGTGTTGTACGTACCTGTGTATTTATGTATATTAATGAATAATGTGAGAACAGTCGTGGCTAAATAATAACAGCCGCTCGGGTCGATCTTTAGGTTAAGCCGTGCTTGCCTAGGTTGGTCTGTGGATGGGTGACCACATATTACATACCGACTTTCCTCCGTGCCTCGGAAAGCACGTTAAGCTGTTGGTTCCGACTGTCATTTGTGATCTTTGGCAGTCGTTACACCTGTAACGACTGCCTGGTTGTCAGACTTTTTGGGCCACTGACTACCTAGTCAGTGGCCCAAAAAGTCTGTCAACCAGTCTTACCAAGGGGTATCGTTTTACCTAGTACTAACTGGGTTGTGGAGGTCATATAGGCAGTCGCTCCATGTAAAATACTGGTATTCAGCTGCGTCCGGTAAAACTGGAAGCCGACCCCAACATAGTTGGGAAAAAGCTAAGCAGATGATAATGAATAATGTGAGAACCGGAGAAAAAACTGAATTTTGTAACACACGTACTTCGTTTTGTACAATATTATTCATACGAAGCAGTTATGTCACTTAAACTTTTAGATAGTCGCGAATGAATTCTGTCATTAGATAGGCAATCAATCATAACATATCCGTTTTATTTAAGGGAACTACCCTTTATATCCATAAAGAGACTGAGAACTGAGTTGAAAAAGACATGACAACGAGGCTTGTGTCGTGGACACCAGTTAGTTGATATACTACATAGATATTTTTTGTTTGTAAATACATAGTACTCGGAAACAAATATCCATGCTAAACACACAAACATTTGCTCCTACCGGGATTCGAACCCGGGACCCTAAGAACATAAGGCAGTCTCATTACTCCTGCGCCATTCGGGTCGTAATTATGTATCCACGATAACTCTAATAGCTATCTTACCTTGGAATAAAGCGTGCACAAGCGATAAAAACTTGCCGAGATCGACACAACAGTGGTGCAATTGGCATAAATGACACATTTGTGATGTTTTCTTTGCCAATGTGTCGTGGCCGGAGATTCTAAAGAAGAGCAACGAAGACTGGAAGACTGTAGACTATAGGCACCCATGTTTAAGTTTCGATAGAAATAAAAACTAATATTTGGACTAGACAAAATTTCGTACACTCTTAAAATATTAGGCGGTAATCTAGAAAACGTTAAGATCTCTGATAAGAAGAACGGAATTTATTACAAAGTATTCATAACTTACTAGTATTTTAAGTCGTTGTATTTTATCTACCTACTTAACTACCAGCAATTAGGTACGTCCCTAATAATTCCAGTACCATTGGCCGTAGGATAAAGCGCGCAAGCAATAAAAACTTCCCCAGATCGGCATAATAGTGCTGCGATTGGCATAAATAACATCAATTGTGATGTTTTCTTTGCTAATGTCGTCGCCGGGAGCAGTGTGCGCGTAATGTGCGACGCCATTAAAAGTACATAAATACACGATCGTCTCAATAAACGTCACGATGCTGGATAGTTTGTTGTTGTAAATAAACTGCACCGTGCAATCTACAATGTTGTTTTTTTATGACTTCTGCGAGTTCATTACGGATATAAAGTTTGAATTCGTTTAGTTTGAACCGTTTTTGTTGGATTTTATAAGAATAACTGTGCTTGTTTGTTGTTCTGTGGAACCATCATGCTTTTTGTATAATAATTTATTTTTATGCGACTATTTTTGAGTTGTAGTTGCAATAATAAACAGGTTATGTGCATTCTGCGTCCTGTTTTGGATACCCTAATTAAAATGCAATAGTCTACGTCCCAGTAATGTTGAGTATCAAAAATTAACGTCAAAGGAAAACATTGCTAATTAATGTATTCTTTTTTTCCTTTCTGATAATTGTCTTTCACAACTGGACCACAAAATTGGACGACGAATATGTTAGAGATATAAATATATATGATATTCTAGGTTCAAACATTTTTATGATTAAAATGGCGACAACAAATTAAATTGTTTTTGAACGACAAAAAAAGGAAAACCAACTCCCAACTGATGGCTAGCAATAAACGAATCAACTTGTTTATTGTACCTATAGATCCATATGACCTAGAACATTCTAGTAAAATAAAAAATAACAGAAGGTTCACTTTTAACAAGCGATATTGTAGGAAATTCTTCATTGAAAGAACGGTCAAACTGGTGCGGACTAGGTGCCGAAGCGTCTCCGGACATGACATCGACAGATACTTCTGCAAATATTTGTAAGGAGGTGTTTGTATCCTAAACGACTTCCACAATTTTCAGGATCTTTTCTGTTTTAAGTAATATTTGTCACAAAATTCCAACAGTGAAAGTATATAAGAAACCGCACGTTTATTGCGGTCCTTCTACAATTCCTTGCATCACGATCCTAGCTTGAAATTTCCAACGGTTCGGTAGCGTGGTCACACTGTAATAAACATAAAACATGAAATTAAACTCGTGCGCGATGAAAGCCATAAAGCCTTACATATTACGAACTATAGGCAAAATGCCAGAGGTTTTCATTTGAGAACGTAATAATGTACTTTTATAGGGGTCCGTTCCGTACCCATCGGGACCCTATTAATAAGGCTCCGCTGTCTATCCGTCTGTCTGGCTATCGTCCCGTCTGTCACTGTGCTGTATCTTTCGAACCGTAATAGGTAGACACTTGAAAAGGCTTTGAATTATTTGTGAAGTAATTTAGGCAGGAAATCTTCCGACCCCTAAGGGCTCATTTACGGAGACGCGGCGCGTTGTGCGGCGCGTCGTGCGGCGCGGCCCGCTTAAAATTCAAACATATGACAATGTATGAGAGCGTTTACGGAGAGGCGTTTTTACGCGCGTTTGCTTGAGATGCAGCGTTGCTCGCCGCGTGCACCTACGCGATCAACGCGGCAGTGCGCGCGCATATACAAACATATGACAGATGACACCGCCGCTGCACACACTGCCTCTCCGTAAACGGAAAAACGCGCAACGCGCCGCGTGACCCGCCGCACAACGCGCCGCCCAACGCACCGCTTGACGCGCTGCTCAACGCGCCGCGCGACCCGCCGCGTGTCCAGTAATGAGCACTTACGCAGACTGTGTATAACTACGGCCATTACAAACAAAAAAAAAAGAAGTCACCACACAAGAAACGTGATTTTTCGGCGTTTTTAGTGTGAAATAAAGTACAGTGTAGTACGGAACTCTTCGTCCGTCCAAAACGCACTTGGCTATTTTTTTTATTTACAAGTTACACCATTCTTAAGTGTAAACTCTATCATCTTAATGTGACAGTAGTGTGTATTGTAAATAAAAGGTTTAAGAAAGTTACTGAAAGATGTTTTCGGTAAGTTCTCGGAAGTATGAACACCCGGATAATGTATTGAGATATCACCGCTAATGTCTGCTGAAATGTCTTTCTTTGTGGCAAATGTTTGGTGTTTATTGATGCTCATCTATGCGATATGTTGTGTATTTCAGAACAACTCAATCCACGTTATGGAGCTTCTACTCGTCATAAATGTTTTTCTTCTGATAACATCGTTCAAATCTCATTTATACTGATAATACGGGCCTTGAAAAGCTAAACATATTCGGAATATTAACTAGCCCTAAAATGTGAATTAAGCCTAAAGTTTCACTAAAAACAAAACAAAGAACTTTTACCACGCAATGTGCTCATTCTTTTTTCTGATACGCTTTAATTTCTAACGTTTAAGTTAGAAGTTCAAGCTAAATAGCTGTAATCAAATAACAGCACACATAGCGATAATACAACAATATAAATTAAATACGATTAATCGTTGCGCCTCTACGGCGTAGCACCGTAGCACCACCGTAGCGCCGTAGCGTTATGTCTACGAGTCACGTTTTGCTTTTAAAAGCTTCAAGTGTACTAAATATGTTTTTCTTTTATTTTAAAACTGATTTATATTGTAATTTCATGCGTTAAGGGTGAGCGATAACGTTGCGTGTCATAAAACAATATTTTGAATTTTCAAAGGCATTGCGGCAAATAGTTTTTTTGACGCCAAGTTGTAAATGTCGGTGATTTTTCTTCAAGTATAAATATTTAAATTGTTTTGTAATTTCTTTTTGTATGAGAACTTGAATAAAGGGCCTGTGTCAGCCCTGTTCGTCCGAAACCTTCAAAAAAACTTTTTAACCTTGACCAGAATATTGAGGGGAAAGTTTGGTAACACGTACGATTGTAAATCAGTGTTATCAGTTCGCGATAGGCACAACCCGAGTAGCCCGTAAAAACTTATTTTACATTGTTTGGCAGCATAAAATAATACCCATTTAAATGAGAGAACTTAAAAAATATTTCACAACAAATTTTTCAGCTTTCACCGTCAGATTTTAAAACGTCGAGATGTTTAGTATTTTAACATGAATACGCACAATAATTTTACACCTCTTTTCACATTTCGAGAGTACATTAGTAACGGCTGAGCACGGACCCACGTAACTTTTTAATTGTTACGTGTAATTTATCACTTAAACTAGGAGGGCTCCTAACGACCGCGGCCCAAACAAAAGGCCCCATTATATCGCGTAATTCTAACTCTCACGAAAATGTACCGAAATCCAACTAATTAAATGTTTACTACGTACTGCGTATACCCTCCTTTCTACCGCATTACACCACATTGTTATTAAAAATACGTTGTAAAACAAAATGACAAACGACTGCTTTTTACCCAATTAAAATGTACGAATCGTACACGTTAGTTGATGTTTTAACAAGCAACTGAATACTTCGTGTACGCCTGGTTTGGGGTTGCGTGAATTATGTTATAATTACCTGACGACTATCGCAGAGCAGAAACAGGGTGAAGTCGCGTGCACTCCAATACGCTCCCCCTCATTGTTATCACACACCTAACCCCGCGAGTCCGTTCTCTAAATAAACTACATTAACGCAAACTGACGCGTTACGTAACACGAAAACAATGGGCAAACCCAAACGCGATGCCATTATAGAGTCGCGCATTTCTTCGGTGAAAGGGGAAAGAAAATGAGTCGATAAGGGTTTATTTGATGGGCTATTTAGCAGTTACATTCCAACGATATCGATTTTTAAATTCTTTCTAATAGAATTTTATTTAAATGAAATAGTACGGAAAAGGGTTGAAGTTCAATAAAGGTTTTGAAAATTAAGACAAGAATCAATTCTATTTCCTTGTTGACACATTTTTGAATGTCAAACTTGTCATGCGAGGTGCTTTTTAATAGTCTAATTGAAGTGGTTTGGCTTTGACTGAAAAAGGAATTATTGGACAATATTGATTGATTTTATGGGAGAGTCAAAAGCCACGAGGTTGAATAATGGCGCTTTTTCGGAAAATGAAACATGGAGACGTGATTAAAGAGCTTGAGTCATGTAAGCCGGGAAACCGCACCTCGGAACGCGCCCGCGCAAAATTAATAAGCAGAATTACTCTTCTTTACCGTCTCGTAAATTACATTGATGGTGGCTGGCAACACTTACAGAAGCCATAAAAGCAAGCTTTATTAAAATCAAACAACAGGTGAAATATGGCGACATAATATTATAACATTTCAAAAATATTTTTATTGAACGCTCTTGATATAAGACTCAATAAATAATAAATGGAATATCGAAATTAAAAGAAACAGCGAACAATAAATGTCAGAGGCAAATCATATCTTCATTTTCATTCAATTGTATTGTCTTGTTCATTTTTATTGTGAGCGTTTTCTAAGCTATCGGAGTATTGTCGGAACGTAAGAGGGATCCTATTGTGTACTTAAATCAACGAGGGGCGGACGCGGCGGTATGGTTAGCAGAAACAAAAGGCTCTTTCTAAAATCAACGTCAACGCCTTCAAAAGTGTCACTTCACTGGATTTCCTTTTCGTTATTCTTGCATGAAATTGATGGTATTTTTTGTGTCGAATTTTTGGCTAGCCAACATTGGGGAATGTTGTACTTGTTTACTTTATATAAGTTGCTAATTTTGTAATAATCGCTAGTCAATTTCGTTTGGTAACATGAGCCACTGAATGAACGGGTTGACAGTGAATATTGTCGTGGGCATAACATGAACCACGAATTGACATTTGCGGTTTTTTATTTTTATTATTTTACAAAATGTGGCTAAATTTGACGCCTTTGACACGGATTGTAAGGGTTTGTCTTTTTCTGTCTGGAAAATACACTTTTATATTTTAACAATTTTAACATCTGGAATCTACGTAATTCTCCCGTCGTTCTCCCTGGGACCTGCTGCAACCGCGCCGCCGCGCGCCCGCCACCCCGAGTTGCAGCTGAGCTAACGGATGCAGGGCGAAGGGCGAATATTTTGCGCCTTAAAACAAAATCACCTCACTAGGGAGGATACCCGAAACAAAACAGAGCACATCCGAAGGCTCTAAAGCGGCAGCCCCGCTATCGGATTAAGGCACAGTGGGCTAATCACCTGCTTGCCCGACAATAATTGATTCCTGAAACTGAAACAGATAGAAACCGGACCGATCTTTTACCGACGACTTTTGGCATGAAAAAACGGACACGAATTGCTTATTGGAACGTACGCACGCTTTGCGATGACAGTCGACTAGCCCAAGCAGAAGCAGTAATGCTTAACTACAACTTGCAGATACTCGGTCTAAGCGAAGTGAGGAGGAACGGGTTTGGGGAGCTGAGAACGTCCAGGGGCTTGACATTGCTATATTCTGGTAAAGAAAGTGAGGAAGATGTGCGCGAGTATGGCGTGGGGCTCTTTCTTTCTAAAGCAGCCAAGAATAGTCTCTTGGACTGGAAACCGATCTCAGACCGGATCATGTATGCCCGTTTCAATTCAAGAGCCCGGAAGATCTCTATTGTCCAGTGCTACGCCCCAACCAATGGATCACCTGAGGATACCAAGGATGACTTCTACAATGCCCTCAACGCCACCCTTAAGAGCATAAAAAAGCAAGACATCATCATCGTCATGGGGGACCTGAATGCAAAGGTTGGGAGTGTTAATACTAACCGCGAGCGACATATGGGTACACAGGGACTTGGGGTGTGCAACGAGAATGGGGAGCGATTTATTGAATTTTGTCAGAACCACGACCTTACAATCGGAGGAACATTATTCATTCATGGTGAACATCATAAGTACACGTGGAACTCACCCGATGGGGTCACCAAGAACCAAATTGACCACCTTGCCATTAGTTCCAAATGGCGTTCTTCATTGCTTGATGTTCGCAACCGTAGGGGTGCCGATATTGATAGCGACCACCATCTGGTGGTTGCTGAAGTCCGGCTGAAAGTTGCAGTAGCCCGTGCGGCTGGAGGACCCGGCAAAATTGGAAGGCGGTTCGACATAAACAAACTGCATGACCCAGACACGCGTAAAGCCTTTCAACTCGAGTTGCGCAATCACTTTTCTGTACTCGATACTGCTCCGGACTCAATAGACGAGGAGTGGAAGCGCATAAAAGTGGCCTATACAGAGACCAGCTCCGCCGTTCTAGGGCACAAATCGACTCACTCTCGGGAGGACTGGATGTCACAACACACGTGGAGCCTGATCGAAGAAAGGAGAAATCTTTATCTGAGACTTTTAGAAACCCATAACGACGCCATACGGGCCGACCTTAACATCCAATACCGTCATAAACGCAAAGAAATCTACCGCAGTACCCGCAAAGACAGGCGACAGTGGGATGATGGTATTGCTGATCGTGCTCAACAAGCTGCAAACACCGGCAACTTGAAGGAGCTGTACAAATCTACCAAAACCCTGGCAGGTAACAGCAGGTCAAAGAAGAAGCCGCTGAAGTCCAAAGATGGTCAGCTCATTGTGACATCAGAAGGGCAGCTGCTACGCTGGCGTCAACACTTTGAGGAGGTCTTCCGTTTGTCTGCTACATCAGCGCCTGACGCGCTGCAAGTCAATCCCCCTCCATCCCTCCTCCATCTGAACATCAACACGGAACCACCGACAGCCTCTGAAGTTGCGGAGGCAGTCCGTTCTTTGAAGACAGGCAAAACACCAGGACTCGACCTGATAACGGCGGAAATGTTACAAGCCGACTTACCCTCCGCAGTCAACGTTCTGACGCCTCTTATTGAAAAGATCTGGACCGCTGAAGAGCTCCCTGATGATTGGAACAAAGGTCTTATTATAACTGTTCCTAAGAAAGGTGATCTTAGCCAGTGCGATAACTGGAGAGGTATTACTCTGCTCTCGATTCCCTCTAAGGTTTTCTGCAAAATCATCCTGGATAGACTGTCGAAGGCCGTGGATCCTCTTCTACGTAGGGAACAGGCTGGTTTCCGCTCGAACCGCTCATGTACGGACCAGATCAACACCCTCCGTATCATACTGGAACAGGCATCAGAATGGCAGAGGGAGATTTATCTAACCTTTGTAGACTTCGAAAAAGCCTTTGATACGCTGAAGTGGTCTAGCATCTGGTCCCGTTTACTGGAAATTGGAGTGCCGCCGAAAATCGTCCGTTTGTTGGAGAGTATCTACAAGAAGTATTCTTGTAAGGTAACCCATGACGGCCTCATCTCGGATGACGTAGCAGTACACGCGGGTGTCCGCCAAGGCTGCCTCCTGTCACCACTTCTCTTCCTAGTTGTTCTTGACGGAATTATGCTTCGCATCTCTGAAAACAAGCGCCGCGGCATAGAGTGGGGACTATCCAACGTCTTGGAAGACTTGGACTACGCCGATGACCTATGCCTGCTGAGTCATACCCGCGCCGATATGCAAGCAAAATTGAACGATCTACAGCAGGAGGCGGCAGAAACCGGGCTTAAAATAAATATCAGGAAGACCCAGGAGATGAGAACTGGTGTGAAGAATCACCCACCGTTGCTGATTGGCACAGAGGCAGTGGCATGCGTCCACAAATTCACTTACCTTGGGAGCGTCGTGGCAGAGACTGGGGGCAGTGAAGAGGGCATCGCTTCACGGATCGCCAAAGCCCGAGCAACCTTCGCACAGCTGAGACCTGTTTGGCAGTCACGGAAACTGACCCGAAGGATTAAACTCAAGATATTCGGGTCCAATGTGAAATCCGTGCTGCTTTACGGGTGTGAAACGTGGAAGGTCACAAAGGACATCTCACGCCAAATCCAAGTTTTCGTACACCGCTGTCTTCGTCGCATTCTCGGAATTTACTGGCCCGAGACCATCTCCAACGTAGAGCTGTTAGAGGAATGCCACGAGAGCCCGATCGACCGCCAGATCAAGCGTCGCAAGTGGAGATGGATTGGCCACACGCTCCGAAGGGACCCTGACCACATACCCAAACAAGCTTTGGACTGGAATCCCCAAGGAAAAAGAAAGCGTGGCCGTCCCCGTCAAACCTGGCGTCGCACCGTGTTGGCAGAAGCGGCGAGCATCGGAATGACGTGGAGCGAGGTGAAGCGTGAAGCTCAAGACCGATCGCGATGGAGGACATCTGTGGACGCCCTCTGCCCCATCTAGGGGACATAGGACATTAAGTCAAGTAAGTAAGTCAATCTACGTAATATTTATTACCATGGTATAATTGCCATTATTGAATATTTTTCCAATGCTTCACCGCTCCCTTAGTTTTTTTACGAGTCCATTGGGAAATTACGATTAGTTCCTATTTAGATCAGGGACCACAAATTAGCCGTAACATGTCAGAAATAATATTCATATGATTGAACAGCATCATGTCTCTTTAATATTTTAACAAAAATTATTTCACTCCTTTTTATAAGGGTGTTTGTTTTTAATTTTAGCGAACGATTATCGTAGGTATTTACCTAGCCTTAGACACGTATGAATAACATTATCATCCGAATAGTCTTTTCGCCACTATATTGGGATCGGCTTCCAGTCTAACCGGACGCAGCTGAATACCAGCATTTTATATGGAGCGATTGCCTATGTGAACTCCAAAACTCACTTGGTACTGGATAATACGATCTCAGACTTAAAAAAATAGTAAAAATCCAATTATGAGCGTTATGATCTAATCTATTAGTCAGCAACAAGTTTTATTCAAAAGCAAAAGACTTAAAAAAAACTACCCAATTTTCAACAAAGCATCTTCAACACAAGTCGTAAGTCAGACGTCCACACGATCAAACAAATGTTTCGTGGCCAACAGTAATTAAGATAATGTTTATTTTTTGAACAAGGAAGGCACGTGAAGTAATCGCCATAAAATGGCAGGTAATGGGGCCACTAATTAATGAACCAACCAATTATGACACTGAATTTTAAAAGTGCTACATCGCGTGTTACACGACTGTCCCAAATTACATGATTTTGAACGCAATTGTCTAAACTACGGAGATAACGAAAGGTGAAATGAATACTTTTAGCATTTTGTTTTGATGTAAGCAGTTGAAGCATGTAAACATTTTTTCATAATTTTTTCTTACATCGGCGAGTTGATAGTCGACTCGATGGTTTACTTTAACGACTCCGATTCTTTCGATTGTTAAAACATTTCGGAATCGCCCATCGCTAGATAAACCTATTTATTTTTACATTTTAATTTTAATAAAATCAAAATTTATCAAAAAGAAAAAAAAAATGCTGATCAAAGTTACTTTTTTTTTCTTTGACAAATGACGAAGTTACTTTGTTTACTTTGAAACTAAGTAGCTCTACGTTAAAAAATATTGCTGGGAAACGGTTTCATTTTTAAGTTAAAAATCGACTTTTCCTGTTCAACTTAATATAACGCTCTCGACACAAAGTGCTGATGACTGCTTTGAATAGTACGGGGGTAGTAGACGTATTTAAAGTAAAAAAAAACATTGCAAACTAGTACCTATTAAAAAAAAACCGGCCAAGTGCGAGTCGGACTCGCGCACGAAGGGTTCCGTACCATTATTATCAAAAAAAGGGCAAAAAAATCACGTTTGTTGTATGGGAGCCCCTTAAATATTGATTTTATTCTGTTTTTAGTATTGTTGTTATAGCGGCAACAGAAATACATCATCTGTGAAAATTTCAACTGTCTAGCTGTCACGGTTCATGAGATACAGCCTGGTGACAGGCAGACGGACAGACGGACAGACAGACGGACAGACAGCGAAGTCTTAGTAATAGGGTTCCGTTTTTACCCTTTGGGTACGGAACCCTAAAAATCTTGGTACTTTGACCCCCAATATGTCCGTTACTAGAAGGTTCCCGGGTATGGTCGAGAACAAAAAAATATAGCAATTATGGGGTGAACAAGTGCCTTTCGGTTTCGTTAAGGGTATTTTTACACCCTTAATTAGAATTAATAATACGTATTATAGCTATGAATCAAATAGGTTTATTCGTGCGCACACACAGGTATAAGGTGTTACAAATATCATATGACAGGTCACGAAGATATGCTATGCTTTGTCTTGCCACTAAGTGACATCAGTATTTAATTTTCTGGAACTAAAGTATACTTTATTTTCACCCTCCAACGCAAAGAGACAAACCTATCTACCAACATAATTCATCACTGACCAGCGTGCTATGTTAAACAGATTAAACGCTCTGCTTTTTCCATATTCACACAATATAACTGAATAAATATTCTGTACATCGAACATACAGTATTTACCATTCATATCGTATAACTCACGTATTGTTTAATTCGGTTTCCGTTGCAATACAGGTAGTAACACATCAATGAAATATCATGTTATTGCAGTGAGAACGGTTTCCGAATCAGACGGAATAACAGCAAAACAGAGTGCTCTTAATTGAATCAAGTTAATGTTTATTATAGTATACTCTTTGATGATGGTTTTGTTGGTTTTTACTTGCCATGTGAAAATGGTTTTGAGTATGAATTTGGTATAAAAGTACAGTATTCTCAAATTAATAATGCGCATGCAGATCTTCGCTAATTGTTTTATTCCCGGAAACACCCGACACAAATCACATAATTCTACTAAATTATGCATGAAGAAAATGCACTAGATAACCACTCTATATACATATCGCCTTCCGACGCTCGGGGAATACGACCGTTGCCGAACAGTGACGAAGATTTCTATGCGCATTATCACTTTGGGAGACCTGTAGAGGAAGAACTAAGAAATGGTGGATGGACTGTGTGAAGGATGATAATATGGCTAGAAAAGAGGTGACGACTGAGATGACGAGTAATAGTATAGTAGGAAAGAAAGAGCAATAATGTTTGCGTAAAGTTACTTAGTTTGATGTACAGAATGCTTGGTTGACGGCTTCGTGATGAGGTCTTTTACACCCTGTAAATACGATACATATCTTCTAAAATTGTCAAATGCTCTAAAAAGTTATGATAAGTTTACTTTGTTTAGACATTTAAAATATTACCCTAACTCACTTCAGACATTACAAAACAACGTTAAAAATATCTATTCTATATCTATTTCTTTTCGAGGGAAATGGTCTTCAGCTTTTTTAAACAAGTCAAAATACTGCCGTTGTCGCCTCTTACTTCAGCCAATTAAATTTTTTCATATCTCGGTCGAGAGAATCACACTGAACCACGACACCGATGAAAATGTTATTTTTTTAGGAACGCATTTTCATTCTGTTAGTGAGTTATTAAAGTTGTGTGCGTCGTAAAACCGGAATGAATAAAAAGTCGGCCACTCCTCGAGTGATGTAGGCGCTGCATGCAATGCGAGCAAGTTGACAAATGAGACTGGCTTTCACTGTATTTTTTATTTTTTTTTTCCCCGGAATCCCTTTTTTAATGAGGGCGCGCTGAATGCCTTATCTATTGCGATTCATAATCCACGATAATAAAGTCTCGCGCCATTTTTCACAAGTTGCCGTTGAGCGCGGCTTTCAACACTTTTCCGCTGTTTTGAAATGCAAAATATAATAAGACTATGAATCAACGAAACAAGGTAATTGTGTGGAACACTCCAACGCAGGATATTGCGAAGACAATAAGAATAAAAGACAATAAACTAACTCAATATTTCATTCAGACAATAGAAATCGAGGCTCCTTATCTTTCGATGACTTCTAATAAATAGAACGCCTATATTGGCTAAAAGTTGGTTTTCTACGAGGTTGGGAGGTCGACAATCCGCCCATTTGTCTTTAAATAGATTTAGGTTTATTTCAATACGGCCGTTTCTATACAAAGTTGAGCGACATAATTTTTTCTTCCAGATACAAAGTCAATATCTATTGACTTTTATGTAATTGTGTATTTCTCAGTAATTGAACTATGAATATTTTTTTCGGACACCTGGACGCTTCCATGTAAACTTTTTCCTACGTTCCTACATTATAAATAATTGAATATGTACAAAGCCATTAAGATTGGATGTAGGCCGATACACCAGAAATGGATTTATTATTTCCGCATAAATCTTCAGAGGCGACTCATATTCATATTGAAAACTCGTACACCTGATAAAGGAAAGAAAACTTGCACAGATTCATAGATGAAACATATCCTGCCTGTCCTATCCTGTATATTGCTTGCACATCACACGAGCTTTTTAAACGAATAAGTGTAAAAAGTATCAATAGTATTTTTGGACCCTACTTCATCATCTGCCTAGGCTTTTCCCAACTATGTTGGGGTCGGCTTGCAGTCTAACCGGATGTGGCTGAATACCAGTATTTTCCATGGAGCGACTGCCTGTTCTGTTCCCACAACCCAGTTAGTACCAGTACTACCGTACCGTACCGTACCGGTACCGTATTACCCAGGTAATACGGTACCCCTTGGTAAGACTGGTTGTTAGACTTTTTGATTTTGATTTTGATTTTGGGCCACTGACTACCAACTGTTTAACGTGCTTTCCGAGGCACGGAGGAAACTCGGTATGTAATGGGTGGACACCCATCCACAGACCAACCTAGGCAAGCACGGCTTAACTTAAAGATCGACCCGAGCGGCTGTTATTATTTATTCACGAGCTCCTATATATTTTTGGACCCTACATTAAACCAAAAAAACAAACATTAAACCTTCACTTTTTACAAATTTTAGAAGCACAGCCGGTTAGTAAACTATTAACCAACATCTTGACCGGATATGTCAGTTCTTGGTTCTCAGTGTTAGGTTTTACCTGAGTTTACTTAACCCAGGTAAAACCTAACACTCTGTAGGGAGGTATCTATATAAATGCACAAACATCATTTGGCTACGGCTGCTATGAAACATGATAGATTTTCAACCGCGTTGAAAACTTTCTGTTCAATATTTATGATCCACTTTTCTCTCACAAAGCGTTGTATTCATAGTGCCAGTGTTTGCCATTTTTCCATTTCTGCTTCACATTTAACAGTGAATCCATATATAATCAGAATAGCAAATAAACCTAGTATGATTTTAAAAGTGCTGTAATCATACCTACTCTTCGAACGTAAAACATTTTTTTGTTTTTCAAGGACAAATTAAAGCTGCAGGCATGCATTAGCACGAATGTAAAATTCTCACTAGGTGTCAGCCATACGGTTTTTATTTCGGTTAATAGACCAAATTAATGTTGTTTTAATAAATGTCAAACCAGTGAAAATAAAATTGTCTATTAGGTTTTTTTTACAGATGAAGTCTACTTTTCCTCGAGTAAAAGATATTTCCCCTCCACTAACCAACTTTTTTTGAGTTTGAGTTCACAAACGCCTCCAGGTCGTCACGCCAACATTTCTTGGGCCTCCATCGACGACGCCCGTCTTCTGGCACCCTCTGCTTGACGACTTTGGCCCATCCATCCTGATGCATTCTACAGACATCTTGCTAACTTTGCACCTTTTAAAAAAGAAGCATTATGTTATGTATTTTATAATTAGCTCAATATAATTTAGATCAAGCAAAAAACGTTCCCAAACATTTTAAGTATACTATTAAATGTACTATTAAATGATATACTAGGTATAAAAGTTAATAATGGGTCTTGTTATCTTGTCATACTTAAAGTACAAAAATAACTCTGACGCTAAGTAAACTGTCAAAAAGTTGGTATTGTTTTTTATTAGCCGTATTATATTTCTATTTATGTACCATTAAAATGCGTGTGGGTGTGGTTTATTTTCATTATTTTTCAGTATTGGTAGGTCGTTTTAAAAATAGAAATGAAAGTACCAACCATAAAAAATAATGAACGACCCACTCACACATTATTTATAACTGTTATTTCAAACTGATGAAAGTGCTACGCAATGCCTACGAATTTGTGACGTCACAACTGCTACGAGGTCGTAGCTCCTTGATATTTAAGTTACGTTTTCATAGCATTATAAAATGATGGTTACTACGTGGGTGGTAAAAGTATATGAAACTCTCTTATTAAAAAAAGAAACGGTGAGCTCAACAAGACTATATTGTTGTCTTTAAATGTTTTATTTCTACAGCAACCTAGTATGATAAAAGCACATAATATAAAAAGAATACGAGTTTCACAGTCAAAGTAGGCAGTATAAACGACAATCAGTCAAGAAACGTATGACTACCTCGACAGACAATAGCGCTTACACAAGCAAAACACGGACTCGTACTTTATTCGCCTCTCCAGACGCCGTAAGATTTTTATTATTATACTTACCCTTTTTGTTGTAACACACCGTGCGGGCGTATTCGTTGTAAGGAGCGGTAATGACGCGCTGAGCGTGAAATACGCGAACATTTCGGTACCCTAGAAATGGAATGCACCTGCCTCCTTAGGTTTTATGTGAAGTTTCCTCACCTTCTTACGATGCTAGGTAAGGGCTGCCAATATCGCCGTCCTCACTTTGTGACCCCTCATAATACGAGTAATACTTCTTGAGAGGGTATTGAACGTGGGGCCCGACGGAGCCCCGCCGCCCCTAATTTTATGAGGCGACTTGTACTTCAGTTTGTTTCTTGTTGATGTTATAAGAATGTTTGGCATTAACATTTTTATGATGTACCAACTTGTTATTAAGACTGCCGAAGTTGATTTGGTAGTTTCGCATAAAGGCTATCCTTTTTTATGCGAGTTATTTTGTGTGGAATTTGTTAATAATAGTTTGCTTGAGTTTTTATGTTGTTGTGGTATAATGGGTTGTGTCTTTGTTGTCGTGGTATAAACTACTTTAGTGAGAACACCGTGGTATTGTGCTATCAACTTTGAAGCTATTACACATATACAGGGTGTAAATAGACCCTTCCTGAAGCTGTCAACCAAGCATTATTTACATCAAACTGAGTAACTCTGCGCAAAAATTATCTGGGAAACAATTTTTTTTTTGGGGTGAAAATCACATTTAACTGTAAAACCCTTTTTTTACAGTAAAAATCACATTTTACTGTAAAAAAAAGGGAAATGAAGGAACATGGATGGGTTTTAATCAGTAAAAGTCTGACACTCCCTTTCGCTCCGCCCAGAGCGGGAGGAGGGGGTCATTTGATAATTTCCCGTCCGAAAAAACAAGGCAGATTTTGATAATCACACACAATTATTAAATCATTGGTTCTTTACTTATCATACTCAATAAAGGTTGCATGATTTATTACATATTTTAATGATATTGTATACCACCCACTTAGAAATAGATTTACGTACAAAGTTCCTGTAAACATTCTAGCACAAAAGTGTTGTATTAAGAGTAGGTAAGAACAAGACCATAATAAATAGCCTAATCTCGGATACGTAAGATAGATGTGTACATTATATTATAGTCACATTTTAGAAAGAAAAAGCATTTATTAGCCCGCACAGGACAATACACATAAAATAAAATGGTGAAAAGATCAGTATAAAATAATAAAAATGCATTTTGCCAGATACGTTTGTCAAAAGTAAGTGGAGCAATAAATTGGCTCAAGCTTACAAATTCTAAGTTCTGAAGAGGTAATAATGAGCCAAACCAACATTTAAGCTTACTTCATACATAAAGGCTTACCTAACTATGATACGTTACTACTCAAACTATATAAAACTTCAGTACAATGTATACCTTTATGAGCTTCGGGAAAATTGTGTACTTAGGATATGAGTAAGTTTGTGTAGTTTCTTTAAACTGAGCTAATATCCACTTTATGTTGAAGTAACTGACTTTATGTATTTTATAGGTCCTTCTAAAACAGGCGTGATTTTTTTTCAGGAGCTACAGCAAAAATAAATATGGTGATGACAAATTTTATAAATTTTGTGATTTTATCACAACCATTGACTGACTAAATAAATTCTAATTTGTGTAGGTGTACCAAAAATACACTTCTGCCCAACCGGAATTAAACATGCGTCGTATAATGTTATGTGAACAGATTAATATTTTTTTTTTCGAAATGGCATCTCGCAGTCAACCTAGAGAGGTTGCCGTCTGCTTAACCTGACAATCCTGTGGGTACCTTAAGTGTAAGGCCTCCAGCCAGGGCATAGAACTTACAAACTAAACGACTACACGCTAAGGGCACCCCCTGCGGGGTACGGGCCTCGGCTTAGGGCGTCGCTGGGAGAGGACAGCACGGGGACAGGCTGGATCTGAGTATAAAAAGATTATGAACAGTCCCGATTGTTAATATAGGTACCTAATAATAAGCATTTTTTTTTTCATATATGGTATATCATCAAATGACTCCTCCAGCTCTGGGTGGAGCAGGAGGGAGTGTCAGACTTTTACTGACTAAAACCCATCCATGTTTCTTCATGACCCTTTGTGTTCCGGGGCCACGGTATCTCTTTGGAACAGTCCCGCAACCCCGGCAGGACCTGATAAGCACTGCCCGCTTCTATGTTCACTGGATCTCTGGAAGGTTCAAGAGATTTGGTTTCTTCTAGGCAAGTGCGCTCCACCTTTGGTGGCATCATCGCTTCCCATCAAGCGAGTTGGGACCAAACGCAAGCCGAATTAGTGTTAAAAAAACCTTCCTTATTAAAAATGTATTATCACGACCAAACAGATTCCATTTTCATAAAACTTTGAAACACATCCGTAATACACTACAATTATTAAGACAATGTCTCTATATCTGTCTATAAAACACCCTAATGCCTTCATCTACTTGCTTGTACCCTCTTCCATAGCTCCGGGGACCATTCGCTCTCAGCTGGGTCCAATTGAGTGACAAATGGCGGCACAACTTTATGTATTCATGACCAACTTTACACTTTTACGTTTTACTACTTTGCGCTTTAGTGCTGGACTGTACCTACTTGGATTAATGTAAATGGTTAAATAAAACCGATTGTTGTAAAGGAATAGTTGTTGTTTGTTGTAAGCTGAAGTGTTTTAAGCTGTTTAAACATTAACTCGCTAAGTCTACAAAGGATTCATGAAAAAATCGGTATGCTAAGTAAATAAAACTTTATTTTATTTAATAGCCAATAATTCGTTTTGAAATTTAGAACTTTACCTGTTATGCACAACCAAAAACAACTGAAGAAAGGAAAGCCTTGGTCCCTTACATCAATGTTTATTCATACAGAAGACAATGTAGTCTTACAAACGCACTTACAATGTCTCTACCTATATTTATCGCAACAAAGTGTCAACAACGCCCGCGCTAGCTATAAATATCATATAAGTTACAGCTCCCACGCACGCGTCGAAGCATAAACAGTAAACACGTTCTAACAGATTTACACATACTTCACACACCCCCTCTATACTCCATAAAGGCAATGAGGATAATAAGCAAAAAAAAAACTGTTTTTTGTTCACTGAACACAAATCTTGCTTAACAATCCCCCACGATGTCCACAAAAACTGGGGGGACCGAGGACTAGTCCACGTACGGCCACGAAACAAAAACAAAACGTTCTAAAACCACAATATGTTTCCCTCGAAATCTTTTGTTTCGTTCGCCTTTTGTTCTTTGAATAGCAATTGGGATAATCCAATTTCACATGAACATTATTGCGACACTATTATAGGGGGATATATTTACATAGGGCGTTTTATTTTGTAATCTATCGCCGTTTTAAGGGATATCGCGTATTTAATGTTTTACTTGGGAAAGGATAAACTGAAAAAAAAATTTTTTTTACTGTCTGCAAAAAAATAGGTACAATTATATAGTTTGAGCAGCGTGATGAAATAAACTACACAAAGTAATGTGCCTGTCTGGGTTCGAACCCACGACTTACTGTTCGTAAGTCGGGGCCGCCACCACTGCGCCACCGCTGCTCTCGCTCTGCTTCGACTACATTATAGAATGTAATGCTGAACTGAAAATCTGCCTAGTTATCACGCTCCATTAAGCAGTACTTTTATTGTGTGAAACAATTCTGTATTATGACCTTGCTTTTGAACACGGTTTCGATCGACAGAATCATACTACTGGGATCTTTAGTATCCCATGTCAGATCTACTCAGGAAATGTTCTTTCCGTGAGCTTACATCGAAATTCATTCAGCCGTTGCGAATATTATTGATTAGTTTGGATTGTAAGTCGCCTCAAAAGTCAATAAAATAATAAACATAACCAGAAACTTGAAGTTTCTTTGCAAACAAGTCATCATTCATCATTTCAGTCGAAAGACTTCCATTGCTGGACATGGGCCTTCCCCCAAAGGGGGGTTTTTGCCATAATCGCCACGCTTGGCAGGCGGGTTGGCGACCGCAGAAGGGTTGCTACAAAAGCACAGAGAACGCTGCTGCCCAATCTCTGGTAAGTCCCTTAGTCGCCTCTTACGACACCCACGGGAAGATATGGGATGGTGCTATTCTTTACGTCCGACACGGGTCCACCCTTTATAGCAGAACTTTTTATGTCATAATATTACTTTGCATAACAGCGGATAGCATAAACTTCATTTCGCAGAAAATCGTTTGGCAGACACTCATTTATCATACATTCAAAACTCATAATTTTGTAAGGCAGAATCATCTTTAGGCATAAATTTCATATGCATAAGAATTAAAAGTAGAACCATCTTAGCGCAGAAAGTTCACAGCCAGAATCATCTTTTGGCATAAATTTTATATCGATAGTCACTAAAAGCAGAACTATCATATCTCAGAAAGTTTACAGTTAGAATCATCTTTTAGCATACATTTCTTATGCACAACAATGAAAAGACTCATCTATCACATCCACATCACAGAAAATTCATTTTTCTGTGATGTGGATGTGATAGATGAGTCTCTAAAACAGTTGATTGTGAACATGTGGTTTTTATTTTCCTGTAAGCACTAGGCAAACATGCAAACAAGCATACATCTTGCATGCAGCAAGCATGCAGTATGCAAACAAGCATGCAGTATGCAAACAAGCATGCAGTATGCAAACAAGCATGCAGTATGCAAACCAGCATACAATATGCAAACATGCACACCAGCATACACCATTCATGCAGCAAGCACGTAGCAGGCAAGCAAGCATGCAGCATGCAAGCAAGCATGCAACATGCAGCAGGCATGGTTTCTGTGACGGCTCCGGCGCTGCGGGGCTCCGGCGGTGCCACGCGAGCTTATCGTCGCAGATGTGTTTAACGCTCACCACCGCAGCTTCGGCTTGCTGGCCGGCTTAGCCGGCCAGCCTCAGCAGCGGCGGCGAGTGTTACAACAACCTGCTCCTCAACTCGCGGGCCGCCTCGCCCCTCCGCGCCTACGCGATTTTAAATTACACTCTAGGGGTAGGGCAGACAAGACTACGTAAAGTCGGTTTTGGAGCGATTCGTTTCTGTCACTAACTTTTGTAGCCCATCGTATTAGGTACTTTTTAAGACAATATTTAAATGTTTGGTTAAAAATACTATTTTATAGAAATGGCAATAATGCCAAATACAATTATTCCAAATGAAATTCTGCCATCTTCGTAATATGCCAAGTGAAATTGTGCGAAATTTGAACATTACTAAAGGTAATTATGCCAAATAAAATTCTGCCATCTTAAAAGTATGCCATTGTAAATTCGGAAATACAAACATTCGGCCAAACAATAACTATATTAAATATTTTTTATGCCTTAAAAATATTCGTTTAAAGAAGATTATGCCAAGTGTGTTATGCCAAATAAATTTCGGAGTATCAAGATTCTGCCAGATAGAAGGAACCCGTCCGGGGTCTACCCTTTATAGCAGAACTTTTTATGTCATAATATTACTTTGCATAACAGTAGATAGCAAAAACTTCATTTCGCAGAAAATCGTTTGGCAGACACTCATTTATCATACATTCAAAACTCATAATTTTGTAAGTCAGAATCATCTTTAGGCATACATTTCATATGCATAAGAATTAAAATTAGAACCATCTTATCGCAGAAAGTTCACAGTCAGAATCATCTTTTGGCACAAATTTCATATCGATAGTCATTAAATGGCAGAACTATCATATTACAGAAAGTTTACAGTTAGAATCATCTTTTGGCATACTCATTATGCATAATAATGGAAAGCCTCATCTATCACATAACAAAAAAAATATTTAGTATTTCTTACCATCATAATAAAACTGATTGAACATTTTTTTTTTTCGCCTCGAACATTTGACGATGATGTTAATTACTGCATATTTCTGATCAGGCAAGCATTCATCATGCATGCAGCAAGCATGCAGTATGCAAACATGCAAACCAGCATACACCATGCATGCAAGCAAGCACGCAGCATGCAAGCAAGCATGCAGCATGCAAGCAAGCATGCAACATGCAGCAGGCATGGTTTCTGTCACGGCTCCGGCGCGGAGGGGTGAGGCGGCCCGTGAGCTGAGGAGCAGGTGGTTTTAACGCTCGCCGCCGTAGCTGAGGCTGGCTGGCAAAGCCGGCCAGCAAGCCGAAGCTGCAGTGGTGAGCGTAAAACACATCTGCGACGATAAGCTCGCGTGGGATCGCCGGATTTAAATTACACTCTAGGGGTAGGGCAGACAAGACTACGTGGAGTCGGTTTAGGAGCGATTCGTTTCTGTCACTACCTTTTTTAGCGTAACATAATTATTATTATCTTTTTAAGACAATATTTTAATTCTAATTTAAGGTAAAAAATTCAATTTTATAGAAATGGCAATAATGCCTAATAAAATTATTCCAAATGGAATTCTGCCATCTTCTATGCCAAGTGAAATTGTACCAAATAATCGACGCTCTAAATAAACGTTATTCTAAACGAAATTATGCGGAATTTGAACATTGCCAAAGGTAATTATGCCAAATAAAATTCTGCCATCTTAAAAGTATGCCATTGTAAATTTGGACATACAAACATTCGGCCAAACAATAACTATATTAAATATTTTTTATGCCTTCAAAATATTCGTTTATAGAAGATTATGCCAAGTGTGTTATGCCAAATAAATTTCGGAGCATCAAGATTCTGCCAGATAGAAGGAACCCTTCACCAATATACATCCAGCCGATAAAGCTTTAAAAGACAACCGACATACTTACTTTCACATTTATAATATTAGTGTGAACATGAGTTAAACTACATAAGTACATAAGTTTATACTCGTAATGACGCACACGTCGTATTTTACTCTCATTAGTAAATATTCAACGTACATCGGATATTGTTATTCTTTCAGTTCCGTAACGTTAATTTTTAATTACGATAACAATGCGGTCCGAAGCATTAATTATTTGACTGTCGGTCATGGATACCGAAATTAATGGATTTAATTTTTCACTACATTTTTCTGTTGACTACACAATTAACGATAAAGTTTCCATTGAATTACACAGCTGAAACAGTCATCATATTAAATATTTTTTTTTTAAGCAAAGGTCTTTTCAATTGGTTTTTATTCTTATTTTTCTACTGTTGTTTTAAGTTAGTATTTATCATTGTTAGAAAAAATGTTTATTTGACGTCAGTACATTAAGCACACACACAATAATATAAAAAATAGATACAAAATAAAGAGAAAATACACAGTACTATTATGGCGACTACAGGAGCTAAATAAACAACTCTATTTGTGGTGGTTCAAACTTTGTTTGAAATGCTGTTAGAATAAAGTTCTAATCAGCTTGCACTACAAAGTGGTTGTTACGTCAGTCACTGCGGGCCGAATAGTGCGAAATGGGTGTTTTTTGCGATTAACAAAAAATCTATTGATTGGACTAAAAAAAACAATATCATGCTAATATGTTGCTTGTAGAATTATTTGCCAAAAAATCAGAATGATCGCATGTATTTTAGTATGGTTTTTACTCGTTAAAAGAAATTTTTAGAGATAACTTCGTGATTTTTTTTTATCGAGTAAAATTAGTTGTCATATGTTTTCAAAACACTATCATACTAGCATATATCCTGAAGAATATCATATATTTTTTCTAGTTTTGTTTATTGCAGTGATTCATATGTGTGAATCCCAAGGAAAAAACACCTTTCCCAAACTGGGAATCAAATCTAGCATGGCATGCTCAGCAGTAGCACTTGCAATCACTGTACTTAACGAAGCAGTCTGCCTGATTTTAGCTCTCACTAAATAGTGAGAGGTAAAGTCAGGCAGACTGCTTCGAATATGGCCACGTACACAAACGTCGGTATATTTACGAGTATAAACTTTCCATATGTCCCTTTTTTCGCGTGTAAAAGCAGGATTACAAAATTCAGCTCCAAGCGTTATTTGTTTTGGACTGTTTAATGTTTATGAAGCATTTTTTTTGTCTTTATTTACCTAAAAAACAAAATATACATCACAATGTAATATGAATATTACGTAGCTTTACATTTTATTTGCGGTTTTTTTTTTCACAAATCCTGAAAATGAAATCGTGAAATAGCTTTAGGCCTACATTTTTTTAGAACTGGTGAATTGGTATCCAGTTTTATTTAATGAGCATGAGCTATCGGGTTTGATTCTTAGTTCTAGCAAAGCGTCGCCGTCGTTGGGTTGTGTTGTAATGTCTCAGTAGCAGCCCTGAGTAGTGATTTCTGACCGATTGATGGCAATAGGCTCGCTCCATAATACATGGAGCTCAAATACTTACAACTTGCGTTAAGTGAGTGGACCAATAGTACTTCTACCGTACACTTTGGGGATAATTGTTGTGATATTATGTTTCCTTTATTCATTTATAAACAAATTTGTTACATTTTTAAATATTAATTAAAAAATATATAAAAAACATTTAAAAATATAAAAAATTGTAGCCCACCGGTATCGGGAACAGGGTCCAAGCTACCGGCGGTCAGGGCTCCAGAGAGAGGAACCTCCTAACAATACGAGCCGTGTCCAGGAGTACCGCTTTCTGAATCCAGCCCTTGATCCAGCTGCCTAACGAGAGCCTCCTCCGGTATTGATCGAGGCTCTTGGCAATTAAGCCATGGGCTGATACGACTATCGGCACAATGATTGCTGAGTCCACTTCCCACATGTCAACAACCTCGCGAGTCAAGTCAAGATACTTGATTTGTTTATCTTTCTCGGCTTTCACGAGGTTCTCATCATGTGGGACCGTTATGTCAACAATCATTGCGCGCCGCTCTGATCGATCCAACACCACTATATCAGGCTTATTGGCTACAATAGTCCTGTCAGTGATGATGGATTGATCCCAGTACAACGTGATACAGCCATTATCGAGAACTGGGTCGGGCACATACCTATAGTAAGGCACTTCCGATTCCACAAGGTTGTATTTTTTTTTAAATATTTTTTGTTTTATTTTTTTAATAAGCTGGCAACACTAGAGTCAACAAGTCGTTGAAATTTCATTCAAAAATTTTTTTGCAATTTATTTACTACAGATATTATTTTAAACAACCAGATACCAGTTCCCTTTTTATAATTATAATAGTCTTTAATACCCATAAAAATTACAACGTGGGATCTGCTTTTTATAACAAGAAACATAAATAAAGAAAATCTGTGACCTATGACATATGTCATATTATGTAAAAATGAAATCGTCAAACCATCAAACCATCCAACAAAAGTAACAAAATGAAACAACGCCAATGTTGACAAGATCAGCTGCTGCTCGTCGCGCACGCCTACCGCCTCCAGACTCGTCGCTCAGCTCCGCCTCGCCGCCGCCGGAACCCAGCCCCATCGTGAGCGCTGTGACACCGGCCGTGGCAGTTGCGTCGAGCTCGAGCGACGAGTATTTCTCACCGCCCACGACTCCACCACCTGCTCGTCGACGGGGAGGACGCCGGCCACCGGACGGCTTAGGACCTCGAGGACCACCGGCCTCTGATAGGGTCCCAGCTCCCGGCGGAAGTGTGCAGCGCATGCGATGGACGCAATCCATCAATGAAAATGTCATGCGCGCATACTATGGGGCTACAGAAAGGGGAAACAACCTGACTGCGTACCGTGTTAGGATGCTCTCTCTAAAATATATAAATAAAAAAATAAAAATAATTTTATAATTTTATAATATACCTATAAATATACTTATATGTTTTTATATTATATAATGTTTATTATTAAAATCTTTAAAAAGTATGGCCTAAAACTTTCCACAATTATCAGATATTTTATTTCATACATGGAAGTATAGTTATTGCTACGAAGGACGCCGTCATCTTGTCTCGCTGAAAACGAAACGAAGGCATTCCAAGATTCCATTTATTATGCTTATTCGTTTAGTTAAGAGTCGCGTATAGTCGCGTATATACGATATATACGGTATATACTCGCTTTGCGTTATCTCCGAGCGCAATCCAGATTCAAGCAGTAGTTTCTATTACATCAAAAAGAAAGAAAGTATAATTTCGCCTTCGCAGACTTGATATTAAAAACTGATAGTACTAATGAAAGACCTTTGAAGGACAGATATATGACACGGTAATAATCTTAACCTATTCTGTACATTGAGGATTTTGGAGAAAATCTCATTCTTTTCCACCATTAGGTGTAAAAGTGACCTAGTACGTCAAACAAGGGCACTGGTTCATCATAACAATACATGGATCGCGAAAGCATAGCGATGATTGCAGTGGACGTTCAGTTTTTATGTGACGTTAGCATATAACTAATTTAAATAAGTTAGGCCGTTTAAAAATGGAAAATTAGTTCAAAAAGAGCCTTACTAAGGACGTCCACATTCTCTCTTCAAAATACACTAATCTGCATGGTCCTCATGTGACTTGAGCAAGATTATGTGTGGACTTCAAAAGAGACTATGACCTCTGAGTTTGTTTCGGCTGTTTCTTCTCAGAGTAGTCAGATACGAAACACCGGCCCCAACTAGTTTTAAAAAATGACGTGTAAAAGTGTTTGTAAAAACCTACTTGCAAAATAAACATCATTTATCACAATACAACTTCTTTCATGCTTAGGAAAGATCATAGGGAGTAAAACAAAAGCGTTTCAGTTTATAACTCACAGGTATCAAACGACGAGGAGCTCGTGGCTAAATAATAGCAGCCGCTCGGGTCGATCTTTAGGTTAAGCCGTGCTTGCCTAGGTTGGTCTGTAGATGGGTGACCACCCATTACATACCGAGTTTCCTCCGTGCCTCGGAAAGCACGTTAAGCCGTTGGTCCCGGCTGTCATTTTTGATCTTTGACAGTCGTTACAGCAGGTAGTCAGTGGCCCAAAAAGTCTGACAACCAGTCTTACGAAAGGGTATCGTATTACCCAGTACTAACTGGGTTGTGGAGGTCAGATAGGCAGTCGCTCCATGTAAAATACTGGTATTCAGCTGCATCCGGTTAGACTGGAAGCCGACCCCAATAAAACTTGGGAAAAGGCTAGGCAGATGATGATGAGGTATCAAACGGGTAGTAAACAGGGGTAGTTAAAATAACATAACATCACGCCTATAATGGTTAGGCGCCCCTAAGGGTTAGGCAGAGGTGTCTTATTATCCACTAGTACATCGACATTTTGCCAGCTCTGTAAGACCCATGTAATTAATATACGGCGATCCTATTGCCATCAACCGGAACAAATCCATGGTTGAGTTTCGGGTAGTCAAGCTTTAAAAAGAGATTGTTTCAGCTAAATTTAAATATATGTAAGTAATACTATATATGTAGTGTCGCTAGTATGTAATATCGCTCTTAATATCAGAACACTGTCTGTGTTCATGACGAACGTAAATTTAATAGTTGAAATTCGAAATTCATATCCAATTTACTGCAAAAGATATCGAGTTGGTAAGTTCTTAAATAAATGAGCAAAAGTTTCAATGGAATAATAATTTGAGATAGAAGACGATTTATTTGTCATCGACCTTTTTGTTGGGACTCTTTGGGAATATTAATCGAAGAAATCAAAAGTTAATACTAACTTTAAGCTCGGTGTTTAACTTTAATACCTACTAATACTTGAAGAACTCTTATATAAAATGAGAATGATTATGAACTAACAATGACACTAAACGTCTCAATGAAGGCCTTTTTTGTTGTGAATAATAAGTGCTCATTTAATAAATGTACTTTATTTTGAAAGCATCTATTATAACATGATTACGGTAGCTGTTACTAATATTTTAGGACTAGTTTATGCGCGCAGTTTCGCCCATGTAAGGTTCGATAATGGTCCCACGGGATCATACTCATCATCATTTCAGCCGCAAGACGTCCATAGGCCTCCCCAAGTATCGCCACATTGATGGGTACCGTGCGACTCGCATCCAGCGGATTCCCGCAACCTTCACCAGGTCATCGGTCCACCTAGTGGGAAGCCTTCCAACGCAACGTCTTCCGGTTCGCGGTCGCCACTCCAGAACTTTTCGGCCCAATTGGCCATCCGTTCTGCAAGTAATGTGCCCTGCCCACTGCCATTTAAGATTTGCAACCAGGATCATGCTACCGGAATAAAAAGGTTATAAAATGAATCCAGGTTATAAAGTATCTGTGTGCTAAACACCCAAGTAGTTCAGTAGTTTTTGCGTGAATAAGTAACAAACATTCATCCATTCATTCTTACAAACTTTTGCGTTTATGATATCAGTGAGAAATAAGATTTTAACAAAAAAAAACAAATTACACGACGCGACGGTCAAAACTCCCTGGTCATACTCCGTAATCCGATGCATTCAGGTCGAGGCAGTGTCGTTCACTTCGCGATAAATCCTTTATGATTAGATATCGCCAGTGCCATTTGGATAAAATAAAATAGGTCACTGTGAAGTCGACTGAGGTGAGGCTTATTATAATAACTAGCTATATACTTACAATAAATATAATATTTATATATATATTGTAACTATAAATATATATAATATTATTATACTTACCTTTATTATTATAATTATACTTTTAAACTAATATTATAAAAGAGGTTTTGTTTGTAAGTTTGTACGTAAATGCTTAGCTCCGAGACTAATGATCCAATGCTAAAAATTCCTTCACTGACAGAAAGCTACATTATTCGTGGGTGCTTTAGGCTGTAAAATAGATTTATATTGTGTATATTATTATTAGCTCAGCTATAACAAAATTTTTGTAGCACGTAGCACTAGGTATATTCCTTAGCATATATGAAGCGTGGCGTGACTGCAAGAATGCAAAATTACACTTACCAACAGGCACTACAATACACTCTACGATTAAATGAGATTTTTATTACTCTAGCTTTCCCCACAATAAAACTAAGCCCAAATTACAAAAGTTCATTGACTAACAACTTAAGTAACAATTACTGAAACCTAAGGACTACTTCCGTTCCACACAGAGCGCCCTAAAAACGAGAAACTAGTCGTAAGTGGTAATAAAAATCCTTCGGCACACCATTAACGTAAGTTGGGGCCTACAACGTACACTACATCATTAAAGGTGCTGTAATTGCTCACACGTAACGGTGAAGGGAAAGTATTTCCAAATACCGCCAAAGGGCTCCCGTAAATTGTGATTATCTTTAGTATAACGTTGCTACCAACAGAACCACTCGTAGTATTTTATGAGGAAAGCCATCTGGGTCCTCGTCTGCTACAATAAATTCAACGCACACTGTTATGTCTTTTTCATGGACACCGAAGATATAAAGAAAGAATTTTATTGCGTTCAAAATAATATTTTTGGGACGTAAAAATAACAGCTACTTAGGAGTAATATACCCATTTAGGATGGCATCGGTAGCAATACGGACGATACAAACAAGTACGAAATAAACGTTCCGTGATTATTTTGTAAAAATGAGGAAAAGAGGTTGTTTTGTTGCGAAGTTGTCTTCACACTAGAAATATGTTTTTGAGAGAGTGCCGAGGGAAGCACTCCTCTGCTAGATAATGGACGTTTATGCTACGTTGATATTCACGCGGAAAAGCTACACTTCTGTCTGTGTAATATTTTTTCTAAAGCCCCTGAGGCGAAAAATACGGTGGGTATACGTAAGATAAATAGATAGCTAATTGACCTTTTCAACATTAATTACAAAGCAAGAAAGAAACGAGCATCTCTGTCATCTTTTGTCAGCGATACGAAAACATGGTGAATTATAGGTAGCTAACATCAAAGCAGGAACCATTATTCACGCGTTTGGCAAATATGTCTCCAGGCGACCGCCCCACTCGGCAAATACAAAAGGAATTACTTTTATTTTTCGTCTCAACCGCAGCATGTTGCCTTATGATAAATCACTTTCGCGCTACTGCAGGAGCGTTCAACAAAAACATTTGAAACGATCTAGTTCGTGGCAAAAAGGTACACATTCGTGAAACTGATGCTCGCTTTATCAAAGTAAAATCTGTGCTCTTTTTCTATACATATCATTTCCATACGTGCTATGGAAAAACGCGCAAACTCTGGTGGATGTTTTAGTGTGTTTTAAATATTCCGTTCTGTTTATTGAATGTTTAATACGAAACTCGCATGCATAAATGATGCTAGACTACTAAAGGCGTCATTTTAAAATTACCTGCAGTCCACAAAGAAAGGCAGCGATAATAAATAAAGTTAAAAAAGTGTGAAACCTTTTTACACGAAGCCAGCGGCGACACCTAGTTAGTTTATTACAAAGGAAATACTTCACTAAAACAGTACTTCCTGACTAAGCAGGGTTGCGGGAAAGTTTACATTTAGCTAACAGAACAAGCAATTTCATTTAACAGCAGAATGCAAAAGACAGGCTTTGCGGTTATTGCAATACATTGCCCTGGTCCCCGTAGATTCCACGCGATAACAAAGACATCGCACACAATGTGTTATTCTCCGTTATTGTGTCCAATGGGGAAAGTACTAATAACACTGTGATATTGCAAGACGGAGTGTTTTATAAAACGAGACTGAAACGATATTAAATTGTCAGACGTTTCAACATGAATGCTTTCATACAGGCAACATTTTTAATAGCTATTATTTGAACCCATATACAATATAACCCTTCCCAGTATTCGGGGATTGGCCTAAAAATAATTAAAGCAAACAGCCAATATCCCTAAAAACGGCCTACGTCACACCAAATTGAATGGCTCAATTACGACAAAAACACATAGCGGAGACACTTGCGAAGTTAGTTATTCAGTGAAACATTATTAAGGGCAACATGTCGGGGCGTCCCAAGTTCGTTGCTCCACGAAATATGTAGAAGACCGCACACGAAAACAGGGGTAGCATACTTCAGTAGTCCTTGTGTTAAATTCGTGTCAATTATCCGGGAGTTTTGCCCGGCGACGATTGCGAGTAACGGCCATCATTTCGCCGGTCGGGCGCCGATCTTGTAATACTGTACATTTCGCCTGCCATTAGTAATGTGTGCGTTATTAAAGAGCCGTTGAAGCGATCCCACCCTTAATGTCTCAATTAGAAAACAGATGCCGCGCGCCGGATTGCGAATTAAAGCTTTTTTATATACGCTCAGTTTTAATCGCTGTGCTCCACTAATTTAAACATGTTGCTCGTTATATATACCCAGATATTACTGTAAGACTGTACTTTTTCGGAACGGTATAAAAGGCACATTAGCTTTTATCGGCGACTCGTATATAAAGTAGTAGGGTTATCCCCCGGTCACTTTTTCAAGCATCCGATTTGGAGAAAACTGTACGTGGTAGCAATTTATGTGAGCGATAATATCTGGATATAAATTCAAAGGATAACAATAAGACCCTTTATTGCCCCCGTTGTTTTCACAAAAACGATTCAGCGAACGACGTGGAGTTTTTTTGCGAACATAAAAATTGGGTTATGTCACGTTCCTTGATATACAGATCTTTACGTCAGGAGTTTTTATTGCTCTAGGATATACCGCTAAGTGATTTGTACCTAGGATTTCCGAAGAAAATATTGGTGCTAGCAACATTAATTTCGAAATAAATAAAATCCATGAACTAAATATTTATAGTCTCTGACTTTTATTACATGATTTCAGGGTGTTTTGTTAAGAAATACTAACAGCAAGTGTATTCCTTTAACAGAAATAATAAAGTTTATTTTGTTGTGGGCATGGCTTCAAAGTTATACGCAAAATTATGAAGATGATTTTTTTTTTTTTTTTTTTTTTTTTTTTTGAAAACTTAAAGGGGTTTTTATCCACACGGATATACCAACCCCATCGTACCTTATTTTCTATTTACTTATAAAGAATATTTACTAACTATGCCTATTGTGCCTATTAGAAAGAGAATCATTGACTAGATATCTTCACCAAGCCACACAACCTCTTTGCAATCGTTGATTTAGGGATGAAAATTATGTACGTTTGAATTGGAACTTACCTAAATTAAACGACCAAAATATTGGTAGAACATAATAATTTTGAAGTGTGTAAATTCCACTCGTATCCAAATAAATTATTCTTGCAGGTGCTCGCGTCATATAAAGAGCACACGGATATAATGAATTCGCTTACGAAGCGTTACGGTCCTCGGATCATTGAATATAGATGAGGGATCAAAGGAAATTACGAGTCCTCGATAAAATTTGTGCTGCGCAAAGAAATTCCACTTACTTCCTGTATGGCACACTTGTTTGCATACCTCAGACTACCATTTTAAATCCTAAGCTATCAATCAATCAAAATGAATAACAAAAAAGCAACAGAATAAGAGAATCAATTACGTCTGCGGATGAGTTCGAAAAACATGAAACGAAATAAGTCTTGATAGACAAGAACACGGATTAACCAGTAACACCCGGAGATACGGTGCCGCAGATTCAAATTTATAAATTAACATATAAATCGAAAAGATTTACCCTAAACAAGATCAAAGGAATTTGTCCGATGCTTGGAGAGGCTCGGAGGCTGGCGTCTGATGACTGTTTATGGCGGAGGCGTCGAGCCGACTGCGTCAGAGGTCGAGCTCTACAATTTTCCATTTACATTTTTGTACCTTTTTGATGGAAAAACTTGATCTTTCCATATTACGTGAGGGTATATTGAAGGGGTGTATGAATTTGCGTTCAAACTGTGGGCCCTTCACGACTGCGGGCAGTAAATTTAACGTAATTTTTTTTTTTTTTAAATTAAGACATTAACAATTAATAATAATTAACATAATATTTACTATCTATATGAAGAGCTCGTGGCTAAATAGTAACAGCCGCTCGGGTCGATCGTTAGGTTAAGCCGTGCTTGCCTAGGTTGGTCTGTGGATGGGTGACCGCCCATTACATACCAAGTTTCCTCCGTGCCTCGGAAAGCACGTTAAGCCGTTGGTCCCGACTGTCATTTGTAGATCTTTGACAGTCGTTAGGTAGTCAGAGGCCCGAAAAGCCTGACAACCAGACTTACCAAGGGGAATCGTATTACCCGGTACTAACTGGGTTGTGGAGGTCAGATATGCTCGCTCCATGTAAAATACTGTTATTCAGCTGCATCCGGTAAAACTGGAAGCCGACTCCAACACAGTTGGGAAAAGGCTAGGCAGATGATGAACATAATATTTACTATAATATGCTTGTCGAAAAACTTTAAACTAAAATGTTAGAGATTGAAATTTAGTTTTTTTTTTTTTTAATTATCGACTTTGCATCGCAGGTTCGTATTAGAGCCTCTATGTTAGAAAATGGTTATTTATAAAGCTGCGCCATTTGTTTGCATTGCTCGACATTATGTACAGAAAGCAAAGCCATGTCGTAGTTCAAACATGGGTTCCAATCACAGGTTGCAATCATTTCAACATACACATTCATGATGGCCAGACAAATGACATTTCTGTATGTATGAAAGTTTGTCAAATGTCAATTACATTTGGAATCGAAGCATAAAATGGATGGAAAAGCTGATGAACTTGTTGGGGGTAATCGGATGACACAATGGCAATGATTTTACCTATAATACTAGTTTGTTTAACTCTTGTATGTATTTTAAGCAAAATTGTTCAAAATATCCTTTAAACTTTTTCCAACTATGTGATACGAAATAGGGGAATACGTACGTATAACTAGAATACGTAGGTACGTATATAGTTAGAAAGGTAATTACGATTCCAGTTGGTTCGGCGATTTTACTATTTGTATCTACTGATATTGATTTATTATTAAGTTCCCTATGGAAAAATTTATTTCAGATCTAGAATTTGTATGCTTTACAAAATAAAGAATATTCTAGCTATTATGTTCATTCATATGTTTCAAATTGAGAAATACTATACTAAGTAATATTGGTTACTTGACTGCTAATTATTTTTTTCTTTTGTAAGCCTGTCTTGTGTCCCACTGCTGGGCAAAGCCCTCCCCTTTCTTTTTCAAAACCTCTCTATCTTGTGCGATATCTGGTACTTAATTTGATTTCATCAAAATCCTGCCCACTACATAAAAGATTCGGTAAACTCATTGCTTCCTACCATCACGCACTAGTCCTTTACTTCTATCGACTCAATAACCAATGATATAAAACTGAACGGCGAACAAAACAATCTTTGGTCCCAGTTACTATAAAAGGGTTAGAGGGGGCGTGTTTGTCCATTACAGTAACAAACAAACAATCAATGAAAGCAATCCAATTAACGGGAACCCACTTGGCTTTCTTGCCCAAATTGATGCTATAATCATTACGGGCAAGTAGGTATTACGTCTTACAAACGTATCGAATGCCTACGTGGAATCCATTTTCTTCAATTGGATTGCTACTAAAGAAGATATTTCTGCATATAAATAGACCTTATTATGTTATGATTTATTCTAGTTATATATTTTGTTGGTCGCCTTTAATATTAATGCCCTTCGCAAAATGTTTGACTTTAATAACTACGGGTGCGTTAAATCGAGATTTACGACGGTTTGCGCAGCATTAAATAATAAAAAATAATACTTAAATAGTATTATTTGCCTTGAATTAATGAGTCCTTTGAAGACTTTAATTGAAACACTCTCAGTTTACTCAACGTGTTTATAAAAAGAGAAAAATAAAATATATATTTTCAGTGCAAAGTAATTTTATAATATGACAACGCTGTGGACGTGTTTATTATTTTTCAAGTTCTCTTGACATCTCAGCTCTTAGATCCAGTGGAAATATTCTGAATAACTCACGCGTTACACACATCATATCCAAGATTTTCTTGCGGGAAATAAAGCTCCTGTATGAATACTTGTATAAATAAACCATTCCTTACAACATACCAAGTTTCACCATAAAAACGTGCAAAATAAAGGGAATATACCAAGAAAGAGGCGTTTTATCCGTATCTATGATTTACGATTAAGGCGAATAGATATTTGCTGTTATTTTCTTGAGTTATAGACGGGTTTGATCATAATACACAATAGAGATAATACCTATGCGCGTCCACGTAACGATGTGTCTGTTTCAATATAAGTACTCTCTTTGAGTATAATAAAAATAAAACATAATGTTATGTCTTTGGTTTGACGTTTGTGTATAGAGGTTTTATATACAACGAATATATCAGGACTGTCACTTAAAATTAAAATATACGAATAGCAAAATACGTACGTTTGATCTTTTATTTAATACTAGCTGTTGCCCGCGGCTTCGCTCGCGTGAAGTTCGGTAACTGTCCCACTGGATCATACTAAAGGGATAATAGTGTCTTCCATGTTAATCCAGGTTATAAACTATCTATGTGCCACATTTCATAATCATCACAATTATTATTATCACAATCACCATCACTATCACAACCGCCATCATTATCACAATCACCATCACTATCACTATCACAATCACAATCACAATCCCCATAACAATCACAATCACCATCACTATCACAATCACAATCACCATCACAATCCCCATAACAATCACAATCACCATCACTATCACAATCACAATCACTATCACAATCACTATCACCATCACAATCACCATCAAAATAACTATCACAATCACCATCATCGTTATCACAATAATTATCATCGTAATCACAGTCATTATCACACTCACCATCACCATCACTATCTCAATCACCATCACAAACACCATCACAATCACCATCACAATCACCATCACTATCACAATCACAATCACCATCACAATCCCCATCACTATCACAATCACAATCACCATCACAATCACCATCACAATCACCATCACCATCACCATCACAATCACCATCACAATCACCATCACAATCACCACCACAATCACCATCACAATCACCATCACAATCACCATCACAATCACCAACACAATCACCATCACAATCACCAACACAATCACCATCACAATCACCATCACAATCACCATCACAATCACCATCACAATCACAATCACCATCACAATCACCATCACAATCACCATAACAATCACCATCACAATCACCATCACAATCAACATCACAATCACCATCACAATCACCATCACAATCACCATCACAATCACCATCACCATCACAATCACCATCACAATTACCATCACAATCACCATCGCTATCGGTGATTGTGATGGTTCACAATCACCACCACTCTCAGAATAACTATCACAATCATCATCACCATCACAATCACCATAAAAATCAGTATCACAATCACCATCATCGTTATCACAATCATTATCATCGTAATCACAATCGCTATCATCATTATCACAATCACTATCATCGTAATCACAACCATTATCATCGTATTCACAATCATCATCATCACAATCTCCATCCTCGTCATCACAATCATTATAATCGTAATCACAATCATTATCATCGTAATCACAATCACTATCATCTTAATCACAATCATCATGATCACAATCGCCATCACTATCTCAACCACAATCATTATCACAATCACCAACACTATCACAATCAAAATCACAATCACCATCACCATCACAATCACCATCACCATCACAATCACTACCCTCGTTATCACAATCATTATCATAGTTATCACAATAATCTACATCATTATTACAATCACCATCACTGTCACAATCACAATCACCATCACCATCACAATCACTGCCTCTTTCACAATCACCATCAAAATCACTATCACAATCACCATCATCGTTATCACAATCATTATCATCGTAATCACAATCATTATCATCTTAATCACAATCATCATCATCACAATCTCCGTCCTCGTTATCACAACCATCGCTGTCACCATGACAATCACCGACACCATCACAATTACCATCAACATCACAATCACCATCACAATCACCATCACAATCACCATCACAATCACCATCACAATCACCATCACCATCACAATCACCATCACAATCACCATCACAATCATCGTAATCACAATCATTATCAACGTAATCAAAATCATCATCATCACAATCATCGTCATCATTATCACAATCATCATCATCGTAATCACAATCATTATCATCTGGATCTCAAAATAAATGCCATTTTCGTAATCAGCACCCCTGATAATCTCGGTATCGACACCCATATTGATTTTTAGACATTTCAACCCCATCGCACCCCAACAGGGAATGGTAGTATTTCAGGTCTGCCGCATTAAATATTAAAATCGTTGTTTTTGTAATACACCCGACCCAATTCACCATAAAAACAATACTTATGCTGAATTTCAGGCTTTGTTACCCCATTTCCCCCTTTAGGGGTTGAATTCTGAAAAAAAACTGAAACACAAACGTTAACTCATTTATCGATAGGAGTACTCCTGTTAAGTTTCGAATAAAGTAGTCTAACTAATCTTATTTCCCCACGTAATCTTTGGACTCCCGTTCCAACCTCTAAGGGGGTGAATTTTGAAAATTCCTTTCTTAATGCACCCCTAAACCTCATAAAGAACCTTTGTGCCAAATTTGGAATCTCTAGACTCAGCGGTTTGGGCTGTGCATTGATTTTTATACTTTGCCACCCCATTTCCCCCTCTTAGGGGTTGAATTCTGAAAAAACCTGAAACCCGTTTCTACTCATTTATTAATAGGAACACTCCTGTGAAGTTTCGAATAAAATAGTCTAACTAATCTTGTTTCCCCATACAAACTTTGGAGCCCCGTTTAACCCCTTTAGGGGATGAATTTTGAAAAATCCTTTCTTAGTGCACCCCTAGACCACATAAGGAACCTACTTGCCAAATTTGGAATCTGTAGACCCAGTGGTTTGGGCTGTGCGTTGATAGATGAGTCAGTCAGTCAGTCAGTCAGTCAGTCAGTCAGTCAGTCAGTTTCTTCTTTTATATATTTAGATTGGCGACGGAATGGCCGAAGTTAAAACGTTAAAACGCATACGATCCTCATTACGAGGAATATTCACAAGAATTGAAAACTATATTAATGAAGAATTACAGTTTTTATTGAAGAAATTGCAACACGACACACACACTGAAAGATATTTTTTTCTAAATTCCAAGAGCTTCAAAACGAAATTGAAAAAGAAACTGAGGATAGTGAACTAAACAAAGAAATAGATTACAGGTTCATCATCATCATCATCATTTCAGCCGAAAGACGTCCACTGCTGGACATAGGCCTCCCCCAAGTGTCGCCACATTGACTGGTCCCGTGCGATTCGCATCCAGCGGCTTCCCGCAACCTTCACCAGGTCATCGGTCCACCTAGTGGGAGGCCTTCCAACGCAACGTCTTCCGGTTTGCGGTCGCCACTCCAGAACTTTTCAGCCCCATCGGCCATCCGTTCTGCGAGCAATGTGCCCTGCCCACTGCCACTTAAGTTTGGCAATTCTTCGGGCTACGTCGGTAACCTTGGTTCTCTTGCGGATATCTTCATTACAGGTTCGAAGTTGAAGAATTATATAGGTACTAGTCCAAGCTAGGAGTTACTCGTCACCGCACCAGAGGTGGACATTCGGTAGGATCCTGTCTCTCCTGGGACATTTACACTATGAAGTACTTACAGATGACGGCAATGTCTGGCGCCGCCATCTTGACCAGGTGTTGGCAGCACCTCAAGTGCAGCAACTGGAATCACGGCCGAGGGCTGCTATGTCTTTTGTTTGACGTTTGTCTATAGAGGTTTCCTGGACAACGAATATATCATGATTGTCACATATAATTAAAATATACGAATAGCAAAATGTACGTTTGATCTTTTATTTAATACATAACATAACATCACGCCTGTAATCCCTGAAGGGTTAGGCAGAGGGGTACCTAGTAGTACACCCACATTTCACCAGTTATGTTTAAGTCCCATGTAATAGGGGGCGAGCCTATTGCCACCAACCGGGCACAAAGCTCCGTGGCTGCTACTGAAAAATTCCTGATGGAAAAACCTAATAACACTTTGCCCGACCTGGGAATCGAAACAAGGACCTCATGCTCAGTAGTCGTACTTGCGACCCGAGGCCAACGAGGCAGTGAGTTTAATAACTACAACAGCCCATAACGTCCACTGCTGGACATAAGCCATGATGGGAGGAATTTTCCGTAACCTCCACGCTTGGCAGACGGATTGGAGATCGCAGTGATGAAAGACTAACAGAAAACGCTGCTGCCCATTCTCTGGTATACGGAGGCGCAAGGTGTTCTGCCTCAGACATTAGTCGCCTTATACGACACCCGTGAGTGTAATGGGTTGGTTCTATTCTACTCTGCCGGATACCACACGGCTAGAGTTTAATAAACTAGAAGTAAATTCCACGACGCCTTATATCACACATCATTATTCTAGACAATATTTTATTCTGGAAAAGAATAGTCCTGGGATTTTATACCTATTCTGTCTGTTGGCACTCAATGTCTAGTCTTTGAGGCATCCTATGAAATACACATTAAAAATCGTCTAGACTCACATCATAAAGCTCTTTAAAGTGTTGTCTGGAAATGTTGACAAACAGTCTGCGCGCAGCTTTTCCAAAAAATAAATAAATATTTGATTTGGAAGCGAATGAAGCTGCAGTTGACGGAATGTACTTTTGGTGTGGTGAGTTTACCTGCAAAAATGCATTTTTAGGGTTTCGTATCTCAGTCGGCTAAATAATAGAGGAGAGGAGCTCGTGGCTAAATAATAACAGCCGCTCGGGTCGATCTTTAGGTTAAACCGTGCTTGCCTAGGTTGGACTGTGGATGGGTGACCACCCTTACATACCGAGTTTCCTCCTTGCATAGGAAAGCACGTTAAGCTATTGGTCCCGGCTGTCATTTGTCCATCTTTGATAGTCGTTACAGGTAGTCAGTGGCCCAAAAAGTCTGACAACCAGTCTTACGAAAGTGATATCATATTACCCAGTATGAACTAGGTTGTAGAGGTCAGATCGGCAGTCGCTCCATGTAAAGTACTGATACTCAGCTGCGTATACGATTGTGTATTTGACTTGTGTATTTGATATCAAGTTGAAATTAATATCAAATACACAAGTCTGTATGACCGCTTATTTCGCATATTTGTGATTTCACAAGGGAATCAAAACCTATGGGGTACTTCCCGTTGACCTAGAATAATAAAATTTGACAAAAAGGAATATCTTACAACACATGCAAAGGAAACAATTTAAAAACCGTAACTATGTAAAAACAAAGTACCTACAAGTAGCCCTCGGTGCGCAAGTCCAACTCACACATAGCCTTTTTAGGGTTCCGTAGTGAACTAGGAACCCTTATAGTTGTGTAGGTACCAATATGTATATCAATCACGCTGACAAATTGGTAAAATAAAAATTAGAAAGAAATGTTTGATTAGGGTAGCCCCCCCCTCTAAGTAAAGTGGGAAGTGTTTTTTTTTTTAATTTCAACCTTAACGTGTGATATATTGTTGGAAAGGTATTTAAAAATGAATTGGGGTTTCCTAAAATCATTTTTTGATAATGTCAATAATTTCGGAAATAATCGCTCCAAAAGTAAAAAACAATGTGTCCCCCCCCTCTAACTTTTGAACCATAAGTTTAGAAAATATGAAAAAAATCTGAAAAGTAGAACTTTATAAGGACTTTCTAGGAAAATCATTTTGAACTTGATGAAAACAACAGTTTTTGTACAAAAAAGACAAAAAGTTGTACAAAATAATTTCTGGACTGTTTGTAGTATATTCGTATATGCAAGCATTTTTACATAATGGATACCCACCTTTAAACTCATAAGTGGGAACAGTTATTGTGACGGACGGGAAACTACGGAACCCTACACTGAGCGTGGCCCGATACGCTCTTGGCCGGTTTTTTAAATGTTTTTTTTGTATTTGTCAGATGGAACTGACATATCCACGTAGGTAAATCTTTCAGGTTTAACAATTTTTATTGTACAAATGAATTCAGATTCGCACTACGAGCAGATAACGTTCCACTTTCATCAAGATTCAAGCTCTGGCAGACTAGAAAAGTGGCAAATTAAATTCTACTCATGAACTTCCTACTCCCATTTTTGCATGAGAGAACATATAAACTGACTGACTAACTTTTTTAAGTATTCCCGTCTACTTTTACTCGCCTATTAAGAACTGTGCCATCAGCCAGGTCTCATCAGCTCAAAACTATTTTATCTAATTTTGCTTGCTTATGTTGCGTTTCAAAAGATGAAGGTTTCAGATATACTAGCCGTTATATTAGCTATTTAAGGAGGAGCTCATGGCTAAATAATAACAGCCACTCGGGTCGATCTTCAGGTAAAGCCGTGCTTGCCTAGATTAGTCTGTGGATGTTTGACCACCTTTACATACCGAGTTTCCTCTGTGCTTCGGAGAGCACGTTAAGCTGTTGGTCCCGGCTGTCATTTGTCCTTCTTTGACAGTCGTTACAGGTTGTCAGTGGCCCAAAAAGTCTGACAACCAGTCTTACCAAGTGGTATCGTATTACCCAGTATGAACTGGGTTGTGGAGGTCAGATAGGCAGTCGCTCCATGTAAAATACTGGTATTCAGCTGCATCCGGTTAGACTGGAAGCCGACCCCAATTAAACTTGGGAAAAGGCTTGGCAGATGATGATGAGTATGACATTGACGTACATGACGAAGAAGATGACAAAGTATTTTGTGTGTACATAAATAAATAAATGACTATGTACCTATTTTAGACTTCCAAAAGACCATATTAATTAACCCAGCAGAAAAAAAGGCTATGCAGATGATGACTAGTTGTTCTATTACCACAGATTACTGTCTCGAACAAATCACAGATTATATATTATGTATGTCTGCGCCCGCGTCTCTGTTCGTCAGTGTTGCCTGCTTAGAGTATATATTACATTACAGTAGTAATATACTCTAAGGTTGCCTGTGAAAGTCAACACAAAGTAGTGGTTACGTGGAGTGAAGATGTAATTTTATTTTCTCTATTTATTCTACCCATATTTGTATTATTTTTTCGTTTACACTTTATGTATTTATTATTTATCCGTGTCTGACCGTGGCATCACTCTGTCTGGGCCCTATCAGAATACCAGCGCTGTGACGTTTTTTTTTTAAATGTTACAGCATCATGCTGAGATAGGGGCCTTTTGGCCTCGTACAGGACCAATTTCATTTCATGTTTATTTTTTTTATTTTTTTTCTCTTTGTTTATTTTTTTATTTTTACTATTTGTAAGTGCTGTTAATTTAACCATTTTGTATTTGTGTTTTGTCCTGTGCGGGCTAATAAATGCTTTTTCTTTCTTTCTTTCTTTCTATTAGCACTGGCACAATATGACGAAACAAAAGGATATCATCAATCATTCTCCAGCCCTAATACTAATTCATTTGTGGTCGGCGCAGCATGTCTTCTACTTCCATACTTCCATATTACTCGTCATCTCATCAGACACCACCTTTCTTGCCATATTATCCTTAACACAGTCCATTCATCGTTTCTTTGGTCTTCCCCTACTCTTATACCCGTCCACATTTATACTCAGAACTTTTCTCATTACATTTTCCTCACTTCTCCGCATACTAATTTAAAACAGTGTTTTTCAACAGCGTCTATAAGGGTCGCAAGAGGTCGCGAAAACTACCTCAATAAACAAAACAATAAAGCCTAGAAAGATAATAATAATAATAATAATATTGCTGGACATTACACACAGCGCCATCTAGTGCCACACTAAGCAACGAGGCTTGTGTCGTGGACACCAGATAGTTGATAATACTACATAGATACTTTTTGTTTGTAAATACATACTTATTATACATATAAACATCCATGACTCGGAAACAAATGTCCATGCTCATCACACAAACATTTGCTCCAACCGGGATTCGAACCCGGGACCCTAAGAACGTAAGGCAGCCTCACTACCGCTGCGCCAATCAGGTCGTCGAGAGAGATAGATTTAAAAAGAAAATGTTAACTAACAGGTAGGTACATAACCCGGGGTTGCGGGACTGTTCGAAAGAGATACCGTGGCCCCGGAACACAAAGGGCGATGAAGGAACATGGATGGGTTTTAGTCAGTAAAAGTCTGACACTCCCTCCTGCTCCGCCCAGAGCGGGAGGAGTTATTTGATGATTTCCCATACGTAAAAAAAAAAAAAAAAGGTAGGTACATAACATCCATCTTATTGAGGTTTCGCTTGTTTGTCATTAACTAATTTATCCCATCGTGGATCCGTTTTTACTACATTGGGAATTAAATCGAATTCCAAATAAAAAAAAAATGTGTTAAATACCTACATATATTTATCCGAATCCTAATTATGCAAATGCGTAGAAATTTTGTACGGATTTAATATTTGTAATATGTGAATATGTGTGTGTGTGTTTGTTGTATGTGTGTGTGTGTGTGTTTTGTATGTGTGTTTGTGTTTGTTTTGTTTTTGTGACTACAAAATTTCTACGCATTTACATAATTAAGATTCGGATAAATATATATGTAGGTATTTAACACATTTTTTTTTTGGGGGTCGTGTCATGAAAAAGTTTGAAAAACACTGATTTAAAAAAATGGTATGACATTGCCATAAATGACTATGTACGGATGTACCTAATTCAGACTTCCAAAAGCCCTTATAAATTAACCCAGCAGAAAACATACCTGAATGAATTAGTTCTCTTGATAACGACCAAGTTTCTGGTGAAATTCACTGTTTATGGGACTTCTATGGTAAGGGCGGCTGTATAGGGGTCCGGGACAGATTGGATGCATTAGCGAATGACATGAACGATGCTCCGAAAAACCCGCTTAACCTTGACGACATGTTTGATGAACGACGATCAAGGTTCAAGGCTTTCGTTAGGGGAGTTTTTGACATTGTTTTGAAGAATAATGGAGATCAGGCATGGCTTTGGTGGTTTAGTGTAGTGCAGGGTAGCGACACTATTTCCACGTTATTTAAAGAAAGAAAGAAAAAGTGTTCTGGGACTGGGACACGTACACTCGTACTGACTCGTACAGAAGGGAAAGTTGGATGACGGCGTATACACGTATAACGCTGGCTGCCGGCGCTGACCTGCCAGCGCTTATCGGCACTGGTTCGCGCAGGAACTTGGCGCAGGCAGTCTCTATACTTTGTGCCGACCCAGCGCCGATAAGCGCCGACCAATTTCTGCCGGCATAAGCAGGTCGGAACTTGTCGGCGACATTCGGCACTTATCGGCGCCGTTAGCCAGCGTTCTACGTGTATTCGCACTAAGTGTAAAGGCCAATAATCATGTTTTAGCAGAACTGGTATGTCGTTCTTATATTCTACCGACTTCACTGATGATCGTGATTTTTCATCCTTATTGCTAAGGGCATAAGGGTGAAAAGGTTGGCCGCTAATGAACTCAGTAGTAGGTTTACCTACTGGTGGACCACGTTAGTCTTTTGATTGACACACGAATTTGCGTTTATGATATTGCAAGCAGAAATGATATTTTCGTAAAAATGGGAAATGGAATCGAATATAACATCTAAAAACATTAAATACACTTCTAAATCTTCACCTTTGGGAAATACTAGCAGCATATCAAAAGAAAGTTCAATCACCTAGTACAAGATGAAAGCAAAGGTTATGTTTATTTGACCTCCACTAAGGTCACACCCTTTCGACTTTGATCAAGGAAAACTCGCGTATTAAGACTTCAATTTGGGAAAAGTAATTCATTCAAAATACAATAGGTACTCAATATTCATATGTAAGGGCTTCAAGACGAGTTTCCTTCAGGGCCTTAGAAAATTTCATTTCATTCCCATGTAAATATATCCTCTTCCTCTATGGAATTGGTTCCCATATTTGGCCCTGTGATCTTCTTAGTCTTATTGAAATGAATAAACAGTTTACATTTGAAAGGTAACAGAATTTTGGAGCATTCTTTTGTTTAAGAAATATTAAACGTAGAAAGGTTTCCTTTTATTCGGGCAGTATTGTAGAAATTGTTATTTTCGGTCACAATAACTGCTGTGAATTTGGGTGAGATTCTCTGTTAATATTGTGAGGATTCTTTGTTGAACCTAAGGTGTCTATTTGTAAATGTTTTGTCTAACGATTACAATAGATATGATTATTCTATACATAGAATCAGGGATGAAGCCTTATGTTTACTTTACATGGATATCAGAACATTCAAAAACCTTTCTGTCTTGTATTATTTTTGCCTTTGAGTACAAAAGTAAAATATTTGAGTAGGTGCATATGTTATGGAGAGTTTGCTAGTCCAAACTACAACGGCCCATAACGTCCACTGCTGGACATAAGCCTCTCCCATGATGGGAGGAATTTGCCGTAATCTCCACGTTTGGCAGGCGGATTGGAGATCGCAGTGATGAAAGACTAACAGAAAACGCTGCTGCCCATTCTCTGGTCTACGGAGGCGCAAGGTGTTCTGCCTCAGACATTAGTCGCCTTATACGACACCCGTCAGTGTAATGGGTTGGTTCTATTCTACTCTGCCGGATACCACACGGCTAAGTCCATATCATTATAATATTAACCAAAGTATTTTAATATCGGGCGGAATTTAAACTTTATGCATTAATATAAGATGTTGTCACAGTTTGGTCGGTTTCTTGTAATAGTTTTCTAATTAATTAATATAAAACATAACATAATGAATACAATCCATGAAGAGGGCAGTGGAAGTACATCAACATTTCACCAATTATATTCAAGTTACAGATAACGGGATTGAGCCAATAGGCTAGTTTTCACCATCAATAAATTGCAAATCAATTTAGTCCGTCAGTTACAGTATTGGAAAATAATTGAAACGTATTTTTTGTTTTTGTAAATCAATAAATATTGACAAAGATAAAACGCACCAAAACTCGAGATTGGGGGCTCGTGACGTCACAACGCACTAAAAATTATAGTAAGGCGTGACGTAGTGAGAATTTTAAAAGCGTCGTATCTTCGTCAATTTCGGTTTACGTAGCAAAAGAAAAAATACGTGTCAAATATTTTTTGATAATCTAACTGACGGACTAATTAGATTTTTTCAGGACACAAGCCTATTCCTATATGCACAAATCCAGCCAGAAATTTCTGATGCATAAGCCCTATACAACTTTACTAACCTAATCCAATGACGCTTAGAAATAACGCTTTAACGTAAGCAAAAGCTGTCGCGGCAGACCTCGTAGAAGATGGTGGGAGGAACTGCACAAAACCAATAACCAGCGGTTGAAATTAACCCTGGATCGAAACAACTGGAAATCATGAGGAGAAGTTTTTGCCCAGCAGTGGGATGACGCGAGCTAACAGTAAAATAACGCTTTCATAAAACACCCGCCAGCTACATACCTAATATACTACAATAGATATTTATTCACCAAGGGGAGTAAGACACAGATTACTAATCGAGTGGCATTAAAGATGATGATGATGACGTCATCAAGACTTTAAATTTTTTAGAAGGTTTAATGAACAGCTTTCAAGCCTTTTAGTAGGGTAGTATTAGTACACTTACTAAGCAAGTGTAGTATAAAGTAAATTCTTCAATATAACGAAAGCCATTCATCAAGACTAACCTAAACTTGGATAAGCATTGTATAAATAATTCGCAAAATGAAGGTGCTTCCATCATAGAATAAAGATGAGAGCACACAGCGTAGGATATTGTCCGTCTCAAGGAATATCGATCTACCTCTCACAGGCCTTTATCTCCGTCAAATAAGATGGCTCAAGCCATGATTGGACGATCGTGTGCACCCGTTTTAGGTCCAAACTGCTTTATAAGCGAGAATGTATCGCAACATTTTTGAACAGGATAAGAAAAATAGGGGCTATAAAATATGCTTTTACTAAAAATGGGAGCCTATTTTGTGCATAAATATTTTTGAGGCATTTTGTGTACAGGATACGATACGCAAGAAGTATATGCAGATACTTCATAATGCGTGATTCTATCTTTTAATTTTTTATAAAAGACAGGTTACCGTTAACCTATCTTTTAGAAAAAAATAAAAATAATGCCTACTACAGCTCCTGAATTCACAATATTCTAAGCAATATATTGATAGGACCTTTATTTAATGATATAATACGGCACACTTTTGTGCTCAATCGATCCTCAAAATATTCGTTATCACAGAGCAGAACACTTAGGCACGTTCAATGCTTTTGAGATCGTCGATAAAAGATTGTGAATTAAGACAAGCTTAGATGACGTTGACCTTCCTGTATTTACTGAATATAAAATCGTAAAAGAAGGTTAAGCTTTAATAATAGTTATTATGCAACTGTTGTATAATAAGGGGTATTAAAACACGAATGTGGGTTGATAGTATCACATGAGTGTTTTAATACCTAATTATGTACAGTTGCATACAAGACTTTATCTACATACATGATATGAATCCTATATAAAAGGTTCTGAAACCATAGGGTAGTGTTGTAAGAAGTCTATGTAAATTCATGGAAAGTTTAATTGCTGAGTATTTAATACAAAAAAACTATGTATGGGTAATAATAGAATTATTTATTGCAATAATTAGTTACATTTTGGATCGTTCAATTATTATTAAAATGCAATTAAATATTTGCACCTTGTTGAATTTTGGCAAATCCTGATGTACAAAAATGGCGGGATACAACGTGAATTCGAATTAACCTATTTTTTTTTTTTTTAATTACTGCGGTGTGGTAGTGAAACGTGCTTGCTAGACAATGTTCTTCTTTTAAATGAGTTGCATAGTGAAATTTAGTACAACATTATAACACCCGTTTGGATGATACACTGGTTGTTTTAATTTTCGCAAAAAGCTAACTGTTTCAGATACTTTTATAGAGGATGTATAGCATGGGTTTAGATAAATATACTTATGTAGGTATATATGTACGTATGTATATATATGTATGTACTTATGTTTGTTTGTTATATCTTAACCTTCTATTACGATTCACGCCATTAATGCCCAAGGGTTAGGCAGGCCTAATAGTACACCCACATTTCGCCAGTCAGTTAAAATATTATATTGACTATAATGCGTTTAATGTTTTGTGATCTGGCTTAGTAAACCAAATATAATCATGCTTACAGCTATCACGCTTATTATCAGTTTAAGAATTGACAATTTGATCTTGAGAACCTATCAAACTTTTTGAATAGTAAAGTTTAGTTAGTCGTGGACGTCATGGTGATTCTGTCGAAATTAAAAATTTTGTGCTAAACTTTTGAAAATCGAAATTTGGATCAATTTACTAAAGAGCCTATCAGAAACCAAGCTTAGTTTTACATCTTAATTCATGTTCAAAATTACGATGCCAAACACATTCGCCTCCTTCTACTAAATATTCTTGTCCTTCAAAACAGGTACCTTTCTTCTAAAATTCAAGAGGAAATATTAACAAGTAAACAGACTACCCAAGGCCGAACCGATCCCCGCTTAACCCCTAAAAGGCATAAACATGATGGCACCCGCACCAAAGGATTCGCCATTCGGCCCTCAAGATGATAAACAGGAATGGCCGCCAGTCATAAAGTGAAAGTGACATTAGCTAGAATGAAAACGTTACACGTGATAGTGCGACCCACATGAGTCAAGAATATATGACGGTTATTAGACAGATAAGACGCAGAAGTACTTTAATGATGGTATAAATTATCCTGACCTCTCTTCCTGCTGATATCGTAAAAGAGTATAAAGGAATACATTAGTAGGATAAGATGGAATAGATTAGATTCTAAAGGATGCCTATTTCTTATGCACAAAATGAATTATATACTCATCGATAGTATTTTTTCTCTAAAATGATGTATAACCGGCGATGATGAAAGAATGATAAAAAATCAAAAATGTATTTAGATTAAAATACGTATCATAATAAGGCATGCATCAATTGTTAGAGAAAAATTCTCCTGTTTTGGCCTTATTAATAGTTACGAGTTGGCACACTTTTTCACTTGTTTGGCACGTCTTTTGTTTAGTTGTCGAAATAGGGAAGTTACGAAATGGGATGGAGCCTCACTTTCTTAGCAGAGCCCCTTAAAATATCGTCTATTCATTTGTGATGTGACACTCATCATCTGCCTTGCCATTTCCAGAAAGGTAACCAACGGGACCTATTACTAAGCCTCCGCTGTCTGTCAACGGGCTGTACCTCATGATTGTGCTCTATCAACATCATCTGCCTAGCCTTTTCCCAACTATGTTGGGGTCGGCTTCCAGTCTAACCGGATCCAGCTGAATACCAGTATTTTACATGGAGCGACTGTCAAAGATCTGTAAATGACAACCATGACCAACGCGATGGCTTAACGTGTTATCCGAGGCACGGAGAAAACTCGGTACGTAATGGGTGATCACCGATCCATGGACCAACCTAGGCAAGCACGGCTTAAGCTGAAATCGACCCGAGCGGCTGTTATTATTTAGCAACGAGCGATCCTCTTTTGTGATGCAATACGTGTTTTATTTATGAACTAACGGACGTCACGTGGTTTCACCCGCGTAGTTCCCGTTCCCGTGGGAGTACGGAGATAAAATATAGCTTATGTTACTCAGTAAAGACGTGGCTTTCTAATGGTGAAAGAATAGTTAAAATCGGTCTAGTAGTTTCTGAGTTATATAGCAACAAACAAAATATCAAATCATGGATTTATACTTTTTGCAGTAAAGGCATTCAAGCAGGCTTTTACCTTGTTGTCTTAATATTTTTGTTAGGATTACACCTTCTGCGTACACTTTCAAGAAGTTATAAATAACCAACGGCAATGTCGCGTGACAATTTTCAATTAAACATGTTCATACGCCGCACCCGACACGTCACACTGCCATAAACACGTATATTAAATAGCGTGATGGTTTTAATTATATTATTTAACTTAATAAAATTATGACCACCATGTGCGTTGCCCTGATTTAGGTGACCTCGGTTTATTTTTTAAATAACAATGTGTGAGTTAATGATGACTCTCTTTCTTCATAATGTGACTTGAAACATAACGTAATATCACGCCTGTAATCAATTAAATGTTAGGCAGAAGTGTACTTAAAGTATTGGAAGACGTTGCGTTAGAAGGCCTCCCACTAGGTGGACCGATGAACAGGTGAAGGTTGCGGGAATCCGCTGGATGCGAGTCGCACGGGACCGGTCAATGTGGCGACACTTGGGGGAGGCCTATGTCCAGCAGTAGACGTATTTCGGCTGAAATGATGAATATGATGATGTACTTACAGTACATTCACATTTCACTAATGTTGGTGCCAGTTAAGATGAGAATAGCGGTCATTGACCCACCTACATTTATTAAACTTCTTAATTTTGAAAACCAAAAATAAGCCTTGAATCGTCTTCTATCGTGATCTTCAACATTTTTTGTAATGAAAAACGATACATGGTTTATTTGTTTTGGTTCGTACGAAGAGATATTAGGGAAAGGGCAATGGAAAGGGCAATGACCCGTATTCTCGTCTTAACTGGCACCAACTATAGTAATTTTAAGTTGTATTAGGGGACTATAGGCACTGACCTGAAATTGCAAAGCATTTTAGTTTTCTAGACAAAAAGGTGTCGTAAAATGGAATCCACCCAGGTGTGAGACAAGTGGCTTGATTTTTAAATTGAATCGTAAGTATCTACTTTATCTCTGGCAACAAATAACAAAACGAAATCTGTACAAAAACACGTCTCTTAGGTGTAAAATAAAAACAAAATGAAAATTCAATTATTTGAATATCAATACGAAAATATCATGAAAAATAATAACCATCACTGTAAAAGACACTGTGTGTCTATTGAAGCAAACATTTTATAACGACACCCATCCAATCGGCGGAAAATATTTTTTTTCTCTGGCAACACCCTCGTTAAAGCTGTCGTTACGTTGTTTCTACGCACCCTAAAGATATTTCCGATTCAATGATTACAGGGAGTCAATTTTTAAACAATGTCAGCAACATTGCTTTGTGCTGGAAAAGATACTTTTGTTCTTATAAACGTGCTTAAACGAGCGTCGTTTTGTATTTCATTGATACGTTTCTTTTCTTATGGTTTGCGGAGATTCAGGAAAATTGTATTTTTATACGAGTTTTTTTGATTAGACACGTTTGTGGAAAATGGCTAATAGATATTTTTGTAAAAGTTCTTGACAATTTTTTTTTTTAAATTCATATTATTGTAATTCCAAGTATGAGTATTTTTAATAATGTTAGTAATGCTGCTTAGTGAGTAGAATACGGAATATCGACGCACAAAATATCGATAAAGGCTTATGAGTAGTGAATGGAATGTTTTTTTTTTTTGTTTAATGTTTTTATAAGTTTATTTTTTGTTTACCGAATGTTTTAATGTTAAATATTTCTTTATGCCGTACGTCAAAATTTATCGGGACTCACATTGTACTAACCATCATATCTATATACCTACATTATTGGCAAATAAATGATTTCTGATTTCCGATTTTGCATTGTGCATTGATTAGTTTAATTAAATAAGACTTTGAAACTTTCATCATTTTATATGACCTCATTACAGTTTATTTGCGCAGTAGGTATGTAATTTTTTTCTTTAAGTCTTCACTTCGTTTCTACTAAATCATCTTTCACATTCAAAGTAGTGTCCAAAGTACAGTTTTTGTTTTTGTTTTCTACTTTTTAATGGCCTGCCAAAGCAGTCATTTCCAAAGAATCATTTTCATTGTTTTCCCCTTCAAAAGCCTCATTGAAACAGTAGGTTTGCAAAGGACAAAATTCGTGCATCGAAATGGCCCAATGTGTACACCGTACAGTCCACTTTTCTATAGCCAGGATTGTTACGTGTTGAACGTAATTTGTTCATTTAACTTTCAGGGAAATTGATCCCATAATTTTTCCCTTTCAGTTCGTCCCTATTCAAGCGTCGAGATTAGGATCGCGGGATACCCGACTCACGTGAAACTACAACTTTGAGTCCTTGGACCCGAATATTAGCGGCAGCGACAAAATACCTCCATGTTTACTGATATAAAGTTTTAATAAAACGTTCTGAAAGGTTCACTGTATCCTTAAAAAAACCGGCCAAGTGCGAGTCGGACTCGCGCACGAAGGGTTCCGTACCATTATTTAAAAACATTAGACAAAACTGCAAAAAAAACACGTTTGTTGTATGGGAGCCCCCCTTAAATATTGATTTAATTCTGTTTTTAGTATTTGTTGTTATAGCGGCAACAGAAATACATCATCTGCGAAAATTTCAACTGTCTAGCTGTCACGGTTCATGAGATAGAGCCTGGTGACAGACAGACGGACAGACAGCGAAGTCTTAGTAATAGGGTTCTGTTTTTACCCTTTCGGTACGGAACCCTAAAAATACCTAGACATAAATATAAATGAAAATGTTGGTATCTGAGTCGAGGCCTTAATAAATTTATGCAAGGTCACAAATTAAAATCTCACATAACGTCAAGAAAATCGATCCCTCTTCATAATTGTTTGACGTTGCGCTCAAGTTAAAAGGCTCTTTAATCTCCGCGCTGCAGCCAACGTCTAGGCCACGGCCTGGCGTGGCTTGGCCTTACTAATGGGCTACCTGCCTATCTTTATGTCATTGCGGTACATCACTATAGGGGTCGTGTGCGAGTAATAAAATCACACATAAAATATTTATCCTTCACGTGTTCTTATTGATAGCACGTTATAAAATTTATGAAGTTGTTAACTTTTATATGGTCGATATCGAGTAGTCGGTACTCGTGCGGACGTTTACCTTAATGGCCCCCATAAAAATGTTTCTTGAGAAATATGTGATTGCGTATAATAGTACTAGGTGATATACATTGTAAAAAACCGGCCAAGAGCGTGTCGGGCCACGCTCAGTGTAGGGTTCCGTAGTTTCCCGTCCGTCACAATAAGTGTTCCCACTTTATGTAAAAATGCTTGCATATACGAATGTACTACAAACTTAGTCCAGAAATTATTTTGTACAACTTTTTGTCTTTTTTGTACAAAAACTGTTGTTTCCATCAAGTTCAAAATGATTTTCCTAGATAGTCCTTATAAAGTTCTACTTTTCAGACTTTTTTCATATTTTCTAAACTTATGGTTCAAAAGTTAGAGGGGGGGGGCACACATTGTTTTTTACTTTTGGAGCGATTATTTCCGAAATTATTGACATTATCAAAAAATTATTTTAGGAAACCCCTATTCATTTTTAAATACCTTTCCAACAATATATCACACGTTAGGGTTGAAAAAAAAAATCACTTCCCACTTTACATATAGGGGGGCTACCCTAATAAAACATTTTTTTCCAATTTTTATTTTACCACTTTGTCGGCGTGATTGATATACATATTGGTACCAAATTTCAGCTTTCTAGTGACACACACACACACACACACATCACACACACACACACACAGATTAAGCGAGGACGGACAGACGGACGGACAGACATGGCGAAACTATAAGGGTTCCTAGTTGACTACGGAACCCTAAAAAGGTGGTACTTAAGGTTTTATCGCACGTTTTTTTCGTAGAATGTGAACCTTATCGCCTGAAGTACGATAAACAAATATTTTCTTGGTCTAGGTGGGAATTTTAATATTGCTACCTAATAAAACCAAACCAACGAACTACGGCATTTTGTTTTTTTTTTGCCACATCTGCAAAACAGAACCTATCAATCGTTATTATTAAAGCCTAAATTTTCCTCATCAGAAAACAATGAAAACACATGCAGATATAAAATAAATCATAAAGAGAGACCCTTCCGTTATCAGTAGGCGTATAAAATCTAATTTCCATTTTTTTAAAATTAGCTATAAGCCCAGTTATCTATAAAAGGTATGCCCACGTTATCGCATTGAAATCGCCAAACATAAATCTGTGTGGACAACCTTATCTAAGGCACCTGGCCGCTGACGCAGGTCCTCACCGGACACGGAGTGTTCGGGAGGTTCCTGCACCGAATCGGGCGGGAGGAAACGCCCGGGTGCTTCCATTGTGAGGATCGACCGGAGGACACGGTGGAACACACGGTGGAGGTGTGCCCCGCGTGAGCGGAGTACCGCCGTGTCCTCGAAGCGGCGATCGGCGGCGGCGACCTCTCGCGTCCGGCCCTGGTGCAAGCCATGGTCCGGAGCGAGACGGAATGGGACGCCGTCACCTCCTTCTGCGAAGCAGTAATGCTAGAGAAGAAGGTGGCGGAACGTGAGAGGGAGAGAACCTCTCAACGTCCCGGCCGCCGCGGGAGACGCCCCGGGCGTCGGGGGCCACCACCACGTAGCCCCCGGCCACCGTAGGCGCGGGCCTGTGGACGGTGAGCTATGGGCTAGCTCGCCGTCCGTCCGTCTCATAACATGACGACAGGCCGTGTCGACGGCGCGTTCGTGTTCCACGCGCGCCTCAAAGAGAGTCAGCACAAAGGAAGGGGTCCGTAAGGACCGATGCCTGCCGGGGTTGCGGGACTATTCGAAAGAGATACCGTGGCCCCGGAACACAAAGGGCGATGAAGGAACATGGATGGGTTTTAGTCAGTAAAAGTCTGACACTCCCTCCTGCTCCGCCCTGAGCGGGAGGGGATATTTGATGATTTCCCATCCGAAAAAAAAAAAAAAAAAAAAGGCACCTGGCCGCTAACGAGAGAGCGACTTGATTTCGACTATTTCCTCGCCCAAGAATCGCACAAAAAATTGTTAATCCCATAACGTGTAAAAGAGATACATTTAACATTAAAATGATCAAGACTGTCCACACCGCTTGCCAGTACTCTCGTTTTTATCAGCGAAAAAAGCCATCAAAGAAAGCTCATACTCGCTCAGCGACGCTCGCTTGGCGAGCAGGACAGAGAGATTTTCGCTTGGTACATACACACATCAAAAAAAGTTTGTGATCACTTTGAAAATTCGAAATCTTTTTGTTACGTATCGTTTTTATATTAAAAAAAACTAGCGGACGTCACGTGGTTTTACCCGCGTAATTCCCGTTTCCGTGGTAGTACGGAGATAAAATCGAAGAAGAATTATCGAAGAATTTTTAAATGATAAAATATGACATTACCAGCCCTTATTATTATTTATTTATTATTTATAGGTACATCTCATGGACATTATTTTCAATTTTACAAAATTTGACATTAATAGCTTTCTAAATAATAATTATATCGTTGACATGCATGAAAAATAAATTATAATTGATTCATTAATGATTAATAATACATTGAATTCTAATTATTTACTCGAACCTGACTTTGTATTGTATAAATCCAGACTTATTACATAAAATAAAAACAATATTTGTACACCAATTTTATTGGTAGGACATAGAGCGAACTAAAATGTATGAATAAGACCTTTATTACAATACCTGTGTTCACAAATAAAGATGATTTGATTTGATTTGAAAAAAAACCTATGTTACTCAGAGTGAATGTAGATTTCTAATAGTGAAAGTTTTTTTTTAAATCGGCGCAGTAGTTTTTGAGTTTATTCATTACAAACATAAACACAAAAATACAAATCTTTCCTCTTTATAATATTAATAATGTAGAAGTGTAGATAAAAAATAGTTTTATTTTTTTTAATTTCAAACAGGGTATTTCTATTTAAAGAAAATACACAAAAAAGTTTTTTTCTTGATAAAGTTCAATTTAAATAATTATATCGGCTTATGCTAGTGATCACGAACTTTTTTTGATGTGTGTATGCATACCAGTAAGTGATCGCCCGTCGCCGTCGCGCACTCGCTCAGCGACAAAACTATCCGAACAACACGATCATTGCTCGTCAATATACCACCTAAATGTACACTTTTGTAATATCTACTTTTTAAATAAATTATTCTTATTCTTATCTACATCTACACTAATATTATAAAGAGGAAAGATTTGTATTTTTGTGTGTGTGTGTGTATGTTTGTAATGAGTATGTTTGTACGGTGTAACCTTAATAAAGCACATATTTGCGGCGTGGGAAGAGTCCCAAGACGCTGTAGGAATATTTTGTGATCTCTCCAAAGCATTTGATTGTGTAAATCACGACACATTGCTTTTGAAACTTGAGCATTACGGACTAGGTAAACTTGCACTTAGTTTGTTAAAATCTTATTTGAGTGATAGACAACAACATGTTCAAATAAATGGTGTTAATTCACAGGGTTTAAAAGTAAAAATGGGGGTTCCGCAAGGCTCAATATTGGGTCCTTTCCTCTTTTTAGTATATATAAATGATCTACCCTATTTACTGAAAAACCAACCTCAAAATATGGTGTTATTTGCCGATGACACTTCCCTAATTTTTAAGATCAATAGACGGGCCCAAAATTTAGATGACGTGAATAATGCCCTACTTCAAGTCCATAATTGGTTCACAGCAAATAATTTAGTACTAAATGAAAAAAAAACGAAATGCATAAGATTTGCTTTACCGAATGTTAAAAGTAGCGATTGTGATATAGTACTGAATAAAGAGAAACTTGAATTCGTAGATAAAACGGTTTTCCTGGGGATTACGCTTGATTCAAGGCTACAATGGGGTTCTCATTTAACATCTCTGGCGGGGCGGCTAAGTTCGGCAGCATATGCTATTAGAAAAATCCGTCAATTTACTGATGTAGATACTGCTAGATTGGTCTATTTTAGTTACTTTCATAGTATAATGTCTTATGGCATTTTGTTATGGGGACGGGCTGCTGACATTGAGTCTATATTTATTTTGCAAAAAAGAGCCATCAGAGCCATATACAATCTTCGTAGGCGCGATTCTCTGAGGGAACTGTTTAAGGAAATAAACATCATGACTGTACATTGTCAATACATCTACGAAAACATAATGTACGTAAGAAAAAATCTACATCTTTTTGGTAAAAGAGGTGACAGACACAATTACAGTACTAGAAATAGGGACCAATTAGTTCAGCCAGGCTTCAGACTCGCTAAAGTAGACTCATCTTTCATGGGGTACTGTTTGAGATGCTATAATAAAATTCCACAAAGCATTCTTGAACTGAATGAAACAAAATTTAAAACATGTATTAAACGCACACTTTGTAAGCGAGCATATTACAAATTGGACGATTATATCGCTGATAAAAATGCTTGGCTCAATGCCGGTCCTGCTCCACAAGGACAGGGGCGCATTAATGGATAGCACTAATTGTATTGTTGGAGCTGCTGAAGATTGTACAACTATCTTTGTATTGTATAAATTCAATATCTTTATTATTATATAGCCGCATATCGCATATTGTGTGAGTGCTATGTACTAGAATGCTATCAGTCGCTGGAAACCTACGTTTTTTCCTTGACTTGAATGTGCCGTGGCGGTTAGGAGATATGTCATGCTCACTCAAATGTCTCGCTGATGGTGACGCGTGTGTCGGATCATTTAGTTCCCTTCAAAATGGTTGAGTTGAATGGTGCTGATACATGCGTCATGTTCGTGAACGAGCGCTGTCAGTTGGGACTGGTCGGCTCTTGGCTGCCACAGCTTATTTGAATTTAATAATTTTATTTTTGAATTGTTTTTGTTTTGTTTTTACTATGGACACCTTTAACGTGCACATCTTGCTACATTGTTCTCACATAATGTACCATCTCAACATGAATGATGTAACCAAGATTTTGTAAAAATATTCTGATTTAAAAGAGTGTCCATGGAGTTTCTTGCCCATTCTTCTCCATAGAGATCTACGCTAGGGAATGGGCAACTACAGTACTTTCACAGTTTTTATGTCTTGTGACTGGGACTGTAGCTACATTTAATTTTCATATTTGTTTCGACAATTCAAAAGTGCCTGTAACTGGCCTACTTGAAATAAATGCTTTGATTTTGATTTTGATTTTGAATAAACTCAAAAACTGCTGCGCCGATTTCAAATTCTTTCACCATTAGAAAGCTACATTCACCCTGAGTAACATATATAGGCTATATTTTATCCCCGTACTATCACAGGCACGGGAACTACGCGGGTGAAACCGCGTGACGTCCGCTAGTTCTTAATATTCATTGCTTGTTGCTAGCTCTTCTCACTTATCGCTTATCGTCGGTAGTGGGACCAATGCCTAATATAGCGGCCATGATATATTATTAGTTGGCGACTTTTACCTCCCGACCCACGCGTTCGTTACAGTCATAACGAGACTAATTTATCGTTTTTGTTTATTACCTCATTTCACCTTATAAAGTGGGCTGTATGGAGGACGCACCTGGACACTAATAACGTCTTAATGAAAACTGGTTTCTGAAGTTTATTAGCGGCATGTGCTTGAAACTTGTCCTGTCATAGAAGATCTAGTTTGCGTTGGCTAGCTTTTACCTCTACTATGAAACTCTAGACTCGTTCTTGGAATATTACCATAATAGCTACATAGAGCTTATACAGGGTTAGTATTCAATGATCACCCAAAATTTATAATTAAGATCTTGATATTAAACCTAAAGTGCATTTTAAATATTATTGTCGAAAAATATACAATAAAATCACCAGCTAGTATGTCCATTTTTATTTTATTTTGATTATTCTGACACCATCTTAACTTTGATGTAGCACTTCAATACTCGCAATTACAGACACAATTAAAATAACAATGCACCGTGATCATTTGGGCACGGCTGGGAACATAAAGGAGAATTTTCTCGTGTCGTACATTTGTTTATGCACATGACCAGAAGTTGGTTTACCAGACATACTCCAGATTTGAAAAGCTATTCGGGCATCCGCGTGAGCCAGCTAAAAAAAGAAAATATAAAAAATACCAAAAAAAAAAAAACGTGGAATGGCAAAAATATAAAATAATAGCATTCATTTGAAAATGTCCTAAAAATTTCCTTAATCATAAACCTAGTGGGAATCAATGCACTTGTGTGCGAGCATGCACCGCCAAATTGATGTGTGTGCTAACTGCTACCTATCTAGGTTGTTGAACTGAATTTTGCTGTTGCAATATCCACAAATTCGCTTTTTAGTTGTGGACAGGAATGAAATTTTATTTAAAAATTGTTGTTTTTTTTATTATATCGAAAATACTATCGATTCTAAACCATCTCTGCGGGTCTAAAATGGCCGCTATAGCAGAATCTACGCAGAATCTTAGCATGAATCACGTTAAAAAAATTTAATTCTTAAAATGGACTTTATGTCAATAGTCATAAAGTCCATTTTTAAGAATTTTAAATTTTTAACGTGATTCACAAAACGATTCTGCTAAAGCGGCCATTTTAGACCCCCTGGAAATTTGGCCAGTCATTGAAAAATAACTCTGTATACTACAAATGTCACTTACGCACTATCGTCCGTGAATATCACGGAAAATATCCCGTAAAAATCAAAATCAAAATCAAAATCAAAATCAAAATCAAATCATTTATTTCAAGTAGGCCAGTTGCAGGCACTTTTGAATTGTCGAAACAAAGATGAAAATTAAATGTAGCTACAGTCCCAGTCACAAGACATAAAAACTGTGAAAGTACTGTAGTTGCCCGTTCCCTAGCGTAGATCTCTATGGAGAAGAACGGGCAAGAAACTCCATGGACACTCTTTTAAATCATAAAATTGTTACAAAATCTTGGTTACATCATTCGTGTTGAGATGGTATATTATGTGAGAACAATGTAGCAAGATGTGCACGTTAAAAGTGTCCATAGTAAAAACAAAAAATACAATTAAAAAATAACATTAAAATAAGCCACGGCAACTAAGAGATGACCAGTCACAACTGACAGCGCCCGTTCACGAACATGACGCATGGATCAGCACCATTTAACTCAACCATTTTGTAGGGAACCAAATGATCGGACACACGCGCCACCATCAGCGAGACATTAGAGTGAGCATGACATACTCTCAACTGCCTGGGCACATTCAAGTCAAGAAAAGACGTAGGATTCCAGTGAATGATAGCTTTACATAGTACTCACACAATATGGGCTATGCGATTATATAATACTAGAGATTGAATCTATACAATGCAAAGATAGTTGTATAATCTTCAGCAGCTCCAACAATTATATGTAATGCTATCTAATTTATGCGCCCCTGTCCATGTGGAGCAGGACCAGCATTGAGCCACGCATTTTTATCAGCGATATAATCGCCCAACTTGTAATAAGCTTGCTTACATAGTGTGCGTTTGATGCATGTTTTAAATTTCGTCTCATTCAGTTCAAGAATACTTTGTGGAATTTTATTATAGCATCTCAAACAGTACCCCATGAAAGATGAGTCTACTTTAGCGAGTCTGAAGCCTGGCTGAACTAGTTGGTCCCTATTTCTAGTACTGTAATTATGTCTGTCACCTCTTTTACCAAAAAGATGCAGATTTTTTCTGACGTACATTATGTTTTCGTAGATATACTGACAATGTACCGTCATGATGCCAATATCTTTAAACAGTTCCCTTAGAGAATCGCGCCTACGAAGATTATATATGGCTCTAATGGCTCTTTTTTGCAGAATAAATATAGACTCAATATCTAACTTTTTTTTTTTTTTTCTATCTCGTAAGTGACATTTGTAGTATAATTATGAACTGTGAAAGCTTATAAAACAGTGTAACCCTGTATAGAGCTTAAATTCCTATCTCCGCAATCTTTCAAAACGAACTGACAAAATCTGAGCCGGTTAGCCTAGTGCATAAACACAATCATCCGAATGATACTGCTCACATTATTCAGTCTCTCCAATAAATTGCTGCTCATGCATTAAACATTCAGGTCCTCTTAAATAATAAGAGAAGCTTCACGAAGGTACTATTGTTTATTCTATTCTTTTTAGAGGATCAGATTGGAAAGGCTTTTTACACCCATCCCATTTGCTGGGTCTAGAGAACACGTTACATTCCCGTATTGGGGTGGAAGAAAGTAGGAAAAACACTTTATCTTCAAATTCCCTGTTATTTTCTTGAAAGGTACTATAAAAAATGTACGTAAAACATTTACGCACCATAAATTTTAACATTGAATGTTATTTGTGGCCATTAATGAAATTACTGAAAGAAATATATTGGACATTTGGTTCCAACTGTGGTCGATATATGTGGTCCCGGGTCGTTTGTAAGGAAGTTGCGTGTGTAATTTCAATTGAAATAACACGAGGAAAGATTTTGAGTCCCCGCAGACTGCAGACTTTTTATCGGCCGATAGTTTAGTCGGTGACAACTGCGCAAACCAGACCAACACTCGGTCGATTGCACTCGAACCATTTGCTAGTTACAACAATTTGCTACTCGTAGTTAGAACTATCGTCCGAGTCGGTCGATTAAACTATCGGCCAAGTATGCGCGCGGCATGAGAGCGCCATACTGATCTAGCAGTTGGTTGGTAATTTGCTGATAGATATGTTGAAGACAATCGTGTAGCTCATCAAACTGATTTATCAACTGATACCAAAACGTTGTAATATGCACACTAGCATACATATTGATTAAGAGACAGATTAAATTATCGTCGGATAGAAAGTCTTCAGTCTGTGGGAGTCGGGGACTTTTAGATTTGGCTACCACGGCGCTGTGAATGCGTGGATTCAGCTAAGCTTGATAAACCTACAAAGCTGCAAGCTACATTCCAATATTCATTTACCAAACAAAAAGATTGCTATTACAAAGTTTTTATAAGAAACAATAAATAAAGCCAAATTGAAAACTAAAAATTATTTCCTCATAAGCCAACTCAATATTAATATCATTTAATAATCAAGAAACAATCACAACAGGTAAACAAAACAAAGAAATAAAACACAAAAAGAAACAAAGAAATCTGTTGGTTTATTACAAAGGTAATAAAACATTAATGAGATTCCGGAAGAGGTGATTGAAACAACAATCAAAGGGACAAACATAAAATATTGTGATCGCAAATTCTAATTTCATGGACGACTAGAATCGAATGAATCTTGAGTCGATCGGAAAATCAGTTTGGGAGAAAATGATTGACTGATTGATGAGGATACTAAGGCTAGATAAGTTGTTTTTGCACGGAATCATTAATACTAGCTGTTGCTCACATCTTCGACTGCGTATGTTTGAGTTCATACGAAGAGCCAACACGTAATAAAGCAATTTAATTTTTACCAGTTTCCCAATTTTCTAGCAATTTTTTAACTTTTCTAACCAACTCGGTTCAGCCATGACAAAGTGATACACTTACTGATACTTCAACTATTAACATTTCATCATGATCTCACAATATTAAATACAATTTTATATATTTTAACATTGTTCCTAATTACATTTCTGGTGGACTAGTGCTGCGGGTTATGTTTGCAGAATACCCTAATTTTAAAAACATAAAAAAGCATGTTTTTCCGTTTGACTTGTACAGTAGCTCAATAAAGCAAAAACCAAATTTGCCCCAGGCTCTCACTGAAAACCCTGCACAAAGAGTGGTTTAGATAACGAATACACAAAAACAAATAAAACTCCCTTCTTTGTGCCCATTGTTTGTTAGCTATGTTTTTATATTCTGACCCTATGTGACATCAAATAAGCTTTCTTTTTAATCGGTTACAGCAGGAACACACTAACGTAATCACAACGTTTCGTTTCGCGTTCTGTCATGACGAAAAGTGAGTACCCTAGTGGACTAGTGAGTGTGTTGAAACGTTTTCTGGCGTTATTTTCTTACAAAAAAATTTGAACATCCGCTACCTTACATAACAATTCATAACATCAGTCTCCAACGTTCCCACTGCTGGGATACCACGCTTATTCTCGGTGAGAGAGATTGGACTGTCAATCACCTCGCGGGTTTGTAGATATCTTCGAATTATCAATTCTAGGACATGCGGTGTCCTCGCGATGTTTTCCCTCACCGTTTTCCGCCACTTTATCTAGTAAATAATGCACCATGTGCCACTCAATGCAGTAGATGCAATATTAAGGACCTTGTTGTGACACTACGCTCTGGCGTGATCAGAGTCTGGCACTTTGTGAAACGTTAGGACAGTCCACGATAATGTGTCTTTACCTGAACAAAATATCGTACTGGTACGCTACAATCCGCTAGTGTGTATATACCTTTACAATCTTTATCTGTATTTACAAGCGTATTAATTTGGGTCGCAATGTAATGATATGTTTCCGGTGTTTTGGATTTTATTTTTTTATTGTTTCAAAGATAAGGGCTGTTTTTTGTGACTGTGGGTTTCTGTGAGGGTTCGATGACTCAAAAGCGGTATGAAAGCTCTTTTATTAAAAAAACGTACTAGTATTTTTAATTGTTCGTTTTTCAATTTGTTTGTTTCAAAGGATATTTCGGTCTTTTTGCTCTTGTTAGCTGTATTTCTACATTTTAATTTTTTAATAAAAATATTCGTTTTATCTTCAATAATACAACATTGAAACAGAAATTGCCTTGTTGATTTTGCAAATTAAATTCGTAACTGGAGCATCAAATGCTTGCTGATGTCAAACAGTGAGAAACCGTATTATTCCGAGCCCTAATTCAATAATCAGAGTATTTCAGCCCTAGCTCTTGTCTCGAACTGTTTGTGAAGCTCACAAATTAAACTACGAATTCAATAATATAATTTATGCCTATTTGTTTTGAAGATTCTTTAAGAATTGTGCCGATTTGGTTGTGATTTTGATAATCTTTGCTGTTTTTTCAAGCGTTTGAATGCCAGTTCCTTTTTCAGTGATGATACAATCTGAAAGTTTAAGCAATTGCTCTTTTTATTAAATGACGAAACTATGCTTTTATAGCAATAATTCTATCAATTTGAATATTTAAATCATCAGATTAGTTCTACCGCATTGTTAAGTGTTACATGCCAAAAATATTTCTAACCATATAATTTCTAATATTATATTTACCGTACAAATGAAACATTAATTTCATAGCATTACGCACCCCCTACTTAATGAAAATACTGGAAAAATCAAACCTTAATTACAGCTGTCCACTAATTGATAGGGACAGTCATTAATCATGTTTGTCATTTCATTTGAAATTGGGTCATTATCCATCATTATTGATAGTTTAAAGCGTATTATCAAAAATACGTAGTATAATTATAATCTACAGCAACAGAGTACCTTCTTATTATATATTTCTGCTATCTCATTAACTCTATGGGACCTAGACATAGTGCCGTTCTATCACCGCTAACGATGACTGAACTGAACTGACGATGTGTAGAACTGACATACTACTAAAGAGCTTAAAGGAGTCTGCGCACTATGCACCGTACCACATCATGACCGGGCTATGAACGTATCAGACACGGAAAGTAGAAAGCAACGTAACACAGACTTTATACTAAAGTTAGAGACTTGTTTTGAAAACTTTTGCCCACTAGTCGACCGTTCCGAATTTTTACCTTAAGAGCCTTTGATCAGCAGCCAGATTTCCGACTAGAAAGCCTACAGAAGTGACTATCGTCTCATAAAAAGTCTAACCTGCTCTTTCATTTCACTCACTATAGTTTTAAGACGTACTTAGACTACAAACACCTGTTAGTTCTAAAACCCTTTCCCTAATACGGATTGACACGTAAATTTCAAAGTTCATGCATAAACAATACGGAGGGCTTCAATTAGTGAACTTAAGACATGAGTAAAATGTTTATATTATGTAGATAGGGACCGGCTCACGTCTTCACGGATGTCAGAGTTTGCTTTCGTTACCCACTTTAAGATTTGTAACGGTTCAATGATTTTTTAACCGACTTCGAATCTGTGTTGATGTGTTTGTATTTTTTTTCATGTATGTACACCGATTGCTCTGTGATTCCTGGGGCGATTTATATGATTCTATTTGATTTTCTAAAGTGCTTTAAATTCCTCTATATTTTTAACTTTCATTGAGTAGTTTATGAGTAAATATATTATGTATTTTTTCTTCTCTTGATCGCATAACAACTTCTAGTTGTGGTACGTTTTACACTAGTAAAACATACCACAACTAAAAACATCAAAATAAAAACATTTTGTATTGAAAAATAGACAAACTACTTGAACTGGGGTTTTTGTTTTATTTTTAGGTGCGGTTTCACGATATGTTTTTTTTTAGTTTGCTAGCGAATGTTCACTTTTTGAACGTCAAAAGTTTCTCGAAAACCCCCAACACTTCCTAGTATTCCTCCATTCTTCCTCTATTCTTATTAGAGGCATTTCCATCTACTTCTAAGAATGTGTTGTATGTGTAAAAAAACGTTCTTAGCAGGAAATGTATCAATTGCCTAAAATTTGATTTGATCAAAATTTAGATCTCAAATCGAGATTCATGTTTTTTTTTTCATGACTGCAATTCGCCCAGTACCCTTTCTCTTCACAGAACAACATTAATTTTAATTCAATATTTTGTCTTAAATTTACTCTTCTTTGTCAGAAACCTGTATCATCTTAATTCAAAAACCTAATTATAATAATTTTAATTTAGGGGTCTATTTGAATAAAGACGTGGTCTTAAAAGTTGCAAGTGTGTAACTAATGAACGCCGTTTTTTTCATTTTTGAGCTAAACTAAAGTACGCGTCATAAAGATGTAAAACTTAATCAAATATTTACTTTGGAAAGTTAATAATAAAGAGCGTATTAATACAATCAAGACTTATAGTTAGTAACTACATAAAATATCTGAAGTAGAATAGTTTCATCACCACTTATAAGACTCTAATCTCTTAAAATTTTAATCTTACTAATTACATCTTTTAATGAAATACAACTTTGACATAACTGTTTTAGTAGACATTGAAAATGAATGTAATCTCCGCCAGATAAGTAAGAATTAAAGGTCATTGCTCTTTCCTTAATATCTCTGCGTAGGTACTCCGACAATACATTATGAAGCGTTTTTTATTACTAGAAAAAGTCAATGATCACGCTACAGGTCGTTTCGGGACAAGTTTATGTCATAATTTCTGTTTTCGGAATTATGTATTTGAATAAATGTATGCGGGTTAATGACCTTTAATTTTTACTTATCTGGCGGAGAACATAGTCAAAATCATAATGTCATACCTGTCATTTTTGATTATTTAAGTAGAGGGATGTCTTTAGTATATACACCTACATTTCGCCAGTAATGCTAAGTCCATGTAATATCGGCGAACCAATTTCCATCAATCGGGCATAAGACTCCGAGCGGCTACTAAGAAAACTGCAATGGTAAAACCAAAACACTGCCAAACTTTGAAATCGAACCGAAGACTTCAGGCTCAACAGTAGTCCTTGCGACAGCTAGACCAGTGTGGCAGTCTAGAATGAATCATCATCTGTCTGGCCTTGGAGCTGGAGCATGAAGCGACTGCCTATCTGACCTCCACAATTCCGTACTTCGTAATAGTATTTTCCGTACTTCCCTTCGTAAGACTGGTTGTTAGACTTAAGGGCCACTGACTCTACCTATAGCAGTCTAAAATAGGCTAGTTTCCACCATCAATAAATTGCATTTGTGAATGTGGGGACCATGTGGGTCACATTTATATTTTTTGTTTATTTTTTCCCACAACTGTCTGACAGTTTGAGTACTCTAAGCGACCTACCCAAATGTCCTTTCTTTGGTATTGTTCGTCGTTTCGTTGAGCTCCTTGAGTTATAAGTCGAGCTACACGTTAACTGACAAATGCTTGCACTGACTGGACAGGTCCACTCAAATCTGTGTGGTTCTTTCTTCAAAAGACCATCTCAGACACTAATCTGCATAGTCCTCATGTGAATTGAGCAAAATTGTCTGGACTTTAAAAGAGACTATGACCTCTGAGTTTCTTTTGGCTGTTTCTTCTCAGAGTAGTCAGGTACGAAACACCGGCCCCATCTAGTTTAAAAAAATGACGTGTAAAAGTGTTTGTAAAAACCTACTTGCAAAATAAACATCATTTATCATATCTATTTAGTCCGTCAGTTAGAGTATTGGAAAATAATGGACACGTACAAAAAAAAAAAAAAATTACTTCTCTAACATTGTGTCATACATATATAAAGGCAGCCCCAGTAAGTTACAATAGTACTTGTATCGGGGCTGTCTCGCTCTTCCCAGAAGTGGTACTTATTTTTGTTTTTGTAAATCAATTAATATTGACAAAGTTAGAACGCATCAAAACTCGGGAGGGGGGCTCGTGACGTCACAACGCACTAAAAATTATAACACGGCGTAAAGTATTGAGAATTTTAAAAGCGTCGTATCTTCGTCAATTTTTGTCTACGTACCAAAGAAAAAATACGTGTCAAATATTTTTTGGACATCTAACTGACCGACTAATTAGTTTTTTTCAGGACACAAGCCTATTAATGAATACATAATTATCAAAAATGTATAAAACGTGGCTAAGAATACTTAGTAAGAATTTCCTATCAACAATCAACACTGAAGCCATTAAAATTATCCCCAACAGTCCACTTCCAAATTGTTTAAAACTTTTTGTCTCAAAAATAAGCTTTTGATGTCTTTATCTGGCGTTTGGTAAGACTTGGCTTCCGTTCGAGTCCCCTCCGCGATAGAACCAAGTTTAAAGATAAACCATAATTGAAATGTCAAGAACATTCTTTCTGTAACTGCTCGGTATAACTGAGAGTTGCCAAGTTACGATACTGTACATGAACACTGTACAATCGCAAGCATTATTATGATAATAATTTAGTTCACTGCTTTAGACTTTCACGGTTTTTCACTACACTTCGTCGAAATATCGGGAGCTCACAGAAACAAAAGAAAATCACGGATATTATCCCGTAAGTATTTTATCTACACTAATATTATAAAGAGGAAAGATTTGTATTTTTGTGTGTGTGTATGTTCATAATGAATTAACTCAAAAACTACTGCGCCGATTTTCGAAAAATTCTTTCACCATTACAAAGCCACGTCTTTACTGAGTAACATAGGCTATATCCACGGGAACGGGAACTACGCGGTTGAAACCGCGTGACGTCCGCTAGTGTGTAATAATTTAATTATTTAATGCTACATTCAAAACTACTTTTTATCGATTACAACTATTTGAACAATAATGGACTCTGTAATCATTGTACCGATAGTCGTTACTGGGTAATACAAAACCCCTTGGTAAGACTGGTTTTCAGACTTTCGGGCGACTGACTACCTATATGGACAGTTAAAGATCTACAAATGACAGCCGGGACCAACTCCTTAACATGCTTTTCGAGGCATGGAGGAAACTCTATATGAAAGGGGTGGTCACCCATTCATAGACCAACCCAGGCAGGTACAGCTTAACCTGAAGATTAATCCGAGTGGCTGTTATTATTTAGCCACGAGCTTCTCAGAGTATTTAAGGGTTCCAAACTACTTAAACATAATATAACAACGTATACTGTACCTACTGGAAAAACACTTTAAAACTGCTTAGTCTAAACATATTAGTGCGCGTAACTGTACCTACAGGCTTCAGCTCTTGTTACAACGTTCACAAAGAATCGATACCTATTTAACAAGATTAAAAATTGGGACAGAATTCATAAAAAAGTTAGCTCAAATTACGCTTTTTAAATATCAGGTTGCCGTGAGAATACCAAATTGGGAGGCTTTATGTATTAAAGGAATTGATCCTTTCTTTTATATAGGCACTTTTATATAGGCACTTTTATATAGGCACTTTTTTCTACGAGGACAGATAGATAGGTGCCAGACACCTCAGAAAGGACCTTCTACGGTCCCTCTTGCAGAAAATCTCGCCTTTATATTCCTAAAGGATTATTCATACCCACATTTCATCAGGTTTGTTTAGCCGTGTGGTATCCGGCACAGTAGAATAGAACCAACCCATTACACTCACGGGTGTCGTATAAGGCGACTAATGTCTGAGGCAGAACACCTTGCGCCTCCGTAGACCAGAGAATGGGCAGCAGCGGTTTCTGTTAGTCTTTCATCACTGCGATCTCATATCCACCTGCCAAGCGTGGAGATTACGGCAAAATCCTCCCATCATGGGAGAGGCTTATGTCCAGCAGTGGACGTTATGGGCTGTTGTAGTAGTAGTGTAGTAATATGAAAGAAAAAAAAGGTAAATGATAACGTGACGGTTGACGGAGGAAAAAAGAAGAAAATAGCTGCTCTCACTGGGCCACCGCTGCTTTCCATTCATCAACATTTTATATTAATCACTCTTTTAGTCAATTGCGATTCTTACCCCCTCATCACATGCCCCTAGGCTTCGATCACGACATTGGTCGGAAATTATCCATCGGTAATGTTTTAAATATCGCACTCGTGCATATTGTAGTGTTCCACTTGTGAAAGGAGTTTCAGAATCGGATCAGTTGTTCCGAAGATTACCCTAACATCTACACTCCTAACTTTATAGTATATATTTTATTATATGAGTGTAGAAGTATAGATAAGATTCAATAACAGAAACGTGTATTTTATGTAGGTACATACTAATAAAAACAAAACTTTACCGGTTACATAAAAACACGTCACGTTTTTTCCCTCTAAATGGAAAAATAACAGTCCAGTACAATGGTTTTCTCCTGCAATTTCCTGTTTATCTGAAGACTGAAACGAAATATGATCAACCGGAGGCCGTCTGGACCGTGCCAACCGTATTTATTTGTCTTGTTAGTGCAAATCTATTGGAAAAACGACAATAGCACAACACACAATACTAACGTAAACAAGTGACAGATAAAGATTTATATTTTTACGTTTTATTTGTACCAATTTGTTGCTGGGTACAAACTGGCAATACCTTTTATTGGATGATAAGTTTCTATTACATAAAAAGTTATGTGTTAGGGCTGTGACGCACTTCTTCGGGTCGGTATGATTAAAAGCAGTCAAGCGGCAAAATCTTACTACCTTACCAATATTATGAATGCAAAAGTTTGAGGATGGAGTAATTAATGTTTGTTACTACTCTCTACCAAAAACTATGAAACGGATTTTGATATAACTTTACAGTTCAGAGGGTCTAAAACACTTCTTAACGAATCTGAAAGGCACTTGTTCTCCTCATCATTGCGATATTTTTTTTGTTCTACGCCATACCTGGGAACCTTCTAGTTACGGAGATATAGGCGGTCAAAGTTCCAACTTTTTGACAAGTTTTTTTTTAATACAAGTTTTTAATGTAGGATTTTTACTGTAGCTCTTCGGTATGCGCAATTACAGACACAATTAAAATAACAATGCACCGTGCCCGATCGGGCACGGCTGCGGCCTTACAGGTCAAACACCTCCATGACCCCCGTTCTATTCAACCTACTTATCCATCAGCACAATGTTTTGAGTGCGTTACATTGAGTTCTACCACAAAACATGATTCTTCACCCCAAAAAAAAAGTCGCTTCTCAGCAATAATTTTTGCGTAAAGTTACTTAGTTTGATGTACAGAATGCTTGGTTGACGGCTTCGTGATGAGGTCTTTTACACCCTGTATAGCTTTTACATCAGAATAATACATATAATTATACACTATATCTTGTGACGGAAAAGGTGTCCTTGGGGATAGTTAAAGGAAACATCGAACCCAAGTTAACATAAAAAAAATATAATTAATAAAATAAACGGGTGTGGGTAGGTCTATGGTCACAAGTTTCTCCAAGCCCGCCCGGGGGTTTGCACGGTACTCTCCAGGCTCAGCCCTGCGTGACGATGACCGTAGCGGTGTGCTACGCTGCAGACGCCAGGTAGGGATCGCGCCGACCCGTAGATTTCTGTCGCGGCCACGCTGGTAAAAAGGTACCCGCTGCGGAGCCCACGGTTAACCGGATGCCGGAAATATGGTTGTCAGTCGGAACCTGTGATGACAGCCGGAACTTGGATGTCAGCCGGTGCTTCGGATGTCAGCCGGTATCTTGGAAGACAGCCGGTAGAGGTGTGTCCATATTAAAAAAAAAACTTTAAATAAATTATTTTAAATTTGTAACTTATTCATTAATATGGTTTAAATTAAATTAAAATGAGATTATGTTGGCAATAATTATTATGGTTTAAATTAAAATGACTGAAACTAACAAAAATATAATTTATTTAAATTTTCATCGGACAGCTGATTATTATTTTGTAATTACGATGTTGGTCCCATGTAAAATGTTATTCAATTAGATGGTCTGTATCACATTATACATGCTATATATTTTCGTCAAAAGCTACTCGACTTAATCCGAATTTTGTCGAACCGACCCGGATGGAGTGTAGCGTTTTCCGATCGATACGAGTCGAATATGTAGGTATGGTAATTTCCTTAGCTGCTTTTGTTGTTAAAAAATACTGCAGGATAACTGTGTAGCATCCCTAACAATTCCTCTTTATTTCTCTTCCTTTAATAATAATTTATTTGTATGTTTTCAATAAAATCACTGCGTCTGTAACTTTTCCAGTAAACACAGTCATAAGATAAAGTAATAAAACAATAGATAAAAGCAATACTACTTTTTATAGTTTCATAAATTTGTTTTGATGTTTACTCAAAGTAGAATTAGATTAATTGATATTTTGAGAAAAACAATGTATTGCTCATTAAAACCTGACTTATATAGTTTTCCTTGAACCTGTTCTTATATCTTGTAATTTTTCAATTCCTATTATTTTACTGACACAGTTAAGCTGCTGGCTCGAGTACCACCCATTTCTTTTTTATCCTTAGACAGGGTGTAAACAACCTCATCACGAAGACGTCAACCAAGCATCTTTTCCATCCTTTTTCTGTACCTCAAACTAACTTTACGCAAAAATTATCGCTGGGAAACCATTTTTTTTGGGGTGAAAAATCATGTTTTCTGGTAGAACTTAATGTAACGGACTCAAAACATTGTGCATTGTGCTGATGGATGGTTTGAACAGTACGGGGGTCGTAGACGTATTTAAAGTAATAATCTTACATTAAAAACTTGTATTTATACAAAAACTTGTCAAAAAGTTGGAACTTTGACACCCAATATCTCCGTAACTAGAAGGTTCCCAGGTATGGTGTAGAACAAAAAAAAAATATCGCAATAACAAGGAGAACAAGTACCATTTGGCTTCGTTAAGAGGTGTTTTACACCCTTTATAAAAAAATGGGCACTAAGGAGGGATTTTTCGAAAATACTTACCCTCAGGGGGTTAAATCGAACACGAGCGATTGTTCACAAGTTTTTCATGCTTTTTTATTGATGATTGATGATTTAATTGATGCCAAAAACGTGAAAGTTGTTTATACATCTGTGATAAAGTTAAATATAATCTTTGTTTTTTGAAGCTGTGCCCAAATTTTCCTGATAAATTGCAGATGAGAAATTCTATCAGATACACAGCTTGTCAAATATGAATAATTATTATATAGGTATATTTTGAAGCCATCTTTGTATTTCTTATTCTTAGTATCAGTGGCCAAGTGATAGATACACCTATTCTCATCCAAATCAGCAAGAAACAAAAATTGGGGCGCCCCACAGCATAAAATCATCAGGTATTCGGAGCCAGCCGGCCTTCTTCAGCGAGCTTCGGTGAGTCCCTTCTACCCATAGATAATACACTATATAATACAAGATTCTACCTTTCCCGTTAGATACAGTCCGCTTGCCCATCAAATAGAACCATTCTTTAACATTTTCATAGATGTCTGTTTTAGAATACCTACGCAGAACCCAACCGTGGTTTAATTCATGTACGGGTTCTAGCTAGATACAAAACATATGAATTGTAGAATGTTAATACGTAAGCATATTGAATAGCTGTGGCAGTAGTACCTAGTATCGATCAAATATTTGTGCCGACAATTAACTTAAGTGAAATTATATTTTGTACAAATAATATTGATTGCTTGACTGTAACCACGAGGTTCATTAATTCATAGGAAACGTTGGATCGGAATGGGACAAAATTCTGTTAGATTTACCACGGAGTTGGTGTATGTACACTGTTGTGGTCCTAAAATATAATTTAGGCGTTATAAAATAAACCGCATTTTGTAATACCTACATTATTAGTTTTAAAAGAGTGTCCATACTGGAGTTACTTACCTGTTCTTTTTTTTACAGAGATTTACGTTTTGGAACTAACAACCAACTTCAACTTTTTGACTAAATAGCCGATGTCCCCAGCCGTGCCCGATCGGGCACGGTGCATTGTTATTTTAATTGTGTCTGTAATTGCGGGTATCTAAGTGCTACTGCTTGCCTTTTAACTTTAAATCGGAACCAGCACCAGGCACTAGTTGCCCAGCAGTTTGCTGAACTGAGCCTATTTTGCGCAGCCGTGAGACACACAACAATATTATCTTTTTTTTTGTTTAGACTTATTTTTTTTTTGTTTAGACTTAAGTTTTTTTTTTCTTATTATTTCATTTAGCATGAGCCAAATAAACATGGTTTTATCACGATTTAGGAGATTATGTACTTTTAGTTCCTACATAGCAGTACAGATGACGCCACCACCACCTTCTTGAAAAATTCACAATAAATAAAACCTAAAAATATCGCAGCTTGACATCGCATAATACGTTAACCGATTTCTCAAGCACGTCACGTGCCGATAGCGGCCCGTCCGGTCCCGTGTAACCGCACACGGTACAAATCTCCGACATTTACTGTCGTCAACGTGGAGAAGAAAATCCCATTTCTTCAACTTTTTAAAGTGCATTCTCACTATTGAACAAATTCTACAGCTGAACTGGTGAAAATGATTGATTTATAACTGGGATGTGGGCCACGGGTTTTATAGTTTACGTCTTGTTCTAGTTTTCTTGCTTTCAGAAAATCAAGCTTATGCATCTTTGCAATAAAGTAAATATTATGGACCGACTGCGGATACAGATAGATGCTTACTACAGAATCTGTTAGACTCCTTCCCGAAGACGCGGTCGCAATTGGTCCATACTGGCTTGGCCTTACCTTTACAAAGAAAAGCTCTTACCAAATTATGTAGATAATTGTGGAAGTATTACTGGAAGTCATAATCTAAAATAATAAAGAAAGAAAGAAAACGCATTTATTAGCCCGCACAGGACAATACACGTAAAATAATATAGTGAAATTATCAGTACACTAATAACAGTAAAACACCAAAAAAAAACTAAAAAAAAACGGAATTAGTCCTGTACGAGGCCAAAAGGCCCCCATCTCAGCATGGTGCTGTAACATTAAAACCGGCCAAGTGCGAGTCGGACTCGCGCACGAAGGGTTTAATTCGTTACAATTATTTAAAAACATTAGACAAAACTGCAAAAAAATCACGTTTGTTGTATGGGAGCCCCCCTTTTTTTTTTCGGATGGGAAATCATCAAATAACCCCTCCCGCTCTGGGTGGAGCAGGCGGGAGTGTCAGACTTTTACTGACTAAAACCCATCCATGTTCCTTCATCGCCCTTTGTGTTCCGGGGCCACGGTATCTCTTTCGAATAGTCCCGCAACCCCGGCAGGCATCGGTCCTTACGGACCCCTTCCTTTTTGCTGACTCTCTTTGAGGCGCGCGTGGAACACGAACGCGCCGTCGACACGGCCTGTCGTCATGAGACGGACGGACGGCGAGCTAGCCCATAGCTCACCGTCCACAGGCCCGCGCCTACGGTGGCCGGGGGCTACGTGGTGGTGGCCCCCGACGCCCGGGGCGTCTCCCGCGGTGGCCGGGACGTTGAGAGGTTCTCTCCCTCTCACGTTCCGCCACCTCCTTCTCTAGCATTACTGCTTCGCAGAAGGAGGTGACGGCGTCCCATTCCGTCTCGCTCCGGACCATGGCTTGCACCAGGGCCGGACGCGAGAGGTCGCCGCCGCCGATCGCCGCTTCGAGGACACGGCGGTGCTCCGCCCACGCGGGGCACACCTCTACCGTGTCTTCCACCGTGTCCTCCGGTCGATCCTCACAATGGAAGCACCCGGGCGTTTCCTCCCGCCCGATTCGGTGCAGGAACCTCCCGAACACTCCGTGTCCGGTGAGGACCTGCGTCAGGCGGAAGGTGAGGACGCCGTGGCGTCTCTCAAGCCACTCCTCAAAGAGGGGACTTATCGCCACTATTGTGGCGTGCCCTGTGGGAGCCCCCCTTACATATTGATTTAACTCTGTTTTTAGTATTTGTTGTTATAGCGGCAACGGAAATACATCATCTGTGAAAATTTCAACTGTCTAGCTGTCACGGTTCATGAGATACAGCCTGGTGACAGACAGACGGACAGACTGACAGGCGGACAGACGGACAGACGGACAGACAGCGAAGTCTTAGTAATAGGGTTCCGTTTTTACCCTTTGGGTACGGAACCCTAAAAAACGTCACTGCGCTGGTATTCTGCTATAGGGCCCAAAGCAAAAGTGATGCCACGGTCAGATACGGATAAGATTAAAAAAATAAAAGTGTAGACGAATAAACAATACATTTATGTGAAGTGTAATAATTATAATAAATACGAAGAAAATAATCATTACATCTACACCCCGCGTAACCATACTGTTCGCCAATCTGTACCATGACTTCTGGCAACACAGACGAACATAGACGCGGGCGCAGACATAATATTTTGACGTAAATAAGACAAAGCTGCAGCCTCGAAGAGCTTTAAAATACACAGATAATCCAGCAATAAGTCCCGATACACACTGAATAAAGCCAGCTCAAAGGCAGCCATGATTAACTCTCAACTCGCAAATACGGCTAGTGTACGCACACCATCCCTCGGTACTGCTATAAATCAATCCAACACGGCTTTCAACCTCAATACAACTGCTATTGATAATTAATAGACCCCGTTATTTAACGAAACCCGCTGAATAAGAAACAGCTTCATTGAAATCAAATTGGAATTGATGAAGCCGTCCTGGTTTACTAAGTTCTGCCCACACCTCACTTTAATTTGTGAATAATGTTATATAAGATTGCTTAACTTGTAAATTAAGTTTTTGAGTGTTGCTTATTGCTTTCTTTATTAAGAATACGACAAGGACAGATAAGATTGAAAATAATTGGAAAGTTTTTAAACAAAGACACGTGTAAAGCTACTTACGTTCAAACAGCTAAATTGCCGACTGAATTTGAATTTGACAGTTTCGGACACTGAACATAACAACCTCACGCCTATAAAGGGTTAGGTTAGGATGTACCCACAGACCATATAGGCTTCAGACAGGGCACTCTCATAGAGAAAAATCGACTCGCCTAAGGTTCACATATCATGTTTGACAGTTTTTTTTTTTTAATTTAGCATTGCATCCTGTGCGGATCTTTATGCAAAGGCGTGGTATGGCTTCAGCCTAAAAGGTTTTTCTTGCTAGGAATTGGTAATTTTAATTTCATTTTATGATCATATTGCAATAATTGCAATATGTTTTATGAATAAGTTAGAAAGGGAATGTTAGGAAAAAAAACATTTCTTATTACTTTCATTTCTTTTTATTTTATATCCATGTACTTATTATAAATAATAACAAAGGTTTATTTTTTAGTCTGAGTACATCTGTGCCTATTAATATTTTATTAATAACATTGCACCAATTAAATACTGCCAATCTTTAAGTTAATGCAAGAAAGCATTCAGAAACAGCATCCATATGCAATACACAATTTATGAAGTCGAACAAATACTTTGATATGATTTTTAATATTTTTTATAATGGGAACGCTTTCACTTTCAACCCAGTTCATCTCACGAGGACTCTGGTGAACAAACTTACACAGAATCTGCAATTGATAAACTTTGTGATTCTGAGTTAGTTTGTCCTTTAATAAAAAGTGATTTTAGTAACTGTTTACTTGTAGCTATCTGAGTGAAACTTAATTAACCTTGTAATTAACAACAGTGATTTAAAGATACTTTTAAAGGCATGGCAATCTGGATTTGTATTTCTAAAATTATATGCCTGCATTTGTCCAAAAAAGTTTTTGATGGGATCTGAATTTAAATATCGCAGGCGAATAATTTTAATATTTCTTTCATTTAAGTATTGCCACACTCTCTGGTAACTTTTCAATGTTATAATCCAATTTTTCAATGATGGCACAGATGTTTCCTTACCGTGTTTATCGAGAAATTTAATAAGTTTTAGTTTTTTTATTGCTTCCCTCCAAAATCCATGGTGCTGTGACTTTTCTGTTACCGCCTGTTTCATTGACTGAGTCAAACAATGAAATTACTTCAGCAGTTTTCTTTACTGTAGAGCTTACTTGGGTTCCATCTGCATAAAAAGCTACAAAAAATAAAGTAAATTAATACTTAGTCAATAATAAGGTCATAAACAAAATTCTTAAAACAAAACAATAAGTATAGTAACTTACAAAACTGAGCCGTGTAAGACAATGTAGCAGCTACTGTCTTGCTGATCACTGTAGTGCAATTTTTCACCTGAAATAAAATAATATAAATTACAATTTTACAGGTAACAGGGCTCATTCATTTTACATAGTAAAATACTGTTTGAGGATATGAATATCATAAACAAGTGATTTAATTATACAATTACCTTCATTCTTTTATTATCTCCGGAATTAAGTGTTCGTCAGTTAACTTATGGGGGAGTCGCAACTGTGCATGACTGCATTCCGTTTTGTAAACATCCTAATGTATCATTCCATTTCGATATTTCTCCGTTAACAGATATATTTTTTGTAATAAAATTATTTCTTAATCCTCTAGTGAGGTGTAGTGGCTTGTGAGTTACACTGGAGCTTCTGTCCGTTGATTACAATAACATCATCTGCAACATTAAAATTATATTGTTACAATAAAGGTCAAAACGTTTGTGGGGAGTTTTTAAGGGCATTGTTTTAAATATTGTCACAAAAGGATGCACATAAAGAGAACAAGATTTACTCACCAATATTTTCACCAGCAATTATTTGCAGTGTCCTTGTATCTTCTTGGAGGCTCTTCAGGGCAGCTCGAAATGCTGTACCTTGGTCACACACCAAAGCCACTTGTTTCAGTCCTGTGTTTCCAACAGCAGTGACCATTTCATGTCCTTCAGAATTTGTTTTAATTCAACCCAAGAAGTTGCTCCTTTACAAAAATAAAAGGCAGAGGTTTCTGCCACTTGTGAACATTTCTTTCATTTTTATTTCATTTATTCTTGATTCTATGTTTAATAAGTTACGGAATTAAATCAACGTAGAACTTCACTCGATCAACTTTGAAAATAGCTAGTTCAAAAGTTTTGACAGATCAACAAAGATGGCGTCATAATACAGGCAGAAACGTAGATAGAGACTACGGGCAGAACTGACGGGTGAAAGGAAGGCGGGAGGGGAGGGAACTGTCAAATGAGATATGTGAACCATAGACATAGGGTTAGAATATTTTACTTGAAGATTACCTGACCAGGATGTACCTAACAGTAAACTCACAATTCACCAGTTATATTTTAAGTCCAATATAATAGTGGGCGAACCTATTGCCAACAAACGGGCACAAATCCAGCCTCCTTGGCTGCTACTGAGAAATTCCTGAATAGAAAAACCCAATAACACTTTAACACTGCCCGACCCTGGAATCGAACCCAGAACCTCATGCTCAACAGTCACGCTTACAACCATTCGCCCAACGAGGCAGTTTGAGCACTGAAGCATCTGGTAATCGTCTAAGATCCTTAAAGAACGACCTTCACCGAGCTGGTTATTGGATGAAAAGTATTTTATATCAAATTAAATATGTCAAAAAATATATTGCAAATGGGTTGTCTCCAAACTTTCAGTCCAGAATATGATTAAATAGCATTTTTTTAAACAGTTCTCTGGTTTGGTTAATTGACAAATTCTATACCAATTGAAAGTGTGAAGCCTATAGAATATACAAACGTTAAGTAAACCTAAAGTTTGCATATTTTACTTTCGATTACCTAGTAGTATGGAATTTGTGTAGTAGTCAAACCAGTAAAATGTTGAAAAAATAAAAAATAAATATTCTGGACTTAAATTTTTAGACAACCCAATACAATTCCATTCGAAATATATTTTTTGACATATTTAATTTGATATAATAGTACATTTTGATACAAGTCGAGTAAGTTTGTTATTGCATTTGAGGCGGAATTATAACTCCCGAGCCGCAGGCGAGGGTGTTTTTGAGCCGAGAACTGCAATAACAAATGTCCACGTGTATCAAACGACGTTTTTCAATACACTTTTGAAGAAATAAAATAAAATATAACGAAAACTATTTTTGTCACGAACTATGAAACTGTGATTTTAATTTTCTTTTTTTTTCGAGCTCTGCTTTCGCCAGGTTGAAGGAGAGGCAAAGGAATGCAGCCGTTAAACAGCCTAATATAAAAAATAGATTTATTTTATATTTTTGAATTCAGAACACAAAAAAATGTTAATTTGTGTATAAAATAACTATTCGTTTTTAATAATTATGTTTACCTATGATATTCTATTTATAAACACAATTTTAATATTCAAAAAATATTTATGCCGTAAAGACGCGTAGTGCTTTGGCGAAATTTAAAAAAAACATTCACCTCAGACTGACTAAGTATAGGTATAGTTATCTGTGGCAATTTTCAGTCCCGCACACGTGCGGGAAAGTGGAATAAAACGCACGCGAGTGAAATACATTGCATGTTGTACCTAATCGTAGTGCGTTATGGACCAGTTTTCGAGGAAGTGTATTGAAAAATACTTTTCATCAATTAACCAGCTCGGTGAAGGTCGTTCTTTAAGAGATCCTATACTATAAAGTCCGGTGTCCGCAGCTGGTCTGTAACATGTTTCTATCCGCTTGACAGAATATCTCAATAAAGAACCGTCAAAGCAAACACGCATAAAACCATTTGTATAATAATATAACACCCCTTAAACATTGATAGTATTTGTAAGGTCACATAAAATATGGTAAAACATGAAGCCATAAACATACCAAAAATATACTCCCTAATTTAATGTGGCGCTTTCAAAACATATCTCAATAAACGAGAAGGGTTCGAACCGCAATACTACGGTAGCTCGTAAAAACGTATAGGTGACAACACATCCCAGCGCATAAAGCATCGAATTTATTCCCGATATAAATGTCTCGACGCGAAACAAAAACAAAGAGCTTCGGGACACGCTCTGCGTTGTATCTGAAGGGACATCTTCGGGAAAATTGTCTGTGGTTATAAGTATAATGTGGCTAAGTCTGATCACTCATCAAAGAAAAATACGCATTGGAAATTAATTCGTGCCTACGCCTGCTAAGTTTTAAATTACTTATGTTATGGGCCAAAAGCAGTCACTTAGCAAAATTCAAAATCGATTTTCTCGTGAAATAACGGTTTCTACTCTGAGATAAGACCTATTTCGTAGTAGGTAGTATGACTTCCAAAATAATATGTCGTGAAAACGTTAAACTTTAATACGAGAAAATCACTTGTAAAAGTTGCTGCGCGTATACATTTCATCGCTTGTGAATAGTCGCCTAATAGGGAATATGCATACATTTTCTTTTTTTCTATTTCGATACAGAATGTTAAAGTACTATAAACATAATGACATAAAGCGAAAACAAGACATAAATCGGCCAAACAACAGAAAAATTATAACCATTTAAACTTTTGTTTCTATCTCTTTCTAGATAAACGGAATTTAGTATGGATTTTGTACGTCGATGCAGCGAATGACGTCATTCGCTATATCGGATCTCTGTCTAATCAGCAGTTTCAAATGCTTATAACTTAGTATTTTTTATAGATATTAAAAAAATAATTTCACTTTGCTATTTTTGATGTAAATACGCTTTGTTTAGAGTTATATAAAAAAGTCATGCATATACCCTATTGTCATTGTCAGTAAAGAACACCGAATTTCCGTCAAATTTTCGCCTGGTTTGTCGTGTGAAACTTTACTGTTAATGTTAGCCTGCATCAACCCACTGTTGGGCAAATGCCTCTCGAATGACTTCCAGATCTTTTGATCCAGAGCTGCTATGGACCACTGTCCTTTGTGTTTTTACACGAAACGTAAACACACGTTATTTCCGTCGTGTAATTTTGGCTTATGTGTCGCTCTACTTACTTGTGTTGCTCCGTAAAACCGTATCTTCTTGTCTAATATGCACACAGCTGGAAAGAACCAATTCCATTAGAAGGATCCCTTTTCTGCAAGCCCGAACCAAAGGTATTTTGATCCGCTAAAGCATATTGTGCTGGAATGTATCGAAAATTCTTTGACGTTGCAATTCTTATCGCTGCTATACGGTTCGCTTTTAATTTGCGAGAATCTTTTTCGTCTATTTGCTAAAGTATGAACTTTACGTCAAAAAAGCACTTACAGCATTTTGTAGGATTTTTGCGTTTTATTAATCTTATATTGTATGAAACCTTTGTTAAGTATTTATAAGTACACTATGGCAATTCAACATGTTTTGCTATACCTATTTATTCAAAAGGAAATGATTAAAATTATAAATTGTCACAATATTGAATTCAGAGGAAGCCATACAATGTATAATATGTTGTTCGGTATAGTTTGCACATGACTATGTTGGTTAATAGACCGCTTTAAACAATGCCTTTTAAATGCTAGTGAGTTTAGGATTATAAACTTAAGTGTTACGATGTCCCTACACGAATTCTACATGAATTTCAAAATCAATCACAATTACTCAACTAACCAAACCCTCACTCAAAAACACCACAGAAAAGCTCGAGACCGTTTGATTGGTTGTTTATCACTCAGGGCTTAGCGAAAGGCATTCGGTGCAAACACCGCCGGATCCGTAGACACCAGTATTGGGTTTTAGTTTCTAGTCAACGGCTTCGACAACAATGGCCGACTTCAATCCATTTCCGGACACAAATCTCGCACCGTCGACGTTGACTTTACTCGAATATCGAACTGGATCTACGATTCGTGTTTACGGTATTATTTCTGGACTGTGTCCGTTGTGGTTGGAATTGATACTTGGTGTTGGTTTTAATGTTCGCTTTTTGTGAATGGTTTTGATACTTTCTGGTTGGTCGTTTTGTTGGTTGTCTGGTTTTGCTATGAGAGTGGTTATAAAGTTTAAAGTAACACGTATAACGCTGATGACTTAAGGCCCGCTTGCTAAATGCTTTTTGAGTTATACTGCTGTTCTGACGCCCTAGCGCGCGGTGTAAACGTCGAAAATACAATTATTCTATAGAATTTTAGTTAAATATTTTGCAACAAGCACAATCAGTACCATCCATCAAAGGAATAAATTCTCAAAATTATGAAAATAAATTACTTGTGAAACAAGTATTTTTAATTTTAAAATCGACGTAATTACCATAAGTATACACCGTGCTAGGGCCTTTGCATTGGTTAGAATGACGTAATAAATAAGTTTAGCGTTAGATGCGTTTTATGAGTTGTGATGCTAACGGGCTTAATTCATTTACCCCTTTTTGCTGGAGCACAACTTCTTCATCCTTATGTTTTTCAACACACTACACATCCCAATTCCGTCACTTCCCATCTAACATGACATGCCTCTGAGGAACACATGCCCCCAAAACCTAATCACCGAACCATTTAACCGAATCACAAAACAATTACATAATTAAACACAATTAAGGCGCAAACACTAAAACGATACAGGACAGCGAAAATAAAACATCGTCCCACTTACGAAAACCTGTCCATCTAATGAAGTTGGACTGGACTCGAGACGAGCGGCCCTAAATAGATAACATCTCGAGTAAGTTCGGAAGACTTAGACGGGGATAATTAGTTTAATGAACGCCCCGTATTCCGAATAAAAGGGGATTGTTTCTCTTTCTGGGGATTTATAGTCAGATACTGCTGAAAAACAAACGTGATTCTATTTCGGTTGATTGTGATTTTATCTGTAGTCTGTGTAGAATCGTGCTAGGTAATTGCTTGGAGGGCATGGTAGGATGAATTATTCTTTTCGTAAGAAAGTGATTCTTTAGGACAATGGTTGCGGGGTTTATAAAAGGAAATTTGAAAGAAAAAGCTACTAACAACGATATGTAATTTCTGAATTGACAATTTGTCAAAAAAATACGCCTGTTTTACGTTGTATTATAAACTAAATTGGGTTAGTCGCAAAACGTCTCCTTCGCAAAATGTCTACTGGTCGTAAAATGTCTCTTTCTCATAATGTCGCGTTAGTAATAACTTAAAATACAAAATTTCCAGGTTTAAATAAAAATGTTGTTTTTTCAATGCTTATAATATGTTTACCGCGCGTTCATTCTGTTGCAAAAACATGGAAAAGTATTTATTATTAAAGTAGAGTTTGACATTCGATTTTTGAAGTTCTCAACTACAAATTCTCAATTCGAATAACGAGTGTGTGTATTAGTTTTTTTTTTTTTTTTTTATCGTCCCATGATCCTTTTAAAAATACTGTGCTTATCTTTAATCTTGATAAGGTATCCATTAAATAGTGACTTTGAGGACTCTTTATAAAAGATTTTCATAAAAAATACATCGATTTTCATTTCGTATAACAAGTCGAAGTAATTATAGAATGATGATGTGTGTTTACCTATATAAAGTCACTTTGAACCTCCATCTTTGATGTCGCAAAAATAAATATTAAACGGATCAGATTGTTTAGTACCGTAATCGTTTTCTCCTCAAAAACGATGTAAATAAATGTCAATGTAAGAGACTGTGTCGATTTATTTTCTACAAGATGTAATTATTCTTCTCTTCCGTTCTGCTTTTATGCACTTTCGCCGTTACAAAGATGACCGAAAGATGTAAAAATTAGACACAAGTAAGTAAGCAGTGTCATGTACCAGGTGCATTCATGAAACATCAGTTTTAGGTTCTTCTTCTTCTTCGCCACCCAATGCTGAGTATAGGTCTCTACATAGTGTTATACCTTTAAATGTTCATGAGAAGTTGTACTATCGTATTATGATAAATTTGGTTTCGATTCGCAATGTTGCAGTATTTCGCCTGTGAAAATGCAGTAGGTAGGTATACCTACTGCATTTTCACAGGCGAAATACTGCAACATTGAGGTAGGTACCTATAGTGATTGTGAAGTGTGAAGAAATAAGTGATTTTGCGATTAAAACGTGTGAAAACGGAAAACTAGTGCTTAGTTAGTGAGGTGATTAGATTGTTCAACTATTTACACCAAAAAACAAGTGGTTTTTTGTTTTTTTTTTCGTCCAACCGCGGCTGGGTAGTAGTAGTAAATCAAATCAAATAAAAAAAATCTAAAATGTTTATACCCAGATGATAAATGAATGAAAAAAAAATGAATGAATGAATGATGATGATGATTGATGATGATGATGTTTGATGTTTATTTTTAGTACCTACCCAGATCAAAACAAACATCATATCTAGATTGTAATTAGTTTCTTGATATGATGCTGATGAGATATTAATGAGATTGTGGTATTGTTGGAAAGGAAACATAATCTAACTTATTTTAATATAAAAAAAATGGATAAAAAGTTAATAGTTTTTGAACAAATTAATATTTTAATAGCAAAATATCCGTTCTTATCACTGTTTTTCAAGTTCTACTTTTTTTTTTTGAGTATCAAATTATAATTGTATATGTTGATTTTTGGTTTAATGGTTTCCTTATCTATTCTGCTATTCACTGTAAATTTTATAGAGCTATAACTCTTGTAGTTTGCGATCGTCAAGTGTTTTCTAGATAACGTGTCAAATTACTTGCAAATATTTCGCGAACATGCGCGGTTCGCACATTTCGGGCGTTTACGTGACGCGGTCGCGCTGGTAAAAGCCAAATCTCTCCACTTTTGGCAATTTTGTGGCTATTCAGTTTCTTCCGGCCACTTTAATCAGTATAACAATACATTCAGGATGCAGCTGGGGCTGCAAACACAAACAGTCTCCTAAATGTCATTGCGGGGAAATTTGATTGCTACATGTTCTACTAACATATTTTTAAAGGTCATGTTAATTAACAATTTGTATGGATGTAAGATATTTTTTCTGAAATAAAATGGTAACTATTATTATTAATCATATCGTCTGTCCACCTAGTCGGCTGTCTTCCCAAATTCCTCCGTTCCGTCCATGGTCTCCACTCCAGCACTTTCTTTCCCCATCTTCCATGCAGTTTACTGCCAGCATATAAGTTTTAGCTTAAAAACAAACAAATGAAATAGTAATTACGATTGACGTACCCTACAGTTTGGCCGCTGAGTGAATGCGTTCCTGACAGGTCACGAGTATTAGTATTATTGGTGATGTTATATAACTTATAGCTTAAATAACTTACCTATTATTACCCTTTTTGCCCTTATAACAAATAATTTTATTAAAAACGATATCATTAAATCAAGTAATAATAAATGTTATAATTTCGCCCTTTTATGTACACACAGCAAATTAGTTCGGTTTGCAGAGCACACCAACATAATGTTGGTGTGCGTAAAATCAACTGGTGTATTACTTCGCCTCACGTCTCACAATATGTCAGCAGCACGTGTGTGTGTGTGTGTGGCTAATCTTCCCTAAGATTGGCCGTCGTAATTGAAAACGGTTAGGACTATTTTGTAGGCAAAGAATCATCTGCCTAGCCTTTTCCCAACTATGTTGGGGTCGGCTTCCAGTCTAACCGGATGCAGCTGAATACCAGTATTTTACATGGAGCGACTGCCTATCTGACCTCCACAACCCAGTTAGTACCGGGTAATACGATACCCCTTGGTAAGACTGGTTGTCAGACTTTTTGGGTCTCTGACTACCTAACGACTGTCAAAGATCTACAAATGACAGCCGGGACCAACAGCTTAACGTGCTTTCCGAGGCACGGAGGAAACTCGGTATGTAATGGGTGGTCACCCATCCACAGACCAACCTAGATCAATTCAAAGTTCCTCCAGATCTTTCACAAACAAAATAATAAGTTAATCATTTTAGTTATATCAACATTTATTATAACGTAAACAAGCGAGACGCCTCACTCGCACATAATCTTTCATAATTAAGATTAAGCGATGTGTGCTTAACCAAAATAATGTGCTTTTTCTTTGAAATAAATAGTTTTAAATTTAATTTAATTTTTTTTACCTAGGCAAGCACGTCTTAACCTAACGATCGATCCGAGCGGCTGTTATTATTTAGCCACGAGCTCCTCATTTTAGGCCTCCACATTTGTAGGCAAAGAATATGAAGCATAAATTTCACAATGTTACTAACTGGTATGGTGGCGTAGCTGTAAAAGCAAACGACTGCTAAAGCAACGTTCGTAGGATCGGATCCCGCCGCCGCCACTAGCTTTTTGCATTTTTAAAAACATTTGTTGTCATTTTGTTGATTTTTTTTAGTATTTTATCTGATAATAAGAAAAAAATATGGAAGTGGAAATTAAACAATTTGTAATAAGAAATCAACAATATTTATTGACTAGGTTTTTTAATAAGTATATTATTACAAATAAAAAAGTTTTGTGCGTGACAAATATTCTAAGTCGGACAGGAAATAACGTTATTTTTCATATTCAAGTGGGTAATTTATTTATTAGTGACATGAATAAACATGTTAGTAAGAAAGATATTAAGATACAGGTATCCTAAATTGTTATCTCACCAACAATAACATCACTCACTTAAAACAAATTACCCCCTGATATTTTTATTAATAGCCGATTGGTGCGCCTTCACTATCTATTACTTGTTGCAATCGTGTCCTCATGCTAGCAACCATATTTTTGCACAAGTCAGATCCACGAAAAGGAATCGTTTCGTGGATCTGACTTGTGCAAAAATATGGAACGACATAACGACATCATCTAAATTGGATTTGGACCTGACTTCAGACGAGTCCCAATTTAGCACCATATGACCCCATAGGTTTTCAATGGGGTTCAGGTCAGGACTTTTTGATGGTCATTCAATGACAGTTAAATTTTCTTGAACGTTTAACCAACTTTGCACAAGTCGCGCGCGATACACTGCGCAGTTATCATGCCCGAAGTAAATGTGTTCTTGCGGGTATGCAACGCGCATACTTGGTAGCATCAGGTTATGTAAAACATCCAAGTAACCTTCACTGGTATTGCGACCCCCTACCTGCACTAATTCACCAGGACCCATTGATGACATCCATCCCCAATATCCCAAAGTAATGCGGCCACTAGACCTGCATGGAAGAATATTTTTTTTATTATAGCGTTCACCATCTTTTCGCCACAATATTTTGCGACCGTCTCTGTCTGACTTAAAACATTTTTCATCGCTAAATATAACAACATTATTGCACCAATCGAAATCCAAATATTCTCTTGCGAAGCGTACCCGGTTTTGTCTGTGAATATCTGACAGTAATATTTTCTTGGCCGGCCTACGACATTTCACACCAGCTGCACGCAAGTGGTTCCGTACAGTTTGTAATGTCACGTCATGTTTAGTCGCCGTTGAACGAGTAGTGAGGAAGGGCTCAGCGATGTGCGTCGCAACTATATCACGGAGCCGCTCATTGGCATCTGTGTATGCTAATCCAGCCTTTGGTCCCGGTCGGCAAGGGTCAATGCTTCCCGAATCTGCATAACGATGGACCCACAATTGCACAGTCCTTCTCTGTGAACAATAATAAAATATTGTTACAAATAACAACAATCAATAGGTAACATGTGGATTATATTAAAAACACATTAATCTTCTAAACATATTAATAACATTTTGTTACTTACCGATATATTTAAACGCCTCGCAATTTCACTAATTGAAACGTTTTGTTCACGCAAAATAATAATCTCAGCTCTTAAAAGTGTAGTTAGGTGACTCGTAATGGTTAACAAATAAAAGCACTGCACAAAACACGCAGGGTATAATGTCTAAAAACGTAACGAAGGCCCGATAGTCAATAGCATTATGACGATGAACTTAAAACTACTAACTTACACATGATTTGTCATTTTTAGAGGGTAGATCTATAATAATATATTCTAACTCAAAATAAAGGAAACTTGCCAATAGTTAAGCAATGAATTGAACAAACAAATGTAAAAATGTTTTATTAAACATACAAAAACATTGAAATGTTGGCAGTCGGATTCGAACTTACGGCGCTACGCGCTGGCGGCGTAAGATATCGTTAACCGCACGTCCGACCATTGCGCCACGGAGACGATTGTTAAAATGGCTAAATTTATGCTTCATATTCATGCAACATCAAGTGACAAAAAAATTGCAAGTGTGTGGGTGGACAACGGGTTATTGTGAAGCGCAAACACTAATAAATAGGCGAAGCCAGACCACGTTGATTTTACGCACACTAATAACTATGTTAGTGTGCCCTGCAAACCGAACTAGTTTGCAGTGTGTACTAACTAACAGACGTCAGAAACGCATTCTCTCAGCGGCCTAACCGTAGTCGATAAATAAATCATAACAATGTTCAATATATTATGTAAAATCAGACTGCAGACCCCCTGAAATATGAATTAATATTGTTATTTCGTAACACCTCTCCTACATTATCGGATTATCTAGGTACCTTTTAGGCCACAGCTGTTATGCCCCACGCTAAAATTAAGGGGGCTCTTAACTGGGGAGCTTATTACCCGACTTAGGCAAGGTAGGTGCTATGTTAACGGCCTCCTCGTGATTTGTTTGTACAATTCTGCTACAGTACCTATAAATAGTAATGCCTGCATAAATGGGTCACTGTGTCAGAGACCGGATTTAAAATCTGTGAATATTAATGGTTACCGTAATCTTTAGCCATTTTACAGTATTAAATGACATTGCCGCCTATATTACACAGGACTTTTTCATTTTCAAATGATTTATAAACCTGAATTCGGCGTGATTGCTGTCAACCAATGCACTGGACTTTCCAAGATATTACTTTCGTCTTCTTCGTTTCGGCCTCAGGTTTTCGTGAACACCTGAACAACAACCTGGTCTTTTTTTTAGTCTGCTCTGTCCCACTCCTGAGCAAAGGCCTCCCTCCACTCTTTCCACTTCTCGAGAACCCGCGTGTCTTCCTTCCAATTCAGATGGAACCAGTCTATTTCGTCCCGCCATCTCCTTCGTAGCGACCTCGCCTCACTATGTCAGCCCTGACATAGTGAGGCGCCAGTTTCCTGCAATTTTGGCCCACAGTTTGTCCGGCATGCGGCAGACATGACCTGCCCAGTCCCATTTCAGTTGGGCAGCCTTTTGAGTAACATCAGCTATATTTGTTTCGGAGCGCAGTATTATGTTTCGAACACGATCCGTTAATTTAACACCTAGTATAGTGCGCTCCATTGCCCGTTGGCAAACCTTGAGTTTGGACTTCTGAATGTTAGTCAAAGACCAAGTCTGTGCACCGTAGGTTAAGACGGTCTTTTCTTATTTTAAATAATATATATCTGGAAATACCAATCCGCATATAGCAATCAGCGATCCAATAGCAAGCGTGTTAAATGCTCATGCCTTATCTGTATCAGAAGAACCCCTTACCCTGCAAAGGAACAATTATTAGAATGTGATGTGCCTACTGAAGTTATGTACAAACATCTTTACACAATCAGCTAAATGCAGAAATCCTCAGAAAATAGGAGGGTGTTTCTAAAAATAACTTCACAAGAGACAAAGGAATAACGATGAAGAACTGTGGATTTCAAGTACATTGCTTGTTACCTCAAGCACTCTTCCAAAGTGGGACAAGCAGAGACAGAAATGTAGCGTTATATCAGTATTCACCACATTTTAATATTGTTCATCTTTTCAAGGGTTTTTCTTATTAGTGCCTACTAAAAACTAACCAATATAGTTTTTATTTTAATAAATCTAATAACTGTTTTCAGTACTAGGCAACATAAAAACTATACTACAAATGTCACTTACGGGATATCTTCCGTGATTATTTATTATTTTGAGCTCCCGATATTTCGACGCTGTTGCAAGCGCCATGATCGCGGGTTAACTGGAGAATGCGGGTGGCTGGAAAAAATTGTTAGGAGCAGACAAATCTGTCTACCCTCTTTAAACAAAAAAAACACAAACAAACATAAAAACTACTTACTAAATTAAATAAATTAAAAGTAAGCTGTTCGATTTGCTCAACGGCTAGAGTTTAAAATCTGATAATGCACTAAGTATTATTGTTATATATGTATTAACTTGGTCCAATACTATTAATATTACATAACATAACATAACAACACGCCTGTAATTCTTGAAGGGTTAGGCAGAGGTGTACCCAATAATACACCCCGACATTTTGCCAGTTATGTTTAAATCTCATGTAATAAGGGGCGAGCCTTTTGTCATCAACCGGGCACAAATCCAGACTCCGTGGTTGCTTCTGATGGAAAAACCCAATTTCACTTTGCCCGACCTGGAAATCGAACCTAAGACTACATGCTCAGCAGACGTGCTTGCAACCACTAGACCAACGAGACAGTCACTTGAAATATTTTGTAAAGATATCTGACGAAAAGATATTTGACGACCCGATTGGCGCAGTGGTAGTCAGGCTGCCTTACGTTCTTAGGGTCCCGGGTTCGAATCCCGGTCGGAGCAAATGTTTGTGTGATGAGCATGGACATTTGTTTCCGAGTCATGGATGTTTATATGTATAATAAGTATGTATTTACAAATAAAAAGTATTTATGTAGTATATTAACTATCTGGTGTCCACGATACAAGCCTCGTTGCTTAGTGTGGCACTAGATGGCGCTGTTTGTAATGTCCAGCAATATAATGTCCAGCAATCTTCGAACTTAAGTCAAGCGATCGCATCCAAGTACAAAACCTACATTTTAACAAAGAACCAATAATGCATGACGACAGTATCAAAAAATTGCAAATCTATTTAGTCCGTCAGTTAGAGTATTGGAAAATAATCGACATGTATTTTTTTGTTTTTGAAAATCGATGAATATTCATAAAGATAAAACGCACCAAAACTCGGGAGTGGGGGCTCGTGACGTCAGAACGCACTAAAAATTATACCACGGCGTGACGTATTGAGAATTTTAAAAGAATATATAGAAAATCTTCGTCAATTTTGGTTTACTTAACAAAATAAAAAATACGGGTCAAAAATTTCGGGTTGCACGACATTGGTCAATTCTGATATTCGTCAAATCGGTAATTCGTCAAATTTGATATAGGTCAAAGCTGTAGTTAGCTGTAATCTAACTGACGGACTCAATAGATGTTTTCAGTCGACAAGCCTATTGTTGTTACAGGCGGAGCCTAAACAGACGTCCATGTGAATAGGATCACAAGGGAAAATTGACATCGGCTAGTTCAATTCCCAGTAACGGTAAGAAATGTGAAGGAAATTACTTCATTATATACCTTCATTCAATTATTAGAGTCGAGTCGTTTTATTAAAATGATATGCGTGCAAACGTGTTATGTAGAACGCAGTACATAATTAAAGTATAAGCGAACAGTCGGGAAATTGCAGCTAGCACTCGGTAAACGGTTCGTAGAAATGAAAATCGATGAAGTAGACCGATATGAAAATTGTTGGCATTTAGTTTTATGTGCTATTAAATTATTTAACTGAAATTGCTTTGGCTGTAGTACGTATTTCCACCATATTTTTTTCGTTCTTGTGGGTCTTTAGATTAAAACTTTATTTTAGCTGTTTAATTTTCCATTTATATACCTACTACTATAGTATACCCATGTATATTTTGTTAAACAGTACAGTGATAATTGGTAAACACAAAAAAACACACACACACACACAAAAATAATTCAAATACCTGCATTCCTCCTCCACTGTCACACAATAAAAAATCCAACTAGTAAATAGTGCACAGTGTGAAAACTCACAAACAACACGGGTCCAAAGAACGTTTTTGAAATTCCACCTGAAAGAGAATTTTTTGGGGGGAAATTAAGAAAAATGCGGACAATGCCACGGGACGGAGTGGCCTTAAATAATAAAACACAAGCGAAATAAAGCACTATACACTATTCAAAACCATTTCAGTTACTCACGTGTCTGTTACGGTTTGTCGGCCTTCCCTGTGCCTGTTGTGCGGGATAAAAAGCTCTATCCCTCTTATATATTAGGGCCAAGGTCCCTTGGGTTCGATTTGCATTCCGCAATCAGGTGAGCGACGAGGGTCTAAGATTCACACATCTCAACAATTCCGAGTTTGTTGTTGACTGATTTTGTACGGCGGAGCAAAATGTTGTTTTACAACACCAATAAAAGACTTGTGAGGAAAAGTTTTCTGTTTTGTTTAGAGTTGAAACGGAAAATAATGTATTTGTTGTACTTAAGAACAATGATGTGGTTTATTACTCGTGTAAAGAACGAATTTTATGCATAATGGCAAAGTAAATGCTTTTTGACATAATAAAAGGTTTTCGCACGCTGGCTGGTAGCAACTGGATAAGAGTTGCTAGAATAGTGTTAAGAGGCGTGCGATTGACGAGGCGTATGCCCAGCAGTGGACTGTGTAGGCTGATGATGGCGATAACAATAAAATAAATGTCAAGATGATTATATTTTAAGGAGCTCGTGGCTAAATAATAACAGCCGCTCGGGTCGATCTTTAGGTTAAGCCGTGCTTGCCTAGGTTGTTCTGTGGATGGGCGGCCACCCTTACATACCGAGTTTCCTCCGTGCCTCGGAAAGCACGTTAAGCTGTTGGTCCCGGCTGTCATTTGTAGATCTTTGACAGTCGTTACAGGTAGTCAGTGGCCCAAAAAGTCTGACAACCAGTATTTATACCAAGGGGTAACGTATTACCCAGTACTAACTGGGTTGTTGAGGTCAGATAGGCAGTCGCTTCATGTAAAATACTGGTATTCAGCTGCGACCGGTTAAACTGGAAGCCGACCCCAACGTAGTTGGGAAAAGGCAAGGCAGATGATGATTATATTTTAATATGGAACGTTAACTATTAAGACAAATACCTAGGTAGGTGTACAAGTAGGCAAACAAATTGATAAGCAAAAGTGCTGCCACAGTAACTTCCGAAATTACTCCTTATCGCCAAAGAAGCTGTCGCCTGCAACTTGCAAGACTATAAAACTGATCTTATTTTTAAGACTCAATTTTATTTGTGCAAAGTTTGCGCTTTCAGTCGTAGAATTCCGAAAAATAATCTCAAGCACACATTAAAATTTTATTATTAGTGCCCGTGCTGAAATTTCGAGATAAGCAGTACCAACTGGAGCTATGCTCATGCTGGCCAAATATTTGAAAATATACTGCATTACAACTGAAATAGTTATAAAATTCGAGTATATGTAGTTTATGGTTCATGCGATGCTTTAAATTTTGGGTTTAGAACTAGGCTTTGGTTAGAATGCAGGTTTGCATTCTAACCAAAGCGATCAGTCGAAGTATGGGATTATCGCGTTTATAAGCCCCCCTATTTTAGTCAGAAAACTGAACGGCGCCGTTTTTCGGCCTCGTAACGTGTCTGCTTTTTTCAATGATTTGTCAATACAAAAAACATACCAAGAGAGCGCAATTACCACGGCAAAAGTTCAGAGGTCAAAATAAAAGTCAAACTAATAGAAGATTATTCAAAATTCTGGCTAAGTTCGCTGACCAAAATGAACGAGTGTTCGAGCGACGATCGCTGTAATTACGACGCCGACGTGGTCTTATTCCCGCAGCGAATGACGTCAGAAGAAAAGACGCAGCGATCCTATTTTGTTTTCTCCGAACCTGAATAATGTGCTCTACAAATAGATCACCCCCATTTCTCACATCCTGTATGTTTCCCTGCCAAGCTGCAACCTCGGGTAGGCTGATAATGTCGATACTTTTGCCGCAGCATTTGTAATGGTTTATGAATGGACTATCTGCTTATTCGGGCTCAATTATGATAGTCTTGTAAGTTTTTTTTTTATTAATTTCAGACCATAGATCCATAGAGTGTTAGTAAATATGATCTTAACCTATGTGCGCATATGTCTACCTACCCAGTGCCTATTGCCTGATTGGGGCCATATACAGGGTCTAAAAGACCTCATCACGAAGCCGTGAACCAAGCATTCTGTATATCAAATTAAGTAACTTTACGAAAAAAATATTGCTGGGAAACAACTTTTTTTGTGGTAGAACTCAATGTAACGCACCCAAAACATTGTGCTGATGGATGGATTGAATAGGGCGTCGTGGATGTGTTTAAAGTCTAAAAATCTTACATTAAAAAAAAAAACTTTTCAAAAAGTTGGAACTTTGACCCTTAATATCTCCGTAACTAGAAGGTTCCCAGGTATGGTGTAGAACAAAAAAATGATTGCAATGACGAGGAGAACAAGTGCCTTTCGACTTCGTTAAGAGGTGTTTTACACGCTTTAATAATCTTAACCTGCTCAAAAGGGCCCAATATTGAGTGTACTTACGGCATGTGCCAAATTTTTTCTTTCTTTACACTTTTAATTTATGGTTAAATAATGATGTAGCATACAACCTTTACCTACTATAAAGTTTTCGTGTTTTTTAGCTTCGTTTACAAACCATAATTAGTCTCCTACTTTATCGTGTGGTTTGAGCCCAACATGGTGTCAGATATTAATACCACTGGAACTGTGACTTCGCTTTACATGCCATCGAGAAATATCTCTCAGGCATGCTGGTTACCACCAAAAACACCCACCGCAATTGAGTGATCCCATTTTTGTACTCTGATTTTGTGTTGGCGACAATTTTTTCTTGTATTAAGGTAAACATCCAATTTCAATTATTACCACTAATATTACTTCCTCCAATGACGTCATCTCTTGCCTATAACGTGTCAATGAACCGGCTTTATTTTGTTTCTACACACCATTGTAATTTCTCGTATGTTTTCGTACGCCGCTAGCTAAGATCCGCCGAAGGGCATATTGATAAACGACCGCTTAGGCGTCGCGACATGCGTGCGAATATATCGCTGGAAATATTTCATGTTTAACGTCTGCCGGCTTCCTACAATGTTTAGTATGATGATTCCAGATTCTTCGCTAGGTTTGTGAGTTTGGGGAATAAAGTCAGATAAATGTTGTCGTTGTGTACTTCGTTTGTTACGTTACCTAAGTATCAGTTATATATGAAGCAAATTAATAAAAACAAATTTGTATGTTTTACTATCTAGCTTCTGGCTACAATGTTGCTTACCTACCTGTACTCATTAACACTAGAAACAGGATGAAGACGGATAAACTAACATGACGGTTTATCCGTGTTCATGCAATGGTTCTTGCAATACCGTTGAAATATCGGTAACTCAAAACAAACAGTAAACATGGTAAATATCCCGTTTCTCGTGATAAAGATGATATCAGTGATCATGACAGTTTAACCTCTCGGGACCCGGCCGTGCCTCCGGAGGCACGGACAATGATGTTCCGTTGAGCCCCGCCGTGCCTCCGGAGGCACGACTGGATCCAGCAAATTCAAACCTTATTTGTACTTGACACACAGTTCTAAATCATTAGGCAATTTTTTACCTGTGGTGCCTGACAGTAGTCGATTCGAACGATGCCAAACACTAGTAACTTATAAAGGGCAACTTTAAAAACGTATTCCTATACTCAATGATATTCTATTACACAGATATGTTGTGAGCGCGCAATCGTGAAGACTCGAAAACAGGCCAATCGGCCTGGTTTTCCTTTATTCTGCGTCACTGCGTGTATGTGAGCTGGCTCTCCACCGCGGCACACTTTTTTCTGTGGTTTTGTAGGTGTATAACATATCTGTTTATTAGAATATCATTGCCTATACTCGTACTTTTAGACCGTTCAATGTGAAAATTAAAATATTATAAACATAGGTCTTGGGATAGTTGACATTGCGTAATTCAAATGGAATGGTAACTAACTAATTATTGGTAATCACACAATCTATATCTATACATATAATAAATCTGTAGAAAAATCGTTTTTGTACATCGAAAAAATTTAGAAAAAAAATTGCCAGGGTGTTAAAGGATAACCAGCAGAACCCATTTCCAGCATTTTTTGAATTTTTGTCTTTTTGTCTGTTTCGATGATCAAGCATCACGTAAAATATACGAAACCAATATTGATAATTTCTTCTTTTATACATACAAATTGTGCGTTTCTTGAGGTATAATTTAGTCTTTGTTTCATCGTAATCGTATAATTCTATCAAAAGATATATGCATTTAAAGTGTTCAAGAAGAACTAATCATCAAATGTAAGATGCAAGGACGTCTATTGCACTAAAATGGTACTAATTATCATGATTTCCATGCATTACATTATAGGGAACGTGCAGGAACTATAGGTGGCAGCACTAATCGACAAAAGAGACAGTATGCGGACAGAAAAGGAAACTTATCACTTCTCATCGTGCTTTCAATTTACTTAGACAAAATTGACTCTTCAATTATATTATTTTTGAATATGCTAAAAGGTATAAAATATGAGTTCCGGTTTATCAATAACGATCGTCAGCGTAATATAAATGTTTAATAATATGAATTTTATATCTTTCGTTTACTTTCTGATGAAAATTGTGGTGTATGAAGACATGGTGGCTGGCATAACTAAGATAGCTTTCTTATTTTCAACACATGTTATAATGGAAGGCAATCCTTTATCAGCGAGAACAGTATCTCCAGGCTCTAATAAATCAATTAGTTCACAATCATTTGATGAAGCAATCAATAAAATGCAGTCCGTAGCATTTAGATACAAAACTTAAAAAACCAAAGGAGTGCAGCCAACTAAAAACATTATTGTGGGTATAACAATGTTTATATTCTGAGTACATGTGGTCTTTGATTAACTGTTGAGGGATATTCGGTGTGAACTTTAGTGCGGTCTAGTAGAACACGTGTATGGTGAAGTATAAATGGTTCTGGTATGTTTGCATGGACGGTTGATTTTGAGGGCCTTTTCAATGCAGAGTGTAACAAAAACAAGTTGTTTACAAATATTTTTCTTTACTGCGTTTATCCATTTTTTGCGTTTTTCACCAAAACATGGTATGATAGTAGTATTCTTTGGACAGTAATAGAATTTTACGCTAATTGATTTATTTTCATTTTTGTGGATGTATTGGTACCTACATCCAAAAATGCAACAATGCATTATGATTAGTTAATTAATTTTCACTATAAAATTAATTCTGTTTACTTGTTAGAAAAGTCAATGTCAAGCATTAATAGAGCACAAGATTCGGATTGGCGACGCCAGTTGGCAGCACCGTCGTTGTGCACGTTCCCTATAATGATGTCTATCTTTTAAGGTTGAGCTCTCTCTCTCTTATGTGACGCAGACGAAGTTGCGCGGGTCAGCTAGTGTTAAATAAAAAAATATCGACTACGAGGCATAAGTCCAATAAGCGTCGACAGTAAAACTTTGACCCTCAGATGGCCTATTGGAGTACGGAGTTTTAACAGAAAGCGAGGCCAGCTAATACTAGTTTCCCTAGCATTGAGGTTCTGCACCAAAACACCAACATTTTGCTTATTCTTGCACCACTGGATACTGCATAGCCAAAGCGACTTGTGTAGTTAGTCACCGTTTTCAGTTTCCATCACAGGAAAAACCATTACTTAGAATTTCCCATTACTCTCAGTAACAAAAATACAATACTGAACCGCTCAAGTTACTAACCTACGCTTATCCGAGTACGATTCGGCCGATTAGTGTAGGTAAGCTAAAGTTACCCTGTATCGTTTAAATGCATAGTAAATGTGAAATAGGTTTCCTTGCGTGTGACATACTCCATTTACGCCATTGGAAGTTAAAATTTAAGGAAAATTCGTTGGTGGTCATATTAAGGATTATTAAAAGCAAACTAGTACATAGGATAGTGATAACATAATATCAAGCTTGTATTTCACGAAAAGTTTTCACTTTATTAGGGCGTGCCTATTGCCATTAGCCAGGCACAGGTCCAGACTCCGTGGCTGCTATACTGAGAAATTCTTGACGGAAAAACCCAATAAAACTTTGCTCGAACCGGGAATCGAACCTTGGACATTATGCTCAACAGTCGCACTTGCGCACCACTAGACCATTAAGCCATTTTAGTAACTGGCGTAATAGTTGGTCCTATTAAGGATGAGTAAATGCCATTTGTAAGAACCTACTGAAGATATAAGTAGTTCTGTAAGTGAAAATAGATCGATAGTAGTGTATACAGAATTAGTTAGGATCCAATTTTGAAATAGGTTATAAATAATTTAATAGTAAGTTCTGTTTGATGTGAATACACCCACCCGATGTGTAAATAGACAAAATATTATACTTGAGATCCGCAATAATACGATAATAATAACATGTGGAATATGAACTCGGTTATCATTGTGCCGATTGTCGTGACGGCCAATGGCCTTATAGCCAAGAGTTTCAATGACCACTTAACGAAGCTCTCTTTAGGCGGTTGGATCAGAGGAGAGGAGGGATGCGGAGTCGGAGTCCGACGCTGCATCCAGTGACGTGAGCGCGGGAGGCTCAGAGAGCTCCCGGCGCGTGACGGTTGGGAAGGTCGCGGAGAACACCAAGTTCTTCCGCAAGCGGTCTAGAAAGGATGGCGACCAAGTCTCGTCATCCGAGGGAGAGATGGCCTCGGCCCGCAAGATCCCCACTAGCAAGCGCGGTGGGATCCGAGGCAAGAGGGGGGGGCCTGTTGCCTCCGAGAGGTTGGCGAGACCGGCCGAGGAGGGTTGCCACCCGGGCACCAATAATCGCGGGCCTGGCGACGAGGCGGGCGCACCTGGCGGCTCCGAGGTGGAGCGTAAGGCCAGGTTTGCAAAGGAGGTGGAAGCTGCGATAAGGGGCGTGGCCTTGAAGATAAAGACATCGTCTAAACTCAGGGCCATTCCCGCGGCTTCCGCCTCCATTATGGCGGCAGCGGAGGCCAACTTTGCGGGGCCTTCCCCTCCTCCTCCTCCGATAGGCGGAGAGGACGTGGCCAAACTGCGGGTGGAGCTGGCCCGCCTGACGGCCGCCATGGAGGTTCTCCAAAAGGAGAACGCCAAGCTCCATGCAGACCTGGCCAGTCTGCGTGAGGCTGGCAACCGCGTTGCCCCTGCAAATGGGGGCCACCAGTCGCAGCAGCAGCGACAAGCCGAGCCCGTGCCAGTGGAGAACCAGGTCCTGAACCTGGTTCGGCAGGAGCTGGCGTCCTTCCAGGCGCGGTTCTCCGTCCTGGAGGGAATCGTACTGCGCCCCCCCCTGGGTGCAAACAAGGCAGCCGCGGGCCCGAGCACGATGCCGAGCACGGCGTCATACGCGGCTGCTGCGGCTGCCACACCCGGGCCTGGGCCGTCGAGCCAGCCCTCCGGCAGAGCTGTGGCACCCCCCCCTGGGAAGTCGGCTCCGGCGATACCGGCGCCGACTAAGAAGACGCCCAGGAGGAGGAAGGGCAAGGCTGCCGCACAGGCGGGGACTGTGCTGGCGCCAGCGCCAGCGGCAAATGGGCCAGCGGCGAGTAGGCCAGCGCCAGCGGCACGCCAGCCACCGCCGCCGCCACCGCCCCCCCAGGCCCCTACACCTCCTTCGGCTGAAGCCGGATGGCAGGTAGTCGGGGAGAAACAGAAGGGGCGGAAGGCGGCCAAAAAGGCCCGTAATGAAGAGCGGCAGCGCCAGCACAGGGCGAGGAAGATCGCGGCTAGGCTCCGCGCCCCGAAGACCGCAGCTGTAGTGATTACACTACAGCCGGACGCGGAAAAGATGGGCGTGTCCTACCGCGACCTGCTGGCAAAGGCGAAGGAGACGGTGGATCTCGGAGAGCTCGGGATCAGCGGGGGCCTCCAGCTTAAAGTCACCGCGACAGGGGCTCGTATGATGGAGATCTCCGGTGAAACCAGCGGGTCGTCCGCTGACGCTCTAGCTGAAAAGCTCAGAGCGTCCCTGAACGCGGACGACGCCCGAGTGTCCAGGCCCGTCAGATGCGCAGACTTGCGCATCCTGGGTCTGGACGACTCGGTGACAAAGGAGGAGGTGGTGGCCGCCGTCGCCAGGTCCGGTGGGTGCCCTGCTGAGCAGGTCAGGGCAGGCGCCCTACGACCGGACCTCACGGGTATGCATACTGTTACGGTATGCTGCCCCGTGACGGCGGCCAAAACAATTGTGGAGGGCCGAAGGCTACTGGTGGGCTGGGTCTCAGCGCAGGTAAAGCTGCTGGAGCCCAGACCTCTGAGGTGCTACCGCTGCCACGTGGGACACCACGTGTCAGTACAGTGCGCCTCGGAGGTTGACCGCAGCGGACTCTGTTTCCGCTGCAGTCAGCCCGGTCATGTGTCCGCAGCTTGCTGCGCCACGCAGCCCGGTTCGGGGAGATCGTAGTGGTAGGAGTCTACTTCTCCCCGAGCCGAACTCTCGCCGAGTTCCACAACTCTCTCGCAGAGTTGAGTGTTGTCGTCGGAAACCATTCCCTCCCTGTGGTTGTCCTCGGGGACTTCAATGCCAAGAATTTGGCTTGGGGTTCTCGTTGTACAGACGTGCGGGGAAGGATGGTGGAAGACTGGGCCCTGGAGAAGGGCCTGGTCGTCCTAAATCGGGGTTCTGTCCCCACGTGTGTGCGGATGCGGGGCGAGTCGGTGGTGGACATTTCGTTCGCTAGCCCCGCTCTGTCACCACGTGTCATTGACTGGCGTGTCATGGAGGGGGTGGAGACCTATTCCGACCACCGGTACATCCGGTTCGACGTCTCCACCCAGACCCCAAGCGCGCCGGTCCAACAGGCCCCGAGTGGTCCGCGTTGGGCGCTGAAGCAGCTGGACCGGGAGCTCCTCCTGGAAGCCTCGATCGTGCAGGCCTGGGTGACATCACCGGACAGGCCTGCCGACGTTAACAATGAGGCAGGGTGGTTCCAGGAGGCCATGTCTGACATCTGTGACGTGGCAATGCCCCGTGTTCGGCCAAGAAGCGCCCGGCGTCAGGTGTACTGGTGGTCGCGTGAGCTGACATCTCTGCGCGAGGCGTGCGTGGCTGCACGACACCTGTACGCCAGGCATCGCAGGCTCCGCATCCGCCCACCGGATGCGGCAGCCATTGAGGCGGAGCTTTATGAGGGGTACAGAGCGTCGAAGACCGCCCTCCGTGAAGTGGTCCTGCGGGCCAGGGATCAGGCCCGCGAGGAGTTGCTGGGGACTCTCGACTAGATCCGTGGGGGCGCCCTTACAAGTTGGTGCGGGACAAACTCCGCCCCTGGGCCCCCCCACTGACGCAGAGTCTCCGGCCTGAGCTCGTGGAGGACGTGGTGAGCACTCTGTTCCCTTCGCGAGGGGAACACCCACCCCCGCCTATGGCTCCGCCGCCTGCGATGCTGGAAGCGGACCAACAGGACGACGACGACAACGCTCCGGAAGTGACTGGGGTAGACCTGAGAGTGGCGGTACGCAGGCTCAGTGCCAAAAAATACCGCCCCGGGACCCGACGGCTTGCCTGGCAAAGCCTGGGTCCTGGCCTCGGAGGCTCTTGGGCCCCGACTAGAGGGGCTCCTTAGCGCATGCTTGGAGAGAGGCCGGTTCCCGCTTCGTTGGAAGACGGGAAAGCTGGTCCTCATTCGGAAGCCGGGGCGCCCTGCGGACTCTCCGTCCGCATACCGGCCCATGGTGCTGCTCGACGAGGTGGGCAAGCTCTTTGAAAGAGTAATTGCAAACCGCCTCGCCGAGCACCTTGCGGGGACTGGGCCGGACCTTGCGGAACACCAGTTCGGTTTCCGCAAGGGGCGCTCAACGGTGGACGCCATCATGCGCGTGAGAGCCCTCACGACGGGGGATGCGGTGTCCAGAGGTGGGGTTGTCTTGGCGGTGTCTCTCGACATCGCCAACGCCTTCAACTCCATGCCCTGGAGCTGCATTAGGGAGGCACTCCGGTATCACCGGGTGCCGACCTACCTCCGTCGAGTGGTCGGGGACTACCTGACGGACAGGGCAGTCATTTACCCTGGTCGCAGCGGAGAATGGAACCGGCGAGAGATGTCGTGCGGTGTTCCGCAGGGATCGGTCCTAGGGCCGTCCTTGTGGAACATCGGGTACGACTGGGTGCTGCGCGCCGACCTCCCTAGCGGTGTCAGCGTGGTTTGCTACGCAGACGACACGCTGGTGCTAGCACAGGGGGGGTCGCACGAGGCGGCGGCCGAAGTGATGACACGCGGGGTTGCGATAGTCGTTGAGAGGATCCGGCAATTGGGTCTCGAGGTGGCATTGCACAAGTCCGAGGCCATGTGCTTTCATGGGCCTCGGAATGCGCCACCTCCGGGATCCTCACTGACGGTAGGAGGGGTATCCATCGGCGTTGAGTCGACGTTAAAGTACTTGGGACTTGTCCTTGACAGCCGGTGGAACTTCGTAGAACATTTCCGACGTTTGGCCCCCAAACTGGAACGGACTGGGACTGCCTTCAGGCGGCTCCTGCCCAATCTGGGGGGGCCGAACGCCTCCTGCCGGAGGCTCTACGCGGGAGTCGTGCGGTCAATGGCCCTTTACGGGGCCCCGGTGTGGGCGCGTTCATTGAGGCTGCGAGCCGCCCACTATTTGAACGCGCCCCAAAAGGTAGTAGCCGTAAGGCTGGCCCGAGGGTACCGTACGATCTCCCGCGAGGCGGCGAGCCTCCTTGCCGGATTGCCGCCATGGGATCTAGAGGCGATAGTCCTCGCGCGCCTACATGAATGGCGCGCGGAGGCGCTACGCCGGGGGGAAACTCCGCTGCCGCGACAAATTGTCGCTCAGCGGACAGACTTCCGGCGGGATCTCATGGCGACATGGAGAGAGCGACTGTCGCAACCCCGTGCAGGGCACGCCACGATAGTGGCGATAAGTCCCCTCTTTGAGGAGTGGCTTGAGAGACGCCACGGCGTCCTCACCTTCCACCTGACGCAGGTCCTCACCGGACACGGAGTGTTCGGGAGGTTCCTGCACCGAATCGGGCGGGAGGAAACGCCCGGGTGCTTCCATTGTGAGGATCGACCGGAGGACACGGTGGAACACACGGTGGAGGTGTGCCCCGCGTGGGCGGAGCACCGCCATGTCCTCGAAGCGGCGATCGGCGGCGGCGACCTCTCGCGTCCGGCCCTGGTGCAAGCCATGGTCCGGAGCGAAACGGAATGGGACGCCGTCACCTCCTTCTGCGAAGCAGTAATGCTAGAGAAGGAGGTGGCGGAACGTGAGAGGGAGCGAACCTCTCAACGTCCCGGCCGCCGCGGGAGACGCCCCGGGCGTCGGGGGCCACCACCACGTAGCCCCCGGCCACCGTAGGCGCGGGCCTGTGGACGGTGGGCTATGGGCTAGCTCGCCGTCCGTCCGTCTCATGACGACAGGCCGTGCCGACGGCGCGTTCGTGTTCCACGCGCGCCTTAAAGAGAGTCAGCAAAAGGGAAGGGGTCCGTAGGGACCGATGCCTGCCGGGGTTGCGGGACTGTTCGAAAGAGATACCGTGGCCCCGGAACACAAAGGGCGATGAAGGAACATGGATGGGTTTTAGTCAGTAAAAGTCTGACACTCCCTCCTGCTCTGCCCAGAGCGGGAGGGGTTATTTGATGATTTCCCATCCGAAAAAAAAAAAAAAAAAAGGCGCTTGGATCAAGGGCCTGATTCAGAAGGCAGTAGGTACTCCTCGATACGGCTTGCATTGTGAGGAGGTTCCTGTCTCTGCAGCCCTAACCACCGGTGGCTTGGACCCTGCTCCCGACACCGGGTGGACCTCTATTTTTTTATATTTTTAAGTGTTTTTTTTTTGTGCTTTTATTTTAAGAAATACTTAAAAATGTAATTAAGTAAGAATTTGAATGAATAAACGAAATAATAATAATCCGAATGTAAAAGTCCTAGCTATGTTTTGTGATAGTTGGTATGAGAAACTTGGGTCAAACGATTTGGTTACAGGACTAAAAATTATCCGGTGGATAATATAGACACAATAGTTGACGCTTAGAGTTGCAACCTCATAGCTCCATTACCCTTTTAACCAGTTGCCGAAGCATTAACCAAAGCAAACCCACACCCAGTTATTCCAAACGGGTTCACCAACCCAACATAGTTGGGAAAAGGCTTTCCAGTTGATATTATAGCAACAATCATAACATCAACATCGCAACCTCTAGTGAAAACTATACCTACATGAACTCACGATTTTTCCCATGGCAGAAACCACAAAACTCCAGGTTTTGAGGGCATTAATTACCACATTTGGCTCACAATGGTAACAGGCATTTCAATCACTTCTCTACACCCTCTTCAAGAGAGGCGTTGAGTTGATCCCACAGGGAATCACAGCGCTAAGTAACTTACCATGGCAATTACAGAAAATGTATACCAAAGTACATCTAAATTCACAGCATACTTATCTCCAACGAGCGAAATAATGCAAAATATTATAAGGGAGCGTCGCAAACCCCCGTGGGAGTTACACAGAGCGATAATGTTCGATTTAAGAAGGTTGTAAAATATTTTACGATGGCTGCCAGCTACCCAGAGCCGTTGAGACGCACTCCCTTGCCAATTATAACCGCATACTACAGACGTTGAGGTATTTATTTAAAATTTTAGGTATTAGAATGTTTTGTGAATCCGGATAATTGTTATGATTATGTTTTTGAGTGCGATGACGTAGTGAAAGTATGCACGGGAATCCGCTTCTACCTTGTCGTGTCTATGATTTTCTTAGGCACGGGACAAATACAAGAGGCGTCGGGTGGAGGCGAGGCGTAGGCGCGGCGCGGGCGTGGTGCCGGTGCAGCGCAGAACGGCGCGCTAACGGTGTCGGAAAGGCGTGGCACGGGCGTACACAGGGATGCATTTGGGGACTTCTACTGTTTAAAATTATACATCGTCGCGCATTTTCGCCGTCTAGTTCACCCCTGTGTACACTGTCCGCATGCCACTGCTAACTCAGGTGCTTCGAGGGCGAGGAAGTGGCGCCCGCGACGCGCCCCCGCAACGCCCGCGCCGCGCCGTCTCAGTATGTCTCGCGCCTCACCTCTTCTATACATTTTGTATGAAACTTCAGAGAAGTGGCGCCGCGCCCGTGTCTCGCCTGCGCCCGACGCTTCTGTCCGGCGCCTTACACCTCTATGGCTTTGGTGGTAGCTTCTGACAGGCCCCTCAAAGTGCAAGTGGAATTATACATAGAACAGCTGACCAAGTCGACCAAGAGGTATCTATAGCGTCCTACCTAGCTGCGCAATCGGTTTAGGGTCTTCCAATAGGGTAGATGAATTTGAATTATATTGTTTTGATTCTCTGATACCTTAGGTTTCAGAGAGAGTAGGTACGTTAAAAGTCATGTTGGGTATTATATAGCATTTTTTCATCCTGGAAAATTCTTATTATCAAAGAAAATTTTTACACAGGCAGTCTAGCGTTTTCCTAGAAAAAATAATAATTGGCTTTGCCCGCAGAAGAACGATATGTACGAATAAAGAGACACGTGATTCTAATATACATTAAAAGGACAAAGATTATCATATTAATTCTACAAAACTGTTATCTTTTTCTTTGAAATTGACGGGATTTTTCAATTTCTTGAAAGTCTCTTGATCAATTTATAACAGTTTTTAATTACGTTTTTCAGCGTACGTAAATTATGATGTCAAAGAAATTGTTATTCATATTTATATCAAAGAAGATTTTTATTAATATTTATTTTTTTGATCGAGATTACCGGTAAACGATAATTATGTCCTTGCAAATGACATATAAATTAATGGAAAATAAAGTTATTTATTTGCTACATCTAAAGGTTTGCGGAGTTTCTTGTAGGGTAGGTAACTACAGAGTCCACAGATGGTCTACCACTTTTCACCCTTATGATCTAAGTTACAAGGTTGAAAGTACGTACCTCCTCGTACTTCCAAAATTGTTGAAGAGCATTAAATTATCGTAAAACTGTTCGTACTTTGAAAAAACCGACCGTTTGTCATTTGTTTAAAATCTTATTACTGACGTAGGTATTAACAATGTCCTCTGTTAGTATACGTAGTAAGGCTACAAAACCTTCCCTCATAGTTAAAAGCCTCCAATCTCAAAGACCTGGTTTCGGCACCAAAATAAGCGGTTGCAATAATTTCATAGCTGTCAGGTACAAGTCTGGAGCTACATTCATTCCATTTATCTTCGCTAGTTCGCACGATCCCAGTAGATGCAACATTTACTTGCTGCTTAATACTAAATACACATTTATCATTTAATTGCAATTTAGTACACTGTTTTAGTCAGCTTTGTGGTAGATTAAATTAGATTTAAAAAAAAACGGTGAAGGAAAACATCGTGAGGAAACATGTCCTAGAACCAAAACATTCGAAGACATGTGACATCTACCAATCCGCACTGGGCTTGCGTGGTGGATTATAGCCCCTTTCCCTCTCGAATAGAGGAGGCCTGTGTCCCAGCAGTGGGAACATTAATAGGCTGATGATGATGATGAAGTGAAAACTTCTTTAGGCGCCTTGAGCACTTTTGGGTGAACAAAAATCATAGAACCCGCGTCATCGTTCGTTTGTGCTCGCTAAAACTCGAGATCGGCTGGGCCGATTTAGCTGATTTTGGTTTTGAAATGTTTGTCGTAGTCCAGGGTTTAAATGGTGAGAAAAACAAAAAAAAAACACTTCTTTACAAACCAAAAATAATTCAAAAATAATAATCTAATAGCTCGACAATACAATTCACAAGTTACTTAGTTTTTATTTCTATAGGCAGTCCCCAAAGACTGCCCTGCATTTTTTTTTCAATGAGACTAGTCAGCAGTTTACCATCATCACCTTCCTTCCCTTGGCCTATTTTGGGGTCTATTCTTTCATATCATCCACACACAACCCATCCTTCATTTCTTTGGTCTTCCTCTGCCTCTCCATCCATCATCTACCCAGCTGTTTATGATGAATCGAACAGATAGATTTAGCATCAATCAGACAGTAACAATTTAAATCTAAATTTCCTATCCATCTGATTGCAGATAGATCAGAAATTTAGATTTATGCTGGGAAACTTAAGCAAGGGACATTGTGTCCTGTAAATTAAAATGTAGACACGAACACAAAATGAGGTATTGAACTACAATGTTTTAGATACTATAGTGCAAATGAGACTGTTTATTGATACCCATAATAACACAGTTTGAGATACATCAAGATCAGTCTGATCTGTTGCTCCATTCCCAAAAAAACCAAGCCCGTCCTAAGGCTCGTTGGGTCAACGATATCGTCAAAATCGCAGGAAACACCAGGACAGGCAGTCTCGACATAGATAGCGACAAATTCGCAAAATAAATAAATAAACATGAGTATACATACAAGATATGCAGGTTGTTCATAAACAAAAAGATCCATCATGTTCGGCCTTTGGGGCATACAAATATATACTTATGAAACAAAAGTCATTCAAACGAAGCTAAAAAGATTATTAAATTAGTAAATTACAAATTTGAATTAAATTGTCCTATAATCTAATTTTAAATTTTACATATTTATTATATTTTGTCGTTTAAAAATTCTAAAATACTTTAGTATGCTTTCCCAACTAGAAATAATTTTAGCCGCTCCGCTTCGCTTGAGATACTCCATTTAAGCCATTGGAAGTAAATATTTAAGTAACATTCGTTGGTAATCCTATTAAGGATTATTAAAGGCAAATTTTAGTACTGAACATAATAATAACATCACGCCTGTAGTACCAGAAAGGATAGGCAGCGGTGTACCTAATTGTATAGTCACATTTTCGCAAATAACGTAATTAAGGCTCCATATAAAAGGGGCGTGTCTATTTCCATCAAACGGTTAAAAATTCAGATTCCGTGGCTCCTACTGAGAAATTCCTGGAAAAACCCAATAACACTTTGCCCGACCCGGGAATTGAACCCTGGACATCATGCTCAGCAGTCGCACTTGTTACCGCTATACCAAGTAGGTAGTGCATTAAGTCATTTGAAGTAAATATTTTAGTAACTGGTGGTTGCTGGTCCTATTAACGATGATTAAATGCAATTTGTAGTACTGAAGATAGTAATAGTTCTCTATGGCCCGTTTTCAATAACTTGCTTACGTATAACTGACAGTTAATATGCCACGTCTAGCAGTATGGGTGTTTCTTTAAGGGCGCGCTCACATATTTTGGGCGTTTGACCAAAAATACGTACTTTTCCAAGTCCTCGATATTTGTTATATAAAGATAATGGCATAATATTTCAATGAAGAATCATAAATCTGGCTTTGTTTTAGTTCGTAGATTGATTAGAATTTTGTTATAATAGTTAATATTACGAGAATTAGCAATTTTCCGACAGCCAATTTCAAGCAAACGTTAAACATAAGTTTTTTCCTGGCATTTGTATCAAACTGGTAACACGAAAAAATCTAAAAATATATATATATGTACTGGTCATATAGTCCTCAAGGTTGTAGATTGATTAGAATATTGAAATAAAAATTGAATCGACGCAAAAAAATAAGGATATTCAAAAGCAATATTGATCTAAAATGTATGCATTTTCAGCGTCCATTATATTCCAAATAAACTCAATTTTATCAAATAAATTAATATGATATAAAATTTCGATCTACAACGAATACGTTTTATTAGTTTTCGTTTGTCAATATAATAAGACAAAATTACAATAAATAAAATTGGAGAACTATAATTCTGCGTCAATTCAGCTCGCACCTCAGTCTCATGTCAGTCTCGTCTCTAATTTTTGTCAATAACAATCGACAATCGTCCGGAGATCAATATTATTATCGAGTCGTGTAGGCCGGTCGAAAAAAATTGATCTAGGAAGTAAAAATCAAAAATTTGCGAAAAAAATGTAACAGCCCTCTTAAACAAAGTTAGCTTGAAAAGTCCTATCTGCGTCACCTACCTGTCACTTGATTCATTGAAAAATCAAAGAAATATTTTCTGTGACTTTTTGTTTCTAATCTGTAAGCAAAATGTCAAACAGACAGAGATAGTAACCTACCGAAACCAAACAGTAAGTAATTGAAAATGGTTGTAAGTGGAAATAGATCGATAGTAGTATAAGTATACAGAATTAGTTAGTATCCAATACTGAAAGGGAGGTTACATAAATAACTTAATAGCAAGTTTGATGTCGATACACCCATCCGATCATATTAAGTAGACAAATTATTACACTTGAGATCCCAAGGGAAAAGACCTAGCGTTGTTTTTTGGTAGTTGGTAAGAGAAACTTGGGCCAAACGATTTGGTTACAGGATTTAAAATTGCCCAGAGGACATAAACAATTTGGACACAATACTTAATTAAAGCTTGGCGTTGTCATATTGCCACCTTACACCTCCATAACCATCCATTTAACCAGTTGCCGAAGCATTACCGAACCAAACCCACACCCAGTTATTCCAAACGGGTTTTGCAATCCCAGCATTACTGGGAAAAGGTTTAGCACTGAATGACTGTAAATCGCAACTTTAGTGAAAAGACTGTCTGTACCTACGGGGCACGTGGTGCATATCGAGTGTACTTTAATTAAGTTATTATATTCATCGTCATACAAAACCGTCATCATCATCAAGAACGACAGCTGGAACGTCAACGAGTGCAGATAAATGCGAAAGGGATAATAATCAATCTGTTTTTAATTTCATCTAAATCCATTCAGTAGTTTTTGCGTAAAAGAATTACAAAAATCGATACTCACAAACCTTCATATTTATAATAGTGGTAAGAAGATTGCTAGCCTGTATACTTAACTCTTCGTCTTCTTCTTGCTGACTGTACGTACGCTGCACATATCTCGACTGCTGTCTGTATACAACTATTGTGAACCTCATCTTAACGTGAGTGAGTTCCTTAAAGAGGTCTCCCCAGAGTAGCAGGAAGCCATCAAACCCATTTATGCTGATGTGCATGCTACATTTTATGGTACCCACGCTTTTTCCCAAAACAGAAACCACAAAACTCCAGGTGTTGAGAGCATTAATTACCACATTTGGCTCACAATGGTAACAGGCGTTTCAATGGGTCAGAGCCCATTCGTCCCCTAAAATTCGTACCCCAGCATAAAAGTTGTGGATTCGGCCCCTACACAGGTGCCCATTGGTCTCCTGGTAGGGGACCAATTAATATTTTAACAAAAAATATTATTTTTAAGGTACCCATTCGTCCCCTCTAATATATATACAATATAAGTTAAAGATTCGGCACCTATTCAGGTGCCTATTGGTCCCCTGAGATAAAATTAGCTATATTTTACATAAGAAACGGTTAACATAGTACACTTGTGAACAGTTTATTAATGGAATTAATTTAATAAATCATAACAGATCATTGAAAAAAGAGCTATGATCAATGATAATCCGTCATGATAATAATATAACCTGACGATAGGCTTACGATGTAATATTGTCTCTCGTCTCACGAATGGCTTGTTATAAAAACGGGTTACAAAATAGATAAGGTGTTTTGTTTGTATGTTATGGCAGCCTCGGTGACATAATGGTTCTTGAAAGTGATTGCGAATACGAGACAGTTCAATGTGTCTTTGGTCTTTTATTAAATGAAGTTCGCCTAACGAAATAAACAATACTGTTAATATTATAATAATATTATTTTTAACATAATTGAATCGAATTATCTCATTTGAATCCTGGAATATGATAAGTATTATTATTGATGGTAATTCACAGAATTATAGAATTTATACTTTACTATTTATTATAGTTTTTTTTTAATTTAAAATGAAAAAACAAATATAAGATTAGTTTTATACTAAAATAATGTTGATTTGTTTAATCTTCAATAATTATTGTGATTTTAGTAATTTTTTGTTATTGTGGTTATAGTTTGTTAGATTTAAGTTATTATGTGTTTGCATGTAGTTGGTTAATATACAAAAAAAATATGTTGATTTATCTAGTCTTCAATAATTACTGTGATTTTAGTATTTTTTTTGTACTGTTATATTTTTTTAGATTTAAGTTATTATGATTTTACATGTATGTAGTTCGTAAATATACAAAAAAAATAAGAAGTGATTATTTACTGTTGATATGTGTTCTAACTGATTAAATATGTGTTGTGACTATTTTTTTTGCATATTTTATATTTAATGTTGATTTAAATGATGGTCTATCAAGGGTGATTTTTGTAAAAGAGTTGTATTTTGTTAGTTTCTAGGAAATTGTGATTTTGCATGTGTATTTGTAAATAGTAAAAATGTTGGTTTTACATAGTTGATAAAGACTGATTTTACTTTTTATATTACTTTTATACAAAGTTATTGTGATATTGCATTATTTTGTAGATCTCTTTGACTGTACAAAGTACTAACAATTAATTGTTATTTTTGTTATATTGGTATTGATATTTGGTTATTTGTTTGTACACTGGATGTAAATTAATCTAAAATTCAGTTATTACTGGTATTTTATTTAAATAGTTACACAGTTTTATTTTACTGCATAAAAATATTATAGTTATCTTATCATCATCTGCCTAGCCTTTTCCCAACTATGTTGGGGTCGGCTTCCAGTCTAACCGGATGCAGCTGAATACCAGTATTTTACATGGAGCGACTGCCTATCTGACCTCCACAACCCAGTTAGTACTGGGTAATACGATACCCCTTGGTAAGACTGGTTGTCAGACTTTTTGGGCCACTGACTACCTGTAACGACTGTCAAAGATCTACAATTGACAGCCGGGACCAACAGCTTAACGTGCTTTCCGACGCACGGAGGAAACTCGATATGTAATGGGCGGTCACCCATCCACAGACCAACCTAGGCAAGGACGGCTTGACCTAACGATCGATCCGAGCGGCTGTTATTATTTAGCCACGAGCTCCTATATTATAGTTATCATATATTTTGCTAAATATTTACAAATGTACAAGAAACCAAAAGTTGATTAATTATTTTGAAGACTGACTTAATGCCTAGAGCCTAGAGGCATTTGATTAAACTTAATCTTATTTGAACTAAAACATGATATCTACCGAATTACTATATTTTTTATTTTACCCTTTTCTGCGCGACTGTACCAGGACTACCAAACTGCAGTTACACATTTACATGTACTTATATTAGAAGAATGAATAAAAATAAATATTCTTCAGGGGACGAATGGGCCCCTCAAAAGTTCCAGGGGACGAGTGGGCACAGGGTGCGAATCTTAGGGGACGAATGGGCTCTGACCCGTTTCAAGGGTCGTTTCAATCACTTCTCGACACCCTCTTCAAGAGAGGCGTTGAGTTGATCCCACAGGGAATCATAGCGCTAAGTAACTTACCATAGCAATTACAGATAATGTATACTAAAGTACATCTAAATTCACAGCATACTTATCTCCAACGAGCGAAATAATGCAAAATATTATAAGGGAGCGTCGCAAACCCCCGTGGGAGTTACACAGAGCGATAATGTTCGATTTAAGAAGGTTGTAAAATATTTTACGATGGCTGCCAGCTACCCAGAGCCGTTGAGACGCACTCCCTTGCCAATTATAACCGCATACTACAGACGTTGAGGTATTTATTTATAATTTTAGGTATTATAATGTTGTCCGGATAATTATTATGATTATGTTTTTGAGTGCGATGACGTAGTGAAAGTCACGGGATTCCGATTCTACCTCGTCGTGTCTATGATTTTCTTAGGCGCGGGACAAATACAAGAGGCGTCGGGTGGAGGCGCGGCGCGGGCGCGGCGCGGGCGTGGTGCCGGTGCAGCGTAGAACGGCGCGCTAACGGTGTTGGAAAGGCGAGGCGCGGGCGTACACAGGGATGCATTTGGGGACTTCTATTGTTTAAAATTCTACATCGTCGCGCATTTTCGCCGTCTAGTTCACCCCTGTGTACACTGTCCGCATGCCACTGCTAACTCAGGTGCTTCGAGGGCGAGGAAGTGGCGCCCGCGCCGTGCCCGCGCTACGCCCGCGACGCGCCCTCTCAGTATGCCTCGCGCCTCACCTCTTCTATACATTTTGTATGAAATTTCAAAGAAGTGGCGCCACGCCCGCGTCTTGCCTGCGCCCGACGCTTCTTGTATTTGTCCCGCACCTTACACCTCTATGGCTTTGGTGGTAGCTTCTGACAGGCCCCTCAAAGTGCAAGTGGATTTATACATAGAACAGCTGACCAAGTCGACCAAGAGGTATCTATAGCGTCCTACCTAGCTTCGCAAATTGTTTAGGGTCTTCCAAGAGGCCAAGTGAATTTTAATTTGAAGGATATTGTTTTGATTCCCAGATACTTTCGGTTTCAGAGAGAGTATGTTGAAAGCCATGTGGGCTTTTGATAACATTTTTCATCCTAGAAAATTCTTATTACTCAAAGAAAATTTTTACACAGGCAGTCTAGCGTTTTCCTAGAAAAAATATGAATTGGCTTTGCCCACAGAACGATGTGTACGAATAAAGTGACACGTGATTCTAATATACATTAAAATGACAAAGATTATCATATTAATTCTACAAAACTGTTTTCTTTTTCTTTGAAATTGACGGGATTTTCCAATTTCTTGGAAGTCTCTTGATCAATTTATAACAGAGTTTTTAATTACGTTTTTCGGTGTACGTAAATTATGATGTCAAAGAAATTGTTATTCATATTTATATCAAAGAAGATTTTTTATTTTTTTTTTTTTCATCGTAAGATTACCGCTAAACGATAATTATGTCCTTGCAGATGACATAAATTAATGGAAAAAAAAAATTTGCTACATCTAAAGAAGGTCTGCGGAGTTTCTTGTAGGGTAGGTAACTACCAAATCCACAGATGGTCTACCACTTTTCACCCTTATGATCTAAGTTAAAAGGTTGAAAGTACGTACCTCCTCGTACTTCCAATTTTGTTGAAGAGCATGAAATTATTATAAAACTGTTCGTACTTTGAAAAAACCGACCGTTTGTCATTATTTTTAATCTTAAAACTGACGTAGGTATTAACAATGTCCTCTGTTAGTAGTAAGGCTACAAAACCTTCCCTCATAGTTAAAAGCCTCCAATCTCAAAGACCTGGTTTCGGCACCAAAATAAGCGTTTGCAATAATTTCATAGCTGTCAGGTACAAGCCTCCAGAGCTACATTCATTCCATTTATCTTCGCTAGTTCGCACGATCCCAGTAGATGCAACATTTACTTGCTGGTTAATACTAAATACACATTTATCATTTAATCGCAATTTAGTACACTATTTTAGTCAGCTTTGTGCTAGATCAAATTAGTTTAAAAAAACTGTGAAGGAAAACATCGTGAGGAAACCGGCATGTCCTAGAACCAAAAAAATCGAAGACATGTGACATCTACCAATCCGCATTGGGCTCGCGTGGTGGATTATAGCCCCTTTCCCTCTCATGGAGAGGAGGCCTGTGTCCCAGTAGTGGGAACATTAATAGGCTGATGATGATGATGAAGTGAAAACTTCTTTAGGCGCCTTGAGCACTTTTGGGTGAACAAAAATCATGGAACCCGCGTCATCGTTCGTTTGTGCTCGCTAAAACTCGAGATCGGCTGGGCCGATTTAGCTGATTTTGGTTTTGAAATGTTTGTCGTAGTCCAGGGTTTAAACGGTGAGAAAAACAAACAAAAAACACTTCTTTACAAACCAAAAATAATTCAAAAATAATAATCTAATAGCTCGACGATACAATTCACAAGTTACTTAGTTTTTATTTCTTTAAGCAGTCCCCAAAGACTGCCCTGTATGTTTTTTTTTCAATGAGACTAGTCAGCAGTTTATCATCATCACCTTCCTGCCTTTGGCCCATTTTGGGGTCTATTCTTTTATTAATTCATCCTCACACAACCCATCCTTCTTTTCCTTGGTCTTTCTCTGCCTCTCCGTCCATCATCAACCCAGCTGTTTATGATGGATCGAACAAATAGATTTAGCATCAATCAGACTAAATCTAGATTTCTGATCTATCTGATTGCAGATAGATCAGAAATCTAGATTTAATTGTTGTCGCGGTGACACCTTATTTGTATATTGTCATCGCGACACAAAGTATGCTGAGAAAGAGAGCTTTGCTTGCTTGCTTGAGCTAGGGACATTGTGTCCTGTAAATTAAAATGTAGACACGAACACAAAATGAGGTATTGAACTACAATGTTTTAGATACTAGTGCAAGTGAGACTGTTTATTGATACCATAATAACATAGTTTGAGACACAGCAAGATTACTAACTCTATCTGCTGCTCCATTCCCAAAGAAACCAGGGCCGTCCTAAGGCTCGTTAGGTCAACGATATCGTCAAAATCGCAGGAAACTCTTGAATAAGGGACGCACAGAACCTAGAATTGTGGCAGAAAAAAGAGGAAGCCTATAATACTCAGCATTGAGTGATTTCAGGCTGATATAATTGATGATAAGGATCAAGACTTAGTCTATCTATTAGGAACTTATACACACAGGGTGTAAACGGACCGCTCATGAAACCACTTCACTGCGCTAAACTGCGCGCACCGCGCAAAAACAATTGCTGGGAAACAACTTTTTTGGTGTGAAAAATCACAGTTTACTTCAGTTTCAGTTTAGTTGCGCTCATTGTGAGGTTGTATTGAAGAGTAAAAGGGTTATGGAGTTAATTAAAGTAAAGTTAATGTTATATCATTTAAAGTGTGAAAAAGATGGAATTTTGACCTTCGAAATCACCACAACTACTTAGATTTGTTTAGGTTTAGTGCAAAAAAAATATCCCAACCGCGGGAAGAACTTTAAAATGAAGGTATACAATACTTCCTTGCGACAATCAAAGTCCAAATTCATTTAAACAATTGTATTTCTCATTTCACCAATCAGATCAATAATAGCCAATGATTATAAAGCTATAAGGATTATAATTACAAAGCCAGTAAACAGGTTTACGAATGAAATGCGCCGCAACGGCAATGCTTGAATAAACATGAATCATGAACGGTTTACGGCATTGGAATTCGTCCGAAATGCTGCTTGTAGGGTTGCCATATTTAAATTAAGAAATTTGCTGGTTCAGGATTGTTGCAATGGCAGATTATTTAAGGAAAACTGTGTGAAGTAATGATTAATCGAATAATACATTTTTTTTTTCATTTTAAATTAAATCGTAACTTCTTGTAATAATATCTTACTTCTGTACCTATTGTTTTTTTTAATTACTTTTTTTGTAAATTCCCAGTTTTAGCAAAATTTTATATGAATTTGTAATGCTTTGCTATGAAAGAGCGGGGCTTCCCAACACAAGCATTACTTGCTTAAAGCGAAGCTTCAAACACTAAATTTTTTGTAAACTTATGAAGCAATAAACTTATTTGTATTTGTAAGGGTTTACTTAATTAGTTAATTTTTAGGGTTCCGTACCTCAAAAGGAATCCTTATAGGATCACTTTGGTGTTCATCTGTCTACATCAAAACCGTTTTTCTCAGGAACGCGTAGAGGTATCAATTTGAAAAATACTCAGCTATACGGGTTTCAGGTGTAAAATAGTACATTACTACAGTGACCAGCAACAGAGCCATTGATGGACATACGTAAGTCCATCAATGCCTAGTTGGGGCCAAGGCTTAAATAATACTTTTCTCAAATAATGCGAGGAAATGAAAACTCTCGCGTTGATGAATTCATTTGTTTTTTTTTTTCATAAACCGCTTTCTATTTTCAAGAGAATTCGAAATTTAAATAAAACCTTTGATAAGTTACCTCCTTGCTTGCCATGTTTGAGAGTAAAAGATCGTTCCATTTTTAAATAACACGACAGATATGAGTTTATCATTTATTTGGCCGCTAAACACAACTGATATGGATTTTCCTACAACTTTGACGGCCGCTGGTCGCATGTATCTGGCCAGTACAGCAATTTCGATTTATCTCGAAGACGGTTGTCAAAATAATGATCTTACCTTCCTTGACCATCATGTTTGAAAAAAATGTTTAATGATGTCCCCTATTTTGCGATTTCACATGTTAATCTTTCCGTTGGTCTAATAATCATGAATTTTAGCATGAAGCAGTAGCACTTTTTACAGTTACAGCACGGGGTTTTTCTCAGTGTACGGTGAGGACACATCTTACGATTTGAAGCTTTGATTTTAAAGGTTCTCGATTCATACTAAATGCCATCCCTAAGCCACGCTACGGGAGAATATCCTTGGATACCGATAATACCTTTACATTTAGCGGTTCACTTGTTAATTTCGTTTGGGAATGGGTTTGAATGATGTGGTAACAAATGCGTTACGATTGATGGCGTAATTCACGAATCAGTTCGATCAAATTGCTTCAGGTATTAGATATTTTTGGTTTACTTTTACCTTCAACATAAAATAACATAATTATTTCTCCCTAAACATGTATTTGAACAGTATTAAATCATCATCATCATCATCATTTCAGCCGAAAGACGTCCACTGCTGGACATGGGCCTCCCCCAAAGGGGGGTTTTTTGCCATAATCGCCACGCTTGGCAGGCGGGTTGGCGATCGCAGTACGGTTGTTACAAAAGCACAGAGAACGCTGCTGCCCATTCTCTGGTAAGTCCCTTAGTCGCCTCTTACGACACCCACGGGAAGATATGGGTATTGTTCTGTATGGTGTCGGACGTAAAGACCAGTATTAAATATGTAGTAATAAATGTTATGTATTTCCATAAACTGACTGCCTTGTTGGTCTTGTGGTCGCAAGTGCGACTGCTCAGCATGAGGTCCCGGGTTCGATTACAAGGTCGGGCAAAGTGTTATACGGTTTTTCCATCAGGAACTTCTCAGTAGCAGCCACGGGGTCTGGATTTGTGCCCGGTTGATAGCAATAGGCTCGCCCTTATTACACAGGGTGTAAAAGACCTCATCACGAAGCCGTCAACCAAGCATTCTGTACATCAAACTAAGTAACTTTACGCAAAAATTAACAACTTCTTTTTTTGGGGTGAAAAATCATGTTTTGTGGTAGAACTCAATGTAACACACTCAAAACATTGTGCTGATGGATGGATTGAATAGTACGGTGGTCGTGAAGGTGTTTAAAGTAAAAATCTTACATTAAAAACTTGTATGTAAAAAGGAACTTGCCAAAAAGTTGGAAATTTGACCCCCAATATCTCCGTAACTAGAAGGTTCAGGTGGTATGGTGTGGAACAAAAAAAATATCGCAATGACGAGGAGAACAAGTGCCTTTCGGTTTCGTTAAGAGTTGTTTTACACCCTTTATAGGACTTAAACATTACTGTCGAAATGTGGGTGTACAATTAGGTACATCTCCGCCTAACCCTTTGGGGATTACAAGCGTGATTTTAAGTTATGTTATGTAATTTCTATATGGTGGTGTGAATCAGTTATCATCATCATCATTTCAGCTGAAAGACGTCCACTGCTAGACCTGGGCCTCTCCCAAAGGGGGGTTTTTGCCATAATCGCCACGCTTGGCAGGCGGGTTGGCGATCGCAGTGCGGTTGTTACAAAAACACGGAGAACGCTGCTGCCCATTCTCTGGTAAGTCCCTTAGTCGCCTCTTACGACACCCACGGGAAGATATGGGATGGTGCTATTATTTACGTCCGACACCATACAGACCAGCCAGAATGCAATCAAATCAATGAATTAGTGTGAATCAGTCATCTTATAGTAAAATGTTTCGTACCCTTGTTACATCACTTAAACCAGACTTATTATACTTAGTTTAACTTATCCTAAGTGTACGTAGGTATCGTTAATTAGTCATAAGGTGTTTAATTTTATTAAATCTTGGTAAGTTATGTTGGTTTGAAATAAGTAAACCTCTTTAGGTATTATATAAGGTTAGTATGCATGAGTATCGTGTTATCCAGTACTAACTGGGTTGTGGAGGTCAGATAGGCAGTCGCTCCATGTAAAATACTGATACTTAACTGAATTCGGTTAGACTGGAAGGCGACCCCAACGTAATGAGGAAAAGGCTAGGCAGATGATGAAGCATCTAGTAATTAACTATGAATAGGGTAGATGACAAAAAAAAACTATTTGTCCGTCAGATATATTATCAAAAAATATTTGACCAAACTTGACGAAGATACGACGCTTTTAAAACTCTCAAAGGTGTCGATTCTGTTGTGCACAAACTAAACTTAATTTAAGCTATTGCTATCTTTTACTAAAAGGCAGTGCGAGAAAAGGACGGCTATAGCTATGAACTAAGTTAGAAATGTCAAACTAGTTTATGCCTTGCGCTTTACCGTGTTTTTAGTCGACCCGTTTTTACGTGCACCCTTCATTTGTATGGAAATATTAGTTCCAACTAAATTTGACTGCTCTAAATTACGTCCGTCTCTTTCTCGTTTTATTGGAGAGAACAATATAGCAATAGCCTAAATTAAGTTTAGTTTGTGCACAACAGAATCGACACCAATACGTCACGCCGTGGTATAATTTTTAGTGCGTTGTGACGTCACGAGACCTCTCTCCCGAGTTTTGATGCGTTTCTTTATCAATATTAATTGATTTTCAAAAACAAAAAAAACGTGTCCATTTTATTCCATTACTCTAACTGACGGACTAAATAGATTTGCAATTTATTGATGGTGGAAACTAGCCTATTTCGTAGAAATAAGTACCTAGGAATGTTACAACGGTATTAATTCACCATTATTACATTTACCTATTGCTGAAAATGTCCCTGATAAGGTCGCAATGTGCTGTATATTTTAGGATCGTAACCCGAAATGAAAGCATCAGCATAAAAAAATAAAAGAGCCCTGTAATGGCACCCCGCTCGATGGGCATCATAAAATGTCCTTTGCTTTACTTCTATGAGAAATTAGCTATCACATATTTTTTTAGCTTTATCATTCATGTTTTTGTTAGTCGTAAAAAGGTTTTAGTCCTTCATATGAGAACAATGAAATGAAGTTATTAAAGTCGAAGGCTGCTGTTGGGTAACTGCTATCATTAGGCTTGGTTCTGTCTTTAAAGATTTTCATTGGTTAGGAGTTGGAAACAATCGTATTTTGTTTAATGCTGTCCTATTATTTTCTCGTCAATATTCAGGGTGTAAACAACCTTATTACGAAGCCGTCAACCAAGCATTCTGTACATCAAACGAAGTCACTTTACGCAAAAATTATTACTGGGAAACGACTTTTTTTTGGGGTGAAAAATCATGTTTTGTGTTAGAACTCAATGTAACGCACCTAAAACATTTTGTTGATGAATGGATTGAATAGTACGGGGGTTGAAGAGGTGTTTAAAGTAAAAATCCAACAGTAAAAACATCTATTTAAAAAAAAAAGCTTGTCAAAAAGCTGGAACTTTGACCCCCCAATATCTCCGTAACTAGAAGGTTTCCAGGTATAGTGTAGAACAAAAAAAAAATCGCAATGACGGGGAAAACAAGTGCCTTTCAGCTTCGTTAAGAGGTTTTGTACACCCTTTATAGAATTTTCAAATGCAGACAAGAAACTGTAAAGTTAAATAACATAACATCACGCCTGTAATTCCCGATGGGTTCGGCAGAGGTGTATCTAATAGTACACCCACATTTTGCCAGTTGTGTTTAAGTCCCATGTAATAGGGGGCGCGCCTATTGCCATCAACCTAGCGCAAATCTAGACTCCGTGGCTGCTACTGAGAAATTCCTGATGAAAAATCCCAATATCAGTTTGCCCGACCCGGGAATCGAACTCAGGAATCTCATGCTCAGCATTCGTGATTGCGACCAATAAACCGACAAAAAAAATACCACTAATAAAATGGATTGAGCTATTACTCCATGCGCCTTTGAGCTTCGACCAGACACAAAGAACCCTCTAACGTTATCAATTTGTCTTATCAACACAATTAGCGCGATACCATTTGCATACAAAAAGAACACTTAAAGATAAGCACTATTACAGCAAGAACTGTTTTCTGTCACGTAAACATGGGGAATATTCCCACCCCCTTGAAACACAAATCAGGAGAATATACCAACAAACGAACAAACAATGGCTGTTTAAATCACACCGTCATGTTTAACGTTGATAATATAGCCAATCACGAGTCCCGATACCCATGATATTCGCGGTTCGCGAGACGAGGCGGCGCGTGATCCGAATTTGGAACACCGCGCGATAACGCCTGTCGAATCAGATTTGAATATGAATAGAATATTAATGAAAAACTTGTTCCCGACTATCAAGACTCGTTGGTGATTTGTTTTGCTTGCGTATCCGTCGTATAGATAACAGCTAAGCTCGCGAGAATAGATTTCGTACGAAAGGGGAGACTTGGATTATCTCGTGAAAATTGGTAGGTTACGTAAATAATTTAGGTTTACTACATCTCATCTACGTGAGCGATAAATTTTCGTTTACGCAAACTTAAATAAGCTATGGAGATGACGCTCTCGCTTCAAGGATTTTGTTGTTCAATAAGGATTTAGGAGGTAATTTCGTTACACGGAAACGGTCTAATTATAGTTGTTTCCTGATTGTTTTGTAAACAAGTTTCTATCAACAACGAGCAAATTATGCGAGCTCTATAAGGAAATGAGTTTACGTTCATGCTACATACGAAAATTTCATTATATTGTGTCAGGTCCGCTGTAGGTACTTTGATAGACACAGTATGATGCGTTCAAAAAGCTTTCATTGTGGACCTTCATTATTCCGGTTCCCCCGTACTCATTATTGCTCCAGGTATGATTAACAGCGAAAATGGGATATTTCCTATGTTTGCTATTTGTTTGTGTGTTGTATATTTTGTGTTTTGATTGTTTGTGTGTGTTATATTTGGAACTCAAAACAAATAGGTAGTAAACATGGTAAATATCCCATTTTCAGTGTTATTGATAATGTAAGCAAGAGCTAATAAACACATTAAATAGGGTGTAAAAAGAAAAAGACCCTTAATGAAGCCGAAAGGAACTTACTATTTTTTTTTTGTTCTTGACCATACCTGGGAACCTTCTAGTTACGGAGATATTGGGGGTCAAAGTTCCAACTTTTTCATAAGTTTCATTTTAAATACATGTTTTTAATGTATGAACTTTACTTTAAACAACTCCAGCTCCCCGTTTTATTCAATTCATCCATCAGCACAATGTTTTGAGTGCGTTACTTTGAGTTTCACCGTAAAACATGATTTTTCACCCCAACAATAAAGTCGTTTCTCAGCAATAATTTTTGCGTAAAGTTACTTAGTTTGATGTACAGAATGCTTGGTTGACGGCTTCGTGATGTGTCCGTTTCAACCCTGTATATAAGAAGCAATAATCAAAGTCATTACATTAAAGGCTGGAAGCAAGTGCCCAGATACCATTCCTTTAATTACCTTGAACGGCGCTAATATAAAGCAGGTGACAAAGTTTAAATATCTGGGCCATATACTTGTCGACGACCTTAAGGCGCTGTGAACACCAAAATCGCGCACACTGTCTATTTGTATGGGAGTAAATGAGACGTCACTATTACTGGGCGGCCAGGTTTTAGAAGAAAATAATGAATAAATATTGAAATAAACTAAAGTGATAAATAAAAAGAATAAATAAAAACAACAGTTCCCTTTATTATTATATATTACATCACTGTTATTAATATTATCAAGATTTGTTTATAAATAATACAGTTACAATTGCTACAATTTCAATTTAAATGGTTATTTTATGGTTTTTTTTTTATCGAGAAAATTTACCGAAAACGTGTTTTGAACACAATGGTCCACCCATAAATATGATCAAGATTAACATATATTTTTTTAGCTGCTCTAAAATGTATACATTTGGCTAAAAAACTGTTTTGTGAAGCCTATTTTGACTAAGTACAGCGCCTTAAGGACGATGATGACGTGGGGAGGGAACGCAGGGCGTTGGTGGTCCGCGGGAACATGTTGGCACGTAGATTTTTTCGTTGTACTGATCAGGTCAAAATAACCTTGTTTAAACCCACGATGGTTTGTGTGGTATGTTTAAGTTGTATAAAATATTTGTAAACAGTGTTTATTGATTAATAAAAGTAAAAAAAAAAAAGCGTACTGTCAAGGCCTGTACACGGGAAGTCTGTGGTTCAGCTGTTCGCGGGGGACGCTAGATGCCTTGCGCGTCCAATATAACAATGTTTTCAGGATGATGTTGAGACTCCTTCGTTTCTGTAGTGCCTCAGGGATGTTTGCCCAATCGCGTACAAATGGTTTCCATGCCATCATCAGGAAAAAGGTGGCATCGCTTGTGAGGAGGATTCGGGGGAGTAGAAATAGCATCCTGAAAGTCGTGGCTGAGAACTCGGGAGCTCCTGTACTGAGGCATCTCATGCGGAATCATTGTACGCATGAAATGCCTCGTAAGTACATGATTCAGTAACCGGCCTTTAATATGCTTTTCTTTGTTATTTCTTTAATTTGTTACCTACTAATCCTAGTGTATAAGTCTTATGTGTGTACTAACAAAAATGGTTCCTATGTTGTTCCGAATAAAAACAATTTATTATTATTATTACAACAACAACAGCCCATAACATCCACTGCCGGACATAAGCCTCTCCCATGATGGGAGGAATTTGCCGTAATCTCCACGCTTGGCAGGTGGATTGGAGATCGTAGTGATGAAAGACTAACAGAAAACGCTGCGGCCCATTCTCAGGTCTACGGAGGCGCAAGGTGTTCTGCCTCAGGCATTAGTCGCCTTATACGACACCCGTGAGTGTAATGGGTTGGTTCTATTCTACTCTGCCGGAAAGTCAAAGTCATTAATTAGTTCATAACTATTGAAAATCCTACAAATAAATAATATTCAGGATTAAATTCTGTTTACATTCTGTCATCTTACCGTCCTCTTCACAAACTCTATCAAGAACGGCCCGGTTTTTCGTTTACTTTAGACAGTCCACAATTCAGTAATAACTGAGGACTATCTATCCAAATAGTCGCCTCACTTAGCAGTTAAGTACAATTTTATAACTTTGCCTTCAATTCCATTCGCTCTTACAGCAATCGAGTCATTTGAAAGTTTTCCGAGTATTTAGTTAATGTAAAGAAAATAAAATTCATAGTAGGTAATTAAGTAGTGAGAACTTTTCGGGCGAAATAAATTTTCAAAAGTCGAGCTTTCGACATTGAGCAATTGCCATACTTTATGCTAAGCTACGGTTTTAATTACTACTGAGCACTTTGAAGTCCACCGCTGTTACTTAAAAGGCGTGCAAGATTTTTCATGTTCAAAATTATGCGCCTTTTTAATGGCAGGTATTTTTTTTTCTGTTAATACGACGAGTACCTATAAATAATATGTTTTATTTTCTTCTTGTAAATTAAAGTATACCTTAATTATTTAGACATCTAAAATATTTATTTGAAGAGCTCTTTAATTTACACGAAATGTAAATATCTACATCACTTTCAAACATAAAAAAGCTAGCTTTTCTTAAAATGAAAAGGTTTTATCTATCAACATTGAACACGTTTACAAAGATTCGTGTCGATTCTAGTAAACGTTGAGGAGTTCTCACGTGTGGAGGTGATCATGGCTGCGGGATCAACTCATGTCTATCATAAAAACGTATTGTCACTAGAACCAAAGATATGTGCGAAGTTTCAGCTCAATCGGTGGGGAGGAACTGGTTTGAAATTCAGTTGCAAGATTTGATCAATACATACTAACAAACTAACTAACAAGGATATATAACGGTGCATCCACACCATAGTTACTGTTTGTGTTACTCAGCCACATCCGATTGTAAAAAGTTATTCATCGTTAGTATATGTTGCCGTGTTAGTATATGTTAAGTAATGTTGCCTTACTTTTGAAAACAGTACGCGATGGGTTTAGTAGTGTAATATCCCATCAAAAACATAAATGTGAAATGAGAGCCAAGTTCAATATTATGATATATGCCTTGGTTGTTGACTTCAACGACAAAAGAAGTGAAATCTAAATGGGTGCCAAGTTCAATGGTCAGTCCTGAAATTGATCTATAACAACATAAAATATCATTTTTTCTTATAACTTAGGAGAATATATTGTAGACTAAGGTCTGACTTGGCTAGTTCTCATATACGAATTATTATGTTCGGTGGTTAGTTTTTATCAGCAAGCCAAATTTTTGGAATAATAAAATAAGAACCGACAGTAAGTAGAAGTAACAGGTTGAAGGCTTATAATATAATTCGTATTTGAAAACTAGCCAAGTCAGACCTTAGTCTACAATATATTCTCCTAAGTTATAAGAAAAAATGATATTTTATGTTGTTATAGATCAATTTCAGGACTGACCATTGAACTTGGCACCCATTTAGATTTCACTTCTTTTGTCGTTGAAGTCAACAACCAAGGCATATATCATAATATTGAACTTGGCTCTCATTTCACATTTATGTTTTTGATGGGATATCATTACTTTTTGTACATACGCCATCTAGTGTCACTTTTAAATAAATCAATGGAGGCGGCATGGTGTAGTGAGTGAGTTTCTGAGAATGATAATAGGTGGCGCTAGTAGTTGTAGAATACGGTTAGTTACGCGTAATAAATACGAAAATCTACTATATTCTTATTTATAAGTACAAAAACGAAAATATTTGGATTAAAGAAAATTAAGGGTGGTATTCAACTCGTTATATATTCACGTAAAGATCATAAAATCCACATATAGAGATTTACAGGCACTAATTAATAAGTTAAGTGAAAATTATAATAAAATGATAATAAATTACCAGTTTCTGATTTTTTCCTTTGTATTCACCTAATTACCTATCAGCATGCCAAATTTGAACTTTCTAGGTCATCTGGAACTGGGTTATAGTTTTGATCTATAGGTCAGTCATAAAAATGACGATTTTTGGACGTTAATATCTAAATAACCGTTAGAGATATGTTTATAAAATTTGGAACACATATACATCTCGCTAGTCTCAATATATGAGCCAAATTTGACAAGTTTAGGTGAAATCGTTTTTGAGTTATGAGGGGCTCAAAAGTGGCTCCAAATGGTTCGTGTAATATTACACACTGTGAGCTGCGCGCCAGAACTTGGCTTGACACGCTCCCGCGTGTCTAGATGCGATCGGGACGCAATGAGTAACAAATTGCCACAATGTGTTACACAGTGTTGCTCCACAAAAGTTAACTGTGGTGTGGATCCACCTTTACCAGTTGACAGCGTTGAGGAGTTTTTTGACTCCATTTTTAGGGTTCCGTAGTCAACTAGGAACCCTTATAGTTTCGCCATGTCTGTCCGTCCGTCCGTCCCTCCGTCTGTCCGTCCTCGCTTAATCTCTGTGACCGTTAGCACTAGAAAGCTGAAATTTGTTACCAATATGTATATCAATCACGCCGACAGAGTGGTAAAATAAAAATTGGAAAAAAATGTTTTATTAGGGTAGCCCCCCTATATGTAAAGTGGGAAGTGTTTTTTTTTTTTTTAATTTCAACCCTAACGTGTGATATATTGTTGGAAAGGTATTTAAAAATGAATAGGGGTTTCCTAAAATAGTTTTTTGATAATGTCTATAATTTCGGAAATAATAGCTCTAAAAGTAAAAAACAATGTGTCCCCCCCCCTCTAACTTTTGAACCATAAGTTTAGAAAATATGAAAAAAATCTGAAAAGTAGAACTTTATAAGGACTTTCTAGGAAAATCATTTTGAACTTGATGGAAACAACAGTTTTTTGTACAAAAAAGACAAACAGTTGTACAAAATAATTTCTGGACTAAGTTTGTAGTATATTCGTATACGCAAGCATTTTTTTTAATTTCGTTTACATATTTTATTATCCTGAATCTTTTTTCAAACAAAAAAGAATTATATACCCACCTTTAAACTCATAAGTGGGAACACTTATTGTGACGGACGGGAAACTACGGAACCCTACACTGAGCGTGGCCCGACACGCTCTTGGCCGGTTTTTAATTTTATTGTTAAATTAGTTGTTAGAAATGTATTAGTTAAATATAAACTGGCTTTCATTAACCACCAAAATGTGGTCTTTGCTGATGAAAAATTCATAAGTTACGATCCTCCCTTCTCCTAACAGGAAATTGTGAAGTGTTAAGCATCCCTTCGGCACTCGGAACCAGTGGCAAATGGGACATGTGGGTGAAGACAAGTGCTTCGGAAACACCTTCGTTGTTGCCAGTCGAGTTACTTTGGAAATGTTACATATTTATCATGTTTGTATTTATCTCAAGTTTGGTAAGGGAGGATTTGCGGTGTTGAATCGGGGATCAGTACTTGGAAATGTATTTATGTACGTCAACCCAAGAAACGGCATTGGTTAAATTATATTATTTTAACCAATGCCGTTTCTTGGGTTTATGTAGGTACATAAATTTCCAAGTATTGATCCCCGATTCGCCAATTCCCGAATCAGGCGTAATATGACAAAATAATAATGACAAGTAATATGTGCGATTTTATTATTATGCTAAGTCTTAAAGTAAACGACTCCGCTCCTGGCAAAAAGTTCAAATATGAGTTTTATGTATTGCTCTTGAGATACCTATACTTTACATTAGCAACATAAATTAGCAGACAGCTCGCTGTCAGCGAGTTTACCGCCGTCAATGCCGATGAAAGTATATCTAAAGAGAAATACTTAAAGCCCAAATTTGAATTAAATTCTTTTTGCCGGGTAGGAGCGGAGTCGTGTAACTGGGCTAAGACCTTTAAACAATAAACTTTTCTACTTGACTGTACAAATCATAAAAATGGTCAACGGGATCAGTTGACCAATTTAAAAATTCATTCGGTCGTCTAATCTCGCGTGATCCGCCTGTGTGGGATCAGTCGTTAGTCGCTAGTCGTCGCAAGCGCGATTGCTGACCGTGAGTGAGGGCCTAGGTTCGATTCTTGGGTCAAGAAAGTCAAGGTGTTATTGAGTTTTTTTATCAGGTATTTCTCAGTAGCAGCCACGAAGCCTAGATTTGTGCCCGGTTGATGGCAATAGGCTCGCCCTCAATTGCAATGGAACTTAAACATGACTGGTGAAATGTGGGTGTACTCCTTTGGGGAGTACAAGCGTGATGTAATATTTTTATAACACATTTGCTCGTAAAGGGTCTCTTATTTCACCCATTTCAATATCGTAATGTATCTCACTACGTACTTGTGCAGTAATGTAATGTACAACGCACGGTTTATTAGGATGCTCCGTTAAAAAGGAACGGTACTTTTTTAAATCTTAGCAAAGAGGTTTTATGTCAGAAAACTAGTCATCATTTTATGAATAAAATTAACTGTGGTTGATGAAATATAATAAATAAACATTTAATTCTTTAATTTAATTAATTTTGACATTAAATTACTACCATTTATCTGCAACAAAAACACAAAAATATGAATTTACTTTATTAGTAATACTGGCTGTTTTTTGTGTCTGCCTTAAAAAAAAGCCCTGATGCGCGCGCATTGCTAATTTGTGAACAAGTAAAAGATTTATTCGTTTAAGAAAGTCCGTATTTTATTTATTTCCTCGCAAATATGTTATAAAACGTCGTATGACATACGTGCGCTTTGATAATTACAGCCTCTGCTTTATTATAGCAATATCGCCTCGGCTATAATTTTCAACTTACCGCACTTATATCATAATGTACTATTTTAATGTTATCTTAACTATTTTGGAGACAGCTTCCAGTCCCACCAAATGCAGCTGAATATAAGTACAGTGTCGGGCAAAAGTCCAGTGGTAATCTCACAAAGCAATAGCTTGACGTTAAGTTTGACTTACGACCTTCTACTTTCAAGAAAATAGACATTGTCGTCTACAAGTGATTGTAGGTCAAAATTTCAACATGGAAACATAAGTCAAGATAGCCTAGCGGTTAGGCGCGTGCAGATCTATGAACGAATCAGTAAGACGTGTGTTCAAATCTCACATTGTTACTTTTAGACTTTTTGTAAGTTTTTACCAGTTTTTATACTCAATTGGAAGTAATGGAGCAGAAATATTATATTCTTCTATCTTGTTCGCTTTGTTCACACATTCTGTGAAGTTGAAAGGTAGATCATAGAAAAATAAGTAAGGAGTTTAGATTTATGTGAGGTAGACATGATATTTATGAATATTTAACTTGACCAGAATGAATGTTTTCGTTTGGTTGAAGTTGTTGGTTAGTGACGTGTGGTTTAATAGATAGCGGTATTGTTGTTGCAAAATGCAGGCAAATATTAATATTGAGGCGAGGGCGACTATTTATCGCGCTGCTTAGGTGGTCAAATATCTGAAGAAACCGGACACTGTGAGTACTTTATTTATGAATAATTGTAACTTAAACTTTTATTAGAAATTAAAATCTAATATTATTGTTAATTTATTTAGTGACAGGACCAATTAATTGTTTTTTATTGTAACTTAAACTTTTATTAGAAATTCAAACCTAATGTTATTGTTAATTTCTTTGATGACCTAAGGATTAATTAATTGTTTTTTAAATCCATCATGAGGCCTAAAAGATAAATAATTAGTGTTTATTTATAAATGCAGAGTGAATGACCACTTTAGTATTTTGTTCTACAGGTGCCTAACAATACTTTTTTTTTGTTCTAGAGGAATATTGTAAGTCGTTGGATAAAAAGTATGAGGAAGAAGGGAGCCTTGCTAGTCGACAGCGAAGTGGAAGGCCGTCGCTTGTTAGCGAAGCGCAGCGACGCCATAATAATATGGTAGGCCAGTATGAAACAAATGGTATCACGCCTACGAGACACTTTGCAGAATTATTTCAATTGTTAACAACACATTGCATGGCGGTGTGGGAAAATTTAAGAGGAAGGAACCGGAATATATCAAAATATTGTGGGGTCCAGGCGCAAACGTCTACTTGACTGCATCGAAAATAATGGGAGTTATACAAAATTTCAATCCTAATGTTTTAATTTGAATAAGACGTGTTACAAAATATTATTTAGTTGTTAATGTTGAGTTGTTTACTTATCCGTAATTATGTAATGATCTTAAATTGAGGTTTAGTTTCAATCTTCTTTTCTTCAAGAAAATTAACACTTAAACTATAACCTCAATGCGAGTTATTATTAGTTGTCATTTATTGTGACGTCACATAAAAAAATATGTATATAAAGTCTAAATCATACTTATATTAGTTTTCAATAAACTCTGCTAAATACCGATACCTATTAATAAATGGGTATCAACAATTTTATTTATGAGATTAGAACATCCTTTCCTTGTTATGTTATTGTGAATTGACTTAGAGTAAGTGGGTATACAATAAAAAATCGAACGATTAAAAGAGAACTTCTTGTAACTAGGTAGGAATGTGACGTTAAAATTCTCATAAAAGTTTTTTTTATAATTTTATAAATAAATAAAACGAATAAACATTTTTGTTATCATTTAACACGACTTTTTTATTTGCACCTTCCAACACCGAAAAGATAATAAACAATCACTTAAATGGTTAAATAATATAACGATGGGTTTTTAATTAATATTTAACTTCTTAAAAAAAACACCTAACAAATTTTTGCATAAAAATACAAATATATATGGTTACAAAGAAACAAAAGACCGACACATTGGTAACGGGATTCGAACTCGGACCTCGTTAATCGTGAAGCCACTGCTTTACCCAAACAGTTATCAACACTTATTTATTATGTGTGAATTTTAGCTATTCTATGGTAAGAACAGGTCGCCACAAATAAGAATGTTTGCTGCGTGTATAACCAAAAGAGACGGAAATATATTCTTTTGTTATGTGGAGTGCGACGTGACGACCTGCGACAGTGGGCGAATTCTGGTGTGCGTACTGTATTGAGACCACTTACACATACAGACGTCGTTCACAGCAATACAATCCTTAGCGTGCCTCTGCACTTATGAACGCTTACTGTACGTATATTTTACGTGAAACTATTGATTATCATTTACTCACTAATTGAATGGTCATCGTCAAATTGGTCTTGTTGTTAGATTAATGGCTATCAATAAATGAGAACGATTTCGTCAATTCGGTCTAGCGTAGCGTCGTAGACTTCGTAGCACTAACAGTTGCTACGTAACGTGCTACGATAATGTGAATTGAACCTTAACGTCTTCATAAGCAATGAGCAGTTACTAACTGTTACTGTTCAAGCGTACTGTCATAGATTAAGAATGCTTATAGGATCGAAAGAAATATATACGATGATGGAGCAAAAATGTTTAACATTTTTCGAACCTTTCCCACATCCACATTACATCGTGAAAATGTACAGAGGTACATTTTGTAATAATATTTTGTTTTAATAATACTATTATAAAAAAATATATTATTATATATATTATATTCCACAATTGAACGACTGCACCTTTGTGCGTGCTCTGATGCCACTGATATGAACAGCTACTAGCCCCTCATAACTGTGATTAAATCTGAGTTCCACCGAACCAAGCAATTTTAGTGTCGACGACGGAGAACAAAATTTACAACGTACACCGTAAGTTCGAGTGAATAGGTTTCTTCTAAGCTTGCGTTCTCCACCTTAGGCCGCATCATTGCATCAAATCAGGCGAGTTGCGTCAAAACGTTAGCCTATTTATAAAATAAAAGCTTCTTGCGCCCAGAAATAGTAACTTGGAATGAGTCTTCTATAAATTCGTAGTCTATGGTGCTGCATGTAATTCTGTTATGTATAGGTATATAGGTATGGGTAGTAAGGTTATAGTAAAGTCGTGCAAGCGTGTTCGATACGGTTGTTCATGCATGCTCCGTAGAAATCACTTATGTGTGGATATGTGGTTGACTTGAGACGTTACCTAATATGGCAAACCAATTGAATTATTGTACTGGTATAACTATAGTTTATATACTAAACAACGAAATAAGCTTAGAAGCCATAAAAGCGTTTACGTGAAAATTATTGTTAAAGACGTGTTTTTTTTTTAATTTATTTATTTGGTTTCAAAAAGGAGATTTCCAACAGTTCAACAACACAGTTTTTCTCAGAAATTTATTCAGGCATCGTTAAATCAATGCATTTACAAAGAAACATCCACAATTTAAAGGCAACATTTCAATAAAATTCATTGTTTAATGTAACACAATACATAATAATACACATTAAATATCTGTCTGTGAAATGCTCATTGGTATTCGACGATCCGTGACGTACCTTGGGGTATTTGGGCAAACAACGCAAGCAAACCTTCACGCTGTTTCGGCTACAGTCAACAATCAGGTATACAGTTACAATAATATGTATTATGCACTGTCTTCAGGGCAAATATTCAAACAAAGGAATTGTTTGATGTTGTGGGAGAAGATTTCGTTCGTAGGCTGCGTAAGAATGGACATTGTTTTTTGTAAACTGTGGGTTATTTTTGTTTATGAGGCAGTTCAAAGAGGAAGTAGAAATTGAAATACAGACATTTGTTTTGTAATTACCGTAGCCCAATGTACGGCTGACCAAGCTATTTGATTTACATTTTAACATACAAATTACATTGTAAAATCTAAATCAAATAGCTTGGTCGACCATACGCTGGACTTTTTCCGGCAAATCTCTTCATAAAGGCAACGAATTAATGACGCCAGTGTTTACAAAACATATCCCTAGGTTTTGTAAGCACTGGATCAAAAGACGCCAGAGTTTACAAAAGGCAACGAATTATTGACGTCAGTGTTTACAAAACCTATACCTAGGTTTTTTAAACGCTGGCGTCATCTATTCGTTGCCTTTATGATGAGATTTCAAGGGGTATCGTTATACCTAGTACTCTTCACTTCACGTAAAATACTGGTATTCAGCTACATCCGATTCCGGAAGTCGACCCCAACATAGTCGAGAAAAGACTACGCAGATGATAAGCGTTTACTAGGCCTCGGAGTCGAGACTGTCGACAACCACCCACTGCGTGACGATCCTGGCCCGTTAGTGTTTTTCTTTGCATTCTACAAACATCATCATCTGCCTAGCCTTTTCCCAACTATTTTTGGGGTCGGGTTCCAGTCTAAACGGATGCAGCTGAATACCTGTATTTTACATGGAGCGACTGCCTATCTGACCTCCACAACCCAGTTAAGGTAATACGATACCACTTGGTAAGACTGGTTGTCAGACTTTTTGGTCCACTGACTACCTGTAACGACTGCCAAAGATTGACAAATGACAGCCGGGACCAACAGCTTAACGTGCTTTCCGAGGCACGGAGGAAACTCAGTATGTAAGGGTGGTCACCCATCCACAGACCAACCTAGGCAAGCACGGCTTAACCGACGACTTGAGTGGCTGTTATTATTTAACTACGAGCTTCTCTATGCATTCTACAGACACTATCTACTAAAGGTTATCTACACCCTTTTATCTAAAGATGATTCTCTTATATGCAGACATTATTTTCGTTTTTATTTCAAAACCGCAAGCTGTCAGTCTTCTTATGGTATTGGTGTTAATAAGTTGTGCAGATTTCACTGTTAAATATGGTCGAATAAATCAGACTTACAAAATATGTAAACAAAATGTTCATAAGCAATTTCACCTGTTTATATTGTATTAAGTTAATTACAGAATATTGGTGCTGTAGCATAATGCTTTTAAGCTGCATTAGACTTTAAGCCACACTATCAGCATAACCCCATTAGTTTTTAGTGTTAACGATTTAAAATTACCATGCAATTACGTAGCTTGTGTATATGATAATTATGATAATATGTGATAAACAAGATTTAATATGAGTGTATGCTTGTATGCTCGGAATTACAACAAAATTTTCATTTAATCTCATGGATTTTCAGGAAGTACTTAACTCCTGATTCTATTTTATTTTTCGAATCATAAATTATGTAATAAATAACACAGCCAACACACACTGTATTTAATAATTAAAAAAAACAAATTCCCATTAAGTATTCAATATTACTCAAAACGAATCCGTAACAAAATTTCCTCACAACCTAATTACAGTAAATAAACAACATAACATAACAAAATACAAACCGTAAATAAAGCTAACAGAATTAAAAAACATGCTTTTCATGTTATGTTCCTCAGAGTTTTCTTTCATCCGGTTCAGGAGTTGAAAAGGGGTTCGCTGAAAAAAGGTAAGCGTTATGCACAAAAGAAAAATACACTCAGCAACGTATTTGTGTTAGCCTTTTTAATAAACAACACGAGCTTACGAATAACAACAGAAATGTAATGGGAAACAAGGATGTATAAGATTGAAAGAATTGTTGTATTAATAGAATGTGGGCGGGCCATAGGATGAGCGACTTGAACAGTCTTGAACTGAGAGTACGTGCCATTTTTTTATAATTATTGTTTAGGGCGAAAACTCACTATTTCTGAGATTTAGCAAGTTTTGGGCAAACATAGTTTTTTTAATGATCACTTATTTTTCAACGTTCTGAAAAGTATCAATTAAATGTTTAGAGTAGAGTAGTTTTTTTTTCATAATTATTAAAATCGCCTTTCAAGGAATGTTTGTTTCTCTTTCACTCTGTGGATATCGGGTTTTGTAATGTGCGATTGGCGATGGACATAGCTAATAGTTTTTCTTACCGCAAAATGAATAGACAAATACTATTTATCTCTTGGCAATGTAAGAAAAGACGTTTCGAGGTCTTCTCCAGCTTGTTTGCAAACTTTTCATACCAACCTATACGAGATACTACGGTCATAATGTACCAATAAAACCTTTTACATAAGGTTGGTTTCCCTTACGTAAAAGGCATAACATTTAAACGAAACAATTTGGAAGTTGAAACCAGAAATGAAGCTATCCACAACAAAAAGACGCATTGCAGCCATTAAGGTGGTGACAACTATAAATAAACACCCTTAATACCTCCAACGACGTGGCCACAGACCAAAGTCTAAATATTTGCTCGGAGGCGACTCGCTTATTACATTTCCTCGGACCCCAGCTCTACCTGCAAAATTTAATTGTGCTCTCCACATACGTCCCGATTCCTAAACCCAATGCTCCATAGAGCTAGCGAGATTAGGTCCGCGCTCTACAGACACACGCTTTTCAACGAAAATCGTAGCTTGGAAATATCTCTTACACACATGACTCCACAACTTCTGCAAGATTATAGGTAGGTATTTCAACAACAACAACAACAGCCCATACCGTCCACTGCTGGACATAAGCCTCTCCCATGATGGGAGGAATTTGCTGTTATCTCCACGCTTGGCAGGCGGATTGGAGATCGCAGTGATGAAAGACTAACAGAAAACGCTGCTGCCCATTTTCTGGTCTACGGAGGCGCAAGGTGTTCTGCCTCAGACATTAGTCGCCTTATACGATGACACCCGTGAGTGTAATGGGTTGGTTCTATTCTACTCTGCCGGATACCACACGGTTTACGGTAGGTATTTATTTTATTGTTATTACTTCTTCTTATGCCTTTGTTATTCATATTGTTTATCTTCTACTTTGTTTTTAATGTTGTCATGCATATTGTTTAACTCTTACTCTCACACGTTATCTCTGGTAAAGCTAATTCTACCCTGAAAGGGGTCTGGTGACCTATAACACAGGTGTTTCCCGAAAACACCAGGCACCAGTCTCTCACAAAGGCTGAATACAGCTGAGATATTATTTTGTACATATTTACTTTAAGTCGGCTTTGTGAAGAGAAAATTAATGAGAAATTATTATCAATTATTATCTCTCTCGAACAATCTTGAGCTAAGCTATCGAAAATATCTATAAGGGTATAGATATTTTCGATAGCTTAGCTTGTATTGGTTGCAATACCTTTGCACCCCTAGAGTTATTTCTTCAAACCAACATTCATTTTAACTGATGAGAATATTCTGTATGCGCTTTTTAGCTTCGTGATTATTCGGTTTGTTCGCTCTGCGATTCTATTATTTTAGAATGAGTAAACAAAGCTTTGTTAATTAGTCTTTTGTCTGTTTGCTTGGATCCTCGACAAAGAACTAGCGGGTTTAATGACCTTTCATTAAATTATTCTAAAAACTTATCTGAATGCTAACTACCATTGTGATACCTGTATTGATTTCAACTGCAGCCAACTTTTAATAATGATTATCGCCGTGATAAACATGTTGTTTCGAAATAAATGAACGGGCTGGTTTAAGAGCTTTGTTTTTAGTGAATTTCAATGAGAACGAATTGCAATATTAATGCATCATTAATGTAATGAGCTTAAAGTTCAGTTTACCGTGACATAAAAACACATACAAACCGAGAGAGAAATGTCAACTTACAGGTTCCATAGTGAAACACCTTTTCCAATCTCGATATAATTTGTGACGTCAATACGAAAGTTCAAAACGTCAGTACATAAACTAGTCTCCAAAGCAATCTACTGAACTAACATTTGCAAAACAAACTGCGAAAGCAATGTTGCAATCAATAATACAATCGTGTCAAATATATGTAGTTAGCAATTCTGGATAAACTCTCGTTTTTCGATACGGGACAGCGAGATTTCGAATCGAGACTCGAGCAAACTTACCTGAATCCGGATTAAGCTGCATTTTTAGAAAACGGGAAATCAATTTGGTTTTCGAGTAATATCGGGACGGTTCCAATTGCGAGAATTCGAAGGTTTGTAAGAGCTTGTCGACTGTCGAGAAGGAGGTGACTTTAATATTTTTGTCGAGGTCGAGACGACAACTCCGTCGCTTTGTAAGACGGTGCACGGTAATCAGGAAAATTATTTACTCATGTCTACGGGGCTCGTTGGAAATACACGTAGGGTTCGCACTGAGGTCGCTTTGCTGCGTTGCTTTTGATGTTTATTTAGGAACTTTGTTTCTCGTACTTTATATTTTTTAACAGATACCTTTTACAGTATTAGGTACAAGGAGTTTTTGGCTTGAATGTCATTGACGTGGATTGTAAGTAAACATTCGTTATAAACTAGAATACCAGATGGTGTCAGTTCCTAAACGTACTACTACGTACGACGAACAACGGTACTATTTTTATGTTTGGTGTGCGGAATATTCCAATTAAAAAGGAAAATAAATCTGTTGGCAATTTTCCTTTTCTTGAGGTTAGGTCATGGTATAACGTAGAACAGGATTTTGATGGTGATATCATGTTCTCAAGAATAAACCTTCCTATCAAAATACATAGTTAAAAATCCTTTTTATCTGAGAACACTAAAGGTGTGTCATTGCATACTATCAATTTAAACAAGAAAATATCCTTTACAGTTTAAATTTTCAACGAAAAAAATTCTTCATCGTACAAAAAAAAAACCTTTTTCCGTGTTGACTAGCAACCCTGCGACATTGCAAGTAGAATGAAGAGCCAAGGGAAATACGCTCCGGGGACGCTTTGTAAATAGTCACCGCAATGGCTTCTTGCAGATTAATTTCAAGTGAGAGTGCATCGTGAGACCGTATTGAAAGCGAGAAGAGAGGGAGACAGAGAGGGAGACTCGCCCCGTGTGTCGCTACACTCATATCAACGACGAATATTAATTTATTATGAACTAGTGTCTTCTCGCAGCTACACTCGCCTTATAATTGGAAATTATACCACGGGAACGTTTTATACATAGCCTATGACGCTCGAGAATAATGTAGCTTAAAATTAGTGTAACACACAAACTTTACCTCTTAATAATATTACTAGCTTTTAGCCCGCGGTTTCAGGTGACGTTTTAAATATAACCTGTGACACACGAGGATAATGTAGCTTCATGTAGGTAAAATTATTTTTGGAATCGGATAAGCAGTTCCTAAGATTACCCCCTACATACAAACTTACATACAAATTCCTTTTTTATAGTATTATTAATATTAGTTTAGATATTGTACTATGATTGCAGTGCAGCTGCGTTTTGAAATGAGGTTTGTTTACTTGTTTTCATAGAGAACGTCGTTTGAGAACATATTAATAGTAGAAGTTGTTTGTGTTTGGAAAATAATTGTTTTTTGAGTTTCAAGTTAGTAAAACAGTGGTGTATGAACTTGTAAGGAAATTGGAAATGTAAATAAAAAAATAATTCTACCAGTTGTGAAAACATATTGCGTAAGAAAAGTAAATAAACTTTTAAAACAATAAGTCATCATACATTTTTAAGACTCGTAATTAGTTGCCCATTTTCAAGACATAACTTTGATAGAAGGAAATGTCGTGAGGAGAGACTTTATTACGTATTTGGTTAGAAATAAGAGTTGGTGGAGATCAATGAAATGATGGACTGTATGAAGAATGATGTGGCTAAAAAAGTGGGGACTGCTGAGGTGACGAGTAATAGAGAAGAATGGAAGAAGACATGAAAGAAAGAAAGAAAGAAAAAGCATTTATTAGCCCGCACAGGACAAAACACACAAATTAAAATGGTTAAACTAACAGTAGGTACATGCTACACTTATCTATACTAATATTATAAAGAGGTAACATTTGTTTGTAAGTTTGTATGTTCGTAAGTTTGTATGTAGGGAGGGGGTAATCTCCGGAAGTAATGAACCAATTTTAAAAATTGTTTCACTGGTAAAAAGTTACATTATTCGTGAGTGCTATAGGCTATATTTTATTCCCGTACTCCCACGGGAACGGGAACTACGCGGGTGAAACCGCGGGACGTCAGCTAGTCCCCAATAAATTTGGATAAAGACAGAAGAATGATAAACTTTGATAGACGGAATATTGTCTTTTTTATACTTACACGATCAGAACACATTATAAAACATGTGTAAACGGATATTTATCACGAATATTACCTTTAATGAAAGGATTTTAGATAGAATATTTCCCTACTGTCATCATCATCTGCCTAGCCTTTTCCCAACTATGTTGGGGTCGGCTTCCAGTCTAACCGGATGCTGCTGAATACCTGTATTTTACATGGAACGACTGCCTATCTGACCTCCACAACCCAGCTAGTACTGGGTAATACGATACCCCTTGGTAAGACTGGTAGTCTGATTTTTTTTTGGTCACTGACTACCTGTAACGACTGTCAAAGATATACTAATGACAGCCGGGACCAACAGCTTAACGTGCTTTCTGAGGCACGGAGGAAACCCGGTATTTAATGGGTGATCACCCATCCACAGACGAACCCAGGCAAGCACGGCTTAACCTAAAGATCGACCCGAGCGGCTGTTATTATTTAGCCACGGGCTCCTTCCAAATATATTCCTCTACTGTGTACGTCAAAATTAATACCTACCAAATCGTCTCCACGCCAGAATGATCATTGATTAACGCTGCCTTTCATAGCAGTTTCAATCGCACAAGTTTCAAAGTAGACACAAATCCTGAGCCTCCTCTGATAGTCAGAATCTCCAACAATGCATCCAAGGTTGCCAATAGCTCCGTACAAAGCTTTGTGCAACGTGACTGGTAGATACCAGTATTATGTGCATGCCATCCATGAACTAAGAGGCTAATCACTGAGCGAGCAGTAAAGTAATTTGCGGGATAAAGAAGTGTGTGAGTTTAATTACGATAAATTTGACAATTACAAGCGTAGAAATTTTACTACTTTATAATTTCTACGCTTGTAATTTTCACAGTTTTGGTGTGTATAATACAGAGTATTCATCATCATCATCATTTCAGCCGAAAGACGTCCACTGCTGGACATAGGCCTCCAAGTGTCGCCACATTGATTGGTCCCATGCGACTCGCATCCAGCGGATTCCCACAACCTTCACCAGGTCATCGGTCCACCTATTGGGAGGTCTTTCAACGCAACGACTTCCGGTTCGCGGTCGCCACTCCAGAACTTTTCGGCCCCATCGATCGGTCATCCGTTCTGCGAGCAATGTGCCCCTACCCACTACCACTTAGTTTGGCAATCTTTCGGGCTACGTCGGTACAGAGTATTATATCAAGTATATTGCAAGTAAATGTAGGTAACAACACAGTTTTGTATATACATATTTCAGAAATATTCGGGTAAGGAAAAGTTTGGATTTAAATGACTTGTCTTGACAACCTTATTAAAACTAGTGTCTTGTGTCATACTGTTATAGAAAATCCACACAAAATGCAGCATTGCGCTAATCAAATTATGTAGTACAGAAAATACATCACACTTATCTCTGCAACGCGAACGCAAGTGATGTCTCGACACAGCAAGCTTTAAGTGTAATTTTCACCAGTTCAGCATTCGGAGCATTGTTTCTTAAACTACACGGAGATAAAACAACGAAAACGTCGACATCTGGTTCTAACAACATCATCGCAATACTTACATTTATATTTCGCTATTTCAACTTGAAACACATAAAGTTTTCGAACTAAATACCTTCTTCTTCCTATCGTTTTCCCGGTTTTTAGATCTGCTTTATATTAAACTAGCAGACGTCACGTGGTTTCACCCGCGTAGTTCTCGTTCCCGTAGGATTACGGGGATAAAATATAGCCTATGTTACTCAGTAAAGAGGTAGCTAATGGTGAAAGAATTTTTGAAATCGGCGCAATAGTTTTTGAGTTTAGTCGTTAGAAACATACAGAAATACAAATCTTTCCTCTTTATAATATTAGTGTAGACTATGTCCGTGTGTGTTCATATTATATTCAATTATTTATAAGAAACAGGTTGGTTGACTCTTCACTCTCCTTCTTTGGCCTTTTTTTTGGCCAAAGAATCAGCATTGTCATTCGACGTGGCAATGCTGCCAGGCTTCTTGGCACTTTTCATATTGACAGCGATGTAGACGATTTTTTTGACACCTTTACATTCCATTTTGATACTTGTAGGTACATATTTTTATTTTAGATTATAATAATTAACCCTTTCAAATGTACTCTTATCTGTAAACCAAATCCAAAGTCACATCACTTCGCTTTTCTATCATATTCCAATTTGGGTTACAAGCAATTGACAAAATGAAATGTTCAAAATCGACGATGAACCCGTCTATTGACGCTGTGGTAGTCTTTGTTTTTTTTTTAAGATGTCGCTACGTTAGTTCCGATTACTTCCACTGGTCAAAAGTTCCATGTACTACTGCTTTCACTGCCGCAGCACTTTTCAACCTTATTACTCAGGTCATAAGGCTGAAAAGTGGTCCACCGTTAGTAAGCGCGGTAGTACATCTATACCTACAATAACAGAGTAGCACTGCAGGTCTTCTTTACACCCGTCGTAAAAGGCAATTATAGGATTAAGTACTTAAAGAGGTGGGTGATGTCCTTGTTGCTGCTAACTACTCACTTATAAGCTCTTTTATCCTACTACAAGAGATAATGCCAATTTCTTCGAAGTGTTTATTGGAAACAAATCCATAGGTCACACTATGTAAAGTGTATAGTATTAATAATTATCTTTTTCAAGAACTGATGTACACAATGCAAATTAGTTAGGTTTGCAGAGCACACCAATATAATGCTAGTGTGCGTAAAATTAACTGGTGTATTACTTCGCCTCACGTCTCACAATAAGTCAGCAAACACGCGTGTGTGTGGCTAATCTTCGCTAAGATTGGCCGCCGTGATTGAAAACGGTTAGGACTATTTTGTAGACAAATAATATTAAGCATAAATTTCACCTTGTTGCTAACTGGTCTTGTGGTATAGGTGTATAAGCAATGGGCTGGTAAAACAAATGTCGTAGGATCGAGTCCCGCCACCGTCATTGACTTTTTGCATTTTTAAAAACATTTGTTGTCATTTTGGTGAATTTTTATTTTTCTATTTTAACTGATAATAAGAAAAAAATATGGAAGAGAAAATTAAACAATTTGTAATAAGAAATCAACAATATTTATTGCCTAGGTTTTTATTATATAATTATAATTACAAATTATAAAGTTATGTGCATGACAAATATTCTAAGTCGGACAGGAAATTACGTTATTTTTCATATTCAAGAGAGTAATTTAATTATAGTGATATGGATAAACATGTTAGTAAGAAAGATATTAAGATACAGGTATCCTAAATTGTTATCTCACTAACAATAACATCACTCACATAAAACAAATACCCCTAGATATTTTTATTAATAGCCGATTGGGGCGCCTTTACTATCGGTATGCAACGCGCACACTTGGTAGCATCAGGTTATGTAAAACGTTCAAGTAACCTTCACTGGTATTGCGACTCCCTACCTGCACTAATTCACCAGGACCCATTCATCTATGATGACATTCATCCCCAAATCCCAAAGAAAAAGCAGCCACTAGACCTGCATGGAAGAATATTTTTTTTTATTATAGCGTTCACCATCTTTTCGCCACAATATTTTGCGACCGTCTCTGTCCGACTTAAAACATTTTTCATCGCTAAATATAACAACATTATTGATCCAAATATTCTCTTGCGAAGCGTACCCGGTTTTGTCTGTGAATATCTGACAGTAATATTTTCTTGGCTGGCCTACGACATTTCACACCAGCTGCACGCAAGTGGTTCCGTACAGTTTGTAATGTCACGTCATGTTTAGTCGCCGTTAAACGAGTAGTGAAGAAGGACTCAGCGATATGCGTTGCAACTATATCACGGTGTCGCGCATTGCCATCTGTGTACGCTAAGGATTAGCCTTCAGTCCCGATCGGCAAGGATCAATGCTTCCCGAATCTGCATATCAAAGGACCCACAATTGCACAGTCCTTCTCTGTGAACAATAATAAAATATTGTTACAAAAAACAACAATCAATAACATGTGGATTATATAAACATTATTATTAATCTTCTAAACATATTAATAACATTTTGTTACTTACCGATATCTTTAAACGCCTCGCAATTTCACTAACTGAAACGTTTTGCTTACGCAAAATAATAATCTCAGCTCTTAAAAGTGTAGTTAAGTGATTAATAATGATTAACAAATAAAAGCACTGCTCAAAACACGCAGGGTATAATGTCTAAAAACGTAACGTAAGCCCGATAGTCAATAACAGACGATGAACTTAAACTACTAACTTACACATGATTTGTAATTTCTAGAGGGTAGACCTCAAATAAATTCTAACTCAAATATACAGAAGACTTGCCAATATTTAAGCAATGAATTGAACAAACAAATGTAAAACGTTTCATTAAAACATACAAAAACACCGATGTGTTGGCAGTCGGATTCGAACTTACGGTGCTAGGCGCTGGCGGGCGGCGTAAGATACTGTTTACCGCACGCTCGACCGCGCTCGATTGCGCCACGGAGAAGATAGTTAAGTTGGCTAAATTTATGCTTCATATTCCATGCAACATCAAGTGACAAGAAATTGCAAGTGTGTGGGTGGACAATGGGTTATTGTAAAGCGCAAACACTAATAAATAGGCGAAGCCAGACAGCCGTTGACTTTACGCACACCAATAACTTTGTTAGTGTGCCCTGCAAACCGAACTAGTTTTCAGTGTGTACATTAAATAAATAACAAGTTCTAACTAAATAGGTATTTTATTTTTAGCAGATTTAAATTCAGGAAAACCCGTGAAAGACACACAGGACAAACTCCCACAAAACTACCAAATAAATTAAAATACGTGGAAAATAGGGTAGATGACACCATAAAACAATAATTCCAAGACACCAATCTCTTAAAAAAACCACTTTATTTTGGGCCAAATTCGATTTTTAGTTACTTTGAAATCAATAAATAGTTGAGACATTGAGTTGAAAAAACAGTGACGTCATAGTTTGCTATTGCCATACAAAATCTATGAGAGAACCGCGTTTTGACAGCTCTTAAAAAGTATCTCAATTGATTGGTGTGTCATCTATCCCATTATCCACATGTAGCTGTTAGAAACTTCCACAACTAAAAATCATCTCGAATAAGAATGTGGCAAACAATAATATAAATACACCGTACTCAATACAATTTCATCTATCGAAGAGCTCTAGACAAACAAAGCAAAGATTCGTTTCATGTTATTTCCAAAGTTTAATTTAATCAAAGTAAAATGTTTGAGGAACCAGCTAGGTACCTTGTTGCAAGTACTTGCCTTCTACGACTTTGAACAGTGCTACAGTACTGAGGGCCACTTCAAAACTTTGAGTATTCAACCTGATGATGAACTATGCAGACGTTAAATTTGATATTTGAATAAACAGGTTTGTTTATTTCATCTTTATTTACTTCTCCTCTGTTTGTCTTTGCTTTGTTTGTTGGAAAAGCTTTCATGTGTGGGTTTTGGTCATATTTCAAACTTTTAATGACTTTGAAATCGGTCAAAGTATTGTGTGTGTGTATTTCGGTCCCGGCTGTCATTTGTATATCTTTGACAGTCGTTACAGGTTTTCAGTGCCCCGAAATTCTGACAACCAGTCTTATCAAGGGATTTCGTATTATACTAACTGGGTTGTGGAGGTCAGATCATAGGTAGTCACTCCATGTAAAGTACCGGTATTCAGCTGCATTCGGTTAGACTGGAAGCTGACCCTAACATAGTTGGGAAAAGGCTAGGTAGATGATAAATGACTTGAAAATCCTCCTCAAGGTTTGTTACTAAGGGCTGCGGGACTGTTCGAAAGAGATATCGTGGCCCCGGAACACAAAGGGCGATGAAGGAACATGGATAGGTTTTAGTCAGTAAAAGTCTGACACTCCCTCCTGCTTCGCCCAGAGCGGGAAAAAGTCATAAATTTGAAGAATTCCCTTCAAAAAAAAAAAAAAGATTTGTTACTATTTTTGTTGCGCTTTTGTCCATAGTTTTTCAGGGAATAGATACATACATACATCAAGGTGACATAATATATCATCACGCTTATAATGCCAAAGGTTTAGGTGTAGGTATATCTAACAGTACACACACATTTCAGTGGCTAAGTTTAATTCCCGTTTATTAGAGGGTAAGTCGAGTACAGCGTTTATTCAAATTGAGCCTAAAATACCAGCACAATAACTGAACTAAATGAACTGTTTAATATTTATAAAAAGTTAAATATACACGTCATTGAAATATTCCAGTAAGATTACATAAACAAGTTAACAATTCTCTCAAAAGAAAAACAAGACTGGTCGTAAAAATACTCTTTATTAAAACAAACGGTTACACAAAAATACAATCTAAGTTTACCTAACTTAAACACGGTGGATGGTTTCAAACAATAATTTCGTTTTCTGTCGGATTTTGTTGTTACATAATATAAAAATAAAGCTGTTATTAAAATAATAGAAGTAGCTTAATAATTAATAATGTTATTTTATTATTATTTTATTATTAGTAATAATTCTATTTGTATATTGTCGCTTCGTCCTCTTCTTTCTTTACGGCTTGGATGAGGACCAGGGACATGACAGCATTCACGATCTGAAAATAAAAAGGAAATTAATAAAAATCAATACTTATAATTATGTTGGTTTTGACCTGAAAAAATAGACTTTTTGAGTTATAGAAAGAGTGTGACTTTAATTCCAATAATTATTTCAGAACACCTTTTCTTTCGGATGGGAAATCATTAAATGGCTCCTCCCGCTCTGGGTGGAGCAGGAGGGAGTGTCAGACTTTTACTGACTAAAACCCATCCATGTTCCTTAATTGCCCTTTGTGTTCCGGGGCCACGGTATCTCTTTCGAACAGTCCCGCAACCCCGGCAGGCATCAGTCCTTGTGGACCCCTTTCTTATGCTGACTCTCTTTGAGGCGCGCATGGAACACGAACGCGCCGTCGACACGGCCTGTACAAGTTATTATCCTAATTTTCAGAATACCTGGATGCAATATTTAATACAAGGTGTTAACGGATCTTTCACGAAACCGGCAGCCAAGCATTTTGAACATCAAACTAAGTAACTCTACACAAAAATGATTGCTGGAAAACGACTTTGGGGAGAGCAATGCTTGACGGGGATAAATAAGTACCTCTAGGTACTTACATCCTTCGTTTTCCAGTTTCGTTAAAGCGTTTTTCACGGGCGGTGGGGTCAACGGGAATACACCAAAGTATCATCATCATCATCAGCCTATTAATGTTCCCACTGCTGAGACACAGGCCTCCTCTCTATGAGAGGGAATGGGCTATAATCCACCACGCGGTCCCAGTGCGGATTGGTAGATGTCACATGTCTTCGAATTTTTTGGTTCTAGGACATGACGGTTTCCTTACGATGTTTTCCTTCACCGAAATAAATTACGCAAAGTAATGCGCCTGTCTGGGTTTGAACCCACGACTTACTATTCGTAAGTCGGGGCCGCCACCACTGGGCCACCGCTGTTCCTCAAACCAAAGTATACAATATTTTAATTAAAGAAACTGAAACCATCGTAAGCCTTTCAAAACTAAAATTAGATACTTAATATTGATCAAGGCATTGTTCGTTTATCTCGAAATGAATACTCAACAAATACCTACAGCCTCCATCGAACTTTGCCATTTACTTGAAAACACGCTAATCAAGACACTTAATTATAATAAAAGCCACAGTTTCCCTAAGAATCTCCGAAGTTATTTACCTAACTTTACGAAATAATCGACTATAATAGCACTACAGAACTTTGTAGGAAACTGTTATGTTAATATAATTATATAATGTCAACGTAGTTCTACCTCGCGTAGTTAAGATCCAAGGAACTCATTAAGATAATAACGACCGACGTGTCCTGGAAATTCTAGTTTTACGAGGACATATTTAAGACTGCTGAATATCAGCACCTTGGTTGAGTTTTACGGAGCTTGAATTTAAAGTTTATGGTTGAATTCTTTGTGCGTTGGACGTTGGATGTCATTTGTAGATTGATGGCAGTCATTTATGACTACCCGCTTAGCATGACTACCGAAGAAACGAAAGAGAATCGACAAATCTTTTGTTCATTGCTGTCATTGAATCGACAAAATGACAAATGAACAAAAGATTTGTCGACTCTCTTTCGTTTCTTCGGTGGTCATGCTAAGCGGGCTGGTCCAGTCACCAGTCAGTCAGTGACCGGTCAGTGAGGCAGTCAGTACTGCCTCGTTGGTAGAGTGGTCGCATTCACGACTGCTGAGCACGAGGTCCCGGGTTCGATTCCCGAGTCGGGAAAAGTGTTATTGGGTTTTTCCATCAGGAATTCCTGCGGAGTCTGGATTTGTGCCCGGTTGATGGCAATAGGCCCCCTATTTATTACATGGAGCTTAAAATGTAACTGGTGAAATGTGGTTTTGATGTTATGTTACTGGACCAGAAGCCCGAAAGTCTAACCACCAAACTTGGGGAAAGATTAGGCAGGATAGTGGTCGTTCTGAAGAAGATAGTTCCTATTGTCTTATAATATACTAGCTGACCCGTGCAACTTCGTCTGCGTCACATAAGAGAGAGAGAGAGCTCAACCTTAAAAGATAGACATAATTATAATGTAATGCATGGAAATCATGATATTTAAATGTTTAAACACATTTATAGTCATTAGTACCATTTTAGTTCAACAGATGTCGCTGCACGTATGCATCTTACATTTGATGATTAGTTCTTCTTGAACACTTTAAATTCATATAACTTTTGATAGAATTAACCGATTACGATGTTACAAAAACTAAATAATACCTCAAGATACGGTCAATTTTTATGTATAAAAGTTATCTACATTGGTTGCGTAAATTTTGCGTGATGCTTGATCATCGAAACAGACAAACAGATATACAGACAAACAGATAAACAGACAAAAATTCCAAAAATGCTGGAAATGTGTTCTGTTGTTCCTTTAACACCCTGGCATTTTTTTTTGCAAAATATTTTCGATGTACAAAAACAATTTTTCTACAGATTTATTATATGTAGGTATAGATAGATTATAAATGTATATGTATACCGGATGTTTAAATTTCTCTTTCTTTGTTCTAATATGAAAAGTTTACTTGAAATTTGTAACATTTTTAGATGATAGATCATTTTTTGTCTAACCTGTGGAAAAAATAAAACTAGGTATGCCATACCTAAGCTTCTACTCCGTTCACCTAATATACCCATTATTTTTTAAAGTGATAAAATTGTCAACCGTTATAAGATAGATATTCATCGTGAAAATCCAAGTGCGGTATTTTTCTATTCTCAGCATTTGGTTGTTACAATACAACTTTACCAAGCTTTTGTAACCGCAAGTATTCTCGTAGGTACTTTCTGGTTTGCCAGTGCGAATGGATTATGCAACGAGGTTTTATTTTGCTCACGGTTTTCTCTCACGAGACAAGATAAGCATGCGGGTAACTGCATCATTAGAGTCGTATACAAAACTATTTACAGAGCAATAGTACTATCTTTATCTTTGTATCGTTGTTCTTATTATACATTTTTTATAGTTTGCACACTGTTTTAAGCTTTCACGGTTTATAACTAAAGTTATAACATTGCTGTTCGCTATGCTGTGTTGCTTGCAACAGCGTCGAAATATCGGATGCTCAGAATAATAGATAATTACGGAAGATATTGGTGACGATTCCCTTGTTAACAAACTAAACTAAATTTAAGTTGAATGCATCTTTTTATTTCTATTTCATTATGAAAAGGACAGAAGATAAATATTAGTTTAATCCTGTCAAATTAGTCAGCACCTGACGTAATTTGATGTAATTTTAGTAGTCAACTTTTTAATCGCGTCTAAAACTTGTATGGCGCTGATTAATTTGACAGAACATAACTAAAATTTATCTTCTGTCCTTTTCTTAATTAAATAGAAAGAAAAAGATGCACTGAACTTAAATTTGGTTTAGTTTGTAAACAAGGGAATCGGCACCGTGTAAGTGACAGTGTAAGTTCACACTGTTTTACTTCGTTACCTGTTTAACAATTCTAGGCCAATTTGATCAATTAGTGATGCCTGAATTAAGAGAAAAATACATTTTGAATTGAAATAGCCATTGAAGACCGTTTTTCTTAATCATGCACAATCGAACAAGTATTTGGTATTAAGCATTTTATTTTAATTGACTTTATCACACTTGATAGAAAGCAATGAATGAAAAGGTATCATCTCCGCACGCTCGCTCTATCATACTCTTCATAGTAATCATAGTTTACGACAGAGCGAGCGTGCCGAGATTATGCCTATTCACTCTTGTTTTGAAGGCTGACCTGCAGGCTTAGCCAAGTTGACAATCTACAATCGTTAACGCTAGTATAAAACTAATCAAATGAATGAGAATGACATCATTGCAACGTTAAATCACGTGATCAACACAACCGAATAGAAAATTTGTAGACAAGTTTAATTACATCGTTCAAAATGATAGAATATAATATTATCTTTTTCTACAAATTTGATCGCTATACTCTTTGGTAGGAACGCTCACTATAGACTTAAGTGTAGGCTTTTTCTACAGACATTAGAGAACTTCGCTACCAATTTAGCGCTTTCTACAATCGCTTACGCCGAGGCGTTTACGATTGTAGAATGAGAATCGATATGAAACGTTTGAAACTTGGCTAGGCCTGCAGTAATAGGTAAATTGGAATACAGACGTGGCACCATTTTTCTATTGCAAAAAGAGAATTGATTCTAAGTGTTTGCGTAGTAGCTTTTTAAGCTTGTGTAAATAAATTGATTTCAGGCGGTCTAAAAAGGCCGTTTTAGCAGCAAAATGGTCGCAGACGCAGTCAATATTATGAATTGTTACCACTTTCTGAATTGTAGCGTTTTTACTATTATTATCCTGCTGAAGCGGCATTTTTAGGCCTCCTGAGCACACACAACACAAATAAAAGAAGTAAACACAACACAAAAGTAGATGCAAGTAATCTGGCGTATACCAAACTTGTATCTGCTATCATTCAAAACTACTTACAGCAATCATGCAGGAAGCAAGCACAATGCCTGCCAGCCAACCGGTCTTGCCTTCCAGGTACCAGGTCATCTCATCAACGCAGCCGTGGAAGTAAGCGTTGCCGGTGACAGAGTCCCTGCATTCAGCTGGCAGTGGTTTGTTCAGGTTGATGTAGTCCATTGGGCCGTCGGCTCCGCAGCAACCGATCTGAGGATAGTCAGCAAGAATTTTGTAGAAAATGCGTAAAATATGTTGCTTAAAACTTGTATTTACGTAGGTATACAAGTTTTATGCTCTCTTACTCGGGCAATTTTTCAACGGCAGAAATACAAAACGTGAGGCGCTACGATTCTTACTTACTAGAAACAGCCGAAACAAACTCAGAGGTCGTAGTCTCTTATGTCTGGACTTTAAAAGAGACTATGACCTCTGAGTTTGTTTCGGCTGTTTCTTCTCATATTAGTCAGGTACGAAACACCGGCCCCATCTAGTTTTATAAACTGACGTATAAAAGTGTTTGTAAAAACCTACTTGCAAAATAAACATCATTTATCATTTACTCGTCTACGTTCATACATTTGATGATACACACATCTAGGCGATGTGCATACTACTCATCTGGACTTTAAAACATACTATAAGTCTAAAAGGCAGTGGAATATTATTATTACACGTCTTTAAAAAGGGGTTTGAATTTTTTGGTTTTGGTCAAAGTTGTGCTGAAGATGACATCAGTGGATGGACTTAACTTTAAAAAACTACTACACTCAACTCACGCTACACACACTCTCACTCTCACTCACTCTACTATTTTTTTTACTCAAAGTTTTTTTTTTTTTTTTTTTGATAGCTCATATCTCGGAAACGTGACACTTTAGTTAGAACATTTTGCCTCATAAAAAACTCTGTATTGATACTATCGATAGCTATCGATTAATATAGGACTTATGCGTGGCCGAAACTATATAATAATATATAAAATATAACTATATACTTTGAAAAAAATAAACAAAATGGCGGAAGTTAGCTTCATACAAAAATCTTCCAAGTCCGTAAAGGGCTTAACTTGACTTTTTTTTTCTTTGTTGAACACATTGTCATACGTCATTTGTATATCAATTTGGAAATTAATTTACAGTAAGTGGGTTCTAAACCGAAACATACCGATAATATTGAAATCACGATTAGGGATTCATTGTACCATCAGACCATTTCGATGTATTTCGGTAAGTGATAGTTGGAACAAAGGAGCCAATTCCACGATTAATTAAGCTTAGTTGATTAACAATCGATTACACAAATAAGGAGCCATTCAATGCAAATAATTTTCGTAGAAACGTAGTCTAAAATAAGAACATCCTATTACCAACATTCAAACGCTCTAGAAACTCCTTAAGTTGCTAAAAGAGTTCTCTTTTCCAATATCCAATCAATCGACCATGTCAATTTCACACCTAAACAATTTTACAGACCTCTCAAAGGAAACTTGACGAAAATAAAGCGGGATTCGACTAAAACACGAAATGTCGACAATCGTGCGTATTACAGGCGCTTGGGATCGGAATCGATTCAAAATTAAGCCAAATTTTGCCGGGAGAGAGTTTATGATTGGAGCAGTGTGCAATCGGGCGCGGGACGTGCCACACAGGCCTATTTGATTAGCGCCTATATCCCGGACACGCTGGCTTTGAGGTCTACTAGAGGAAAAAAACCGGATACTTTTCACCAGTCACTGCTTCCCTTTTTAAAAATGAATTTTTGACATATTTTTTACATCAATAAAATTTAATGTAGAGAAATCTTAAGAAAAAAGTCTTTTTTATTTGGAACTAGACAATTATTTCTGTTTACTTAAATATAAGGAAACAGAAATAATTGTCTAGTTCCAAATACGAAGACTAACTAAACCATAAGCAGATTTGCAAACATTGCATAAATATCAAAAAGTTAAACTCTTTAAAAAAATCATTTATAATTATTTATCAATTGTACGGTTTACACCGTAACCATTTTTTGTAACTTTTTAATTATTTTTAATATTTATTATACTATTTTTAACTCATAGTATACCACGCTTCAAAATGCAAGTCATTCAATCTTTTTGAAGCGACTATAAACCACTAGTAGGCCCCACTAGGGTGTCCTTTCTGTGCTACAGTTTCGTCAACTGCCCATTCGGCAAATGCGTTTTGGTGTTTGCTTCGTTAGACGTCCCGGTTTTGTTACACGTTTTTGTTGCCATAGTTTGACGAGAGAAAAATCACGACCGATATTCCTTTTTTGCGACAAAGTCGGGCCATATGTAATTTTTTTGGTCCGCCTGCTTTTTCAGTGGTAGGCAGTGCAATGCAGAACGATGATCTCAGTGAGATATGAAATTGGAAAACCCGGATCAAAGGATATCGGGCTATAATTATAGATTTTTTGATTCTGTTGGTTCTATTTCTGGTTGCGCGTGCAAAGAAAACACGGGTTGGATTAAAATTTTTCGTTCCGTGTGCATCAACCTTGTTTTATTTGCACCACATCAGCATTAAAATGTATTGAACTCACAAAAGCTATCGAAATACTTATTTCAATACTGTTGAATCTTATTATACAAAGAAGACTTTTCTATGCCCTATAATGCCCCATTGAGACATAATGGGGTATTCATACTTCACCACTAACAGTGTAAACATATTGCATTAAAATCTTAAGTATACTTACTCCTTCCTGCACCATCCTAAGGATCTCCCGACTGCCTTCGTGCTGAGGGTTGTTCATCAGTCTCATGATAACGTCCCTTATCAGAGGCTGGATGCTGGAGTCGTAAGTGGAGAAGTCTAGGACCACGCAAGCTCCTACCAGGCCGAACACAAACGTACCTATTTGTGAGGCTATATACTGTGAAAAAAAAAAAGTGTAAACCAGTTAGTTAATTCAATTGCTCCGTTTTAAGGCGGCCAAACCGAGTGGACTTGACTACGAACCGGACAATGGACACACGTCGTACCAGGTACTGGAATATTTGTCATATCCAGTGTCCGCATCAGCATCCGCTGTCCGCGCGATTTAACAGCACCATAAAAATATATTCATTGTACTGTCAACTCGACGGGTTCCAAATTTAAATATGATAAGTAATGCCATATTTTATATACAGCCATGGAGTACCTATTTTAGTACCTAGTGGATTTTACAAAAAAAAAACCTGACCTGTTGCAAAGGCTTAAGAGAGAAATAAAACCAGAACGTGGATATAGGCAAAAGTGCACCACGCTCTAAGTTAACGAGGCAATTAAAAAAAAACCCTGAGCTTTTCACATGCTCACAATAAGCAAGTAAGAATATAGAATAAAGAAAAAAGAAGAAAAACAAATATATAAATACTATTCTGTCGAGCTTTCATTCAAGTAAATACATGTCTTGACAAGATAACTGATATTCATGGGAAAACTTGGCAGACATCTAAATAGCTAGACCAAGATTTGTTTCTGAGTTTATAACTATACGCTAATATTGATACGAGTCGTATTTGTCTAAATCCAAAGCAATTGTTACTAACCCCGATAAGATCAGAATTTATGCGTACCTAAATGTATAGAAATTGCGTCGGTTGTTTTTCGTTCAAGGAAATCTTATATGGTGCCAAGAATTTAAGGCTAGATTAAATAAGTAAGTGAACCGAAATATGCTATTGTGCTGGCTATGAGAAATACCATTGAAATTGATCAAGTCTATTCAGAAACGTGAAAAAAATCTTTTCCGAGAAAACTCTTTCTAAAAGTTATGTAAAAGTCCCTTTTTGTAGGCGTACTGTCATGCTATTATTTTGATAATAGTGAGCAAAACTTGATAATATGAGAGTTTCGCATTAGTAGACATACAAGTTGACAATGACATTCTAAGAGCGTATTTCTCCAATGAAACCAAACGCAATGAACACGTTTGAACATCATCAAGTCATTATCAATATTACATAGCAGTTATAATACTGACATATCTTTAGCGCAGTTCAGACGTCCGCAACCACTTTCAGTTACCGATAAAAGATGCTCTCATTAAGATGGATGCTCGAAATGCTGGAATTTTCTCGGTCGCGGCACGACTTTTTCAGGGTCAAAGTTATTGCTCGACCTTTATGAACTTGGAGTCTTGTATTGATGATTTTGATAATTATAATTCTGTAACTACATACATTTTACAGTCGCGAACCATATTTTAATCAACATACAACCTAGCACTGCCCTGCAAATTGCAAAAAACGTAAGAAAATTTAAATTTCGCGGGCTACCCTCATGACGTTTTCACCTTAAATATCGCAAGTTTTTACTGACAACACCGAAACAAATTAAAGTTGAAACCGATTAAAAAAAACACACACAAAAATAAACTTACAGCATATAGTAACAAGACATTTTCCATTAAAGCCGACCCGCATCCGAGGAAGGCGACGACCATGATAACGAGAGACGCAATGAGGATTATGTATATACCGATGAAGTACTTCTGAAGCTCCAGAATACGCATCCATTCATTGAAGCCTGGCTCCACGCAGATCCATAGGCAGAGGGCGAATATGGATACACCGAACAACTGAAAAAGAAGAAAAAGATTTAAGGAGTGCTAATAAAACACAGATTTTGTAGGCATCATTCGCCAAAATGCGGCAAAATTGATAGATTTTTGAAAATAAAAATAAATAATAAAATAAATGTCGCTGGACATTAACACACAGCGCCATCTAGTGCCACACTAAACAACGAGGCATGTGTCGTGGACACCAGTTAGTTGATATACTGCATAGATACTTTTCGTTTGTAAATACATACTTACAAACAAAATAAAAATCTATAAAGCTGGTCTGATTAGCCCAAATTATGCTAGACGGAATTAAAAATTATGATGAACTGCCTCGTTGGAAGAGTGGTCGCAAGCGCAACTGCTGAGCATTAGGTCTTGGATTCGATTCCCGGGTCAGACAAAGGGATACTGAGTTTTTTCTATCAGGAATCTCTTAGTAGCAGCCACGGGGCTGGATTTGTGCCCGGTTGATGTCAATAGGCTCCCCCTATTACATGGCCTTAACATAATTGGCGAATAATTGTGGGTTACTATTCAGTACACTTCTGCTTAACCCTACGGGGATTAAACTTAATATATTAATAGTATAAAGAGGAAAGATTTGATTTTTTGTTTGTTTGTTTGTTACGATTTAACTCAAGAACTACTCAACCGATTTTAAAAATTATTTTACCATTAAAAAGCTACATCTTTACCAAGTAACATAAGCTATAAATTATATTGATGTCATTCAAATTAGCCGAGCTATCACAATTTTTGCGGATAAGTAAGTCGTGGGCGAAGTGCAAGTACCTACATAGATATAGATTTCAAAGTTCGATTATTAGATCTACACCTAATAATCGAACTTTACAAACGGTACAAGTTGAAAGAAAGTCGAATTTGTGTCGTAATTTCGTCAGTTGGGCTTTTTTTTTCGACAAATATTGTCGAAACGAATACGCTGACCTGAACAAAGCAGCGGCAACTCCAAGGTTGAGTGGATAAGCAATCATATTGGTTTTACACTTCGTGCATCCAATAATGTGCTATCCGCCACTTATGGAGTCGTTATTGAGAATGGCTTTTATTGAGTTATATTGTACTGATGGTAATTATAAAAGTCTCTATATAAAACTTTTTGGAGTTAGCAGATATCATCAGCCTATTAATGTTCCCACTGCTGGGACACAGGTCTCCTCTCTATGAGAGGGAATGGGCTATAATCCACCACGCGGACCCAGTGCGGATTGGTAGATGTCACATGTCTTCGAATTTTTTGGTTCTAGGACATGACGGTTTCCTCACGATGTTTTCCTTAGCAGATATAATAAACGAAATCTGAATATTTAATGAACTTGCATAATTGTTCACTCAGAGGTGTAACTGTGTACACCCACGTTTCGCCTGTTATTTTAAAGTTCCATATAATACGGGAAGAGCCTATTGCCATCAACCGGGCACAAGTCCAGACTCCATGGCTGCTACTGAGATATTCCTGATGGAAAATCCTATTGCCCGACCCAGGAATCGAACCCAGAACCTTATTCTCATCAATCGCGCTTGACCTACGAGGCAGACTTCTTTGATTTTTTTATTGTTCACTCATGTTTTTAAAAAATAAATAGGTATCTTTCACTTAATTACTGAAAACTTCACTGTGTGTAAATGCGACTGTCAAATGTTTAAGGTACATCTTAAAAACTCAGATAATGGCACAAACCCCTGTTTAACTAACCAGTAACCATTTAAGTCATACAAGTTTGCAAGCAATGGCCACTAACATTTCATTGTCATTTACAGTTGTGGTCCTCGACCCATTACTACTCTTCTAGACGATTCCAACACACAATTACTTTAAACTGAGCCATTGTTTTAACTATTTACTACTTTCCTACGACACCAACACATAACATAACACTTGTATTTCCTAATGAAGTAAGCAGAGGGAAGTGGTAGGGCAACATTTCAGAATTTTTAGGTTTAAACCCTATGTTGAAGAGCCTACTGTCACTGTCCTTCCGGTTAATGCTTTGCTATGCCAGTGGCTACTACTGAGAAATTTTAATGGTAAACTATTAACATTTTAGCGACCTGACGATTGAATTTAGGACAACACGTTCAATAGTCGACCCAAGCATTTGTATACTTGTTCATTGACCATGCCATGAAATAAAAAAAGCTTGAAAATATTTCAGATTTTTTCAGTAACAGAACAAAGTCTGGATTTGTGCCTGTTTGTTGGCAATAGGCCCGCTCCCTATTACGTGGGACTTAAACATTGGTAACTAGAAAGAAAGAAAAATATTTATTCGTTGCAAGAACATGACGAGCATACAATATTACGAAAAGCAAACAATAAACATACAATGCATTTAGACAAACACAAACATTAAGAATACAACAGAACCACATAATAAAATTGAAGAATAAAGAAGAATTGATGAAGAATTTAAACTAGCTAAAAGTGTGTTAATTATAAACTCATCATTTGGGGGAAAAATCGCATTGTGTATTGGAGATATTAAAAAAAACGAGGCCCTATAGAAATCTCTTTCGCAACGATCCTTGCAAATAAATTGTAACCTACGCAACGGGGTGATTGTGTTTGTGCGTGGGGTGATGATGTGAAGATGTGTGTGTAACAAAACTTAACTAATACTCGACCTAATATACCAATAAAACAAAGATAAAGCAAGCAATAGATAAGTTCAGTTCTGAAAGTTTTATAATCTCATTAATGCTGTGAGTGAGTCGTCAAGTTTTATACGAAAGATCTTCAGATCGCAGGATTTCTTATAATAGCCTTGTTTTTGTGTTCCAAATAGCCAGAGATAAAGCTGGAGGCTATTGTCTGGGTAATATTTACTCCACCTACATATATTTGTATACAGGATGGAGATGTTGTTTGCTGAAGACAAGAGATCGATGTTAGCGAAGTAATCTAGACGTTTTATGGTTTTTTACTTTGTTTTCTTAGCTCTGATTGTGGTTTTGTTACTTCATTATTGTTATAATGTAGCTTTACGAGGTGGTAATAAAGTTATTTGTGATAATGTTTTGATTCAAAAGGATGTTATAAGTTACGAAAAGACGTAATATAAACGCGTCGATAAGAGCTTACCCATTATATGATCAATTACAATATTTTTGTTTCCGTAATTGACCTAATTGTTTAAGAATAGTGGTTTAAATAATAGAAAATATCTATTGTTATTTTTCTACAGGGAATGTCACACTTGGCCGTTGCCCATCGTATGTGAACAGAACGAAAAGGATATAGGGTGAGTACAATGGACTAGAAACAAACGGTCGCATATTTTGTGCATTTGTTTTGTCTCTCTCAACTCTCTCGATATCGATGTCGTCCCGTCTACCTCTCCCCCCTACATTCCACATCACGTGTGAGTTTTCTGTCACCCTGTATGTAAAACATTTGGACGCATCTACTTCATGCCAAAGTTCTTTCAAACTTTAACAATATTTAACCTTTACGTCACTTCTTTGTTATTTTGTTTGTCTTTGCTCCGGGGACATGATGAAATTGGTCGGATACCCAAATAAAACAAGTACATCGAATAAGAAAAGCAAAATTATTATGAATATTCAAAGAGAAGAATGTTGATATTGTTGTGGACCTAAAGTAATTGACTGTCTGTATTTTCGAGGACATTTTCATTCACCTTTTCGAGCAAACAGAATAAGTTCCGGAATAACTCAATGTAACAACTATTGATATTTGCGAACGGAGTTCTTTTGTGAAGAATCTTTTAGAGTATTCACATAAAACATGCAAATGTATTCTAATACTAGCTTTTACCCGTGGTATTTCCCGCGTCGATTTCAGAAATTATCAAATACATTAATGGAATATTACATTATCAAAATGAAAAGTATACTGTGTGCTAACACAGACCGTGTCTAACTTCACACAAAGTACTTACAAGATAATATTATTATACAAACAAAAACACAAAACAACACACACACACCAACACTACACACCGTACACACACACTGTACACAGCTAGATGTACATTTTGTAATATTAAAAAAAAAAAAATCTTATTCTTAATATCAAAAGAAACAAAAGAAAATCACGGACATTATCCCGTGAATACTTTAAGTGTAGTGAAAAACTGTGGAAGTCTAAAACAGTGCATGTTCAACTTGTAGGCCAACCAAACTCCACACGGTTGATGCCGCCTGTAGTTCAGTAATGTCCCACTGGATCGAACTACAGGGATAAATAGAATATTGTTGGTCCGACCCACGTAATTTAAAAATCAATGGAGCGCCGTTCACGGTCTAATTTATATTAATTATAGTCAAGAGTTTATCAAAGGTCTATATAAAAAATATTGAGTTACTAGGTGATGGGAATTAAAAGTTACGAATGATTTTAATTTATGTAAAAATAAAGTCATCGTGCAATTTCCGAACGCAACGTTTGACATTTACCTTCTTACAACTGAGAAATGGAACGTCAGTGTCAAATTCATCTGTGGACATAGTCTGTGGATCATTCCTTTGTTTGTTTTTGTTCAACGGCTACGTGGAATACGGATAAATGCTATTTTATGCAATTCTACTACTAAATAATAAACAATAAGTTCGTGCCTTAAGTTAGGTTATAATCTTCTACCTTTCATATCTTTTTTCTCCCAACTTCAAAACCTACTTTCCAGTCGTTCTTTAACTATTCATAAGTTTCCACAATGTACGCTACACATATCACTGGGGCCCGAATTACATGCAATCTCACTCCTTTCATCAAAAATCCGGTCACTTTTTGCGTTAAAGAGTAACAAACATCCATCCATTTTCACAAACTTTCGCATTTATAATACTAAGTAAGAAGTAGGAATAGTCTGGATAAAATATTACTCTAGTACTCCAACAATACAATAATTCAAGCCTAGGTACAAAAGATTAATGAACATGTGGATATAAGAAACACACCAAAATAACAGACTATATACGGGTAAAATGGCGTCTACAGATTCTGTAGGAATAGGAATGAGAACTAGAGCATAACGCGCGTCATTATACTTCGCGTACAAAAAGCTCTGTCGAGACAACAGTGCCGTTCGCAATCCATTAGTACCCCGCACCAAATGATGCGGAAAGTTGACTTTTATGTCAGTTGGTAGAATCATATGGCGAGGCCAATGTGAGCGCTATTAATGCTGTGATGATTAATTATAACTGTGTAAATGAAACAGCAAAAGTGAAACTGTTGATACTCTTTATAGCTTACTTTGCTAAAGCCATTGGACAGTTAAATTACAAATCTGGGATTTATTTATTTATTTATTTGGTACACCAACAGCAATACATACTAAGAATTAATGTGAAACAATGAAAATAACATAAAAGTGCTGGTATGTATGCCTATTATAGGTATACGCAGCATTCAGCATAAGACAACAACATTTAATTTTTAAAATCTTAATAATAAAATTTGAATACAATATACTTCAAATAAAATTTACTTACTTACACTAAATGAAGTGATATGAATTATGATGATATATATACATAATTATGCATTATGAGTGTAATATCTAAAGATTACATTTTTTATACTACACCTGCTTGGAAAATACCTTGATACTTTATCAAATTTACGGTAGAAAGTACGTCATTGCATATCGAACAAATATGCGGGGAGAAAACGCATCTGAGCGGGAGAGAAAAGTGTATGAAAATCCATTTCTTATGTGGTTTTTCTTTTTTAATTTTGGGTAAGACTATGCGCCGGTAACCTAAATATCAAAAGCCAAAAAGTTTTTACAATGAGTTTTTATCTCCAAGTTCGCAAAATGACACTGGCCACTAGCTGTGTGTTGGATGGTGTCGGGCTGGCAGTGCGACCCTGCGGCGGCAGGATAAACAATTTGAAAAAAGAACATTAATGGAAAAAGTGTTACATTAAGCTTCACTAACTGCAATAATTTCAATATAAATTTCAATTAGTAAAGATTTCGTTTTTATTTTCCTCGTAGGTGTAGTATAGAGCACTATGTATCACTCGAGAGAAACTGCGATTCCCGATATCCCGTAATCGGTCACTTTCTCCTCTCGGTGAACAATGTACTATTGTTAAATGGTTGCGCAGTTATAAATGTGTTGAGTTGACAGAAATTAGTTATTTAAAGGTAAATTTGTGCTCTCCCGTACCTCAGAAACTGATCTTTTAAATTTGTTAAGGAAAAAACCGAATAAATCGGTTTCGGGATAAAACCAAATCTTGATCAAGATATTCCTTTTATCATTCTTAATTATCTTTCACATGATTTTGCGTTTAGTAATTAGTTCACAAGCCAGTCAGGCAAGCTTCGTAAATAATTCTAAGAGTTTAAAAAAAAAACTAATTAAAGTAACAACTAAAAGAATGTTTGTTTCTCATAAACTCGAGGCAACTGCCGCATAAAGTAAGAAATTTCAAAAATAGATAAAAAGTCAAGCAAGCTTCTTGATTGTGAAAAGTTTCCCAACGGATTGGTATCAGCTACCCTTTTTTCTTAAGAAAACAAAATTGTTTCTGTGTTTTTCAAAATGATAAATGATAAACGACGACGAAGCGCGGTGGGGAGGGGTCGGAGCGAGACAAAAACCTCGTCATTTTTTAAATTTGTATTTAACGTTTATTTTGTTTAGCCTGCAGTCTTTGTTTAAAGTACCTTTTATATATATTTTTTTTTTTTTTTGTTGTAATGTTTATGTTTCTTATGCTGTGTTTTGTTTACGTAATCTAAGTATTGGCTGTTTTATTTTAGTTACTAATTTCATTAGATACCACTGTATTGCCTTCCGTACGTTTTTTTCAAGGGTGACCACTGAAAACCAGCGCTGTGCTGTGGGCTCCCCATAGCACAGCATCATGCTGAGTGGTTTAACCTGTTTGTCGCACTCACGACGTGCTAGATGTCAACTTTTTCGTTTTTTTCTTGTTTCTGTTCCATACGTATGTTATATTTTAAACGTCTTAAAAGTTTTGTACATAATACCTATGTTTTGCACGTCATGTGCCTGTGGCAAATAAATATTTTTTCTTTCTTTTCTTTCTTATAAATGATAAATGATGTTTATTTTGCAAGTAGGTTTTTACAAACACTTTTACACGTCATTTTTTTAAACTAGATGGGGCCGGTGTTTCGTACCTGACTACTCTGAGAAGAAACAGCCGAAACAAACTCAGAGGTCATAGTCTCTTTTAAAGTCCAGACAATCTTGCTCAATTCACATGAGGACTATGCAGATTAGTGTCTGAGATGGTCTTTTGAAGAAAGAACCATACAGATTTGAGTGAACCTGTCCAGTCAGTGCAAGCATTTGTCAGTTAACGTGTAGCTCGACTTATAACTCAAGGAGCTCAACGAAAGCTTTAGAAGCTTTAAAAGCTTTAGTAGGTACTAAATTTAATGGTTAAGGAAACGACTAAAGGTAACGATCTTCTTCTTATTTTTCGTGTAGTTAGTGAATAACCTGCACCCCTAGCCAAGTTACAAACGTTTCGTATCGATTCTCTTTCTTCAATCGTAAACGCCTCGGCGTAAGCGATTGTAGAAAGCGCTAAATCGGTAGCCAAGTTGACACGACTGAGTCGTTCGCTCGTTCTCTAATGTCTGTAGAAAAAAACCTACACTTTAGGTATGGTGAGCGTTCCTACAAAAGAGTTTAGCGGTCAACATTGTAGAAACGATAACATTCTATTCTATCATTTTGAACGATGTAAACTTGTCTACGAATTTTCTATTCGTTTGTGTTGATCACGTGATTTAACACTTCAATACCCGCAATTACAGACACAATTAAAATAACAATGCACCGTGCCTCTGGAGGCACGGCCGGGAGCATACGGGTTAACGTTGAGAAGATGTCATTCCCATTTATTTAAATAGTTTTCTACTAGCGTTAACGATTGTAGATTGTCAACTTGGCTAGGGGTGCTGGTATTCTTAATGTCGCCCATGGGCCTCTTTCTTAGCTTAACATGCTGTCGAGAAATGTCTCTCATGCATATTTGGTTTCCTTACGCGATGTATTCCTTCACCGAAGCAAGTGATAATAGGCTAGTTTCCACCATCAATAAATTGCAAATCTATTTAGTCAGTCAGTTAAAGTATTGGAAAATAATGGACACGTATTTTTTGTTTAAAGCATCAAAATTCGGAAGTGGGGGTTCGTGACGTCAGAACGCACTAAAAATTATACCACGGTGCGTGACGTATTGAGAATTTTAAAAGGGTCGTATCTTCATCAATTTTGGTTTACGTAAGAAAATAAAAAATACGGGTCAATTATTTTTTGATAATCTAACTGACGGATTAATTAGATTTTTTCAGTTGTCAAGCCTATTATATGGCTTTTCGGATGTTAACATTTAAATATAGGTTTGGCTGAACTATTCCAACTATGCTCTAGAAATACTTCTGAACACGTGAAAACGTCTAAAGCTCGGGCAAAACTGAGGCAAATCCCGTGTGGGCGCGAGACGAATTTCTTACACGCAAATTCTATCAACTATTTGGAATGAACTAAGGAGCTGTTCAAACTGGCGCGCATAGAGACAAGATTTAAAAAAAGAATAAACAATCGACGATCATCGTCTTCCTGCCCTTGTGTTCTACTTGGGATCGGCGCATAACACGTTTTATTCTTCCATTTCTCTTTCTTTCTCTTTCATATCATTCCTCACACAATCAGTATGACGACTGACTAAAAAAAATATGATTCTGTTTAGTCCGTCAGTTAGGAGTATCGAAAAATATTGGATACGTGTTTTTTTGTTTTATCAAATTAATAAAAAATTACGAAGATAAAACGCGTCCAAGATGTGTGGGCGCGTCAAAGTGGGGGCTTGTGACGTCACTTTTCGGTAAAAAATGTACTCAAATGTCTCACACGAGTTTTCGACGCACTGTATTGTCTACATTTTTTGTTAACGTGAAAAAAGATCGTACGTGTCCAATATTTTTTGGAAATCTATCTGACGAACTAATTAGACTTTGCTTGGGATTCGCCTCGGTCCATCAAAGCTTACTTTTTTTAGTTGACGCACCGACACTAAAGTCAATATTACTGATAAAGTTCAATTTACTAATTCAGGTTACATAAAACTTTTAATTAAGTCTAGTCTAGACTTTCCTATCCATCTATCTCAATTGTCTCCTAAAACTTGACATAATTGACTTCAATAGTACATACAAGACGTTCTTGTCCTACAAAGTTAGATATAATACTAACAAAAGCATATAGTCGAAAAGCAATTCTTTCTCCAAAACTCGAGTTTCAGAGGTTTATTGAATTAATTCGGTTCTTGGACACTAGTGAATAGTTCTATGAATCAAGAAGTAATATTATGGAACTCTTTTATGAGGAAACTTTGAAGATGTGTGTATAGGTTATACAAACATGTATGAGACAGTGTAATAAAAGCTAGATAAAAATATTGTACTGAGATGACTCAGTGTCACAGACAGACAGATATCTCATATGAGGAACCTGTCTAATAAAAGTGTTTTGAAGAAATATCTCCTGAATTTTCTTGCTCTTGAGATAATGTTAGGAAAAGGTGTTTGTACCTAATTGTACACCCACATTTCGGCAGCTGTGTTAAAGTTCCATGTAATAGGGGGCGACCTTATTGCCATCAACCGGACTCAAATACAGACTCTGTGGCTGCTACCGAGAAATTCCTAATGGAAAAACCCAATTACACTTTTCCCGGCACGGAAATCGAACCCAGGAGTCACGCTTGCAACCAATATGCCAAACAATGCACTCAATTATTTATTCAATGATTTGATTTGAGAGTCAAATCTAATTGAGTGAGTTTATTGTACTTAAAATGTCACTTACGGGATATCTTCCGTGATTATTTATTAATTTTTGAGCTCCCGATATTTATTGTACTTTATACGATATTTATTGTAGTACATTGTACATTTTCACATACATATTTATTTAACACCTTTCTTTTTAAATCACGCCGGTGAAGAAGAAAATGCGTGTATTTTTCTGACATGAGAATGATTTTTATCTACATTCCTCCCTGTCTGGCCCAACGGGAAGTTAAAGTTTGTATGAAAACGAAATAGCGGACTACAGATACTAGTTTTTTATACAAAACGAAACAATCATAACATTTTTAACTGAAAAAAAAAACAACTTTCAGACAGCTGACTGTCATCGAAACATTTTTTTGATTTTGTACTACACGCAATATTCAGAATTTTCCTGTCGGTTTTAAACGGGAAAACTCCGGAAAGCCGGTACAGGTACAGTCAGGAGTACTTATATGTTTTCGTGCGTTGAAAACTTTAAAAGTGATTTTCTTCTAGTTTATTGATAGTATTATGAAATATTTTAAAAGAGAAACGTAGGAGTTTCTTATCTATTCTTCTCCATACGAATCTTAAACGTTTGCAAATAAGCAGCTAAATCTTTACTATGTTCGAAATGGTTTGACTATGACTTCTACGACGTTATTCTATGTATATTTCGGAACCCTTAACCAGTATTATGAAATAGGTCTTATCTCAAAGTGGCAACTGTCATTCCAAAAGAAAATCACTTTTGAATTTGGTTAAATAACATGAATATTGAAGACATATGACATCTACCAACCCGCAGTGGGCCCGCGTTGTGGATCATCCCATCCACTATCATAGAAAGGAGGCCTGTGTCCCAGCAGTAGGCAAATTATAGGCCGATTATACTTTTATAGGTATTTGTGCTCATGTCTGTGCGACTACAATGACGTCATGCCTGCGATGACAAGTTGTGTTACCGCCATGTTGGGTGTAGGCGTCGACTACAGAGAGATAATGAAGTACTTAACTTGATGATAAACCATTATGACTGATTAGTTCAAATAGTGTTTCTGACTAGAAATATTATAAAGTGGGCCTATAATCGTGTTAAGTTTAGCATAGGAGCTCTTAATGACTATCAACCTTCACATTACCTAATTTTCTTAAAAAAAAAAGTTGATGTAAACGTTTGGCCAAACTGAAAACCAAACCCGGCCAATGTCCGCAATCTACCTCCATCTTAAAACAGTGATAAGTAACCAGTCTTCCAAAATAAAACACCAAAAATGTTAGGTACTTTTAAAATGCAGAATTATAAACGTAAAAAAAGCACTAATTCATATCTGAAAACGTTACCACAGTCGTCCGATCTCGCGGTACGGCAATAAACTGGTAAATGATGTAAATTTCACATTATTTATATTCATTTAGCTACAAACGAATTCAGTTATACATTTTGTAATCGCGCCAGAACTACGTCTGGTTTTTACTCTTTTTAGAGAGTAAAAAGACGCTGTTTTTTGGAACGTTAAAAATTTATGGGGTCGTAAAAACTCACGCGAAGCTCGTTTTCATGCCAGAAGTGGGGTCTAGGTACGAATATGATGTTAGAATGTAACTTATCTGGAGACCTAAGTGATGTGTTCAGAATTATTGCGCTGTTACTATCAATTGGGTAGGCTGCGTGCCAATAATCGAGTGACGTATGCGGCCTTTATGGTGGCTCAAACAAGTTTGGTTTTCTTAAGCTTTGTCTTTAGATGGTCTTTGTCCCTTTTGCCTAGCCTTTACACAACTATATTGAGGTTGGCTTCCAATTTAACCGGTCGCAGCTGAATACCAGTATTTTACATGGAGCGACTGCCTTTCTGACCTACACAACCCAATTAGTACTGGATAATACAATACCCATTGGAAAGTCCCCTTGGATTGATTCTAACCCTCATTGATACAATCTAAACGTATGACAACCTCATCTATCGACTGACATGTCATATTAACGACCAGGAAACTCAAGGTTAGTTTGGAACAAAGGAATCCACTGATTCGTAATATACAAGGTACAAGCTAAAAGTATAATATTCCACATAATATAACATTGTATTTATTTCTGAGACCCTCTGAACGATATGTCGCTTGCTTATCATGAATGAATCAACTTCTAAAATAAACGCTGGCAGATAAATAATGGATATCTTCGTATTCTTTCGGATTCCATCAATCGATTTCAGGTGAAAACACACCATATCTCTATCGAACAAAACAAAACCATCTGAAAACAATACATTTACCGTGTTTATAAGAACTAGAATCAACAACTGGATGTCTATAAAATACACTGTATTTCGTGAAAAATCTGAAAATCTCAAATTCATCTTCTGAAAACCAAACATGAAAAATCTACCCCGTCCCGTTTCCATTTGCACTGAATATTACTTCTCCAATTTTTCGCCTACGCTTAACTACAACCCAGCTCAAACCTTTTTAGAGCGAAAAAACTATTATTTCGGTGGCAGTGTTCCGGTTTTCCACGGTAACAGCCGTCAGTCCCGGTACCCATTGTATCTCCTTCGAGACACCTGCAAAGCTGGAATAATAAAGAGTTTTACAACGTTTCAAAATGGGACTTTTTCTCGCAATTCAACCGCAACGTGCACTTAAGGGATTTGAATATCTTATATGGTACGTTTTATCTGTTTCACGCAACTCCCCGCTGAATGAATTCGTCTCAGCTTTTTAAGTTCTTAAACAATTCCTTTAACGTTTGGGTAAGCTAAATCGCAATAGCATTCATTGATAGTTCAGTCCATATAAATATTTAATGCTTCAGTGAAGTGAAAATGTTTTGCGAGAAAAGAATGTGCAATACTGGTGCTACAACAATGACATGGAAAAACAAAAAACGAAAAATATAATAAGCGTGAACATTCTTTCGTGCAGTCAAAGCATTGTTTGTTCCGCACCTCGTAGTATTTAATCTAATAAAAGAAATATTCGAAACGAGTTTAATTGTTTTATCTATCTATCAAAACAATAAAAACTATTTCACTGGTGTATATTAAAATGTGGGGAACTCGTCAAATGGAAATTTAGTTACGAGTCGAGTGGTTTGTATATTTTATTACGTTAAACTAGACTAAAGCGAGCGTTTGCAGTGCTGCGATTTTATTTTAAAACTGCTGTTGCCCGCGATCTTCGTCCTATATAAAAAGGCATCACCATCATCATTTCAGCCGAAAGACGTCCACTGCGACATAGGCATACAATTAACGAACCACCAGATTAAGCAAAATGTAACGGCAAAAAAAACATTTTTCATTGCCAAAATTAGTAAATGATCACCAAAATTAATCCCCATATCGTGAAATTAGAACAAAAAAAATTTTTTTAGTTAATGTCCACCAGAAACAACTGTTTGCTCTTGCATTTGAGTGGAGGCAGACCCGATCGACGCGGGGCTCCTACTTCTGAATGGTTTATAAAAAAATAACCACGAAGGGTATGGCGGGGTCTATTCGCTAGCTTCGCTCGCCCATTCTTACCTAATCTATCCGTGTCGGGTTGCCCCAAGTCGGCCTAGGCAAAACTAGTTTGTCATCAACCACCTCATTACAATTTGGTGCTCAATTTATATTTTAGGTGATAGATGTTAGTGGTCATAAAGTTATTTTTGGTGGTCATTATATTTTCCCCGTAAAAAAAATATCGGATTCTGTTAACAATTTCAAGGATTTAATTTTTTTCTGCAAAATAAAAGTAGGCAGTTACTCCCTATGACATCAGCCACCAGTAAGTCTCGTTGCAACACCTTTCTGTTACATGCTATCATTCATCTTTTCCCTATCATAATGAATGCCTCATTGAAAGCGCTCCTTTGGAGTTTTGAACGAACTATAATTAAAATTCCTAGTAGTGTGATAATACATAAGCAATCATTTGGGTGTCGTTTTAGTAAAAACTGACATTGGTATTTCTTTTCTCTATGCTTTGTTATTAAGAAACATGTACCTTTTTCATATCTACACAGTGCACCTTTTCGCAAGCGAAAAATTATTTTAGAAAACATCTGTAAAATTGAAATTCCCTACAAATGAGTGAAATAAGAGTGCAACAGAGAACTTGGTACTTTTTTGAGGTTCTGAAAATAAGTCAAGTAGAAAATTCTAGAAGCAAGTTCTGCTTTCCGTTTCCCGGTTCGTGTACGGCTTTTAATTTGTCTGTCGTTACGGCAACTTTTATTACATGCTTACCTACTTATTTGTCGGAGCATTTCGTGTAAATACTACTCGGAAGTGTAATAAAGTTCGTGTTTGAAGGCACTCTTTTCGTTTAATCATAAATGTCTCAAATGTACTCAGATCATACATTATTACTTTTTTTATCTACTGCAAGATAGTTGAAAATTGTTAGGTACGGATATAACTTGTACTAGATTTTCCTACATTTGTTATGCATGACTAAGTAGGTACCGAGTCTTTCAGAAGAGCCATATTATGCTTCAAGCAATACGTAGGTACAAATTAGCGTGTTAGAAACTTTTCAACAACCTTTCTCAATCTCTAATTAAACAGCTAAATCGCATTAGCAGAGGCGTAATGTTTATTATTTATATAATTTCCTTCACTAGCCAACCAACAATTGTTTACACTGTAAATATTTTTAGTTTTTTTTTTATTTGTGCTTACGGTAATTATGTTTTTTGTGTTTTTTTTTTTACTATTGTAGTAATTGTTGCTGAAATCGTTTAAAAAATGTGGGTGTGACACTTACATTTTAGACTGTTACATTACATACGTCACTGTTATCCCGAAAGGGTCAGGCACATGTTTGCCTAAATATTACACCCACATTTTATTACTGTAATTTTGACTCCCATGTAATACACCCACATTTCACTACTGTAATTTTAACGCCCATATAATACACCCACATTTCACCACTGTATTTTTGACTCCCATGTAATAGGGGGCCGAGCCTATTGCTATAAACTGGGCACAAATCCAAGACTTCGTGACTACTACAGAGAAATTCCTGATTTAAAACGTTAATTTATTTATTTCGGAAAAACAAACAATTGTACACTATATTATTATGTTACAGTAAATATTACAACGTATAAGTAGGCTAATCCACGACGTTTTCAAGATACAGTTTAGACAGTATTTTAAATAACAATAACGTACATTTATAAAAAGACAAAAAAGTAATAATAAAATAAGAAAGAGATAGAAAACGTACATTAGATGACTAAAAGTAAAAAAGTAAAAATAAAGATTAACATTAATATTTGTATAAATAGTTTACAGTTTGTTGCAATGTTTATATTATTTGTGTCTATTCAATAAATCATTTACCCTTTCTTTTGCCTTCGCCCCGTAAACCGTTGTACGCAGTCAGATGTAGTCAGTAGGTACCGTGACACTGACTGATGTGTTTTTAGTTAACCAAAACTGCAATTTGTAACTGTTTCAAAAGTTAAACGTTAAGATTTTTATTTTTTGTGGTTGTTAACTGCGATTTTGTTCGCGTTACGGTTTAAGTAATTTTATTCTGATTTCAGCTGTGAAAAGCCGAACATTTTTTGCAAGAAATTGCTGCAAAATGTTTAAGTTTAATCTTTCTGTATTACCAGAAACTGGTTTAAAGTAACGACGTATATTTATTACTAGCTGACGTCCCGCGGTTTCACCCGCGTAGTTCCCGTTCCCGTGGGAGTATGGGAATAAAATATAGCCCATAGCACTCACGAATAATGTAGCTTTCTACCAGTGAAACAATTTTTAAAATTGGTTCATTACTTCCAGAGATTACTCCCTACATACAAACTTACAAACAAAATGTTACCTCTTTATAATATTAGTATAGATGAAAATAACATTTCCTTTGGAAAATAAAATTTTAAAGAGTTTAAGTACTTACACAATTAATAGATCTATGGTACATGAAACAAGTATTTCATTCAGATTTTGACTAACGAATCTATCGTGTAAAATAAAATATGTGTCTGTTAACTAACAAGTACATTATCAGTTAAGAGAAGATAACCCAATTTTAAATGGTATGGGATTTTTAAATGGTAAATAAATGAAAAAAAAAAAAAAAAAAATATTTCGTAAAACTTATGTAATGAGCGATTATTATTTTTAACAAAAAATATTATTATAGTGAGTAAAATATTGGTAGGTATTTAGCCGAACCCAAGCCCTATATTTTTCTAGGACCAAATTCTGTATAATAATATAGTTGTGTTTTTACATTACAACAACGGTCACTGATCACAAACAGTAGATTTACTAGTGAATTATGTTAGTTAATAGTTACGTTATTTTGTATAGGGTAGTTTGTTGTTTTCTGCCCAATATTCTACCAACTAGTTCAAATATAAACAATGTCGACTAAGCCTTAAATGTTATTTTATTGTTCCAGTGTTGGATTTAGATAGAAACAAACTTTTCAGTTGTTATAAACAGGTGGTCTAGTTGATCGTTTCGTTGATTTTGTTGTAAATAAGTTTAGACGTCAAACAAGCTTTAGTTAACAATAATTAAACCACACCCACGTTTACCCCTCTGCATAACATTTCCGGGAAAACCAGGCGCGATTTTACATCATGTTTTTAAATTTAAAATACTTAAGTACTAAACGTTTGGAAAAGGCCACAGTTGAAGGGTTCAATTAGAAAAAAAAATGTAAGAGAAAACCGGCCAAGTGCGAGTTGGATTCGCGCACCGTAGGTTCCGTGTAATCTTGTAGGTATTTTGTTATTAATCTACATTCGTTACTACATACGTTTTCAGATTTTCCCTTCATATGTGCTGACATTGCTTCTTACAAAATTTCGTGATTCTAGGTCAACGGGAACCACCCTATAGGTTTTCCACACAAAACCTATAGGGTACTTCCGGTTGACCTAGAATTGTCAATTTTAGTTAAAAGCAAGGTCTTACAGCACAATAACAAAACAAGAACAATAAAAAAGTTGAAAATTAAGGTAAATTTTGGTACTTACAAGTTTTCGCGAAAATCTAAATTTGCCCATATCTTTTATCGTGTTGACTCAGGAACTTGATTTTTATACACCTAATATGTAGATACTACAGACTTCAGTGTTTGGTATATATCAATTTGCTAGGTCCACCAATTCCTGAGAAAATTTGTGGTGACACACGTACATACAGACGGACAAGAGAGTGATTTGTTTGACCTGATTATTTTTTTTTTGTCATTCCACGTTTCAATAATTGTATATTTCAATGGGCCCCGCCGGCCTCCAACTGCACTTGTTTTTTTGCTTTTCAGTCAGATTGTTTACTAAATTAACTTACAAAACTCTGCTGGATTCTTGAGATAGTTCTCAAGAATCCACAAACTAAACAAAACCGGCCATCAGGTACAAAATCAAATGCAGAAGAAACCTTCTTATTTTGTAGGGTTCCGTGCCTCAAAAGGTAACACAAAACACACAAAATTTCGCTGGTATTGATGGTTCAATACAAGCCAAATTTTGTGTTTACTAAACGAAATATTTCACGAATCCTTCTGTGTTTAACTCCTGTGAAAAGCGACAAATATCCGAGAAGTTAGATGTATAGATCTTCTATTTCGTAATATCCGGCGTCTCTTGCCAGACAGATTGAAATCGCAAATAGCACATTTTGATTGCTGTGCAATGCTTTTAGTTAATTAGAACTGTTCGTATCAGAGCAGGATTCTATCTATAAATAATAGATCGATACAATGCTGCTGACAATTTTATACTAGTGGTCCAAGATCGACCTTACTTATTTTCTCACGAACAAAATGTGTGGCATCAAGTAGTATTACTGTGAACGTATGCATACCAGCTAACTTGTGCCGACGGCCAATTTTTATACAAAACAGGACATGTGTCAACATGTCCTGTTTTGTATAAAAATTGGCAAAATTACAACAGTCGGGACCCATTAAATAATCTAAGACTAAAATCATTACATCCAATATGGGTCCCGACTGTTGCAGTCAATATGTCCGGTCTCCTGAACTTGTTTTTTCTTTTCAGTTCTTATCGGTTTTTTTTATATTAGTTGCTAAAGTTGCGTAAAAATAATGCTATTTTTTCTTAAAGCCTGAGTGCTGATTTTTATATAATTATGTTACAGAGAATATTGTTAAAAACTAATAACCAACACTGCCTGACACCGCCCGTTGATGGAAATTTCTGCCAGACGCTTTTAAGCGCGGAAAAAATAACGTGAAATATCACGTCAGTCTATTTTTTTTATATTTTGATACTCAGAGGGTTTTTATAATAAGCAGTCAGAACAATTGTAGGGTCGCAATTCATCATTTTTGTATGAGTTCAATAAACATGCGCTCATACAACGACATTTTAATTGTGTCTGGGGGATGTTTCTCCCAACTATGATTGGTCTGACTTAAAATAAGTACTGAAATGATTTCCTTAGTATCAAATATAAAAATTAAGTCTCGGACTATCGGTAAAATCACATATTCTTTTTAGTGCTTGGCAGAAATTTCTGGCGACCTGAAGCATTTGGAAGTGTTAATAATATTTTTTTAACAATCTTCTTTACAACATATTAAAAAATCAGCACTCGGCCTTTACGAAAAAAATATTATTTTTCGTAACTTTAGCACCTGATAATTATCTAAAAATTGGCCTCCGGCACAAGTTAGCAGGTATGCATACTTTCACAGTACACACTACTTGATGCCACACATTTTGTATATGAGAAACTATGTAGTCTGGCGGCCCTGGGATCTTGCCATAAAGGTAAATAATTATGTTGTGGAGCTCGTGGCTAAATAATAACTGCTGTACGGGCCGATCTTCAAAGTAAAGCCGCAATTGCCATGGATGGGTGACCATCCATACCGAGTTTCTTCCGTGCCTTGGAAAGCACTATGGACACACACACACATACGCACACACCATACAGGCATATGTATAAACGTAAGTAAGTCAAAAATAAAACCCAGTTGGCAATAGGGAATTTGCATACTTTTTTTTATTTTTATTTCGATACGGAATGTTAAATTACTATAAAAATAATGACAAAAAGCGAAAACAAGACATAAATCGGCCAAACAACACAAAAGTTAAACTTTTGTTTCTATCTCTTTCTAGATAAACGGAATTGTCATTGTTGAAATGTCGTCGATGTAGAGAATGACGTCGATCGCTGTATCGGATCTCTCTGTCTAATCAGCAGTTTCAAATGCTTATAACTTAGTATTTTTTATAGATATTAAAAAAAAAATTGCTTTGCTATTTCTGATGTCAATACGCTTTGTTTAGACTGATAAAAAAAGTCATGACTCTCGTGCCTTTCATTGCTACCCCAGTAGGCAACCATAAATTGTACATACGAGTCTAACAGTACGTTAAGTTGGTCCTGGCTGTCATTTGTAGATCTTTGACAGTCTTTACAGGTAGTGGCTCGAAATTCTACAGATATTCTTACCAAGGGCTATCGTATTACCCGGTACTAGCTGGGTTAAGGACGTCAATTAAGCAGTCGCTCCATGTAAAACAATAATAGTATATTAGCTGTATCCAGTTAGACTGTAAGCCGCCCCCAACATAGTTGGGAAAAGGCTAGGCAGATGATGACTTCCCACAAATAAAAACATTATGACAAGCGAAACCGCAGCAGCGACTAAAGTGACAAAACCCAACATTCTTGCAATATCTAGGACGAACTTTACCTAATAGCTTATTCCGGAGTATTTAACGCAGATAGATGCATTCAGCAATTACGTATGTTAATAGACACTGTTACATACTGCTTTTGTGCTGAACAATTGTGTTCAACTCAAGCCGTTTATGTAATTCACAATCTTAACTTACATTTAACCACTTTACTTGGGAAACTTTGTAGTTTTTGGTTGTAATATTCGTACTATATGTTTTGAGACCTAAAAGCTCTACTATAATGCGCAAATACGTCTGTAGAGGGCCGTTGGACCTAGACCTAGAAGGAGTATTAAAGATTAGCCAGGAGGGATTATACCGCCTCGTTCATACAGGGTCCTGCGTTCGATTCTCGGGTCGGGCAAAGTGTTATTGACTTTTTTTCGCCTTGTCGTCGTTTTGTCGTTACAAGTAGTCAGTGGCTCTAAAGTCTGACAACCAGTCGTACCAAGGGGTATCGTATTACCCAGTACTAACTGGGTTGTGGAAGTCAGATAGGCAGTCGCTCCATGTAAAATACTAGTATTCAGCTGCATCCGGTTAGACTGGAAGCCGGCCTCAACATAGTTAGGAAAATGCTAGGCAGATGATGTAGGGGATACTTAAGAACAAATTCTCTAACAAACTAGCTAAAGTAGAAATGACACCAACGAACGCGTTTCTCAGACATTTTAGTTTAATTATTCAAACTGACCTACGACCACGCAAGACAAAGTTCCTGAAAATTAATTGGGAATGTTCCAAATTGCAGAAGTTTGCATCAAGAATTTGAGAGTGACTTAAGTCATAAATGTGACATGATAGTGTGTGATATCTTATAAGTTTAGCTCCGATTATATTGCTGAGAAACTAGTGTTTTGACTCAATGCAATGATCAGTTTTGGAATGATTTGCGTATGTCACAGTCTCCCCTGATAAACTGGTTCGGTTACTTTGCCAATCACGACAAAGTCAGTCATACTATTACAGATGATGAAACATTAAAAAAAAATATATTGACATAAGCTATCGACAAGTTAATGTCAAATTTAATCCTGTCAAACTCATTGAAAGAACACGAAACGCTTTTGAAAGAGCTACGAGTAATGACACTATTTTGCACCAAATCGGGACACAAGTGAACGAATAAATCAGAATGCAGTGTCTTTAGTTAAACTAAGAACAAACCAAGCTACGTAAACAAATTCCGCCAGCAATCAAAAACCAGAACCAAATCAGGCTTGCATTCGTCTTGGCTCAAATCCAGACGTCAATTATTCGATACGAGAAGTGAGTAACTTCGGCAATTATTTCTCATTGCAAGAACACCTTAACGAGAGCTCAGGTGCGATTCGAGTGACTCTTGAAGCCACGACCCGCAGTTTTTGGCGCTGGGTTCCGCACTCCAATTTATAGTGAACAGCTCGGGTGATTAACGTTGAGCTGGAGAGCTGCAGATGTTTATTGTTTTATGTAAATCCTGCTGTTTTTTATGGAATAAAGGAAGGCGAGAAAAATAGGGACTTTTCTTACGTTCGGAAATATTGTGACTGGAATTTTGTGTGGTTTGTTTTTGTCGGGATTATTTGAGTAGTTCTGAAAACTCTGTGACGTGTGCAATGTTAGATTCTTCTTTGAACTTGTAACAAATCTACTTGCTCCTATTGAATAAAAGGATAAGCAGACTTGTTCAATTTAAAATTTAAGAGTGTAGATATATAAACAAATAAAAAGGATGATGAATAGTATTATGCATGGTGAATATGAAGCGTAAGTATAGCATAATACTATAAACTCTTGTTACTTGCGTCTTCCGAAATGTATATTTTTCCGTCTGATTGAATCGTGACAGAACGTGGATCAAATGTACATTAAGTATTTTATTTTTGAAAGTATTTTTAAATCTAGAAATGTACGGAAACCATTCAGCTCAAATTATTTGATGTGAAATACAAAAGTTAAGAATTAGCACGTGTGTACATGTATTTTTCTCCCTCTTACAATAATATCATTGCATGGTTACTTAATGCGATAGTGTGCACAATAGCAATAGGTATATATTAAGTTTTGTAACTAATTACAAAAACTGCATTTTTTGTGAACTCACATCAAAGACAATGTAATAAATTAACGTAACGTAATTAGATATGAGGCTGAGAGTGTGGAATACATACGTCAGTAACGCTTTACCTGTTTTTGTCTTTTTTTTAGTAGAATAATCTTCATGGATACCCTCTATCTGGGGCAGGGTTACGTCCGATTCTAATCTACTAAAAACCCACTGAAACTCAAACTCAAAGCATTTATTTCAATTAGACCATTATGGCACTTTGGAAAGTCAAAAACAAAAAAAAAAAAAACTACAGTCCCAGTCACAAGACATAATAACTTGAGAAAGTACTGTAGTTGCCCATTCCCTAGCGTAGATCTCTATGGAGGAGAACGGTCAAGAAACTCCATGGACACTCTTTTATCAAAATCACTATGCCAGTTACTACCATGTTTCCAGGGCCCGGGAGATACAAGTACATTCGCGTGCACCTCCGACTGGGTGGCGCCCCACCTAACAAAAAAAAATTAAAAAAAATCCGCATTAAATGTTCCTTCCCTCTATTAACCTACTTCTATCTTCATCTAACTTAAGTATGTTGAATATAAAGTGATCACGATTAGGCTATTGAGTTTGATAAAGTTCGTAAAAAGGGTGTAAAAAGCCTCTTTACGAAGCCGAAAGGCACTTGTTCTCCCCGTCATTGCGGTAATCTTTTTGTTCTACACCATACCTGGAAAACTTCTGGTTACGGAGATATTGGGGGTCAAAGTTCCAACTTTTTGGCAAGTTTTTTTTATAATAGTTTTTAATGTTCGATTTCTACTTTAAGCACCTCCACGGCCCCCGTACTATTCAATCCATCCATCAGCACAATGTTTTGAATTTATCGCCCCAAAAAAAGAAGTCGTTTCCTAGCAATAATTTTTGCGTAAAGTTACTTAGTTTGATGTACAGAATGCTTGGTTGACGGCTTCGTGATGAGGTTGTTTACACCCTGTATAAAAGACGTTTGCTGACATTCATATTGTGTACAGAAATATTATTATTATTTTTGTCTATGTTATTTCAGGTCACTTGAAATAAAAGTTCTTCGTCATATTCAGACGCCCACTCTGGCTCAATTAAGTCCAGTGTTTATTTTCTATTGTGGGCCATCAAAAGAGTTTTTATGTGAAATTGATACCATTTCTATTTATACAGACATTGAGTTGAAATATGAGACAAAAATAAATCCGAGACATAATACTTTTGCTCGACCTTCATTTATCTTAATGGTATGGTACCTAAATATTGAAAGAATCAGTCCGAATAACAAGGTTATTATAATTATGTTCAATTGAATCATATAATAATATCTCTCTTTGAATAAAATCACTTAATAACATAATCGCCAGTTGCCAGTTATGTTTAGGTCGCATTTAATAGGGGGCGAGCCTAATGCCATCAACTGGCGCAAGTCCAGGCTCCGTGAGTGCTCCTGAGAAACTCCTAATGGAAAAACCCAAAATCACTTTGCCCAACCTGGGAATCGAACCGAGGATCTTATGCTTGGCAGTTGCGCTTGCGATTCTACACATAAGAGGCAGTCATCTTGGAATAGCTTTCCTTAAATATTTTAACTTTAGCCTACTCGTAATTTCTCTCCTAATTTATGATCTGATTTTGAACGAATATTACGTATGCACCTTCTAATGGGAGAATACAAGCTAAAACATATTAGCTTGTATCCTCCCATTAGAAGGTACAATGAAGTCCTTATTTTATTATTATTTTATAACAAGACTAGTTTCTGCAGAATATTTCGAGTGAAGGTTCAAAGATTATGGTCTAATACCTACTATCGAAACTAACGATATTGAGATAAAATAGGTTTTTTAGCTCATAGACGAGGCAGAGATAAATTATTCACCAATGTAGCTTTTATCCGAATCCGTTGAAGGTCTAAAAGATGAAAAAACAGTCAGACAAGATATACTTTAAACAATGTCCCATAATGTTGTAGTGTCCAAAAAGTTAAAACACCTGCACTTCAAAGGACCCACAAATTATGTACATTTTGTACGAACTCGAAAAAAAAAAGAACTTTCACATACATAATAGGAGTATAACATATTGAGAAAAACAACGGCTACCCGCCTTCCCCGTCTAACTAATTATCGATAAGTTTATTAATAGGTCCCAAGACCCCAGCACAGTATCAATACGTTGAAAACAAATCAATTCACCCCATTCAGACCCTCAGGGCTACACATCTACGCAATATTATTTGATCTCATTAATTAAGTGGGCTCAATGCCCCTTGTGTCAAGAATAAGTTGTGGATAGCTAAGTTGCAAGTACCATAGACTAGGAAATCTATGTAGAAGGGACGCTTATGGTCCTTCAATTGTTCGTGCGCCGCACTACTTGTCTATGACTTGTACTTGACCGCTCTGCAAATATAGAGTCGTTAATTTTGTCAAGCAATGGGGTAGATGACACACTAATTAATTGACATACTTTTGAGATCTGTCAAAACGCGGTTCTCTCATAGATCTTGTATGGCAATAGCAAACTGTGACGTCACTCTTTAGTCAACTCAATGACTTAATTTATTGATTTTATTATTGATTTCATTAATTGATTTCAAAACAACCTCAACCTCTTGGGCCTCATCAGAAAGCTTAAAGTCACCCAAAGGGCAATGGAGAGGGCTATGCTCGAAGTTTCCTTGCACGATCGAATCAGAAATGAAGACATCCGCAAGAGAACCAAGGTGACCGACGTGGCCCGAAGAATTGTTAAACTTAAGTGGCAGTGGGCAGGGCACATTCGCTCGCAGAACGGATGGCCGATAAGGCCGAAAAGTTCTGGAGTGGCAATCGCGAACCGGAAGACGTTGCGTTGGAAGGCTTCCCACTAGGTGGACCGTTGACCTGGTGAAGGTTGCGGGAATCCGCTGGATGCGAGTCGCACGGGACCGAACAATGTGGCGACACTTGGAGGAGGCCTATGTCCAGCAATGGACGTCTTTCGGCTGAAATGATGATGATGATTTCAAAACAACTAAAAATCTAACTTGGCAATTAATTGAAAATAAATCGGGTTTTCAGGCCTAAAATAAAGTGTTTTTTTTAGATTCGTGTCTTGGAATTATTGTTTTAGGGTGTCATCTACCCCATAAATCGAGTCAGAACTCAGAATGCGTTACTTGTAGGGTGCTATTGCTGACGGAATTTCAATTTGTATAATTATATTTGCTAGTTCCGATCTAATACAAATTGAAATCCAAATGAAGTCCAAAATAGCACTAGGCCTTCAGGGTTGCGGTCAATCGACGGGGGTGTGTCGACCAGTTGATATAGATTGCCTCAAAAAATAACTGATGATGATGATATTTCTTTCTCTCTTTCCATGAACGTATTTCAGAAGCCACTATTATATACCAAAGCACTATTATATACCGAAGCACTATTACATACCGGAGCACTATTATATACCAGATCGATTTGAACGCAATCTAATTGCAATCTTAAGACTAGCAAGCAACGGTGCAATTCTGACTGGACACCGTACTTCCCAAAACTGTAGGCTCAAGACTCGTTTGGACCGTAAGTTTTACTTCTACCAATTCTTATTCTATGCCAGTACTTGCTTGGAAGTCCAAGATTTAGTGAGGACGCCCCCACCACGTGTCGCTAATGTCTGTTACTTGCCACTAACTTTACTACTTGTATAAATTATAAACACGATGAGCTTGTGGTCTGATTTTGACAGTTTCGTGGTGGTGGTAAATAGTTTTAAGTCGAGGGAGGATTTACTGCAACAACTTCCAATGTTGCTGGTTGTTTGGGATGTCGGCTTTGTAAAGGAAGTTGTCTCATTTTTAACCGACTTCAAAAAAGGCGGAGGTTATATGTTCGTGTGTATGTTTTTTTTTTTTTTTTATGTATGTTACCTGATTTCTCTCCCATTTGTAGACCGATTTTCAAAATTCTTTTTTCATTTGATAGAATACACTCCTGAGGTAGTCCCATTTTAATTTGGTGAAGATCTGATGCTGACCTTCGGAGATATACAATGGAACTCTTCAAAAAGAGACGGCAAATCTGTTGTGATAGCTCCAATCGGTTGGATGTTCATTGTTTATACAATATCATGACGGAACATCACGCCTGTATGCTCTGAGGGGGTACGCAGAAGTGTAAAATTTACCTGATTTCTCTCCCATTTGTGGACCGATTCTCAAAATTCTTTTTTTATTTCAAAAAGGATACTCCTGAAGTGGTCCCATTTTAATTTGGTGAAGATCTGATGCTGATCTTCGGAGATATACAATAGAACTCTTCAAAAAGGGACGGCAAATCTGTTGTGATAGCTCCAATCGGTTGGATGTTCATTGTTTATACTATATCATGACGTAACATCACGCCTGTATGCTCTGAGGGGGTACGCAGATGTGTACAATACACCCAGATTTCGACAGTTAGGTATGTTTGCGAATGGATGGAATAAGATTTTATTGGCCTGTCAGAAGTATTGTGAGAGGAATTTATGAATGTGACAATGACAACCTTTTTTTATGATCAATTTTACTTCAGTTGTATGGTAAAATTTCATGTATGTTCACCGATTTCTCCTCCATTTGTGGAGCGATTCTCAAAATTCTTTTTTTATTTGAAAGAGTATACTCCTGAGATGGTCGCATTCAAATTTGGTGCAGATCTGATGCTGATGTCTTCGGAGATATACAATGGAACTCTTCAAAACTAGGTGGTAATTCAGTCGTGATTGCTGTAATCGCTTGGATGTTTATTGTTTATACAACATCATGACGTAACATCACGTTGTATGTTCTGAGGGGTACGCAGATGTGTACAATACACCCAAATTTCGACAGTCTAGGTATGTTAAGGTCCATTTATTGGGGATAAGCCTATTACCATGACATGTATTGTTAAAAATGTAAAATAAATTCATAGCAAATATTTGTAGGATATTACAACTAAAAATGGAAAAATAAAAAGCTTCAGAAGTCGGTGACAAAAAAAAACTAAATGAATCAAAAAAAGGTCACCGACTTCTGAAGCTAAAGTTATTTTTCACTTTTTTGTGTTTTTTGAAGTCGGTTTTATTTTTTTGCAAAAAAGTTTTTTTATTAATAGCGGTAGTTCAAATGTTTTCCGAGTTTATTACATTGGAGATGAAAACTACATAATAATAGATGTTGTAATTAAAATGTACAAACTAAATTATATATTTATTAGTGGCGTTTAAAAGACGTACGACGAATTTCATTCTACATGAAATAAAGTGTCCTAAAAGTAGATGATACGAGTAATATTTGGAACAGTTAACCGATTTTTTTTATCATTAGTAGTAACAATTCGATATTGATAGCGCCTTCTGTCGTAGCATTAAAGATGATTGTCGCAATGTAAGTATTACCACTAGTGATGTGCGCTTTCTACCAATATACAGGGTTAGTTTTCAATGACCCGCCGCCAAAATTTAAAATTAAGATCTAGATATCAAACTAAAAGTGCATTTTAAATTTGATTGTCGAAAAATGTAAAATAAAATAATAGCTTTAATTTTAATATGTCTTAAAAATTTCCTAAATCATAAACCTAGTAAGAATCAATGCATTTGTGTGCGTGCATGCATCGCCAAATTTATGTGTGTGCTAACTGTTACTTAGCTAGGTTGTTGAACTGAATTGTGCTGTTGCAATATCCACACGTTCGCTTTTGAGTGGTGCACAGGAATTAAATTTTATTTAATTATTTTTTTAATCGAAAATATTATCGATTTTGTATAAACCATCTCTGAAAATTAGGCCAGTCATTGAAAACTAAACCTGTATATGAAGGTATATCAGAAAACAAAAAAAAAGTTTTTGTTAAAGAAAAACATTTCAATCAATTTATCTACAAATTAGAGGAAACTATCATTAATCATCCGTCTCTCAAGATAAAACCAGGAACTGAACGGAAGCAAATTACAAAAACATCAGTCACCATACAAATTATTTACGAACTCATGAATCACTATGTATGACTGCATACTTGTATCTATCCGTACTTGGAAAACAGGACAGGCGGCTTATCAGGCTCTGATAACGTAACATTCTTTGTACACAGGCCCTTTATTTTAGGTTAGGTGTTGATATCGCGTTGTAATCAATATCATGAATTAAAAATTTGGAGCATGAAAAAACTAAAATCTAAGCGCCACTATCACTAGGTACCTGTTTGGACATTTCGAGGACTTTGGAACAGTTATTTTTTTACAGAAGAAGAAATAGTGAATACGTTATTAGAATATTACGTGAACTTCTCATTATTAAAGTTCATCGCATAATGTGGAAAATTCAAGAAAATTCCGAGAACTCAGTACTATTTTCTGAAAACACATTTTGCGCGATTCGTAAATGTCAGTAAAACCTTTCATTTCATGATCATTTATAATTAGTTCTATAATTAAATAACAGGTATTCAACGAGGAATATCATTGCCAAGTCTACTTATAAAAGTATAGGTATTTTAAACCTCAATAGGTGTCGATTCTGTTGTGCACAAATTAAACTTAATTTATGCTATTAGGCAGTGCGAGACAAGGACGGCTATAGCTATGAACTAAGTTAGAGATGTTAAACTAGTTTATGCCTTGGGCTTCACCGTGTTTTTAGTCAACATGTTTTTACGTGCACCTTTCATTTGTATGGAAATATTAGTTCCAACTAAATTTGACAGCCCTAAATTACGTCCGTCTCTTTCTCGTTTTATTAGAGAGTAAAAGATAGCAATAGCCTAAATTAAGTTTAGTTTGTGCACAACAGGATCGACACCAATTCTTTTTTTGCTATAGATATATTATTAGTACTTAACATCTTACCAAGGACACTAGTGCTAAAATACAACCTTGTAGGAGCCTGTTAGAAAAACACTATGTCGGGCGTTTTTGGGTCACTAATCTGTGTTAAATTCATTGCTGTACGACCTTCGTCTAATAGATAGTTGAGATAAATATAATAAAATTAGAAACAAATAGTGTATGCATGTCTATGGGTCAAGATAACATTTGACACTTTATCACTGATATCCAAAAGACTGTCAATACCTATGGAAAAAGCAAGAACAAAAGAGATAATATTTGTGTACAAGAAAGTATACTTATATACCACACAAATAATTAACCCACGTTACTATTGGATCCATCTAGTTTTATTAGTCTGAAGTCAATAAAGTCATTAACTAATCCACGAATGATTTAGTTAGCTTTAATATTAAGGTAGAATACTACCCAAACAGTGTAGGATCATTGGTCCTTTGGCCAATAGGTCATTTGGCCCTGGTGACCTGTAACACAGGCTTCTTCGAAAACCTACTTAAGGCACCAGTCTCTTCCAATGGTGGAATATTACTTTGTCAAAAACATTGTTGATTTTTATGTACCTACCAATATTGTGAAGAGAGAATAAATGACTTGAATTGAATTGATTGGTATTTTTCATAGTTGTGGGTACAAAAAACAATGTAGTTATACATTATCTAGTCTTCTTCGTTGACCAACTAGCCATTCATTACATTGCTAACAAACTGTCCCGTTCATAAATTATTGAAACAAAAATTACCAGGCTCATAATTAAAACTTATCGCGTTTAAACCTATAAAATATATGAGTCATAAATCCCTACTTACCCGTTACTAAACGGTGCATGAAAAATGTCACAAACTAGCAATACTGAACGAGTAGCTTGCGTGCTAATCATTGTCCATCGCAGTCACTGAAGAACATAATTGAATGATGGTTATCATTCAATTATGTTGCGCTAAATTTGAGATATAAAGGTCTACGTTCGGTTGAACGTAGACCTTTATATCTCAAATTTAGCGCTACATTTGTCCTAATTACATTTAGTTCAGACTTGGTTTAGTTCACGCATTGGTATTTCACAATAGGTTCGCGTATCAAATTCTCCGTATATAATTTTATTAGTAATTTCACAGTGAGTCATACGAGTATATCAAAGCGCGCTCACTCACTAAACAAACGTGACATGAAATAAAAGAACCTAATTCCATTACACTATTAACGTAACGTTCGCAAATCGACACCCAAAGTAATTTCAAAGCTCCTTTCTAGAAAATAAAACGGAAAATCGAACAACGATTACAATTTGCGCAATACTCACCCACAATACGACGTTGAAGCAAAATAATGTGTACTTGATACAATAGATCTGGGACTCCAGTTTGCCCACCACTGGGCCTTTGCCCTCACCCCTACCAGCTCCGGCCATCGCACTTCAAACACACTTAGTACCACAAACAAATTTATATTGAAACACTAAAACAGTGTTGACCATACACGGTCTCGATCGAATCGTAACTGCTAACTTATCGTACCAGATAAACGTTAGCTAGGTTATCTATGTTTGCTAAGATAAAAACGTACGAAAAGATAATACGGTATGAATTGCCACACCTGTATTGTTGGGCACGCAAGCGTTCGTCATTGTCAGTAGAGCAAGCAAATTTGTACTTTGTAGTCATGGCACATCATAGAATCCACCATTCTCTTTTCTATTTTCATCTTCAATTTTCTCTCAAGAGGCAATGTATAGTCAAAATCTAGTAGATGAATAGACACTTTTTTTTCTCGAATAAATAAGCTTCTTTCTATATTCATATGAGGGAACGATCTCAGTCATTTGAATATTCTTATTGTATCCTCATTCGTAGCGATTCTTTCCACAGCGGTAATTTTATAAGGGTACCCGGCCACGCTTATATATCAAGTCCACCGATATGGGATTCGACCGAAACGTGTTCGAAATCCGATAAACGGATTCAAACTATATACGGAATGGAAGCGGCCGGTATAAGCTGTAAACATAAATAAGGAAGATCTACTACGTTTTAGAAAACCCCCACGCACGGAGCGTTCCCCGTAAATCTTACACTTGCAATGATATAAATTTAAGCATTCTCGTACTGTATTCTACAACTACGACTTCCGAAAATACTTTTCGAGACATTCACTTGAAAACGTTGACAAAAGTGAAATTTCTAGTCTCCTGGTGCACAATATTCTACAAAGATGAAGAAATTTCGTAAAATAAATTTTAGACAAGACACAAAAAGCAAATTCCGGTTTGGTTATTTGGCTTGAAGACAAAACTAAAATTGAGAAAACATTTCGTTTTCATTTATTTCGCAAGAGCTCTTCGTCAATCTCATTTAGATAGGAATGTAAAACACAACACAAAATAAAATACAAATAAAAAAACTTTTTAGTTCATCTCATAAAATGAACTTGAAACGCACTAAAGACTACGTCTATAAATAAAAAGGATACTGCCAAAACTTTAAAATCCGGAAAAATATAAAACGAAATCGGAGAAGAAAATGAACAATTCTTTGACAGCTCTCAGCGTGTCTATAAAACTTGAGTTAGCAAAATTCAGAATCGCTCGTAAAACAAAAAGTTCAAAAGACAGCGAAATTACAAAACATTTTATCGCGTTTCCAACAACAAACACATTTACCGCTGACTGTTTCCACCGTGTAAACAACGTGATGATATTGCACAAACACATAAATGCACGATCACTTTTTCAACGCCGCCCTTAATACACAAGGAAACAAAAAGTCCGTGGTCAATAGAGCATTTAGTTCCACGGGTTTACTGTAGCTAATTATAACGTATAAAGCTTCGCCATTAGTCCAACTTCGTGATCCTAAACTAATGGAGAAACGAATTCATCAAGATTAAAGCAAACCCCAACATCCTGATGTAATAGACAGCATTTTCCGAAATGAGTTTTCACCGCACCCTGATGAATATTGAAAATCGTCTGATCCTAGGTAACTTGAGCCAAATCGGTTTTGAATGAGAGTTGCACACAAACTTTTTCTTCCCAATACTTGGCACAGAAAACGGTTTTGGAAATGGGGTAATAACATAAAGGCGATATAAAAATACCCGTCTTAATCGTAATGATCATTTGTCTGCTCATTGTTTACACAACCGCGAGGAAGCACGGAATTCTCACTTTTCCGTTCGAGACTGGGGTCCATTTCCTCACCATAACAACGAACGTCGCGGCGGAAGGCGCCCGTAGCTTATATGAATTCTCGTACGACATAATATACAGCGCCCAACATAACTAAGTCTCCCCCACCCTCCTATTTATCAAGACTCACAGACTACAAAGGAAAATCATCACCATCTCCAAAGCTCTAGTTAAAATTGACGTCTTTGTAAAGAAACATATAAGACTGTACTGTTATCGGTTCATTTGTTACCGTAATAAGTTGTGATCCTCCGACGTTTGATAGGTTTCTTATTGAAGGAAATGTCAATATCTGACGTGAATATATTCTTGCGACTTTGTCACACAAATCTGTATCAAATGAAATAATAAAATGTCTCGTATCTTTTTCCTGTAGCACGATCATGTTACATTTTGTGACAATGTCCAGTTAAAACGTAATGTACTTCTGAGTTTCTGACACTTGGCTAATGAAGATTAAACCTTTCCTGTGTTTAGGACTCTGCTTTAATGAGGGTATAAAAGAATTAAAAACATAATTATGAATTGGGGCGATCAGGGGAAGTGTCCGAATTTAATGTAATTAAAATTAATCTGTTTTTTGCATCCTTTTAAACGTGAAACTGATACCGATATTTTGGCTTTTTAATGAATACAACAAAACATATATGATATGGATTACGGAAAAATAACGATAGCCTAACATTCATTTGACTGCATACCATTTTGTCACAAACAAACCAACATTTCTGAAACTGTTATTACAGCCAATTTAATGCAGACTATTAAAATAGTTTGCTCAAACGTTGGAAACCCGTATTTGATCCAGCTGAAACTCGCAGAAGTGTGTCAAAGAACTAATAGACATTGAATCGAGCACATTCTTCCACACGTTCGGACAAGGGCTAATATCCGGTGAGGAATGTTTATAGTCAACAAACATGTACTTAGTGCAAACAGATCCGACCCGTGAGCCCTCAGCGTAACTCCGCCTAATTGTTTGCTAGCCGCCAACTTTGTAACAAATGGTTGCTGATATTCGCTTTACGAGTAATCTACGTTGAACGCGAGAGCTAAATTAAATTATATTTCAGTCTACAAAGAGAATAAAATGTTACGAGTGATTGTAACTGTGTTTGGTAAAGCTAGTATGAAACTTGCTGTCACACTTGTTGCAAATCATAATTTGAGTTACTTAGTTTCTTTGTGGAGTTTGCAGCTCTATATAGATTCACTCACAGTACATCAATTTTAAATCGCGGTAGTTGTGTGCAGAACTAAGCACCTTAAACAAAGAAAAAGTACAGTTGAAGGAACTCAATCCGATCGTTGTATAAGAAAAGTAAGCTTGAAAATCGAAGACCATAAACTTTCGGAATACATTACACCTCAACCCGAAGACTCCGACTAGGAATTGATTCGCAGATTTTATTCAAACTAATCGGATTCGTATTACGAACGATTTTGCAAATTCTGAAGAAACGAATTCAAAGGCACCAAGGACCCGTCCATTGAAATTAATACTTCGGTTAAACAGATTACCATTTTCTACGTACTTTCTGTAAGGAATTCCTCCAGTTGAAAATGGTGGACCGTCTTAAATTTCAATTTCTCTTAGTAAATTGAGCCACAGCAAAACGTTGATATCTACATAAGTAATCTTGCTCATCTTATTCTGCGGAACACTCGATTTTTCATTGCGCTGCGTTCTCAGGTAAGATGAATTTAAATTAATTTTAGAATGTGATGAATACAACTACACTACTGTGTTTCCATACTATGTATATTATGATGTGTGTATGATGTGTGTGTGATGTGTTTTGTGATGTGGGAAGTGTGTGTGTGTGTGTGTGTGTGGTGTGTGCTGTACAAAATTTGAGGTGTTTTATTAATTTGGTGGTGCTGCGAGCGTCCGCGACAGTAACAATATTTTGTCTTATAACTGACTTCAATTCATTTTTCACCCTCATGAGTTTATCAGGTTCTTAGAACAAGCACATTTTATCCATATTACTTGATAACAATATGATGGGATTTATAATTTAAAACCGCCAATTTTCGTATCATTTTGATGATTCACCAGCACCACTATCACTGTCCGTTCAATCAGCAACACCCATTTACATCTTGCCACACAAAATATGATTCTCATCAATATTGTTCACTGCATCTGTCAATAAAGTCGTATTTGCAATAACAACAAGCCAGTTTATCATAGGGAAGCTTCAAGCTTATTGGAACGTCGACGATCATAATTACTGGATGCATCCGCATTGCACCGGTAGCTCATATCCGTAGTAACAGCAGGCGCTGCCTGTCACCGGCTGTCATTAGATTTGTTATTAATAACATTTCCTTTAGTTTTATTTCAACCTTTGAAACTTATAACGTGTGAGCGTTTATTCCAAAGAGCGATGGCAATCACTTTTATACAAGGTTTTTTTTACGTCTTTCGTCTTGATATTCGAATTTTCTGATTAATTGAAAGATAAAGCTTTAGATATATCACTGGGTCTAGAAATGTACATTTTCATGATCGTCTGTGATCTTTTTCGGTGACTTGATTCTCAAATTCTCATTACTTATATTACCTACCACAAAATCAAGATTATTTTTAGAACTAATCAGCTCAACTAAATTCAGAGTCAATCAGAACGTAACGAGAAAAAGATTTTTTATTGAATACTCAGTCGGCTTCCATTTTATTGGTCCGTACGTCATGAAGTGGGCTCATATAAAACCGAATGCTCCATTCAATTAGCTTGGAACATCGAATGCTCAGCCCGCAATCCACTAGTACCAATATCCGGGCCTGAATGATCTAAGGATTGCCAAGTGGCCTACTATGTAAATACTAGTGAATGATGGAAACCCGAAGCATTATGGGAAATAAATTTACCCTTACTACGAGAGAATCCTTTTAAACGGAATCAAATTATAGCTTTGGGATTTTTTGTGGGAAGTATTTGAAAAAAACCGGGTTTTGGTTTTCCTGTTACTGCTGAGATTTTGTTACGGTTTACCTGGTTTTTAAGGTAGCCAATTACGAGTGTTTCCATGGATTATTTTTTTTACAATTTCAGATACATTTTTTTAGTTTATTTTTCAATACAATTTTAGAGAGTTGTTAATCATTGTGATTTAAATACTTTAAGAGCACACATTATTTTAATATTAGCTGATGCTCACGATCTTCGTTCGTGAGAAATTATTATGAAAATATTGCATTCCTATTTGAATTTTGTTAACAAATTAATGAGTTTTTTTTTTTGCACGGAACCCTAATCCTTTTTCTAAAATAAAATAAAATACTTGTAGCATCAGCTAGAGACAAAATAAATTGTTATAAGTACCGTATATACTTTCATATGTATTCAGTAAAAAGCTGCTATTATTAAAAGTTACTTAAGTGTTAATTAATATTAAATGATCGAATAAGTATAATTTAATTTAATATAATCTAATTTACAACTTATATGTATTTAATAACATTATGTAACTGCTATGGGTGAACTGTATGTGATTACGTGCAATGCCTGAAATAAAATTATTTATTATTATTAAATTACAAACAGACACTTGAATTTTAATGTATATAAGATTCAAATGATAGAGTAAAAGTATGAATAAACGCTGTCATGAAGGGTTGAAAACGGAAATAATAAAGAATATTATGCTAAAGTAACTTGTCGACTATGAGCGGTAGTAATTAATTTCCTCGACAGAACTCACAGTTGAACGGGAAGACAAACAATTAGTTCGTTGCGATTTTATTGCATTTCAACTTGGTTATATAACTAGAAGGAGAGAATATTATTCTGTTTTACTAGTATGATTAACGCTAAAATACGTAATTAACTTGTATTTGTACAAAGTTGCACAACATTGTTTAATTTGGTTCAGTAATCGTCCATATTGTAACCCGTTGTTGTTGTATTTATAAACGATAAATGAAAACTATGGTCACAACATATAGAATACATATTTTATACCTTCATGTAAACGTAGGTTTTGGAGGAGCTCGTGGGTAAGTATTATAGTCGCTCGGGTCGATCTTTAGTGTAAGCCATGCTTGCCTAGGTTGATCCGTGGATGGTTGACCACCCATTACATTCCGAGTTTCCTCCTTGCCTCGGAAAGCATGGTAAGTCGTTGGTCCCGGCTGTTATTTGTAGATCTTTGACAGTCGTTACGTACCTGTGACGACTTTCGGATAACCAATCTTGCCAACCAGTACTAACTGGGTTGTAAAGGTCAGATAGGCAGTCGCTTCATGTAAAATACTAGTATTCAGCTGCATTCGGTAAGACTGGAAGCTAGGTAATGTTAAAGTTAACATAGTTGGGAAAAGGCAGATGATGTAAACACTGGTTATGAAAAAAAATGTTGCGCAAAATAGTTTGCATGTTTTTTTTTTTTTTTTTGAGTCACTCGGGACTGGTCAATGTGGTGACACTTGGGGGAGGGAGGCCTATGTCCAGCAGTGGACGTCTTTCGGCTGAAATGATGATGATGATGAACATTATTTTATATTTACAAAAAAGTAACCAGTTCACATTTTCTTTGTCTTTTTTTATTACAAAATGGATCTGCTCTTGACCTCGATCACGGCCTGATGGAAAGCGATGGATGACGTCTAGATATGGATTTTACACATATTATGAAGATAATAAAACCTATCTAAGTAGATGCTATCAAATAGTATATAAAAACCTCCATACGTACATAATCCTAAACACGCATTTAAATCACTATTAGACCGGAGTTCCGTAATCGCCTGGGAGTTAGTTTCCTAAGTGGAGATCAATTAGGCCAATCGAATACAGCGTGAAATGGCGGGTTTGCGGGCAAAGCTTTGGTAATAGACTTATGGGAGGGACCCAGCACGTTCATCTATATGGGGCAAACAACCGCCGTTAATAGCAAAGTTAGTCATTAAGGACTGTTTTGATTGATGCGGAAACTTGGTGGCGCGGATTTTTAGAGCGGTTTTTATCTTTGGTAGATTGTTTTTGATTTGAGTTAGGTTTATTAGAGTAGTAAAATATTGGAAGACCTATTTTAAAGAGCTATTTTTTTACAAAAAAAAGTAAGTAGTTCGAGTAGTAAAATGTTGGAAGACCTATTTTATACAGCTATTATTTTTACAAAAAGAAGTAGTTCGAGTATTTAAATGTTGGAAGACCTAATTTATACAGCTGTTTTTCTTACAAAAAGAAGTAATTCGAGTAGTAAAACGTTGGAAGACCTATTTTATAGAACTGTTATTTTTACAAAAAAGAAGTAGTTCGAGTAGTAAAATGTTGGAAGACCTATTTTATAGAGCTGTTATTTTTACAAAAAGAAGTAGATCGGGTAATAAAATGTTGGAAGACCTATTTTATAGAGCTGTTTTTTTTTACAAAAAGAAGTAGTTCGGGTAGTAAAATGTTGGAAGACCTATTCTAAAGAGCTGTTATTTTTACAAAAAGAAGTAGTTCGAGTAGTAAATGTTGGAAGACCTATTTTATAGAGCTGTTTTTTTGTTACAAAAAGAAGTAGTTCGAGTAGTAAAATGTTGGAAGGCCTATTTTATAGAGCTGTTTTTTTACAAAAAAAAAAAAATATTTATTACGTAGAGAATTATGGAAGAAAAAGACATGTTGCGCCGACCCCAAATAAATTAGGATAAGGGCAAAAGAATAATAATGATGATGTCGTATTCAGCTGCATCCGGTAACATTTGAATCCGACCCCAACATAGTTGAAGGCCGATGATAATGACTCTCTATTATGTACCTGGACCATATAAATTACTGAGATAGATATATTTAGATGAGTGAAAAGCAATTAAGCTATTTTTCGGAACTTGTGTTGCTATCAGGTACAGACGTGGTCTTTTTCACCTGATCATATAAATGTTTTTTCGCTTAAATCATGCGGCCACGCCCCCTTAAAGTTTAGGCCTATTGGGAAAGCGTCCACTTTGGCGCGCAAAATAACAATAACTCTCGTTTGGCGTGCGTCGTCAGTGCGCTCGGCCGATCGGAATCTTTTCATTCATTATTTCTATACAAAGTCAACGGGGCGGGGCTAGAGAGCGTTTCTATGTTGTAAGTGCAAGCAAAAACTTGCTTAGTGGTAATCAGGCGAGAGTGTGAGGACACTCTCGCCTGATACCACTAAGCAAATTTCAAGACGTTTAATAGGTACCTACTGTCGAGGGACAGTACCTATTAAACGTCTTGATAGAAATGTTATACAACATTAGTTTTAGTATAATAATATGCAAAACCCAAAACACATGTCTAGTATTTTTATGTAAAGAATCTATGAACAAAATTTCAAAACTGTATCATGAAAAATCACAAAGTTATAAGCTCGATCTGTTACCTGGTTGTCCGTTAAAAAACGTGCTTTCCACTCAGCGAGCGCCCCCGCACCGCCCGCGCTGTGCGCCCGCGCCTGGTGCCGCTATGACCTGTTAGTTGTGCGCGTATGATAGTGGATAAGTACTTAGTATTGCTCGGTATCCAACTTGTATTTTTTTTTTAATATTTTTGGGACAACATAATAACAGGGTGTAAAATTGTTGGAATCGATTCAGTTGCTTATTCTAAACAAACTATATTCAGGTTTCGCATATACTAAAAATAATGTAATTCATTAATTACGAGCCTCTTAACAGAAACTTCAAAGACCGCCTACAAAATACGAAACCACAAAAATACAAGAACTGTTCAAATAAATTGCCTCCCGGCTACAATTTCTCTGAAGTTCTATTGAAATACTTTATTGATCTAGCAGGTTCCCAACTTTAATTAGTTAACCTTACAATTCTATAACATAGAACCCAAAAACTTGTAGTGGTCACAGATGGTGGAATACACAAATCTTAATCTACTTCAGACCTTCGAAGAAGTACTGTTTTGGAAACTTCAAAGCGAAGTTCGCGACCTTTTCGCACGACTCCTGTTGAAATATTAATTTGAATAATGATTATTCGTTTCTGTCTTAAGAGTTCGTCTGTTCGTCAAATAAGTTGTTAAGTAATATTCTTTGTTTAGAATTAATAAGTTTGGAAGTTTTAAGTCTATATTCTCTGTCAGCAATTTCTATTGTCTTGTTCAGTTATTCAAATTCAAATTCAAATTCAAATATTTTATTTCAGAATGACATCCATATATTGTTAGTAGTAGTATAACTTAGCCTAATGTTAGTATTAAATTAAATTTACAATTAAACAACTAGAATGACAAGTTTATTTGGATAAGTGTGTCTGAACACTTACCCACCTTCGTAGGAGAGGAGAGTCCCACCGGTCTGAAAACACATTCAGGATGCCATTGGAGGAGGAGCGCAAGCGCGCCATCATGGAAGCACATCTCTTCCGCATGATTGCGGCGAACCCGTCGACGCACGCTTCCGCGAACATCCCTGACGCACTACATCGCCACGGCAACCCCAAAAGCACCCTGAATGCGTTATTGTACTGTACGCGCAGGTCGCTGTATGCCCGCTGGGTATACTTGGTCCACAGGCTGCACGTGTAAAACGACTGGCAGTAGGCCAGGGGTGGGGGTGGGTTATGGTAGGTAAGATTGAGTCTAACTCATTGGTACTAGGTTAATAACCTGAGTCCGTGTATGTAACTGTTATTGACAAAGGAATTACATTACAATGATGGACTGCTAGTAGTTAGAATGAGTTATGCAAGATTCGTCACGGTTCCGATTGGTCACCAAATTTTTTTAACCATCGATTTTTTATTTTGAATTGAATTCCCGATGCGTCCAAAAAACTTTACCCTTTTCTAAACAAATTGTCAAAATGGTGACTGCATGTCTAGTGACGTGCAAAAAAATAGCCGGCATGGCTCCGACAAGTTGGCGACTTTGGTGTGCAGAGTCCGTTATAAAAACCATATTATGTTTTACACTTGGTTTCAAAAACACGATTTGTGATCCGCAGCTAACGTCGACTATTCTTCTGGGCTCCATAAATAGATACAAAGGATTTTCTTACTTCCCTTACAAGGGTTTCTTCTTTGATACTTAGCTTTTTGCTATTTTGTTTAGTCCAAGGACTCGAAAACGAAACACTCACTGTCACTCTCACTCTCACTCACATGTTGATTTCAGGCTATTTTCAATGACCACAAAATTTTGCATTATGAATCAACATACAGTAATCTTCGTTCGGTATCAATACTTAAATGTATCGTTTTATCGGCGGATGACGGAAAATATATCGAAACGACAAAAAACTACCGGAAAATTAATTTAATTCTGTTGAAACTCGTCATAGAAATACGACACGCTTTAATAATTATTTTTCTGACACAACAAAACACAACTTCTACATATTTAATAACATCACTCCCAACTCTAAAACAGAAACTAAATAAAAGCGAAGTAAAACCGTTATTTATTGTGAACTAAACTCAGTGGAAATGCGATAGAACCACTAGAACTTCATTAGTTTGAAAGGCACGAGTTATAAATCTCAATCTCGCCGAATCGGTCCAATATAGCATTAGGTTTAGAATCAACGTCTACAGTACGACTTTGTTTATTTGTTGTAAGAGCATTTGTTTTAACCGACTGGTCAGAGTAGAAAGGGGTTGTGAGTTTAGGTGGAAATGAAATCGTAAATTTTTCGTGTTTCGCTAGGTAGGTAACATTTTACAGAACACGTTATTGAATATGTTGATAATTTTAATCTATTTCTATAAAAGCGACATGTACAGTCGGGGTATTTTCCGCCTGACCATAAATTTTTTTTTTCACTTAAAAACATGTGGAGGCGCCGAGCCACGCCCCCTTAAAGTTTGGGCCTATTAGGAAATCGTCAACTTTGGCGCGCAAAGTAACAATAACTCTCGTTTGGCGTGCGTCGTCAATGCGCTCGGCCGATTCGGTATATTTTCATTCATTTTTTCTACACAAAGTCAACGGGGCGGGGCTAGAGCGTTTTTATGTTGTGAGTGCAAGCAAAAATGAGCTTAGTGGTGGTCAGGCGGGAGTGTCCTCGATAGTACATTTTAATATGGAAGAAACTTGCAAAAGAAAGCCTTATTCGACAGAACTACATATTCAGGTAGTAGTAACAATATAATAATGCCAGTGTTTTAGTAATAAAATATATCTAAAATTATCCGAGACTGGTTTTAATTTAAATTTAAAAAAAAATACTTTAAATAAAAAAAACTGAAAAGAATAAAACAAGTTCAGAAGACAGGACATATTGACTGCAACAGTCGGGACCCATATTGGATGTAATGTCTAGATTATTTAATGGTTCCCGACTGTTGCAGTCAATATGTCCTGTCTTCTGAACTTGTTTTATTCTTTTCAGTTTTTTTTATTTAAAGTTATTTTTTACGCAGTCGCGTTTTTTAATTATTTTTTTTATTTTACACTTTTTAGTTACTTAGATAATATCATACCATTTCAAAATCCTCACGATGAGCCCTTTTTCGAGCCGTCCAGGCTGCAGAGCGTGCCAAACATTTGAATTTGGCGCTAAAATTAAAATCACTATCACAATCACTATCACAATCACCATCACAATCACTATCACCACCATCGTTATCACAATCACCATCATCGTTATCACAATCACCATCATCGTTATCACAATCACTATCACCGTTATCACAATCACCATCACCGTTATCACAATCACCATCATCGTTATCACAATCATCATCATCATTATCACAATAATTATCATAATCACCATTATCACAATCATCATTATCGTTATCACAATCATCATCATCATTATCACAATCATCATCATCGTTATCACAGTCATCACAATAAATCAACAATAACCCTGTATAGAAGTCGAATCCGCCATCTTCTGGATCTCAAAATAAAAGCCATATTCGTAATCAGCACTCCTGATAATCTCGAAATCGACACACATATTGATTTTTAGAAATTTTAACCCCATCGCACCCCAACGTTACAGGGGATGATGGTATTTCAGGTCCGCCACATTAAATCTTCAAATCGTTGTTTTTGTAATACACCAGACACAATACAACATACAAACAATAACCATGTTGATTTTCAGACTTTGTCACCCCATTTCCCCCTTTAGGGGTTGAATTCTGTAACACCTTAGGGGTGGAATTTTGAAAAAACTTTTCTTAGTGTACCCCTAAACCTCATAAGGAACCTATGGGCCCAATTTGGAATCTTGACTCAGCGGTTTGGGTTGTGCATTGATTTTAAGACTGTTAGGGGTAGAATTCTGAGAAAATCTGATACCCGTTTTTACTCATTTATCAATAAGAACACTCCTGTGAAGTTTCGAATAAAATAGTCTAACTAATCTTGCTTCCCCATACAAAGTTTGGAGCCCCTTTTAACCCCCTTAAGGGGTGAATTTTGAAAAATCCTTTCTTAGTGCACCTTTAGACCACATAAGGAACCTACTAATCAGTAAACCCAGCGGTTTGGGCTGTGCATTGATTTTTAGACTTTGTCACCCCATTTCCCCCTCTTAGGGATTGAATTCTGAGAAAACCTGAAACCCATTTCTACTCATTTATCAATAGGAGCACTCCTGTGAAGTTTCGAATAAAATAGTCTAACTAATCTTGTTTCCTCATACAAAGTTTGGAGCCCCGTTTAACCCCCTTAAGGGGTGAATTTTGAAAAATCCTTTTTTTAATGCACCCCTAGACCACATAAGAAACCTACTGAACAGTAGACCCAGCGGTTTGGGCTGTGCGTTGATATATCACCCAGTCAGTTGGAGTCCGCGTAACACTGGTCAGTTTCCCTCACTCGTCATTTTATTTAATTCGACACTTTCGTTGATTCGTCACTTTCGCTGATTGGATAGTTATGTGAATTTGACAGTTGCGTCAACTCGACAGTTTCCATAATTTGCCATTTTCGTTGACTCGTCACTTAAGTACACTCGGAAGAAAAAATATAATAAACAATTAATGAGGTTATTTTAAAATAATAATTCTGACAAATCTATTGAAATAAATAAATACAATAAGTCAGTTTGACACATTCATAAAATGAGTTTGTATTATATTTCATACCCATTGTTAGAAAAGGTTAGTTATTGAAATAATGTATAATTATAATTTGAAATAAATTGACTTAGATTAGATTAGATACTTAAATCCCATCATCATAGATCCAGCTATTTATTACTCTTATTCCTCTTTCCATGCTGTAAGGTTGGGAAATGCACTTCCACCTTTCCTTCATTCATTAGGGATTTGAGTGAAAGAGCTTAATCTTTTCTCTCATTTATGTTTTGTTATGTACGTAAATATCTATTTTTATTTGTTTAAATATCTTAGAATTATATATTTAAACAAGTATATATTAATATTTACTTATATGTATATCTATATTAAATATTGTAGGTTAAGTTAGGTAAGGCACATACATAAATAAATTATTCTCTTACTTTTCTCACACACTGTAGTCTACATTTATTTTACATTTTACCTTTTGCAGGTCAGCTGGCAAAAGTTTCTTAAGAAATAAGCAGTACTCTGTACTCAAAAATTATGTTATTTTCCTGTGTTGTCCTTTGTGTTTAATGAAATAGTAAAATAAATAAATAGATCTCAATACATATTAAACTTAACAGACATTTTTCTACCGACTGTACTTCGACTGACGAATTGGATAAAAGTGACGAATCAACGAAACTGACAAATTATGGAAACTGTCGAATTGACGCAACTGTCGAATTCACACAACTGTCCAATCAGCGAGAGTGACGAATCAACGAAAGTGTCGAATTAAATAAAATGACGAGTGAGGGAAACTGACCAGTGTTACGCGGACTCGTCAGTTGGTCAGTTTACCATTTTATAATTATATAGATTTGTCATTTCGAATTACATTCAAACAAATAAGTTGTATATATTTTTGTAATCACCTTTTAAAACCCTTCTTTATGATACCCCACTCGCTGGTATTAGAAGAAAAAAAAAATCGAACTCCACAATATGGCACCCCAAATCCACGATTTTTAATTGTTTTTTGATTATAATGTAGCCAGTGACACTCGCGCCATCAAGACAAATCTAACGACATTTATTCTATCCAAATCCCTCCATCCGTTGAGGAGTTACGAGGGAACAAAGAAACGGACATAGGTACATACATACATACATAAAAACATACATACAGGGCAAACACATAACCCTCCTTTTGGGCTTCGCCGCAGTCGGGTAAAAAGTGTCATGATTTGTATGTTTTTAAAAGTTTTTTATTTTTAATATTGTATCCTAACGTTACATCAAACTTGGAGGAAAATCAAAGATTAAAAATGGAGTTAAGCCGACTCTGAGAATAAAGGTGTCTTTTTTGAAAAACCTTTTTTATTTTTTCTAGTATTCGTATACTTAAAGCATTTGAAAAAAAAATCTGTACCTAACTCGTGTTAGGTACAGATTTTTTTTTCAAATGCTTAAAAAAAATCTGCACCTCTCTCTATATCCCATAGTTTCCGCCCTGCAGTCCCACCTCCAAACCTCATTCCGTACACATGCCATATTTCACCCACATCGTAATAATGCATTTAATAAGACAGGCTTGCCGTACATAGTGCCTAAGTAATAAGTTTCTAGACTAGACTCCGGGACCTCTATTTGGCACCCCGCCCAGCCTCAGAGTATGTAACCTGCCTCGGTCTCCATCAATTTTGATGGCAACGGCTTGCTATCATTATCCGGTATATGCATTGCTAATTTCTAAATTGTAGGATTGGAAGTGGTGTGGAATAGGAATATATTTCTTTGGAATGAAAACCTAAAAGCAAGAGCGGAGATAGTCTTCGATTTCTTTTTGTTTTCATAGTGCAGTTTGGCTCACTGAAATTTTATGCATTTTTTGGTGTACACTGAACATCATGACTTAGGTACTCCTCGAAGATATAGATAGTGATAGATAGTGTATAGATAGAGGGCGAGCCTATTGCCATCAACCGGGCGCAAGTCTTTTTGGAGCACTGAGTAAGTATTCGTCTGATTTAAGTGCCCACTGCATCCTAGAAGGACTCGCTCTGACCTTATCGGTGATGTTCTGTAGAACTGTCAAGCGCGTAACCACAAGCGTGCATGTGTAATCAGATATTTGAACGTTAATTATGCAAAAATTATATTTAAGGATCATAGTAGGTTATGTAGTTTCTCCCTCCCTCTATGTCAACTTTTTCAGGAATTGACAATTAATTGGGTTTCATTATTAAAACTTCACAGTAAGCTATGCTTGTATACACGTGGACAATTAAACAAAATTAAAAGTCCCAAAAGCCAATTAAATTAAAACTTCTACCACAAAATCAGTGGCGGATTTACACATTTGCCGCCAGTAGGCTTTTCAAATTTTGCCGCCCCTACTGACCTCTACACAATGTGTTAGAGTTCCTTTAGGATTGTTTTTACAACCCAAACTTTTTGTTAAGATTACCCAAGAAATAGTTTTTGGGTAAATTCCTGAGCTAAGCGAAAATTTTAACACTACCTTGAACAGGCTAGAATTGTTTCAATCCTGATACTTATGAGCTACTTGTTCGACTCACAGATAAAGGCAAGAGTAAGTAGGCTGCAAGAGCGAGCGAAGCGAGCTCGAAAATTTGTACACTTTACCTACCTTGACAGGTTAGAATTGTTTCGACCTACCGGAGTTACCTGGGCGACTTATAGACAAAAATAAAATTCAAGAGAAGCTGGACTGCAAGAGCGAGCAAAGCGAGCTCGAAAATTTTTACATATTGCCTCGAATTAATTCAGATTTACGTATAATACCAATTCTGTGGCATCAGGCAGGAAAAAACTGCCCTGGCGACGCCCATGTTACCTATAGCTTCGACACACTTGTCTTAATTCCATGGCGAAATACAATAATAATTATAAAGAAATTCTTAAACATCATCTGGACTCTCTTTCTTTTAGTCTGAATTTGAACCTTCACTTAGTTTTTTGTTCCAAAAAAACCTTCCACACTAACAATTTACTGCCGTTTCCAGTTTTTGTAAATGTAAAATTATTCCCGTCGCTTGTTTTCAATAAACGCGATTCAATAAGTTGTAGAAAAAATCATCTAACTGGTGAAACATTTAGTACATATTGAATTGCTTGTGTCATTGTGTGAACCTTTGTAAAGCATTTAGGAATATAATTATGACTGTATTAATTTCTGTAACACTTAAGAAGAAAACTGGCTCATATTTTGCCGCCCCTAAAATCTGCCGCCCTAGGCTCCAGCCTACTCAGCCTATTGGTAAATCCGCCACTGCACAAAATGATCCATTATTGTACACTTTATTTATAGGTACCAATTAAACCTTAACTGGATTACCAATTCGTTCATAATTGATTAATTAATCAATTAGATTTTCGGTTCGTACCTAATTGAATATTAATGTCAACGTTTAGACTTATCAGAGATTAGTAATAGATCCAGTACATGCAATACTCGTGTACATAATATACAGAATACATTATGTAATTGGTATGGGTGTCGTGTGTTAACGTATCAGTTTAATTAACAAGCAACAGAATTACAGAACAACGGAAAAACTGCTTTTGAGCAAAATATAAAAATATTTTCAAATTCATGAAACATTGTGCTGTCATTGTAGGTAAGTCTCATAAATAATTTAATGAATACTCAATGAAAACATTTCCCAGGAAGTTTGGCTTCCTTCCTTTTATTGTAAAGCCAAATAAGACAGAAAATCTGTGTGAATCTTCAATGTACGACGAAATATATTTCTCACAAGAATTGAGCTCGAAATAAAATTTTCGCCGAATGTGGCAGAATTTCGTTTGACGAAAATGTGACTCGGAGAAGTAATAGTCAATATTAATCTACATGATTGCTACTCGCAGAGTAATTCAGAAAAAAGTCATAAGCTGTAAATACACTTAAGAATAGCAGGAAACGAAATCCAATCAAGGGGTTCGAATCGAATCCATTGCATTCGAATCAGAAGCGTATTAGCCGTGGTATACTTATAATGAACCTGTACCGTAGAAATTAAAGCAATTACGTTCACCCAAGGAAATTGTTCAATATCCGTGCAGTGTTTCTGCACCGCAAGTGACGGTAAATCTAGTTGATGGACACACACACAGGGAAGCGGACAATGAGACTGTAATTACCGAGCAGGCTCACTATACCCGTTGTAATGCCTATGTTGCCTACGTTACCATCTGCAACGGATGTGGACGCTATTATTGGTTTATAATGGCGTGATTCATCCAGCCCATGGAGATAAGAGATAAACGGCCTTAATAGGTTCTCCCCTAAATGGGAAAGTTGGCAAGCTTGGAAAATTGGGCAGTTTGTACCTATGGTGGATTTAGATAAGAGTCTTTTATTAATTTTGTAGTGTATTTCGTTTTGGATTGTAGTGTAATATTCTAAAGAATTTTTGATGTATCTTCTTACAGAACCACCTTTATAGGAAGGTAAGGTACCTACATTGTTATAACCTTTCAATGTTCTAAAGTTACACATAAGGTGAAGCAACATCTAGAACTCAAAGTTTTCATTATGTATTAAAAGATCAAAAACTACACAGTTTTATTTAAAAAAAAGTTCAAAAACAACTAAATAGTAACATAACATTTTCAGAGATAGATTTATCACCCATAATCATTTACTACTTAAATGATTTACATGCGAAAACCTTCCCAGGCACCCGTTTATCAGCAGACTCATCATTAGTGTCCTTTTTCAAACAGCCTTTTATTTACCATAGAAATCCGGTATCAGCTAATCTAGAATTCTAGACAATCATTACAGATTTATCTGAAGAACTTTTGAGCAAGAAAAGTAAGCAGTAAGTAAGTACGTCAGAAACTCTTGGAGCTTGAAAAGGATTCAGACTGATTATTCAAATTTGACAATCCTTCACAAGACAAACAATTGGAACAATTCCAGTGAAAGATACACAATTAGGGAAAAGTCCAACTGTAGAATAAATATTCTGTCTTTCGGGAATATTTTCATCGGAAACTAAAACATTTTCCTTTAACTTCTGAAGAGTTTTGTATTTCGCACGGTTTTTTTATCATGCTTTGCTGACACACAATTAAATTGTTCCGCGCGGGTTGTCAAGCACACGGGGGTGTTACGTCTACATGGCTGTTATTTTGTCTATAATTTTATGAAACACGATCGCTGTGATAATAATCTAGTTTCGTGGTGATACCTATTGAAACTTAAAGGTCGCTTGTTTTTGTTAGTGATCGATGTTTTTGAATTAAAATATCTTTTACTTTACGAAATTGCTGCTGTTCAGAGGCTCAGACGTAACTGTAATGGTTGTCAAATAAATGAAACAAAATATAATCGAGCTACTTCATAAAACATTTGTACAAAATCTACGTAAATCTTCTGAGTGCTGAGCAAAAAATACATACCTACCGTAAATAAACCACGAACCATCTAAATACACCAATCCGCCAAAAGCTTTTTTACTTAAAAATAAAGGAAGACCACCTGAGAGCGATTTCTCCAAATATATTGATCCCTATTACACTTAAGGAGTTAAAGATAACCGCCCTTGATTTCCAAATATTTAGGCAGGGGCCCCGAGGCCCCCGATATAATTGCATTCCGTCTCAATCGGGGTCTTCTTGTACTGTATTAAGTGAACCATTACTCTGAGTATCTCGGAGACCATGATCGACTTGTGGTATACAGGCTGTTTTTTTTATGGCGGGAGAAGATCGACTATTTGTGGTATGAGGAATAGAAAGTTCCTCAATCCCAAATAAAAAAGGGGGAATCCTCCAACCAGACGGGGGTTTTGTCTGGTTGGCTAGGGTCCGGTGGTTATTATTGGGCTGTTGCAGATATAATATTCTAATCTCGCATTATCTCTGCTTGCGAGATTCGTGTGTGGCGTTGTATATGCCGTCACAAGTTCTCGGAAATAACTGTGTATTGTATCGTTAGTGACTAGTTATATCCGAATCTCGTACTTTTACTGGAAGACTGTTTGTATGAACTTCTTAGGGAGTTGGATTAAATTAGTACAATAGACTCAAAACGATCGATTCCATAGAATTCTCTTGGCAGCCATATCCGCGTGCATTTCATCAGGATTGGAAGGTATCTTACTTGTACTAGCAAATCTGCGACAGCTTTACTAAGTATTTCATATTATAATCTGAACCGAGGAATTTGCCAACTCCACGATATTTTCTCCTGCAATAATTCGATCATTAAAAAGCCATCCTGTATGCGGGTTTTCAATTGGTTGCCTTTGTAAATGTTGGTCCTGTATTGGGAAACCATTGATTAAATATTTTGTGTGTATGTAGGGTAGGTACATATTATTATGTACCAAGATATACTTGAATGATTTACCCTTGCTTTAGTTACGATTACGTGGATACTTAACACTGTGTTTGAGAGAGTCTCAAAGATAACACGCCTATAATCCCCGAAGGGTTAGGCAGTGGAGTACCCATTAAATTTTTCGCCAGTTCCGTTTAAATCCCATGTAATAGGGAGCGAGCCTATTTCCATCAACCGGACACAAATCCAGACTGCTGCTACTGAGAAATTCCTGATGGAAAAACCCAATAACACTTAGCCTTTACTAGCAGTCGTACTTGCGACCAGTAGACCAACGAAATAGTCGCAAAAATAATATAACACTTCATAATCGGCCCATAATATTCCCACTGCTGGGACACAATTCTCCTCGCTGTGACTGTGTGAGAGAGAAGGATATTCTTTTGTAACGATACGTTACAAAAGGGAAGTACTCAGCAATTAGTAACAAACACTTGTTTCGCAACAGCACTTGTTTCGTAAAAATATTCTAAAACAAGCATAGTAAACCAGACATCCTTATAATTTTGCCAACAGGGATATTCCACAGAAACCTCGTCTTAATTAAAATTTGTACCTCACCAAAAATGACGTTGACCTAAAAACTTAATAAAGGTTTCTGGAAACGAACCTATTTTGTTTTAAAAGGTTAGTTATTACCTACTTTCTTTTGTATTTCTCCCTTCAGGCGGAATAGAATTTTTTCTTTGCCTACCTAATGAAACTTTATACCTCCAAAGTCTAAATAATAAACTCGGTTATTTTTTGGTTCCTTAGGGCCTTTTGTGAATGAATACTTTAATTGGAGTATTATTATCAAACACGAAATTAGAATTACTCGGAAAATGTTAGTGTGAAGAAAAAAGTAGGAAAAAGGATCAATCCTTGTCTCGTCTTGTCCCTCTCATAGAGAGGAGGCTTGTGTCCCAGCAGTGGGAACATTAATAGACTGATGATGATGATGATGATGATAAAGCGACCTTGTCATCTTCACCTAAACAGAGAACTTTTTTTTTGTAACAAAAATCACGTAGTTAACGTATTCAATATTTTCTATTCCTTTCAAACACCTCATTCATTATTCACATTGCTAGATAAAAACTGTATACGTATTAAACATACGAGTATCTCACTAACACAAAAAGCAATAAAATTTAACTGAACACCTCATCTTCTCGCAATTTCGAACAATGTCTGAAAATAATAACATGCAATAAAACTCTTTGGGGCATACACCCTACGTAAAGGGCCCAACAAAGGGACTGACTTAATTAAATACAACGCCAGAACATTTCAGTGGCCATTTTAATGTTATTAAAATGTTCGACGGCTACTTACCTTGCTATTTTACGATGTACTCGAAAACAAACGAGATTTAATTTACCTGCCTGTATAATCAAATGTGTTTTGATCACGGCTGCAAACATTATAATTTTCAATTTTGGTTAGTAAAATAATTTTGTGTCATGATTTTCAAATATGTATTAAATAATAAGATCTGCTGTGATCTATCTAAACTAATATTATGTAGGGTTTCAAAGATTTTAATAATTCGTTTTATATTTGAGAAATGACAACACTGCCTAACCGTCAATGTTGTAGCGGGGTAGTTTATAAAACATGACACTCGACCGAGAGAGCGCGGTTCATTGGGAGAAATTGTGGTGTTAAGACTAACAGTCGAATTTATGTCTGATAAGTGTTGTAATTATTGCATTTTGTATAAAACGTGAAGTAATACATTACTTCACGTTTTATACAAAATGCAATAATTACATATTTGAAAAAGAGTAACCATGGAGTTTCTTGCCGGTTCTTCTCCATGGAAGCCACCAACCGAACCGTGCATCCTTGTCGACGTTCGTAAGTGCCCATCCAGGCCTATGTGGAATGAAATACTTGGATTTGAATATACTGAAGAGTTGATTGGAGCTACAGCAGTTTTATTACATTTGTTTGATTTAGTTGTAATACGATAACTCTACGGATACTACTGCTGTTCATGAGGACGGGTTCTATTCCCTGGTCGGGCTAAGTGTTATTGGGTCTTCCACCAGAATTTCTCAGTAGCAACCAGAGAGTTTGTATTTATGCCCCGTTGATGGAAATAGGCTCGCCCCCTATTACATGGGACTTAAAACATAACAGGCGAAATGTGGGTGTAGGTACTCAAACTCAAAACTCAAAGCATTTATTTCAATTAGACCATTACGGCACTTTTGAATGCCAAAAATACAAAAAAAAAAAAACAAAGCTACAGTCCCAGTCACAAGACATAATAACTTGAAAAAGTACTGTAGTTGCCCATTCCCTAGCGTAGATCTCGATGGAGAAGAACGGGCTAACTATAATGTAATCCTCTGCCCAACCTTTCAAAAATAACAGGCGTGATGTAACAAAGCAAGGGCATACTACAGACACCTCTCACGTCAGGTCAAAACCAGAAGTAGAAAACCAAAGTTTTAAGTATTTATTATAATACTAGCTCTTGCTCGTGACCTTTGTTCGCGTGAAATTATTATAAAAAAACTATTACTTCCCTTTTTTAATCGATTTTTTTTACCAATTTCAAGAGTTTGAATTTTTTTGCATGGAACCCTAATTGTTATTCTTAAATAAAAGTAGCCTATGTTAGACCTTATGACATCAGCCGATTTTGACGGGACTTTTACTGGCAGATGTCATTAAAAGTCCCGTCTAAATCGGTTTAGTCGTTTCGGAGATTAACCGGAACAAACAGACAGACAGACCGACAAACGGATATACAAAAAATTAAAAAAATGTTTTTTTTTGTTATAAGTACCGTATATATACTTTCGTATGCATTCAGTAAAAAGCAGTTATTTTGGTATTACGAACAGACACTTCAATTTTATTTATATGTATGTATGTATATGTAATATGTACGTATATGTATATGTATGTATGTCAATTTAGTACAAAAATGTAACACACAAATTGTCGGAATAATGACGTAACTCGCATCAAAATCTGTCACATAGTTTTCAAGAACAACATGATCACACAAATAAACACGATAAGCGAACAATGTATAATATTACTAGCTGTTGCCCGCGGCTTCGCCCGCGTGCAGTTCGGTAACTGTCTCACTGAATCATACTAAAGGGATAAATAGTGTCCTACATGTTAATCCACGTTATAAACTATCTATGTGTCAAATTTCATAATCATCACAATTTATTATTATCATCACAATCACTATCACAACCACCATCACTATCACAACCACCATCATTATCACAATCACCATCACTATCAAAACCACCATCATTATCACAATCATTATCACAGTCACGATCACTATCACAGTCACCAACATTATCACAATCACCATCACTATCACAACCACCATCATTATCACAATCATTATCACAATCATCATCACAATCACCATCACAATCACCATCACATCCACCATCACAATCCCCATCACCATCGCTATCACCATCACAATCACCGTCACTATCACAATCTCCATCCTCGTCATCACAATCATTATCATCGTAATCTCAATCATTTTCATAATCACAAACATCATGATCACAATCGCCATCACTATCACAACCACAATCATTATCACAATCACCATCACTATCACTATCACTATCACCATCACTATCACTACCCCTATCACTAACCCTATCACTATCACAATCACCATTACAATCACCATCACCATTACAATCACCATCACCATCACAATCATTATCATCGTAATCACAATCACCTTCATCATTATCACCATCACAGTCACCATCACAATCACCATCACCATCGCTATCACCATCACCATCAAAATCACTATCACAATCACCATCATCGTTACCTATCACAATCATTATCATCGTAATCACAATCATTATCATCGTAATCACAATCATTATCATCTTAATCATAATCAACTTCATCACAATCTCCATCCTCGTTATAACAACCATCGCTATCACCATCATAATCACCATCACAATCACCGTCACAATCACCATCACTATCACAATCACCATCATCGTTATCAAACTCATTATCATCGTAATCAAAATCATCTTCACAATCATCATGATCATTATCACAATCATCATCGTAATCACAATCATTATCATCGTAATCACAATCATCATCATTACAATCATCATCATCATTATAACAATCATCATCATCGTTATCACAATCATCACAATAAATCAACAATAACCCAGAATAGAAGTTGAATCCGCCATCTTCTGGATCTCAAAATAAATGCCATTTTCGACATCGGCGCCCCTGATAATCTCGGTTTCGACACCCATATTGATTTTTAGATATTTCAACCCCATCGCACCCCAACAGGGAATGATGGTAATTCAGGTCCGCCACATTAAATCTTAAAATCGTTGTTTTGTATTACACCCAACCCAATTTACCGTACAAACAATACCTATGTTGAATTTCAGGCTTTGTTACCCCATTTCCCCCTTTAGGGGTTGAATTCTGAAAAAACCTGAAACACAAATGTTAACTCATTTATCGATAGGAGTACTCCTGTTGAGTTTCGAATGAAGTAGTCTAACTAATCTTATTTCCCCATGTAATCTTTTGACGCCCGTTTCAACCCCTTAGGGGATGAATTATGAAAAATCCTTTTTAGTGCACCCCTAGACCCCATAAAAAACGTATGTGCCAAATTTGGAATCTCTAGACTCAGTGGTTTGGGCTGTGCATTGATTTTTATACTTTGCCACCCCATTTCCCCCTCTTAGGGGTTGAATTCTGAAAAAACCTGAAACCCATTTTTACTCATTTATTACTAGGAGCACTCCTGTGAAGTTTCGAATAAAATAGTCTAACTAATCTTGTTTCCCCATACAAACTTTGGAGCCCCGTTTAACCCCTTTAGGGGATGAATTTTGAAAAATCCTTTCTTAGTGCACCTTTAGACCACATAAGGAACCAATGTGCCAAATTTGAAATCTCTAGACTCAGCGGTTTGGGCTGTGCATTGATTTTTAGACTTTGTCACCCCTTTTCCCCCTCTTAGGGGTTGAATTCTGCAAAATCCTGAAACCCGTTTCTACTCATTTATTAATAGGAGCACTCCTGTAAAGTTTCGAATAAAATATTCTAACTAATCTTGTTTCCCCATACAAACTTTGGAGTCCCGTTTAACCCCCTTAGGGGGTGAATTTTGAAAAATCCTTTCTTAGTGCACCCCTAGACTACATAAGGAACCTACATGCCAAATTTGGAATCTGTAGACCCAGCGGTTTGGGCTGTGCGTTGATAGATGAGTCAGTCAGTCAGTCAGTCAGTCAGTCAGTCAGTTTCATCTTTTATATATTTAGATGTGTAGATTTAACATTATTTCTATATTACCAACAGGTTCATAATTTTATAGTACAAATATTAAGTTACTGTGAATAGAAAACTAGTTTTCATTTCTAACAAGCAAGCCAATTAAAAAGATAACAATAAAATACCTAAGTACATTAACAAACCTGAACAAGGTCATGAAATGTCAAATGTTATATACGTACATGTTTCTGAGAAAACATTCACTTTAATTTGCAAAATACACCTTATGATGAAAATGTAAGTAGTGTTTATTCACTATAGTCTCCGCCAGATAAGTAAGAATTAAAGGTCATAGCTCTTTCCTTAATTTCTCTGCGTAGTAGGTACCCTGATAATACATTATGAATCGTTTTTATTACTAGAAAAAGTCAAGGATCACGATAAAGGTCGTTTCGGGACAAGTTTGTCATTATTTCTGTTATCAGAATTATGTATTTGAATAAATGGATGCGGGTAAATGACCTTTAATTCTTACTTATCTGGCGGAGAATTAATCATTAATTAATCAATCTAAATAGAATTAATCAATCCAACTTCATATCGAGAAAAAAAGATTTGCTATCCCATACATTAAATTTGTGTTCTCACAAATCGACAAAATGTGAAACAGCCGATTTTTTTGGGTCATTTTCAGGATGTGTGCTTCAGTATAAGTTCATAATGACGAGCACAATAACTATTGAGAATTTTTTTACGTGATTTTCATTGTTAAGGATTTTCGAATTTAGAAAATAAATATAAAAAAGATGACTGCTATACAGACAGTAAACAACCAAAGAAAAGATAAACAAGCAATTTTGGAAGCAAATTGTTTTTCTAATAAAATATTTGTTTGTCAGGCATTTACCTACAAAGGAAAATATCCACCTAATTAGCAGAAAAAATAAACAAAGTTAATACTTGTTTTGATCAGATTAATTTAGATTATCTGCCTTTTCCCAACTTACTTCTTATGTTGGGGTCAGCTTCCAGTCTAACCGGATGCAGCTGATTACCAGTATTTTACATGGAGCGACTGCCTATCTGACCTCCATAACCCCAATAAGTCCAAAAAAGTCTGACAACTGTCAAAGATCTTCAAATGACAGCGGGACCAACGGCTTAACGTATTTTCCGAGGCACGGAGGTATCGTACCGTATCATACCGTAATGGGTGGTCACCCATCCACAGACTAACCTAGGCAAGCACGGCTTAACATAAAGATCAACCCGAGTGGCTGTTATTATTTAGTCACGAGCTCCTAACTAAGATTAAAATTGATTGAAAAGCTGTAGGTACCGCAGAACATTATAAGTAGTCACACTTTTATGTCGTTTACGATTCAACTAAATATTATTCTACTACACTACAAAAGGTACAATTCTTATCGCCCCGTAAGTAGCTAACGATAACGAATTTATTCGAAGTGAATAAAGTAGATACCGATTTATAAGCAGCCGAGCGAGCAATATCAGATCAAGATGTTGCGAGGAGTGTCCAAGGGATACGCGGAAAATACTTACTACACGCCCTGGCATATGTGTCGCGAGTGTTGGGACATAAAGAATGTATAGCAGACACGAAAATAAAATAGAATTTGTCGAGCATGCGGTGGCATCGTACACAATGTCTCGATTCGACTCCACCCGTGTATACAAACCCTAAGGTACATTACCGCCACCTAGCGGCATAAAACAAAACGTAGGCCCGACTACTGTTTGAGATATGGCGCAATTAGCCTTCCTAACGACATAATTTGTTAAATTCTATTAAGCGGTCTTTATTTAATGAAGCATCGCTACAACTTACGAATTTGTCAAATAAAAACGTGCTAGTACAGATATTACAGCCGCCATTGAAGGTATAAACACGAACTACGAATATAAAGACAGATATTGGCAATATCAGCAAATTTTAAGATTAGAATCGTCATAAAGTGAAACGTCATGAATAGAGCTAGTTGGTAATACTTCATATATTTTATGAGTCCCGTAGACGTGTCTATCTGGATAGTAATAAAATGCAGAGAGCAACCCGCGACGGAAAGCAGTAATATCGAGTAAAATAGTATCTAATACTATGACATCGAAGTGAGGTGACAGTAAACTCAACGTTTATATTGTAGGTACAGTCTCTGATGCTGCTGGTCCTTATGCTGTGTTGTTTATGTGGTCAAAAGTGGTGTCCAGTTGAATTCCGTCGTAACTTTGCAGCTTTGGCTTTACTCTGTCCCTTTTTAGGATTGCTTCGGTAAAAATCGCGTAGGTAATAGAGGTTTTATTTTTTCACAAATTATTAGAAACATAAATGACATCATAGTACTCTGGTACCAGTACACGAAAAGAGCTTACAACTCGCTTCGTGTACAGTACAACAATGCATTTCGTGCCATGTTTAACCTGCACTGGAGGTGTAGTGCGTCTGGTATGTTCTTCGAAAACCGAGTGGGTGACTTCTTTTCCGTTCTGAGAAGGATGAGAGCTTCTTTTCGAACACGATTGTTAAACTGTAAAAATATTATTGTAACTACTGTATTCCGCACAATTTTCGTGACTAGAACCGAACTGTTTAATCTCAACACTGACTATGATGTAATCAGGAAACAATAACAATGACGAATTAATTTAATTAATTATAATATTGTAAGATTATGTAAGTAATATTAATATGCATAACTTCATTATCCGTAAATCCATTATCGAATATGTATAATTTAATTTTAATTTTACAACTTATATAATAATATAATACTTATCATAATGTAACTGCTATGGGTGAACTGTATGTGATTACGTGCAATGCCTGAAATAAAATGATTTATTATTATTATTGAAAATATTACTATAGTCTGCGCCAGATACGTAGGAATTAAAGGTCATTGCTCTTTCCTTAATTTCTCTGCGTAGGTACCCCGACAATACATTATGAATCGTTTTTCATTACTAGAAAAAGTCAAGGATCACGATAAAGGTAGTTTCGGGACAAGTTTATGTCATTATTTCTGTTTTCGGAATTATGTATTTGAATAAATATATGTGGGTTAATGACCTTTATTTCCTACTTATCTGGCGCAGACTATAGAGTAGATATTAAGTTTACATAATTATTTTAATTAATATTATGTGGTTATTCAATTATTTTGTTTACGTGTTTAAATAGTATAGTGCGAATATGTGAAGAATAGTGCGAATATGTGAATGCTTTTGCAGAGAGAAAAAAATCTGCTGTATTCTACTCGCCCATTACTACTTTTATCCGGGCCTAACTATCAGCATAAAACTTTTGTTTAAAATGTTTTTTTATTTATTAAAACAACCATTTTTTGGTGCATCATTTTAATGGTTCGCTGAATTCATTACGTATTTCAAATCACGTTCGTGTTACGTGCATGTTTAAGTCTGGCCAATTTTTGCGATGGAGGTTTTTTAGCTGACATCGAATTGCTCTTTTTTTATTACAGAGTAAAGTGCAAATATTGGACACTTTTATTTGGCTGATTATTATGTATGAACATATTATATGTATAATAGGACCTTTCTATAGCTCTCTATGCAGTTAGTTAATGTTTTAAAAAATATATCAGGGCTCATAATACACATCCCACATTATTTATTTTTAGGGTTCCGTAGTCAACTAGGAACCCTTATAGTTTCGCCATGTCTGTCCGTCCGTCCGTCCGTCCGTCTGTCCGTCTTCGCTTAATCTCTGTGACCGTTAGCACTAGAAAGCTGAAATTTGGTACCAATATGTATATCAATCACAAAGTGATATCAGCCGACAAAGTGGTAAAATAAAAATTGCAAAAAAATGTTTTATTAGGGTAGCCCCTCTATATGTAAAGTGGGAAGTGATTTTTTTTTTAATTTCAACCCTAACGTGTGATATATTGTTGGAAAGGTATTTAAAAATGAATACGGGTTTCCTAAAATAATTTTTTGATAATGTCAATAATTTCGGAAATAATCGCTCCAAAAGTAAAAAACAATGTGTCCCCCCCCCCTCTAACAACACTTAACATTTTTTTAACAACTTTTAACATTGTTTTAACATATCAACTTGCATTTATAATATGAAGTATCGATGGATTGTTTTTTGTAAGCGCTTGTAGTCTTCATGGTTCCTGAATCACAACAATCCTGAAATACCTACACCAAAATGTCTTTACTTATCTTTACTTAAAGTGCACTCTTCGTACGATTTATTTTCGCTTCTTTAACTTCATCATCTGCCTAGCCTTTTCCCAACTATGTTGGGGTCGGCTTCCAGTCTTACCGGATGCAGCTGAATACCAGTATTTTACATGGAGCGACTGCCTATCTGACCTCCACAACCCAGTAAGTACTGGGTAATACGATACCCCTTGGTAAGACTGGTTGTCAGACGCTTCTTTAACTTCTTACACTAATAATAAGTACCTAACAGACATTTCATATTTCTCCTTCATTCGTAAATCAAAATGTAAACTATTATTCTGAAAGCAGCTGCGAACGTTCCCATGAGACAGGTACCCAGGTCACACGATATTTTGTCCGTTACACCGGTATGCAATCCTATTCTTACTTACTTTCAGGTATTCAGATGTAAGGAAGGTACTGTAAAATGGACCTAAATTGAAGTGAGAAATTCATGTTAGGTGTTTTGCATTCGTTTGAATTCACATTTTTCACAAGACTAATTTAATAATTTATCTCACAGACTAACTATAGACATTTACAAATTAAAACGATAAAGTTACCTAAAGTAACTAACCTAACAATAAACGTTGTAAAAAAAAAGCAGTCATTGTGCCGATAGTCGTGTCGGCCAATGGCTTAATAGCCAAGAGCCTCGACCAACATCTTAGGAGGCTCTCGCTTGGCAGCTGGATCAAGGGCTTGATTCGGAAAGCAGTACTTCTGGACAGCGGGAGCAGTGGTGCAGTGGTGGCCCAGTGGTGGCGGCCCCGACTTACGAACAGTAAGTCGTGGCTTCGAACCCAGACAGGCGCATTACTCTGTTTAATTTATTTCATAACCACTACTCTCAAAACGGTGAAGGAAAACATCGTGTGGAAACCGGCATGTCCTAGAACCAAAAAATTCGAACACATGTGACATCTACTAATCCGCACTGGGCTTGCGTGGTGGTTAATAGCCCATTCCCTCTCATAGAGAGGAGGCCTGTGTCCCAGCAGTGGGAACATTAATAGGCTGATGATGATGATGATGTTGACTTCTGGACACGGCACGTATTGTTAGGAGGTTCCTCTCTCAAGAGCCCTGACCACCGGCAGCTCGGACCCTGTTCCCAGCGCTGGTGGGCTACTGTTTTTTAGGATTCCGTACCCAAAGGGTAAAAACGGAACCCTATTACTAAGACTTCGCTGTCTGACCGTCTGTCTGTCCGTCTGTCCGTCTGTCTGTCGCCAGGCTGTATCTCAAGAACCGTGACAGCTAGACAGTTGAAATTTTCACAGATGATGTATTTCTGTTGCCGCTATAACAACAAATACTAAAAACAGAATAAAATTAATATTTAAGGGGGGCTCCCATACAACAAACGTGATTTTTTTTCCGTTTTGTCTAATGTATAGATAATGGTACGGAACACTTCGTGCGCGAGTCCGACTCGCACTTGGCCGGTATTTTTTATATTTTTAAATGTTTTTTTATTAAGAAATATTTAAAAATGCACTGTTTAAGACCTGACCAGACCATGATGCTTGCAACAGCGTCGAAATATCGGGAGATCATCAATAAAGAAAACCACGGATATTATCCCGTAAGTACTTTGAGTATATTTAAAAATGTTAAAAATATGTGTTTAAATGAATAAACGTTGTACAAAATTGATGGCAAAAGGCTCGCCCCCTAATTGTGTAAGCAATTGTTGATTCGCAAAAAAAGGAAACGAAATCACACCTGTAATCCTCGTGGAGCTTAGCAGAGGTGTACCAAAAATACCTACTACCTATTTTGCCAGTTATATTTCGTTTCCATATTGCAGGGAATTAAAAATAATGCACAGAAACGTCAAAACCCCTTCAAATCTCACACACTTAGTCGATACAAACATAGGGAACCCACTGGGAACGCGAGAGTATTGTAACCGACTTTCATACATATCGAAATCACAGCGTTCCATTTTATTCCGCCGGGACAGTGATGTAATCATAGAGCGATCTTCCGTTATGTTATTTATCTTTTTTCCTTCTTTCATGCATCGGTGGCAGACTGGCAGCCCATAGGTGTTTGTCTCTTAGATTTAATATGAAACATGTCGTGAGATGGAGATTGAATGATGTGACCCGAATACTTTTATTTAGTAATATAGATTCACCAACAACTTCTGTACTATGGGTACATTTAGGTATACATAGGTTTTCATGATCTTGGTCTTACACAGTCGCCAATAGAGAATGTGCAAGAAATACAAAACTCTTTTTATTTATTAAAAATGCCTTGTATTGGCGCATAAAAACATTGTGGTAGGTACACTTGTTTAAGTTTCTAAAACATCACTTATTTTACATTTTATTGTTTATGTAGCATATTTTTGGTGAAACGGAACGCACTCTCACAACGCGTCGTCCTCCATAACGTCGGTGGTGACGTCAAAGTCTGTGGGTCAAAAAACACTTATATTTGAAAAGAAGTTAAATTTTCACTAAGATTTTATTATAATATCGTTATTGCAATTTTTGCTTGAATAATGCACATACAATTAGTAAAATTACTATAATAAGGCCAAAAAATTAGATGTAGACAAGGCAGATTGAAGTAAATGACGTCACATCATGGCCGCGACAGTCACGAACGTTTGAACCGTCATAGAAATTTGCAGGAGTTTAATATTATTTTCGAGCGACAAGCAGTAACTTTTAATACGTTTCTTGGGTTGATAACACTGTATTTCATTGATTGAAGTGAAGAAAAAAAATACATGCATAGTTCCTATTACAGGTTAACCAGCATTCACAAAAATAAGTGTTAGGTAACATAAGAGAAAATAGAAAATAGTGACGAAAATACTTAGTGGAGATCAGATAGGCAGCTGCACTATGTAAAATACTGGTATTCTGCTGAATCTGGTTAGACTGGAAGCACACTAACATAGTTGGGAAGAGGCTAGGCAGATGATGATGACTTTGTGTAGTAATAAAGTTATTTTTGCTGCTCTATTTATTCTCTCTTTGCAGTTTGAACTGTAAGTGTGTAAATCCAATAGATTTGTTCGTCGTTGACTTTTATGCGGTCCCGACATACTAGGCAGCGTCTTAACTAGGGATTCCAATCTAGTTAGGTGGACCTAGTTATCCGAGAGATCTCGTGTCACTGGGAAACTTCCTGGATCCGATAAAAAATCTATGGGCTCCGATCCTACGTGTTTTTAAGTAAAGGCGTTACTGAAAAATGTCTGATGGTAAAACCCAAAACACTGCCTGGCCTGGAAATTGAACCATGCCTTTTCCCAACTGTGTTGGGGTCGACTTCCAGTCTATCCGGATGCAGCTGAATACCAGTATTTTACATGAAGAGACTGCCCACCTGACCTCCACAGACCAGTTAGTACTGGGTGATACGATACCCCTTGGTAAGACTGGTTGTCAGACTTTTGGGGCTACTGACTACTTGTAACGACTATCAAACCAGACACCTAAAATAAAAATAAAGCTTCAATATACTATTCGTTCTTTCTTTGTTTCCATCTGGTATTTAACAACATCATTAATTTCGGCCACATTTTCTTTGAAAAAAATATATATACTTACTCTAAAAAAAACCGGCCAAGTGCGAGTCGGACTCGCACACGAAGGGTTCCGTACCATTGACTATATTTAGTATTTGTTGTTATAGCGGCAACAGAAATACATCATCTGTGAAAATTTCAACTGTCTAGCTATCACGCCATCGCGATAGACGGACAGACAGCGAAGTCTTAGTAATAGGGTTCCGTTTTTACCCTTTGGGTACGGAACCCTAAAAATACTTTTGAAAAACAAATACTTTTACCTCATTCAATTCAATAACGATTCTACTCGATTCCTCTCCAGACACCATTAAAACTAGTAGCTATACATCAGAACAGGAACACATATACAGCATGTCCCCTTTCCTCAAGAACCCTTAATCGCCCTAACACTTCGCCCCCACATCCCGAACTCAAGTGAACCGAGTTAACTTCCAGAGGACATACTTTTTTCTAACTTGTGAAGTGTATCGGTTGTATTCTGATAATCCTTGCTGTTATTTAATGGTGAAGGGTGTTTTTTAGTCACTTAAAGTTTAAAGGTTAGAACGTTTAAATAGTAATTATTATTTTTATTTGGAAATAAAATATAGTTATAGGAAAACAAAAACCCGCCAAGTGTGAGTCGGACTCGCGCATGAAGGGTTCCGTGCCATCGTACATCGTAGTAGCCCCCTTTTATTTTTAATTTATTTTTATTATTTGTTGTTAAGGCGGCAACAAAAATACACATTCTGTAAAAAAAAACAACTGTCGCTGTGTGTAATGTCCACGACATACTGCCCGCTGACAAAGAGACGGACGGATGAACAGACAGCGGAGGCTTAGTAATAGGGGACCCTATTACTAAGCCTCCGCTGTCTCGTTCTCCTCCGTTGGTTACCCTTTGGGTACTGAACCCTAAAAGTAAATAAATTAAGTTAAAAAAATTGCGGCCGAAAACCCTGTGCTTCCCCCATTTGCTTCGACTGTATACATGATTGTCCAAGTAGGTACAGTAATATAAATACAGATATTGTAATACCTAAAGGGTATAATAAATCTCTTAACCAAGCCGAAAGGCACTTGTTCTCCCCGTCATTGCGATATTTTTTTTTGTTCTACACCATACCTGGGAACCTTCTAGTTACGGAGATATTGGGGGTCAAAGTTCCAACTTTTTGTCAAGTTTTATTTTTAAATACAAGTTTTTAATGTAAGATTATTACTTTAAACACCTCCACGACCCCCGTACTATGAGTTCTACCACAAAACATGGTTTTCCACACCAAAAAAAAGTCGTTTCCCAGCAATAATTTTTGCGTAAAGTTACTTAGTTTGATGTACAGAATGCTTGGTTGACGGCTTCGTGATGAGGTTGTTTACAGCCTGTATATTGTTTAGGTAAAGCTCTGCCTAACCCTTTGGGGATTACACGCGTGATGTTATATTATGGTACTATACCTATGCACAATATGTAGCTTGTAGGAACATTTCATTTCCGTGTTCTCAGAATTGCTGCAAACTTTTTGATTGGTTTAAAACTGTGTGGCTACTTAATTGGAATCACAGTCCGCAGAAAATAGGATAGTTGGAGGTAGCTGCTGTTAAAAAGCGGGTTTGAGCATAACTGGAAATGGATCGGTATAAATGTTTTTCATATTTGGCTTACCACGGTTTCATGGTAAACAAAAATGGCATACCTTTGTTCCAAGTTATGTGCTATTTAAAACATGTTTCACACACATTTTGTTAATAAAAAATATGTTACGCAACGTGTTTTTACACGACTATCCAGAAAAGATTATTATTAGCTTTTAATATGGGACTCGAAACATCGCACACACGCCTCTATCCAGAAAAATATTGTTACTACCTTTTAATATGGGACTCGAAACATCGCACACACGCCTCTATCCAGAAAAATATTGTTACTACCTTTTAATATGGGACTCGAAACATCGCACATACGCCTCTATCCAGTAAAATATTGTTACTACCTTTTAATATGGGACTCGAAACATCGCACACACGCCTCTATCCAGAAAAATATTGTTACTACCTTTTAATATGGGACTCGAAACATCGCACACACGCCTCTATCCAGAAAAATATTGTTACTACCTTTTAATATGGGACTCGAAACATCGCACACACGCCTCTATCCAGAAAAAGAGTGTTACTACCTTTTAATATGGGACTCGAAACATTGCACACACGCCTCTACCTAAGCCATTAGAGAAAAACAAGTGTGATGTCTTAAAACTTAAAAATTAATAGCCTGAGAGTAAAAAAAATAAAATATAAATATCTAGAAAACAACAAAACCAAATGATAGCTTAGTGGTGTGACCGTCGGACTGCCAAGTCATAGGTCTCAAGTTCGAACCCGAGACACGCACCTCTGATATTTCGAATTCGTGTGCGTATTGTATCACTTGCTTCGGTGACGGAAAACATCGTGAGGAAACCAGCATGCCTGAGAGATTATTTCGACGGCATGTTAAAGCCAAGTCCATGGGCAGCATAAAAACTCTGAAACCAGGTTAGATACTAACCACACCATAAAAAAAAATAGTGCAAGAACCTCCTTCCAACCAAACAATCTAAAGCACACCTTAATAGCTTAGTAAGCGATAGAAGCGCTTAATTCCCAAGTCGTTAGCGTTGTACCTTAGATCTGCTAACGTGAGTTATCTAAGATCAGACTGGCATCATTTCCACGAACCGTTGGAGCCAATTAGAAGAAGCATTATGTGTTTGAGTTATTGCCAGTTATTGTTTGTACTACAAACATTTGCTTAGGTAGTTCTAGGATCTATCTAGTCATAGAATAACGCCGTCTAGGTCGAAATGACAGACAAAGGCCTCCAATATCGATGCTTCAATCACTATGACAAAACAATCAAGTAACGCAGATTCAGCCTTTTAAATGGTATCATGAGCAGAATAAGGTTAGTTTTCAACTGATTTAATTTAACATTGCGAGCTCGGGACTTGGGGCACCCCAAATCTGGACAGGTTAGGTTCGAAGGGAATAGCGGGGTCCAGAGACTGAGCAAAGCGAGCGAAGTAAGACCCCGCCATCGCCTTCTGTTAGGCTAGGTTAGCGTTCTCGATAACAGAAGTTATGCCTAGTTACCTCGAATACCACTACAAGTTATAATTTTCACCCCATTATAATATTAAACAAGTGTTAACGAAAGACGATTTTAATACTTTTAGTTGTACAAAAAATCGTATAGAACAAGTCTCAGCGCAACCAACTTTTAGCTCTAGTACCTAGTTTTAAGTACTTAGTTAATTGTATTTTAAATAGCCAGTACTATTCGCAGTCTGCACTGGAGTGAGATAAAAACTTCGCAAGAGAAAATCGCTTTCACAATATTGCCAAAAGTTTTGTAGTTTAAATAAAGCTCTATAAGTTGGTAGCTCTACGACAAGCGCCAAGTCAATAGGATCTCGTTAAAACTTACCCGTAGCTGCAATGTGTCCAAAACTTGAGAGATGGAACTACAAAATATGGGAGTTTACTCCAAAATAAAACTTATTGTACCTTCCTACTTCTCATCTTATCTTACTTACCCCCTTTTTGCTAAAAATATGTATAATCTCGAAATAATTATCACTAAAAGTGTCGTAAGAACGTTGCATCTATATGCTGGCTATGCGACCTACATTTTGACAAAAACTTAAGACTTGAGACACCAGAAAAACTTAGCATCACTTAACTTGAAAGCACATGTTTCCTTAAGCGCCACGATGCCTTGTGCTTACTAAAATTCACTTGTTCAAAAACACATTATTGAGGTCAAAACAAAAACAGCAACAAAATACAGCAACTTTATCGTAAATTACTGTACCATACACGGCTGTTGTACTTTAAATCTATCTTCATTTTCTTAGACTTAGGTTACCATTGATTGATTGAAATCATTTTTTTACCTGACAACGGCATAAAAAGACACTAAATTTTGAATACATACATTTAGATATTAGCCGTAGAACCGATGACCCGTTGGTGTAGACGCGTTCTTGAGTTGAGAACGCGAATCGGCAAGCGTAAACTGGGATGCCCTCAGGCTCGTTGGAGTGACGATCTTCGCATGGTGGCTGGTAGCAACTAGATGAGAATTGCCGAAAATTGAGTTAATTGGCGTGCGATTAAAAAGGCCTATGTCCACTAGTCCAGCAGTGGACTGCTGTAGGTTAACGATGATGATGATGACAACATTTTGAATAGAAGTCTATATTAAACTCCAGACAGTCCTAAAATATAACAAATCCATGCCGGTTTCCCCAACCATTGTTCTAGGAAGATTTATAAAACAAAAAGAGTACCGGTTACTGATGACTATTCTCGATCCAAAAACTTCCGTATTCCATTTACGCGGCGACAAACTTTTGATTCATTATCGTGAGAGTGCGCGAGCGTCAACCCCGTACTGCCTAATGGCCCGGTGTCACTTTCAAGTTTTCCCATTTTGTTATTGTTACACATTTTTCAAGTTGATCCCATTTGTTCCTGTTCTCTCTTTGCACTTTTGGCGGAAATAAAAGTTAATAATAAAGTGGAACTAGACATAAGTTTCTGGGACTTTGTAACTACATATTTGTTTGAGGGTTAAAGTGAAGTGAGCTTGTACCTCCGCGAGTAGTGTGGCATCCATCAAGTGACACTTTTTTGTTGTTTTCACTCGGTTTTTCCTCAAAGGTATTCTTTATAACATTATGAACTTTTTTACGTTCTTGTGAACTAACTTTGTTCTTGCTGCTTGAACCACTCTTCGTAATGACGTATTTCTATCTATCTATTTATTCGCTTACCATAGTAACGGATCTACATGGAAAATAGTTTATAATAATTATCGAGAAGAATTGTTTTGATATTCAAATGCAGGTAGTTTATGAATAGTAAAACAATTTCTACCGTGAATAGTTTTCATCCATAAAATATATTTTAGTTTGTATAAAGGTCACCGCTACAGTATTATATACGTATTATCTGTGCCGCTACCCACTAAATAAATCAACAATAAAACCATTCTTTTCTGAAAATCTAGTCTAGATATCTTTTTATCTTTATACTCCCCCAATATTCTTATTTAACCAGCACAAGATCGAAGGTCAAAGGTCAACCATGATGGATAGTGTTGGCAATGATACCAACTGTTTTCCCCAAACATATGAAAGCTGAACTTTTTGGCAAGATTCTCAATTTCAAGCGGAGCACAAGTTAAACTAGGAAGTAGTATTTCATCTTATGAAATAGATATAAGATATTAGGAACCTACTACTATTATTTATTACAGAACACTTTTCAAATTCACGACAAGAAACCAAAAGTACTTTATCAAAAATGCACTATCTATAAAATTGTTAAATTCGCAAAACAAATTCAATAGACCTGGCAACGAAAACAAAAGATGTAACACCAGATATAGCTGATTCAGTTCCACCGCAAAGTTTATAATATTCATTCGATGGTCACATTAGATTTTATGTCGCAGAGCGTTCTAGCAGTTGAGTCCGCAGCTCCGTACATTTCTATAATGCTTTACCGAACCCGGTATGAATGCTTGAACACGAGCATTGTTCCAACAGTTTTATTCTATTACACGACTAAAACTTTAAAGAGGACTCTCCGACGGGGACAGCTATAAGCACTAAATCAAAACTTTCCCGTTAGGGGGTCGCTCCTCGACTAGTTCGAGTGAATACGTTCGAGGATGGGTGGGCTTACCGAATTGTCCGTTTTCCATACAAACTCTTTGAAGAACAAGCGACGATGAGAATTGCTTCCGGAGAAGTTTAGGGTAATATTTTATCTTGATATTACTAGCCTAAGATGATACATGATATGAAAGTCCGAACTCACAAAGTCGTTTGCCGAAGCGAATTGATCTTTAATTACTTCTTATTGTTATTCCTCGATCCGATAGAGGATATTGAGTTCTGTAACATTTTCCAAATATGAACTAATATTTGTCAGAATAGTTCTGACCTGAACAAATAACTTAGTTGGAACAGAACATTAGACAGAAGCTGTTTGTCAAACTTAGATTCGATTACCTAATCTGGATTCGAGACCGTAGCCGAAACTAAGCAATATGATTAAGTAGAAAGTTCTATTCTACAATAAATCGAGAGATGGGATTAATTCCGTTGGAGCAATAAGTCGTGTAACTAATAGGTACACTATCATGGTTTCCTGACCGCGACGGGGAGCTATTAATAAATGTCACACACATAACGAAACCCTTCGTCAATTAATAGTTGTGTCGGAGACAGGATTCCTTTCGTGGCCACGCGTCATTAGCGAATGACATTTAGAGGTAGCTCTGGCCCTATTTCTTCTAAGAACTTATAATAATGAAGAGCTAAGTAAGTTTTAATGATGGCAGCTTTACTTTCGACTAACATGATATTTTGCGCTTAGTGATAATGGATCTGAGACTGTGAGTCTGGTTCCATTTGACGTTTCATTTCTACTTTCCTTGGAGCGGTTCATTGCCCTAACGAGGGCTAGCGGTGACGTCATCCGGGCCCTATGGTTTGGCGTGGTCTCAAAGTTTCGGAGGTGCCGTAAATCAGTCAGCCGCCAAATTAATTGCTCCACCTACTAACTACTATTTAACACGCATATAAACCGCTGCTGATTGAGTAGGCCTTAATTAGTTTAATGTAATGATTAACGTTGTGTTTTATAATAAAATATGAAGCCTGTGGGAATATATAAATAAAACCGTAGTACCTAATAAAATAAATAGCTAATAGCCTCGTTGCTTAGATGTGTGTTGCCGCGTTGTGTAATATCCAACGATATTTATTTATTTATTTAAATGCGAAAGTAACAATGGCTGTCAGTCTGTTTAGAACCTTTTCATGCATTACCTTTTTTTGCGTGTGTGGTGCGCAGAGTGCGGGGCAACACCAACACCGTCCTGGCGATGATCGCCAACGGTTCTATTGCCCTATCCGGCAATGCCGCAGCAGACATATTGTTACATTGTGAATGTTCGTTTTTGTCTATGCTTGTTGTCCTGTCCGTATTCTTCTAAGTATCTGTTTGTATACGAGTTTATTTTTAGCTAGCTTAGAACAAAGGACTTCTTTTCCCAATAGTGAATTTCCGTGAGATAATTTTCGAGATAAATACGGGTTTCTAAAAAAGTACCCAACTCTTTGCATGAAAAAACGTCTTTCAAAACAGTCTGCAAGAAGACAAATTGACTGTAACAACTAAAAACATTCAATAAAATAAAACCATCAATTTCCCAATTAGTCAGCTATAGGAACGCGAGTCAATTTACCGATAAAGAGTCGTAACTTGCAAGTTTATTTCAATGAGCACCACGCTCCGTAATTAGTGATGGAGGCAATCAATCAATTGATTGAAAATCTCGTATCAGCTGATAACCATCCGCCATTGAATATTACGGTCGTCTGCTGTGACATTAAAAAGGCTGATTTACCAGCAAAGATGAGCGAAGTAGCTTTCGGTATGAATTTTGATGGCTATAAGAGTAGAGGACGACCAAAGAAACCATGCAATAGATGGGCTGTGTGAAGGATGATAATGGCTAGAACGGACTGCTGAGAAATGAAATGAAATGAAATGAAATGAAATTTTATTTGCTAGAATTGTAGTATATACATAGGTGGTCGAGTTTTATTACAGTTTCTCACACAATTCGCTAAAACTAGCATGCAAAATTTAAGAACATTTATGAATAGGTACATGAATTTAACGTAATAATTGGAAAGTAATAAGTAATATTATGTATGTCAACAAGAGAATGTCAATAATAATAATGCCAAGAGAAGAGAGATAAAGAGTAATAGAGAAGTATGGAATAAGACACACTGCGCCGACTAGGATAAGGATAGAAGAATGATGTGCAAAGTATAGCTAGGCGGTGTGGGAGGAGAAACCAAACAATAGGATTGAATATTGTTTTAGTCTAGAAAAGGGCTATTAGGGTATTTGTACATAAAAAACGAGAAATGCGAGCGAGGAATGTGTGCAAGAGATGTGTACAAAACAGTGTAGGGAACTAGATTTATAGTAGTAGTGAAGAATCCGCTACACAACTCAAACTCAAACTCAAAGCATTTATTTCAATTAGACCATTACGGCACTTTTGAAAGTCAAAAATACAAAAAAGAAAATCAAAGCTACAGTCCCAGTCACAAGGCATAATAACTTGAGAAAGTACTGTAGTTGCCCATTCCCTAGCGTAGATCTCTATGGAGAAGAATGGGCAAGAAAGTCCATGGGCACTCTTTTAAAATCAAAATATTGTTACAAAATCTTGGTTACATCATTAATTTTGAGATTATACATATATGTGAGAACGATGTAGAAAGACGTGCACACTAAGAGCATCCAGAGTGAAAGATTAGATTAAAAATGTATGAATAAAGTAATTAAAATGAACCTTGGCAGCTAAGAGATGACCAGTCCCAACTGACAGCGCCCGTTCACATACATGACGCATGTACCGGCGCCATTCAACTCAACCATATTGAAGGGAACTAAATGACCCGACACACCCGCCACCATCAGCGAGACATTTAAGTAAGCATGACATTCTCTCAGTCACCAAGGCATATTCAAGTCAATGAAAGATAAATAAATGAAATGGTGGCTGAACAGTACAAAGTTCTCACACATGTGCTATGCAATTATATAATACTAAGAACTGGAATCTATACAATGCAAGTATATTTTTACAATCTTCTGCAGCTTCCACAATACATTAACATGGGAATCAATTCTTCATCTTCTTCTTTACGTGTCGATGGACTCAAATAATGCCCGACCAGTACAAACAATTAGTTTGCCAACCCCCCCCACCTATGGTTGTGGAGCAGGACCAGCATTTAGCCAAGCATTTTTATCATCAATGTAATCCCCCAACTTATAATATGCTTGCCTACATAGTGTGCGTTTTATACAAGATTTAAATTTCGTCTCATTCAGTTGAAGAATGTGGGGAGGTATTTTATTGTAACATTTCAAACAGTACCCCATGAAAGATGAATCCACTTTAGCAAGCCAGAAACCTGGCTGAACTAGTTGGTCCCTATTTCTAGTGTTATAGTGGTGTCTGTCCCCTCTCTTACTGAATAAATGCCGATTTTTTCTAACGTACATGATGTTTTCATAGATGTATTGACAAGGTACTGTCATGATATTAATTTTCTTAAACAGTTCTCTTAGAGAATCGCGTCTACGTAATTCATAAATGGCTCTGATGGCTCTTTTCTGCAGAATAAATATAGACTCGATGTCTGCAGCCCGTCCCCATAGTAAAATACCGTATGACATAATACTATGAAAATAACTAAAATAGACCAGCCTCGCGGTATCAACATCAGTAAATTGACGGATTTTTCTAACAGCATTTGCTGCTGAGCTTAGCCGTCCTGCAAGAGATGTTAGATGAGGACCCCATTGTAACCTTGAGTCGAGCGTGATTCCCAAGAAAACCATTTTATCGACAAATTCTAGTTTCTCTTGATTCAATATTATGTCACAATCACTACTTTTGACATTTGGTAGAGCAAATCTAATGCATTTAGTTTTTTTCCCATTTAGTACTAAATTATTAGCGGTAAACCAATCGTGGACCTGCAGTAGGGCGTTATTTACGTCATCAAGATTAGTGGCACGTCTGTTTATTTTAAATATTAAAGAAGTATCGTCAGCAAACAACACCATATGCGGATGGTTGTTAAATAGATGGGGTAGGTCATTAATATATACTAAAAAGAGGAAGGGACCCAATATCGAACCTTGTGGTACACCCATTTTTACTTTTAGACCCATTGAGTTGACTCCATTTATTTGTACCTGCTGCTGTCTATCATTCAAATACGATTTTATTAAACTGAGCGCAAGTTTACCTAAACCGTAATGCTGAAGTTTCAAGATCAGGGTTTCGTGATTTACGCAATCAAATGCCTTCGAAAGGTCACAAAAGATTCCTATGGCATCTTGTGCCTCTTCCCACGCAGTAAATATGTGTTTTAATAAAGTGACACCGGCGTCAGTTGTACAACGTCCTTTGGTGAAACCATACTGTTGCTCGTGTAATATTTTATTAGTGTTAAAATGGTTAAGCATTTGATTGAGCATTATCTTTTCAAACACCTTGCTGAAAACCGGCAACACGGATACGGGCCTATAGTTATTGGTGTCTTTACTGTCCCCGGATTTAAAAAGCGGTATTACCTTACTGAATTTCATTAGATCCGGGAAGACCCCTTGATCCACGCACAAATTAAATATTGAGGCTAAATACGGCGCTACAGTCTCAATAATTGAGGTACAAGCTTTGATAGACATACCCCATAGATCTTCCGTTAATTTAACTTCGCACCACTCAGCTTCGCACCACTCAGCTACACACCGTTTCAGAATTTTACTCCTTATGCTCGCACCGCGCAATCTCCTCACACAGATTCGGTGAAAACCATCACACCGTTACACAGCACCGATACACATACTTGCATCGCTTAGCTGTCTCGCACATTTCTGGTGGCAAACCAACCTTACGGTTGTCTGATGTAGCCGTTATAAATGTGTTTTGAGTACTGCAGGCTGTAAGTGATATAGCAGATGGATAGGTACTCATACTAATGGAAAACGGTTGAATTAAAAATAATTATTGTAGTTTAAATTAATGGCTTCATTATAAAAGGAAATTCAATGGTGTAAAATATTTAACGGAATATTAATAAAATTTAAATTGGGCTCATTTAAAGTAAAGAGTTTAATGGAAGTTCGACAAGGGTTTTACTTTAAGTATCGACAGTAAGTACTGATAATATCCATATCCGTATAATTACAATTTTATGAAATTTCAACCCCGATCTGCAATTGATTAAATGCTTATTAATAATTTTAATGGCAGGTCTGTGTCCAGCTGGGTATTATGTCTTCCAGCCCGCTTAGCATGAACGCCGTAGACACGAAAGAGAATCGACAAATCTTTTGTTCATCTGTCATTTTGTCGATTCAATGACAGATGAACAAAAGATTTGTCGTTTCTCTTTCGTGTCTACGGCGTTCATGCTAAGCGGGCAGGAAGAGATACATAATGAAAAGGAACCGATATTTCAGACCTTCTTTACAAAGCATTTTAAGCTTTATCCCGTACCATATACAGACCAACCTACCTAATTCATAATGGCTATGCCCAAAAAACTTCAATATGTAGATACTTCACTATCACTATCACTACATATTATAAAACAAAGTCGGGCGCTCGTCTGTCCCTATGTATTCTTTGATCTTTAAAACTTCGCAACGGATTTTGATGCGGGTTATTTTTAATAGATAGAGTGATTCAAGAGGAAGGCTTATATAATTAATTGCGGGCGGGCAAAGCCGCAGGCATCAGCTAGTAAATATTAAAAACCAATTTTCTACAGTGTACAAAAACAATTGACCTCATTCACCTGTAAGAAAAATACTCAAACTTCGTTCCCGTACTATCTATTGTACATGTTGCTTTGTAAAAAGTACATATTTCTTTGGTCTACAAAGTTGTATAGATCTCAAGAACTTACCGACTGCACAACTTTCACACTGATTCAGACTCGATGCGTGTTACTTGTTCCAAGTTCTTCGTTGTTATATTCATGTTAAGGCTTTTGTCTTTGTTTACTCCGCCACTTTGTTTTTAATGGCTTCTGATTGGCTAGCTCTTTATTTAAACTGCGTTTCTTATTGGCTAGTATTTTCCACTTAGATTGCTAGTGTTACGACATGGTGGAAGAATGCAGATGATGGCTGTTCACTCTTGCTTCGAAGACTGACGTAGATAGGTGGAAGGGTACAGAGACAGTGGCAGACAAGTCTCGACAAAAAAATCACTAACTATTGATTGCTAATTACTAACGAATAAATTCAGTTGCAATAACGATGCTTACGAGATACGCATCTTAGATGTAGAGACTTGCGTAAAGCAAGTCTCTACATCCAAGATGCGTTTCTAGCGTAGGCGTAATTAGCAATCACAAGTTAGCGATTTTGTCGTTATATAAAAAATTACTAACTAATAAATTCGGTTGCAATGATGATGCTTGCGAGTGAGGTAAGTCTCTACATCCAAGATGCGTGTCTCGCAAGCATCATCATTGCAACCAAATTTATTAGTTAGTAATTTTTTATATAACGACAAAATCGCTAACTTGTGATTGCTAATTGCTAATTATTCGTTAGTAATTTTCAATCAAAAGTTAGCGAATTTGTCGCTATCTATGTCGAGACTGCCTGCCCAGGTCCCCAATTTCTTTGTTTCGAAACATCAGTTGATATGGGATGAAGCCCAACACCCCAATGTTGCGGGACTATTCGAAAGAGATACCGTGGCCCCGGAACACAAACAAAGGGCGATGAAGGAACATGGATGGGTTTTAGTCAGTAAAAGTCTGACACTCCCTCCTGCTCCGCCCAGAGCGGGAGGGGTTATTTGATGATTTCCCATCCAAAAAAAAAAAAAAAAAAATCCCAACACCCCAATACCCGTCATTGTTGCACCCTGAATTTTTGAACTTTCAACAAACGTTCACTGTAGCTTAAGCTTTTTCATTTTGATCAAAGATTGGAATCGTTGAACTGGCTAGCATTTAAAGTTACTTGGACGAAGAAAACATTTATTTATATTGTTTCACTTACTCATTGTGAAAATAGTGTATGTATCCCATACTTTTTCAAGCAATAGGTACAGTTTATCCTATCTACTTTAAGAAGAACCGCAAATAGGGCACGAGAACTAAGTTTAAACGTAGATATTTTAGAAAACAGCCTTTTATCTAGACAGAGAACAAATACACGAGGCTATGTTGCTATTTTAAGAAACATTGGCCGGTGGAGAAGTCCAATTTATTTTAGTAAAAGAGAGGATTTTTAGATCTTGACAAAACTAGAATAGAAGTAAAATTAGGATTTGTGACCTAAAAGATGTTAGATAGCAAAATTAGCCTTGGTTTCTTTTGATCATAACAAGTTCTTAATCTAAATTTATGAAAATCACATATGTTTGTACACGCTTATCTCCGAAATCACCCAATCAATTTCTATGTGAAGGTAGGTTCCAGTTTGAAAGCTTGGATACTTTTGGACCCATTAGGTGATGCTATGCAAAGAAAGGACGAGTCGCTAGTATTTCTTCCATTCGCAAATATCAACTATCTTGAAACATAGGCTTCCTCCATTTTATCATCAGATGATATGATAACACATTTAATAAATATCAGTGACGAAGCAAAGGCATTTAATAAGAGGGAAACAGTTTCACAGAGACACGGCCGAAGCTGACTCATATCACATGTTGCTCGCCGATCTGTCTCCGACCTACTAGATATACACCGTCTGCCCGTGATTGATGGACGGTATATTAAATAAACCGCACCGATATTACATTTCAAACATATCGGTTCCTTCAGTCAAGATTGATCGCCCCACGTTTATGAAGACAGGAACAAAACTTTCGACCTTGACAACTGAAGAACGCTTCCCGAAAGAAATTAAACACCCAGCTCTATTCCCAAGGAAATCTTCCCCTACCATCAATCAAACGTTATAAAACCATTACAATTAAAATGATAAATGTGTTAAGAACGTATTTAGGGGGATCCCGCGGTTATTCCGCTGCCGCGGTAATGGTAAACTTCTGATTTGTAAGGTCGCCGCCTCCCACACCGGAGTCAGAAAACAAAGAAATATTTCACTCGTGTAATGGATTGAAGTGAGCTTAAACTTTTCACATTCAGCAAGTTTTCGAACAAATTTATCTCTAGAGGAGCGAGCAAATACATCAAACTTGAAGCAATTTCAAACACTTGTTTCATGAGAACGTTTACAAGTAGACCAAATTAATCCTCTTGTATTGTAGTTAGGACACACTTGTAATAGTAGCTATTAGCTGTAATGGCAGATTATACTAGGCTCGGTATAATTATCTAAAATACCACTTTTTGAAGTATTAATTTACGCAATAATTAACCACAGAGTTTAATGAACGGCCAAATTCATTACTAGGTATCATTCAGAGTTAAATACACGAACTAACTAACTAGATTCAACTATTTGTGCTTAGCTCACTAAAAGGTACATCCATCATGAAAAGTGCTAAAGTCTTTATCTAAAGACTGAGTTGGCAAATATTTTCGACGGTTTTAATGTGTGGCGAGATTTATACTGACTAGAAGTTATTTTTGGGAACAATAGGGCAGTCATTATAATGTAGCTTTTAATTCAGATCCACTTAAACCTAATACAAATTCTAGCACATGTCAAAACTTATTCTTAATTTTGAAACTTTTTCTAGTACCTAGTAAATTAGTTATTTTTTTGTAAATCTGATTGCCAGTCGGCAAACGCCAGGATCAATAAATGGAATTCATTAGAAGAAATATAGTACAAACAACCGTAGTCGATGAAAACATTCAGAGTAATTATTATGTATGTTTGATATAATTAAGATCGTTCGGAAAACAATAACAGCACGTAGGAGGAGTAAAATGAGATTATACCTACAAAATGGAGTATCAAAAGCGGGCAGCTGTTCATACATTTTGTATAATCTTGGAACGTTGGAAAAATAATTATTTTCTTATTGAAATACATTGCAGAGTTTTAACATAATGATGTTTAAGTGTGATTTTGAGTACGGGAAATCATTATGAAGGTATCAAAAGGATTGATAAAATAGAATAAAATAGAATATAGAAAAAAAAAACTTTAATTTATGAAGAAGGTTTATCGCTTATCAGCTAAGGTACTTTTTCTACTGGACAATACAGAAAAAGTACCTTAGACTAAACCTGGATTAAACTTGGATTAAACCTTCTTCATAAATTAAAGTTTTATTTTTTCTACATATATTCCAGGATGCATCGACCGCTTATTTTTATCAATCCTTTTGATACCTTCATAATGATTTCCCGTACTCAAAATCACACTTAAACATCATTATGTTAAAACTCTGCAATGTATTTCAATAAGAAAATAATTATTTTTCAGCAGTGGCTGGGAAAAGGGCTCCCCCAATTCCTTCCAGGAGCACTTTTAAGATCGATTATTCAGTTAATTTATAAATACCATAAAGCAGAGCAGAACTGAGGTGCCATTTTAATAAAATAACAAGAATCGCAGTCAGCGAGTTCAGGTCAAGTAAAGTACAACAAGTAACGTACGGCAAGGGTTGGCAAGTCATAAAACTTTCAGACAGTAAACTTAGCTGAAGAAGTGAAGTTAGAATAGTTGATCTCGATGTGTGGTCCCACCTTTGTTTTAATGGCAAAGTTGTGATTTATCGCTCTACCCTAACCTACCAAGATCAAGTTGCGGTCACACTTTCTCAGGAGCTTTTAATCAAATTAAGTATTTACCTGAGCAACTTTGGTGTTATTGTGAAGATGGAATTTTATTTCGAAGTTTAATAGATAGACTATGTATTGTTATTTTTTAAAGTTTTTTTAAATGGGAGTTTGTTATGGTTATGCTGAGAATTTTCGTACAAGAGAAATAAACCTTGCATTGGATATTATCCAGCCTAATTTCAAAATGGTCCTAAGTAATTTCTGAAAATATTTGTATTCTGGAAGTACACTCATGTCGCAAGATTGTCATGAAAAAATACGTGCATCTATTTACCCAAACAATTGACAATAATTAAATGAATAATTGACGGCACAGTGTCTGAGCGGTTGTCTGCTGTTTTGCGTGTCGCGGGTTCGATCCTTGCATGTCAAATCCAACTGTTCCTGTACTTTTATTTCTTATCCATACTTTTTCTCTTTTTTTTAATTACAAATAAGCATAACTTTTCGTTTTTTTTTTCAATGTGATTGTATAAATAACTATGTAACTATGTTACAAAATAATACTATATAGTAATTACGATAAAAATGATTGTTGCCTGTTAATTAATAACTTATTCAAAATCTGTCAAACATAGAATCTGTCGATTGTAGAATCGGTCAAACATAGAATCTGTCGGTTGTAGAATCTGTCAAATTTAGAATATGATGTCATAAGTAGAATCTGTCAAATGTAGACTAAACGAAATAATTGTATACAGATACTGGTTCCGAGTCTGGCTGTTTGTGTGAATTTAAATGTTTGTAAACCCACCTAAGACACAGAGATGAGGAGAGAGGATACAAGTCAGAGAGATTCCTAGTGTGGAGGCTAAAACATTTCCAGTTACCAAAAGCTTAATTTCATTATTTATAAAGAAAATCGAACCCAATGTCCTGCAGATAAGTCGAAACATATCACATCCCCACACACTCCCTGCAAGTTTAAACAAAAAACGTTTGTACAAAAAAAAACAAGAGCACCTGAGGGCGATTGCAGAGGACGTGGGGTGTGTTTATTTGGTGCTTACACACGACTCTCCATCAATCACTGTGAGGCCAGTTTTTAGGGGCCATAGCTCCCACAGGGCCCGAGGACTGGACTTGCAGCCGACGTCCCCCGACGTCCCCCGACATCCCCCGACATGCCCCGACGTGCCTACGGGCCAAAAAACTTGCGGGTTGGCCATTGGGATATGAATTAACGTGTTTTTTCTTTTAAGGGTTTTGCCTTACGTTTTTTTGGTCTAAATCCTTTTATGTTTTAAGATGTTTTGGCTAGTTTGGCGTGGTGTAGTTGAAAAACAAGGGGTTGTTTAGTGCGTAGGTACTTTATTCCGATAATTGTAAGGAATCGATGTGAAAGGTTCTCAGTAGATTAAGCTACGATATGCAAATTTAAAAACTTTTTAATGGTTAAAAAAAGCGTTTAGAGGATTTTGTTTTAGTTTCAATCGAATTAAAGAACTTTGCGGGTTTTACTTCTAACTTCGTTAAATTAACGAGCAACTTCAAATAATTAAGTCATTGTACTAAAATTAACTTATGTAGGGATTACGTTTGACAGGAGACTAGTTTGAATAATTATTTGTTTTCTTCTGAAAACGTGTAATCAATCTTAAGAGATTTGGAAAAGTGACAAAAAAAGCGCTATAGTTTCACATTGATGCAAACCGCCAGTCTGTGTAAATCACTGCCGGCTTGTCTGAAGTGTATGGAGAAAACGATGAATGAAACTGCGGCTTGAAACATATATTTGTTTAAAATAAATTTCTCAAAACCTCTAGAATACTTTAGGTCACAAATAAGTAAAAACGATGGTGGATAAATTATTTTACATGGACAAGAAGTTAGGGAGACAATAAGAATCTGAAATCTAAATTTTGCTTTTAAGTTCTAGCGTGTTCTGGTCAGAAGGTCCTTCCGAACGAATACAGAATTCAAAAATGATGATGCTCTATTCTTTTTTTCACGAAGAACTATCGTATTTCCGACGAAGGCCGAGCTTAGCCGAACGCTCCCGAAGTTGCGTTCGGAATGGTAGTGACCAGAACATTACAATGTATGCTTATATTTTGTGCAGTGTAAATATTTAATAGTATTATTAAATTTGTAAGTAAATAAATGGGTAGATATATTTCGTTAGTTTTTAACCAAAGACAATGATCGTGTTTGATGTCTATGATTTGACACTTGGTCATATTTGACGTTTCTGTCTAATGGGAAAATAACATGAACGTGGAGTGTTAACAATTTCGATTTTAAGTTTTAAATTATTGGAGTTAAAATGACGGCGGCGGGCGTAGCGATGATCGCTACATGTCTATTCCCTGCCCGCTTAGCATGAACGCCGTAGAAACGAAAGAGACTCGACAAATCTTTTGTTCATCTGTCATTGAATCGACAAAATGACAGATGAACAAAAGATTTGTCGATTCTCTTTCGTTTCTACAGCGTTCATGCTAAGCGGGCTGATCATTATAATCTGGACATAATCAAAGTTTGAGTGCATGGGGCTGACGTGGCCCGCCCAATCCCATTTTATCCTGGCAGCTTTCTTGCCAACGTCCACGTCCAATGGGTATAACGATATGACGCTAAAAAGGCCACCTTCAAATTCCAGTTAACCCATCGCATAAACTTACTAAAAACCAAAATATCGGTAATTATCAAGCGGAAGTAAACCTATAAAGGTAATCCGGATTACATAATTGTCTATTTAATAACTCCGTTAAACTTATTTAGGTCCGGACCTTGCCGGAAGCGACGCGCATTAACAAAACATTACCCCTAAGTTCACCTCTTTTAAAAGACACCAAAATTAATTATCCACCCTTTTGGGTACCGCTGTATTTCTGTTAAATATTGTGGTATTATCTTATTGTAATTTGATGATACGATTTTAGAATCAAAATAAACCGAATAACCCGTTATTGAGATACAATTATTTAAGAAACATTGTAAAAGTTATTTGTTTGCAAAAGCCGGGGCCAAAAGTGGTGAGAAACATAGGAATTTCTATGTTCCTCACCATTTTGGTCCCCGATCACAGCCTCGAGTGATGCGACTTGCAAAGATTTTCGTCAGGCTATTTTTCGCGCGTAGCTTGTTTCCTTCGCATGAATATCATCGTCAGTCCGCAAATCTCGTTGCTCATGGCCAGGCGGTTTCACGTTCACAGAAGACATATTTTTTTACGTTTACATCTACAATGTATTACAATTAACGTGTTACGTAATTATTTAGTCATGTTTACGGTTACTCATACATTTTTTTGTATCCCAACTTGGTTAAAACAATAATATGTTACCTAACCTTGTCTCATCAGAGAATTACTATATTAATCTTCTCCTGACTCCCACGTTATTAGGGTTATACCATTCATTTGGATTTGTCCAGATATATCGAGCCCTTTGGTGCTACTACGTACGGACTATGATTTTTCGAAGTAAGGAGATTTTTTTATGATATAAAAAGAACATTGACAAAAAAATGATGAAAAATAAAACGTCCTGATTTTTTGTTTGCAATTGGAGCTTTTTTGGAAAATGTAGGCATCCTGCGATAACCCCAGGTAAGGGGTAAAGGGCAGGGCACGCCACGATAGTGGCGATAAGTCCCCTCTTTGAGGAGTGGCTTGAGAGACGCCACGGCGTCCTCACCTTCCGCCTGACGCAGGTCCTCACCGGGCATGGAGTGTTCGGGAGGTTCCTGCACCGAATCGGGCGGGAGGAAACGCCCGGGTGCTTCCATTGTGAGGATCGACCGGAGGACACGGTGGAACACACGGTGGAGGTGTGCCCCGCGTGGGCGGAGCACCGCCGTGTCCTCGAAGCGGCGATCGGCGGCGGCGACCTCTCGCGTCCGGCCCTGGTGCAAGCCATGGTCCGGAGCGAGACGGAATGGGACGCCGTCACCTCCTTCTGCGAAGCAGTAATGCTAGAGAAGGAGGTGGCGGAACGTGAGAGGGAGAGAACCTCTCAACGTCCCGGCCGCCGCGGGAGACGCCCCGGGCGTCGGGGGCCACCACCACGTGGCCCCCGGCCACCGTAGGCGCGGGCCTGTGGACGGTGGGCTATGGGCTAGCTCGCCGTCCATCCGTCTTATGACGACAAGCCGTGTCGACGGCGCGTTCGTGTTCCACGCGCGCCTCAAAGAGAGTCAGCAAAAGGGAAGGGGTCCGTAGGGACCGATGCCTGCCGCGGTTGCGGGACTGTTCGAAAGAGATACCGTGGTCCCGGAACACAAAGGGCGATGAAGGAACATGGATGGGTTTTAGTCAGTAAAAGTCTGACACCCCCTCCTGCTCCGCCCAGAGCGGGAGGGGGGGTTATTTGATGATTTCCCATCCGAAAAAAAAAAAGGGGTGAAGGGCAGGAAAATGATGATGATAATGATGACAGTCCTTTTCTGACCTCTTCACGGCACTCCATCAGATCCCATTTTGCTCCCGGGAAACCTAGACTAACTTAACAACCTGAGAGACCTTAGTATTTCTCCTAAAGCGTAGGTGTATCGTTACAAACATAAATCGCAGACGCAAAAACACCCACATTCAATTAACTCAACTTATTTCAATATCTTCTCCATTTGTTTTATTTTAATTCTGCCCTAGGCAATAGGCATGTCCTCTATGTAGGTTATTCTTTAGTCAAACACAAAAACAATTTCTATAAAAGTGAGTGTAATGTTTCAGAGCGAAATACGTAGTTATATTCGAGCTCGTAAATTCTATACCGTCACGTATGACAACAATTGACTTGTTTCTCACCATGTTAAGCGAGCGGCCAGACAGAAAAGACCCAAGACAAGGGCAGGGCACGGACCCGTCGCAGACAGGGCGCCGTCACAACTTTTTATGACGCAAGATGCACAATGGCGAGCGGGCGAGCGCGAGCGCTGTGAGAACCTGCCCTCCGCGCCCTTTCCGCTCCCCCGCTTGCGCCCGTGCAGGCTCGCGCCGTGCCCGCGCCCTGTCCTTTCTATATGTTTTCCAATAGGGCGCCGACGAGTTAACGTCGTGACGGCGTCCCGTCTTTTCTGTACGTTTTACGTCGCGACGGCTGTATACATTTTATATGCAAGTAGATTAGACGGGCGCCGCGACTGCGACGGGGCCGTGCCTTGCGTCTGTTCTGTGTGGCCGGTGCCTTAGGTATCTCTATTCTCTCAAACTCCTTGTCTATAGAATAGAAAATCACTTTAGCTACTAACGGTTCTACTTTATAAGATCCCACTACACATTCATACTAATATTGTAGACTAGTGGTCGTCCCGCGGTTGCCGGTCCTGTGGGAGTACGGGGATAAAATATAGCCTATGTTACTCAGAAAAGACGTGGCTTTCTAATGGTGAAAGAATTTTTAAAATCGGTCGAGTAGTTTAAGAGTTAAATCGTAACAAACAAACAAGCAAATCTTTCCTCTTTATAATATTAAGTAAGATAAACGGCTAAACGGCCGTTTTTCTATAAAATATATCACACTTGTATTCTTAGTCCAGTAACTTTGTCGCCTGAAATTATGAGGTAATATGCGTCAAATCCGGCAGTTCTGATTTTTTGCAGACTTGTTTATAATGTTGGCCTAATGAATAATTCAAGTTTGTGACCTCGAGCGCCGAACGCAACTTTGTCAAAAATCGAAAAAACCGCGAAAAAATCGATTTTTGTTCAAATTTTGGTGATTATAACCCTATAGTACTAGTTTTGTTGCAGCTGCAGGAAGGCAGGATTAAAATACTCATCAGTCTGCAAGCACTGCCGCGGGCCTCTTGTGACACTAAACCTGATGTTGCAGTAGTAGATATCCCAGAAGGCGAACATCTGTCCGATGTAGAAATGGAGGATGACTTGTGGACACGAGACGTCGACGATTCATCACCATGACATTTTAAGTTTAGTTAAAAACCGTGAAATCTTAAAACGGTCCTGCATAGCTATTTACAACACTTCGATTCGATTCCGATTCGGAAAGTCGTATGTCTATCTTTTTTTGGCATTATGAAAACGAGCGAGATAGACATACGACTTTCCGAATCGGAATCGAATCGAAGCGTTGTGAATAGCTATGCTGGTAGGATGTTCCCTGGTACACACGGCGACACATCAAGCTATACATTTCCAGCCCGCTTAGCATGACCACCGAAGAAACGAAAGAGAATCGACAAATCTTTTGTTCATCTGTCATTTTGCTGTCATTGAATCGACATAATGACAGATGAACAAAAGATTTGTCGATTCTCTTTCGTTTCTTCGGTGGCCATGCTAAGCGGGCAGTATAACATAGTCTCGTTTTGTATAAGACTTCCCGTACAATGAGATATCCACATAAACTAGTTTTGCACAGCTTGAATGGTCGCCGAGCGTACTTATAATTTTCCGATATCCATGCGTCCGAGGCCACGGGGAAAAGCTAGTTGGTCTATAAATTGCTGGACAAACTTTACACGAAACACGTCTTAGGTCAATTCTTAACATATTCAGTTGCCTAACATCAAGAACTTCATCACCTTTAGTACTCCGACCAGCTTACCTCATTTCATATTCGATCGTAAACTAACTTAAAGCAAAGCTCTTTCCACAGTTCACTCGGTGACTTTTAACTTAAGTGAACTAGTTGCGATATCAGTGTGTTCATTTTAATCCAAGATGGCGGCGGCGGCGTTGAAACAAGGTTTTCGTACCACTATAGTTGGATATTATTTGTTGATTTTTTCTAAAAGTATCTGATAAAATTTAAAACAAACCCTGTTCTGGTTTCATTACTCTCTAAAAAGGAATTGGTAACATATTTATTATGTTTATGGATAGTAGGTATCAACTTCATATCTCATATTTTTTTCTTTAACAAACAATAATTATTTTATTAACCTTGTTCAATTGTAATTGAAAAATTCCCTCCGGCCTATTTCGCAACTACGATTCGCAATCAGTTGCGAATTAGGATTTTTTATTCTTTGTTCGCAACCGGTTGCGAATCAAGAAAACTTTTTCCTTATCCGCAACTAAGCATCCTGATGATTAAGTTTCGTAACCAGTTACGAAAAAAAAATTCGTTTTCCCTAATCGCAACCATCGTTGTCTGTTTGCTATTTTATTGATTGGTATATTTTTGTCTACTGTGTAGTAAGAATATGTGGAGCTAGAAAATATTGTTCAGACCACGCTACCTACGAGGTCGCCAGATAAAAACTATGGACTGCGAATTAGATTTTTTTTTAACGACCGTTGAGACTACAAAGGATTTCAAGTTTAACTACATTGGATTTTTTTGAATGGGGAGACACATGCAAAGATAATCTAAGATGGCGCCACCATAGCTGGTCTCAATCAAACCAATGAGGTTAAGCTATTTTGAAATAGAAAATGACATTACCACATTTTCAACCAATGACGATGTTGGGAACCAGCTATGCTAGCGCCATTAGTTTGACAGTGTGTCTCCCCATTGCAAAAGTGTCCCCCATATTCTTCCATAATAATCAATTTTAAAAAAACTCATACAACTTCTTGCTGCAAAATAAACAGATACGTTTTTAGTTCCATTTATTAACCATTTCACCAAATATTTTAGAACAGACTAGTATAGGTCAAAGATATCTTTGATGTACATGATACTTCGTAATTAAATGTTTTCAAGTATACTTGAAAACAATTAATACCTCGGTTTTATTGATGTTATAAAGTTTTCTTTACAGTTTCAAGTTACTATAAACGTGGTGGTTTACTTAGGAACGCTCTATCTACGCGGTTATTTTTAAATTAATCAATGGCTTTGAGGACCCTTATAAGCCGGCTCAAGGCCTTTCAATACCGGTTTAATTAAAATTACAAGAATTGGTGGAGCAACAGTGTCGAACTTAAAAGCGTCCTTGATAAAGGTACCTATGAAAACAGGAGGTGGTATTTTGTGAACGTTATCTTTGTATTACCACCACTATTTTTCATATTTAAGCCAATAATGTTCATGACTGGGCCCTGTATTACTTTTCTGGACTACGCCCGGTATCCGGCTCGAAGGACCATAAACAGGAATGAAAAATATGCTCCAGGTGGTACGAGAACTAAAACATTCACTTTAAAATAAACTTTTGAGACTTTTAAGCAAAATCGCGAACATCTCAATTCAAACTTGGCAAAAAAACATTCAACCAACTTAATTCAAAGTAATTATTATAACAAAACATTTTAGTTCGTAACAGTTGACGTTTCACGTTACCCACCTAATCCGAGAAATCACGAAGTTGCACGAAGCACAAATCTCCCGTTCGTATTTCAAAGTTCACTAAACTAATTCAGAGTCGACGAATCCCCATCCTTGGCGACACTCTTCCAAATTCGTATTCATTTTCCGTCGTACACAATTGAAGTGGCCATTTTAATCTTGTCGCGAGGTTACTTAACAATTTCAAAAGCCCTCTCGACAATACCTGTATAGAAAAGTTCTAGTCCCTTAAATTCCCCTTCGGAAATGCCCCTAAGAAAATAATTAACATGATTGAATGAAAGTTCTCAGCGGCGAGGATACCACAAAGGGCCTAAAAGGTCCAGTGAATCGTTACTGTAATTGAAAAAGATTGAAGTGAGGGGAAATGGACATTGTTCGCTTTCGAACTAAATAGTATAGCGATGCTCGCAGTTCAATAAATGTAAGGAATGGCACACATGAGCCTGGCCCGTGCGTTTGAGCTTGGATATGTCCTCTACAATTAATTTATGTATCAATTTAATCTGATTACAGGGCCATATTTGATTAGCTGGTGAAACTCAATAGTATCGATATCTGAACACGACAATTGGTACCTACTTACTCAAAAATAATTATCTTTTTTTTATGTCTTATCGTATTTTGATATCGAAAACGTCTATCAAGTTTCGCCACTAAAATAAAATTTCACCTTGTGAATTTTCTTCAATTTTGTAATGAGTACACTCGGCGACACATCAAGCTATAGCTATCCAGTATAACCTGACCTAGTTTTGTATGAGCTTCCCGTACAAAGAGATATCAGCGTATATTGGATATCCTGATAGGTCGTCGTACGTACTATGTCATAGTGTTTGCACGAGTACTGGTTTAACACATCACACTCCAACTAAATCCATTTTGATGTTGAACTAAATCCATTTTGATGTTGAGGCTAATTTGTTTGCAACATTTTAACGCTGTGACAGCTGTTAGAGTATTACAATAACATTATTTTACTAAAACAAGGGCCGTTTGCCTCGTTAGTGATTTGTTGCGCAGCTAAACAAGTGTACCAACAAACATAATATCATTAAACATGGTATAAATGTGATAAAGCGCTCTCATTTTACAAACCGGGTCCGGTGAGATTTCCCATCCGCAAAACATGAGCGAGAATGATGAATTTCTACACAAAAATTCACTCCCCTTTAAGGGGTAAATTGCGTAGTCTATCAGAGAATAAATAAATTAAAGAATTGAAAGAAAATGATACTACATACAGTAGACCAAGCTCTACTAAGGACGAACATTAAAATTGCGAGCAGTAACTTTGTACTCAAGTCATATCTCAGACCACTGCATAGTCTTCAGGTGAGTTGACAAAGATTATCGCCGGCTCATGGCCGGCGCATGGCACCTTAAAAGAGAGTTTTTTTTTTAGTTTTTTTGGCGGTTTCTTTTCATAGTAGTCAGAATCGAAACTCCGGTCTCATCTAATTTAAAAAAAGAACAAGTAAATACTGTTTGTAAAAACCTATTTGCAATAAGTAAACATCATTTAGCAATAAATTCTTATTTTCCTGTGTTACTTAAGTAACTCTGTGCACATAATATGTAAATTAAAAAAAAACTAAAATGACAGCATCATTATTAACTTTAAAAAAAACGTAACAAAAAAAACAACTACAGTTAATAACTGACGTGTCACATTTCCGACGACGGAAGTAAAAATGTAAACGAATAAATAACATGTTTCTACTATAACCGGGCGTATCGTAGGAAAGCTCGAGCCATTTATTTGCAACATTTTCATTACAGGCCATTGTAAACCAGAACACGTGCCCACCCTTTATGAGAGCCTTAAATGATCGCACAATGATATTTAATTAAACATGTTTAAAATCTATTTTAATAAACATGCTGGAAATATGACTTCGCGTTGTTTACCTTTTCATGAACGGAAGCTTTCGCAAAAGAGCACAATCATTTACCTACATCGTGTAATATTAAGAATTTTTTGTGTAGCACAAAAGCACTAGTGCATTTTGACATGGAAAAAGAGTCTGTATTAACGGTAGATGCTAGCGGGCGCGGGCTAGGCGCGGTGCTGGCACAGCGTGAACCAGGAGGGGTGGAACGTGTCGTTGCATACGCTTCACGCTTGCTCACGACTCCTGATCTTCACTAGCTTTGGCGAGCAAGGCGCGGACAACGCGGTGCGGGGCGAGGTGGCCTTGAGGCTCCATTATACTCCCTGGATAAGGAAGCAAATAATAGCAACGGGGACGTTGAGGCGAAGATTTTGTCTATCAGATTTTATATTAATTGTGTATTTAACGAGTTCTGATTTTTTTACTAAAGTGGCGCTAGTGTGCCATGGGGTAGGCCCTTAAGCAAGTTAGGTTATGAATCTAAAATGGACAAAAGGTAAATAAAAAATTATGTACACGTAACACATACACTCATAAACCGACTAACGGTATCTAGACGATTTCATTAAAGTGGGCCAAAAGAAACTGAAAGTAATCCATGGCCGGGGTAGAGGCACTGTTCGCAGGGCTGCGGGACTGCTCGAAAGAGATACCGTGGCCCCGGAACACAAAGGGCGAAGAAGGAACATGGATGGGTTCTAGTCAGTAAAAGGTTGACTCTCCCTCCTGCTCCGCCCAGAGCGGAATTGATTTCCCATCCGAAAAAAAAAGAATAGGTAATCCATCCAAAAAGTCGTCGAAGTGCCTAACTCTTCAAAGTTTTTAATCCAATTAATTTTGTTGAATCGTCCAAAATAAACGCACTGCGATGGTTAAAACAAGTTCAGATCACGGACACGTATAGACACTGGAGCAGATTTTTTATTTTATTATAATTTATTTATTAAATGAAAGTTCACAAAAGTCTACTTCATTACACTGCCTATACAGTTCAGTCAGAACGTTAGTCGGTTACGCAATTACCTTACTGTTTTGCCTCCGTCAATACTATCTTAGTAACTGAATATGTATCCCCAGGGAAATAGATTCAATTGAGGGTAAAAAAATAAGGGAAAACATTACCCACGTGTCTTAACTCTTTACATGCCCAATGTTCGTGTCTGGGGTCATCGAAAATAAAGTAACTGTTTTACCGGAATGAATTCCCTTGAGTTACACTTTCGAATATTGTTTCTTATCCGAATAAGAAAAAGTATTTCTCCTTGGGATTTTATTAATAATTTAATGATAACCATTATGTTATGGTTTCACAAATGTTACATTGATAAATATTAAACTCATCGTAATAACATCATGCCTGTAAGGGATGAAGAGTCAGCAAAAGAAACGGGTTTCGCAAGGACCGATGCCTGCCGGGGCTGCGGGACTGTTCGAAAGAGATACCGTGGCCCCGGAACACAAAGGGCGATGAAGGAACATGAATGGGTTTTAGTCAGTAAAAGTCTGACACTCCCTCCTGCTCCGCCCAGAGCGGGAGGAGTCATTTGATGATTTCCCATCCGAAAAAATAAAATAAAGGGTTAGGCAGAGCCAGAGGTGTACCAAATAGTAGGTACACCCACATTCCGTCAGTTATGATTAAGTTCCATGTAATAGGCAAACGGGCACAAATCCAGAGTTCATGGGTGCTACTGAGAAATGCCAGATGGAAATCATAAAGTTAAACTTTGGCTGACCTGAGAATCAAACACAGGACCCAACGAGGGAAATATTTAAACTCCCATGGCAATCGGGTTATAATTTAAGGAGTCAGAAAGAATGTTGCTAGTAATCTTATTCTTATTCTATAATGCACACAAAATTAAAATATATAGCTTATGTACAACGGCGAGCTTAACCCAGAATCTGATTGTTTCAGGAACAGTTCACAAACATCATCTTTCACGAGTAAAGATATGGGAGATATGGGCTGAAGATAGGTCGTCCGTTCATTAGCCAATAAACGTCAAAATTCTAAACCTGTCTTAGAATCAAAGGGAAGAAACTGTTCTAGACTGAACTGTCTCCGACGAAAACTTATGCTAAAATCAGCTTGTTAACATACCAAGGTAAAAACAAATCTTAAAAGATAGAAGCCATAATTAAAAACAGGTACTTACTACTTAGCCATTCAATAAATAATAATTAGGTGCTAAGTAGATAACATTTTATCCAGTCAAAAAAGCTCAAGTTTCCTCTCTCGACTCTCTTTTCAGCGTTCCCAAATGAATTCTCGAAAATTCAGACTTGAAAAAAATACTTATATTTCTACAATATTACGACGGTTCATTGATTTACGACAAAAATATTATTCCATTTCAAAAAAGTCACGGAGCGATTGCCTAACTTTACTCTTAAAATGCGACCGACCTCCGCGACATGAAAAACCTTTTATTTATTAACACAGTTCATCATTCGGTACAGTTGATGCAAAAGAAATAAAAACGGGTGACAAACAGCTTTAACATGTTCGCACAAAAACGTACAAGTAAGAAAATAATGTATTCCAGAAATAAAAGGTTGATACGTTCAACCGTCGTAATATTTTAAAATAATCTCGATCGTACCGAAAATTCGGCAAGTGAGCGTCTAATATTCGAAATTTGGATTTCAAAATTTCGGATAATAGAGAGGCGCGTATTCCGATCCGTGAGCGCTCTCATCTCAGTCTCCTGAACCCGACCAAATGTCGTCATCAACATTTACTCCGACCCCTCCCGTCCGCTGCCAACCTCCGGGCATGCGCCCATAATACCGTAGGGTAATCAAATTGCGATAATATGCCACTGCACTTTCTGCGGTGAAAATAAGTTTATATTGGGTTTGACAAGTAATTTCTTAGAATAAATGAAGATTTTGTGCACTCAAGTGCACTGTTTACATCTGTTAGCTTTTACCCGTAACATTATTTCTATGTTCAGAAAATAAAATGTATTATTCAGTCATTCACTGACATCCACTTTTTACACGTTTATTGTATTATAATCAACACATAAAAACACAAAAATGTTTTGCCGCCAGCTCATGAGAGCAGGGGCGCATGCGCCAGTTCAAAACGACCCGCAGTAAAACGACGGGTCACGTGACTTGACGCGGCATTCGCTCGTCGCTCTTCGGCAGTTGTCGGCGAATCTGCCCTGTGAGCGGGCGTGTCCACGCGCGTCGGAACGAAACTATCACATAAATGTCAAATGAAATTATTTCGAAAAAACATAGTGACATGTGCTTCGTTATAACCTAAACATTAACAATAACGTTCTGTTTATAGTGTTCGGTAGTGTTATTCTACGTATTAGACGTTTTTAATCTCTGATTTTGTGTAGCAAAATTTATTACCCCGGCTCTATTCGTGATTGTGTTTTCGCTAGCTCCTAAACATTTCTGGCGGCTCGGTTTTGCTTTTACGTAAATGACTGTACTTATTAGGAACTGTTCTAAATAGTGTTTCGTGTTGATTAGTAAATAATAATTGTTTGCCGATGTGATACATACATGATGGACCGCGTGAGTGGCGTGTGTAGATTCGGAGGAGTGATGTCGGCAGTAAGAACCAGAACTGGTCGTAGTAAACGGCGCCTGACGGGTCAGAATCAGATGCCTGAGGACTTGCCCGAGCCGCCGCGTCGTGGTCTAGGTGCTATTCTGGTTCTCGCCTGCATACTCGTCTACCACAATTGTTTGTACTGCGGTTTCGTCTTCGATGACATAAGTGCCATAAAAGAGAACAGAGATTTGAGACCACAGACTCCAATATCAAACATTTTCCTCAACGACTTTTGGGGGACTCCTATACATAAGGTAAGGACATCGCCCCAGTTACGCTTTCGTAGATGATCCCGAACATTTATTTCTTTGAGTGTTATTGCTTGTTTTATTTTTACTTTTTGTTAATAAACCTGCAAAATCCTTTTAAATAATGTATCTGTTCCAGTCAGATCTCCAATTATTCCTCCTCGAAAATTGTACTGCGAACGACCAGTGAAACATTTTTAATAAAGAATTAACAGAATAATAAACGAATCCTCTTTTCGTACTTTCATCACTTCCTTCCTTAATTACAATTTTACAGTAATTGAATAATATGGAGTTACCAGTTTCCCGTTTTATCTTTATAAATTAATCAGACCTGTCTGAGAGACATCGATATTTTAAAAGAATTTAATCAACTTTTCATTTCAATACATAATCAACCGAGACAGGTGTTTTGGGATATCCGAACTGTCATTGGTCATCTTTTAGGCAATCAATTAAACAAAACCAATTGAACGGAAACTTGTTGAAATAAGAATCAGGCTACCTGTCCGTATTATTGATACGCTAATTAGAAATTAAGGTGCAGCCATATTGATACATACACAATCACTACATAGACTTGGTGAGACATCCAGACTCTTCCTACTTTTAAATCTTATTTCTATCTAGAATCAAATGGTCTTTAATAAAAGAACAGCAAGGTATAAGCCTCCTTCAAAGCAAAGAATTACAAGAAACACGTAGGTACCAAACCGCGGTTCAATGAAATCTGCCGAAATTGCAGTCTTGGAAATCTGCTTCTTCCTGCTCGGGAAATATATTGACTAAATATTGTTTTACTAATATATTGAGATGTGATAGGAGGTCGAAATGCAACCGAAATGAATTTAAACATTCTTCCTTTCTTTCATTGGAAATTTTGATTCTAATTGCTTTCTAAATACAAACGTCCTAAGTGGATGATCGTGTGGATGTGCCTCTTTATGTCCAACCAAGTGATTGTGCTCACAGTGTTATTAATCATTAAATTGTTATGTTATTATAAACAATATATTAAATAGTACAATATATTGTTTATCACTTGCTTCGGTGAAGGAAAACATCGTGAGCAAACCAGCAAGCCTGATAAATATTTAAAACTACGTCTGAGGCACTTGCGGCATAAAAACTCTGACACCAGCCCGCTTAGCATGAACGCCGTAGACACGAAAGAGAAACAACAAATCTTTTGTTCATCTGTCACTGAATCGACAAAATGACAGATTAACAAAAGATTTGTCGATTCTCTTTCGTGTCTACGGCGTTCATGCTAAGCGGGAAGGTTAGGCACTAACCACACGATAAAGATTATTAAAACAATAAAGGGCTGACCTTTATTGTTTTAATCAGCTTCCCTGAGATAACATGATCAATTTATCAACCTTCATGAAATTATGGCTTACCGTTCATTTTCTCTCAACTATCACAAATCAAATTGGAATGTCACCTCGCTAATCAGCGAAATTATCCGACTTCGAGTTATTAAGTATACAATGACACTTTATCTGTCTTGTGCATCGGTATTATCCCTCAATTAAGGCCCTTCTAAGCCTAAAATTAGCAACTTAATTTGTGGTGGATCAAACTTCGTTTGAAATACTGTTAGAATAAAGTTTTAATCAGCTTGCACTACAAAGCGGTTGCAACGTCAGTCACTGCGGCTGAATAGTGCGAAATGAGTGTTTTTTAGTGATTTACAAAAAATCTATTGATTGGACTAAAAAAATAAAACAGAGAAGACCTGTTTTATAGTTAGTTCAGTTAGTATGCAAAGTTTCATGATCTAATTTGAAGTACTTTTTGAATACCAGCGGTTTATTGTTCGATTTGGAGGTAACTTTTCATTTTTTTCTATCGAGAAAAGTTTATGGAATCGTGTTTTCGTCACACATAGTACTTAGCATTAATCCTCAACTTTATCATATATTTATTTCAAAATAAAATTAATGCTGCAGTATTTTAGCCGTAACGGAGGATCATGCTAAGCCATTTGAGTGGGTATAGACCCTTAAACGCTCCACAATACAAAATAACTCGCCGATTTATAAATAAAAGTAAACCATCATTCTGATCATTGGAAAGATACAATGGAACCGCAAAAAAAGAAATCAAATCGGTATTCCAATGGAGAATTTAATGATGTAATTTTATTTCGCCGTACCTGTCATTTATCACGCACTCTCGACTAATGTATTTGCACGAACATGCAAATATAATTGGTGACCCGAAACACTGCGACACATAACTTCTGTACGACTGTGATAAATCAACCATTTACGCGCAGGTAACCGGGAAATTTATGGATGTAATCATCATGAATGTTTCAACCTTGTGCATTATGCCTCTACAATCCACTATGCTGTTTTAACTGCAAAATCATATCACATTTATCAAACTTGATTTCGTTGTTGCCGACTGGGATTTGGGGAGGCTTGTAAATTCTGGGCAAACAAAACAAATTACAATCGCTGTATTGTATAATAATACGGTAAGTTGTAGACTGTTATGTACCCTCGAATGATCCTGAATACATAGAAGCACTTTAAACAAATAATTTGCGGTTCCCTAAACATTCCGTACCCTGAAGAGTTTAATGAACCTTGGCAGTTACTCCAACTGAGAATTTCAACAGCCAGTTTCATTGTATTCGATGTTGAATGGATCCCATCTAAACAAAATGGCTATTTTTGAAAACCTCTTAATGTCTATTAAAGAACAATGTGAGCGTGCTTCAGCTGGGGTATTGTAAACGGAAAGTGTAATCAAAGTAATCGCTTCTCTTTCCGTTGAATATATTCTGCGTGAAGCGTTGAATGGAATGTCAAGGGACTGGGAGGAGTACACAAATGACTTTGCAAGACTCTGGCACAACAGTTTGCGTGATTTGTAAATAAAAACCAGAATACAAAACAGAGTTATGTTTGCGTGTGTTTATGAAAAGTGTTTCTTAGTAAAGAAGAATAGAAAATATTTTATTTGAAAGACCTAGGAGACAGCTCGATACAAAAAGAAACAAAGATGCTAAATATTCGTGAAGCTTTATAAACCAAGCAGCAGACAGAATTTCATCAATACAAATAAATACATATCAATAAAGAACTAACACCAAATAAAATACGTGTTAGCAACAATTTTCTGGAATGCAATCGAAGATCCGAAAGCAGTTGACGCCAATGCATTTCTTTAAAAACCGGATATCGTAATCAAACTCTTAATTTATTCATCAACAAATCCGGTTTATTTAATGAGCTGAATGAACGAGGACCGTGATGACATTGTCAAGGACTGGATTAAACGTAGGACATTTATATAAGGTGTCTTGTGATGTTAATTTTAAACTCCTTATCGAAGAGAAGCAAAATAATACAAAATGCACATACCCCGACATTCTCGTACCCTTCGAAGAAAAAAACACGTCATGTATAATGCAGGAACATGAATCGAGTGATTTTACTGTCCCAATGTTTTAAAGCTTTAAATATTTATTGGAAACCAGCCCCAGATAAAATTGAGTAGCCTGAAACGAAAAGATTTCTTCATTCACGACAATTTTCTTTTACAAGTTTTCGTTTAGAATTCTAGTCACAAGAAAATAGTTTGATTAAATCGCTTTACTACAACTTGCAGTGCGGATAAAGTAATTGAATGTCAAATAAAAGGTCACTGGAAGATGTATGGTTGCCTCTGAAATAAGAGGTAAAACCAGCCAACTAAAAGTCGATCGCCTTTGAAACCTTAGTAAGTAATTACTAGCTGTGCGAAAAACAGAAAATCGCTGTAAATCGAGACACTGTTTTTTGCCGTTAACGTGAAAAATACAGGCAACAAATCTGGTATCCATTGGCAAAAGAGAAATTAAATTACGGTTCGAAATATAATTTTCTAAATCGAAAATAGTGGTCGTCAAACTTTTATTCTTAACCAATATCCAGTGATTACTGAGCTTTACCATTATATTATGTTTTTATGCGGTTTTTCTCATAATAAATGAAAACCTCATTTTAATCATGAAAGCCACCAAAAACTACCTATTGATCTTCTTCCCATGTTATGTTATGTGAATGAATATTTTCCTGATAACTAAAGTCCATTCTTGGGTATTTATTATAACTCCATTATTAAGATTCCCTACATTTTCGTAAACAGCCTGTTACGAACGAGGAAGAATCTGTTTTCCTCAATTTGGAATTTTCTTTTGATTGTTACAGTTGCTGAAATTATTACATTTGCAGTACATTTTACATTTTGTATTTTACTCTGGCCCAGAAAGAGATGGCAGGACGAACTTGACTCCTTCCACAAGGATTGGCGTATATGGTGGCTTACCATGACGTCAGCAGGATTGTTTAAATTTTATTTCAGTGTGGGAAAGAGATGGCGCTAGACGTCCTTTATAGCTCCGTCTCTTACCCACACTGGAACAAGATTAAAACGATCCTGCTTTAAGACGTCATGGTAGGCCACCTGCTCTGGATAGGGATAAGTGGAAGGAGGGAAGGTAGGCCTTTGCCCTGCAGTGGGACACAAATGGCTGATAATAATAATAATTTTACTCAAAAAAATATTTATGATGGAAGAATGGATGAAGAAAATTTTACATACCATATTAATCACCACTTGCCTAAGTAATAAGCTTATCCCTAAAACCGTCATGTTTGATTTCACCGTGACGACGTTACATCTATACGAATGTTCCATAATCCGGTACATTCGAGCAAACACAATGGACGGGGTATTACTAAGTATTTAAATAAGAGATTAACGCCATTTTACACGTCAGCTTAACGAAATCCTGAGTTACGTCATTCCCAAAATGCAAATAAGCTATCAAGAGGTACACTCGCGAGCATGCGAACGTTGAACGAAAAATTAAGTTCGTAAAGGGGACCATTAATAGCGATGTTTTGTTTATTGTTTATATATTATTTTTGTCATTTTGTATGAACATCATGTCCTTGCAAAATTTTTTTTTTTTTTCGTTTTTATTTCACTGTGTGAAAAAATCCGGCCAAGTGCGAGTCGGAATCGTGCACAAAGTGTTCCGTACCATTATCTATACAGCATTAGACAAAACGTCAAAAAAATCACGTTTGTTGTATGAGCCCACTTAAATATTTATGTTATTCTGTTTTTAGTGAAGTTTACAGAAATACATCGTCTGTGAAAATTTCAACTGTCTAGCTATCACGATTCATGAGATACAGCCTGCCCGCTTAGCATGGCCACCGAAGAAACGAAAGAGAATCGACAAATCTTTTGTTCATCTGTCATTATGTCGATTCAATGACAGCAAAATGACAGATGAACAAAAGATTTCTCTCGATTCTCTTTCGTTTCTTCGGTGGTCATGCTAAGCGGGCTGGTGACAGACAAACGGACAGTGGAGTCTTAGTAATAGGGTCCCAGTTTTTACCTTTGGGTACGAAACCAAAAAGCTCGCTTTCTTTCCAAAAAACTTCGTTTCCAAAAGCACCTTTACGTAATATAACCAGCATGCGTCTTTTAAATTAAATTACCGCTGCGTAAATTCCTACTGTTACCGAATTACAAATAAGTATAGGTATTCAGAAGGTACCTCCAGTAAAATGGTGGACGGTGTTAGCGCGTTTGCCGGCCACATCAATCAATGTCAACCGAGCAAGTTTTTCGTTCGGTTCCGTCGAAGCGTCCGCGCCGTTTTTGTTTACAAACTTTCAGCCTGTATCACTTTAAATATTAACTTTCTTAAGATTTGATTAATACCACGAGTTTCGGGGAACTAATGAGCAAGAAACGGAATGAATTATAATGATCTTTGTTCTTAATGCGAACGCTATTCATCAATTCAAAAGCATTTGGTTCTGTTTTTGGACGGACTTCAATCTGTGCCTCATTAAACATGGTATTTTCTTGAAATGAAGTAACATGGGCACTTGCTTTCCAACACAAAGAAATTCAACTAAATCAATTTGACTAAGGCATCCCTAAAGCAACTCTCCACGTGAGCTACATTAATATTGTCTTTCAAAAGAATATCTTAAAACATGTAGATCAATCAGTCTCGTAATCTGGAACACGTGTAATTGTTTGATCGAACACCAGGTGAATAAAGTTTGGTTTCGTTGTCGACAAGGGTGACAATCGAGAATAAATTATTCACTAGAACAGAATAACATTTATATTGCTTATGCATGGAATATCAGGGATCGAGCCGCTCAGTGCGAGCGCGTTGTCACTCGATTATTTTATTCCACGCCTGCCGATGCCGATTTATTAGGTCCACGTTCGATGATCCCCAGTTTTTTTTGGCATTCGATTTTCATGTTCCCTGTCAGTCGTTTGTTAATTACAATCTACAGACTGCCACTTTCACGTGTTCCATTTCACAACACAAGACCTCTGAACGGTGTTTTCTTTTTTAAACCGAAGAGAGTTGCTTCCCGAGTTAATCTTTTAAGCCCCTCTTCCTGTTTCGAGATAAATGTGTTTTTCTACGTGAGGTTTTTTCTCAAGGCTGCACCTAATTCACTTTTACAGAAATAAAGGTTGTTTGACCTAATGAAATGAGGGTAAAGGTTGTTGAGCACAAATTTTGCGTAGTACTGCGTTTACGACCAAAATATTCAGGTTCAGCAAAATGTTTCACTCACTGATAAAACGAAGGGTAAGTATTTAACGTCCCTCCGAAACAAACTGCAACTATTAAGCAACCAGAACACCGCTACACACTCAAAATGGCGCGTGTTGTCCCTATTTCTGTCATAAAAGTTTCAGCCCCGGCACTTATATGGGTGGTTCCGTATAACATAGGTAGTTATTATTTAGGGAGCGAGTAGTGAATTACAACTTGGTTATAACCACCGTGGTTAAATAATACAACAGGTAAATATGTACAAAGAGTATCAGGCTTGCGTGACCGGACACTGAAGTGAACTTCTAATTTCTACGACCTTTTCAAGAAATTCATTTGTATGTAAGGCTCTCGAGTAATTTATGAGATCGCGTGGACTAGGTTGTACGAAGCGATTAAACCGTTAAGATTGTTTATTAAAGTAACGTTATGTGAAAATTACACGTGTGTGTGTGTATTACGTGTGTGTAAATTATATTGATTTGATTATGATTTGCATGCCCATGTGACGGCAGAATATGGAGAACTAACTTCTATGACAACATCTATGTACCAATTTGTATACCCATATTTGCGAAGAAATAAATGATTTGATTTGATTTATGTGTAACGTTGTAACGTTATCAGTTGAATACTATTAGAATAGTTATTGTCAACATGTTTTACTTAGGGGAATTCGTTCGCAGTAACTTGGGTAGGCAGTAGGAGGCAATTCGCAGTAGGTGGGGAGTGGAGGTCAGACGGCCAGTTGATCCATGTAAAAATACTGGTATTCAGCTTCATCTGTTAGATTGGAAGCCGACCCCAACATAGTTGGTAAAAGGCTAGGCAGATAATGATGATTACATTATATAGGCACATTACTAATTTTTCTGTTACTTTCATTAATTTTGGTCATGGTTTAAAAAGGTAGAATTTGTATAAAAAGTGACAATATTAGTTTACTTCTATATTGTGAAAGCATAAAACATTGTTAGAGTTTGTATGACTATGTTTTACGATAATTTAGTGCAAAATTGCAGCAGTCTTTTTTAAAAAACTGTGCAATTGGAACATTATTCCACTGACGTGCAATTCCAAAATACAAACAAAAATTATGGAGCCATTACTTCATAAAAATAAATGGTATCAACAGGTCATCGTTTTTTTTCATCCAAGAATTGTATGAGCAGATAAAATGATAATTACAGAGACATTACAGAAATTAAATTAAAACGTACGCATCAGCGAGTAATAACGAGTTATTGAAATATTTTCAATAACGAACCGCCGGCAGCGTTCAACGTAGTAATAATTTCATCCTTGTAAATATTTGGTTGGACCGTTTAAAATGCTCGCCAGTGTTTAACTGAGAACCCGAATGTAACCACAATTTATGTAGCTTAACCAGACTATCTACCAATTTAAACTGGACGTCCCATCCAGCGCATTTATTTATCTTTGTTTCGTTGGGCTGTTTCAAATCGTACGGTAGGCTGATAATGTTTTGCTGTTGTAGTACCCTTGTATTTAACTTCAATACACAAACAGTTTTTGATGTGTAGAGCAGCCGCTTTGTAAAAGAGATTTTCCGTGTCTGAAAACGGCCTCGTTGGTTTAGTGGTTATGAGCCCAGTTTTTCTATTAGGAATTTCTAGTACTGAGAAACACCTAATAACACTTTGCTCAATCTGGGAATCAAACCCAGGACTTCATACACAGCAGCACTAGACACGAGGAAGTCTTAACTATTAGACTCTATTTATATCTATGGGTAATTTTGTTCTTGTCGCAAAATTTCTGCGATTATGTTGAATTTATAATGATTTGTATGGTATAGACTATAGGCGCATGTAAAACAAAAAAAAAACTGTCAAGTTGTCAACCCGGCCCGAACAATCCCGAACATTACTTAACTGTTGAAGCAACATAAGATCTACATATTCAGTTTGCAACAAGCCAGCTGGTCTCGGGGCACAGCGCTGGGTTACAATCTCGTGACTTCGAGTCCGATCCCAGCATAAGGATTTTCCTTTTTTGAATCGAGTCATTTTGTTTTTATTTTCTTTTATTTTATGTGTTTGTTTTTTATATTGACTTTTTTTATGCATATTACTTGTACAAAATAATTTCGATGTTTCACTTCTGCCAGGCGTCCAGTGATGGCTCACTTTTTTTCTCATCCGATTTAAATTAAACCAGAAAGAGATAATTAATTTAAAACCAAATAGTGGCCAGTAGCAACCTCCTTACTCGCATTTAACAAGCATAATAAAACCACCAAGCTCTCGAATATTTTTCTTTTTATTCCTTCACCGCACGAACCTGATTGCGATATTCATGTCTTATTGTATTGTAATAGGCTTCTATTAAAACAATATTCTTTTTCGTTCCATATTCTTTAGTCCCATTGGGCTAATGATAGTGAGCGCTACTGGTGAGCAAGAAGTCCCGAGATCAATTCCTAGGTCGGTCAAAGTGTTATTGGGTTTTTTACGCCAGGAATTTCTCAGTAGCAGCCACGGAGTTTGGATTCGTGCCCGGTTGATGGCAATAGGCTTGCCCACAACAACATAGGACTTATTCACAAACGTCGAAATATCGCAGTACTCCTCTAACTCTACCTAACTCTTCAGGGACAAACAGGTGTGAAGTTATGATATTCGTTTTCAGCAAAAAGTATATATTTATGTATAGGTGTGTTTTAAACTGCGCTCAACTATTAAACTTCACGTAGGAAAGCGCAATACATTTTTCAAGAGTTGTTTTTGTGTTGAAGATAAACGTGCAACGAGCAATGTCGTACGGAATTGTACCGTATATATACGCAAAATAAATTACTTTTTGCTAACAAAAAATTGGACTGTGTGTAGAAAATGTAGGCTTGGATGTGGGATATTTTTTCAGGTTATAATTTACATGGCCAACCCCTTCTGTTACGCACGGATTTTTATAGGTTGACAAAACTCGAGATTTCTTTAATTAATAAGTGTGTTGGGCATTGATGAATGTTAAATGTCTCAAAGTTTTCAGAATCAATTCTCAAACTATAGTGAAAACATGTTTGATTGAGCGCATTGTGAATTGTTTAATTATTGTTTTAGATAATATTTTTATAAATTTGTATGCCGTGAGGCTGATCACAGCATGAACTCACTGTATATTGTCCATTGACCTTTAATGTAACCTGTGTATCACAAAAAAAACTGTTTGATTTGATTTGAAAACCTGCCTCGTTGGTCTGTGATTGCAATCGTGACACTGAGCATTAGGTCCTGGGTTCGATTCCCAGGTCGGGCAAATTGTTACTGGGTTTTTCCATCAGGAATTTCTCAGTAGCAGCCACGGAGATTAGTGCCCGGTTGATAGCAATAGGCTCGACCCCTATTACATGGGGCTTAACATCACGGGCAAAATATGAGTGTACTATTAGGTACACCTCTGCCCCTGCATGGTTTACAGACGTGATATTATTCGTTTATTATTGTGATTTTATGTATAATCTGAAAACCGCATCAAAATCCGTTGCTCAGTTTAGATGATTAAGGGGAGCGAGTTTTATAATGCAAAAAACCATTGATTCACTGCAATAAACAAAACCAGAAAAATATATGTTATTCTTCCGGATATATGCTAGAATGATAGTGTTTTACAAACTTAATACAAGTAATGTTACTAAATAAAAAAAAATCACTACCTTATCTCTAAAAAAATCTTTTAACGAGTAAAAAACCATACTAAAATAAATGCGATCATTCTGATTTTATGGCAAATAATTCTACTAGCAACATATTAGCATCATAGTGTTTTATTTTTTTAGTCCAATCAATAGATTTTTTGTAAATCGCAAAAAACCACTCATTTCGCACTATTCGGCCCGCGGTGACTGACGTAATAACCACTTTGTAGTACAAGCTGATTAGAACTTTATTCTAACAGTACTTCAAACGAAGTTTGAACCACCACAAATAGAGTTACTAATTTAGCTCCTGTTGTCACCTTAATGCGATCATACAGACAGATACGAAAAGCGACGAATACTTTACGTCGTGTATAGAAGCTACAATACTTTTTTGTACCAAAACTTACAAGTCATCGCCCTTGAAGAATATGCTAAGAATATTTCTTACTAACACCCCTTTATTACAGCTAATGAAACATAACAACTTATTAACATAACTATGACTTGCGTACTTAGTCTATAAGAATTTTATTTCTTATTTCAGGACCTATTGTTTTATTACGGTGAGGTTACTGCTTAAACTGAGTCGTTCATCAACTGGTTCCACATGCCTACGGCCCATTTGGGACGAGTTGATGAAAATCGACCTACCCACTACACTCACGGGTGTTGTATAAGGCGACTAATGTCTGAGGCAGAACACCTTGCGCCTCCGTAGACCAGAGAATGGGCAGCAGCGTTTTCTGTTAGTCTTTCATCGGTGCGATCTCCAATCCGCCTGCCAAGCGTGGAGATTACGGCAAATTCCTCCCACCATGGGAGAGGCTTATGTCCAGCAGTGGACGTTATGGCCTGTTGTTGTTGTTGTTGATGAAAATCAAAATAAATAATATTTTCATTCTGCAACTCGTCCCACGTCATATGACAGAATCACATTTTCCGAACCTCCAGGTTTCTTGGCCCTCGTTCTTTGGAACACGGACCTATATTTCACTGCTGACCATCTGATATTCCCTTCAGATTCAAACTTCCCTTTTACATAACATGACATCACGCCTATAATCCCCGAGTTAGGCGGAGGCGTATCTAATAGAAAATCCACATTTTGCCAGTTATAAATAAAAATAAAATATCTTTATTTCAGACCTATAACAGTCCATACGTTGTTTGTGGTTAGTAACATATTGTACTTATATGCTATGTTAGTGTTATTAGTAGTCCTTAATTCAATTTAACATAAACCTATACTTATTTTGACCCCGTGTCTTTGGATGGGGCAGTCCATTCTGCCAACAATCATTTTCAGGATGCTGTTCCAATTGCTACGCAAGCGTTGCAGTAAGAAAGCCGCTTTCTTACGCATGATGGCGTAAAAGCCATCCGTATGAGCTGCAGCAAACATTCCTGATGCACCGCAACGTCGCGGCAGCCGCAACAGCATCCTGAAAGCGTTGTTGTATTGTACGCGTTATGTCTAAGTTCCATGTAATAGGGGGCGAGCCTGATGCCATCAACCGGACGCAAAGTCAGACTTCGTGGTTGCTACTGAGAAATTCCTGATGATGAGAAAAACCCAATTACACTTTTCCTAACCCAGGAATTTAACCTAGGACATCAAGTTTAGCGACTACTATACCAACGAGGCAGACTTCGCTTTTATGCATAGTACTGTTACGAGCTGAAATTACAATGACCATTCCTATACCTACATCATTCGAGACTCGTCCTACGTACCTACTTGTAATTCTAGGTACGAGTACGACGTAACAGTACATTCCCCTAAGGAAGAAACAGGCACAGTTTTGTTTATACTCTTTCAATATGACAGGCTCACCTAATTTTCAAAGCCTCTTTATGAGACAAATCTACACTCAGAAAACTCATAGAAAAACTCGATAACGCTGCCCGACCAGGTCCTGATTTTTCTACTCACATTAAATTATGCGAAACGTACATTTCCATTCCACATTTACTCTAAAAGGCTATACACAATTACACATACAAAAAACATGGCGGACAGATCTCGCGTGGAGTGGCTACTGTACTGTGGACACACTGTGACCCGACATGCACTGCCATGTCACAGCCGATGACAACTTTTTATGTTTCATTTACTCATGTACGATTTGCATACCGAGTTATTTATGAGTTTGGTTGTGTGACTGGGGTTGATATTGGATTGGACATTGTAAGCAGATAATTATTGGGACCTAGTTACTAGAATGAAAGGCGTATGTTATATACAAATATAATAAACTATTATTCTTATAATAAACTATTTTTACCTTAAGACCGGAGCTGTCAGATATATTTTTCCAACCGTGTCCCGATTCTTTCATATTCTAAAGAATTAGTCATATTATTATCATATGCCACTCCTAATATAATAATATAAAATTGGTGGTCAAATCCAACCACGCAAAACCTTCACAGTACATCATCATCATCAGTCTGACTCTGGTCTTACTAGATTGTCAATAAATCTAGTTAGATTCAGGGACTCCAATAACTTCTTATTCAGAAAATGTTTCATCTAAACTTCTTTATGTTTCATTAAGTACAAAATGCTCTTTTATTTTCTAAATTTCCTCTGTTCCCCGCATACTTTTCCGCTTTAGGGACCAATTTGTCATAACACCAATATTATAAACAGCCCAAATATAAATATATGGTGTTTCCCCCCAAAATGTATTTCATTGTACTTCGAAACTTCAAGTCATCTCTCGCCAGCGAATTTTGCTTCCTCGTTTCCATTAGACGCTTGCATAGAAATGAAAACTTTATCACTTCCAGTTAGAGATGATTATCGCATCGCAGGGAGATGGGATAATCAACTCCGCATATAAGGTAGGATAGTCCCCCAGACGAATTAGCAAACGCTCCCCGTCCCCCGTATATGCGTAAACAGCAATTTCGTCCAGTAATTTGTAGTATGCATTAGAGGCGTCTTATCTTAACCGGTATTCCGGGATGAACCGGGACTTGGGAGCCGGCTGTCTCCGGGACAAACAAACGGAACCATAAATCAACGTCAGCACAGCAAGTTTATCGCGCCTTCGAGCCTCGCCCCAGGACGTGGACGCGCGATCCTTTAATGTGTTTGTTCTGCTGTGGAAAAAGTTCCCCTCCCAACTTCTATGCAGATAACAGCACAAGTTCGTTATTTAAAAGCTAATAAAGTTCGCTGTGACTGGCTCGAGTGGGGCGTCTAATAACGTTATTACTTGAACATTTGGTGATCAGCGTCGAACCGATTTTATAATTAATTGCCTTTATCTTTCGCCAACAGTTTCCATGAAATCTCTTATTCCACGAATTCATTGAGCTCCTAGTCTAAGACGACGTTACAGTGTGTAGACAGCAAGACACTACTGGCCAAACAATTTGCTTACTCCCTATTAGTGAGAGGGTGAAACAAACAGGGAGAGAACACGTCAACAAGTTCACCCATGTACACAAGTATATCCCATACATACATACATGCGAAAACATAGAACACACAGAGAAACAGTCCCAAGAGCCGGTCAGTATCACTGCACAAGAGAATAAATACTTCACATACCGTAGGTAAGTGAATACTCCGACTACATTTGATATTCATGAGAAAAGAGTGAATTCTAAAACGAGGAATTAGAACACGAAGGAATCTAATGAACAAAACTACTATCTCATACAAACTTGATTATTTGGACGAGCAAATCCAATAAACTAAAAGTATTATTGAATTTGCTCATCCAGATCTTCTTCCCCATTTTATAATTTGATATTGAACGAATGGTACGTGCCTGTCTGAAAATTATCAACGAGCTTAGGTAGTTGTATCTATGTGTTCAGGAATTCAGAACATATAAATGTTAGTTATTTTCACGTACTTGGTCCCAGAGGAGACGAACGAAAGTCTTAAGCGGTATCGACACTAATTCTATAATACAAGAAAGGAGTTCTAGAAGTATTTGTACCCGATTAAATGTTTAGTAGGCAGAAGAGAGTTTAATACTCCTGAGACTACAATTGCCAATGTTTCAATCTGAATATCCTGATGTTGATTTGCTGAGTATACAAATTCGAGGTTTTATTTAAAGAAAGTCAATAAACTCCGACAAGGATTTCAGCATCCCTAAGCCCACAGAAGTTATAAATTAAATTACTTCAGTTTTGTATGAAATATTAAAATGTACTAGAATCATCTGAGGAAACCAGCTGAAACTAAGTGGCTTTGCGTAAAATTAAATCTAAAGCAAAATAAAATTTTCATAGAAATTGCGGGAGTAAACAAATTAAGATTGTTAATTAGCAGGCCCTAATTAGAGTCTGTAACAACTCAGGAGTTACCGCAGTTAATAAATATAAATTTATATACCTAAACTAATATTTTAGAGAAGACTTAGAAGACTCGGTTACTCACATAAAATCATGTTTTCTTTTCCATTTTTAATATTCTATTATCTATTCTATAATCCATATAAAAACGCAGTATTACCCTACCCTTGCAGAAAAAATACATAAAATATAATGTAAGAATCCCGCAAAACCAGATTGGAAAAATGCAATGTTGTAAGGGTTCTTATGCGTACTCAAATACATTATTTCATGCCACGATCATTATTCCACGTATCGAATAAATCATACTTAATAATAATGAAACAAAAAAATACAATTTATGAAACAGATTCGTTTTTAAATCCTTTGTAGTAAAACTGGCTGTTTAGACGTCAATAATTCGCAATTTTAAAAACCTAACTATTAAATCAACGTATAGTGTAAAGAACAAAGAAATCTTTCGAAGACTTTATCAATACTCGGGATCGTAGTTCCTTTTGTGTTCGAACACAATAGTGGGGACTTCAACAAAATATATTCAATTGCTAACTTTACGGAAGACAAGGTTGGTGAAGCGAGTATTGTAGACGAAGAACCCACTGAGATACTTTGCCTTATACAAAACTTCGGAAGTTTTCCTGTTCGGCACGAAACATTTTTATCCTACGAGTAACTTGAAAGTTAATTCACTATCCCATGTACTTTATGGTGTTGTTCGAAACATCGTTCTTTTCACTTAAGTTTTAAGGTCTATAGTATATTGCTGTTTTTGTTTCTGTAATAGACCATCTAAAATCTTAGTGATTTTAAAACATAACAACACGCCGGTAATCCGAGACACAGAGGTGTGCCTAAATAGCCACACCCCACAACCCACACCCCACATTAACCCACATTTCGCCCGTTAGAAAGAAAGAAAGAAAAGTATTTATTGAATTTACACAGGACATAACAGAAACAAAAAGATAGAATAGACATGACAAAATTATATAAAGAAAGTAAACAAGAGAAAAATAAAAAAAAATCAATCAAAATGGTCCTGTGCAAGGTCAAAAGGCTCCTATCTCAGCAAGGTGCTGTGACATTAAAAAAAAGTCACATCGCTGGTATTCTGATAGGGCCAACATAGGCCCCAGTTATGTCTAAGTCCCATGTAACAGGGAGCGAGCCTATTTTCATCAACTGGGAACATATCAGACTCCGTGGCTGCTTCTGAAAAAAAAAAATCCTGATAGAAAACCGAATAACACTTTGCCTGACCTGGGAATCGAACCCTGGACCTCATGCTCAGCAGCCACGCTTATGACCAAGGAGGCAGTCAGTCTAACTAAATCATTAACATTAATTTTAAATTGAGTATGCCTATCATCTAAAGTATGCTTCAGGAGAAACACAATCCCATCAAAATTTCACTGTCGTTCATCATTCTAAATCTCTAATATTCCTTCTGAATTCCAATTTGGAACGGTATTCTGAAGTAACAGCGCTATTTCCAAATGCCATAAATTCACGTTCTGAACAAATAGAATACGCCCGGCGGAAAAATGACATTAGAAATACTGTCAAACGACAACATTCTGACAAATGATGTATGGAACGATAAAACGAGACGGTAATCCCGGATGTGTCATTGGCTAAATAATTGGGAATCAAACGAGCTTACCTGTTAAGCGAAGTCTTGATTCAAATTTTATGAGTGGCAATCTGAAAAATAATTATTATAACTTGGTAGTATTTCTTATATCTACGTTACTTCACCGCGGTTTTTAGAGAATTAAAAAATAATATTTTTTAAGAATTGCAACCTTCGTATGCCTCTCTCATCTGACACATGACGCGGTACGTCACTTATTTTAGAGATCTTATCATTGGAACAATCTCTGTTTTATGTACAGAGTAGTTCCAAATACCTATATTCACTATATTTTCCTGAAAGGTTAAAATTGAATTAGGTAGACTAATTATTGCAGCTTTGGGGCTGTTAGTGTTAACTATATTATAGCGGCGGGTGGGTAATTATTTTTCAGATTGCCACTCATAAAATTTGAATCAAGACTTCGCTTAACAGGTAAGCTCGTTTGATTCCCAATTTTACTTCGTGGCAATCTTTCAAATAATTATTATAACTTGGTAGATGTTCAGAGTTGGCTGCAATAATTAATTTATTAACTGATTAAAATGCAAGTAATTCTGAGTGTTGATCTGTGATAATTACATTGGACCTTCTTCTGTAAGAATATTAAAGCTTCCATATTAAAGCTTCAAGGATACTTTACAATAAATATATTACATTTTGTAAAATAACTTTGATAACCATGTAATCCACATTATGTCTGACTTCGTTGATGCCAGCTCTAATTTGAGCTGTTGTTTTGGTTGTATAGTGAGAGTTTAATTCTGGAGTTTAGATGCCCCTTTCACTTGAAATCTGACAAACTTACGAATATTAGGGTTTGATATATTTTAATAACTGTTTTATTGCTCCAATGGGTTAAAGTTAGAGCTAGGAGAACAATCAATGTCTTTGTTTTCTAAATTTTGCTCATATTATCAAACTATGACGAAATTAATTATACTTTTGATAGATTCTATGATTGAGGCAATGATAGCCTCAGATCTCTCAGTAAGTAATTTTATAATTTGAAATCCAGTTGTAGTGTTAGTATTTTATAGATGTGTCTGCAAATAAAAAAGGCTCATCAACTCCATTATTTAGTGTTGAATTGTCTGGAAGTACTATCAAGGAATGCCACTGGCATTATTTTTATTCACTTAGGGCCTTTTGTTAAAATACTTGCAACAGAATAGTGCAACCAAGGCAATGTTTATTCACTTAGGGCCTTTTGTTACAATACTTGCAACAGAAGAGTGCAAACAAGGCAAGTATAGAGTTCCATAGATATATTGTCTCAAAAGGTGATTGTATAACTATAAAAAATTTAATGTAATGATTTTATGATCACATACAATGTCTAACTATTGTTCAATAGTAGAAGAGCCCGAGTCCATTCAAAACACTGTTTCCAATTAATATTACAGCCAATTAATCAGAATACAGAAATCTCTTCACTTTATTGTCGTGAGAATTAAACTGATTTTATTAATCAGTACCTAGTAGTAAGTACTTCTTATCAATAAAGCTCAGTCATTTTTTAAGGGTCTAGGTAGATCCTTGATCAAATATTATGGATATTAAAGTATTCACTCTATCATCACCAATTAATATAGTTACATACAATTAATAAGAAAAGAAAGAGAAACCTCTTTATTACAGTGTGGATTAAACTGTTTTTATTATTAATTAGTACCTAGTAGTACATAGTATAAATAAAGCTAAAAATTTTGCTAAGGGTCTGGTAGTCTTTTGACTAAATATTATGAATGTTTAAGGGATTCACTCCTTACTGGTAAAACAGAATTTGAGATTTAGTCAATTGGCTCGAAAAGGACAGTTGAGCTATTTTCTCAAAACTGTTTGTATTTAAGTCTTAGAAACTGATTTCTGCTTAATACTTTTAGTCTGGTAAATTTTGTACATTATGATTTCGTTTATAATTCATTTTTTAACCTATTATTCCTATAATGATAGAAACAATATAAATAAAAACATTGTTATTATTATGTTTTCCCAGGCACCTTGTAAAGGAGCAATAAGTTTTTGCGGTTTCATAGTAGAAAAAATATAATACTTAGAGGTCTGGTCTCCACGATGAATATTTGCTATATTAGTATAATTTCCCAAACTATTTCAAATATTAGGAACTTCTACAAGAATCAGCAGTGTTTTCATGACAATGTCTTTCAAGGGTCTCGAACACTCCTGTTTAATCATCTAGTAATTCTAAAGAATTGACTAAATGTTGTGCAATTAGTGGATATGTGTTGACCATATTCAGTCAACATTGTGTAGGTAATTGGCTACATTGCCGTAATGTACTGTCAATTGTTATGAATTTTAGTTGGATTTTATTAGCTCTACACGAAATGTATGGCATTTTATCTTCTAGTCACAATCCATTGATCTCTGCACTTGCATGCACCCCCCCCCCTTTTGTTTCACTTTATGGTTATTTTCAATAGAAAGCTATGAAGCTATTAAAGCCAATACTCCAATTGGTAATGAAAACTGAGAATAAATGAGATTTCTTAGTTAAAATTTATTTTTATGAGTTTGTATAAATCTCACAATAATGTCTGCCCATCTATCTTTTCGGGTATTTTAATTGTGATTTTAATTTTATGTTATGATTCAATGTAGGTAGATGACATGTTGTTATTTGATAGGGATTAATTTGTTTTCAGCATGGTTCATTTTCTAGTAGGCTACAGCTGATTATAGGGGTCAACGCCCGGAACCAGGGAGCAATGAAGTTATGTTTTACTACTGTCTTCATAAGGTAGTCAAAGTAATAATTATATTTCATTTTAGTTTTAAGGTATGAGTCAGCAACAATATGATTAAGAAAGGTGCTTAATTATTATGGGTAAGGTTTAAGTGATTTTAAAATGCAATGCAATGCAGGAAAAACTATCTGGTCATGAGAACCCTTCCAAAAATACTCTTGGACTTAAGGGGTACTTAAAAAAATTGCATGATTAATATACCCATAATTTAATATTGTATCTATGGATTGCTAGATAAAGCAATAGGTTACTATTGGAGATGTTATTTTAGATTGGGCTTATACATAATGATGATAAGAATATTATCTTTGTTCGAAGCTGGGGTGGGATTTAGTTCCACTTTGCAATTTGATTTAACACTTCAATACCCGCAATTACAGACACAATTAAAATAACAATGCACTGTGCCTCACGAGGCACGGCCGGGACCATACGGGTTAGAACTAAAACAGGTTTAGTTGTTAATGTCATTTGTACATTGACAGGCTGTTATGACCTCCAAACTTTGTAAGTCTATAACCCTTTCCCTCTCAATACTAATAGTTTTGAGTATTATGACATTATGGTGTATAGATTTGATAACAAATGGTTTCTTGAACCATTGTACTTAAACCAAGTACCCAGATCATTACTTTATAACTGGTATATAATATGGTTAAATCATTCCGGTACCATCCTTGATGTGTTCTCTTTTGGGGGTACTGACTTAGCACTCCAGTATCTATTATTGTGTTCAGTCTTGAAAGATTTTTGTTAACGGGATACTTTTTTGGGTGTTGAATTTTATTGTGCTAGGCACAAACAGATTAATTGATCTTCTTGTTGTTGGTGGTAAAATCTCTTTGGCTACATGTATTAGTTATTTGGAAATATACATAATAAGCTAAGAATATAACTATTGTCCTTATAGGTTTGGTGTTTCATTTCATTAAAGGAAATATAAATAATATTAATTTAATCTCGAGGTTGACATTGAACATTGGTAGGTTGTGTTATGCAGTGTCATTCAAGCCATTCATCGGTTGCTTTGCTTATGATAACAGTAACATTCTAATTTGGTTTAGAACATCTCAATACCTTGGTTCACTGGTTCACCATATGTATAGTAGTGAAACAGAAGTCTGTCATAAGTGTCTGGAACATTTTCCATCAGCTGTTCTCTCATAGTATTAAGTGAACAAAGAATCTTGTTCTATTATTTGAATGAAAAGTTGTTATATTTAAATGTAAATATTACTTCATCGCTGAAAGATCAAAATTACAAGTTTATGGCATAGCCACAGGGTTCTTTGATAATATCATACTTGACGTCAAAGCTTACACACATAGTGTAGATTATAACATGCTGTAAATATCTCGTATTTAGGCATGTAGATATTATAAATATCCTGTATAGTCTGACATAACTTCCACCAAAATAGAATAAATACACTTTTTGGGCTGGTGTTTTCATTAGTTAAACGTATGTGTAACATTAATTTATACTTGATGTTCAAGCTAAATCTGCGCCAGTCACTTTGCAGCAATGATGTCACAATCTGTTTTCTGTTTTATTTTGTTTGTAAATGTATTACTAACATAGTTTGTAAGTATATTGTTACTAACGCTGAGTCTTGTTGCTCGAAATAAATAAGTTATTATTATTAAAAACACATTATATGGGCTTAACATGCTGTTAGTATCTCGTACTTAAGAATGTGTGGTCCTGACAAATGTATGTCAGCCAGCCAGCAACTTTACTCTCTGATGGGAATCCAGGCAAGGAATGGTTCCACATTCACTGCGAGAGTATAATGCATTTGCAAGGTTATAACACACACGGGATGTGCTAAGTTAAGCAGGGTCGTCTTACGACCTGCATGGTCATGGATATATAGCTCAATTTTGTAATTACCTGATCAAGGTAATGAAAGTACCTGCCCTTTGCTAGCATTGTTCGATAAATTTAGCTGGACACCGCGTGTCAAACTGATAATTTACCATGCAGCTAGTAACATGAGGTGTTACTGGTCTTGAAAATGGCACTTACCTGCCGTTGAATGCTATGCCATTAGATTTTCAGTGTTAGCATCGTTCAAAGACTCAGCTAAAGGATATCTCGTATCTCCACTGATAGATCACCATCCAGCTAGTAACCAGTAGTAGTGTTACTGAGGTATCGCGTACCCACTGGAGGAAAAAAGCTTTAACGAGCTTACAACCCCCTTAGTGCTTCGATGAGCACTGTGGATATCGCGTATCCGGGGGTCATTTAAAGTCGGGCATCCAAGTTGTTGTCAGGAATACACTTTTCCTGCTTCGTCTCTGATGTCTTCTGATAAATAATGTCCTTCCAATTTACGTCCTGGTCGGTAGCGAGCGTTATTTGTAAATGCTTGGATTTCTGTTTCGGGTTTACGAATTTCACTAAAGATGCACTTAGTACACTTCCTGTCACTCGACATTTTGTTATTTTGGTAAAATGTAATGTAAACTTAGTTATAAATGAATAATTTGACGAGAAAGATTTTTTCTTGCGGTGTCGATAACGCGCCAATAAAAAAAGTGACGTACCGCGTCATGTGTCAGATGAGAGAGGCATACGAAGGTTGCAATTCTTAAAAAATATTATTTTTTAATTCTCTAAAAACCGCGGTGAAGTAACGTAGATATAAGAAATACTACCAAGTTATAATAATTATTTGAAAGATTGCCACGAAGTAAAATTATGCAGGGACGCAGTTGTGTTGTGGGAAAGAACGACGTTTATTTTCATTTATACATCGGCATGAACGCGAATATGAAGAAAGGGATGGCGATAAGGATACATAATATGATGCAAGAGCTAAAGAATCGAATATTCGAAAGAAATATTGACGAAGACTAACGCCTCCAAATGTTGTTTTCGCATTGAATTTCGGTGGTAAAAATGTCATTCTTAACACGTTATTTTCCTTCGGACAAGTTACTTTTAAGTTAAGACAATATGTTTTCGTTTAGATGACACATCTCAGAAACAATACCATCAACTATCATACCGTTCAAGCCATTCACCATAAGCTTAGCTCAGGAGTTAACAGTAATCAATAAGCTGAGACGATTGGCAAGCTACCAGTCTTCGCTTATGCACAAATGCCATCTTTAATCCCTTGATTACCGACGAATTAACGCAATAAGCCCCGGTATCACCACTTTGATCGATGTTCATGTATTAGAAGACACAAGTTTGGACTCCTCAGGGAAAAGAGAATGTAGGTAAGACATACACTTCGTACTAACTTAGTAATTAAGTACTACGACGTAGTTTCGTATTAAATTTACGTTAACTACTGTGAATTATGAACTTGGGGAGACTAGAGGCCTGAATTCTAGGAATTCTTATTCTGCGTCTTTAGAACTGGACTAACTCTGTTCTGTGAATGTTATATCGAGCGAGGTAGATGTAAACGTGAATTTATTTATGTACCTGATTTACATGGCTATAAAGTTAATTAAAAGATAGTGGAAGCGGGCGGGCCAATGCCTTAGACTGGATGGAAGATGGGAGAAGAAAGTGCTGACTGCACGGTCGGGACGTAGGAATGTGGAAAGACTACCAATTAGGTGGACAGGCGACCTCATTAAAGTGGCTGGAAGAAATTGGAGAGCCGTGACACTAAACTACTAAAGAGTGTGGAGAGTTTCGGAAGATACCTACACTCAGCGTTCGGTGACCAAAGGTTTAAGAAGAAGAGAATAGGTAATTAATTAACTTAGAACTAGCTAACAAGACTTTCAACTGAATTAAAATTAAAAAAAAAAAGTTACAATCACTCTTATAAAACTCTCATAAGAATGCTAATTAAAAGCTGTTAAAAGCAATGGCCGGTTTAACAAAGGAAAATGATATAAAAATTGCATATAGCAATAAAAATCGTCATATAATTAAATCGGTAAAATAATGCGTAAAATCCTAACGAACCCAAAACAAACAGCAACAACAAAGGTTGAAAACACCTTCTGATGTTCAGCCCATAGCGTTTTAGGGTTATTCACCAACTGGACACGAAAGGCTGGACACGCGTGTGTCCAGTTGGTGAAACTCACAATTAGTATCACTTATTATTTCGTCATCTGGACACGCCAAAATTTTTACGCGTGTCCACATAGTGAAACTTAAATTAAATCACTTTTATGTTTTCGCCAACTGGACACACGTTCGCATTTTATCTGAATTCATGAGAAAGTACAGTCACGCAGATTGATATTCTGTATCACAATCATGTTCGGCCACGTTCCACTGTTGGGAACCGGTGATTTTGCTAATCTCTGAATAAAAAATAATAATATCAGAAATGGTGAATATTTTACATTGACATACAAAATCACCTGTTCCGAACAGTGGAATCTGGCCGAACATGATTATTGTTCGCGACGAACGTCACCTAATCAGCATATAGTGTTTTTGTTATAGTAAAACAGTGTAGAGTCAGTGTATGGGCAATATAGTGACAAATAATAAGTGCCTTCAGTGATTAGAATAGTAAAAATCAGTAATTTACATAAGCGCTAGACTCACATAAACTCGCAAGTGGAGTTTATAGTTTAATTTAGTATTTTAGTAAGATCCAGGTAGCCTATACAGGTTGCGACCTAGGCCTGGATATAGTCTTTTTAATAACTTGGCCCTTCAGGAAAACCACTTTATGAGAGTATGACAATCTAGCGCAGCTATATTCGTCAGTGATAGGAAAATCTGGTCTAACAGAATAACAGTTAAAGGATCGTTACAGGCTGAAAAATACAGACACGACAAAATAAGTAACAGTTTTCGATAGGCCATGAATTCGTCTAGTATATGGCAATTATATACTTACGTACAGTCACAGCAACAGTTTTCGTGTAATTCAGCCTGGAAGATCCTTCAACCAGCCACTGTTGGAAAAGTTGTCTGGTTTTTTGGAAATAATTTCCTAATTACAATAAAGATTATTGTGATTTAAATGTTTGTACATAAATAACTTTATTTAGAAGCCATATCATGTATATAATGTACTTAGATATAAGCACAAAATTGTAATTTTCCGAAAAGATGCTTGTACCTATCGATAATCAAAATTTTAATTAAAATTTTCCAAAATCAGGAAGCGAGTCAGGGTTCTCGTTACAGTAAAGTTCCGGAAGACCTTAGTAAACGCAACATTTCTAAGAATTGTAGTCATCAGTACGGCAAATATATTATGAAGAAAAACAGTGAAAAAGTTGTGCGCGAAAAGTCCTGAAGCTCCGAATCGCTTCCTGAATAGTTATGAAAGTTAACCAGTGTATTATTTCCCAGTAAACCCCCCCCTTCCCTCGTTAGGTTCTACGCCTGAGATTGCGTAGATTGGCTACAGTTAAATAGGTGTAGGACGTCAGCGCCGTCTGAGAGCGAAGTATAGTGTATGCGTGCGCCCGGTGTAGAAAAGGGTATAGGCAGACTGCTAGGTACACGTTATACATCCACGCCTTCAGCGGATCACGCCTGTTCGGCACAATTGTGATACAGAAAATCAATCTACGTGACTGTACTTTCTCATGAATTCAGATAAAATGCGGACGTGTGTCCAGTTGGCGAAAACATAAAAGTGATTTATTTTAAGTTTCACTATGTGGACACGCGTAAAAATGTTGGCGTGTCCAGATGACGAAATAATAAGTGATACTAATTGTGAGTTTCACCAACTGGACACACGTGTGTTCAGTCTCTCGTGTCCAGTTGGTGAATAACCCGCGTTTTATTTAGATAATAATGCAAACAGAAAATAAAAATAGGAAATGGATGTGTCAAAAATAAAAACGGCAAACAATGTCAGAGGATTTAAACACCTGTTATGTACACTAGAAATGCTAACATTGACGTTAGAAATTGTGAATAATGGTCAAACATACGAAATTACTGTCCGACCGAGTTTCAACTAATGGTAGAACGGTACACTAGCTCCGTTGAAATAGTGCAGATAACGACCTAAAAGTTCAGGATACTCGACTCTGAAATAAATACGGAGATCTATTTCTTCCTCGGTTTGGACCGCGCTTGACTTGGAGCAGTTAAGCCACATAATGGTCCCGTTTTGGTTTTGCTCCCATATTTAGCATCTTGAATTTATCCTCTAGCTTTTCGGAATAGACATTTTAAATGCAGCCCTCGTTATTTTCGAGATAGTTTATTTATAGCGTTCTATAAAATAACTTGAAGGAAGATAAACACCCACATTTCACCAGTTATGTTAAAGTCCCACGTAATAGGGGGCGAGTCTATGGACATCAACCGGGCACAAATCCAGATTTCGTAGCTACTGCTGAGAAATCCTCTCCTTCTGCTTAGCCGTGTGGTATCCGGCAGAGTAAAATAGAACCAACCCATTACACTCACGGGTGTCGTATAAGGCGACTAATGTCTGAGGCAGAACACCTTGCGCCTTCGTAGACCAGAGAATGGGCAGCAGCGTTTTCTGTTAGTCTTTCATCACTGTGATTTCCAATCCGCCTGCCAAGCGTGGAGATTACGGCAAATTCCTCCCATCATGGGAGAGGCTTATGTCCAGCAGTGGATGTTATGTTGTTGCTGAGAAATCCCTGATTGAAAAATCCAATAACGATTTGTCCGACCCAGATATCGATCTATGGTAAAATGTGATTGTACTATTAGGTATACCTCTGCGTAACACTTCGGGGATTATAGGCCTGATGTTATGAAGATAAACAAAGTATACGCCAGAAGCAAGGACAGATGTTTCCGTACCTACAGCTCTACATTTGAAATGTTGCCATTCTCCTTTCCTGATCCGTTCATGACAAATGACGGTATTATTAGACTTATCTCAGTAGCAGGTACAGATTATTTGTAAACATCTACTACTGTTTGTCGGTAACGCTTAGGTGTGGGTGATGTGTTTTGAAACATATCTACAAATAAAATATCAACAGTTGTATGATGTAATGATGCAAACTCTCAACATTTTCAAGTCAAAAACCATGTTTATAATTTAGTTTTGTGTGCCACATTTATAATTAAGTTTCTATTAGTTCCAGCTGTACCAGTAAGTACTGTAATATTAAGCAGTAGGCAAAGTTTTGCTTCTAGCATTAAGTAATTTTACGTTGATTTAAGTGGCTACTTTTAATTTAATTTGACTTCTAAGAAATTTAATAAGTTATTCTTAATTTGTATCAACGATTACTTCGTCTTTCCCGAAAATTGAGGGAGATTTATTAGAAGTACATTTAAGTTTCTTGGTTTTGAATAATGCCAATCTCCAATTGAGTAATGAATCGTTGTTAGTATGGACAGACTTTTGAGTATTAAACTATTTCTGTTTTTTTAGCCCATTCATTGTCCCCCTGCTGTGCAAAGGGCTCGCTTTTTTCCTTCCCTTTCTATCTTGTGGGATCTCTGGCCATCTTCACCCCGCAAAAAGATCAGATCGTCTCTCACAGGACACCTGATTGATAACTCATCATGTGCTTAGCCATTTCCCAACAATGTTGGGATCGGCTCCCAGTTTAACCAGATGCAGCTGGTTACCAGTATTTAACATGGAGCGACTGCCTATCTGACCTCCACAACCCAATTATTACAGGGTTACAGGGTTATACGATACGCCTGATTATGTTGGGATCGGCTCCCAGTTTAACCAGATGCAGCTGAATACCAGTATTTAACATGGAGCGACTGCCTATCTGACCTCCACAACCCAATTATTACAGGGTTATACGATACGCCTGATTGGTAACTATACAATAAAAATCACCGTTGAGTACCCATAAAATGCATCAAACCATACGATAATTCCAAATACTGACGCTCCAAAAACAAAACCATGTAACAAGCATCGCCTTCACCATAAATTTGGAACGTGTCATCACGATCCACAGCTTAGCGACCAGAAGTGCACGAGACATCGACATGACCTACTTTAGCGTCAATAATGCCACATACTGCACTATTACACTGGAACATGCTATGTGCACAAAATTGTAACGGAGGTAAGTAGATTCCGAAGGCCGGCTGCATACGTGAAACTGGCCTACGCACACATAGACACGTATTCTTAAAGATCTCCAACTATCTAAAAGTTGGTTTAGACCTTACGAGCGAATGCAAATTGTATTCTCCCACTACACAATATGGTGATAAAGCATTCTTCTGTTGGTCTCCTCTTGGTCGTACAACATAAAATATCAAGTAAATAATGCTCTCGTTCTTGTACTCGTTCTATGTTCCTTTAGTCAAAAGTTGTCAAAATCAAATCTGTGAAGAAATGCTGGTCGCAAGTGCACCTACACCCACTGCACGTGTTTTCTGTGTTCGCACATTATATGGAACAGACCTTACGTTGTTTGCCATTTGTTTATCATCTTTTTCATCATTATCATGAGCGCAACCCGTTATACTCTTCCTTCATCTTTATCATTTACTCCTTCCTTCATATCATTCCTCAGACAACCCATCCATCTTTTCTCTGGTTTTCAGCTTACCTTCTTTTTTAATGATATGTGCCTCGTACTACCTCGACCCTGTTACAAAATAGGAGGACCAGAAACACGGTCCATGGAACTCTTCGCACGGGTGCATGGTTTCATGACGTCATTGGTACTCGACATGGATGGCTGGACCTGAACTCGTAATGCTTGCGAAAAGTGCTCTTACCCACAAAGGTACCTTTGGAATGCAGGATGATCATATTTCTGTAACCAAGATTATTGACATTACTGCCACTGATGTAATAGGTTGAATTGTTATCAATATAGACCGGCTAATAAATATTTGATTATGACTGATGACAAAGCTACTTATGCAGTACTTTGTGACATCATTATTGAGATTATTATCAGATCGCCGTCGCTTAAGTACTATACTCTACTTACATAATATACGGTGCAAGGTTTAATGACACGAACCACTCACTTGCAAGACGCAGACTTGTTTTAGTTTTGCGCAGAAAAAGTTGTTGTATAGGTACCTAGGCACAAAAACGATCCTGAGAAAATATTGTGAACTTAGTCCTACGATCACATCATTGGAATAAAATCCCTTAGTAAAAAAGGGTAACTGTGATTGCAGCTGTAGGGTAACACCTCAAAAAATAAAACTGAAACAGAGGGCTGCTAAATGCTCGGGACGTTTAGCAGCTCGCAAAACTACGAATGGAAAAAGTAAAAAACGTGAAACAAAACAAAAGAGTGAAAGAATTATTACAGGTTCTTAAAACACTTCTGCGCAAAACAGCTGTTAACCGCCGTCTTGTAAAGAATAATAAACTAGAAAACATATACCAAAATGCAACATTTCACTCCACGAGCATCAAAATAATAGCTTACATTTGCAGCTACCATTACTCTAACCCAGGTTCAGCCAAAATGATTCCAGATTTATCAAAATCATGATTCGCCCATTAACCACCAGAAACATTATACGACCACAACATTGGTAGCTATTAATAAACGAGGCAAGCTATTACAGATGGGGTAAATCTCCCGGTTGTTGGCGCCGAGTCACAATAAAACAGGCAGCTGTGCCAAGGCGCTCTGCCAAGCAAGTTTAGTGGGACTCCCTCCCTGTAGACATCGCATGCGCGAGCGTCATTACATGGGTCTTTTAGGTGACTTGTGCGCCAAAACAAGGATTACATAGCACCTCATAGTTAGTATTCGTAACGAGTTAGACTTAGGAGCTAGAAAATATGTTTTGCATGTTCTAGTACCGGATAGCTAAACATTGGTAGGTTGCCATCTCATCTTCTAATTGACAATTTCGTTTAGTCGGCTTTTTGGAGACTTCATCCACGTACCGTGAGCTCGGACGAAATCTTACCACCGATACGGCTCTTTTTGTTACATAGTTTAGGGTCTTTCAAAACATTAATAAATTATTGGATTGCCAATTTGCCATCCACTATCGCGATTGGATATTTAGTTCTAAAGTGAAGTTACTAGTAACGAAATAAATACTATTTCATATGGAAGGTGAGACCTCCGTACTAAAATGTATTTATTTCGATCCTTCCACTCCGATACACTACAATTTACTATCCTCAGGGTCAGGGTTTATGCATCATTCATCGTTTTTATCGCTGTACAAGTACCATTCATAACTTTATCGTACACACGTACCAGGAAAGGGGTTCTAAACTTTGCTGTGAAACACTATCTTGCTATTTATCGTTTCTTGTTATTGTCGCGAAAGTCTGAAACGTTTTGTAAACGGCTGATGTAACATCGGTTCCTGTGTTCTTCGCAGCGCTTCATTTTTGATTCGTTTTGATACTTAGGTTGTCTACCACTGCGTATGGATGACTCTTTTGTTCTTACTGTGGTGCCGATGTAATGACAGGCTAATGAGACGTTTCTACTTTAAGATTGTCATCTTAGAGATAAAGTTCAAGCATCGGTCGCTAGTCTTGTCAGACTTGCGACCGATGCTTCTAGTATTGCACATATACCGACACAAGTAGTGGGGATCACCTTCCAAAAGATGGATCGTCAACTGGTGTGTCCTGCATTACAAATATAAATATCCAAAGGCCTGATTCAGAAGGCAGTACTCTTTGATACAGCTCGCATTGTGGGGGCGTATCAAAAAAAAAAAACAAAAATCATTCGTTTGCGTAAATAAGGTACAGAAGGTTGGTAAAATATTATTATATGAAATTGTTCTCTTATTCTGCCTTTAATTTCGGCGTGCAAATATAAGCTAAAGTTACATACTTCTTAATAATTTAAATTAATTATATATCCCTAGCTATATCCGTAGCTTGTAGGTAAACTATTATGTCAGAAACTTATACCAGATATAAATAATGAAAAAATTAAGACAGTGGAAAAATTCCAACTCTTAACATCGTCACCCATCTGACCCATCCCTACATTATAAAGCAGACACAATTCTTCTGAACCACAGAAATGAATAAAAATGTGATTGTTGGTTTCAAAAATAACTGGGAAGCTTTATTTCTTTTAAAAAATCAACATAAAGGAAGCAGGTGACCTGTTTATTCCCCTAAGTCCCTTTGCCGAAAAGGAATTCTGTCCGCTTCACAGTTAAGATCCGAGATTTCCTGTCCAGAAAAGATATATTGAGCTACATTTTTACGATATTTTACTTGCTTCCCTTTTCGACCGAATATTGGATTAGGCAAAAAGGGATATAGTGAGGTTCTAGTTCATCTAATCCTATTTGTTCGAGTGTTTTCCGTCCTGATACTACACTGTCTTAGGTTTTGTGATGTTTTTTGAATGGATCTGTCCAAGGGAGTTTTACTTTGGGGGCTGATAATTATAGTCTACCCGGTGAAAAATGGTCAAACTTTATAACTTTGTTTATTTAATGCTTGCATATTTTTACGTAAGTTCTTGCATAAATAATTATAACAGTTCATAGTCTTTTGTTAGATAGGTTTTAATAAGTTCATAAACAGTCAGCTGTAAGCGACTTGCCAACAAACTCTCAATTGCAGCAATCACGCCCATTTACTTTGCTCTACTATTTACTAGCATCAGTAAAGTTTCTTGTCCATAAACTGACTTCACTACCAATCACATAGATTTTTGAAAATAAGTTATCAACACATTTTTATCATATTATTAGGTATGTGAGTTGTATAGTGGTACTGGCCCAATGGTTTATTAGGATACGGCCCCGATTTATATGGGATCGCAACCAAGCAGGCACATCACTTGGTGTAATTTATTTTAGCATCACTGCTCTCAGAACGGCAAAGAAAAATATTGTAACAACAATGAGAACTTTGTAGGCTGTTGAGTTGTGGGGGAAAACCACACAGATGTTTAAGAAAAGGGGTTTAAGTCAATGTTTCTTCCATTAAAACTTCTAACAACTCCATGAAACACATAAACCTTTTCGAGAAATAACGGAAATATTAACTTATCTGTCTTCGGGGACCCATCCCCTGCAATTAGAGGTCCTGCCCTCTCAACTTTCTAAACATCAGGGCTGTCAAAATGTTTACGATTACCGTCGTAAGTTGTTGAAACCACGTAACGAGGCTGCCGACCCTAATGTACGAACTACCCACATTATATTTAAGTTTAAGATTCCTGGCATTGTCAAGAGTGGCGGGTTGCTGTAACTACATACCAACTGGGTTAGAATGAGCCTCGCGTAATGCGATTCTGAAAGGCTTATTTTGCTGCTAGGCTAGACTAGAGATAATCTCTGGAATGGCTGCACGTTTATGTTTTTATATAAGTGGACAGCTGCTACACTTGACCGTACAGTATCATGAAAAAATATAGAATTAATTTGAGCTGAAATAATGCTTCTGTCAAAAAAGACCTAGACGTGTTTCAGACTGAATTACCCTAATCAAATATTTATTTATTGTTTCAGGTAAAAACAAGCGCTGTTTCTCCTCAACAAACATTAAATATTAGTTCTGTTACACTGCAAATTAAATGGGCGTGAATAAGGTCTGTATACAGTGTAGGAATGAAAAGTAGTGTGGGACGAAAAACTAGAAAAACGTCACAATGAAGAATCTTCAAAGTTTGTAACTCATATCAAAATAAGTCCTAAGTTAAAGTGGGTCGCGCGCAACATTGTGTCACTGTCTCAAAATTGAGTTACAATACTGAGAAAGAGGAAACTTTAGTCCTTTTCAGTAGCACGTTCGAAAATTGCACATTTGGAGCGGATGTACCGACCAGGGCCGGATCGGGCACTCGCCGCATCAGTCATTGTCAACAAAGTTTATCGCCTCTCCCCTACAAGCGAACGGAATCGCCCAAATGTGTTTGTTGTGGTCTCAAAACGAACTCGCAGCGTCGCAAAATACGGATAAATTGCATTTGCAACTGCTAAGTTGTGCATTTCTTGCTAAATGTCAGCTATACACCGTTCGCTCGACTTTCGAACCTCTCGAGTATTAACTTCTTAAAGGTTTGCGGTGACTACAATGTTGCTCCATTTACATTTGTTGAGTTAACGTTTTCAAATGCTTTTCATTGGAAAAAGCTGTAGAGTCAGAGTATTTTACCTACAGATCTAATGAACTTTCTGGGCCATTTTTTTACTCACAAACGACTTTAGCTTTCTTAAAATTACAATAACGAATTAGTTTCCAGTAAAAGTATAAAAATAAGTAAATGAATTTCGATTAAGTGTTCGTCTCAGAACGTCGCCGTCTTCGGCGTGTTTCATTAATATGGATAACGTTTCACGCGTTAAAAAATCAATTAATTTTAATGACTATTCTAGAATTTATAGCCAGCCAGCTTCGAAGATTACTTAAACCGACAGGTTTAGCAAAAATCGAACGAAACGGAGTATTTTATTTACATATTCACAATGCAGATGAGTTTACCGAGTCTGATTGATCGAGAGCATTAACGAGACTCTGCTGCACAAAAACTAGTCATAAGCCGACTTCTGTTTTGCATGAAAAAAGACAGAAGCGAATATTGTGACGTCACACAACCAATCATGGCTGCTACCCAATTCGCTCGTAAAATAGGGGCCCTAATATAAGATAAAACATCGTTTGACAGGGTCACATGTAAGGCACAACAAACTACGGAGATCGATGAGGCTTACTTGAGTAATGGAAAGTTGAGGAAGCAGGCTGGCGTAACAGTCCTGACTTCTGGGGGACTTCATTAAGTTGGGCTCAAGCTGACGGAGGATCAGCGCCGGCTTATTGATTGCGACGCGGCCCACGGGGCTCATCCGTACGGTCCGTGACCGCATAATCTAAGGATTACGGAGGGACACAGTGTTCTGTGTGTCAGTGTGTAAAACGAAAATTAATAGGAGTACGCGGGAGGCGACTTGATGCAGATATATTTGTTGTGTTGTAAGCTTTGTTGAGGTTTCTCACTTTATTTAGATTGAGCTGCGGCTTTGTGTCTTTTTGTCGCAATAAGCATTGCTTCTTTCTAACTTCTAATCTTGTAGCAGTTTGATAGAAGCTTGCCTGAAACCCTTCTGAGATACACGTGCCTTAAAACTAGATTTTTATGAATGTTCGACGCTCATGAAAGACACGGCAATAGATTTCTACTCCCTGAAAAGTAAAAACATTACCTATAAAACTATTATACAAGCCACTTAAAACGCCATAGTATCTCATATTTGAATAAGTTCCTGTTCCTTATAATAAGCTGAACTCAGACAAGTGTATAATTCAAAGTATACAACGGACGTCATAACAAGGTTAGTGATGTTCCACTATTATACAAGTGGATGTACCTACAAAGTTATACGATTCACAAAAGCCCCGCCGTAATCCGTAGACTCGATATTTGAAAACGCAATTTCAAAACTTCACCTAACGTTTGAGTTGATGCTTTGTTAGAATGAAGATATATGCGGGGTTGAACGTCAGTTTGTATGCCAGGATTTAGGAAAGAGATTTGTTGAAAGTGTGTTATAAATCGTGTATAATTTGAAAGGGTAAAAACATCACTGTTATCATTTTTTGACTACTTACTATTTTTTTTTCATAAATCATTCTGGGCCTGAAATGCTTTGTAATAGGAACTTGGCAAAAGTTAAATAAATAAAAAACCCGACTGCGTAAAAAATAACTAAGTAGGTACTTAATAACTTTAAATCAAAATTGAAAAGAAAAAAAAAAAGAACAAGTAATAATTTCTAATAAAAATAAAATAAAGTTATTTGTTATTTTTTCGCAGTAGGGTTTTTTATTTTTTTAATATTTTTTTATTTATTTTACACTTTTAGTTTCAATTCAATAAACTTTTTGATTTTCACTAGTTTTATGTTACCCGGGGTAACACAAGGATTCTAACGACACCACGTACCTACATCGAAATCGGTTGAGACGTTCAGAAGTTCATCATCTGCCTAGCCTTTTCCCAACTGTGTTGGGGTCGGTTTCCAGTTTTACCGGATGCAGCTGAATACCAGTATTTTACATGGAGCGACTGCCTATCTGACCTCCACAACCCAGTTAGTACCAGGTAATACGATACTCCTTGGTAAGACTGGTTGTCAGACTTTTCGGGCCTCTGACTACCTAACGACTGTCAAAGATCTACAAATGACAGCCGGGACCAACGGCTTAACGTGCTTTCCGAGGCACGGAGGAAACTCGGTATGTAATGGGCGGTCACCCATCCACAGACCAACCTAGGCAAGCACGGCTTAACCTAACGATCGACCCGAGCGGCTGTTATTATTTAGCCACGAGCTCCTACTGAGACGTTCAGAAGTTATGGTGGAATAAATAAACTCACAAACGTACAAACATACATGAACCCTGAAAACATAACACTCCGTTTTTTGGGCAATCGGGTAATAACTGGACATTGTTTATAGAATGTACTTCATTTTACACCAAAATACCTACCTATAATTTACACATTTGGTAGTATAGGTAGGTACCTAACCTAGTAGATAGGGAACATAATACGTTTCTCCTTTGTTAAAGATGTTACTTTTTGCTCATTTTGGAGTTTCCTCGTGAGTCAATCGACAGTTCGGTCACGTACAAGATGACCCATCGAATTGTCCTCGATAAATGGTTTAATGTTCCAAACCCTATTTAAGATTGCTTATCAATGCAAAACTGTTCTAATCTCATAAACCAATGATTAACAAATGTAGCGGAGTATACGAGAGAAAGTGACAGATTAAATAATTCTGCTGTAAGGCTGCATTCACACCAAACGTACGTAAATATAGTCAGACACTGACTGTGATAATGTATGAAAAACAAAGGTTAGTTATTTAAATAAAATAAGTTTATTACGTATCAATTTGGGTTACATAGCATGTCAAGGAGTCTCCATTTAGGGCCAAGTTCACCGAAAAGATAAAAGTCTGGTTATCTAAAAACAGCTGTTTTAAACACATTTTTCAACATGAAAATGTGTTTTAAACAGCTGTTTTTAGATAATCAGACTGCATATAAAATGCCTGTAGCTGAAGGCTCCGCTCTTCCCTTAAATATTTAAGATACAAAATAAATAGGCAATTAACAAAAAGAGAAAAAGTAAAAATAAAATAAACTAAATTAAACAATGTACTATAAATTGTATAATCGTGTGTGCGTCCGCGTGTGTGTGACTGTGTGTGCGTTTGTATGCGTGTGTGAGAGAGAGATTTTGGTTGACGTCTGTAATCATATTTTCAAGGCACAGTACAAGCAACGACATGGGAAAGACCGTTGAAAGCTAATTGTATATGGCGCGACTACAGATAGGTCTCAATCTGACCAGTGAAGTGATGCTTTTTCCAAATATAAAAACATTACCAGATTTTTTTTGCCATTAGTTTCACAATTTTTACCACGTATTCAGTACATCATTCCGACGCCCCCGTCCCCGTCCCTCACAAAGAAATTCATCGGTAATTTTGAAATCTGCATTTTCCTTCCTTCCTAATGTGCAAAGTCCAGGGATGATACGGAGGTGGTTTTAACGGAACCGACGTCGGAGTCGGAGTTTTTAAATTTGATTTTTCGGAGTCGGAGTCGGAGTCGGAACCGGAACCGGAACCGGAGTCGGAGATGGTGGCAGAAGAAAGATGTGTTAAGGGTACGCAATAAAAGACAGAACGCATGCTGTTCCCCACGCGACATGCAGAAACCTGTTCGTACACGTTAGCCGCAGCCGCCACCCGCCGTTATTTGCTATGCTATGCTTTAACCTCCGATTAAAAACTCCGATTTAAAAGTAACGGAACCGAAGTCGGAACCGGAGGTGTAAAATCAATCGGAAGTTCCGACATATCGGAGTCGGAGTCGAAGCTTCGTAACAGCCCTGGTGCAACCCTACAAGGTCAGAACGTATGGAACAGCTGTTTTTTTTTAAGTGAAAACTTCTTAAGGCGCGTTGAGCACTTTTTGGATGAAAATTTCCTTCCACTCCGTACGTTAAGTGTGAACGCAGCCTAAAGCTTGGTATAAACGCGTCGACTAAGCAGCGATTATAGTAAAGATCGGCATCTCAATTTAAACGCCGCAAGAATCCTTGTCGCGCTCTAATCCCGAAGATGGAGCGTTTGGCGGCTCTTTGGCTTGCTCCCACCGAGGCTTTATTGATAGCAGGAGCCCCGGGCTCCGAGGCAAGAAACCCCCTGCTAGAAATAATAATTATTCACGTCCAAAAGCGTACTTACTAACGTTCTCCCCTTCCTCACAAAAATACGATTGGATGTTTTTATCTTCACTTTTATTTCCTTCATGTAGATGAAAGGTATATTCTACATAGCGAATACTGTGTTTAAGTATAAAACCGTGTTCGTGTAGGCGATATAAAAAAATATTACGCCTGGTTATTGCAGTTTAGCGTAATAAAGCAACAATACGTCTTGTTGTAATAGAAGGCGGAATTCCGTCGTAGATTGAATGGGATTCAGTCTTGGATAAAACATAGTGCCCAATTGTGTTTTATTGTTAGAAGTAAGAGATCCTTCAATTACCGGGCCTAAAGGCCTGGGTTCGGATTGTTTACTGGAAGCCAGATAAATGATGAGCAAAATGTTGCTAACGTTGTGTTAGGGGACTGGGAATGTACGTCCTGGGATTAGTGTAATGTGGGGTCTATTTGAGACAGGGATGTCCGTTACTAGGGACTATTTACTTAGGCTTAGGGCATCTGTGTCTAGCTAAATTATTAATTAGTGTTTAAGGACGGCGTGTGTGTAGCTGTGGTACGGTTCTTTTCAGATTTAACCAATTTCTTGATGTTGTTGTAGTAGGTAATAAACATCCCTACAATTAATCTATAAATAATTTAATCGTTCAAACAGACATTGCTGTCGATTCTGTTGTGCACAAACTAAACTTAATTTAGGCTATTGCTATCTTTTACTAAAAGACAGTGCGCGGAAAGGACGGCTATAGCTGTGAACTAAGTTAGAGATGTCAAACTAGTTTATGCCTTGCGCTTCACCGTGTTTTTAGACGACATGTTTTTACGTCATTTGTATAGAAATATTAGTTCCAACTAAATTTCACAGCTCTAAATTACGTCCTTCTCTTTCTCGTTTTAATTATAGAGAAAAAGATAGCTATAGCCTAAATTAAGTTTAGTTTGTACACAACAGAATCGACACCTATGCGTGCGTTATTTAAAGCACTTATATTTTTATTCGCTAATTCATAGTTCATTAGCTAACTAATAAAGTAAGAAACAACGTAGGCACTTAATGAACTGTAACCGTCATTTTGTGAAGCGTCTGAGGAATGACTAACCAGCACATAAGTATTAAAACCTGGAAGTCAATCTAGTGTTCCCGTAATAAATACGAGTTAAACACCCCATTATGTTCATCCTCTAGTAAACAGAAATAAATCACCATAATCAACGCCATTTCGTACCTAATCTTAACAAACATCTAAATATACGTAAAATTAAATCTTATATCCAAATCTCTCTCGCGTATTACAACACATAAAAACGCCCGTATTCCGTACGACTTCGCTAAAAATATTCTCCCGCCTTCCTCCCTTCAATAATAAAGGGCGTTCGCCTTTAAAAATCCCAGATCCACCGTTTACGAAGGCAAAATAAATTACGTAATAGCACCCTGTTACATCGTAAGGCGCCCTTGAGACTAGTAATACTATCATCTTTATTTTTATAAAGATATTTTAATGTTTCGCCCTAACAATTCGGTGTGAGACAGGGAAACACATAATTATTTGAAAATAGAACTTTTATGTTCTTTTATTTAAATACTAGCTGACCCACGCAACTTCGTCTGCGTCACATAAAAGAGAAACGGCTCACAAAAGGAATACATTTTTCCCCGTTTTTGCAATATTTTTCATTTATGCTCCGCTCCTTTTGGTCGCAGCGTGATGTTATATAGCCTATAGCCTTCCTCGATAAATGGACTACCCAACACTGAAAGAATCATTCAAATCGGACCAGTAGTTCCAGAGATTAGCGCGTTCAAACAAAGAAACAAACTCTTCAGCTTTATAATATTAGTATAGATTTTAACGCTGTGATCGAACACCGACTCAAGGAAAGAGTAATAATTGTTCTCTTTGATGTCAATATTTTTACCAACTCCTTTCACGGTCTACATGAAAAGCTCTGTTCAAGACATTTTTATTCGAATCACACGTTTCAATGAACGGAGAAAAGGTAATTTAGTCAATTTAGTTGTTTTTTTAACTGTTATTTTAATAGAACTCATTAAATCTTAAGACGCGACTCCCCTATAGAGGCTTCGCGACCACCCAGGGAGTCGCGACCCACAGGTTAAAAACACTGGTATAGATTAATCAATCATTATAGAGGTCCCTATGGAGGGTACCTGTCTTTACCACTATTCCTATATTGGCTCTAGGCTGCATAGTCGGCTGATTGTGCCCGACTGGCTGCGGTTGGTCGGGCTTCCTCTCCCATCGCAGAGCATGTCTTTCTTTACAAAATAGTGCCCCCTGGTGTATCCGGCTTGTCCGGGTCAGGCTTGCTCCTAACTGGGTGTGATGCTCAATCATCATCATCATCAGATTACTCAGTCGCTCAGAAGCTGTGATGAGACTTATGTTTATGAGCTGATTGAATTGAGGCTCTAAACCAAAGCCAGAGTACCGTAATTTGAATAATACCTCAAGTAATTCATGAAAAGCAGTACTTTTTAAACCAATGCCTGCTATCGACTAGGTACCTTAAGTACTATATATAAAGTTCTGAACTAGCCAACAACGCTGCCGAGGAATCAATAGGTATTCCAGCTATTTGATAAGCGAGTTCTAAAGCAGGGACTAGGTCAAAGCGTTCGTACGATAGATCGTCTCATATTTTAAAGGAATGTTAGGTAATATTATAGTGGTAAACGAAAGATTGATGGTTTTCTAAGTAAAGGATTTGATTTTATGTGTAGAAAATTGTAAGGAAACAAAGAAGAAAGGTGGGCTGAAAAAATTGATACGAAATATTTGAAAGGATATTGAAAAAGAATCTGGTTTTTTAATGTCATTGAACTCTGAAACTACAAGTGGCCCATTGTAGAGATTATCTTTCTTCTTTTTCTTTGAGCCTAAGCAGGGCAAAGTCCTCCCCCAACTCCTTTAATGAGTTCTATTCCCGTGCCTTCTCGAACGAGCCCTCGCAGTACGCCTCGAGATCGTCTCGTCATCTCTTTCTGAGGCCCTACTCTTTAACGGTTGGTCCGTATATTCGGATCTATCCTTCTCTCTCGCGCACGTTCATCTGCAAACGTGTGCGAGAGAGACAGATAGAGCCGAATATACCCTGGGATGACCTCGGCGTGCCGTCCGTCTTCCGGCAACCACCGTGTGGAGACTTTTGCCCAGCGGTCATCTGCTGCTGATGTGACCACAAAATATCTTAAAGCCTCATAATTGGTGTTGAATTTTCGTATGGTAGTTAGCCGTGTGGTATCCGGCAGAGTAGAATAGAACCAACCCATTACACTCACGGGTGTCGTATAAGGCAACTAATGTCTGAGGCAGAACACCTTGCGCCTCCGTAGATCTGAGAATGGGCAGCAGCGTTTTCTGTTAGTCTTTCATTACTGCGATCTCCAATCCGCCTGCCAAGCGTGGAGATTACGGCAAATTCCTCCCATCATGGGAGAGGCTTAAGTCCAGCAGTGGACGTTATGGGCTGTTGTTGTTGTTTCGTATGAAACCAACGTTTTATAACATCTCTTTTCTAACGAAGACTACGTTTTTCAACGAACAATTCCTTCGCTCCTTCTTAGTTTAAAAGATTACAAAGTTAGCATTGAAAAGGCTTAACTTTAGGCCTCCAAAGATTCCAAGCTCATTTACATAAGGCAATGAACGTTCAAATTGTCTCTTACAAAACACATTACCACCAAAATTCCATTACATATCTTAAACTACACGCAACACGTAAATAGTTTACGAACTTGACTATAATTGCACGATGCATTATTAATGACTAGCGAAATACTATGACACCGTAATGAAGTTAAATTGACTTAATTTTGTTGGAAACTCCAATTAGCGGGACGTTGTTTACTTCCAACGTAGGCTTTATTTAATGTACTATCATTTAAAATTGAATAACAACACCATGTAGATAGGTTTAGGGTGTAGAGTGGTAAATAAAAGAAGTTTTGAACTTAATGTTAATTTATGGTTGAATAGAACTTTTGTATCATAATTAGTAATTAAAACAGTGATGAATATAATTATTGCTGAAGAAGGAGAGGAAGACCAAGAATCTGTAAGAGGATTGTGAGAGAAAAGATATGATGAAAGAAAAAAAAAACCGGCCAAGAGCGAGTCGGACTCGCGCACCGAGGGTTCCGTACAAATTTTTTAAAGGACAAACATAACTTTAAGTACTGTTCAATCCCATGAAACGGCTATTGCACCAACCGCAAATAATAAGTTTGGAATAGTAAAATTGCTTTTTTTTTTGTTATTAAACTACATATTTACGGTTTTCAGATTTTTTCCATTACTTGTGCTGTAAGACATTGCTTCTCGACAAATTTCATGATTGTAGGTCAACGGGAACTACCTTATAGGTTTTCGACCCAAAACCCACTTCCGGTTTACCTAGAATTGTCAATTTTGGTTAAAAGCAAGGTCTTACAGCACAAGTTAAGGGAAAATTCTGAAAAATAAAAAAGTTGAAATTAAGGTAAATTTAAAACAAGCTTTCGCGAAAATCTAAACTTGCCCATATCTTTTTGTCGTGTTGACTCAGGACCTTGATTTGCATACACCTAATAGGGACTATAGACCACAGTATCTGGTGCCTGAGAAAATCGGTGGTGACAAACGGACAGACAGACGGACAAACGGACAAGAAAGTGATCTTATAAGGGTTCAGATTTTTCCTTTTGAGGTACGGAACCTTAAAAAGAAGTAAATAATAGCGTGACGGTTATAAACGAAGGAATAAACGTGTTGCGCCGACCCAAAGCAACATTGACATGGGCAACAAGAAGATGAAGTTCTATATCAGGTGGTTGGCAACTACATAATATATTTTATACCAAGGAAAAAAAACACAGGCAACTCGACAGGCTATAAAGTTACCAGAACAACACTGTAGGACCTACTTACTACCTCGCTAGCAAATAAATTGTTACTCCCTTTTATAGTAGGTACCCTTAAACTATCAACCATAACAACATCATAATAAAAGGGGTCGGGCTGCATATAACACGCGCTATTTCACAAAGCCGGCAAAACGAAAAGAACTGGCAACATTTTTCAATAAAACGCAAAGTAATTGCGGCATTGGAAAACGCACAAAACCCAATTACGTACGGTTAATAGTCGGATAAGTTAATGCTCCCACAACATGCAAATAGCGTTAAAATATCGGTAGAAAGCCAATTAAAGTCGTAAACTTTAATTGATATTCATGAACTCATAATGGTAAATGTAGCTGAAAACGTTGTCGAAAACTTCCACTTCGCGGCGTCTCTAATTATGCCTTAAACGAGCACCTGAGCCACCAGCCATGAGCCACGTTCCACGCTTCGTTATCTTGCTCGCTTACTGACTATAATTTTTTATTTCCACACAAATTATGAAATAAGCAAGATAGTTAAGTTAAGAATTAGCTCTCAAATTCGCGAGAAAACAGTGTTGAGATCGAATTAGTCTTTAACGAAAATCAGCAGGTAATATTTGAAATTGCCTTTTAGCGCTAAGCTAAAAGGGGAAAATAAACTGCTTTATTAACAGAATTCACGATTGGCGAGAGAAAATCCGTAATATTATCTTCTCTTCCTATCATCCTCGAACCTTCAATTAAGGCTTACATTGGAAAAAGTTCATCACATTAGTGAATCGGGGTCGGTTTTTAGGGTTCCGTACCCAAAGGGTAAAAACGGAACCCTATTACTAAGACTTCGCTGTCTGTCCGTCTGTCCGTCTGTCCGTCTGTCCGTCTGTCCGTCTGTCTGTCACCAGGCTGTATCTCATGAACCGTGACAGCTAGACAGTTGAAATTTTCACAGATGATGTATTTCTGTTGCCGCTATAACAACAAATACTAAAAACAGAATAAAATTAATATTTAAGGGGGGCTCCCATACAACAAACGTGATTTTTTATAATAATTGGTACGGAACCCTTCGTGCGCGAGTCCGACTCGCACTTGGCCGGTTTTTTAACCCCCGAACTGAAAATCAAAGGAAAAAACTCAGGATACAGTGATTGTATTACAGTGAGCTTAATACGGGATATCGACGAAATACTGAAATATGGGATAGGGTTATTATTGAAGCTCTTTTTACTTCGATACGAACACACACATACGCATCTAGCTGCCTAGCCTTTTTACCCGACTGCGCCAGAAGGAAGGTTATGTTTTACGAGAGTATGTATGTATAATTGTTTGGCACGCTCTGTGGCCTGAACGGCTCGATGGATTTTAGCTTGAGAGGTGTCTTTAGATTCGTATAAATTTACTGTGAGAGTATACATGGTAAATAAAAATAAAAAAAATGTCTGGCGCCAAATTCAAATGTTTGTCACGCTCTGCAGCCTGAACGGCTTGATTAAGGGCTCATCATGAGGATTTTAAAAGTAAGTGTAATATAAAAAAATAATTATAAAACATAAAAAAACCCGACTGCGTAAAAAATATAGTTTTTTAATTTTTTTTAAGTGAAAACTTCTTTAGGTGCGTTGAGCACTTTTTGGGTGAAGGGAAAATGTTGAACTCATCGTCACGTAACGTAACGTGCGGTCACGCTTCGTAGCCGTTCGTAGCACTCGTAGCATCCGCTACGGCGTAGCACCACATGGGCATGCGCGGGGCATAACCAGTGCTACGACTGGGGTGGAGCCTGTGTAATTTTTGTTTTCACTTCTATCGGCAGTCCCCAAAGACTGCTCCGATTTTTTTTCCAACTTTGTTAGAGTCGGCTTCCATTCTAACTCGATGCTGCTGAATACCAATATTTTACATCAAGCGACTGCCTTTCTCACCTCCAAAAATGTATGTTGGTCTGTAAGGTTGTTGTGGTGTTTATCTATGGGCCAAAGTTGCCTGAAAATAAAGGTTTTATAATAATAATTTCGTTTATTCATTTATATTTAAAAAAAAAAATCTTTAACATTTAAAAATATAAACAAACTGTAGCCCACCAGCGCTGGGAACAGGGTCCGAGCCGCCGGTGGTCAGGGCTCTTGAGAGAGGAACCTCCTAACAATACGTGCCGTGTCCAGAAGTACCGCTTTCTGAATCAAGCTCTTGATCCAACTGCCAAGCGAGAGCCTCCTAAGATGTTGGTCGAGGCTCTTAGCTATTAACCCATTGGCCGACACGACTATCGGCACAATGATTGCTGTACCCACGTCACACATGTCGACAACCTCGCGAGCCAGATCTAGATATTTGAATTGTTATATTATTATTAATACGAAACCTCTTCGTTCGAACACATCATGATAATTTATATTTAGCATACTTATTGTTGCTTGTACAAAGTTTATTGTTCCCTTTGAGCTCAAAGGAGCGAAGGCGTTACTACATCAGTATCGAATCGACTGATTTTACGGAAAATCGAAGGTTCACATGGCTTACGTTCCAATTACCCAATGCCTCTCCCTTCAAGTTGTTGACCTACATACCCCCGGTTTGTTTCCTGAGCCAAAACTCTCAGATCACGAACCTCTTAAGCAAATCAATTCGATCCTTATTTTTATTCTGGTAAGGTTGTTATTAGAAGAACAAATGGTCGCGCTTCAAACGATTAATATTCAGTAGCTTTTTACTGTTCGTACCTATCAATTTGTTTAATAAATGATACTTCGCACTTCTGTTCTTTTGTAAGTTTCCTCAATCCGGCCGTCTGTCATCGATGATGCTTTTTCATTTGTATATTTTACGAAGCGATTGTCTATCCCCGAGTCCTAACTAAAGCGATCGATCGCACGAATTCTCGCGTTCATAATGTATATGCCACAGATTTGTTCGGTAACCAGAAAACGACCACGCGTTTCCCAGAGCGTCTTAATCAAAGCGATCTGTCGCGAAAATATGCGATAGTCGCTTTTATATGTCAGTTTTGTTCTCAAACTGAACTGTCTGCACGATCGCGCGTTCAAGTTTGCCGAAAAAAACAAACGCGATTTTCGCGCGTTCCTGCGGCAATCGCTTTGATAAGGACGCGGCTTTTCTGTGTAATGTGTTTGCCTCTTTGTGATCCTCTAAATTAAACAAATCACATCGCATACAATAACAAACGAAAGGTTCCTTATAAATGTAAATTATGTCTGTTTTGTGAGCTGACTGTTATGATTGACACTGAAGGAAGGTTCCTCTGCCTTCCTTTCGTGTGTAAGAGTAAACAATGTAAGCAACCCTGGAGGGAGTTTTCGTGGAAATAATTACATCCTCTTAGGAGAATACAGTCGCCGGTTTTACGGAATAATCCTTGTTAGTTTAGATTAGAGCTACATTTGTTTTTTTTTGCTTTTACAGTTGCGAGGATTTTAAAACAGTAATTAAGCACCACAGGTCTCTTGGTTAACCTCTCATGCTCTGCTGCTATGCAATGTGGTAGTATAGCAATACGGGCTATTTTTAACCGACTTCAAAAAAGGCGGAGGTTATATGTTCGTGTGTATGTATTTTTTTTTTTTTTTTTTATGTATGTTACCTGATTTCTCTGCCATTTGTGGACCGATTTTCAAAATTCTTTTTTCATTTGATAGAGTACACTCCTGAGGTGGTCCCATTTTAATTTGGTGAAGATCTGATGCTGACCTTCGGAGATATACAATGGAACTCTTCAAAAAGAGACGGCAAATCTGTTGTGATAGCTCCAATCGGTTGGATGTTCATTGTTTATACAATATCATGACGGAACATCACGCCTGTATGCTCTGAGGGGGTACGCAGAAGTGTACAATTTACCTGATTTCTCACCCATTTGTGGACCGATTCTCAAAATTCTTTTTTCATTTGAAAAAGTATACTCCTGAGGTGGTCCCATTTTAATTTGGTGAAGATCTGATGCTGATCTTCGGAGATATACAATAGAACTCTTCAAAAAGGGACGGCAAATCTGTTGTGATAGCTCCAATCGGTTGGATGTTCATTGTTTATACAATATCATGACGTAACATCACGCCTGTATGCTCTGAGGGGGTACGCAGATGTGTACAATTTACCTGATTTCTCTCCCAATTGTGGACCGATTTTCAAAATTCTTTTTTTACTTGAAAGAGTATACTCCTGAGGTGGTCCCATTTTAATTTGGTGAAGATCTGATGCAGATCTTCGGGGATATACAATGGAACTCTTCAAAAAGAGACGGCAAATCTGTTGTGATAGCTCCAATCGGTTGGATGTTCATTGTTTATACAATATCATGACGGAACATTACACCTGTTTGCTCTGAGGGGTACATAGATGTGTACAGTACACCCAGATTTCGACAGTTATGGCATGTTATGTTCCATTTATTGGGGATAAGCCTATTACCATTACATGTATTGTTAACCATGTACAATGAATGCATAGCAAATATTTGTAAGTATAGGATATTACAACTAAAAATGGAAAAATAAAATAAAACTTTTTTGCCAAAAATAAAACCGACTTCAAAAAAAACAACAAACAAAAAAAACACAAAAAGAAAAGGACAAAAAAATACACTAAAAGAAAAACAAAAAAAAAAAACACTAAAACAAAACCACAAAAAAGTGAAAAATAACTTTAGCTTCAGAAGCCGGTGAGAAAAACACCAAATCAATCAAAGGTCAAGTTTCAGAAGTCGGTGACAAAAACACTAAATCAATTAAACAAGGTCACCGACTTCTGAAGCTTGACCTTTGATTGATTTGGTGTTTTTCTCACCGGCTTCTGAAGCTAAAGTTATTTTTCACTTTTTTGTCCTTTTCTTTTTGTGTTTTTTTTGTTTGTTGTTTTTTTTGAAGTCGGTTTTATTTTTGGCAAAAAAGTTTTATTTTATTTTTCCATTTTTAGTTGTTGTTTGAGCTTTTTCTATTCTAAATAGGTACCAAATAGCGACAAATAAACGTGGTGTTATGTTACGTGGGTCTATAACTACCTGTAAAATTCCGAGCAAAGTCGTTGTTCATTTTGGAGCTTTTTCAGAACCTGAAAATTTACATCCATCTTCGAATTAACTCGCAAATTGTATAACTCATCAACAATTATGTGTCTGAAACTTATTATACAGGTACAAGGTACATAATACACAAGTAATATACATAAGTGTTATGAAATCAGTGGTGTACATAATACCATTAGGTACTTACAACGGCTCGTCAACTCGTTGACGCCATTATCAAAACGTCGTTAGTCGATAATTTATTTAAATTGACGCGTAAAAGCGTCTAATAAAGTCTATTTTATGAGTGATTTATTACTTTGCGTCGTTTTAATTGGGTTTTATTTTATGCACAAAGAGTTTTCACACTTTGTGTTTCTTCTATTCAGAATAAGGATCCTTACCAACATCAAGGGTCCCAGAGGCCTTTTCCCAACTATGTTAGGGTCGGCTTCCAGTCTAACCGCGGATGCAGCTGATTACCAGTATTTAACTTGGAGAGACTGCCTATCTGACCTCCAAAACTCAGTTAGTACTGAGTAATCCCTTGGTAAGACTGGTTGCCAGAGTTTCGGGCCACTGACTACCTGTTACGACTGTCAAGGATCCATAATTTTTGCCGGGACCAACGGCTTAACGTGCTTTCCGAGGCACGGAGGAATCTCGGTATGAAATGGGCTGTCATCCATCCACGGACCAGCCTAGTCAAGCGCGGCTTAACCTAAAGATTGACCTGAGCGGCTGTTATTATTTTGCCACGAGCTCTGTTACATCAAGTATAAGTAGAATGTATTAGCCTTGGTAAGTATCAATAGTACCTAATATTTTATTCATCAATCATTAGCTCGTATAATATCCGGCTACAATAGATTATTATCTATCTACCAACAATAATATTCGTTAATGAGCTGAAATCCTCTAAAACACAATAACAATTTATTATTACACGTGATCTCAAGAAATAAGGGCCTAGAATTATTATCATAGCGTAAAAGAAAATTGCGAAATAAAAACACACAATACAGAAACAAATTTTAATACATTTCCAAGGAAATCTCGAACCGTTATGGCTCTTAGTTTCCTTCATGAAAATACATTTCTATATATCTAAATCTTGTAATATTTACACACGGTTGGATATCATATAGTCCCTTGGGCAACCCCTAGTATCAAAATCCGTTGTTCCCGCTCCCTTGTAACTAAATAATTTCACAATACACAAGGGGAGACTGGGGTCATACTACTCGGTTGATTAGTTATGCCCGTGACCGTTGATAAAAATTAAATGAACATGTCGCGCGGACTGGTTCAGAAATGACAAGTTGTGAAGGACATTTTGGGGCGGGTTTTAATGTTCTTTTGAGAAGATGGGGAATATTTTGTGTTTCCTGGGAAACAAATGAATGGCATAGACGTGTAGAGATTGTGGATGCCACATATCTAAGCCCATAAAAAAAATAGTTTAGTTTATTTATAATCTGGCTTATGACCGCCGCGCCGAGTTCGAAAAACGCGGGATCGTACTACCAGGATAAAAAAGTTCCTATATGTTAATCCAGGTTATAAAGTGGTGTCGATTCTATTGCGCACAAACTATACTTAATTTAGGTTATTGCTATTTTATATAAAAGGCAGTGCGAGAAAAGGACGACTCTAGCTATCAACTAAGTTAGAGATGTCGAACTAGTTTATGCCTTGCGCTTCACCGTGTTTTTAGTCGACATGTTTTTACATGCACCCTTCATTTGTACGGAAATATTAGTTCCAATCAAATTTGACAGGCTTAAATTACGTTCGTCTCTTTCTCGTTATAATAGAGAGAAAAAGATACCAATAGCCTAAATTAAGTTTAGTTTGTGCACAAAAGAATCGACACCAATATTGTCTGTGTCCCAAATTTCACCCAAATCCGTTCAATCGTTTTTGCATGAAAGAGGAACAAACATCCATACATAGTAGTAAAAAAGACTATTTTAAGGTGAAATCGTCGGGGTAGCCCGCGAAATTCAAATTTTATTACGTTTTTTGCAAATTGCAGGCCAGTGCTAGGTTGTATGTTGATTAAAATATTGTTCGCGACTGTAAGACGTATGCAGTTACAGAATTATAATCATCAATACAAACCTCCAAGTTCATAAAGGTCTAGCAATGGCTTTGACCTTGAAAAAGTCATTGCTAATAGACCTTTCAGAATATTTGAATTTCGAAGGTTACCCTAGAGCAACAGCCTTAAACTAAAAATATTAATTTTAAAAGTCCTTGTCGGTTACTCGAATACGCCAATTTTCATTGTGAATTTTATTTTAGCATTTTACAGCGACTATAAAAAGAACTAAGTCAGCCTATAAACAAAGTTCTCAAATAACTTTTAATATTTTTTTTCACGAGTCAGGTGGGCCAAAATGGAATCACCATTAGAGGTGAAAGCGCTTCAGAATTTTATCGGAAATAGACTTAACGATGACTTTTCGGGCTTGAAACTAAATTGAATATTTATGAGGCACCCTTTTGACGCTCCGCAGACAATACTTAGCTACGCAATCCTATTTCATATTATTCGAGAATATTATGAAAGGATCTTGACTCTGAAGTGGAATTTAAGCCAGGAATATACATGACAACGACTTGCATAAAAGTATGCAAGATAGCCAGTATGTCATGCAAGGTATCTTCAACTAAAAATTGTAATGGTACCATGATGCATGGGCATGCAAGCTGCTTGAATACTTCTTTGCCAGTTACTAGCTAGTTTTTTTTTTTTTTTTCTATTTATTTAAAGGGGCTTGTTCAATTTGAAGATGTCGCCCCTGTAATACAAATTACAAAATCATACAAATATTTCAAGAAACAATCACACCGTAGATTTACTTAGGCTATTCTATTGCTTGCACGAAATAATATGCATGCTTGCATGCCATTCATTTTATCACTAATCAGAAGTTGTCATGGCACAAAAACAACCTAACTACTGCATACTTCAATCTACTAGCATGGTTTAATTGAAGCTTAAGACAAGAATCAACATGCCAAGAACTTTTCCAAAGGTTATGCAAGGAGCTCGCATGCCATTCATGTTGTTATGGCAAAATAGTACTAGTAAGTTTACTGTATGCACCTACCTAGATTATAAGTGAATGATGCGGTCTCCTATAATTGGAAGCGCACACTTGTATTTATCCCTGTTCTACGTATACAGCTTGCATATAATTGCGTAGTTTCTGTTGGAGATCCAATAAATGAAAAAATAGCCAGCGTTGTCTGTGTGTAGCAATATGCTTCCCCGCAGGTTCGCTCGTTGTACTACAGACGTCAAAGTAACCCTGTCAATCATTTTACTCGAGTGGCCTGTGGGTGTCATACACGCGACGAGTCTACAATGTCCTGCACGTCCAATTTAATAACACCTTCAGGATGTTGTTGGGACAGCCATGGCGATATAGTGCGTCAGGCATATTCACGGAGGCTCGCAAAAATGGCTTCCACGCTACCAAGATTTTTTTAAATAGATCGATTCGTTTTAGAGTTAAATCGTAACAAACACACAATCAAACAAAAAATCAAATCTTTCCTCTTATTAGTATAGACAATAACATTGCAAGATTCTGGCATGTATGTCACTGTCTTTAAGAACATGTACATACGTAGGTACTTATAGACGTATACAGAGATTGATTAGATGATCCGTTTTACTAAGGAGTTTATTGAATCAAGAAAAATCCAACATAATATAGGAGTATTTCTTTCGTATCGGTGACCTACATTTTGTGAATTCAACATAAATAAGTAATTGGGAACCATTAGTTCATTATTAATGGAGGCACTCCAGTGTTCTTTTAAAAGGACAATGGCATTTGTGTTTGTGTAGTTCTAGTAATGTAAACCCGCCACTTATTTTGTAAATAAATTATGAATGGACGTTATTATTAGAATTTCTTTATCATAAACTCGTCTTCAAGATTAGAAACCCTAGTACGAACGTGGTACGTAAACCCAAATCTAAATTCTAGTAATTTTTTAATCGAGCAGTTCATATTTTTGAGAATCACATTTGCGAGTATCACCCAGAGATATGAATGAAGTCTCAAAAGTAATTAAAAAAAAGATGTGCGAAACGAGTATTTCCAATTTAAAAGTGGTTTAAAATTACTTTGCGTTTACACTACGTATTCGTGGTAGACCCACCGATCACCACCAAGTTAATTCCTTTATCATTTCTATTTGACACTTACGTGTAATCAACTCAAAATTGGGTTAACCCTTGAAACATTGCTGTGGTCACCGCTCTAAGGGTCATTTACGGAGACGCGGCGCATCGGGCGGCGCGGCCCGCTTAAAATTCAAACATATGGCAATGTATGAGAGCGTTTACAGAGAAGCGATTTTACGCGCGTTTGCTGAAATGCAGCGTTGCCCGCCGCGTGCACCGCCGCGTCCACCGCCGCAGTCAACGCGGCAGTGTGCGCGCAACATGCGCGCAAATACAAATATATGACAGATGACACCGCCGCTGCACACGCCGCCTCTCCGTAAACGGAAAACGCGCAACGCGCCGCACATCGCGCCGCCTGACGCACCGCTTGACGCGCCGCTCAACGCGCCACTCAACGCGCCGCTCAACGCGTCGCCCGACGCGCCGCGTGTCCAGAAATGAGCACTAAGGGTTAAACTGTATATACTCTGTCACTGACCGACGTTTATCTTGACTGAAGATCTGTAGGTTATTATTAGAAGTATGATGGACAGATCAAACATGATGTTACATCTTTGTTGCTTTCTGTTTCGTGACGTCAGAGATAAGAGTGATGTGATAAGGGTTTTGATGCTGAGATGAAGTGGATTTAATTGTAAATTTTGTTCGCTTAAGGTTCTAGGCATAATTTAATTTAATTATGAAACGTTTTGTAGTATAATAGAAAGTCTGAAAGTAATGTGGAAACCTGGTTGTCATGGTATGGGCATGTGATGCGAAATGAGCAAACTGTCCTGAAGAAGGCTTTAAGAGTAAGGGAAGACCAAAGAAACAATAGATTTGATGGGGACTATGGACAAGACGATATGGACAGGAAGTGGATGACTACAGTAATTACCACTAATAAAGAACAATGGAAGAATGCTGCACCAACCCCAACGTGGGGAAAGTGGATAATGGTGTCGATTCTGTTGTGCACAAACTTTACTTAATTTAGGCTATTGCTATCAATTTCTGTCTCGAGGAGGAGCTCGTGGCTAAATAATAACAGCCGCTCGGGTCGATCGTTAGGTTAAGCCGTGCTTGCCTAGGTTGTGGATGGGTGACCGCCCATTACATACCGAGTTTCCTCCGTGCCTCGGAAAGCACGTTAAGCCGTTGGTCCCGGCTGTCATTTGTAGATCTTTGACAGTCGTTAGGTAGTCAGAGGCCCGAAAAGTCTGACAACCAGTCTTACCAAGGGGTATCGTATTACCCGGTACTAACTGGGTTGTGGAGGTCATATAGGCAGTCGCTCCATGTAAAATACTGGTATTCAGCTGCATCCGGTAAAACTAGAAGCCGACCCCAACATTGTTGGGAAAAGGCTAGGCAGATGATGCTATCAATTTCTGTCTAATAAAACGAGAAAGAGACGGACGTAATTTAAACCTGTCAAATTTAGTTGGAACTAATATTTCTATACAAATGAAGGGTGCACGAAAAAACATGTCGACTAAAAACACGGTGAAGCGCAAGGCATAAACTAGTTTGACACATCTAACTTAGTTCATAGCTATAGCCGTCCTTTTCTCGCACTGCCTTTTAGTAAAAGATAGCAATAGTCTAAATTAAGTTTAGTTTGTGCACAACAGAATCGACACCAATATTTGGATAATCTAAATATCGAATTCTAGTAACGACAGAATTTGTTGTTTTATTGATATTTGAAGTAATTTCAGCGTTTGCAATTTATTGTTGCGTGAAATGATTTACCCATACCGAAAATTGAATCGGGATCGGATCGAATAAAAATTGTTAAAATAAATCCTAAAATCTGTCTGAATTTGTGAACGTAACTATTCCGTGGGTATATAAATTGATTGCGCTGAGGCACTAGCCCTCGGCATTACACTGCCAATTATTTCATATTTTTTCGTGATACATTTTATGGGCAATATTTTTTTAAATTAACTTATCCAGCAAAATTTCGGTTCAATGATTTTAATAATTGCTTCAGGCCGTATTTCCTCTGTTATATTATATATTTTTTACATCTTGTACCTACTAAAACGTTATTTTACAACTAATATTTTCTGTAATTAAAACCCCAGACCGCAAAACTCATTTAACAGTACTTATTTTCAATACTATCTAAAACATACATTTCGTGTTTTATTTTTAGAAAATAAATATTAATAATTAGCTTTATGATTCCTGATTTACAGATGATTTTTCGTACAGGCCGTTTAGGTGTAAAAAGGTAACATACAGACAAACTAACAAGTATCTTTGTGATTTATGATATTTACGACTTATAAGTAAACTGTCTCATTGGTCTAGTGGTCAAAAGCGTATCTGTTGAGCATGAGGTCCTGGGTTCGATTCCCAGGTTGGGCAAAGTGTTAATGGGTTTCTCCTTCAAGAATTTCTCAGTAATGGCAATAAGCTCGCCACCCTATCACATGGAACTTAAAAATAACTGTTCTGTATGGTATCGGACGTAAAGAAAAGCACCATCCCATATCTTCCCGTGGGTGTCGTAAGAGCCGACTAAGGGACTTACCAGAGAATGGGCAGCAGCGTTCTCTGTGCTTTTGTAACAACCGCACTGCGATCGCCAACCCGCCTGCCAAGCGTCGCGATTATGGCAAAAACCCCCCCTTCGGGGGAGGCCTATGTCCAGCAGTGGACGTCTTTCGGCTGAAATAATAGTAGTAGTAAACATAACTGGCAAAATTTCGGTTTACTATTTGGTACTCCTCTGCCTAACCCTTCAGGGATTACAGGCGTGATGTTATGTTATGTTATGTAACTTAGAAGTATAGATTTAAGTACTAAACAAAGTGTATTGATAAAATCCAGTCTTCCCTTTCACAAAATAATAACGATGGAGCAAGTTCACGCCAGACCCTTTGTTTGTAATGTAAATATGTGTGCGTCTTCGAATGTGCCCTTTCACCTTAACACACACAGTAGTGTTTGGCAAGGCTAATTTGCTACAATATTGAGTTGCTGCCTATTTGATATTTGATATGAATTAAATTGAAACTGTTTATGCTGTAATATCAATTAGCTTATACATACTCAAAGCATGTATCAGGCTTCTGTCTGATACCACATAAATTATAATAACGTAATTTCGGGGGGAATTGAGCTCTTTGTGGTAGAGCTTGTACGAGCAGGTACTCACTGTAGGTACCTATTTCTAACGCCAAACTGCGGGCTAATTGCGAAACAAATTCACCATCCCAATGTTATTTATTCATCTTGACAGTTCTACATATATTAATTGCGTTATTTATGCTATCGAGCAGACCAACTTTTAAAACATAACGCAACGGATTAAGAATTTTTAAAAACGGTGTAAAAGAGCTTATCACGAAGCCGTCAACCAAGCATTCTACATCAAACTAAGTAACTTATCACGAAGCCGTCAACCAAGCATTCTACATCAAACTAAGTAACTTATCACGAAGCCGTCAACCAAGCATTCTACATCAAACTAAGTAACTTATCACGAAGCCGTCAACCAAGCATTCTACATCAAACTAAGTAACTTTACGCAAATAATTTTGCTGGGAAACGACTTTTTTTTTACCCACGACGGGACGGAGACGGTGTATGCGTTTGGGGTGAGATGATGTTTGTTTGTGTGTTTGTTTGTGCCAATACATGTTGCCATTTTTCTCCAAAACTACTAGTCTGATTTTGATACAGTTTTCAATTATGGGTTCCAGTTTGATTGGTGCATGTTCTTAGATAGGCGTTACGGTAACAACTCACCAGGGGGCGCTGAAGTAAAAAAATTTTGTGCAGATGTAACTTGCTATTTTTCTCCAAAACTACTAGTCCGATTTTGATGCAGTTTTCAGTTATGGGTTCAAGTTTGATTGGTGCATGTTCTTAGATAGGTATTACGGTGACAACTCACCAGTTGTCTTCTCACGAGGGCACTCCTTAACGGTAAATAGCACGGATACGAAAATTTGTAGACGCGTTCATATTTGATAGATAAACATGATTTCTATCATGACCTGCTCCTACAGCCAGGATTGACTTCTCGCGAGGGAACTCCTCAACGCTAAATAGCACGAATACGAAGATTTGTAGACGCGTTCATATTTGATGGATAAACATGATTTCTATCATGACCTGATCCTATAGCTAGTTTTGTCTTCTCATGAGGGAACTCCTTAACGGTAAATAGCAGGGATACGAAAATTTGAAGACGCGTTCATATATGATAGATAAACTTGATTTCTATCATGACCTGCTCCTACAGCCAGGATTGACTTCTCGCGAGGGAACTCCTCAACGGTAAATAGCACGAATACGAAGATTTGTAAACGCGTTCATATTTGATAGATAAATATGATTTCTATCATGACCTGATCCTACAGCCAGGATTGTCTTCTCACGAGGGAACTCCTCAACGGTAAATAGCACGAATATAAAAAAATGCACTGAAAAGATGAAAAGAAACCTTTTAATAAATGAAAACGAAAAGCTTTCATAAAAGCTTGTCTCGACTTGAGGTCGGCTTCCAGTCCAATCGGATGCAGCTGAATACCAGTATTTTTACCCACGACGGAACGGAGACGGTTTATGCGTTTGGGGTGAGAGGATGTTTGTTGGTGCAAATCCATGTTGCCATTTTTCTCCAAAACTACTAGTCTGATTTTTGGGTAAAAATCATATTTTGTGGTAGAACTCAATGTAACGCACTTAAAACATTGTGCTGATGGATGGATTGAATAGTACGGGGGTCGTGGAAACTTGAATTTAAAAAAATACTTGTCACAAAGTTGGAACTTTGACCCCCAATATCTCCGTTACTATAGAAGGTTCCCAGGTATGGTGTAGAACAAAAAAAGTTGTCTAGTGCCTTTCGGCTTCGTTAAGAGGTTTTTTACACCCTTTAAAACGCAATGGATGAGGATTTTTTGAAGATAGTTACATAAATGAAAGTGTGTTACGCAATCGGGGTGCAATGGTGCCGTTTCAAAGGAAATGGATGCAGTTGCATTTGCAAGTAAAAAAAGCATATCACAATAATATCTACTATGCTTGCTTCTGTACTACAAATGTTTATGCCTCCCGCTTAAGGGCCCTCAAATGGCTTAGCATGTTCCTCCGTTACGCCTAAAATACTGCAGCATTAATTTTGAAATAAATATATGGTAAAGTTGAGGATTAATGCTAACTAATGTGTGACGAAAACACGATCCCATAAACTTTTCTCGATAGAAAAAAAATCCAAAGTTACCTCCAAATCAAACAATAAACCGCTAGTATTCAAAAAGTCCTTCAAATTAGATTATGAAACTTTGCAAACTAACTGAACTAACTATAAAGCAGGTCTTATGTTTTTTATTTTTTCCAAAAGACGAAAATTTGATTTTATAAAGAATAAAAACCACTCATTTCGCACTATTCGGCCGCAGTGACTGACGTAACAACCGCTTTGTAGTGCACTTAGAACGTTATTCTAAAAGTATTACAAACGAAGTTTGAACCACCACAAATAGAGTTGCTAATCTGAGGTAGTATAGGCTCTTAATAATGGGTCAAATAAATGTGGTGTAATGAAAAGTGCGTCATTTCTCCTCACTTCCTTGAAATGTTTGCCCATACAAATAAATAACCAAGCATTTTATTTAGGGAACATTTTGGTTGAGTTGACAACGTAAAAGAATTGGCCGCGAAACTATCTCATTTCGCAGTAACCTGGTGCATTGCCAAGAGGTAAATTTTCACTCTACGGAAATGACTGTAATAATTTGTTCTGCTTTAATAGTTACTAAGTGAGAAATAATGATGCCTTTGACCGGTTCGAATAAAGTTTTTGATTGAGATCTTTTTATTACACTTATGCTCGTTTTTCCACTGTAAGAAACAAATTTATATGAGTGTCTATAAAAGTATTTTCTTGGATTTTCAACACTTACTTATATGTATCCAAATGTATGTCTATTAGGTTAAACATAGCGATCCGGACATTCGAATTAGATCTTATTATATTGTACTATCGTGGACACTCCCGCCTGAACACCACTAAGGTAATTTTTGCTTGCACTCGCAACATAGAAACGCTGTCTAGCCACACGCCGTTGACTTTGTATAGAAATAATGAATGAAAGACAATAGGTACTGATCGGACGAGCGCACTGACGACGCACACCAAACGACAGTTATTGTTATTTTGCGCGTCAAATTGGCGCTTTCCTAATAGGCCTAAACTTTAAGGGGCGTGGCTCGGCACCTCCGCATGGTTTAAGCGAAATAAAATTTAATTGATCAGGCGGAAAAGACCACGACTGTACCTATGATTCAGAAATACTTAAATAATTTGAAACATACTGTTGTTTGAAACTTGACATAACGAATAATATAAAAAGAGAGAACAAAAACGAAACAAAAAGTGAAACAGAAATTCGTCAAAAGACTTAAATATAAATGGCAAACATTAACCAAATACAGTGCGCAAACCCAATTCGGGCACAACGTGATTGTTTTAGTTCCATTTCCCCATTAAGAACTTATTAGGGTCCCTGTTATAGCAAAAAGGTCTTGCAACCAAGCGGGCATTTGTTAAGATGTAAATTTATTCAGGAATACAAAGCTCGCTCAGTATAACAAAAACTGTATGAGGGTAATGTCGGGGAGACATGACCTCCCTGGATTACCTACCGCGAATTTTGAAACACCCAACTAATTTCACGGCATTTGTCTTTTTTGTGCATTCACGGTTAGGGGAGTTTAGGACAAATTGGCTCACTTACGTTTGTCTTTTGATTTTAGTTTTTGTTACTCCGGAATTAATAATGGGTATTTGTAACCGGGTTCTTCTCCTTGTTAATTTTGTTGCGGAAAAAATGCAAATCCCGTTTTTGTTGTGAAAGGAAGCTGTAATGCGTTTAAGGGTAACAATGTGACGGAGGGAAGGGTAAATTAAATTCGCAGCGGGTTGATAAAAGGGTCACCTTACAATCGACTTCATTTGAGCTTGTTTATAAAGTTATCTGGGGGTTTACGATATTCTAAATTGTAATATTATGCTATAAATTGTCGCCCTCGTTAAATAGAACAACCATTAAACACATTTTTTCTAGCAACTATTTTACTGTTTTGATTATCTAGTTGGTTTATTTTTCTCTATTTGTAACCGTATATATGTATTATCATCGCAAAATGTAGGTTTTGCCCAAACCAAATCGTTAATGTCAATATAATGTAGGTATACAATCAAGTTGTTATGATATTATATTGAACCGGGTACATTCTGTCTGAGTTTTGGCATGCAAAATTTAAAAAATAATGTAAATGCAAATAAAATTATGAGTGAAATTATAAAATAATAAATAAAATGGTTACAACCCAGCCAGGCAGCTTTATCATTTTTTTTCTCCCAAAGACAAGCAAAAACAATCCTTATCTATCTAGTCCAACAATCAAATTGACGTCGGTCAAGTAAGAAGATCAAAGCGAAACAGCTACAACAAGGCATTCGCTCAATTCTGACCGCGCGCCCAAACTTATGTTCAAATATTTGTTTATGGATACAAATCAATGCCCGTTTCCCGCTCACTATTGTTTCAACCCGAGTAACATAGAGCTTAAAATATTTGCGGACGCCCGAGGCGCGGTCTGGACATGACAGCATAATAATAACCTCTCGTCTTCGCTATTTCCTAATCGGTATTGATCCACCGAACTTAGTTTTTATACGGAACGAACAAAATAGAACTCTAAACCTGCTTGATTGACCCGCATTTGCGGGGTGAAACTGTGTATATATATAAATCCTTATCTAAGGTTTCAAATCAATCAATCAAGTAATAATGGTGTAATACCCACCAAGGCCGAGTAAAAACGCACAGTCGGGGTCTTTTCCGCCTGACCATTTTCAACTTTGGCGCGCAAAATAACAATAACTCTCGTTTGGCGTGCGTCGTCAGTGCGCTCGGCCGATTCGGTATCTTTTCATTCATTATTTCTATTCAAAGTCAACGGGGCAGGCCAGAGAGCGTTTCTATGTTGCGAGTGCAAGCAAAAATAAGCTTAGTGGTGGTCAGGCGGGAGTGTCCTCGATAGTACCACCAAGCTTGTTCAAAAACCTTTTAAACAATGATCCAACTTGAACCTCCCTTTGTTTATTATCTAAATGTTCTACCAATATGTAAGGGGCTGTAGATTAGGGTGCGCGGAACTTTCGATTTACGCAGTTAAGCTATAGTTTGTCCAACGACCGGGAATTTAGTTGAATAGTCAATCGATTTACGACATCCGATCTTGGCGCCCCAAATATATTTTAGACATTCTTCCCCGACTAATGCTGGAGTGAACGGAATACCAGACGATTTTAAGTGCTTGGAAATGTATACTGGTAAAGTGAGTCTATACAAATTTGGGTCTCGTACAACTATAGAATAGTAATGTAAAAAAGTAAAAAAGTAGAGGATCGCGCTCAAGGTGTTCGTGCACATAAAAATACATTACCTACGCACTCCAAACAAAAAGCTTTTTAGCCGTAAAAGGCAAATTACGAAGAGCTTACTTCGCTCATTACCTAAATATTCATAACGTTCGGCGAACTATACAGCGTGTTCTAAAACGAGCGAACCCCTTGGCGTTCCATCTTGGTGTTTCCATTTGCAATGTTTTGTCTTTTGTTTCTTGTGAGAACTACATCCGCTTTGTCTAAGCCAGGCCGTTTGTGGAACATGCAAATATTTACCTAGCCGAGGTTTCTACTTTGACGTTCCTACATAATTTTCAGACATCGCAACCCTAGTAGCGGGGTTGGTTTGGCCGATTTTACTTGCAAAAATGTTCTGACTTTCAGAGTAGTTAAACAAATTAGTGTCTGTCTACATTTCCGCTTTATTAGATTACAGTATTAATGTATTTGGAATGTTCGCTTTAATTTCTCTTCGGGGAGCGGGATTGGAAGGTTGCTGATACGTGGTATCAGTGAAGTTGGGAACTTAGTAAATTATTCATTCCCGACGGTCCTGCATGTGAGTTACGTCCACCTGACGCATTGGAATTTTCCAATCTCACTTTATAGATGCTGGGGCGATCGAGAACATGAAAATATGTAGGAAATTGTAGTTTTACGATCTATCTCTCTTATGAAGGGAACATTTAGAGATTATGTGGGATGACGAGGTCGACATTATCGTGCTTATGTAGAACAAACTACAAAGTTGTGTTCAGCAGTTTGAGAGAAACCATAAACTTGTTTAATGGAAATGACTTTAGACATGGTATTTCGCAGTAAAATCTCTTCAGATATTATCTTACGTCAAAGATTGGTTTCGGTAAATATATTTATTATTGGTGGAGCAAATAATTACTAGCTGCCATGGGCTTAGTGATTAGCTAAAATAATACAACCATATTGAATAGTTTTATCTGGATTTTGTTATTTATTTTAAGCGCTGTTAAAAAAATGAAGATCTGTATGTTTATAGTAGATTTGTATGTGTAACTTGTAATAAATTATGTATATTTTAAATATATAAGATAAATAATATGAACACATAAAAAATAACTAGATTTGCATTTGTCTTTCGAGTCAAAATCCTTATTGTTCAGTCCCTTTAAGTATTCAAATCCCATTATAATCGCACGTAACGAACGCAAGTTCATTTATAAATCAACAATGCGACGGCCATATTAAAAAGGAAAACTTTTATTCACACTCCAATAATAAAACCCGTACATCATTCAACTACTAACATTCCCAGCACAACTCCGAGTCAATTTCTCAGCCCTAAGATATCGAACAAACTAAAATAAATGGCGAATAGTTGGAACCTCTCAGTGAGATGAAATTCCGGGTCATCTCAGCCCCTCACCCGATATGATCAAATATCGGCGTTTGCTTATACGACAACGTACACTGACATACCTAAGACCCTTTAAGATGTATATATAACCCATCTTTCTTAAAATAGAAGGGACCTTTTGCGATATTTCCATATTTTCAGGGGAAAACAAACAAAAAGTACGGAAAGGTCGCTTGTTTGACGATTGACCTTCGACAAATGGAAGTCAATTTAAGGAAATGTGCTATGATATCGTGATAACGGTCGCTGATTGGGTGACAATATATCATTACTTATGTAGACCGCAATAATTATACCCGGTGGAGTTGTGTAATGTACCTGTTTATCTAGGTAGCTTGTTAATAACTGGTTCACTGGATGACTGGTTGACTTAGGTACCTTCACACTTAATTAGTAGTTTAGGTTAGGTTGAGATACAAAATTAAGATTTAAAAACAAAATGAGTCCTGTACAGGACCAATTTTTTTTTACATACCTGTTTTTTTTTTGCTACCTACCATTTTATATACCTACTCAAACACTAAAGACTACAGAAAAGAAGTAAGGAAGAGAAAAATAGGTACAAAGATGGTGCTTATTTCTAAAGGAATCTCTGTGTGTGTTTTACTGTCAATTTAACCATTTTATTTATGTTTTGTCCCGTGCGGACTACTAATAAATACTTTTTATTTCACTTAGCTGTTTATATCAGAAGGTATGGTCATATTAAAGGATGCGGTATGGACCAAACTAAACAACTTTCTCCAAGGGACCATCATCATATTCATATAGTGATTTTCTATGCGATTATATGATGTTTTTCCCTTGAAGAAAGTTGTTCAGTTTGATGGTCTAACTGGCGGTAATTTTATACAAGCCTAAAAGCTTGGCTTGTCCTTATAACCTACTCCTCATGATGTTAGGGTTTCTGAATAGTCTGTCATGGGCTTGCAGTATTGTTGGCACCTAGGCATCCCACTCTATACCACATTGTTCAATTTGACCAAACCTTTTTAATACATGCTGTATATATAAACTACGTGCCAACGTACTATGCACTTGAATGCTTAAGAAATAAGATTGTTTCTTCTTAAAACGAAAAGACAACATTTACCATAGTAGGCGTATATCGACTGGACGTCTTACAGAAGCCCAAAGACACAACCGGTTTAGTGTTAGGATATCAGTAATTCAATATTCGACGGTAATTGAGTTTCAGAGGTGACATTGCAGTTACTCTGTGTGAAACATACTGGTATGCGGCTGCATCCTGTTAGATTGAACGGCCAACTCAAATCTGGAACTGAACACCAGAATTGATAATCAACTTTTGCGTGTTGCGTTGTGTTCCAGCTCCCAGCAGCAGTAGGAACGTTACAGGCCAAAGGTGCCAATGGATTGTAATTTTTTTTTTTGTTTTACTGCAACCCAAAGGCCCCTTCTCATACACAGAACGCTTCTACGGTTGCTCAAGGTAGAAGGACGATATTGGTGTAATATTTTATTGTTGCACTTTCCTTTGTTTGTAATTGTCATTCTCCAGACATGGTTATACTGTTTTTTTTTGTTGTATTCTCCAGTATATCTGTTACTCTTAGTTTATGCTTTTCTAGCTATATCATCTTTGAAATATTCGTATCGTATTATCCAGTACTAACTGGGTTGTGGAGGTCAGATCTGCAGTCGCTCCATGTAAAATACTGGTATTCAGCTGCATCCAATTACCTACACTTGAAGCCAACCACAACAAAGTTGGGAAAAGGCTAGGCAGATGATGATGATCATATTTCAATCATCAATCCTTTTTTTTATCAAACTTCACATTCTTTCTTTCTTTCAAAATCTTTCTTTAGATTTTTCTTACAATTCATAAATGTCCTAAACTAGTAATAAAAGTAAAGACGGACGGTAATAATCCTTTATACAATAGGCTGAAGTATATTTAAATTTTTAACCACAAGAGTACAAAGAAACTCTTCAAGTTTCTTTGACAACGGAAGCTGCAAAGGAAATACATTAACTGAGTACAAGCGATTATCTTTTCTCGTCTGTTTGAGATGATTTATTCCCTGTTATGTCTTGATTTTTTATTTGAGGATGAGATTGGTGAAGTGAATTACTGATGTTGTCTTTTATAACTCTGTGACAGTGTCGATCTTAGACCTACATTTTTTTTGTTGGAAGCTTATACAGCCACCACGTGTTACCAAACTTATAATTAACTAGCACTTCGCCCGCGACTTCGTCCGCGAAAATTGTTATAGCTCGGCTAATTCGCATGACGTCAATATAATTTATAGCTTATGTTACTCAGTACCGATGTAGCTTTCTAATGGCAAAAGATTTTTTTAAATCGGTTGAGAAGTTCTTGAGTTAAATCGTAACAAACAAAGAAACAAAAAATCAAATCTTTCCTCTTTTATCTATACTAATATTATAAAGAGGAAACCTTTGTATTTTTGTATTTTTGTATGTTTGTATTGAATAGGCTCAAAAACTACTGGACCGATTTCAAAATTTCTTTTACCATTACTTTGAGGAATTCTTCCGAATCCGTATAGGCTATATTTTATCCCCGTACTCCCACGGGAACGGGAACTACGCGGGTGAAACCGCGGGACGTCAGCTAGTACATAATATTAGTTTAGTTGGATAACGCAACACACTTTACATAATAAGTTCAAATAAAACAACAACAACAAGTAAGACACGAGCACGTGTACGTGTACGAGCATAATTAATAAATCATTAGCGTTATCTATATACATATAATAAATCTGTAGAAAAGTCATTTTTGTACATTGAAGAAATTGAAACAAAAAATAGCCAGCGTGTGAAAAGATCATATTTCAATCATCAATCCTTTTTTTTATCAAACTTCACATTCTTTCTTTCTTTCAAAATCTCAGCCGTGTCAGCCGTGTGGTATCCGGCAGAGTAGAATAGAACCAACCCAATTACACTCACGGGTGTCGTATAAGGCGACTTATGTCTGAGGCAGAACACCTTGCGCCTCCGTAGACCAGAGAATGGGCAGCAGCGTTTTCTGTTAGTCTTTCATCACTGCGATCTCCAATCCGCCTGCCAAGCGTGGAGATTACGGCAAATTCCTCTCATCATGGGAGAGGCTTATGTCCAGCAGTGGACGTTATGGGCTGTTGTAGCAGTAGTAGTGTGAAAAGATAAGTAACAGAATCCATTTCCATCATTTTTGAAATTTTTGTCTGTTTGTCTGTTTGTCTGTTTGTTTGTGCGCACATCACGTAAAATCTACGAATTCAATGCTGACAATGTTTATACATAAAAATTGTGTGTAACTTGGGGTATGATTTAGTGTTTGTTTCATTGAAATCGGTTAATTCTATCAAAAGATATATGAACTTAAAGTTTTCAACAAGAACTAATCATCAAATGTAAGATACATACATGCAGCGACATCTGTTGAACTAAAATGATACCAATGACTAAAAATGTGCTCACCACAGTCATAACTTTTAAATCGACTGACCAGCTTTAAAAAAAAATTATAGCATAGGTAATATACTTTAGCAGTTTAACATTTTGGTCGATAGACGGCGTTGTTTATTTCACTCCATTTTCTGAATTGAATGACCCTCGCCCGTGTCAGTTGCCTATTTTTTGTTTTTTTTTTTTCGGATGGGAAATCATCAAATGACTCCTCCTGCTCTGGGCGGAGCAGGAGGGAGTGTCAGACTTTTACTGACTAAAACCCAGCCATGTTCCTTCATCGCCCTTTTGTTCCGGGGCCACGGTATCTCTTTCGAACAGTCCCGCAACCCCGGCAGACATCGGTCCTTGCGGATCGGCCCTTCCTTTTTGCTGACTCTATTTTAGGCGCGCGTGGAACACGAACGCGCCGTCGACACGGCCTGTCGTCATGAGACGGACGGACGGTGAGCTAGCCCATAGCCCACCGTCCACAGGCCCGCGCCTACGGTGACCGGAGGCCACGTGGTTGCCCCGGAAGCCCGGGGCGTCTCCCGCGGCGGCCGGGACGTTGAGAGGTTCTCTCCCTCTCACGTTCCGCCACCTCCTTCTCTAGCATTACTGCTTCGCAGAAGGAGGTGACGGCGTCCCATTCCGTCTCGCTCCGGACCATGGCTTGCACCAGGGCCGGACGCGAGAGGTCGCCGCCGCAAACGTGTAAATTGCCTCAAGATTGGTTTTTTAACCGACGAAACAAAAAGAAGGCAGTTCTCAATTCGACGCGTATTTTTTTTATATATGACCACGGATAACTTTTACAGAGAAGTCCGTACATGGTCCTTTTGTTTGTAAAAAGCGTAGGTACATCTCAAAGTTGGTCCCATTTATAATTGAAAAATCGTGTTTGGGCTAATTTCTTGCACCTTTGATGAGAACTTTCGACCTAGCTGGAGTATGACTGTCATCGAGTGTCTAAGGATGAAGGAGGTGGCGGAACGTGAGAGGGAGAGAACCTCTAAACGTCCCGGCCGCCGCGGAAGACGCCCCGGGCGTCCGGGGCCACCACGTGGCCCCCGGCCACCGTACGCGCGGGCCTGTGGACGGTGGGCAATGGGCTAGCTCGCCGTCCGTCTGTCTCATGACGACAGGCCGTGTCGACGGCACGTTCGTGTTCGACGCGCGCCTCAAAGAGAGTCAGCAATAGGAAGGGGTCCGCAAGGGCCGATGCCTGCCGGGGTTGCGGGACTGTTCTAAAGAGATACCGTGGCCCCGGAACACAAAGGGCGATGAAGTTACATGGATGGGTTTAGTCAGTAAAAGTATGACACTGCCTCCTGGTCCGCCCAGAGCGGGAGGAGTCATTTGATGATTTCCCATCCGAAAAAAAAAGGCTGTCGAGGTAAGCCCTTTTTTGGAAAAACATAAGTAGATTATTTTAGCGATTAATGCAAATATATCGAAGAAATTAAATTGTTACCCACTTGGATCTACGTAGGTATATATCTACTAATATTATAAAGCTAAAGAGATTTTGGTTGGTTGAACGCGCTAATTACAGGAAAACTTTTAGTGTTCAATAGTTATCGAGGATGGCTATAGGTTATCTAACATCACGTTATAATTAAAAGGAGCGGAGCATCAATGATAAATGTTGCAAAAACAAGGAAAATTTATTTCTTTCGAGAGCTTCCTTTACGGGCGCTGCATAAACGGTTAAAGTTGCGCAACAATCATGTATTAGGGAATTGTTCGTTTCAAAGCGTTCTAAAAAAAACCGTGATAGCATTATGTCTATCTTTCAAGGTTGACTCCACTCTCTCTAACCCTCTCTCTCTCATGTGACGCAGACGAAGTTGCGCGGGTCAGCTAGTCCAAAATAAATTTACAGTTAAATTTTGCTTCTAACACAAATACTAATATGATTATCATTAAAAACCGCAAAATTTGGCCGGCTAACCGGATTCACATAAATTATTAATTTAATATTTTATATTAAATATTTAACCACAAAAACATACACAATCTATTTATCTCACCGCTACAGAATAGTAATTTTACATGAAATATACTGGACTGACGAAACATTAAACGAAACTTAGTTTGAATAAGACCTGAAATTGAGTTTTTGAAATATGGGACTTTTTCGTGAAACTGCAGCAGTAACTTTTTTTTTTCATTAACATAATTGGAAAATCAAATTTAGCTTTGCTGTTGAGTGTAGATTGACCTATGAATGTGCGTTAAAATATTGTTACTGTATTGTTTGATACAACAGAACCCTTTGTATGGCCGACTCATGCTTGGCCGGTTTTTTTTACTATTACATTCTTTGATGTGGTTTTGATCTTCTTTAAAATTATTACCGACGTATACATAGTGCTCATAATTAAGACACTATACTTTGCTATTATGTTGATATTTTTTACGACGTACTATTTGAATTAACGTAATTTACTGAACTATGTTTTTCAGGCTGATGTGGTAAATAAGCGTACCTACTTATATTATTTTTTTGCTATAATTTCCAATCAACTTATTCAAAAACTGCAAAACCTACCCACACCCATTTACCCCATTTAAAACCACACCATACTTTGTACTCAAGTTACACAACGCACTATCCGAAAACAAAAACCCCCCTAACTAAAAGGTGTCATCATACCACAGACAAAGTGCGACGCAAAGAGTTCCGTGCCCTATCAACACGGTTCTTTTTGTGCTATATGATTGATGACCTACCGTCTTCCTGCGGGTGACGTCGCGTCGGCTCGGATGACGGTATTGACGCAAGATTCCTTCGAGCTTCTGTTTCGTTTCGGTTTCACAGAAAATGATCTGCGTTGTCATTGTTTGAAGGGAAAGTCATGGTTTTTGTTTTGTTTTGTTTTATGGAGATTGTTTATGTTTAGGGATGAATTCCCGAAAGAGGTTGGAAGTGATTTTGGATTCTAGTGTTTTGGTTAAGGGTTGATTTTTCAACGGTCAGATAACTTATCTGAGGAATGAATATTGGGTTAATATTTCGAACTGGTGCTTCATGAAAAATATTAAAATTCGGTTAAACTAGAAGCAGACGCGAACATAATTGGGAAAAGGCGAGGCCTTTAGAAAAAAAAAATCGATGACATGTGACATCTACCAATCCGCACTGGGCCCGCGTGGTGGATTATAGCCCATTCTCTCTCATAGAGAGGAGGCCTGTGTCCCAGCAGTGGGAACATTAATAGGCTGATGATGATGATGACGAGGCCTATAGACTAAAGAAAAATGAGCCGTAATGCTAGGCAGATAATGAAAAGCATAAATATTGACATTGAGCAAGCCTCAATGTCAATATTTATATCTTGAAATATATATACAGCATCTATAAATTCTGCTTGATTTATTAGACACGTCTATATATCCAAGCTCTCACATCTAAACAAAAAAGCTGAAAACACGCCATTGTTTCTTAGAATATGAATAAAGTTTTTCTAAGTACAAAACAAACTCGCAGGGATAAAAGTAATAAGAATTTATATCAATCCCTTATTAACCCATTGTTGACCAAAGAACCCTCGATCCTTGCACCCCTCTTCATTATTTATTTATTTATTAAAACGTATGTATGTACTATGGGGGTCTTTTCCGCTTGACCATTTTAATTTTTTTTCGCTTAAATCATGCGGAGCCACGCCCCCTTAAAGTTTGGGCCTATTAGGAAAGCGTCAACTTTGGCGCGCAAAATAACAATAACTCTCGTTTGGCGTGCGTCGTCAATGCGCTCGGCCGATTCGGTATCTTTTCATTCATTATTTCTACACAAATTCAACGGGGCGGGGCTAGAGAGCGTTTTTATGTTGCGAGTGCAAGCAAAAATGAGCTTAGTGGTGGTCAGGTGGGAGTATCCTCGATAGTACATAATGTACAAAGGCAGACTTAACTTTTCTACCAGTCTACCTTAGGGTGATGCAGAGACAAAACAGTAGGTGCAACAGAACAGAAAATTTTGAAGAATAAAATATAGTAATAAATACTTATATTCATACATACAACACAATACAAAGTGAGGAAAGATAAAAATAAAAAATAAAAACATAGATGAAAAAAACCAACAAATTAATTGTGGGACAAGTCTGCCAACTTCTTAGTGTTCGCAAGCTTTTACTTTAAAGTGTGTTTTAAGTGTGATTACAGTATTACTCCATTATTAGTACATTACTATTTGAATGTCAGTAAAGTTTGTCAGTAAAGCTGTTACAGTCAACATAAATTTAATGTAAAAGCAACTTACAATATTAGAAAATGTTTTGACATCAAAACATGAAATGAACAAAATACATTTGTGTAACGCGACATAAAATGATAACATTCGTTCATTCATTCCAACTCTCGGAACTGAATGAAAATGTTTGCAATATTCGGGCGAAAAACATCGACGCGACGTACGCCATGTTACTTGTATACTTCAAATGACTTTTTTCCCACCAAACCTACTATACAGAGAAATGCTTCCACTCCAATATATTCACGCCCTCCCAATGAGATTACTCACAAATTCACTCGAATCCATCACATCAGATCTCTTGTAAAGGATTTAGGAGTATGCGCAAATTAAGCCCATACACATACTTATAAGTATTCCTACTCACAGTACCTACACGTGTATTATGTATGTATAATATTAAAATAAAAATACCTTTCTCTTTGCCAAGTAGGCACATAATAAAAACTTATTACACACTGTACGCACTCTTATTTTCACTGTATTACGTACTATAAGAGACTGTAACAAAGGATGATTGAGGCTAAGAGCTCTTTTTAAATCTACAATGAAAGCTAAAACAGTATTCATAGCATGAAATCTCTTGTCAACCGAACGTAACCCTATATTGTACCGTAGATATGATTTATAATGCTTTTATATACAGAACCCGTTCGATGTCACCAACCTTTCAGTTTGATCGATGTCTTTGTCTTTCTCCTCCGCTATCTCAGTTGAGACAATACAACCGCCCTCTACGCCGAACTTCCACTATCCTTTGTTGAAATAAAAGCATCGCTTAATTGATTTCTTCATTCGTTTCTTCGCTTTCGAATTTCCCGACAAGTGAAAACTGTTAACTTTTCTATAACAATGGAGATCTGACGTTTTGGCAGGCCGGGAGTGCGGACGTGCCAAACTACCGATGTGCTTTGTGTAGCGCAAAATAGACCACACGAGCCCGGCCTGCCGAATCGGGCTTGCAAATGAAATCACACGGAAAATCCCAAAGGTTTTCCTATTTTCTTCTTTAACGTTTATAGGGCACGTTCTACGAAGTGGGTATTATGATTTATAACCGTTAGAAAATAGAACACAAAACCGCCTTTCAATATCAATCATAATCAAAATAATGTATGTAAGAGTATACCGCACATCATTACGATCCTTCATTCATTAATACATATTGGTTTCCATGACACGACAATAACAATAGACTTTATTAGACTATAAATACAGGCTGTTTGTAAACTCTAACAATCGAAACTGGAATAGCCGAATTGAAATTAAAACCACATGGCGTATTCTCATAACAATTTCACGCAGTATGAACACTGGCCCGCCAGATTATCTCTGCCAAATCTGACAAAGCGCATAAATTGTGCAAATTCAACAGAGCATAAACAATGCATCCGCGTTTAAACGACAAAACACAAATAAAATGCTGTAGTAGGTCGGCATTGCGCAAAAACTTTTCCTATTAACGACCTGTATACCAAGCAAGTAGTGCATAATGCGTGCGTTATAGCTCTACTTAATGTTTATCGCCGTCATTGATGTAGAATTTATTATAAGTTATGACTTACGAGCCATAAAACCTTGAATTTAAGTTTTCAATACACTCTTATTTATGGACTCTTGTTCCGGGATTCGCTATCTATTGATTGTTCCTGTAAGGCGCTATAGTAGCTCTATATATGAGTTATGGATACATAGACTTTAATACAATTCGGCCATTTCCCGGAGTGCCGAAGGACGAATATCATGTTCCGTTAATCCCATCTCGACGCAGTGCTGTAATCGAAGCCAACTCGCTATAAGTAATGCGTACCGGAGGCGTAGTGAAACAAGAACGGGGGACTTGGCAAGTGAGCGTCCCCCACCTATGCTAGAAAAACTTTTTCTATCAGCGACACGGAAAATTTATTGCGACAATTTTACTAGCACAGCATAATATCGTGACCGCTGCGTCTGCCGTCTACATAGAGGTTATTTTACTCATGCAAATTCGCCATATTGTTTGTTTTGAATAACATCCGCTGGATTTTGCGGTCGTGGTTCGAACGCCGCGGGAAGGTCAATGATCGCTCGTTATATCGTCAAAGCGAGTGTATGCCATTATGTGTTAATCACGTGGATTATACACATTTTCGGATATTCTATTACGTGTAATGGGAACACTGATACTCTGGTGTGTCGTTTACGTAAACAGGGGCTTTTACTTCAATTAAGCTGCAACGCAGGAAACAGACGTGAACTTTACAGATTTTATTTTTAAACGAAAACAATGCGCACCAGCTGTGCACGTAATTAGATTAGAGGAATTCTGCAGTATGCACGCTGAGACGTTAAAGGTACTTGTTTTTCATTAAACTTCTTAAAAGGCGTTGCCAACAACAGAACGCGAAAGATATTTTTCTTCTTTAATTTTATTTCTGCAGACTTTGAACCGGCGAATGCTTTGACGAGATATCTCGACATTAGTTAACCGTGAATGTAATAAACGTACTAGCGAGTATTTGAACGTATCAAAAGACGTCTAAATGAATTACGTACTCATATACTTTGATTGTGACTGGAGTACATACTCGGACGTACTGTAGAGTACTTCACCCTCCGCTTTTGTTTGGGCTTTCATAAATTACAATTTACTTTACACAACTTAGTTACTTGAGATGTCGCGACAATTTAATGTACATTATACAGGGTTTGGGTGTTATGACGTGACCCTTTGGCGCGCAGGGTTCCTATGAAATACACCCTTTGCCGTCCGTAGTTCACTAATTCGTCCGCGGGCCCGAGTGAAATGTACCACTGTTAAAGGTCCCTATTAGATTTTATATAGCTATCATCGTCGCCATTACGTAACTCCTTCGAGGGAGGCCTCTCACCTTCATTAAGGTTAGTGTTGCGCTCGTGCCCTTTATTCATTATTCCTAAGTATGGCATTACGAGGGAAAAATGCTCGACAGTTAAGACGATTGCTGTTTTCCATATAAATAGTACGTAATTACACACCTACCTTATTTGAATCCATTCATGTTCATGCATATTTCGTTTCATTACGAAACAATCGATTGGAATCCGAACTACGGTATAATAAAAGTGTATGGGGAAAATACTGAAGCGTATTATACGTCTTGATACTGTTATTACGTAACTAGCTCTGACCCTCGGCTCCGCCCACGTGGAAGTAGGGGCGTACTTACGTCGACTTGTTACCCTATTTTTCAAATTGTTGACGTCTTATGAATGGAACATTCTGGAGTCAGAATGCTTAGTAATGCGAGTTTTGAGTCGCTTTTATTGAGTTCTATAGAAATGGGATGTTGTTTATGAATAACGTCATTTTTTATACATTTTTTTTTTGCTTTTGTCAACGATTTTCTATTATGTTTATTCACTCAGCTTTATAGTCCTTATTCAGCTCTTAAGTACGCGAATTTATTAAATACAGATTATAATTTATTATCGCCAGTATTGATTCTCTGTGTACGTTGCAATATAAATAAACGGTATATTACGGTATCCCACTTCATAAGTAGTCGTTGCTCTCTCTAATCAATTCTTAAAACGCTGCTGTATATGGGCTTATGTATACAGGCTGATCATTTATTTTAATAACATATTCATTCAATATAAATTTTATAATTCTATTTTGCTATTTGCTTATCTGTGCCCGGTTGATGGCAATAGGCTCGCCCCTTATTACATGGGACTTTAAAATAAGTGGCGAAATGTGGGTGTACTATTAGGTACCCCTCTGCCTCACCATTCGAGGATTATGAGCGTGATGTTATGTTTTTTGTTTTTCATCCTTTATGGACTACTTATACAACTACCACAATTACAAAAATAACTAACAAAACTATACTACAAATGTCACTTACGGGTTAACCCGCGATCATGGCGCTTGCAACAGCGTCGAAATATCGGGAGCTCAAAAATAAACAATAATCACGGAAGATATCCCGTAAGTGACATTTGTAGTATAGTTATGAACCGTGAAAGCTTAAAACAGTATAACGAACAAAATTATTCAAAAAACAGAACCCATTAAAGTAAGTGTAGCGGTGGCCCAGTGGTCATGTTGACTACCCAGTCCCTGAATGGTTTCATCACCGCTGCTCTCAAAACGGTGAAGGAGAACATCGTGACGAAACCGGCATGTCCTAGAACCAAAAAATTCGAAGACATGTGATATCTACCAATCCGCACTGGGCCCGCGTGGTGGATTATTCCTATTATGCCCATTCCCTGTCATAGAGATCAGGCCTGTATCCCAGCAGTGGGAACATTAATAGGCTGATAATGATGAATGATGATGAGACGTAATCACTTTCATACTTCGAATTCAACCCTAAAAATATTAATGACGACAACGACTAATTTCTTCGAAAATTATTTATGGCTTCATGATCCACGCAAGACTTTTAATTGCTCAAGCAATTATTTCTAGCATCTCATGTAAAACTTGTAGGGCTCGATCTCCAATACAGTTTTAATTAGTAAGAAGTATCGTGTCTGTTACGAAGAGGCGTTTGTAGGTAAGATCATAATTAAATAAGAAATAGGAATTTGTTCTTCTGTGTTTCTTTGACGAGTATCGATAGCAATCTAAATTGAGTCGGCCTAGATCTCGAATACGAGTTTGACATAATCTACTAATTGAAAATCATCATCATCGTCTTCTAAGCTTTAAACATTGGTTATTATGAATGCACTGTTACTGCAACCAGAAATAAATATGATACATCGACCATTAGAAAGAGACCCTCTACTCACAGGTTAACTAAACAAAGTAGACACAGGCACAACATGCTCACGTTTCCAAACAAATCGAATCCGTAAAACTATCAGAAATACCAAATAACAAAACAATACACACACACACATTTGAGCATGATTGCCACAAATGCCTGTAAATGTTTCCTTCCCTTTTCTCGCTTATTGACAAGAAAACAAGAAAACCTTCAACGTACCTATACGAAATTCCTTGCATGGCGTTCCCATACCTATTGATATTTCTACTAAAGGACAATTTCCCCTGCGGATTTTTTCGGTAAATCACTAAAATAACACTCGACCAACAAAACGGAGTAACTAACGGAAACGACTCTTGAGTTGCGAGAGGAAATTACTTAAACCCGAGGAGTCGGCAAACAATCTCTTTTTGCTCCGAATGCGTTCGTGGCTGATTCGAGGAATGTCAACATCACTATTTTAGGTTCCTACTGGATTTAACTTGGCTTGAGAGGCGAGGAAGAGGACATTTATGGAGAATTATGTGCTCGTAATAGGTGGGAAATAGCCTGAGAGGTTTCCTGACAACTTAAGATAAACTCTACGAATCCTTTTGCTACTGATAACGTTTTGAAAGTCTAACTTGTTGTTTATCTAGATAAAGAACAAGTTCGACTTTAGAACAGTAATTAAAATAGTTTTTGTAAAAATCTACTCAACTCTGACTTCATCATCAACATCCACAGCTTGAATTTGTGCCCTTGTGCCAAGTTCCACGTTTTTGTGCCAAGCTCCACGTTCTTGTGCCAAGCTCCACGTTCTCGTGCTAACATGCACGTTCTTGTGCCAAGCTCCACGTTCTTGTGCCAAGCTCCACGTTTTTGTGCCAAGCTCCACGTTCTTGTGCCAGCCTCATCCAGGATATTCCCGCAATGGCAACAATCTCATCTGCCCATCACCTGACTTACCCTGGCTCAAGTAAAACGGCTCAATAAAATGTTTGTTGTACAATATCCATACGGAAAATGACTCACCAGCTTCGATGTTACACAGACTAACAAACATGATACATTGTTACATTAGGATATTAGTTTGAAACTATAACCTAAATGCTGGTCAGCAGTTAAATTTCACAGGTGAATTTTGCACCAAAATTCATCCGTTTTCGTGTCATGGCGGAAAACACAATTGCATTACAGTATTAGTTTGCAAACATTTTGAAAGTCTTCTCCCCTATGTATGTAGGTATTGTGCGCTAACCTTGCCAAGTTTTAAAGTTTTGGTAGCACTAAACAGAATCCAAGATTTAATTCCATTAGGCACCGGAGATACGCCTCCTAGTTTTAAACTACTTTGTGTTCATTCAACTTTGTAATATAAAAACCACTAAAATGGGACTTCACAAATTGATCGGAATTTCGTATTTTTGTTTAATATTGTTCAACAGGAGTTTTTAGTCCGTGAAATGGAATACATCACGCCTGAAATTTCCGAAATGTGGCTGTGCTATTAGGTACCATTCTAGCTTACAGTTCACCCACATTCCGCCAGTTTAAGTTTTATGTAATAGAAGGCGCCTATTGCCATCTATCGGGCACAAATCGACTTCGTGGGAAATGACTACTGAGAAATTCCTGATAAAAAAAAAAACAAAAACACTTTACCGGACCTGAGAATAAATCCTTACGACTTGACGCTCATCAGTCGTGCTATTGACCACTAGACCAGCGAGGCAGTAAATGTACAATATTATATAGGTAGGTGTATGTATAAAATAGTTAACATTCATTAATTAAGGTCTTTTAGTACTGAGCAAACGTGTCTAATTCCTTTCATATAATATTTCTTCCTAGAATCCTATTCAGTTCTTGCCTCTTTGATTACGCGAGGCATCCTTGCTTGCTCGGTTTTAATAGAGTTATACTTGTAATTACTTTCATTAATTTTCAATATGAAATACATTTTTTCCAGTGCCTATCAGATACAGAAGGAATCTTTATAAACAATGCTTTTTCCATTGCATTCTGGAACGTCCTACAGCTAGTACATGCTTTATACAGCTTCTCGTTTATTTTTCTCGGAAATTAAACATCCCAGAGAAAAACTGCGCTGTTCGAAGCTATTTCTTGTACATACTAAGCTACAGGCTCTGTAAAAACTACAACAAACGCGAGCTTTACCAAGAAATCCAAGTATGTATAACAGTATAAGCAAAACCTCAGAAAAAAGCCTTGGCTTAGGGCCGGACTCCACCGAAGCGAAGCGAAGATGTGTTGTAAACCACGAATAGAATTTAGTTACATACGTATACACTTATCGTCTCCGCCTAGGTTTTAGAGGAAACGGTTGAGCAGAGAACAGGGGAGATGACTTGTATTGTTTGCCGTGAGCGGCGTGAGGTGAGCGGTGTGCTGTGAGCGACATGTGGTGAGCGGTGTGCTGTGAGACTGAGCGGCGTGCTTTGAGCGGTGTGCTGTGAGACTGAGCGGCGTGCAGTGAGCGGTGTGCTGTGAGACTGAGCGGTGTGCGGTGAGCAGTGTACTGTGAGACTGAGCGTTGTGCGGTGAGCGGTGTGCTGTGAGACTGAGCGGCGTGCGCTGAGTGGTGTGCTGTGTGCGACATGCGGTGAGCGTGCTGTAAGCCGCGTCTGGTGAGCGATGCACAATCTCCTTTCCTCTCGTTGCTTGTTGTAGAGGAGAAGTGTAAAGACCAACCAATCACATTGTCGTCTCTCTTGTGAGTCCGTGCCTTAGTTTTCTTGAAGAGCAAACGGTAGGCAATGCTCACAATCTCACAGGCGCGTTCGTTAATTGTTCCATTCTCGTCACACATTATATTATACTCCAAATAGATTTTTTCATTTGGTTTTTCTGCGCGCCGCCGTCATAACATGCGTGTAGCTCATGGCCGGTAAACATCTCAGGACGTTTCTGGGTGCAATGTTCTTTACTTAGCCAGTCCGTTAATTGACCGGGTAGGGCATTGTTTGCTTTGACGCCGCACCTGCTGTATTTGATGTAGGACCCTAAAAAGCCAGTAGCTAGAATAAACACCTCGTCAAAACAATGTCACCCTTTAGCCGGTTATGTAGGTGCGAGATATTGAGGCTTTGACCTTCAGTATCTTCGTCACTGGCTGTCGGCCAGTCGGTCCATAGACATGTTTACCATCTAGTTCAAAAATATTGCACTGGCGGAAATAATCTACCGGATGACTTTTTTATCACTTTCCAAAAAAATGGGTATTAGGTGAACGGAGTAGAAGCTTATGGCATACCTAGTTTTTTTTTCTTTTTTCCACAGCTTAGAAAAAAATTAATCCATCATCAAAAAACGCTACAAATTTCAAGTAAACTTTTCATATTAGAACAAAGAAAAAAAAATTAAAAAAAAAAACGAATTTGAAATCATACGCAGTACGCGTATGATTTGAATAATTTTTTTGAATTGTTTTTTTGCAAAAAAAAAATACTAAAGAAGCCATTTGATTCTACTCCGTTCAACTATAATTCCCTTTTTTTTGGAAAGTGATATAAAAGTCATCCTATATGACTCGGTGATCTAATGAATCACTCCTGGACCCCTCCATATTACTACAGTGTCAATCATTGTCCGGTGTCTGCCGCTGGTCCATAATTTGCCCGTACTTTAGTATATTTCCCCGACCCTTCAGTGAAGAAACAAAGTCTACAGTCTCTAAGCAATTGAAAAAGGTTAAAAGTGTGGCTAAAAAATTGCACCCATTGGACGTCTCAGGACGATCCGGGTGCAACGCGCTTTGCTTGGCGAGCCGGTTAATTGTCCGGGTAGCGTGATGTTTGCCTTGGCGCCGCGTCTGCCTGTTTGCCGACTACGGCCTGATTGTCGCACACATTGTCTACACGCTGTAGATAAGTCCCAAGTGTGAACTTTTCTTAGGAGTAGGTGTTCTAGTTTTTTATTTGTAGGTCGTTTTTATGTTGGTGTGGATGAAAGTATACTAGGAATCCTCGATCGATGAAAACGAAAAACTTCAATTCACCGAAAGCTTCACAAAATATTTACCTAAAAATGATAACTTTTCATAAAATTATTCATAACTTATTTATCTACAATGACAGACTTCTAAGAAATAAATTATGGAAGCGACACCCCACAATGTAGATATTTTAAGGCTTTCCATTTTGCGTCTATTTTTTGGGATACAATTTAAGATCTCAACGAAATTACTTGAATGCTTAGGTAATCTAGATGAGTAAGAAATATCTCTTTTGTGTATGAACGTAACTGAAGACATCTACCGACTAAATATTTTCAGGAATTAACATGCGGGCTCGGATTTCAGTGAACCGAGAAACTCTGAAACGAACTCAAAAGTACTTATATGGAGTGATAATTATGATGATATAATTTCTTTTAACTGACTCTAACCTTGAGAAAATCAATGACTTATTATACACCGAGTTCACTGAAGCTGACGGTCGACCAATTTCAAACCTTATTACTTAGAGCATAAAAACGAAAAGTAGACCAACAGTGAACTCAGTAGTACCTAAGTAGATTGCGTTAGTTATTTGAACGTTTTGAATACAATCGTGAACCTCATTAAACAGCAAAAATCGTTCTAAATGAATTCCACTATTTCAGAAACTTAAGAAACTATTGTAATATGATTCCATTCATAACAAATGAATCCACTTAAACAAGATAAATCACCATTCCACATTGGAAACCACAGTTTTATTCTAATTATTTTACAAAATATTCTATTGTACTTGTTTTTACAAATTATTTGCTTCTTCGACTAAAAATATTCATCAAAGCTCTTCAATGCTGGCGGTCTGAAAACCTTTAAGACAATAGAGCTGGCTGCACAATGAAAAATAAATAAAAGCGTCTCTGATACGAAAAAAAAAACTTTCAAAAGATTTGATAACAATGCAAAAATGTTTTGTTTAATACCGAATTTCAATTTATTTTACTTAAAAATTGTTTTATCTTAAATCTCGTTTAAGTTTGAAGAAAAATTATGTTTTGAAGAGAACATTTTCGAAATACCAATACTACTACTACCTCAGCGATAGATGCATGGCAAACTTTCCATATAGATGACCCTTGCATCACTAATAGAAACATACTTCAGACATAAAACGTACTAATGCTTTTTATAATAAAGAATATAATATGCGTCTCATAACTGTGTGAAAAACCTACCCCCCACTCATTTTTCCATTTCGAATTAAAACCTTTAATTACAAAAATAATTACAGAGCTGGCTCCCGGCTTATCGACCACAGCCCAGCCATTAAAAACACTGAAAGAATTATAAGTATTTTCCCACGCAACGAAACACGTGGATGTCACAATTTGGACAGGTAAAGCGAAGCCCTGGAACACATTAAAGCGAGTATTACTCCCCAGCGTATTAGGCAATGTAGATAAAACATTAATATGTATGAGTGGGGTAGCTTGTTTGTGGTAACAGCCTTAGATTTTCAGACGTTCTCAATGAATAAAGAACGTTGGGTGTTTCATATACATGCCTACTTGGCCCAATATTGGCGCCAAAAGTATTTACAGTTGGCTCGTAAGGCCGTTTTCACATTAGGCGATAACGACACGATATCGTGGGGTTGTTAGTTTCATTTATCTGACAACGGTGTCGATTCTGTTGTGCACAAACTAAATTTAGGCTATTGCTATCTTTTTCTCTCTAATGAAACGAAAAAGAGACCGACGTAATTTAGAGCTGTCAAATTTAGTTGGAAATATTCCATACAAATGAAGGGTGCACATAAAATCATGTCGACTAAAAACACGGTGAAGCGCAAGGCATAAACTAGTTTGACATCTCTAACTTAGTTCATAGCTATAGCCGTCCTTTTCTCGCACTGCCTTGTTATAAAATATAGCAATAGCCTAAATTAAGTTTAGTTTGTGCACAACAGGATCAACACCAATGGCCATTTTCCATCAACAACTAGTATTATGCCACCGAGCAGTTTCGAGGACCTAGTCGCGTAATCGCGTTCCGCTATAGCAACTTATATCCACAATATGTATGAAACTACCAATCTCAAGCCGCTCAAGCTCAATCATCTTAAGCCGTGTGGTATCCGGCAGAGTAGAATAGAACCAACCCATTACACTCCGGGTGTCGTATAAGGCGACTAACGTATGAGGCAGAACACCTTGGGCCTCCGTAGACCAGAGAATGGGCAGCAGCGTTTTCTGTTAGTCTTTCATCACTGCGATCTCCAATCCGCCTGCCAAGCGTAGAGATTACGGCAAATTCCTCCCATCATGGGAGAGGCTTATGTCCAGCAGCGGGCGTTATGGGCTGTTGTTGTTGTTGTTGTACCAATCTTACGATATAGCGTCGTTGTCGTTGTCGCCTAATCTGAAAACAGCCTAAGTCGTACTCTCTAGGTCCAATATACTACCAACACACTGTTAGCCTGACATAAATATTGTGAATCAACATCTACCTAGCGTTTTCCCAACTAGATTGAGGTCGGTTTCCAGTGTAACCAGATGTGGCTGAATGTTATATCAATATTTCACATGAAGTGACTGCCACCGGACCGCAGTAGCCCAATTACGGAATATTGTGAAACAGGAAACTTGCAAAACAGCATAATTAGATTTTGACTTTACATGCGATTTACGATCACGCTCACACTCACACTTTAACAATGGGGTAGATGACACACCAATCAATTGAGATACTTTTTAAGAGCTGTCAAAACGCGGTTCTCTCATAGATTTTGTATAGCAATAGCAAACAGTGACGTCACTGTTTATTCAACTCAGTGACTCAACTATTTATTGATTTCAAAGCAACTAAACATTAAATTTGGCAATTAATTGAAAATAAATAAGGTTTTCAGGCACAAAATGAAGTGGTTTTTTTAGAGATAGGTATCTTGGAATTATTGTTATTTCGGCGAACGTAAAGCCAGCCATAGACGATAGGTTATACATGCAGTTTTGCTTGTATACAGTCAAACTGTGCATGCACGAACGCGTGTAGAAGAAAAATCCTGCCCTATTCATGCAACCTAGAGAATATTGAAACAGATATTTTTTCTATTTGGTTATACCTGCGCGGTCCGACTGCACAGGTATAACCGAGCGTGTGTTTATATGTGTATATATGTGTTGCGTACACAGCTCTCAGTTCTCAGACATTTTAATTTTTTTATAACAAGTAATAAACCCAATAAAGCAACCATATAGTCGTGTGTTGCCGGTTGCAGATACATGTATCCTCTATAGAACTCGGTTTTGTTTGCATTTAAAACTATCATGCATAACCTATCGTCTTTGGTGGGCATAATGTAATGAATCATAATAAAAACCACTCGCGTTAGCTCTTGCCACGAGCTTAGCGGTCAAGCGATAGCGTTTTGAAACAGCGACAGCGAAGAAAACAAATCAAAAACGTTTTAAGAATATACTACGAGTCACGTGACGGCGACGTGACTTGCGGAGTGACAATACTTCTCACTCGAAGAAAACAAGTGAAGACCGCGCGTGTAGCTACTGGAGTCGCTAGTCGCATCATCCGAAGCCGTGAAAGGGAACCTTAGGGGGTTTTAGGGTAAAAATATAGATTACCAAAACCGTGCTCACGATTCTCGAAACACCAGTCGACCATTGTAATCAACGTTGGCGTTAGAATGGGCCACTGTGTGAAGGCAGGGTTGCGTATTGCGTGACTAAAACGCGATGCTATCAAGCCAAGGGCCTGTTATCAGCGCTCGGACCTGAGTCAGGAAATAAAACATTCACCGCACTAGTGATTACCGAATACCTTTAGATACGATAGAAAAAAAGATAGGCATAAAATGACTTCATAAAAAAAAAACGTTTTTAAATAAACGGTTAATGTGTCAATAGACAGGTGGTAGTAGTTATTAGTACTTAAAACACTAATAAAATATTTATAACAGACCGAAACTTTTACTTCAAACAAAATTGACGTCAATTAAAACTGTTGTAGCCCATTTGCTACGCATTTATTGCTACGAACGGCTACGAATATTCGTAGTACCTTTAGGTACGATAGAAAAAAAGATAGGCATAAAATAACCATTAAAAAAAAAACTTTTTGAAATAAACGGTTATTGATTTTAATGTGTCAATCAACAGTGGTTGTAGTTATTAGTACTAATCCTAATAAAATATTTATAACAGACCGAAACTTTTACTTCAAACAAAAATGACGTCAATTAAAACTGTTGTAGCCCATTTGCTACGCGTTTATTGCTACGAACGGCTACGAATATTCGTAGCTTTCACCTCGAAATGACTCATACACTGTATCACTAAAGTATCTATTAGAAAACCTAGACTGCCTTGTTGGTCTATTGCTGGCAAGCCCGACTGCTGACCATGAGATCCTGGGTTCGATTCCCGGGTCGGGCACAAGTGTTATTGGGTTTTTCATCAGGAATTTCTCAGTACCAGCCACGGAGTCTTAATCTGTGCTCGATTGATGGCAATAGGCTCGCTCCCTACTACATGGGACTTTAACATATGTGGGTGTAATATTAGGGACACCTCTGCTTAACCAGGGAATAAAGGCGTGATGTTATGGTATGTAGAAAAGCTATTTTCTTCGATAGCACGCCAAAAACTTGGAATAAATAAAAATATCGCTGTACCATACACACAGCGCCTTCTAGTGCCACAATAAGCAACGAGGCTTGTGTCGTAGACACCAGATAGTTAATATACTACATAGATACTTTTTGTTTGTAAATACATACTTAATATACATAATAGTGGATAACTCAAAATGAAAAGGGGACTTTCTGGATTATTTTTACATTGAAGTCCAGTTTTCCCCCCTTAGGGAATCCTCTCTTAGGGGGGATTTGTGAAATAAGCCATAAACATCCAAGACTTGGAAACAATTAACGTCCATGCTCGCATCACACAAACATTTGCTCCTACCGGGATTTGATCCCGGGACTCCAAGAACGTAAGGCCTCAATACCGCTGCACCATTCGGGTCGTCAACGAATAGAAATGTGATTGTATTGTTATGTAGGGACAGATAGAACTCAGAATACGATAGCAAATGAGGCCTAACGTCCATTTTGACGGTAAATTGAATACGAATAGCGGAGAATGCCGGTAAATAGGGACTTGTAAATAGATAGGGACGTCGAAAACATTTAGGGGCTCTCAATCCACCCTTTTCCCTTTTCTGCAAATTAAATGAGGATACGTAGTTTGCAATTTAGCATTTAGTTCGGCTGTGAATTCAGATTTAAGATTTGAGCGTCAAGAATTAAATATATACCTCTTTTAATGTGATCGAAGTTACTGATCAGACCAGAGCAGTGGTGGCCCAGTGGTGGCGGCCCCAACTTACGAACAAAAAGTCGTGGGTTCGCAGCCCAGACAGGCGCGTTACTTTGTGTAATTTATTTCATCACCACTGCTCTCAAAACGGTGAAAGAAAACATCGTGAGGAAACCGGCATGTCCGGTTTCCTTCCGACCAAAAAAATTCAAAGACATGTGACATCTACCAATCCGCACTGGGCCCGCGTGGTGGATTATAGCCCATTCCGTCGCATAGAGAGGAGGCCTGTGTCCCAGCAGTGGGAACATTAATAGGCTGATGATGATGAAGTTAAGATAGCCACACACGAGTTCTTTTCTCTTAGAATATTTAAGAATCATAGAAATATAAATCCAACTCAGGCTAGGGTGTGATAAGCTTCGGTATGCTTTTCAAACTCCAAATGGATTTTTTTCTGATTATCGTTTAGTTCTTAATTTATAACGAACCTTCTGAAAAAGCGATTAACGCGGCCTCTGTTCCAATGTGGGGTCTAAATAATTCAACAAGACCAGCCATCAAAGCAAAAGAAACGGAAAAAATAATAATGCGATCGATAATAGCCTTGAAATAACCGATCCGTTCTTTACTTAAACACGCTTAGTTTTCAGGATCTTGTAAAGAGTTAAAAAGTTCATATTAAAACAGTAAACGAGTGAACATCACTAGCTCATAGCTACGGATATGGTGATCCATTCATCACAATTGACTCCAACATAAAACTCAGATAACAGGTGATACATTGCACGTCGGGTTTTTGTGCACAAAGCAATGTTTTGTAGAGGCGCTATTTAAATTGTTTGGTGTTTTAGAAAAAAAAAGGAAACAATCGTTGGCCGGAAATATTTTTGTTTTGGAAAGTTTTTAATGTGTCCGGTGCTAAAGTGATGTCACACTAGCAATGCTTGTAAGTGTTTTACACAGTAACATAATAGACTAGTTTCCACCATCAACAAATTGTAAATCTATTTAGTCCGTCAGTTAGGGTATTGGTAAATAATGGACACGTATTTTTGAAGTGAAAACTTCTTCAGGCGCGTTGAGCACTTTTTGGGTGAAGGAAGAACATTGAACTCATCGTCACGTAACGTAACATGCGGTGACGCTTCGTAGCCGTTCGTAGCATCCGCTACGGCGTAGCACCACATAGGCATGCGCGGGGCATTACCAATGCTACGACTGGGGCGGGGCCTGTGTACTTTTTGTTTTCACTTCTATCGGCAGTCCCCAAAGACAGCTCTGTTTTTTTTTTGTTTTTGTAAATCAATGAATATTGACAAAGATAAAACGCATCAAAACTCGGGAGTGGGGTCTCGTGACGTCACAACGCACTAAAAATTATACCACGGCGTGACGTATTGAGAATTTTAAAAGCGTCGTATCTTCGTCAATTTTGGTTTACGTAACAAAAGAAAAAATACGTGTCCAATATTTTATGGAAATCTATCTGGCGGACTAATTAGATTTTTTTAGTCACCTACCCTATTATTTGAACTAAATACGACTGCTTCGGTGATCTAGTGGTCGCAATCTTAACTGCTGAGCTGCTGAGAGGTCCTGGGTTTGATATCCGGATCGGGCCAAATGTTATTGGGTTTTTCCATCAGGAACTACTCAGTAACAGCCACGGAGTCTGGATTTGTACCCTGTTGATGGCAATAGGGTCGCCCCTATTACATGTGACTTAAACATAACTGGCGATATGTGGGTTTACAATTAGGTACACCTCTGCTTAAACCTTTCGGAGATTACATTAAATAGGTACGTATTATTTTAGTTACTTTTTCATCAATTAATCGTAATTTTAAAGCTCAAGATCGAGACAGCTAGCTCAGTCCTTCCACCGGTCATAATAAATTTAGTCACCTAACACTTTTACAGCTCTGCAAGGATCTTTTGGCGCTTCAATAACATTGACAGAAGGGCGGTACTTGCATGGAAAAAACAAGATGGTACAGTAGGGCCAATTTAATAGATCAATTTGACACTTCATCACAATACAACAACATCATCTGCCTAGCCTTTTTCCAACTATATTGGGGTCGGCTTCCAGTCTAACCGGATGCAGCTGAGTACCAGTATTTTACATGGAGTGACTGCCTATCTGACCTCCACAACCCAGTTAGTACTGGGGAATACGATACCTCTTGGTAAAACTGGTTGTCAGACTTTTTGGGCCACTGACTAACTAACGACTGTCAAAGACAAATGACAGCCGGGACCAACGGCTTAACTTGCTTTCCGAGGCACGGAGGAAACTCGGTAAGTAAGGGTGGTCACCCATCCACAGACCAACCTAGGCAAGCACGGCTTAACCTAAGGATCGACCCTAGCGGCTGTTATGGTTTAGTCACGAGCACATCACAATACAACAACGCAACCTAGTAACGGCTGGCATAAAATATTGTTACGAGCTGGGTATGGGATAAATTAATTACTACCGATGAATCAACTGAATAACTTTAATAATCACAAAACACTTCAAACTCAATCACAAGTACACTACTGATCACTATTCGCTTAGATATCGCACTCACAAGTTCACTTTGATTCGTCCCGTACTGTAGCCAAAATGATACTGCCTGCTCCCGCAAACACGTCGACTATTTATATGACGACCGAACGTTTGAGAAATATCCAGAATCTTCTAGACAATTCATACTAGGTCATTGTCCTTCGGGAAACTTCCACAACTTTTGTACAAAGGAAAGAAATAGGTACTTTATGCCCTGGGCGTACGATCGAAATTACAATGACAACTTCCTGATGTATTTTATAGGTAGTTTGCGAATTTGTACCTACATCATTCGATACATACCTACTACTACCCACCTACTTACTTAGTTGTAGGTACCTACTATTAGAAGCTACTTGTATTGTAGGTATGGGTACGACGTAACACTGCCCCCTCCTTAGACATGCTCGTCCCGAGCATCATTAGGCCCGTAGTATCGCGCCAATCGGTCTACATGGACAATCTTAGGCGCACCTCGTGGACCCTTCTGTATTCGGTAGGTGACATCGTTGATCCTAGTCACGACTCGGTATGGTCCATCCCAGTTTGCTTGTAATTTCGGAGACTTTCCTTTGCTCCGTACTGGGTTATGCAACCACACCAGTGAACTCTCGTCGAAACCCCTACTATTTGCCTTCCGGTCCGGGTCTTCATCTTCTCAGACATCTGTTGGCCGGATTGTCTAATATGCTCATAAACATCATTCAACTTGTTACGCAAGTCATTTGCGTAATCTGTTACACTGCGTGGAGCATCAGGAGGAGTTCCAGTGATTAAATCTGCAGGCAACCGTAATTCCCTTCCAAAGTTCGCGAAGGCGGGCGTCACAGTCGTACTTTCGTGGACTGCGCTGCGGTAGGACAGAAGAAACGGCTGTATGTGCTTGTCCCAATCCCTTTGTCTGCTTTCCACGACTTTTGCCAGATATCTTTCCAACGTTTGGTTGAATCGTTCCACCATTCCATCAGATTGTGGGTGGTAAGAGGTGGTTCTGGTTTTGTGGGTACCCATTAATCGACAAGTCTCCTGAAATACTTGCGATTCGAAATTCCTTCCTTGATCGCTGTGTATTTCTAAGGGTACTCCAAAACGACAGAAGACTTCCTGAACCAATTTATCTGCGACAGTTGTAGCTTCTTGATTAGGAATGGCGAAGACTTCTGGCCACTTTGTGAAGTAATCCATAACCACCAAGAAGTACTTGTTTCCGCTCTCACTTTCTGGAAATGGTCCCGCAACGTCTAGTGCTATCCGTTCCCAAGGGGCTCCAACGTTGTACACTTTTAATGCTCCTCTGCTGCGTGTTTGGGGTCCTTTCACGGCCGCACAACTGGTACATTTGCGACACCAGTCCTCCACATCATCTCGACAGTGGATCCAGTAAAAGCGTTCTCGAATTTTTAGTAAAGTCCTTTTTACCCCCATATGTCCTCCCGAACATCCATCATGGTACAGCCGTAAAACATCCGGTACCTTAGCTTTAGGGACAACCATTTGGAGATGACAGCTGTCCCCTCGAGCGTTTTCCCATTTACGGCACAAGACTCCATCCTGGATCACCAAGCTGTTCCATTGCGCCCAATAACTCTTCGTGATGGAACTCATCGCAGCCACATCACTCCACTTGGGTTTAGGAGCACCAGCTTTGATCCACTCGAAGATCGGTTTGATGTCCGAGTCATTGTGCTGAGCCTGTTGTATGGTTACCTTCCATTCATCGCTGAGATCCGTTCTTAGAATCCTCACGGGCACCACTTCCTTAGACTCCTGTCTAGAACTGAGCTTCCAATCTTCAGGCAAAGGTCTTTTCGACGGTTCATCTGTTTTGCTGTGGTTTCTCCACTGTTGCTGGGCAGCCATTCCGGTCACTTTTCCTTGCAGGGATTGGTCTTCTCTCGGTGTGCTGCGCTTAGGACAGCTTGACCGAAGATGACCCCTTTCTCCACAATTGTAACACTTAGGGCTGTGCCTTTGCGAACGCTGGCGTACAGGTGATACCAAAACTTGCTTTGGAGAGCTTGACCGAAGATGATCCCTCTCTCTACCACTGTAGCACCTAGGGCTGTACCTTTGCGCACGGTCGCGTACAGGAGATACCACAACCTCTCTGACGTAGTGTGTTCGATGGTCTTGCCTCACTGCCTCTACTTCTAAAGCATGGGCTAAGGCGTCCTTCAATGTTTCATGATGCCCAAGTCTCACGGCGGCTCTAACTTCTAAGTCACGTATTCCATCAACGAACGCTTGTACCAGATTCCCATCGATCAGTGCAGGGGCAGACTGGTATGCTTTCCGAACAAGCTTTTCAACTTCCAGGGCCCACTGCTGTAGGTTCTCGGCACTACGCTGATCACGATCCTTCAACTTAGCACGAAATACGTGCTCCAGGTGCGCGTCGCCGTATCTGGACTCTAACGCCTCCAGCAGCTGTTCGTAGGTCACATCCTTGCCAAGCGCTTCAAGAATGTTGAGGGCCTGGTCTCGGAGGCCCAAAGTGAGCGCGGTCATGGCTTGAGATTTTGTCCATCCATTCGCCTTCATAACGGCCTCAAATTGAATTTTATAAGCCGACCACGAAGATGTTCCATCGAATGGAGGCACCTTAAAGCCCCGCGCTGAAGGTGCAGCAACCACTGAAGCCACAGTCACGTCTCCAGTCTTAAGTTCCCCCAAAGCCTTCTTCACCCCAGCGATCTGAACTTCGGCTTCTGAGATGCGATTCTCATGCTGGTGAACCTGATCCTTCATTACCTTCAGCTCTTTGCCAAAAGTTGAATGAAGATCCTTTATGAGGATCATCTGTTCTTCTTGACGACGAGCCTGCTCCTCCTTGTCTCGTTGCAACTGCTCTTCCAACCGGCGAGCCTGGTCCTCTTGACGGCGAGCCTGCTCCTCCTTATCTCGTTGCAACTGCTCCTGTAACTGGCGAGCCTGGTCCTCTTGACGGCGAGCCTGCTCCTCCTTATCTCGTTGCAACTGCTCTTCCAACCGGCGAGCCTGGTCCTCTTGACGGCGAGCCTGCTCCTCTTGACGGCGAGCCTGCTCCTCCTTATCTCGTTGCAACTGCTCCTGTAACTGGCGAGCCTGGTCCTCTTGACGGCGAGCCTGCTCCTCCTTATCTCGTTGCAACTGCTCCTGTAACTGGCGAGCCTGCTCCTCTTGACGGCGAGCCTGCTCCTGCAGCAGCGCCATTAAAGCTGACAAGTCTGGCGCCACTGATACTGGAGAAACTCCGGATGGACCAGCGACTGGCACTGACGTAGGCTGGACTCCACCCGGTGTCTGTGTCGGCGAGTCTCCAAACCGCCTTTGGTCCATGTCCTGCTGTCGCTGACTCCTGGTACGGATACCGTCCGTGTTGTCCTTTGGTAGAACTGGCATAATTTATCCCTCACTTCTGGCACCAAATTGTTACGAGCTGGGTATGGGATAAATTAATTACTACCGACGAGCAACTGAATAACTTTAATAATCACAAAACACTTCAAACTCAATCACAAGTACACTACTGATCACTATTCGCTTAGATATCGCACTCACAAGTTCACTTTGATTCGTCCCGTACTGTAGCCAAAATGATACTGCCTGCTCCCGCAAACACGTCGACTATTTATATGACGACCGAACGTTTGAGAAATATCCAGAATCTTCTAGACAATTCATACTAGGTCATTGTCCTTCGGGAAACTTCCACAACTTTTGTACAAAGGAAAGAAATAGGTACTTTATGCCCTGGGCGTACGATCGAAATTACAATGACAACTTCCTGATGTATTTTATAGGTAGTTTGCGAATTTGTACCTACATCATTCGATACATACCTACTACTACCCACCTACTTACTTAGTTGTAGGTACCTACTATTAGAAGCTACTTGTATTGTAGGTATGGGTACGACGTAACAATATTATTAATTTTTTCGAAGTTATAACTGTACAATTGCTATAAAGGCTCATTTCTGAACACGCGGCGCGTTGCGCGTTTTTCCGTTTACGGAGAGGCGGCGTGTGCAGCAGCGGTGTCATCTGTCATATGTTTGTATTTGAGCGCGCACTGCCGCGTTGACCGCGGCGGGCAGCGCTGCTTGTCAGCAAACGCGCGTAAAATCGCGTCTCCGTACACACTCTCATACATTGCCATATGTTTTAATTTTAAGCGGGCCGCGCCGCCCGATGCGCTGCATCTCCGTAAATGAGCCTAAACTTTTTTCAATTACGATTACACATTTATTGTAAAAATGACAAAAGAAAGTAACCTTTACTTTGAACTGACAGATGTCAAATGTGATCTATTAAATTGGCCCTACTTTAGCTTTAATTCCAATCATAACCACGCGCCAAATGATCCATGTCCAAAAACAAAAGACAGTCTATTTATACCACAAATCGTACGACACGGTTAATAAAGCAATGAGGTTACAATATAAAAAATTCTATAAAAACTCACGCAAATCCTCTTTTTGCGGAACAAGGACGGAAGAGTAACTTGAGAAAGACTTTGAAAGCTTATAACTCCTTCCTGTTTTGGTGGATTCAATTTATTTTTCCCTTAACTTTTCTTTTTAAGGAAGCGTCAAATACTTAACCGTTTTCAAAGTAGTTAAATTGACAAGCTAAGTTAAATAGATACTTAATTCTTTTATGTACCAAGATCTAAATAATAACAGCCACTCGATCTTCATGTTAAGCCATACTTGCTTAGGTTGATTCGTTGATGGGTGACCACCCGATTGACGAATAAATTCGATTTTTTGGTTCATGGATATGCTGGTTTCCTGACAATGTGTTTTCCTTCATCATTTTGGACCAGTGCATTGGTGATGAAATAAAAATACAAAAGATAAATCCTTCCTGAAATCGAACCCCTAACCTACAACTGAGTCACTAGTAATTACTGGGCCTACACTGAGCTGTGCTACTTTTGAACATAACTATTATTATTAGCATATTATTCATGACATTTAACACGTTAATAACCCTGAGCCGCCATCAAAACTTATAACATCAAATTCAGATAGTTATAATAATATATAAATTAACAGCGATGTTTCAAAGTAATTAAAATACCTGTTAACGTTCACAACACGGCCTAATGACAAAAGTTTTTAGTTTTACGAATTTCGGGCGGGATTTTAAGCCTAGCTAAGCTATCTGCTGAACTAAATGTGCCTGTCTGGGTAGTTAGCTGGTTCGAATTAAATAACGAACTGGAAACACAGGTATATGCTCTCCAAGGCTACCATATTGCGGGAAAATTTTCAGTTTGATCATCATCAGTTTTTCCCCGTAATAAAGTAAGTTTTAGCCGTGTGGTATCCGGCAGAGTAGAATAGAACCAACCCATTACACTCACGGGTGTCGTATAAGGCGACTAATGTCTGAGGCAGAACACCTTGCGCCTCCGTAGACCAGACAATGGGCCGCAGCGTTTTCTGTTAGTCTTTCATCACTGCGATCTCCAATCCGCCTGCCAAGCGTGGAGATTACGGCAAATTCCTCCCATCATGGGAGAGGCTTATGTCCAGCAGTGGACTTTATGGGCTGTTGTAGTAGAAGTAAGTTTTAGTCTCACATAAATAAACTTAAAAAGGGTGTAAAAACCCCTTAACGAAGCCGAAAGGCACTTGTTCTTCTCGTCATTGCGACCATTTTTTTGTTCTACACTATATGTACCTGGGAACCTTCTAGTTACAGAGATATTGGTTCATCGGTAACTTACCGATAAAAAAAATTGTCAAAAGTTGGAACTTTCCAACTTTTGACAATTTTTTTTATCCAAGTTTTTCATGTAAGATTTTACTTTAAACACCTCCACGACCGCCGTACTATTCAATCCATCTATCAGCACAATGTTTTGTTTGAGTATGTTACATTGAGTTCTACCACAAAACATGTTTTTTTACCCCCAAAAAAAAAGTCATTTCCCAGCAATAATTTTTTGCGTAAAGTTACTTAGTTTGATGTAAAGAATGCTTGGTTGGCGGCTTCGTGATGAGGTCTTTTACACCCTGTATGTGGCTCTGCCACATTTTAGAAGATATTGACATCTTAACATAAGCCCGATCATACCTTCCTCAGGTTTGGTCATGTCAACCAGGTGGGATCAATGATTAAACATATTCTCTGAGACTTGGAATGGTCTGGGCATAAAACTATCGATTAATCTTTGACGAAGCTGGAAAAAACCGGTCAAGTGCGAGTCGGACTCACGCATGAAGGGTTACGTACCATCGTAGCAGGGAGCCCCCTTTAATTTTCAATTTATTACTTGTTATAGCGGCAACGGGAATACACATTCTGTGAAAATTTCAACTGTCTGCCTATGGATCATGAGATACAGCCCACTGACTGACAGACAGACGGACGGACAGCGGTGGCTTCGTAATAGGGTCCCGTTGGGTACCCATCGGGTATGGAACCCTGAAAAAGAAACACCAAAAATTTTAATGTCACTACAGCTTCTTAGGTAACCGTCATCCAAAACTTTATTCGATCTAATACATATAAATCCAAATTCTGACCAACTAACATTTGATTTAGCATTGCCATCGATGCAATAAATTGTATGCACCGAATCCTATGTCAACTTAAATTCAATTTGGTGAATTTGCGAGCTCGGGCGCTGCAGCGCTTGGGACTCAAGACGCGCTGGCTCTATACAAGTAAATAGAATTGTTTCAATAGGAAATAGCAGCGCACTGCTCCGCTGTATTAAGCGGAGTCAACCTAGTTTGCATGTCGCGTACTTATTGCGTCGAGTAAACTGTGACGTTATTTTGTTACGATAAATGAGTTTTGAGAAGCATTTTTAAAGTTGTTTCTGAGTTGGGGCATGAATAACTGTGTGTAACTTTGTGTGAATTATGAGAAAGTAAATCCTACTACTATGTTATTTGATATTGAAAGACCAGCGCAATATCCAGCCGTAAACTGCTATACGCTATGATGATAATGATTGCGAAGTTTTTTGACGTTAGAGCAGTCTTTACAATAATGTAAAGACTGCTCTTACATCAATGCAGTCTAAGTTTATACGTAGACTGCATTGATGTAAAAAAACGTTCTTTTGTCGTCAAGAATCTCCTGCAATTGACCAAATATATATATTTTTTAAACTTAGTAGGTATCTCAAGAGATAAAACAGCATCCTAGAAGAGAACTCACACCTGAGGGTAATTTATTATTTGGCCTTAGAACCCTAAGTTCCTAAACAAAACAAATTGGACTATTTTGAGCAGTAGCGTGGGTATAATAAAGACCTAAAGTTTTCTTTGCAAAGTCTCAAAATATCTCAAAGCTCATTACTCTTTTAAATATTTCTAGCAAAGTATCAGGAGTTACGTTAGAATTTTATATTTGTTTTGCGAAACATGTTATGAAGTTTCATAACTCCCGAGTCTTGTTAAAAGCAGGAGCTCTCATGAGTCTCAAACAGGAACACCATTAAATGAAGCGATTGTTTCAAGAAATGGATTCTGAGACTGCACAAAGTTAAGATTATGCAAAGTACTAACTTCGCATCTAAAAATAGACCACAATTCCGAACTCATAAATAAACTAAATCGCCCAGGTAAGGAAAACGTAAAACTCTTTTAATGGCCTCATAAAATAAAAAACCTTACGATTCAGAAAGGATATTGGAATATCCAACATCCAATTGTCCAAAGGCTATTGTTCACATTGAAAGGCTTTCGAAAATATTAGCTCACGAAGATTTGCCTTTATCGACAGAACGGAGACTCGAGTGGGCCCGTCAATGTCATTCCGAACCCTCCAATATAGAGATATTGATTGCAAATGAGATTAAAATGTACGTACTGATCAAACCCTTTTGTGTGAGCTTAATTAGTTCGTGTAAGCTCGATTGCCTTCAGGACGAAAGAAACAAAGACCCTTTTATAATTAAAATATCCGTTTTGACGATATATTCGTTTGTATTACACGAACATAATGGAATTTAGTTAGGATTACGAATGCTATAATAAATATCGGATATGAAATTCTTTGTATGGGAATTTAATAGCAGCGAGTTTTCAAAAGCAATTGAGAATACAACAAAAGAAAGTAAGGGCAACTAGGACAGGCCGTTCACTGTCAGAACAACGGCTTGTACTAACACGAACAGACAAATGGACCACACAATATTGCACATTTTACCACAACAGATTCACTTTATATCACTTGAGTCTGCAACTGTTCAGAACCAGTGCAAATGTGCTAGTCATTTTACACAAATGCTGCACAATATCGCGTCTCCATTGACTGGAATCCAACTTGAAGCACATAAAGGGCATCGACGACAAAGGCGTCCCGCTCGAGAAAGAAATGAGCTCGAAATCATAGAAATTAAATTTTGTATCTCGGAAGAAGTTCGCCCTCTCGCGGATGCCCCGCCGTCCGCTTTGTCCCACCAGACAATACCCACCGAATAGCGACTCCACTCATATTTCATCCGAATAACAATGACCGGTCTTTTGCCTTATCCAATCTCCAATACTAGATTGAAAAATAACAACGTTCCACATTTACATACAAATGAAATGGGAATAGTTAATACAAACAGCTTTCAGACGACATTCCGCCCACATACTGCCGATTTCTTTGAATGTGCTGCGGTCGAAACAATTGCGCTCCACAATTTATTACCCAAATTAAACGACATAGGAAACCTTTCTGTACGCCGTCATTAATAACGTCTAATTTACAATGTTTAAACAAAGGATCTCACATTGAAAACCCACGAGTGCGGCCCGAACGTCATTATCCGTTCGTCACTTGACAACAAAGGTCGGCTCGTCAGATTGCAAATTAAATTAGAACATCCCAGCCGATCCTGTTTATGTACCCTCTTAAATGTGGAATTTTAAGGGGATGCTTAATTCATGAATCTTTGCTGAGTTTGACCATTCAATTTACATTTTCAAACCGGTACTGTGGACGACGATTTGCATTTTCTCACCATGTATGTTGCATTTATTCACAAAGTACGTGAACATTATGCAACTTTAAGAGGAGAGGCGCGCAGCACCGATTAGAGTGGTGTTATTTATAGGTCTGAACTCGATCCATTGGTGTTTACCAGCAGCGCCCATTGCCCCTCGTAAATCGTTTAAAGGTTGGGCGTTCTCCATCCTCAAGATGGATGCCCTTGTCAGACTGATATATTTACTGTCCGCCACATGGTCTCCCACCCCCTATCTACTGTTTAACATGTAACTGCTGTTGCTTTAATAAATAGCCTTCATGAATAAATGTTTAAAAAAGGGAAACCTTTTAGGCAGTTAATTTTCTCCGCGGCCAACAAACCCTCAAATGCACAACGAGGGTGAACTTGTGAGTGACATGTAAATCTACTGGACTGAATTACAGGGACACGATATTTTTGTACTTAATAAGAGAATGATAAACATATTAACTGATTAGCTCACATTAATGTATTACAGGATTAGAGACAGTCGGATTGTAGTGTCGTGGTTGTCTTGAACGTCAAAGCGAATAAACGAATAAGTAATAGCGCGTATGTGTCGGCGGAACAAACTTCCGCGCCCGACGTAACATACGTACCTAAAGTGCGGTATGGCATATTAGCCATTTCTCATCTAAATCGTGTGACTTTTGCCCCTTACGCGCGTGTAATGTAGCGCACTTTATCGTCAGTAATCCTGCCGTTACGCCTCTCCTTTACTTTTCGGAACCTCTGGGAGAAAGAAATGAGTCGCTCACAATACAATGTTCCGTGTAAAAAACAATAAAGGCAAACAGAGGCAGCCGTAAACCGGCTTTAAAATATTGAGCCACTTCATTTTCTCGTGGCGATAGCTATTATGGACTTGGCTCATAAAATCAAACGTGTTAGTACACATAATAGTGCTCGGCTTATAAAGTCCCTCGTCACGTAAAGTTTTTATTAGTTTGAAACCTAATGGATTTCCTTACCTTTTTATTATTCGATAAACACGACAGGCTCACGGTTGATTTGAAGAATCTCTTTGAAGCCGGAGCTAGTCACAGACTGTGCTTATATCGCTCAACCATAACAAGGGGCTGAACGTAAACCCTCGTTGAATTTGGCGGAATAAGCCGCAAACTTTTGTTATTTCTTTAACCTTTTCTTTTGAAAAACCCTTTTAAGTGTACACGTCCCGTGTCTGTACTTATCCATTTAAAACTTGCTTCACGGTTTCCTGATCCGGTAAATCAGATTCATACCCTCTAACACCCGTGTCGTTAAATATTTTCTTACTCTGATTTATATTCCATTTGACGAAGTGTCCCGAACGAATTCGGATCGAATACATTGGATATATGTGGGTCGTGTACGAGTATTCTAAATTGATGAGGACAAATTCTGTCTCGTACTATATTAGTAGATATACGAAGGTTCGAGAAATATCTTCAGATGTTCGCAATCAGAGTCAATATCCTTCGGCGGAAATATTTTCATTATTGATGAGCGTGAGTGTATCGCGAGATAGCTTTGGCAGAACTAGCTACAACTTATTATTTGTCTTTTCGGTTTTGTACAATTCTTTCGAGACTTTACTTGGTAGACCCAAAAAGGGTGAAAAAGTATTACCATTATCTGCCGAGCCATTTCCCTATGTTGGGGTCGGCTTCCAGTCTAACTGGATGCAGCTGAATACCAGTATTTTACATGGAGCGACTGCCTATCTGACCTCCACAACCCAGGTAATACTGGGTTGCGGGACTGTTCGAAAGAGATACCGTGGCCCCGGAACACAAAGGGTGATGAAGGAACATGGATGGGTTTTAGTAAGTAAAAGTCTGACACTCCCCCTCCTGCTCCGCCCAGAGCGGGAGGAGTCATTTGACGATTTCCCATCCGAAAATAAAAAAAGGTAGTACTGGGTAATACGATACCTTTTGGTAAGACTGGTTGTCAAATTTTCAAATTTTCGGGCCACTGACTACTTCCAACGACTGTCAAAAATCTAAAAATGACAAGCTAGGACCAACGGCTTAACGTGCTTTCCGAGGCACGGAGAAAACTCGGTACGTAATGTGTGGTCACCCATCCACGGACCAACCTAGGCAAGCGCGGCTTAACCTGAAGATCGACCCGAACGACTGTTATTATTTAGTAACGAGTATTACTACCATAGACCAAATAAACAGAAGTGTAAATAAGAGAGATTTGAAAAACAGTATCTAGCGACCACTTAAGTAAATTGAGCCAACTTTTATATCAGAATTCTCACTCCTACATTTTAGCGACATTTTTGGTTGGGTGTTATTTTCGGCATGACGTAAATAAGTCTGTATTTCATTTTTATCAGGTTTAATAAGTTCAGCGTAGCAAGATAAAGTGATATATCTACATGTAAAAATGTTTTCACAATATAAGCTATGGCAGGGTTGGGGACGTTGGGGTACGGAGACAGTGTCCCTTTGCCCCAGTCGACCCTTGTCACCATGTCGCATATCTGTCCAACTTAATTTTAACACCCGCCCTTCATTGGGAACCTCTGAAACGTCCACCGGCTTAGAGTAAACTCCTTCTGTTTGCTTTGTCGTTAGAAATCTGTTTTCTTTCAAATATCTTTTGTTTTCATTGTGAGCAAAAAAAACCTCCCGACTGTAAAAGTTATTTTTTATTTAACAGTTCATTCGTCTTTACAATTAAAGCAATAATCAAAGTGTTGTGATTATTAACTCGACGTCAATTTTCCATTCGATAAAAATCCTAAGGCAAGAAACAATAGCAAATTCACACTATCGAAACCGTCCCGCACGATATCGGAACCATTCAAATTTAGTTCGATTGAATTCGCAAGTGAAATGAACACGACGATAAATTGGCGCTGAATGATGCTTATCTGTTTCCCTGACAACACTACGTACTCGATATCGAGCTACACGCTTTTACACCCAGACTTTTTGTTTGAACACTTGACATGAATGAAACACGGAATGAGTTTCTTCTAAACAAGTGGTATTATCAAATCGTTTGGAACAGTCTAGTTCACAATAAAGCGTAGAAAGTCTGAATGTGTCATGGGCTTTTATTGTTAGTATACAATAAAATACTTTTTATGACCCGATAATTCTCAAAAATATGAACCGAAAGCCTCGACTATACGTCCATTAAAATAAATCCATGTACAATGTTGACCAAACCGTATTCGTATAAATTCCGTCGACGTATTCGCTTAAATGTGGCAAAGCCTACCGTTGTCAAACCGATTGAATTCGCAACAGACAGGAGCAGAGACCTCTCAACTGTAAGTGATTGCACGATCCGCTGCATTGAGACCAATTTTCCCTGCCGCAGCCATACTACGGAGTCCGGAGTATTTGAATCGCTTACCTTAGGGATTCCATTCCAATCCCGAGCTCCCAACACCGACGGAGCTTGATCAATATTATCTTTCGCCTTCATAAGTATTTGTTAGAATTTTTAGCCGGCTCCGTACCAGCTATAGATTTAATAACTGTCATCTTTTACAACCTAATATTCAACGTTTTTTATATATCGAGCAACATCTGCCAACCCTCATTTCCCTTCAGCTTGCAACATTGTGGGAGGAATTTAGTCGAATGACGATGTAATAAATTTCCTCCTTCGTATGATCCATAAAGCTACGGACTACGGAGAGACCCTTGAATAACGTCCGATATGACGTAATAAAAGCTTCTCGATGAATTAACTGATTATTTGCATACGGTACGTGTGAGCCTTGTTGCTCGTTGAGTTTATATTGCAATTTGGGGCGCTGTGAAGTGTTTTGAGGGGATAACTGAGATTGATTTACAAAAATTACTTCTCGAATTTATGAAACTGTTTCAAGTCTCTCAAAATAAAGAGGACACAAGTTGCCATGGCTGACCTGGAAGTCTTTAAATAGACTCCGGACACAGGTCGTGCCGAAGCATAGAAAACCTATTCAGGTGGAGATTCATAGATGACTCTGCCCTGGAGTATAAATGTGGTGTTGCCCCACAAACGATGGGACACTTGACATCGTGTCCTGCCTGTTCTTTGTACATCACAGGAACTAATGGATGCTACTGAAAGTGCCAAACACGCCGCCAAATATTGGGGCTATCAGGCATTAATTCGCCGCTAGAGGCGTTCGTGTAGACTAGGTCTTCCGAAATGTCAGATGTCATACAGTGTTAGCGCGTTGCGTGCTTTTTTTATCACGTATTTATACTTATACTCATCTTGTGTTCTAGACTGAGCCATTCCTGATTAATTATTGGCTTGAAGATTATTTTAAAGTAGCAACTTAGGAATTTGTTAGTACTTGGAGGTAGAATGATTTTTTAAATGTTTCGTCCTTGCTAATTTTAGGAAGAATAATGTAAATCTGTATCTGAAGTTTACACTATCTTGTTATACGTAATAAAATAAACTTTTAATGACGTTATTGGTACTTTAAAGTATTAAATAGAATTATTGACAAGACCTTACTCGGCAGTGGCGCCATCTAGTGAGCTCAAAAACGATAGCCCCCATTCAATTCAAACTCACACGATACCAAGAAGAGTCAAAATAAAACAAATAAAAATCTAAATTAACCTTAAGAGCCTATACTACCTCAGATTAGCAACTCTATTTGTGGTGGTTCAAACTTCGTTTGTAATACTGTTAGAATAAAGTTCTAATCAGCTTGCACTACAAAGCGGTTGTTACGTTAGTCACTGCGGCCGAATAGTGCGAAATGAGTGGTTTTTATTCTTTATAAAATCAAATTTTTGTCTTTTGGAAAAAATAAAAAACATAAGACCCGCTTTATAGTTAGTTCAGTTAGTATGCAAAGTTTCATGATCTAATTTGAAGTTATTTTTGAATACCAGCGGTTTATTGTTCGATTTGGTGGTAACTTTGGGATTTTTTTCTATAGAGAAAATTATATGAAATCGTGTTTTCGCCAAACATAAGACCTAAAATTAATCCTCAACTTTACCATATATTTATTTCAAAATTAATGCTGCAGTATTTTAGGCGTAACGGAGGATCATGCTAAGCCATTTGAGGTAGTATAGGCCCTTAAGCAAAAAGTTGTAAAAGCCAAATGCACTCAACTCCATCATTCAAATCGTCGCTTTGAATAAACTAACTCAAAATATTGAAATAAATGGCAACCACGCAAATAAAACCACACACGAAACTCCTACGAAATGTTGACGGACAGTATCAGCTTTTAGCTAAATTGGATTGTTGATACCAATTGCAAGCGTATGCATTGTGAAGCGCTTGATTATAGCGGCATGTAAATTGTATTACAATTTAGGATTTATGCGAACTCCGCTTTATTCAGCGCTCACTTCGCTTCAGTGGAGGGCACTACGAATTTATTAATTGGATTACTTTTCCTACCCCTATTTTCCTGTCACCACTTTTTACGATGGCGTAAATGCGAAAGTTAGTGAGGGTGGGTGTTTGTTTTCTTAAGGTTACTACCCATAATTGAATGTTTTTCTAAAGAAGATAATACAAATCTAAGTAAAAAAAATAATTTCAACTTTTACACCCGAATGTACTTGATGTTGTAGTTTATGAATTGGTTTTTTCACACCGGGTCATTCGGACATAGACAATTTTTATATTTCCGGCGAACGGCCCGCGGTCCATTCATTTTGGGCCGTTCAGACTAAATACCTGTTTGTTACTCTTTGACGCAAAAACTGCTTAACAGATTTGGATGAATTTTGGCACGCAGATAGTTTATAACCTGGATTAATACATAGGATACTTTTTATCTCCATAGCATGATCCTCATAAGGTAATTATCCATATTAGAACCTGAGTCTGTCTCGATGCTCTAGTGCTCGCAGGCGCGACTGCTAAGAACGAGGTCCTGGGTCCAATTACTAGGTCGGGCAAAATGTTATTTGATTTTTTCTTGAAAAATTTCGCTTGGGTTTGGATTTGTGCCCGGTTAAAACTCAACTCAAAAGCATTTATTTTAATTAGACCATTACGGCACTTTAGAATGTCAAAAATAAAAAAACTAAACAAAGCTAGTCCCAGTCAGAAGGCAGAATAACTTAAGAAAGTAGTTGCCCATTCCCTAGCGTAGATCTCTTTGGAGAAGAACGGGCAAGAAACTCCATGGACACTCTTTTAAATCAAAATATTGTTACAAAATCTTGATTACATCATTAATTTTGAGATTATATATATTATGTGAGAACGATGTAGAAAGACGTTAATAACGTTAATGACAATAATAGGCTCACTTCGTATTAAATAGGACTGGGGAAATGTAGGTGTGCTACACACCTCTGTCTGACCCTTCGGGAATTACAGGCGTAATGATATTATGTTAATACCTGGATAGATTGCTGAGTAACAGGCAATATGAGCGAGTCGGTAGCTTAGTCCTTTTCAACGGTAATCCGCCATGACAGACAAATGGATTGAAAGACAAACGTGGATCTGAATTATTTATTGCCAATTTCGCTTTCACTAATAATGTTCAGAAAAGGTATTTTGTATATACATGAGATGTCCTTCGTACCTTTGATACTAAGAATTGGTGACAAAGGGATTAGGTATTCTTAAGTACGACCTGGTTTCAATCAATGTACAAGTTATGTAGGTTTCTGCAGATAACTGGAAAATCTATAACTAGTAATTCGAAGAACTTGAAGTTACCGAGGACACGCGTATAAATTCCGAACGCTCCGTTGAATTATTAGGACCTATACGGATTCATGAAGCGAATTGAGGATCGAATACGCGGTAGGTATATACAAGATAAAGAGCAAAAAGTAACTCGTCGGATTAATAAAAAAACTTCAGTATTTTTTATCAATACGGGGGAGGTTCCTACCATCTACCTCCACTTCCATATTTCTCAGATAATCACGACGATATTGCAAACTTCTATCCACTTTACTGAAGTATACTTTATTTGATAGCCCAAAAACGTTATTAAATATCGTAAGGAAGGCCACGATACCTTGTAATTCAGGGATCCTCAATAGCAAATTGTTGGAGTTATTTCTAGTGGGCCGGTAGGGAGCGGCAATTTATTTTTCGGTCGCGATCCAATTATTTTTGGGCATGTTAGTGGCGCATAAATCTGTGGACTGGCCCTTGTGCACGCACCTACGCCACCTTGTAATAGTTCGGACGTGGAGGGGAGAGGGGCTAATGCGATAAGCTCCAAGATTAATTATTTACCAAAAAGCCGCGGGCGCGGTGTTTACGTTTTAGGGAAGTAAAAAATGGAGGCGTGCCTTTCTGTCTGACACTCGTGGTATAAATTTTATCGTAGTCTTTGCCTCCCTACTCGTATATCTGCAGTTAGAACTTTTAGAAAGTAAACTTTAAGACATTGCGAAGAAGTGCCGTAAATTATAAAAAGTATTAAAAGAGGTGATTCGTCTTCTATTCTCGGCATTTTCTTTACTTTTACTGCGCTGAAAAGATCACTATATCAGCAAGATTGAAAGTGGGCCTGATTACCCTTTCATGCCAAGATTCTAAATAAGTAACAGAACCAGCAAAAATATACCCTAACTAAGAGCATGTAGAGTGACTTTCAATCAATATGTCAATTAGGACATGGAGACCTTTCTCAAATGGAGGTCTTACAAAAATACTATATTCTATATTAAACCTTACCTTTATAACTAAATAGGTAATGAACAAACGAAATAATAAAACCCTACCCGACTCACAACACAAGGGCAAAGAGGCATATAGAGGTTATATTTCATCTGATCGTGCAACGGACTGTATTCAAAAGAACATCAAAGAAAATTTTTAGAACATATTGTGTTAACATTTTCTTCGACGGCGGCGGTGGAAAGACTATGTTCAAGATAGAATGGAAAGGTTTCAATATATTTTTTAAAGAATACAACATTAATCATAAAGAAAGAAAAAGAATTTGAATATGACTAAAAGAGTGATGGACAATTGGACATGAATGGACGGAGAGGGAAAGGATGGCCAAAGAAAAGATGGATGGATTGTGTGGGGAATGATACGAAAGAGAATAGATTAAATGATGCCGTGACGTCTGACAGGGGAGAGTGGAAGATTACAACGTGTTACGACGATCCCAAATAGAATGGGACAGGTGCACGAAGAAGAATAAACAAAAAAAAACAAAAAGTGAAAAATTACTTTAGCTTCAGAAGTCGGTGACCTTCGTTTGATTCATTTGGTTTTTTTTTGTCACCGACTTCTGTTTCACTTATTTTTCACTTTTTTATGTTTTGTGTTTGTTGAAGTCGGTTTTAGTTTTTGCAAAAAAGTTTTTTTTTTTTTTCATTTTTAGTTGTCCATATCCTATACTAATATTTGCTATGCATTTATTTTACATTGCTAACAATAAATGTCATGGTATTAGACTTATCCCCAATAAATGGAACTTACATACCTAAACTGTCGAAATGTGGGGTACACATCTGCGTACCCCTCAGGGCATACAGGCGTGATGTTACGTCATGATGTTGTATAAACAGTAAACATCCAAGCGATTGCAGCAAACACTACCGATTTACCGTCTAGTTTTGAAGAGTTCCATTGTATATCTCCGAAGATCAGCATCACATCTTCACCAAATTTAAATGGGACCATCTCAGGAGTATATTGTTTCAAATAAAAAACAATTTTGAGAATCGCTTTACAAATGGGGGAGAAATCGGTGAACATGTTGAAATTAGACGCACACGACTGAAGTAAAAATGTTCATAAAATAAAAACTACTGGACCAAACTATGTTAAATTTTTATGGGACCAAATGGCAACCATTCCGCATGAGACTAAAGAAGAATCACGTAAATCGGATCTTAAATCTCAGCGTAATCGGTGTAGGTACATACATAAAAAAAAAAATACCAATTGAATTGAAAACCTTTTTTTGAAGTCGGTTAAAAAGATAACCGTGGAATAATCATTCAAATCATTCTAGAAATTACAAAGTTATGAGACTTCAAAGTTGCGCTTGTAATGAGGTAACGTCACTTTACCTACGTATTATGTTGAAGTATAATCGTCACCTTTTTTCAAGACAAAGGTCACAAGCTATTTAAGTGTAAACGCAACCAATTATACATTCACCCGGCACGTGTAAAGAAATGAAAATTATTTGGCACAAATATTTACTTTTACAGTCAGTTTTCTACTTACTTTATTTTGTACTCAAAAAGGTAATTTCATTTGTTTCAGGTAAAGATGGCAGCTATTTAAGTTCGGAATGCTCGAGTAGGCATGTCTATCTCGAGTCTAAATGTTAAGTACATATTCAAACCCTGTGTAGCTTGGTACTTTTATTATTTTTAGCTCTCAGTTACCTACATTATATTTATTTAGGTACTTATTATGGTGTCAACTTTATGCATTTTCTCATTCCTTTCGTCCTTAAATATTTCTGTGTGTACCTATTAGGTATTTCTATATTTCCAAAATTCACTGAGTTGGCAAACAACACGCAACCTAAACCGTACTAGGTTTAGAAGGATGAAATTTTGGTAAAAAAGTTCTATAAAACAAGGGTGAGTAAAACAAAGGAAGGATTTTAGCAATTTCACTCCTATGGCTCGGCTTGCAGTCAAACCTACTACATCAGCCCATAACGTCCACTGCTGGACATAAGCCTCTCCCATGATGGGAGGAATTTGCCGTAATCTCCACGCTTGGCAGGCGGATTGGAGATCGCAGTGATGACAGACTAACAGAAAACGCTGCTGCCCATTCTCTGGTCTACAGAGGCGCAAGGTGTTCTGCCTCAGACATTAGTCACCTTATACGACACCCGTGAGTGTAATGGGTTGGTTCTATTCTACTCTGCCGGATACCACACGGCAGTCAAACCAGTTGCAGATAAATACCAGTATTTTACATTGACCGACTGCTTAGCTGACCTCCAATCCAGTTAGTACTGGGTTGGTAAGACTGATTGTCAAACTTGTAACGAATGTCAAAGATATACAAATGACAGCCGGGACCAACGGCTTAACGTGCTTTCTGAGGCACGGAGGAAACTCGTTATGTAATGAGTGGTCACCTATCCACAGACTTACCTAAGCAAGAAATCGACCCGAACGGCTGACGGGCTAATTAGATTTTTTTTGTCGTCTCGCCTATTATATCACTTGCTTGTAAAGGGTTTTCCTTTACCAAAGCAAGTGATATAATTATATCATCGTGAGGAAACCAGCCATGCCTGAGAGATATTTCTCGACAGCATGTAAAGCCAAGTCAGAGGCCTATGGGAGGTATAAATAATAATAATAATTAAAATAATAATTCTGACACCAGGTAAGGCATTAACCACGAAAAAGAAGACTCATTTAACTAAGGTAGGTCTCAATACTAGATAAACCACAGCAACTTTATCTGAAAGGACATAGCTCAAAAACTTCCCCGATAAAATGCCTCAGACCAAAAATTAATTATTTGCTTCAACGCTTGGCGAAATTTTATCCGTTTAAGTTAATTACGGAATAGGTAATGGAGTTTATAGCCCATTATTAATCTCTCGATGTACTCTCTTCTTTGAAAGCTCCAAATATACTAAGTTTAAATAGCACTTAAAAGTAAAGTTATCCGCTGTAGGTATTTTAGCTAGTGGGTGTTTGTCAATGTTGTGATGTTATTTTGAACACTTTGCTTCTATACAGGATGTAAAAGATCTCATCACGAAGCCGTCAACCAAGCATTCTGTACATCAAACTATGTAATTTTACGCAAACATTATTGCTGGGAAACGACTTTTTTTTTGGGGTGAAAAATCATGTTTTGTGGTAGAACTCAATGTAACGCACTCAAAATATTGTGCTGATGGATGGCTTGAATAGTAGTGGAAAACTTGTTTATAAGTTGGAACTTTGACCCCCAATATCTCCGTAACTAGAAGGTTCCCAGGTGTAGAACAAAAAATGATCGCAATGACGAGGAGAACAAATGCCTCTCGGCTTCGTTAAAAGGTGTTTTACACCCTTTAAACTAGTTTTGCTTTCAAAGATAACAAACCTAAAATCTGGAGCAAAATATACCTATTCTTAAGGAAATCATCATCATCATCATCATCATTCTCTTGCTCTTATGTCAATTTATCTTCTTCTTCTACTTATCTTCTTCCATACTTCTCTATTACTCGTCACCTCATCAGACACCTCCTCTCTTGCGATATCATCCATCACACAGTTCATCCTTCGCTTATTTGGTCTTCCTCTACTCTTATACCCATCCATACTCAAAAATTCGTCACGATTTTTTTTAAAAACACACTGCAATATTATTCCAGAAATAGTTCGATGTGTTTCTTTACTTAGTTTTCTATAACTGTTCCTGTACAAACAACAACAACAACAACAGCCCATAACGTCCACTGCTGGACATAAGCCTCTCCCATGATGGGAGGAATTTGCCGTAATCTCCACGCTTGGCAGGCGGATTGGAGAAACAATATATCATTATCAACACATTATCATTATAAACACTAATACGGTGTCGATTCTGTTGTGCACAAACTAAAGTTAATTTAGGCTATTGCTATCTTTTTTTCTCTAATAAAAAGAGAAAGAGACGGACGTAATTAAGAGCTGTCAAATTTAGTTGGAACTAATCTTTCTTAACAAATGAAGGGTGTACGTAAAAACATGTCGACTAAAAATGAATAAAGATGATTGCTCAGCGACTGGATTGCCCCTACGTTGGGCATTGTTGTAGCAGGCATATTGCTGGTGTTTGATTTGTCGTTTTATACAGCACTCATGACGTTTTATTTTATTTTTTGCTTCTGACATCAACTTATATTCGTTATTTTGATTCATTGTTTTATTTAATTTGTATTTAATTTAATATTGTTTTGTGCCATTGACATTAATTGATTTGATCTGACATTTATTTGTTCCTAATGTTTTAATTATTTTTGTCATTGAATTCACTTTATTATTATTATTTTTATTATTTTTTTATTGCTTATTATTCAATCAGCAGACTAAAATTGACAAAAATGTTGTTTATGTGTTGTTTCTAATATGGGTCAATGACCTGAAATAAATGAATTTTATTTTTTTATTATTTTATAAAAACACGATGAAGCGCAAGGCATAAACTAGTTTGACATCTTTAACTTAGTATAGCAATAGCCGTCCTTTTCTCGCACTGCGTTTAATAAAAGATAGCAATAGCCTAAATTAAGTTTAGTTTGTGCACAACAGAATCGACATCATTATGTATTTGAAAGATCCATTTAAAAAAGAGGCATGAAATGAAGTCCAGTCAATAACATACAAGGAAAATCTGGACAAACGAATAAACAAAAAGGCCTATCTCCTCTCCAAGCCAATAAGTACCACATTTAAAAACACCAACCCTTATAAACCACTTTACCAGAATACCAGCATCAATTACGAACCGAATCTTCGACCTCCGAATAAGAACGACCCGTAAACATAATTAGGGATGTAATGAGGCCAAAGTTATAAATCTAGGGGTAGCAGCCCTGATGGAAACGGCAACCAATGGCCCACAACCCGCGTCGTCGGTCAAGGGCCGTCATTAATTCTCCAGCCATCTTATTACGCAAGTAATTACCTATTTATCCGTATTTTCTTACGAGTTTTCTGAAAGTGAGTAATAACATTTGCGGGTTACTGACTTCAGCCATTTATTTTTTTGGTTTGCCAAAGATGGTGGCTATGTAGACTGTGAGTAAGTCTCTGAAAGGGCAAGAGTAAATCTGCTTTTAGACCACAATTTCTATGTTTATGTATAGCATAGTCCAAAACTGGAGCAGCTGGAAGCCGACCCCAATAAGTTTAAGAAATGTTAGGCGATGATGAGTCCACAGCTGGAAATAAGCGTATTAAAACCACTCATTGCAAAGTTAATTTTATGTCTTCACCCACAAAGTACAAAATAAAATTGCAACTTAGTAAAGAAACTGCTTTCCAATGAGCAATTTAATTTTATGCCAGTAAGTACATTGTATCAGCGTCGTATAAAGCCTCCGGAGATCCTCTTATAAACGTTTAAACTGCTTATTTGCATGATAAACAAAATCCTTTCTCTTCAAGGACTTTTCAGACAAAACGTGATGACATATACTCCCTTAGTTATACGCTTCTGAAAGACGGAAGGGCTCATTAAATCTTATGCGCTAAAACAAACGAAATCATTGGTGCCGATTCCCTTGTTTACAAATTAAACCAAATTTAAGTTCAGTGCATCTTTTTCTTTCTATTTCATTAAGAAAAGGACAGAAGATAAATTTTAGTTATGTTCTGTCAAATTAATCAGCGCCATACAAGTTTTAGACGCGATTAAAAAGTTGACTACTAAAATTACATCAAATTACGTCAGGTGCTGACTAATTTGACAGGATTAAACTAATATTTATCTTCTGTCCATAATGAAATAGAAGAAAAGTAAAAAGATGCATTCAACTTAAATTTAGTTTAGTTTGTGAACAAGGGAATCGGCACCATTGTCTCTTTTTATAATAAGAGGAATTTTGAAGTTAGAATATCTACTAGGGCCTTATGAATACTTAGAAATTATGACGGGTTTCGGCGATAATAATAATTATTTATTTGCATCAGACACGATCCATAACTTAGTTCATAAACACACTCAAAATAATGTTACTTGGAATTCAAATAATCAGAGACACACCACACAATACTAAATTATAACTAGACAAAATAAAATTTAAATTAATACAATATTTTCTTGTTAAATAAAGTATAAAATGTCAAAATCCAAAATAAATTAGGTCAATTTCAAAATCAAAATAATAAATTAAAAATCAAAATAAGTTAACTTCAAAATCAAAATAATAAATAATTAAATCACACTAAATTATAAGCTATTTTAAATTCTGTGGTGATTATTTATAATTTTTACCTGCCCCAGGCCCGATATACGGGTGCATGTAAGGGCTGCCAGTGCTGCATGAAAGGTCCGTCCAACCCGTTGGCAACAGCGCGCAGCGGTAAGAAGACTGTTGCCGCTAATATTCAAATTAACAAGCCGTCGAATTGTCGCAAATGGTGGCTTAAAAAACGACTTTCAATAACTTTTTCACTACTATAATCTTCCAGTAATACCTTTATCGTCAACTTACAATTACAAGTTCTTGTTGAAATCCAATTTCGCACTTAATTTAGGCGGCTCTGTCCTCCTTCGTAACTTAATTATTTATTGACTTCATTATGAATAGAAATCAAGTTATTTGTTCATCTTAACGCCGGCTAAGACTCTTGGTACACGCATTTTAATTACTGGCTAACGTTTGATGTCGCATTTCCTTTTTATTCGCTTTTTGGTGCGTAGGTAATTAAAAAACGTTGAGGAAAATTCTCGTAATTTTGAAGTACTTATTTCCTGGCTACATTTTTAGATGTTTTGCGGTTACAACTCTAGATAAAACATATAAGGTTTTTAACTCAAAATTTATTACGCAAGTCCTCACCTTCTTTGAAGTTATGACCTTTATAACTAAGTTGGGAACATCCTAGCGACCAAGAAATCCTAAGGTAAAATATATTCCATCTCGCTATATATGGAATTATTCACTGAAACCAAAATCCGCTTCCCACCTAATCCTACAGTGGAATACGTAAATGTATTTATTATTAACTAGTTATCCGCATCTACCATTTTAATGAAATACAGATTTATGTAAATTCAGGCGCACCGCTATGAATCGTGACGTAACTGCCAGATACAAAATGTTTACTTAATTATTGAAAGCAAAACCTCCCACTACTCCATTCATATCGCTACTATATCTGCCTCAGATAACCTCGTCAAGAAAATAAATATTTAAGCAATGTTTCGCCGTTAACTCAAAGACTCAAAGAAAACATGACATCAAACAATTTGGCAAACATTGCGAATTTCTCAGCACGGCCATGTCAATTTCTCGTGAGTCAAAAATTATTATGGATCGTTTCTCTCCTTTTATTATTAGGAGGCGGAGAGTGATTTCAATGAAATACTAGTGTGCCGTATCTCTGAGACCGTCCTCATTTTTCGACATTTCCCGTGGCGTCCGTAGGCCACGCTACTACAATTTTTATGAGTCAGTCGTGCTACACTCGCTTTTATTTCTTTTTCCTTTACAAAACGCTGTGTGGGAAGCGGCGAGATCCCATTTTCGGCCAGCCGGCATTTTTGCAAATTTCGATTCGTGGCGAGTTAGAAAAATAAAGATTTCACACGTGCCGAGTTCCAGTTTACTTTTATTTTTTACATCCTATCGTAACTTCAAATAATCCCGGAAACCTTTTTGCTTCGAACCAAACATTTATAGCACTATATATTCTTCTTTACTCCTAATCACGGATCTAATAAAAATGTACGTAAATGTTTGTGTAGGGTTTCCTTTTCTGTAGGTAAATATCTAGCTGGGAAGCCGAACAATATCCAAAAGCTGTCCGATCCATTGTAACGTGATAGATACTAAACTTGGTCAATCCGTATAATGCTATGGAAATCATTTCTAAATCAGTGTTAATTTGTTCAAGCAGCTGTTATTCTGGGCCTCGGAATAGTTCTCATTAACAAGGTATTCTGGGCAATAAGGAGAAGAATCACGGGACATTCATGTAGATTACGCTTTATGCTATAATATAAGGGAAGCCCTTGTTATGCATTCCATGATTGGTGTGGTCTCGTTACCTTACAGCACTGTCAGCTCCCTTCACCTCTTTGAGCTGGGATCAAAATGTTTTACTTACAGGATATACGCATTATGATGAGATTCGCGAGTGATTCGCAACGTCCGCGTCTCCTCGCGTATTATTATTTTCTCGCTTTGATATAAAGGGGAAGACCCTTTGTTGTATAAAAATATCTTGTTGGTGTTGTTGAGTATGTTGCCTTATTGACTGAATAGAGTACGTTTTCAGTGAAGTGGGACTACAATAAAAGCTAGTAGATACCGTGAATGTGATATTATTATTGACTTTCGTTACACGTGCATTCAATCACATCGGAAATAACGTAACTATTTCGTTATTTTGGGTTTTATTATTCGTCTCTGTTCGTCGATATCATATTAAAATATTGAATAGTTTATTGATATTGATTCAAATGAAAATATCCGTCTATTTTTATCTCATCGCGCAAAAACAAGAGCGATACAATCTCATTCAATGCAACAATATTTTATCTCAAAACATTGCGCTGCACTATCATCACAATTCAATACAGGCCTATTCACACACCACAAAACCTGATCGGCGAAGGACAATTCAACGGAAAATGAGCCTTACGTCAACTTCATTATGGTCGCGTATTTCCATCTGTTCCAATTTATCGCACAATAAAAGTGTTTGAATCCGTTGTTTTCAGAAATGAGAGATGTGGTCTCTATTGTGTAGGGTATGGAACAGCATGGCGGCCATTGTGGGCCAGCACTCCCGCGCTTTCATCCCGATCACAATAGGAATCTTATCTCCGCCAAGTTTTATATCGCTACGTTGATTTAATCTTAGTGGACGCTGTAATGAACACTTTTTATCTTGGGGACATTTTTTAATGTTAGCTGGCTTTGAGCTTTTAATATTGGATGTCGTTTGAGTTCATTCTTGATTATTATGGTTGAATCATGGTCTTCATATTAGAAGACTACTCTTATAGACATTAAAATTGTTATGTGGTGATGACTTAGATCGGGAGAAAAAGGTCACACCTGGGAAGCTACACATCCCGCACATACAAACGATTATCAGTATGAGAGACCAAAACAATACTACCAATACAAACGTCATATTCAAAAAAATATAAACGTAATATGGTAGATGATAATTCCAAAACACCTATCTAAAAAAACAACTTTATTTTGAGCCTGAAAACACGATTTATTTTCAATGAATTGACAAATTCGATTTTAGTTGCTTTGAAATCAATAAATAGTTGAATAATTGAGTTGAATAAACAGTGACGTCGCATTTGGCTATTGCCATACAAAATCTATGAGAGAACTTCGTTTTGACAGCTCTTAAAAAGTATCTCAATTGATTGGTGTGTCATCTACCCCATTCCTTTTACCGCGGAAAGGAGCATCTACTGTTTTTTTTTTAATGCTAAACATTATCTAATACAAGTTTTTAACCTGAAACACCTGAACCATGAGTCATTACCACTGAAAACGGAAATATCGGGAACTCAAAACAAATAATAAACATGGTTAAATCCCTCTTTTAGTATGTATTAACGTTAGGTATAATCTAATACTCTCCCACAGTCCAATTCTACCAATTCCTGTGTACCCATGAGTCGGCTTTTTCCTTTGTTACTCTACTCGATAGTTCTTTTCTCTCCCTATCCAGTGTCTAGCCGGTCTAACTAAAGGCACAATGTGATTATAGTACACATACACTGCCTCTTTTCTGTACCAGCCTTTTTCAGGAGGTACCCTTTGATGTGTTTTGTTGCCAAAATCAATGGCTTTGTTCTCTTAGTAACTAGCTGTTTCTTTTAGCTACCTACAAATCTTCCTTTCAACGTTACGGTTTGAAATTCAAGATAACATATTCTGCCCTTGGTTTTCCGAGCTTCAAAGAATACCTTAATTACGATTCTTGTACGAACAAACGTAGAGTAGGTTCGTGCGTGTTTAGGGTTCTGTACAAAATGGTAAGGTTTAAGTTACACATAAATATCGGTCAATAGGTCCATATCTTTACTATCACTACATATTATTATAAAACAATGTACAAGTAATGGCCGTGTGGTAGGTATCCGGCAGAGTAGAATAGAACCAACCCATTACACTCACGGGTGTCGTATAAGGCGACTAATGTCTGGGGCAGAACACCTTTGCGCCTCCGTGTTAATTATTTATCTTATTCTATTTTTAATAATTGTTGTTATAGTGGCTACCGAAATAAATACATCAACTGTGAAAATTTCAACTGTCTAGCTATCACGGTTCATGAGATTCAGCCTGGTGACAGACAGACAGACAGTGGAGTCTTAGTGATAGGGTACCGTTTTTACCCTTTGGGTACAGAACCCTAATAAGGAACCCTTTGATGCGGTTTCTCCTGTCTGTCACAGCTGTTTATTTCAGCTTATGAGTAAAATTACACTAGTCGAAATTATGTTTTCAAATATATGACACAGTAACATGAAAAATATCTATAAAAATACCATTGCCACCATGATTTAAAATTTGATAATGGAGAAAATACTTTCCTTCCAAAGTTGGGAACCTCCGGCGTGCGAGTCCTACTGGCACTTTTTAGGTTTTTTTTTATCTGACAACTGACAAATCTCTGAACATTTGAGATTATAAATGATAGGGAAAATACTGAGCACCTAATTAAGGGTAGCTGAGTTAAGCCACCCGAATATCTTTACATTACTTTTTTATACTTTCCTCTTTGAAAAGATGTTGAGTTGGGGTATCGAGGGGAGTGCTAAGTATTCTTTTTCATGTCTTTGATAATTGTAGCCTACGGAGATTGATAAGACGTTATAATAGGTAATCATTTATTTTACATTTTAAAAGTGTTCCTTTGGCTAGAACAGGACCAACACCGAGAAAAGTTGAAGTAATGGGGGAGGTCTTTGTCTAGGAGTGGGACAGCTGAGACTTAATAAAAACTAAAAAATGAAACTAAAAAAATAAAATAAAACAAAAAGTGTTCCTTCTGACAGTGATTACGAATGATATTCTAATAAACAGATATGTACTTACAAAACCACCGAAAAAAGTGTTTCGCGGGGCAGAACCAGACGACGCAGAATAAAGGCAAAACGATCCAATTGGCCCGTTTTCGAGTCTTCATGATTTCGCGCTTACAACATATCTGTTTAATAGAATATCATTGGTGATTATCTAATGTAGGTATGATTAATTATGGAGTAAAGAGTAACCAAATAATAATTTAAAATTTTTTGTTCTTTTAATTTCTTGCAGCTTTAGTATACTAAGACATATGGGTATATAAATTCAGGGAAATTAATTTTGTAGTAAAATTACTACCATTCTACCAACTTAAATTTTCCATATCACACCTGTCATTCCTTGACAGTTGTATATAATAACATATAATTTTATTTATTTTCAGGCTCATAAATGAGCTCAGTTTGTGTTAGTAAATAGAACCTTAAAACTATGTAAGTTACACCTCACTTATAATACCTACACGGCGTTAATTTGACATGACATGATATATTTCTATCTACACAAACAAATTAATATACGTATACATCTGTGCAGACAGAAACCTACATGAACACAAGATGGACGATCCATTACGAGGTCTGTACCTTTCCATGTTCATTCCGCCATCAAGCATTAGGCACTATGCCAACTGTAACACATGGACCAAAGGCCTCAGTCTGCCTGTACCTACCTACTTACATAGATACGGTTCCATAAAGCCAGGGCCCATTAAGTTTCCAGCATTATACAACCTTAGTTTTTGTTTATGCTTCGAATAACTGTTACTACGGGTCCTGACATCGCGAAAAAAAATGTGTTAGGAATTTCTCAGCAGCAGCCACGGAGACTGGATTTGCGCCTGGTTGATGGCAATAAGCTCGCCCCCAATTACATGAGACTTGAAAACATAAATGGCATAATTGTGGGAGTACTATTACGTTCACCTCTGCCTAACCCTCCAGGGTCACAGGCGTGAGAGGCGGTCATGTTGTTTTATACATAATATGTCGTAGCTGAAATTCATGATGAACATTTTTTTTAAATCGAACATTTACATATGTTGAAAATGCTACTTTTGAATGATTAATTCGCTTGTCATGCAGAATAAATAATTGTATTGTTGAGAATTTCGTTTTCTATTTTATTCACAAAAACAACGTAGGTAGAGTAGGTACGAACTTGTAATGACTTATCCAAATTGCAAAAACCTTTTTACAAACATCAACCAGAAAAAATATTCATTATGATTTACATGACTATTTTTCCTCTCAGCCCTCCAGCTAGTTACTTTATCCTGTTTTTCCTCCTCAATTATGCTACAGTATCATGTTTTGTGTTTTTAATAGGTAGATATATAAACTTGAGCAGTTTTCATTAAACCAGTTTTGGTATTTACGAAACGGAAGGATGAAAATTACGTTCACAAGGATCGATGCCGGAAAGTTCATTGTTACCCCGGACAGGTATATAATATAACCGGTTACCATCAATCAAAACAAAGACTCAGAGTGCGAAAATCAATTCAGCTGTATTAGCATTTCGACAACGGGAGAAGATTAAGAATTTCAGCGTAAACGAAAAACGAAGCAATTACCGATCCGCGCCGAGAACAAACTTTGTTTAACTTGAAAGGAATTAATATTCATTAAAAAATCTTTCTCGGCATCATTCTGTTGAAACTTTGTAATCAGGCTGTCAGGTTCCGTGAGGCGAGCGGGAACCCGGAGCACCCACCGCGCCTCGTCAGCGAATTTAAGACTTTACCGACTGCAACCCGATTTTTTCAGCTCTCCTATTCCAACAATCTGCTTTAACTTTTGAGCATTGAACTCTCATATCCGTCAATTTTAAATTGGAGTAGCTGCTCCAGACATTTTACTGGGAATTTTAATTACAATAGTAATTTAGAATTCGAACGAGTGATTGCGTATAATATTTCAGTGAACTAAAAGCAAAGCGTTGGCCCGACCGTAATTTGAAACTTTCCGAGCGGGACCGATCATTTGTCGGAAAATTTCGGAACACATCCTCCCGACCTCACGTTTTAGCTGTATTTTCCTACACCTACGCTCTATGAATTGCTATATTTTGTATGTGTAAATAACATTAGATCAAATAGATAATTTTCGCTACGTGGCCGTTCGAGCGTGCTTTGTGATAAACAACGTTTCGTAGTTAATTTTAGTTTCAAGTTGATAAAACGTCACGAGCAGCGGTCAAGTTATGATTGTCTACCAACTCGTAATGTTAATTATGTGGCATTTTAATCGTGACAGACGGTTTAATCGTCTACTTTTAACGCAAAATTCAGCTTACGTATTCTGAGTAAATCCCTCAGGTATACAAATAGATTATGTATAACCAACGCTCTGATTTCCAGCATTGAACAGCGCGTTCCTTTCAATTTGGCAATGTGCTTACAAAAGGGAATGGTAGACCGTTATTCCCTTTTGTAATGGTATCAATCTATAAAAGACAAAAGCAAGGCAGCCGCCGTTTCACAATAAATTAAATTGTCGATACCAAACGTAAGTAATGATGATGCTTCGATTTACGCACCGTTTGCCACACAATTTCTTTTTAGCCATCTGTCCCGAACGATGACAACGTTTATCAAATTGATTTATCACAGTAGGTACACTCATATCAATTTAGTTCTGATCATGCTTCATTATTTTTCAATTTATTAGACTCAGTCAGACAAGTCTGACATAGAACTCATACGAGTATAATAAATAATATCACACAAATCTCATTCCTCTCTATCATTAAATAAATCATGTCTCGGTAAAAGTAATTCGTTTCGAGTACTCAAACGTTTATTTCTATCGGAATTCTCATTACGAAACCTCAAAGCTGGCACGTGTACGGTACACAACACAAGGTACTGTGCCGTTTTCCAATGAAATCTTGTAAAATAGAAACATAACATGAAATAGCTGGTGAAGGCTAATACGTATTTTCCGTCGCCGACCCTAAGCATGAAAAATTGTCGGGACGGAACGCGAAATAACTTTTTATATTATAGGTACTAAGCCTAGAAGGGTTGAAACATCGACGGTCGGATTCGCAAACAGTACATAAAGATCCCGGCGATCTCACGTATTTTTTGGGATGAAGCCGTGAAGGGACGTCCCCGACCCTGCCGTCCGAATTTACCTAGTACGCGCCACAGACTTCCCACTCGCGCCATCCGCATTATTAAGTGATTCCGCTGAAACAAATCCATCCGGTTTATTTTTTAAATGTTCCCATTGAAATACATTTTTCCATTTCTGTGACAGCTTATTTGTGAAAGTTTAATTATACGAGCAAAGTATACGCCTCGGGTTGTTTTCAATATTTTCAGCCGAAAATAAAACGTTTTTAACAAAGAGCTGTCTTTCCTTTTTCATTTTTTACTGTCATCTCCAGTTTTTTTTTTAAGTGAGTAATGATGTCTTGCTGTCGTATAAATCTACAAGGAATGCAAATGTCTAAAGACGCAGGGATGTTTACAGATTTACTCGATATTTCTTTATCGTTTATTCGTCGTCACTTGATTTGATTTACGATCAATCTTGTATTAAAACCGAAGGCCATTAAGGGGTCGATTGGAATATGTAGACGAATTCTTGACCTTTTACTTGTTTTTGTGTTTGATCTTTTTACTTTGTACAAAAGGCCACCTTTAACAAATAAACCTTGAATTTACGCCTACACAGCGTAATGAAGATTTTCTCGCAAACAATGTCTCATTTCTTTTATTTCATTACATTACAGAAAAAGTACAATAACAAACAAACGCAGGGCAACAAAAAACGCATACTGTGAGCTCCAATAACAACGAGGAAACACAAAACATTCCTCAAAAAGTTATATTACTTATACAAGAAGAACATCTGTTTTCTTTCATCTCTGCAAATTGAACGTAACATTACACACGTCTCATTAATCATAATTTACGAAAGTAACACTAAATAAATGAAAATATACAGTCAACAATGTTCACACAGGAATTTAACACGGTAACCAGATATTAGAAGAACTGTAGGACGGTACAAGTTACTAAGTATGTACGAATTGTCAAGACGGCAAGAAGGCCCCTAAAGGCAAGAGAGAAACTCAGCATAGGACATATCAGTACCCTTCCCCCAGGCAAACAACGCATTCACATCAGTCAAATCGCAGACAAGTCACAGGGGTTGCCTTTTACTGTACTATTCACTTGTACGCCAGTACAGTAACTTTTGAATAGAATCTTTCAGAGATCTTGATTGAGTCAAAATGGGTTAGTACATTCCCTTGTCTGGGACTATCTTAGGTTTAACGTCAGGGCTTTATTCCAAGATTTACGAGCGAGGTTATGACCGAGGATCAAGTGTAATCTTTTCTGAGCTATCTGTTATCATCACGGAGTACGGAGACGCCGGCGGATGCTTCTAGAGGCGACATCAACACTTTCCATACAGATCGAGCGCGTCACCGTTTACTCACAATATGACACTAATGACTTATAGAAAGAAATTGACGTTGTTGAAGACGGTCAATGCACCTTTGGCTCCAAGAATTTTATGATTAGATGCTATACCAGCTTTGTTTATCACCATCCTTGCTGCATTCACTCAACGTTCATGTCACCAAATGATAATCTAAGCTTACCGTACAGTAAATTATCATGCAGCTTACACACTTTGATTAGGTGTAATTATACACATTGGTAATTAGTATTGGCATTAGCGTCGATTAGAGACTTCATGTAATTCGATTTACAGATTAATAGGCGCGTTTTAGAGCCTATGATTATATGTATTATTATGCGATTAACTGTTAGAACTGCAACCTATAGTTTAGAAATTTAAACTAGGCTGAACGTCAAACCCATTACCCTGTAACCACTGAAAGCAATTTGCTCTTAAAAGGGGTCTAAAAACCTGTCAGTGTATTTTTTTACGGAAAAAATATGAATAGTGGCGCTGGCCTGGCATTATATTAATTAGCAGCTAATGGCGAGTATGTAATATTCCTAGACAGCCTCTCGTCCCGTAGATATGAGAATTAATTTAGTTTGTTGATGTTACTTTGAGTTTTTTGACGAAAAATCATGGATATGTGCATTCTTCCCATTTTGACATATGGAAATCAGACTTGGTCTTTGACAAACATTCGAAAGTCCAAGCTCAAAGTTTGCCAACGTGCAATGGAGCGCAGTATCCTAGGCGCCAAACTTATCGGTAAGTTTACATACCATGTACGCAACACCACACTGCACTCCTAGACACAAATCACAGACGTTGCTAAAAAAGCCGCTAAGCTAAAATAATCACGATGTGGTGTCCTGACACAGCCAGAAGGCGACGCGGTAGACCTCGCAGGAGATGGCGGGACGAGCTGGACAAAACCAACGATCAGTGGTCTATATTGGCCCTGGATCGAAGAATTTGGAAGTCATGGGGAGAGGCCTTTGTCCAGCAGTGCGATGACACAGGGTAACAGTAGTAGTAGATGTAACTTTAGTTACTTACCGTCAGATACCTATTTACGGGCCAATGAGTAGGAAAAAGGTCAACATCAGCTTTGTATTACGATTAGTGTATCTTTCGCTATAAAAATCTATTACGGGAATAGATTTTTCTTCTTTTCTCAGAACGATAAGAAAAGTTTGTGCCGAGGCTATAACATTCCTCAACCTTCTTAGTAAGGTATTTGGTTTCGAGTGGAGCGGAGAGGAGATGAGCAAAATTCGACCAATCACCGGAGAGATGAGGTAAACGATGTTTGAATTCAACCATTGTGATTGGTTGTTTTCCGCACATGTCCACCCTGCTTCGCTCATCATTCTGAGCATAAACAAACCACAAAGAAATTTTCCTCGATTCCATGAAAAACCGATGAAAAATATCTGTGCCCCTACCACAGTAAAAAGATAACCAGTTGGTTGGCTTAAAAGAAACGCCCGAAACGCTGACGTAATTAACGGAGCGCCCCTTCCCCTGCCTGTAAGGATACTTCAAGGTGCGTACAGACTGACGAGTCGCGCGAGCCACGTCATGTTCTTAACGATAAACCACACAGTACACCCGATAGTAGCAACCCTAGCCCTGATCGACAGTAGGCTTTGAATTCAAGGCCACGTCCGAGTCACACTACTGCTTATCTTTTTACTGTGCTCATAACACATGGAAATTTTCTCAGAATGATGTAATAATACGTGGTAACCGGTTTTGCGTCAGTGTCCCTTCCACCCACCTACCTACTCCTAATCATCATCATCTTCATCATCATTTCAGCCGAAAGACGTCCACTGCTGGACATAGGCCTCCCTCAAGTATCGCCACATTGACCGGTCCCGTGTGACTCGCATCCAGCGGATTCCCGCAACCTTCACCAGGTCACCGCTCCACCTAGTGGGAGGCCTTCCAACGCAACGTCTTCCGGTTCGCGGTCGCCACTCCAAAACTTTTCGTTCCCATCGGCCATCCATTCTGCGAGCAATGTGCCCTGCCCACTGCCACTTTAGTTACTCCTAATAACAATTTTAATTAAACTGATGCTAAGATTTTCAGATGTTTTGCAGGTATTATTTTGATACTCGATATTAACTTAACTTTACCTCTATAATATCGAATAGAAGCCACCCACGTTCAATTACGAGCAATGATCGTGTTTTACTGAAGTAAATATAATAAACTCAATACTGAAGAAGTAGAAGTGCTTTTATTTAGCTCGAAATATCCGGTTCTTATGTATTTTATCAATAAAACACTACCTTTTGGCCACGTCGTCGCCGTTGTGATTTCTGACCTCCGCGAAATGTCGCACAAGAATGCAATAATGGGACAAAAAGTACCCAATGTCCTGTGAGCCAAATGACATCAAAAGACGTCGGCGATAAAGGCGTCAAGACGTAACAGGCAGATTGAGAGAGTTTATTTTGCACTTGTAATATGAGTATAGATATTTTGTAACAATCTGTGCCGACGAGGTAGTTGGATAACCTAATCATTACGAACAGAGATCAAATCAAAGTTCAGGATACAATATGATAAAATATAATAATTTATTGAATAAACATGAGACATGGTGCATGGGGAAAATTACTGTGAATAAATCATAAATCAAAACCCAATCGTAAATCAAGACCCGTACTTGCACATTATCTCAGATTTGTGTATAGTTTCATGCCGCTATAAGCCTCGTTTACACGGTCCCCGGTACTGAAATATTTTCAAAACATACTAGCTTACTCGACTCGCTCGCGAACTTATTCAAACAAGTGAACGTCTGGAATGCGTACACGTGGAGCAGTAAGTTGTCCACGGATGTTCGTAGCCTCAGGGGACAGATTACTTCAGCGAAACACGCAGGGAACCGCGACAGAGTTCGGCAGGGGAATTTGTTTCGATAAACACCACTAATGTGGAAGGAAATGGTATTGCGGTGAGCCCAAAATAGAGTTCACTTCCGACGCCATAAATACTTTGTCATTTAACAAGTTATTATATGAAATTGTGTTAGAATAGGTCACGCGAGTTTGGTACAATTATTATTTATACACCTACAACTTACGTGCATTCAAGGAAATTGTTTTGTCGAATTGACACGCTGCGCCAATTTGCCGTGTTTTGTAACTGTCAAAGGATGATATTTTCTTTTGAATTTATGGACAATTTAAGTTGGTTCTCCATTTGTTAAGGAATGAACTTCCCTGCCTGTTGTTATACTATGGCTATCCACTTTTGCTAAGTTAAAGCCACTTCTGCTTCCTCAATTATCTTGTGTGTTGCAGCTCGCTAGATTAGTATGAATCCAGAGAACACATACGATACACACGCCAAAATACCAAAATTACTGCTCTTGCCCATAACCCCATTTATTTGAGTCAGTGCAACATGTCTTGTTCTTTCATACTTCTCTGTAAGTCGTCGTCTTACCAGTCACGCACTTATTATTATTATAAGCCTATATTGTACCACTGCAGTGCAAAGGCCTCCCTTCCCTCCTTCCACATTTCGCGATCTAGTGCGATTGTTGTACGTTGTATGTATTAGGCATTGATAAATTCGATCCATTCATTAATTAATACTCGCAAGGCTGTCGCACGGTTAAAGTTCTATAATTAGCTTCTTTTCAGGGCTTCAGGTACGCTTGTCATTGAACTTAAATGTTAATTTATTGATGAGAAGGTAATGCCCGTAATTTATTTCGTTATACTAAATTGATTCGAGTGTGTTCTCGCTTTTCCTTAAGGTAGAAACGACTACAAGCCTTAAATGAATCACTTGATACAAATGGAGGAAATATTTCTGTTTTTTGTAACTGGTTCTGAGAAACTTTTGCTAGTAAATTTTTATCATCTTTAAAATCGAATGGCGCCGGCATTTGCTAGCTGACTAAATTGCCGAAACAAATCCTGAGACCACTATCCTAACTAACCTACTGTCTTAACACACATAATTCAAGCCAATAACGAAGCAGCCTGTAAGTCCCCAGCCGTACCCGATCGGGTACGGTGCATTGTTATTTTAATTGTGTCTGTAATTGCGGGTATCGAAGAGCCACACGAAATACACAAAATCAATTTGTGTTTCATAGCCCAGATGCGCCACAACGATAATTTGTTGATATTTTGATATTAGGAATTATGCATATTAATGCTAATCACACGCATCGGTAGCCGAATGGACGCCATATTTAATGATAAATAATTATCGTGTATAAATGAGATACATTTGAATAATATTCTCATTATCTTCGTGATGCTTATGTGTGTTTAAATCTGAGCTAAACGTGAGTGGATTAGAACAGGTTTGCAATTAATTATTGTGATCCGTCTGTAGTGGTTATAGGTTGTCGTGGGATGGGCATGTGATGCGGAGGAATGAGGAAAATGTCGTGAGGAAAGTTTTGAGTATAAATGTGGATGGGTTTAAGGCGCTGTCATCACCAAAATCGCGCACACTGTCTATTTGTAAGGGAGTAAATGAGACGTCACTATTACTGGGCGGCCAGGTTTTAGAAGAAAATAAATAAAAATAATAAATAAAAGCAACAGTTCCCTTTATTATTATATATTACATCACTGTTATTGATATTATCAAGATTTGTTTATAAATAATATAGTTACAATTGCTACAATTTAAATTTAAATGGTTATTTTATGTATTTTTTTTTATCGAGAAAATTTACCGAAAACGTGTTTTGAACACAATGGTCCACCCATAAATTTATTTATTTATTTATAAAAACTTTATGCACAAGCAAAAAAAACTGTACAAAAGCGGACTTAATGCCTTGGGCATTTTCTACCAGTCTACCTTAGGGTGATGCAGAGATAATACAAAGTAGGTGCAATAACAGAAAAAAAGACTAGAAAATATATATAGCTAAAACTTATAAGAATAAATACATATATACATACATATAACAAAATATATAAAGTTAAGAGAGATAAACAAGAAAAACTATAACAACTTAGTTTTGAGACAAATCTGCCAACTTCTTGTGAATATGCTCTCGAGCCTTCACTCTGAAAGTGAAACGACTAGTCAACGTCCTAATACTCTGGGGGAGCGCATTCCACAGGAAGACCGCCGCGATAAATATGATCAAGATTAACATATATTTTTTTAGCTGCTCTAAAATGTATACATTTGGCTAAAAAACTATTTTGTGAAGCCTATTTTGTAAGTAGAGCGCCTTAAGGTAGACCAAAGAAACGATGGATGGACTGTGTTAAGAATGATTTGGCAAGAAAAGAAGTGTCTGATGAGATCACGAGTAATAGAGAAGTATGGAGAAAGAAGAAATACTGCAACGACCACAAATGAACTTGGATATGGGGCAGGGGAATGATGTCTGCAGTAGGAAGTTGCTTTTCTCCCGCACACGGTTTCCAAAAACATTTAAGGAGAAGCCCTTTTTAAAAATACTGGCCGTCATTTCTGAAGACGAATAGGCATTATGAAGGGTGTAAAAAACCTCTTAACAAAGCCGAAAGGCACTTGTTTTCCTCGTCATTGCGATCATTTTTTTGTTCTACACCATACCTGGGAACCTTCTAGTTACGGAGATATTGGGGGTCAAAGTTCCAACATGTTGACAAGTTATTTTTTTTGTAATACAAGTTCTTAATGTAAGGTTTTTACTTTAAACACCTCCACGACCCCCGTAGGTACTATTCATTCCATCCATCAGCACAATGTTTTGAGTGCGTTACATTTAGTTCTACCACAAAACATGATTTTTCACCCAAAAAAAAGTCGTTTCCCACCAGTAATTTTTGCGTAAAGTTACTTAGTTTGGTTGACGGCTTCGTGATGAGGTGGATTACACCCTGTATGCATATATACGTACTGTATATCATATCAAATTTACATAAATCATAATTTTTCTGTTGGCTTTGGTGTATTCGGGTTATCAAACTTTATTAAGGAACCTCTAGAATACCTTAAGCTTGTGGAGTAAAATTATATTTGAGTGGCACATTTCGGAGGGAATGTTTAAAATAAAATAAAAAATATAGTAAAATTTATTTTCAGACTACAGTCCATAGATTTGTAAGTATTTTAGTGTTAGTAACAATGGTGCTTAAGTAATTAAGTTAGTATTATTGGTGTTTACAACTTAATTATTTATTTAGATCTATGACTGTTCCCACCCAGTGTATCTGGAAGGGGCAGTCCGGTCTGACAGCAAACACAAAACAAATATGGTCACAACAACAATATTAAAAATAGTCACATCGATGTCGGTATATATTTTTTTTTAAACACTTTTCCCGGCCTGTTAGTGTAAGTGCTTAAATCCATTGAACTCCACTATGGATTCTAATGCGCTTTTCACCACGAATTAGAGAACCGATAGGTCGCCGAACAGAAAAATCACATTTGTCAGCAATTTAATGTTTTGTTATCATGCCACCGAATCAGTGGTAGGTACTTTGTAGTGTAAAATTTTACAACATGTGGTTGGTTTGACACATAATTGTATCAGTATTTTTATGTTCTTCTTCTTCTTCTTACATGACTTCTTCTTCAATGACAATTCGAATTGAGTTCGCCCATTTGGCGACAAGATTTGGCACTTTCAGTAGCGTCCTTCAGCTCCTGATATGCAAACATCAGGACAGGCAGGACACGAATTTATTAAGTTGACGCTGCAGTTGCAATTGTCATTTGACTGTCAGTAGTTGGACGAACACTTTCAACATCAATTTTGGTTTCGGGATTCCTTTGCCTTTTTAGTTTATTGACATAAAATTCATACCACACTTCTCGGTTTCTCTTTACAACAAAGAAATAGACGTACATTAGTAGTGGGATTAGTACTAAGCGTATTACATGATTTACAAAAAATACATTAGTGATGGTGAAAATCTTAAGGAGTTCAACATGAAACATTAAGATGTCACTCAATATGAATATTAGAGTGGCGAAAAACAAGCGATGCCATTTGCTGGTTACTGTTACATCTGGGCTCGCGTTGGAATGACGGAAAAGTAAACTAACAACTACAATATAAAGTAAACTGTTAAAAATTAGAGGTAAAACAAATGCATAAAAAAAAACATCACTGGAATCAGAGTAAATAGTTAAAATTCCACTAGTAGCACACATATAAAAGACGCTAAACAAGAAAGGCACAATCCAAGCAAAGAGGATACCTTTTATATATCTCTTTTGGATTCGTCCATTTAAAACTTTAACATTGTCTGCGTAAAAAATGTGGCAAATAATTATCAACCAATAAGTCTTCACTGTTTCTATGTATAAGAATAGAAAATAATTAAGTACCAGAAACTGCTGATACGCCGCAGTTTCACTTACTAAGCGGTTTTTTATTACATAACCAGAGAACACAGCTATAAGAACATATATGAGGTTTGCCAAAATTGCGTTGAGAAACACAAAGTTATTGTAATTCCTAAACTTTTTTAAGACACACCATGATATGAGGCCGTATATTAACGTAACTGTTGCCATTGCGCACGAAGTGTATACTAATATAGTGAACACGTCCAATGGTTGCCCCTCAGCGTCACTACTCTCTGCAGAAGGACGCGCTTGTGTGTCGTTGTCAGCCATGGTGGACGTCACTTGTAGTTCCGATTAATTCACTTTAAGATGACGAAAAAGTATTTATGTAAAACTTCACTTATAGCACTGCCCTGTCACCGGGGATCTCACAATATAGATTCAACTAACTTTAACTCAATAATCAATGCTCCTAAGAATGTTGCTTCCATAACTGTCGACGAACTAATAGTCATTATTTGAAGAAACGCTTCGAAACATTATGTTATTATTAGAATATTAACGGAATCCAAAAAAACAAACTCGTTTTGAAGGCTAGAGTGCCATCAAAACTTGTTTTTTTTTTATCAACTTAAATACGAAACCTGGGTACTGTGTCCGGTTCCTATCACTGACAAGCCTGTTAAATACACCTTGATCTTTACAACGTTACTATAAGCTTGTGTTGATGGCTCGTAGATCAGATACGTACGGACAAGTGAAACGATTGCTGGTTGGCAATGCACTGATTTAATGTTAGATGACGCCATGCATTGCGTGCATCGGGGCAGTGCGCGGGGACCGGCGCATTACGCGCATTCATAACAGGTTGCTAAGACCCAGCGCACACCGCTGGAGGTGCGGCGGAGCGCATACGGTCAACATAAGAATAAATTCGCACGCGGTGCTCGGAGCGCCTTCAAGCTGCTCCAGTCCCCGCCGTGCTGCTCTGCGCTCCGTCGCGCTCTGACGCGCTCTGTCGCGAGTTGTCTGTACAAAGTATCGAACAGCAGTGGCGCCGCTGGGCGTATCTCCGCTCGAGGGCTCTCAGCGCTACTCGGGGCCCGCAGATCCGCCCGCACGTTTTAAGGAAATGCGCTCCGCCGCGCCTCCAGCGGTGTGCGCTGAGCCTAATGGGTTGCCGGTTGTTGTAGCGACCCTGACTGTTTCACACTAATACAATTTGAGGAAAAGTCAGAATATCAAGTTTCTGTTACCTCCTGGATGCCAGCGTCATACCTATATTACATTAAGATTTAAACGTCATTTTAATACCATTTTTGCAGCCCAAGCATCTATCTCTCGCGTGATTATAGTCAGGAATGACGCACAGTGCGCGGTTTTGACGCACTACAACAAAATTAACGGAGCTTAATTTTATTGTAGTGTGCTCGTGAACCTGGAATAAATATGACTTTTCAATAGGAATTGGGTATAGGTATATAGATGAAACGATGATTAATACTTTGTTTAGATATTAATTAGTATTTTTTACACGACTGCCCAAAAAAAGGAGTGTTTACAATAATGTATTGTTGCACGTCAAGTATTTGTTTTATTTGGAACTTTCTTTCGAGACATAAAACTTCTTTGACAGTCTTAATTATTAGTCGTAAAACTGTAAAACACCAATCTACTTTACCACTTTATTTTTTGTAAGTAAGTACTTGTATACGGCCATTTCGCCAAGTTTTCCAAAACTCATGAAATAAAATGAAAAGAACTCAAAAATTACCAACCGCCTCAATTTGACAACGAAATGCATTCCATTTTCATTAATTCTGTTCTGTTACAGCCACATTAACGCGGTCCGCAGCAACGCTACAATGGTGTGTAAATGGCCTACTAAAACTTACTAAGTACGTCACATTGGTAACATTATATGATGTCATTTAACCTAACACAGTGTATGTATACGTTAGCTATCGGATGTTTTCTCGCTCAAGAAACGTACAGGAGTACTCTCGTTTGTCTAGAGCTAACAAGAAGAGTAATATTAGGAACGTATTCAATAAAAGCCTCTAGAAGCATAAACCTATAATCAGCCTATAATTTTTCCACTGCTGGGACACAGACCTCTTTAATACAGGGAATGGTCTACAATCCACCACGCGGGCCCAGTGCGTGTTGGAAAGAAAGTCTCTATTGTATATTGAATAACCATGAAATTAAGTGTTTATCTCCTTTAAATACAATGTGCCAATAGAAAACGCGTTGTATCGACCCCACGCAAATATAATGGTATAAGGATAGGAAGATGATGTCCAAGATACTTTTTAAATACCCTTTGAGGTTACAGTACTGCTCAGGCTGGCCTGGCAGGCGGAACACTCTGTTGGTGAGTCTCAGAGGTCTTCGAAATAAATTAGCGGACTGTAAATTTATAGGTAGGTTCGTATATTGCACAATAAGAACGCGCGCCTCTGGTCCGTGTCATATGTGTGAATGGTTTCGCTCTCCGGTCGCAGTGGCTCACGGTGCTACGTTTTGTCTCCAACATTCTCTAACGACCATTTTCTATAACTTACTTACGTATAACTGTTGGTTAATATCCCCACTTCCGTAGCCATCGGTGTTTATATAAACAAAGAATATCCTATCCGCGTCACCTACCTGTCACTTGATTCATAGCAAAATCAAAGAAAGCTTTTCTGTGACGTTTTCTTTCTAACCGGTCAGTAAGCAAAATGTCAAACAGACAGAGAAAGCAACCTACTGAAATCGGCTAGTAAGCCATGTGATAGGCAAATGGCCGTCTCCGCGAACTAGTATACTTTCGACCGCGATCGTGACAAATTATAGCAATTCCGTGTTGCTCAGGGGTTTTTTGTAAAAACCGAAGCATAAACCTAAACTTTGTTGATCATGGAATTACTTATCATATGTAAGTACAGGTATTTTACTATATTTGTCTTTAAAATCATAAAAACAACAAATCGTAAAATATTTGTTGATTGTACTATGTTGTTTGTTTTCAAATATCACAGCGACTGTACTATTTTTGCAATAAATACATTACTCCTTAACCACTACCTAAGTTTGTCGCTAAGTGACTGAACAAGCAATGTAAAAATCACAAAACGATATTTCATTAAGCGGATGAATCACGTAGTACGGCCGCTGCTTGTTGCGACGAGTTAATGATGTGCTTGCGCAGATCCACTAATGTAGGTCGTATATTATGCCTTACCTACTACTACTAACTACTGTTTCAATAGGCCATGACAGCCTAAACCAACGTAACCGGATATTTTATTGTTTTAATTTACTTCATAATATATTTTTTAGCTACATATTGTTTATTATAATATTATATTCTGGACATTATTTTTATTTAATTATTTTAAGGACCCCAAAACACACAGCACAGAACAACGATAGCGAGTGATGTTTTTGTGTGGGTAAGTTGTACGGTGCATGGTAAATACACGCTGTGTTTGATGTCATAAGGTTTATAATTGATTGTGTAGTACGTTTAGTTTTAAGAAATGCGGGTGTGTGCGCAACTGCGTATCTATTACTTTTTGTGAACTGCATGTGTAGTAGTTTCCGTGTGGTAGGGGCAAAGTGAAGACACAGGGTTCCGATACATTTTCGTCTTGCGGGCATATCTCATGGTCCTTCCTGAGGTTGAAATATATCTCCCTGCCAAATTTCATTACGATCCGGTCAGCCGTTTAGTCGTGAAAAGGTAGCAAACAGACAAACAAACAAACAAAGTTACTTTCGCATTTATATTATTAATAAGTATGGAAGTATGGCTATCATATCAAATTTACATAAATCATATTTTTTTCTGTTGGCTTTGGCGTAGTCGGGTAATCACACTTTATTAAGCAACCTCTAGAATACCATAAGCTTGTGCACTAAAATTATAATTGAGTGGCACATTTCGGAGGGAATGTTTAAAATAAAATAAAAAATATAGTAAAATTTATTTTCAGACTACAGTGCATAGATTTGTAAGTATTTTAGTGTTAGTAACAATGGTGCTTAAGTAATTAAGTTAGTATTATTGGTGTTTACAACTTAATTATTTATTTAGATCTATGACTGTCCCCACCCAGTGTCTCTGGAAGAGGCAGTCCGGTCTGATAGCAAACACAAAACAAATATGGTCTCAAAAACAATATTAAACATAGTCACATCCATGTCGATATATAGTTTATTTAAACACTTTTCCCGGCCTGTTAGTGTAAGTGCTTAGATCCATTGAACTCCGGATTCTAATGCGCTTTTCACCACGAATTAGAGAACCGAAAGGTCGCCGAACAGAAAAATCACATCTATCAGCATTTTAATGTTTTGTTATTATGCTACCGAATCAGTGGTAGGTACTTTGTAGTGAACAATCTTACAACACGTGGTTGGTTCGACACATTTATCAGTATTTTTAAGTTCTTCTTCTACTTACAATCAATGACAATTCGAATTGAGTTCGCCCATTTGGCGTCAAGATTTGGCACTTTCAGTAGCGTCCTTCAGCTCCTGATATGCAAACATAAGGACAGGCAGAACACGAATTTATTAAGTTGACGCTGTAGTTGCAATTGTCATTTGACTGTCAGTAGTTGGACGAACACTTTCAACATCAATTTTGGTTTCGGGATTAAGGAATCCCGAAACCAAAATTGATGTTGAAAGGCAAAGGTGCCTTTTTAGTTTATTGACATAAAATTCATACCACAATTCTCGGTTTCTCTTTACAACAAAGAAATAGACGTACATTATTAGTGGAATTAGTACTAGGCGTGTTAAATGATTTGCAAAAAACACATTAATGATGGTGAAAATCTTAGGGAGATCAACATGGAACATAAAGAGGTCACTCAATATAAATATTAAAGTGGCGATGTACAAGCGACGCCATTCTCTGATTACTGTTACATCTGGGCTCGCGTTGGAACGACGAAAAAGTAAACTAACAACTACAATATAAAGTAAACTGTTTATAATTAGAGGTAAAACAAATGCATAAAAAAATACATCACTGGCATTAGAGTTTATAGTTAAAATTCCACCAGTAGCACACATATAAAAGACGCTAAACAAGAAAGGCACAATCCAAGCAAAGAGTATACTTTTGGTATATCTCTTTTGGATTCGTCCATTTAAAACTTTAACAATGTCTGCGTAAAAAATGTGGCAAATAATTATCAACCAATAAGTCTTCACTGTTTCTATGTACAAGAATAGAAAATAATTAATTATTAGAAACTGCTGATACGCCGCATTTACATTTTCTAGGCGGTTTTTTATTACATAACCAGAAAACACAGCTATAAGAACATATAAGAGGTTTGCCAAAATTGCGTTGAGAAACACAAAGTTATTGTAATTCCTAAACTTTTTTAAGACATACCATGATATAAGTCCGTATAATAACGTAACTGTTGCCAGTGTACCCGAAGTGTATAATAATATAGTGAACAGGTCTAATGGTTGTCCATCAGCGTCACCACTCTCTGCAGAAGGACGCGCTTGTGTGTCGTTGTCAGCCATGGTGGACGTCACTCGTAAATCCGATTAATTTACTTTAAGATAACGAAAAAGTATTTAGGTATGTACAACTTCACTTATAGCACTGCCCTGTCACCGGGGATCTCACAATATAGATTGAAATAGCTCAATAATCAACGCTCATAAGAATGTTGCTTCCATAACTGTCGATGAACCAATATGTCGTTATTTGAAGAAACACTCCGAAACATTATGTTATTAGAATGTTATCGGAATCCAAAAAAAAAAACAAACTCGTTTTGATGGCTAGACATCAAAACTAGTTTTTATTTTTTATCAACATTAAAACGAAACTTGGGTTTTGTGTTCGGTTGCTATTACTGAAAAGCCTGTTAAATACACCTTGATCTTTACAACGTTACTATAAGCTTGTGTTGATGGGTCGAAGATATGTACGGACAACTGAAACGATTGCTGGTTGGCAATGCACTAATTTAATGTTAGATGACGCAATGCATTGCGTGCATCGGGGCGGTGCGCGGGCAGCGGCGCGGTACGCGCATACATAACAGGTTGCTAAGGCCCAGCGCACACCGCTGGAGGCGCGGCGGAGCGTAATTTAATTTAAACCTTAACTACCTTGACATACGGTCAATATAAGAATAAATTCGCACGCGGTGCTCGGAGCGCCTTCAAGCTACTACAAGAGCATGCGCGCGCCTGCTCCAGTCGCCGCCGTGCTGCTCTGCGCTCCGCCGCGCTGATCTGCGCTCCGCCGCGAGTTATCTGTACAAAGTATCGAACAGCACTAAAGAGGGCCCTTCCCGGCCCGCCTTTCGTCACGCGAGCATGGTCGAAAAGCTTGTTGTTTCATCCAGAGCCTCAGCGGTGTTATTCTTTCAACTCCCCTGTCTTATGTAGCCCCGAACCCGGTACTTGCCTCCCGCGTACCTCATACCGCCTCGCGAGGACATTGAACGAAAAATATTGTTCGAAAATTTATAAAACTTGTTCCAGGAAATACGTGTTTTTGAATTAGTCTTACAAGTATGTGAAATAAATATTTGTTATTTAGAATCTCCACTACATTTGCAAGGCTTCTATCAGGATGCTTTCTTTACTTTTACAATTTATAAGTACATTATGAACGGCCAAAGTTGAGGTAAAAGTTGTGCAAAACAGCAATTTTTGGAGGCTTATACTGAATTTGTTTCTACAAATTTTTATTTTCTGCTTCGATAGAAGCCTAGATATAGTCCACAAGATATTTATTAGTTCCAAAAATTCAAAGATACATGTCTAACAACGGCATAATCACGCACGAGCTATTGTCAAAATTCTCGCGAAAAGTATGGCGGGTTGGCCGCTCGAGGGCTCTCAGTGCCACTCGGGGCCCGCAGATCCGCCTGCACGTTTTAAGGAAATGCGCTCCGCCGCGCCTCCAGCGGGAGCTGAACTGAGTGATATGGATTTTTTTTTTCCCAGAACTGGTATAACTTGGCCTTTCATCCGGTCTCAGATTATCGTTGAGTTTTGGGACACCCTGTATAAGAAAACTTTAAAAATATATATATTAAAAGATCTTTCCTTACAAATATTAAAAAAAAAAAAAATAGATGGTATAAATACTAAACGAAAAAGTAAAAAAAAAAACAAACAAATATAATAAAAAAAAAAATGATAGTTCATATAAACAAAAATAAATTATTACGTATTATGTACAAATATTAGCCGAAAACATCATAATGAATCGCTTATGTTCTGCACTGTGGCGTAGGCCTTAGTAAACACGCAACAACTATTGAATTGCACCCTACCCTCATCGTCCAAAACTTTTGTGTTCTTTCTTGTTTCTTGTGTGTAACCTACCTTCTTCTGATTTGTTAATTTTGTACCTGTTATGCTAAAACGATGAATGAAAAGTAAAAGTATTATTGTAACGTAGTTTTCTTCTTCTTCTTCTTTGCGTGTCGATAAACTCAAATAATACCCGACCAGTATGTAGCCACTTGCACAGCTCTGTCATTGGCTTCGTTCAAATCCTGGAAGGTGCAGGTGGCTGTGCAGGATGGGCAAGAAAGGAGGTGGGGCATATCCTGCAGAGGGGCTCCACACTGACATCGTATTTGAGACGGGTCGATGATACCCCATTTGGCCAGAGTATTTCTACAGGGGCCAACCTGGGCCCGCAAACGGTTAAGAGATTTCCAGATTGGCCACTGCAGTTCCTGTATTTCAACGTAGTTTTAAGATGCATATTTGTTTTTGTTTTTATCTACGCTTACTGGCAGATAACATTGTAAACCTATTTATGTTTTTCCCTGTAAGTGAATTTGTAATTCTTTTGAGAAATAAATATCTTTAACTGTATAAATGCAAGTGGAGGTAACAATACCGCTCAGGCTGGCCTGGCAGGCGGAACACTCTCTAAGAGATTCGTTTGGTAGGTACTACCAATTTCACTGACGGTCCGCCACTTTTCACCCCTATGCAAGGACATAGGGGTAAAAATGTCGCTCAGTGGGTCGACCAACTTATCAACCTTATTACTAAGGAGTAATAAGGTTGAAAAGTTAGTCGACCATCAGTGAATAGGGTAGATGACAAAAAAAATCTAATTAGTCCGCCAGATAGATTTCCAAAAAATATTGGACACATATGTTTTTTTTCTTTTTTCACATAAACAAAAATTTAAGACAATACAGTGCGTCGAAAATTCGTGTGACCTCACATTTGAGTACATTTTTACCGGAAAGTGACGTCACAGTCACAAGCCCCCCACTCGTGATCTTTGACGCGTTTTATCTTCGTCAATTTTGATTTATTTGATTAAACAAAAAAAAACGTATCCAATATTTTTCGATAATCTAACTGACGGATTAAACTGAATAATTTTTTTTTTAGTCAGGAATCTTATTCAAATTCAAATTCAATTATTTATTGCTCAACACAGCACATTTTTTACATTTTTAGATGTCAAGTGAATGCGCAGTTCACTGTATTGTACCATTATAGATTTTATTTTATTTATTATTCATCCCCATTCGCTAGTACAAACCTAAGCATAACAGCCAGTACTCCCCCCTTACTTCCAATACCCCGTCGCCTTTGCGTACTCGCTCATGGCCGTGCGACAAAACTACCACACACTCGCCAACTATTTTCTACGAGTAGTAAGTAGCTAGGTATCTCTATTAGCTAATCGTGGGGCAGGGGGGGCAGGTGCCTCTGCCTTACATACGTGCTTAGCGTTTGTGTATCACTGAAGTTTCTTCTCGTTTGCTGAGATATAGAAGCTGTAAGTGCTAAAATACGAAGAGCTTGAGCTTATCTCCGAGAATAGCTTTTGTGGTGCGGCAAAGAGTTTGTAAACTGCACAGGTTACTGACCTCGTATGTGTGTACCTGAGAATGAAATTCTGGTTTAATTATTTTAAAGTTGACATTTCGGATGATTTATTATTGCTTGCAAAAGTTATTTTAAATTTAAAACACGGGAATTAACTCAAACTGAAACGCAAACTTTAAAAGTAAATAGATTTTATAAGCAAACCAAAATGGCGTAAAGCGTGAAAAACTGAACTTCGACTGAAAATTCTAGCGTTGATGATTTATCGATTGGTTGGTGTCGACAAACAAACGCTAGAATATATACTCGTATAATACACAGTAAGATCTTTTTTGGCCAAACAATTTGCTGCAAGCCGTCTGAGCAATTTTCCCGTTGACAGCGATGCGGATACATTTTATGACGCCCTATAATTATTTTACCCTTATGAAACTTGTACAAGTCTATTTCTAATTTATTAATAGTGTTCATAAAGTCCGTAGTCCGTTGATAGGTGACCACCATTGACCCGAAAGTCTGACAACCAGTCTTATCGAGAGGTATCGTAATACCTTGTACTAACTGGGTTGTGGAGGTCATGTCAGGTACTCCGCAGCATCCAGTTAGACTGGAAGCCGACCCAAACATAGGAAAAGGCTAGGCAGATGATGATGAAATAAGGTATGTAAGATTCATCCGACTTTCCTAAATCTTTCTCGAAGACTACACAAAAATATTAAAAAAACGCAAGCACGTCCTCAAAAGCAATCAGCTCCATCATTTATTAGCAAAAAAAAGCCGGTCGTATTGTCCGTAAAGCAATAAAGCGCTTATTGAAATCGCTGCAGGAAACCTGTTCTAATAGACGTCTTAACGGTCGAGGAATCAAGCGCACGTGAACTCAGGGAAACAAAACGAAGGAATCCTCTGCAAAGCGATCCGTACAAACTTTAGCTTCAATTAGATGAAGCCAAGGATGTGGAGCCAATGAGGATTGAAGAGGTGGGTGTCGTGGCGATAGGATAGTAAAGATAGATAGAAAGAATAAAGGGTTTAAAAAGACTTAACGAAGCCAAAACGCACTTGTTCTCCCCGTCATTGCAATTATTTGTTTGTTATACACCATACCTGGGAACCTGCTTGTTATGGAGATATTGGGGGTCAAAGTTCCAACTTTTAATGTAAGATTTTAAAGATGCAAGTTTTTAATGTAAGATTATTACTTTAAGCACCTTCATGACCCCCATACTATTCAATACATCTATCAGCACAATGTGTTGAGTGCGTTACATTGAGTTCTACTACAAGACACGATTTTTTACCCCAAAAAAAAGTCGTTTCCCAGCAATAATTTTTGTGTAAAGTCACTTAGTTTGATGTACAAAATGCTTGGATTGGTTTTACACCCTTTATAGGAAAACCAGAAGGCTTTAACTAGTGACTTGATAGGCAATAAGTGCTTATCGTACTATTTTAAAACCAATAAGTGCTTATCGTACTATTTTAAAACCAATAAGTGCTTATCGTACTATTTTAAAACCAATAAGTGCTTATCGTACTATTTTAAAACCAATAAGTGCTTATTTTACTATTTTAAAATCAATAAGCGCTTATCGTACTATTTCAAATCAGTGTCAGTTTTATCTAGCTTTTATTTTACTTTCGTTGGTCTAGTGGACGCTAGCACGACTGCTGAGCATGAGGTCCTAGATTCGATGCCTGGGTCAGGCAACGTGTTATTGGGTTTTTCCATCAGGAATTTCTCAGTATTAGCCACAGAGTCTGGATTTGCGCTCGGTTGATGGCAATAGGCTCGCCCCCTATTACATGGGACTTTTACATAACTGGCATTATTTTATGTATACATCAGTGTCCGTTTTAGTACTTTTTATTTTACACTCTTCTGTTTTCCTAAACTTTTCCTCCCTTATTGCCTTGAAAAAAGATTTAATCAATACGAAAAAGAGTTTATTTTTCCGTTCAACTTATAATTGGGTTATTCAACTGATCTATTTTCTTATAATTATCTCAATTAAAGAATTTTCGTCTGTTAAAGCAACATAAACAAAATATTTGTGCTTTTCCGTCGTTACTTCAACGATACTCAAGGAAAATCAACACACAAAACATCAACAAAGCCAACCTATCTATATCTATTTATCTAGCTGTATATCTGTGTATCTAAGCTCCTAAATAGCTGTAACGGTTCCCGTCTAATATACGGAGGAGTGTGGTCCCGAATTCGCCCGAAGGCGCAAAACAATAACATTTACTATAGATCAGATGGTATCTCAAAGGACGTTGTGTTATTCGATGGCACCCAGAGCCAAGATAACACTGTTTTAGATTATACAAGCTAATTACAACTTAATTGCGAACAGTAGAAAGTTACTATTCGGGTATCGTCAAATAAATTACTGTTTATTCTGTAGTTACGTTGTTTGAGCATAGTTCTAGGCATGGAAAGTAAATTAGGATTAGGTCAAAGGCTAGATAGGGTGATGTAGCCAGAATCTAATTCTAAAAAACTTATTCTAAACACAACATAACACCATTATCTGCCTAGCCTTTTCCCAACTATTTTGGGGTCGGCTTCCAGTCTAACCGGATGCAGCTGAATTCCAGTATTTTACATGAAGCGACTGACTATCTGAACTCCACAACCCAGTTAGTACTGGGTAATACGATACCCCTTGGTATGACTGGTTGTCAGACTTTTTGGGACACTGACCACCTGTAACGACTGTCAAAGATCTACAAATAACAGCCGGGACCACCGGCACTCTAAACACAACATAACAACACAAGTTGGCAAACTTGACCCATAATTAATTTGCTGTCATCATCTACGTATATGTATTTTAATCTCTCTTGACTCTGTATATCTTGTTTGTATGTACTGTTTTAGACTTTCACGGTTTTTTACTTCACTTAAAGTACTTACGGGATAATATCCGAGATTTTCTTTTGTTTTTGTTTATTATCCCGTAGGTACTATAAGTGTAAATATGTATTTATTGTTATTTTTTTTTTCTTGGAAATTTTCTGTACTTACACCTACTGTTTTGTCTCTGCATCAACCTAAGGAGCCGCCTCCACGAGCGAGAAAATTGCGGCGATATTATCGTCCTTGCCACGTTTTTCTATATACTCTCTTTTGGGCCGTCTCTACGAGCGAGAGAATCGCGGCGATATTTTCGTACAGAAATACGTTAAATCGCCGCGATTCTCTCGCTCGTGGAGGCGGCCCCTAAGGTAGACTGGTAGAAAATGCCTAAGGCATTAAGTCCGCCTTTGTACATTATGTGCATAAAGTTTTAATAAATAAATAAACAATCCCTGAAAAGTTGAAGGTACAGTTAAGTCTCATCTAAGTGAAGATCTCAATATAGTCTTATTCTTCAGAGCTTTATTCTTATTAAGCTCATGTTTGGTGCCCTGAAACAGTGACACGGGGTCGCTGCAGACTACGAACGAGATAGCGGGACTAACTAGATGTCTTCCTCGAGATTTGGACAAAAATATCACAGAATCGTGACCGTTGGAAGGAATGAAGGGAGGGTTTTGCCCAGCAGTGGGACAATTTAAAACATTTTATTTTGTTAACTGGCGAGTGAGAAACTCGCGAGTTCGCGCCAGTTGGCACCTTCCAATTTTAATTTAAGTTTTTATCGTTAACTCGCTCGACCTTGAAAATCTGTCGTAAAATACGACAGATGTACAGTCAGCTATAAATATGTACCCACTTTAAATGTATAAGATATTTTATACTTATATTTTACTTATATTATATACTTATATAAATATAGTAAAATAATTTTTATTTGACTGTACCGATAATTAAAATCAAAAGGTGCCGAGTCCGCGAGGCGCGCTCTCGCGAGTTTTACAGTCGCCAGTTGACGAATAAGACTGCATCGATATCGCATCAGTTTGTCTAAGCCCTCAGTAATTGTTTACAAGGTAAACACTTCTTACAAAAAAAAGGAAAGAGTGTAGGTACAAACTAGACTTAAAGACAATTTATTCCCCACAAAACCCCATTCTTTTCTCCTACACCACCATAGTTAACATTAACGAGGCACATTTATATTTTATCGTCTCAGCGCCCTCTATCGTCAAAGTTCGCTCGGCATTCACTCTGAGATTTATGACTGAGAGTAAACGCTGGAGATCGTAAGACACCGATTGGTTTCTTTTATAGTACTTAGATTTCGATCTCAGGGCCTTGGAGTTCATTGGTGTTGTTTAATTTAGTTTGAATGAAGATATAATGTTTTCGTATTTTATTTTATGTTTTGAGAATTTGTGACGAAAACCTTATTATTTTCTTACTTTTCAATATCATCATCATCTGCCTAGCCTTTTTCCCAAAAACGTTATAAATGGCTTTCAATCTAACCGGATGCAACGTAATACCAGTATTTTACATGGAGCGACTGCCTATCTGATCTCCACAACCCAGTTAGTACTGAGTAATAAGACACCCTTGGTAAGACTGACTTTATTTCTCTTTCGAGAATTGGTGATGTCAACCAAAACCAGATACTCCCTTGTTATTATAGTATAAATGATTTTCTAAGTGACATTACATGACATTGTTTATTTTTCTTAATTTTTAATTAATTTTTGTGACATTTTATGATTAATTTATTTTATATTATAATGACCTTACCAATTTTTATTGCATTTTGACATTGTTTATTTTCTCTTTTATTGTTACTTAATTTTTATGACATTATATGACTAATTTATTATACTGACTGATCAATGTTTATAACTGACTATTATGTATTTGGATTGTGCCTTTAGTAATTTAGTTTTTATTTTATAATTTATTTTATTTTGTAACTTTTATAAATTTGTACGCCTTACTGGTGAAACTTGTACGTACAAAACATTAATATTGTGTCATCTATACGCATGTACAAATAATATTATCTTTATATTTAGTACAGATTTCACAAAGCGCTGTTACTCCACCAGTACATAGATATGTGTTATATACCTATGTATAAGCCGCCATTCACCACACTTTCAACTGTTTCCACTGAGTCAGCAGTTTTTGCCCCTGTTCCCAACTAGGTCTATGCTTGGCACACTTTTTGTCATCTGAAATTCGTTTGAAACTTAATTAGTTTAGTTAAGCTTGCTGAAGGTTGAATTTGACATGTCTTTTGAAATTTATATTACGTTTATTATTTATTTGTAAATACAGTACTGTCAAATTATTGATTAATTATCTTAATTTATCATCGACATGTCTTTTTGTAGTTTCTCTAATATTTTTGTATTCACAAAGCTATCCAGTTATATATAACATTCTGGATGTGACTTTACCATTCCACTTGTAGGTATCTGATTTTTTTTAAATAACGGTCACCTTGACCTGACTGCTTCGTTTTTCTAGTAAGCGCGATTGCTGAGCTTGAGGTCCTGGCTTCGATTTCCAGGTAGGGCAAAGTGTTTTTTGCGATTTCACAAAGGAATGACCTATAGGGTACTTCCCGTTGACCTAGAATCATGAAATTTGGCAAGAAGATGACTTACAGCACATGTAATGAAAACCAAAAACATGTAGTCAAAATACACGTACACTACAAGTTTATATGGAACCCTCGGAAAGCAAGTCCAACTCGCACTTTGCTGGTTTTTTTAGCAGTCTTTCGACTGCGTCTTCAGAACTTTATTATGAACATTTAATTATTTGAGGCAGAGTGAAACAATTTATGTTCCTTTTTCAAACTAGGTCTTTATTCATCCCAAATCCATTTGAGACTTAATTAATGAAGTTCGTTAAAGTTATTTATAAGTATATTTTATTCATAAGCTCCAAGGATACTTTGCCGCCTTAATTTTGAGCCCTAATTATTGTTTTAGGTGTCAGTAAATTGTACAGAATTGGGTCTTGAATTAGTGAAAAGAAATACGATGTTGTTAGCGCGCTTATTAACGGTGTCTGGGAAAATATAGGTAAATAAATATATATTATGTTTTAATTAAGTAAGATAGTAATGTATTTCTGCTTCTACTATTAAAGCTGTAAGGTTTTGATCTACTTAGTAGGTTGGTGGATTCACAACTACACTACTTCACATTGTTTACTTAAATTCGTACTCCGTACTATTTTCAAGATTCTTTCTCCCGTACTTTCAGTTTTATACTAATATCATTATCAAAGTGGATCATAAAAATCTTTTATTCTTATAAAAGCGAAGTGCAAAACGCTTGTAGCGAGCAAACTTCATAAAATCCACCATATTGCTATTTCAGCAAATTCTGCTTTTAAACAAAAAGGACCTTACCAAAAATAAAATTTATTCCCTTGAATAAATTATGCTACAAGCACCGTAAATTATATATCGAACGCGAGTTGCTAGAATTCATGTTTATTCAGTGTTCAAGGTTACATCTATACAATTACCTAAATAAAACATAATCAATAAAAAACAGCTTTCTACTGCATGCATATGAAAGTATATACGGTACGTACTTATAACAAAAAATACATTACTTTTGTGTGTCTATCTCTTTGTTCCAGCTAATCACCAAAACGGCTGGACCGATTTTGACTTGTTGTTGATGTTTGCTTTTATTTTAGAAAAATAATTGAGGCAAATCCGTGCAAACAAATTAATACCCTTGAAATTGTTAACAAAATCAGATTCAAATAGGAGTAATATTTTGATAAAAATAATAATTTCAATAAAAAGATAATAAAAAATAAAAAAGAACATAAATAATAAAAATAATATAGAATAATAAAATAAATAAATAAATATATATAATAATAATAAAATAGTACCATAATAAATTAATAACAAAAGAACAAACATGACCCATCATAAACCACTTCGACCTTGACCTTGTATCGTTCAAAATTAAGTTCTTTACTGGTGAGATTTTCAACCCTTCACAGCCTACGTTGTTTTTATGGGTCCTAGCGTAGATTGATTCTACCCATTTCCCGCTATCTTTAAGGCTTAATCGCGACCGTGGTCTCCTTTAGTCGTTCACCCGAGAAAATGGCGGACGATTTAATTTGTATGCTAATAGGTATTGTAAAGAAAAAACAACGCCAACTACTACACAAGTTTATTCGGTTGAAAAACTAAAGTTCAAAGAAAAATAGAAATAACGTAACATCACGCCTACAATCCCCGAAGGGTTATGCAGGGGTGTACCTAATAGTACACACATATTTCGCAAGTTACGTTTAAGTCCCATGTAATAGGGCCGAGCCTATTGCCATCAAACGGGCGTATATCCAGACTACGTGGCTGCTACTGGGAAATTCCTGATGGAAAAACCCAATAACACATTGCATGACCCGGGAATCGAAAACAGGACCTCGTGCTCAATATTCATGCTCGTATTGTATGCTAATATTGTAAAGAAACATCAACGCCAACTATTATTCCTACATTCGGTTGAAAAACTAAGTTCAAAGAAAAATCTATACTAATATTATAAAGCTGAAGAGTTTGTTTGTTTGTTTGAACGCGCTAATCTCTAGAACTACTGGTCCGATTTGAATGATTCTTTCAGTGTTGGGTAGTCCATTTATCGAGGAAGGCTATAGGCTATATAACATCACGCTACGACTAATAGGAGCGGAGCATAAGTGAAAAATGTTGCAAAAACGGGGAAAATTTGTTCCTTTTGAAAGCTTTTTCTCTCTTATGTGACGCAGACGAAGTTGCGTGGGTCAGCTAGTATAAATATAAAGGCTGTAGGGACTGCGGTGTTTACATTCACATAATAGAAGTTACCGACCAGTTGAGCTAGTTACCATTGTGTGTAGGTATTCTCTAGTGACTCATTCTAACATCGGTTCAGGTATAACTCAGCTTTACGTAGTTTCACCTGTAATTTGGACTGTTTAGGGCTCAATTTAGGTCTAGGTGTGAGTTGCCTATCATTATTGCATAATTTAACTTTGGAATGCCAATACAATTAAGCGAAAATATATAGGAATCGGTTGCTTAGCCTTCGGTCGTCCTCCATTAAATTATAAACACAAAAAATAATGAAAGAACTAAAAAACCCGACTGAAAAAACTAAAAAGCAAAAAACAAGCACATTTTAAATTAAACAAAAGTTGGAAACAGGCTGGGCCCATTCCATTTTCATAATTTTATGTCAATTGGGCTACACTCGCACCTCCAAGATGAATGTAACAACGTATAATTTATCCAAATGCGTTCATCTGTTTTTGAATTACGAGGGAACAAAGAAACGGACATACACACATACATACTTATATTCATAAATACTTACATACAGGTCAAACACATAACTCTCCTTTTGGGCTTCGCAGCAGTCGGGTAAAAAAACTTGTTAAAAGATTGCCAACAGCACAACCACTTCCTGAAATGGAAAGAAAAACGCCGTGAATAAGAAACACAACACCAAATTAAACGGAATCTTGATTAAAAATCACATCGCATTTCTCTTTCCCTTCCAATATTTTTCTTTGATTAAGATAAGAACGTAGAACAATACTCGCCAAATTGATTTTTACCAGCACGAAAGAAAATCCCCTGGGGAGAGCCAAAAGGCCAGGTGCTCGACGTAATGAAAATGACCCGCTGTCACTAAAAACAACAGTTGACCTCTCTACTAAATTATTACCGTTACTTAGTAGTAATTTTGGCGAAACGAATTGGTTCTAGCCTCAAGGCAAGTTGATGTTATCGTTGGGTAACTAAGCTGGTCACCGGATATTTGAATGTTTTTACAGAAGGTCTGTCCACTCCTCCCTTATTAGAGGGAAATGCTGACGCAGTTGTGAGCAATCGCTTTTAGAAGCACTCCAAAGTAATTGTTTCGTCGACAATTATGAGAATCATGGCGGAAATGCAAATTTGAATGTAATTTTTGTCGGTTAAAGGTATTTTAAATTTGCGTTCTTGGGAGTCTGAAAATCAATGTTTAATTTTATATTTTGCAAGCAATGTAGGTTCGTTGGAAATACACTCAGTATACTTCGACGAAGCGGAGTATCATTTTCGTATAGGTACACGATTTTCATCGTAATTGCTTCTGAGATTTAAATTCTAGTAACTTTCAATAACAATTTAAACTTTGCAAATCGTTTTAAATCACAATTTCAAAGTCAATGCAATTATTTCGTTACCGCGGCTTGGGCCGCGCGGAGTTCGGTCGCGGAGTGGGGTTTTTTTTTATTATTTTATGTGACATTTACTGATTTGACATGAATACTTATTTTATTACGTATTTTACTTTTTTATTTTATTATCATTGCGACATTTAATGATTTTTGTGATTTTTTTTTACTTACATTCATTTGGAAAGAACTTGTTATTAATTTTATTTGATTATTGTGAATGTGGGGACCATGTGGGTCACATTTTTATTTTTTGTTTGTTTTTTTCCCACAACTGTCTGGCAGTTTGAGTTCCATAAGCGACTTACCCAAATGTCCTTTCTTTTGTATTGTTCGTCGTTTCGTTGAGCTCCTTGAGTTATAAGTCGAGCTACACGTTAACTGACAAATGCTTGCACTGACTGGACAGGTCCACTCAAATCTGTATGGTTCTTTCTTCAAAAGACCATCTCAGGCACTAATCTGCATAGTCCTCATGTGAATTGAGCAAGATTATGTCTGGACTTTAAAAGAGACTACGACCTCTGAGTTTGTTTCGGCTGTTTCTTGTCAGAGTAGTCAGGTACGAAACACCGGCCCCATCTAGTTTAAAAAAATTACTTGTAAAAGTGTTTGTAAAAACCAACTTGCAAAATAAACATCATTTATCATTTATTGTCCCTCGGGATCATAATACTGGGATAAAAAGTGTCCTACATGTAGGTTATAATTTCATGCAAATCTATTCAGTGGTCTTTGCGTGAAAGAGTAACAAACACCCATACCCACAAACGTTCGTATTTATTGTAGAAGATAATTTCGTGTATGCGTAAATATGTTTTTAGCCATCTCGCCATATTGGCAGGTTCCTTGTTCAATTTTGCCGGGAAACCTGTCAGGACTAAATACTATAGGCTTCCATAAAGGGCTGTCGATTAGGAAAATAGTCTGTAACAGCCTATAACACCACCGTACGAAAACCGTCAGGGGAACACCGTCTCCAACTGCCAATCATATCGAACGCATGAAAGCAGTACAAAGGAAAATATATGGAGCCTCACTCCTAATAACCAAACAAGGTATATATCAAGAAAATAGGGTATTTCGCTCGTTAACAGCCTGTGGAACGGTTTAGGTTCATTTATTATGCCTAAATCGATTAAACTTCGTCGCCATGGTTGAAGTATAATTATGCTGTTGCAAGTAGTGACCAGAGCTTAGACAAATGACATTCTTTTTTCAAATTTTCCGTTCCGTATTTCTACAGCCACTTTCTACATAATCTTTTCGGTAGCTTATGACGTCATTTTACACAATTAAAAATATTTGATATAAAATTATCTCATTTTAATATAATTTTAATGATTTAAGAGGAATGTTGCACACAAACTTCATAAAAGGTTGAAATTATTTTGTAGTGGCGATGCGGAATCTGCGGTGAAGCGGCAAAAGACAAAGCTTTTATGAATTAATAATTCCCTGTAAATGGTTTATTGAATAAGTAAATAATTCTGCATTATACATAATATTGTCGTCGTTGCAGTCTCATTAAATGACTTCCTGCGGGATAATGCACTCACGATGACAATTCATTTTAAACAATTCGACACAATCATTGCGCTATTAAACGTTGAAGGGAGAATGACTTTTTCAAACATTCGTTCAAGTCTTTTGGATTGCAATTGAAATTGTCTAACGCAAATAGGGTGCTGATTCCTGTAATATTCGTCGCTTTGCAAATACAGATAAAATACCAGCGTAAGTTTCTAAAGGGTACCAAATTATCATTAAACATCAGAAGCGGGCCAACGACTCATCATGTTATAATGTTTTCGCCTAACAAAGGTCACATTATAATTTTAATTGAAACCATCTTTGTCAAATCGATGTTGAATATTCTACCAGCAGCTTACCGTTTCTAAAGGGTACCAAATTATCATTAGATATCAGAAGCGTGACAACTACTCATCATGTTGTAATCTTTTCGGCTAGCAAATGTCACATTATAATTTTAATAGAAACCATCTTTGTGAAATCGATGTTGAATATTCTACCAGCAGCGTAGTTTCTAAAGGATACCAAATTATCATTAGATATCAGAAGCGGGGCAACTACTCATCATGTTGTAATGTTTTCGGCTAGCAAAGGTCACATTATAATTTTAATGGAAACCATCTTTGTCAAATCGATGTTGAATATTCTACCAGCAGCGTAGTTTCTAAAGGGTACCAAATTATCATTAGATATCAGAAGCGGGACAACTACTCTTAGTGTTATAATGTTTTCGCCTAGCAAAGGTCACATTTTAATTTTAATGGAAACCATCTTTGAATCGATGTTGAATATTCTACCAGCAGCTTAGTTTCTGAAGGGTACCAAATTATCATTAGACATCAGAAGCGGGACAACTACTCATGATATTATAATGTTTTCGCCTAACAAAGGTCACATTTTAATTTTAATGGAAACCATCTTTGTCAAATCGATGTTCAATATTCTACCAGCAGCTTACTGTTTCAAAAGGGTACCAAATTATCATTAGATATCAGAAGCGGGACAACTACTCTTAGTGTTATAATGTTTTCGCCTAGCAAAGGTTATATTTTAATTTTAATGGGAACCATCTTTGTCAAATCGATGTTGAATATTCTACCAGCAGCGTAGTTTCTAAAGGGTACCAAATTATCATTAGATATCAGAAGCAAGACAACTACTCTTAGTGTTATAATGTTTTCGCCTAGCAAAGGTCACATTTTAATTTTAATGGAAACCATTTTTGTCAAATCGATGTTCAATATTCTACCAGCAGCTTACTGTTTCCAAAGGGTACCAAATTATCATGAGACATCAGAAGCGGGACAACTACTCTTAGTGTTATAATGTTTTCGCCTAGCAAAGGTCACATTTTAATTTCAATGGAAACCATTTTTGTCAAATCGATGTTCAATATTCTACCAGCAGCTTACCGTTTCTAAAGGGTACCAAATTATCATGAGACATCAGAAGCGGGACAACTACTCATGATATTATAATGTTTTCGCCTAACAAAGGTCACATTTTAATTTTAATGGAAACCATCTTTGTCAAATCGATGTTCAATATTCTACCAGCAGCTTAGTTTCTGAAGGGTACCAAATTATCATTAGACATCAGAAGCGGGACAACTACTCATGATATTATAATGTTTTCGCCTAACAAAGGTCACATTTTAATTTTAATGGAAACCATCTTTGTCAAATCGATGTTCAATATTCTACCAGCAACTTACTGTTTCAAAAGGGTACCAAATTATCATTAGATATCAGAAGCGGGACAACTACTCTTAGTGTTATAATGTTTTCGCCTAGCAAAGGTTATATTTTAATTTTAATGGAAACCATCTTTGTCAAATCGATGTTCAATATTCTACCAGCAGCTTACCGTTTCTAAAGGGTACCAAATTATCATTAGATATCAGAAGCGTGACAACTACTCATCATGTTGTAATCTTTTCGGCTAGCAAATGTCACATTATAATTTTAATGGAAACCATCTTTGTGAAATCGATGTTGAATATTCTACCAGCAGCGTAGTTTCTAAAGGGTACCAAATTATCATTAGATATCAGAAGCAAGACAACTACTCATATGTTGTTATGTTTTTGCCTAGCAAAGGTCACATTATAATTTTAATGGAATCCACCTTTACTTTTAATTGTGTACGGCTATTTTTAGACTAAGTGATGATCATTAAAACAGGACTAATGGGGACTCATAATTATTCTACCCACTTCTTCTAAAAATAACTGAACTTTAAAAAAATATTTTTAAGGTTGTTAATTTATTATTTACTAGCTGATGCCCGTGGTTTCGCCCGCAAAGTATATTCTGCAACCTTCCTCTTGAATCACTCAATCTATTAAAGAAACCCGCATCAAAATCCGTTACGTAGTTTTAAAGATCTAAGCATACATAGGGACAGACGCGGTGGGTGACTTTGTTTTATAATATGTAGTGATATTGACTAGCTGATGCCCGCGACTTCGTTGTAAAAGTATCCTATGTGCTACTCTAAATTACAATCTATCTCTGCGCCAAATTTCATCCCAATCCGTTCAGCCGTTCTGGCATGATTGAGTAACAAGCATCCATCCATCCAAACTTTCGCATTTATAAGTAAGAAGTAGGATTAAAATCCATGGAAAAGTCATTGTCTCATTTTCTATTGATGTGCGTAATAAGACACACAATAAATATGTATCATTTTATTTAGGTTACCCTAGCACATACATCCGTCAAAGAACACGCGGTCGAATTTCGGCGTACTAACGCCTACAATGGTTTTTATAAAACCCAGAACACATCAAACCGAAAATATGTTCCTTAGTTAGTTTACATTGCTAATTAAACATACTGAATTTCCGAAGCGTACTTTTCCGAAATCAGGTTGCTATGCTAATTTAAACTAATAAACCTGCCCACAACTCTATTAAAATTCACACAATATATTACAAAACCTACAACTCTTGAACTATCTACGTAATTCAGTTCCTAACCTACATACTACACAAACTACGGCTCGGTGTATACCGCCCAGAGAGATTCTGAATGCCATAACAATTACGGATGAACGCCAATATCAGGTACTAGGCAGCGTTATAGCTCCCTGACTAATCGCTTTGGCACCGTATTAGCTTCGCTTTAAACTAGAACACCGGCTACATCGGTTCTGCGTCCAATCGTCTTAAGCTGTTAAGTGAAACTAGCTAAATATACTTGAATAGGATTAACCTTTACTAGGTAATATAGATTTGTAATAGATGATCCAAATAGAGGTCGTTTCAGTAAGACTGACTCCTCGTCTAGAATCGAAGTGATCGCTTATGTGAGAAGATGATCACATTAAAACACACATACAATTGTAAAAGAACAATAAGTGACTGGTTAAGATCTCCAACATATGAAGAAACAGAAAACATGCCATAAGCTAACATGCTGGATAATTATACATACACACATGCACGCACAAACACACACACACAGATAAATACACACACACACAAAATAAACACACACTCAAATACACACGCACGCACAAAACACAAGGAGAGCTGCATTAATTAACTATCATTATTTTTTTTTTTTTTTTTTATTGCATTTTTATTCTATTCATTGATTTCATTTTCATTGTTAGGATACCACTTATGGGAAAAGCGAGACAGCCCCGACACAAGTACTACTTATTGTAACTTACTGGGGCATGACACAATGTTTGAGAAGTAAGTAATCAATATTTTTGGTTTTTTTTTGTATGATCGTCGCGTTCAAATTCATTATGTCAGTCATGTATTCTAAAAAGCAGTCAAAGTGCGGGTCGGATTCGAGCATGAATTATTATTTGTTGTTATGGCGGCAACAGAAATACACATCATGAGATACAGCCCGCTAGAGGAGCTCGTGGCTAAATTATAACAGCCGCTCGGGTCGATCTTTAGGTTAAGCCGTGCTTGCCTAGGTTGGTCGGTGGATGGGTGACCACCCTTACATACCGAGTTTCCTCCGTGCCTCGAAAAGCACGTTAAGCAGTTGGTCCCGGCTGTCATTTGTAGATCTTTGACAGTCGTTACAGATAGTCAGTGGCCCAAAAAGTCTGACAACCAGTCTTTCCAAGGGGTATCGTATTACCCAGTACTAACTGGGTTGTGGAGGTCAGATAGGCAGTCGCTCCATGTAAAATACAGGTATTCAGCTGCATCCGGTTAAACTGGAAGCCGACCCCAACATAGTTGGGAAAAGGCTAGGCAGATGATGAGGATAGGAAGTATAGATTTAATATTTCATTTCTCTTCCCGTTGCGAAATTATGTACTATGTATAAACATATTTCGGATTATCCAACTCCATGTTATTATTATATTACGATTATCTGACTTTTCTTGCCATCCGTAATCTCTCATCTCTGTCGAAAGATTAGAAGATGAATGAACACGAGTTTATCTCGAAGATTTGCTACCTACAGTAATGAAGTCTATATTAAAATGTTATTAGTACATTTTCAGCCGTGTTACAGCGTCATTGGTCTTGTGGTTGCAAGCGCTTTGATGATTATAAGGCCCAGGGTTTGTTCCCAGGACGGGCACATTGATATTGGGTTTTTCAATTAGGAATTACTTTGTCGCAGCCTGAAGTCAAGCTTTGTGCCCGGTTGATGGTAATAGGCTCAACATGGCTACAACATGGCAAAATGCGAAATGCGGGTGTAGTATAGGCAGATGCTGGTAAGGCCCTGTCTAACCCTAAAATTAGCAACTCTATTTGTGGTAGTTCAAACTTCGTTTGAAATACTGTTAGAATAAAGTTCTAATCAGCTTGCACTACAAAGTGGTTGTTACGTCAGTCACTGCAGGCCGAATAGTGCGAAATGAGTGGCTTTTTGCGATTTACAAAAAATCTATTGATTGGACTTAAAAAATAAATAACATATAACCTGCTTTATAGTTAGTTCAGTTAGTATATAAAGTTTCCTGATCTAATTTGAAGTATTTTATGATTGTCAGCGGTTTATTGTTCAGTTTAGAAGTAACTTTGGGATTTTTGTCTATCGTGAAAACTTTATGGAATCGTCGCCAAACATAGGACTTAACATGAATCCTCAACTTCACTATATTTTTGTTTCAAAATGAATGCTGCAGTATTTTAGGCGTAACGGAGGATCATGCTAAGCCATTTGAGGTAGTATAGGCCCTTAAGCATAAATGAAACTCTGCCCACCCTTTGGGGATAACAGGTGTGATATTATGTAATAACGTCTAAACCAAAATGTTTTCAGTACATTTCAGCAATGTTACAAATAAATAAAAAAGCAGTTTTGATGCCTGTTTCCCACGCTACTCGCAGGAGCCGCTAGCCGACTGCAAATAAATCACAGTAAAGCTCCGAGCGGTGCGGAACAACTTGCACGTAATGTTTTAGTATTGCAGTTTATGGAACATTATTGCTCTACAAGAACTTGCAAAACATTTTCATTATCACTGAACTGAGGGCTCGGTACAATGCTCTATCTGCGCTAACAATGACGGTTTTATTTTAACGATTTGGATCAATCAAAAAGCGGCATTTAATTATGCAGCCATTATATAAAAGTTAATTTTATTTCATAACTGTTACAATGCAAATATTTATAAACATAAATGTCACTTATTTTTGTGAATGCTGGTTAACCTGTAATTGGCGACTGTGTAAGTCCATGACTGTAAAACCCATGTATACCTAAATGCATTACACAGAAGCTGTTGGTGAACCTATATCAATAAATAAACGCAAGAACTCGCGCACACAAATAGACAAGAGTAAGGACATAGACAAGTGTATAGCCCTGGCTATACGCACGCATAAACGTTTTGTTGAGAATGGTGTCGATTCTGTTGTGCACAAACTAAACTTAATTTAAGCTATTGCTATCTTTTTCTCTCTAACAAAACGAGAAAGAGACAGACGTTATTTAGAGCTGTCAAATTTAGTTGGAACTAATATTTCCATACAAATGAAGGGTGCACGTAAAAACATGCCTACTAAAAACACGATGAAGCGCCAGGCTTATACTAGTTTGACATTTCTTACTTAGTTCATAGCTATAGCCTTCCTTTTCTCGCACTGCTTTTTAGTAAAAGATAGCAATAGCCTAAATTAAGTTTAGTTTGTGCACAACAGAATCAACACCAATATCAGCTTTAGTCTATGTCTAAGGCTGATATTCTCAACAAAACGTTGATGCGTCCAATTATACTGCAACACGTATACATTCTTTAGAAGAGTGACAAAGCCCTGCGCAACATGAAGCCGCTACTTCAATATGTATTTTGAAGTAGCGATTTTTGTATCCAGATTGTCAATAGCATTATAATGCGACCCATTTTACAAACACCTTCCAGGTAGGACATTTATTCACTAGTGTGTACAGTAGCTGCAAACTCACACCCCTAACCTCTCACTCTCAGGGCTCACAAACAGTTATGTTTGAAATATATAGGTACCCGATGTACCCATGTGTCCGTATTCCAAACATTTCAAATGATTGATCGTGTTTTAAACGGGCGGGCGTGCGTCTGTGCTATCGATAGTTAATATTAAATACGTCACGGCGATCCATCAAAATTGTCACGTGTTCCAAATTGTTGGCTGCGTTCAATCTGAGTTGTTCTGTGTTCATTTTGGACGTTTTAACTGCGATTATTCGGCTTTTGAGGAATAATGATGGTAATTATTTCGTTAAATGGTTTATTGATAATTGACGAGGCTTTTCGTAGAGTAGGTAGTACCGAGAATGGGTATTTCAAATAACATGACAATTCACAAATCTGAACGCTCAATTAGCTAGTGATATGTTGGAGTGTATTTTGCGGAAAATGTAGGTACTATGCTTGGCATCTCTCTGAGGGATCTCATCCGCAACGAGGTGATCTGATAGAAAACCAGCACCCCTAGCCAAGTTGACAATCTACAATCGTTAACGCTAGTAGAAAACTATTCAAATGAATGGGAATGACATCATCCGTTAAATCACGTGATCAACACAAACGAATAGAAAATTCGTAGACAAGTTTACATCGTTCAAAATGATAGAATAGAATGTTATCGTTTCTACAATGTTGATCGCTAAACTCTTTGGTAGGAACGCTCACCATAGACTAAAGTGTAGGTTTTTTTAGAGAACGAGCGATCGACTCAGTCGTGTCAACTTGGCTACCAATTTAGCGCTTTCTACAATCGCTTACCGCCGAAGCGTTTACGATTGTAGAAAGAGAATCGATACGAAACCTTTGTAACTTGGCTAGGCCTGCTGAGTTGTCGACATAGCATAGCTGAAGTGGCAATTGGCCGGTCATATTAGCCGTAGAACCGATGACCGTTGGGGTAGACGGGTTCTTGAGTGGAGACCGCGAATCGGCAAGCGTAAGGTAGGACGCCTTCAGGCTCGGTGGAGCGAGGATCTTCGCAAGATGGCTGGTAGCAACTGGGTGAGAGTTGACGAGATGAGTGGAACTAGGAGGCCTATGTCCAGCAGTGGACTGCTGTAGGATGATGATGATGAATTACGTGTGGTGATCATTCGGGTCAGTATTCTCGACCTTTACACAATAGGGAATATGCATGAAATACAAAACTATTTTTATTTATTAAAAATGCCTTGTATTGGTGCTTAAGAACATTGTGGATCACTTGTTTAAGTTTCTAAAACATCACTTATTTTACAATTTATTGTTTTATTTTTAGTAAAACGGAAGGCACTCTCAAAACACATCGTCCCTCGATAACGCCGGCAGTGACGTTAAAGTATATAATATGTCAAAAAAACACTTTTATACGAAAAGTACTTTAAGTTTGACGAATATTTTATTATAATATTGTTATTGCAATTTATTCTTGAATAAAGCACACACAATTAGTAAAATTATTTAATTAATGTCAATAAATTAGATGTAAACAAGGCAGATTGAGGTAAATGACGCCACATCATGGCAGCGAGAGTCACGGACGTTTGAACTGTCATAGAAAATTGCAGAAGTTTAATATTATTTTTGAGCGACAAGCAGTCGTTGAACATAACTTAATACTTTTCTTGGGTTGATATTAGTGTATTTTGTTGATTTAAGTGAAGAAAAAAATACATGAATATTCCCTATTCTCGTTCTTGCAGTAACATTGGAAGACAAATGCTTAACCAAACTAAAAACTGGCCCTCTTCCAAAGTTGACTAACCAAACAATAAATTCTGATATGGTTTCTTTGAGCATACACGAGACTAAGTTACTAGTAGAATTCTTTTCAAGGTACCTAAAAATTAAGACAATTACTGGCAAAATGTGTAGGTTGTGTAGGTAACCTTCACACCACAAAGGTTGAGGAGATCGTAGAGTATGTCCGAGCGAAGACCATGCTAGACCTGGAGGGTCGAGAAGTTGGAGTCACGCCACAACACGAATTTTAAGTCGTTCGTGCAGCGAGTTCCGACTCATCATATTGAGACCTTCCTCAAGGAAGAGTTTTGGCCGAAGGGTGTCATGTATCCGGGGTTGCGGGACTGTTCGAAAGAGATACCGTGGCCCCGGAACACAAAGGGCGATGAAGGAACATGGATGGGTTTTAGTCAGTAAAAGTCTGACACTCCCTCCTGCTCTGCCCAGAGCGGGAGAAGTCATTTGATGATTTCCCATCCGAAAAAAAAAGGGGGGGCATGTATCGGCGATTCCGCGGAAGGCTACGCGACACCACGCAGCGCAACATGACGCCGTCTCTTCGTGTTCAATAGTTTAATTAGGTTTTTGTGGTTTTTATAAAATATGTATGTTAGTCTGCATGGTATAATATGATATGGGACTTTTGTTACCTGAATTAAATGATATATTATTATTACTATTATGAGATTTGCCTAACCCTTCGTGAAAAACAGGCGTATTGTTGTGTTACGTTATAAAGAATGAGTAGAAAAACAACACAAATCTCAGGCAAATTACACATTTAAACTACTTCAGGCAAATTAAGTTCAGTTCGTGATTTTTCTCGCAATTTTCAAATGTACGAATATATTTTTTCCGGGAATACTCCATTTTGTACTCGTAGCTGTTAATACGAGTATGTTTATTTCGTACCCACAGAAATCTTAATAACATAGGTATGTTTTTGCATAGTTACGTATTTACCTTTGGTACTAAATATGAATGAAAGCCACAATAATTTACAAACTGAAATTTCACCTTAAAATAGATATTTATTTAATTGGTTCTCCACATATTCTAGGTCTTCGTCAAATCAAAGGCACTATCATTAATATTTTATCGAGAATTTCAGAATTTCTAGAAATTTGAATTAATTTAAAGGTTCTCAGACTAGAATTCTGGCAACTGGGTCTTAGGTCTTTGATAGAACAATTGCGTAAGCCGATTTCGTCTGCCACAGATTGGAGGCTGTAAAACCGAGAATCCAATTGGTAACTGGGCCATTGGGTATTCGTATGTGAACGTGAGAAGTAGAAATAACGATCAAATTCTAAGTTACTATCATCTTCTTTTAAAACGAATTTAATTATATTTTTGGGTTAATTTAATTTTTTCACAGCTTCATAGTACCGCAGTATGAGAAAAAGTACCGCTAGTTAATTAATTGAGTAATTATTATTCATTTATTTATTTCATAAAATTATAATCCGTACAATACATAAAAAATATACTAAAATCCATTTGCACGTTACTTTGCACGTTATTTTGCAAATGATTTGAAAATGTGGACAAATTAAACTTTAAAGTAGTAAATTTGCACAATAATAAGTTGTAAGTATAAGTAAATATCCCTGATTTTTTTGCTTTAAAAACATGAAACTCAGTAGATCTGTTCTCCCTCAACGTGGAAGCCACAACGCGAGCCATTAAAGTGGCAACTAACAACTGTTAGTTCAGTTCAGATACGGGAATCAAACCGCAACACCTAATCGGAATGCGGACCGTACACACAGAACCAAATGAGTTGTCAGCTATACACCAATTATGTAAACAACACTTACTGTTACCCTAGAAATTGTTACTATAAAATCAATGACAATGACCTCATTGAATTTAATACTGGAACATAACCTGTGGGCAGAAGATATGGTGATGATTATGGGAAGTCAACAATGAATACGAGTGACCCAGAATTACCGAAAGCTTATGTCAATCTTGTTGAATTGAAAGGCTTTGTAAAAGGACTATCACTTGTATCACGAGTTCCTAAAGCCCCAAGAACACCTCCCGGCAGTGACCTACAGTAGCCTATTAGAAAAGCTCTAAATCGATTGCGTACCCAAGTAGGCCGCTGCAAACATAACCTGGCAAAATGGGGTATTATTGGTTCTTTCAACACCGAGTGCGCGTGCGGCGCTTCGGACCAAACAATGCCCCACCTGCTAGAGTGTCCCAGGTATTCGTTTACCTGCACTCTCGTCGACCTGTATAGTGCGAACACCTGGCTCCCGGTAGTGAACTACAGTGGCCTATTAGGAAAGCTCTAAACCGATTGTGTACCCAAGTAGGCCGCTGCAAACATAACCTGGCAAATGGGGTGTTATTGATTCTTCCAACACCGAGTGCGAGTGCGGCGCTCCGGACCAAACAATGCCCCACCTGCTAGAGTGTCCCAGGTATTCGTTTACCTGCACTCTCGACGACCTGTATAGCGCCTCTACCGCTGCAATAAACGTGGCCACCTATTGGGCCCGAACCGTGTAATTGAAAGGAACATCGCATCAATACGATAAGAAGAAAAAGATCACTTGTCTAGGCAATTTGATTCTGACTTATGACTGTACATATTTTAATGCCTCGTTAGTCTAGCTCTATAGTCTGCGCCAGATAAGTAGGAATTAAAGGTCATTAACCCACATACATTTATTCAAGTACATAATTCCGAAAACAGAAATAATGACATTAACTTGTCCCGAAACAACCTTTATCGTGATCCTTGACTTTTTCTAGTAATAAAAAACTATTCATAATGTATTGTCGGGGTACCTACGCAGAGAAATTAAGGAAAGAGCAATGACCTTTAATTCTTACTTATCTGGCGCAGACTATAGTGTATTAGGCTGCTTAGCATGAGGTCCTAGGTTCAATTAGGTCGATTCAGGTCGAGCAAAGTGTTACTGGGTTTTCTATCAGGAAATTCCCAGTAGCAGACACAAAGTCAGAATGTGATACCCGATTGATGGCAATAGGCTTGCCCCCTATTAAATGAGACTTAAACGTAACTGGTGAGATGTGGGTGTGTAGGTACGTACACCTCTGCCTAACCTTTCCAGGATTACAGGCGTGATGTTTATGCCCAGACATGAGGTATAGGAATCCAGAGGCTTATTATGTTAATGTCTACCTCAAAATGCTGCGTGGAATAAAATATTCCAAAGAAAAAACGTTTTCGGATACTGTCCGCCATAATATCGTAATCACTATAAAAGCCTACACGAGAATTATGTAAATATACGTTGAGTAAACATAAATTGAATTAATTGTGATCATCCATCAAAGTATCTTGGATAACATAAATTATTACTTATTCTTGTCTGAGAAAAAAACCTCTCAACAAATATCGAGAAATATTTTTAATGTCTTTCTTAATTTTGTCGTCGAAGACAATGACAAATTGCTGTTTAAAAATGTATCAAACAACATTTTTATTTATCTTTGTTCGTGTAGTGAGATTACTTTTATTTAAAAACATTACGCTGCGTAATGTTATGACGAGAAGTATTATCTTTTTTGGGTTCCGTATCTCAGTCTGCAAAATCGGAAACTTTTAGGATCACTTTTTTGTCCGTCTCTCCGTCTGTCTGTCCGTCTGATAAGACCCTTTTTCTCCGGAACGCGTGGAGGTGTCAAGCTGAAGTTAATATCAAATACTTAGGTCTGCTACCCCTTCCAGCAGTGAAAAAATCAAACCTGTAAGTCAGCGCGATCAAAATATATGACCATTTATGTCGCATATTTTTATGAGTGCCAGCAGCAAGGTGCGGCGGGAAAGAATATACTCGTATATCGAAACGATTTGGATTTTTATACTAAGTTACTGTGTTAATAAAAACTTAAGGCATTTAAGTTGCTATTCAAAGGCAAGTGTATCACCTTGTCTATCAATGTAGTGGCCTTCTCTACTATTTTCTTGTGAAAACAGCATTTCTTCCATTGACAGGGCCGTAGGGCCCTTAGGCAGGGTGAGTGTGAAATCTTGGGCAACTACAGAGAAACCAATCTATCCGAGGCGAAAAACAAAAAATTTCGAGCTCGCTCCGCTTGCTCGTACTCCTATTGTCGTGCTTACTTGTGTGAACAAAAATTACCTAATTTATCCGAGTATATACTAAATTATTCGTGGTCGTTTCGCTCATTCGGATGTCTTATGTCCTTTGCGTTTATAAGCTTTTATTTATAAATAGGCAGAATGACTCCTTGTACTTATACGTATAGACAAACCAAATCTAACTTAAATCTGATGTGGAGTGCAAAAATTGTCGAGTTGTTTTCATGGAGCTGAAGATCCACCCCCCTGGAAATAATCCTGCCGTCGCCCATGCATATTTTGCAATTTTACAAGGGAAACAAAACCTATAGGGTACTTCCTGTTGACCTAGAATCATTACATTTCTCAAGAAGCAATGTCTTACAGGACATGTAAAGGAAAAATATGAAAACTGTAAATATGTAGTTTAATAACAAAATGCCTACAAGTCTATATGGAACCCTCGGTGCGCGAATCCAACTCGCACTTGGCTCGTTTTTTACCAAACAAAGGCTTTTACTTGGAACAACAAAATTAGGTAAAGATATTTCGAGATTAGTAAAAGTTTGTATTAAGAGCTACCAATATTTTTCATACTTTACCAACGTAAACATAATCTTAAAGTATGCTTGATTCGAACACGTTTTTATTATTCAGTTCTTTACCGTTCAAATTCCATCGGAATACCTAGGTATTCCATCTAGTTCTTAAATAAAATATTATGATTATTTGCATCATTTGCTTTGCATTATTTGCATAACCGGCATGTTGTTAAGGCTTAATATATTTACATATATTATATACCATTGATTTGACATTTAAATTTATTTCTTGTAATTCCACATTTTGTTTAAGATAATTTATTTTGGTATTTATTCATTTATTTTGAATTGATTGTGTATTTTTGCTTTTGACTTGTTAATTTAATCTAGTTTGATTCGATAGTGTTCCTAATGTAATTCTGACATTTCATTTATTTATATGTTTGTATTTGTGTCTTACTATTTTTGTTTTTAAATAATGTTTCGAATGTAATTTTAATGTAATTCTGTAATTTCAATTATATGTGTTTGTATTTTTGTTTAATATGGCTCTCGGACCTGAAATAAATGATTTTTATTTATTTTTATTTTATTTGAGCTAAATCTCCAGTTAACAATCGCGGAGGGGCTACAAAACGTAACGTATGTATGTGGCCCTCTTTCCTACGTCATTTTCTTCCTGTTCTAGTCCCATGTTACTTTGGGTCGACGCAACACGTTTTTTTTCTTCCATTCTCCTTTGTCAACCGTCACGCTATCATTTACTTCTTTTTGATGTGAAACGCGTCGCCAACTGTCAAGTACCCAGCCCGAACAATCCCGAACATTACCGACCTGTTGAAGCAGCATAAGATCTACATAAATTCGCTACAGTTTACAACAAGCCTGCTGGTCTCGGGGCACAGCGCTGGGTTATAATCTCGTGACTTTGAATTCGATCCCAGCATAAGGATTTTTTTTTGTGAATCGAGTCTTTAATTTTATGTGTTTGTTTTATATTGATTTTTTAAGCATATTACTTGTACAAAATAATTTTGATGTTTCACATCTGCCAGGCGTCCCGTGACGGCTTACTTTTTTTTGTTCTTTCATATCATTCCTCACACAATCCATTTATCGTTTTCTTGGTCTTCCTCTTCGTCTCCAACTATCACCATTTATATTCATTTCATCACTTTTTCCTACAATAACCCTCTTAATTCTACGGCTAATAATCAATACCTGTTGAAATCCTAACACTAAATTAGTAACATCCCGAACAACACTAGCGTGTCCTTTTTGGTCGCCACATTTAATTCGGCTCTTTTTCACTTCCTCCCAAGCCGGGTCCGCGATAGGACACCACACCGGAGCGCCTCGTGCTCTGACCTTACATACTGATGGTGATTTTTTTTTATTTATTTGGTGAGAATACATCTCCTTACAATAACTGGCTGTTTCCTTTTTCCCATCCACTCTATAAAACTCCACAATACCACTTTTTTACAAGCAAAAGCAAGCCAATCTATAGACGCACGAACTTCCGAGGACCAAAGAATGAGTCGAAGTAACAAATTTCAAAGAATAACAGTTTTTAATTGCATCCCCTTATTTTCGTTTCTATGAGTTCAATTTTTTCGTACGAAATGAAAAAAGTTTCATTGTTAACCCCCGGCGTCACATTTTAACAATACCCGACTTTGTAAGGTCGCAGTTTTCTATTTACTAAGGCAATACGCCTTTCATTTTCCAGTTATTTTTCTGAATATACTTGTTACGTTATTTTTGTATTTGAAATTCTAACCTTTTAATGTCTGCTTTTGATAACGTTTTTTATTATAGCATACAACAGAAATAAAATCTTTTTTTTTTTATTTCAAAGCTCTTGATTCTTGAAAACTCTTTATTCGAATGTTTGTTGAAATGGAATAACTTATGATTGTAAAGCTCTGAGTTTCTTTTTTTTTACCCAGACATAAAGAAATTGTTTAAAATAAAATGAAAAGTTTAACAGATACAACTACGTCAGCATTATAAATACTTTGACCCACATTATATAACTCATGATTTATACATAGAAAAGGGCGGAAAATAAAACATTAAACAGCCCTTTGAAGTTCTTCGTCGTTTTCAATAAAAAGTCCAATTTGGTAGAGTCACCGTCGACGACTCGACAGTGTAAGAAAACTGACACATCGTTACGTGACGGTACGATTCAACTCACAGGTATATTACACTCGGTGGAAGGAAAACGAGCAAAGGGAAGAATAGCTCTTATTTCCACGAAAGAAAATTCGCTGAAAATTATTTCCTATTTTTTGTAGATAGTTATTAACATATCTTCACATCAGGTCAGTTGCATCCAAAAGTAAACCTATTTAGTATAAAAACTGTTGCTCTAGATATCGATGTTTTTTTTTCCGTTTTAGTTTTAACAAGAACCTTATAACATAACATCACACCTGTAATCCCCGAAGGGTTAGGCAGAGGTTTACCTAGTAGTACACCCACATTTCACCAGTTATGTTTAAGTCCTATGTAATAGGGGGCGAGCCTATTGCCATCAACCGGTCGTAATTTCAGACACCGTGGCTACTACTGAGAAATTCCTGGTGGGAAAACCCAATAACTCTTTGCCCGACCTGGGAATCGAACCTAGGACCTCATGCTTAGCAGTCACAGTTGCAATCACTAGACCTTTTTTTTTTCGGATGGGAAATCATCAAATGACTTCTCCAGCTCTGGGCGGAGCAGGAGGGAGTGTCAGACTTTTACTGACTAAAACCCATCCATGTTCCTTCATCGCCCTTTGTGTTCCGGGGCCACGGTATCTCTTTCGAACAGTCCCGCAACCGCGACCACTAGACCTACGGGGCAGTCTAAAACATAATATTTTACGAATAAGCTGACAAGGATGCTCGGATAAGTATTGGAAAAAGTTCAAGCTCCTCCGGAAAGAATTGCCCAAGTAAACGTCCCAAAATATCATTTCATAAGTATCCACATACTTATGAAATGATATTTTGGGACGTTTACTTACCCCAGCAACTTTGACACGCCACACAAAATAAACAGTTATTAAAATAGATTTATCTTCGTAATTCTTACAATATTATACGAAGCTCAATCTCTGTGTATTACAGAGACCTAAATTGCTTTTTTTTCTCTGTAATAGTAGGCAGCTCCGAGACCAGGGATTACGCAAAGGCGACCTTTCGCTCTGGGCGGTTTTTCCGCCCCAGCTCTTTGGGCGGGGGCCTTGCTTTAGACGTTTTTCTTCCCTTTGCGAAAAAAACATAGCAGTTCTTTGTACTCCTAAAGAGAATAACTTTTTCGACGGTTTCAGTTTACATAATTAACGGAGCAATTTTATAATTTTCTGTAACAATACGATTTGAATTTGAATATTAATTTCTTGTCTGTTATTTTAATATTCCTTTACATAATTATGTTTTAGCCATCATAATGGTAACGAATGTTGAAATATTTTCGTGTTAATTATTATAATTACACGAGTATCAAATGATTTTCGCAAAAATATGAAATATGAAGAAATATGTTAAGGAATGATGTGAACTAATCTTGCGTATTTTTTGTATTCAAATAATGCTTTAATTAAAAAAATACACGGCAAATGATACCTAGCCTTATTACAAAAGGTATATAAAAGCTATAGTAAAGGTTATATAATTCGATACATTCACTTACCTACTTATAAATTAAAACACACTCATGAAACATAAATCCAACTTCTATCTTTAATAAGTAAAAAAGTCAACATTTCCACTTCCATAGACAAAGACAAAGAATCCATTCGAACATGCCTAAAACAGTAAAAACTGTCTACCCACACAAAAAGAATTACATTTCAAGCTTTTATATAACACGAAAACAACTAACAAATCCGAATTCGTTCGCCTCGAGGCTCAGTTAGAGTCGATTTACACATTACCGGAGGCAACCGGAGAAATTATATATGCGGACTTTGAAATGTAACAGTATACTAACTTTGCATAAACCGTGCTATTTTGAAAGGTCTATGCGATAAATGCGGCTGACAACATTATTTTGGGCGTACGAAATTTCAAACTTAGGTACAGTCGGGGTCTTTTCCGCCTGACCATTTTAATTTTTTTTCGCTTAAAACATGTGGAGGCGCCGAGCCACGCCTTAAAGTTTGGGCCTATTAGGAAAGCCTCAACTTTAGCGCACAAAATAACAATAACTCTCGTTTGGCGTGGGTCGTCAGTGCTTTCGGCCGATTCGGTATCTTTTCATTCATTATTTCTATACAAAGTCAACGGGGCGGGGCTAGAGAGCGTTTCTATGTTGCGAGTGCAAGCAAAAACAAGCTTAGTGGTGGTCAGGCGGGAGTGTCCTCGATAGTACCTACCTTAGCTACTTACTAAATTCAATAAGCACTAGGTAGGTTACGTAAACCAATAAACGTCTTACGTAAACCAAGGCTAAACGTGTAACGAAGACTATATTGATAAACGATTACACAAACAAACTACCAACAGTTTCAATAAGGTCAAGAGTCGAAATTAATTTACAGTATCAGGTGTCCCGGTAAGTAAATATGCCTTAGAAATTGATCGCTTGCGACCTTGCCCGGGCTGATGTGAGTCTGGTTTTATTCGCCCAGTGATTCTGTCACCTCCTCGAGATGCTGTTATTACACGAAGACAGCGGTAGACATTAATCTCTTGAACAAATATAGGGCTGTGTTGCCATCTGCCTGTCGTTTTATGCCAAATAGTACAAAGTACTTTGGTGGAGGGGTGTTTGCTTTTCCAGGGGCGGCTGCTAATTGACTTAATTCCGCATCGAATATTCTTTCGTCTGTTTCGTTTTGTGCATGTTTCTTTGTTAAAAAAGTAATGAGGAAAAAAAATCTTGAATAACCGGGGCTATTTTTTACAAAGACTGCGATTTTTGATTTTTATTATGATTCGATCAGGTCATGGAGTGTTTGGTAAACTGGTAATAAAAGGGATGTATTTGCCAAGAAATAAAGTAAATATATTTATCGGGCTTGGAACGAAAATGAGGTCTTATTTACAAGTTTGTATAGCCGACAATCCAGTCATGATTAATTACAGCTTACGTAATCGTTGTAGCCCATATTGAACAAAAAAATAGCCATTAAGAATAAATTCGCTTCGTCCTGATAATATAATTCATTAATTTTCGCAAGCTCAGCTGCCACATCTAGGATTCCCAACCATACGAAAATCAATTTCGTTCCAGCAACCATTGCTTCTTTATGAACGCATCAAAAACCAGCTATTTGAATGCGTACAATGGGACGATAAACATTAGCAGATAAAAAAAATCCCGATTGAACATGCTTCTCCCCTCAAACCTACGCCTCAAACATTCGCAAGTTGTCATCCGTGACGTATGATATGGCGGCAAAGCTGATGCGTCCATCGGGGTCCCAGCGCGACGCCTGGGGCACAGAATGGATAAGATACAGAAGGTTCGCTCCATATAAGAACCAAAAATTGGCCAACGCACATAAATTAAATTAAATGAAATGATGAAATGTTGTTTATTTCTGCAAGTAGGTTTTTACAAACACTATTACACGTCATTTTCTAAAATCTAAATGGTGCCGTTGTTTCGTACCTGACTACTCTGAGAAGAAACAGCCGAAACAAACTCAGAGTCGGTCTCTTTGAAGTCTAGACATAATCTTGCTCAATTCACATGAGGACTATGCAGATAAGTATCTGAGATAGCATAGATAAGTACAACAATTGAAGATCGCGAGAGCACTTGCAATCGCCTTACGTGAACTGTGTCTATGTGTGCGTGCGTTTTCGCTCATCCTATGGAGCTACTTCATCTTCGTCATGTCGACGATTCCTTTAGATGAGTTTTAACCAGAACTCTGTCACTTCAAACTAGTTATCAGTGACTTTGGACAGATCCCAAAAGGTGGAAGTGGAGCTGGGGGTTACCATGACGTTTCAATGTCACTTCAGTGTGGGAAAGAGACGGCACTATAGAAAACGTCTAGCGCCATCCTTTTCCCACTCTAGAATAAGATGAAAACAATGCTGCTTTAAGACTTCATGATGGTTGGCCACTTGAGCTTCTGCACCTACCTTTTCTGGCGTGCGCGACGCCCGGGTGTCTATTATTTATCATAACCCATCAATTTGTTTCGGTGACTGATGAATGCGCACACCGCAGACCGCAAGCTATACGCCGAATAATCGAGCATTAAATTCTGCTCCCCGCTTTATACGGCCCCAACATGACGCGCGCAATATGCAGAACATGGTGTCATTTAAAATTTTCATATACATTTCCTGAAAGCTCTTTTTAAATTTTCGTGTCGTTACTTTTTTATGCGAAATGATGAGAAAAAATACAGATTTATTCACTTAGATAATTATTCCGTAGGCGCACATTTTATGTACTTAATAATTTTGTGTAATTGTGCTAAATTTTATTATGAAAGTTGGAGTGGAATGGAATGGCCTTTGAGTAAGGACCGCGTAAGTACCTACTTTTAGAGTGGGGCCTTTATGATGTTTTCAGAAATTGACATAAAGAATTTCAGCTATGAAATCCTGTGCTTCAGAGCCTGAAAACGTCAATTTTGGCCTTCTTATAAACCAATGTTATCATCAACCAATACCGACAACTAATTCTGATAAAGACAGGAAATCATGTTTTAAATTGACAGTCCACGCTTCACGTCAATCAATCACACAGGTTTCAATAGTAGTCCCTCATTGAATCACCGCAATCCGTACGATAATATACCCATGGGTATTACGGAAGCAAACGGTCCAATTCCAAAGTTTACCCGCACGGATCTGCGAGCCCAAGTTAATTCGTAATAAGTGCAAACAAATGTTTTATTGCCCCTCAAATCGTGTTTGTGGGTTTCTGCATCCTCTTTCAATCCAATTTTTTATGTGTACCAGAAACGAAACTCTAAATCAATGTTTTTAAAGTATATGATCCTATAAAACATGTCGTTATATGTTTCGACTGGCTATAGCTGAAGTTGAGTATTCATTTTGGTAACTGACAAAATTTCTCTGTGTTAAACTGCGGTGATCATTAAGGCCCTGATACTCGACCAGTTTTTACCCGGCCCGGCGCCGGTTGACTGTCATGTATGAAGGACTATGGAGGCTTGTTCACGACGCCGATGCTAGCCCCGGTTCAGGGGCCCTACTCTTCAACGTCCGTCCGTCCATCCGTCTCTATCCGTCTCTCTCACTCGGACTCATCTGCAGACGTGCCCGAGAGAGTCGGATAGAGACGGACGGACGGACGGACGTTAGAGAGTAGGGCCTCTGCTTCGAGCCGTGGCCGTTTTGGCAATGGCTAGGTCCGGTGTACGGAGTGTGAGCGCCTTTTCACTAGGCCGGACGTATACGCATGGGCTCTTTAAATCAAATTGCATCTCTCTCCCTCTTTCTTCCTTTAGAAACCGGGTCGTATCCGGTTTCTAGCCAGAGAGAAATGCAATTAGTACAGCGTTAACCCGATCCCAGCCCGGCTAAAAACCAGTTGTGAACAAGCGCCCTTAAACTTTTGAAAAACCGCCGCGGTAGTTATGCAGCGGCCTCTAATAGGATTGGGGAACTCCTGACAACTCATATTTATTAGCACACCCATATTGTTGTAGGTGATATATGTGCTCCCATTATGACACTACCTCTACACCTGACATGGAATTTCATTTAAAGAAGAAGCAGCCTTATTGCCCCGTTCCACTTGCTAATTTTGTTCGGCAATGAATCACGTTTATGAGACAGCAACATTTTTGTGCGTGTAACTCCGTGCTCTATAAAACTGATTTATTTATTTATCATTTAGGCAAATAGCTTGTGTGTGGCTGTGTGTGGACAGCTTTTTGTGGGGTTTTCATGCGTTATAAATTATTGTTTGAGATCTTTTTTACCAGATAATTTTCTATATTTCAGTCTGCATACATTTTATTGCTAGGCTATATCAAACAGGTAGATTTCTGTAGTTTTACTGACGTTTTTTTTTTGAAATATAAATTGTTTAACTTATGACCGCAGCCTCGCCCGCGTGAAGTTCGGTAATGTCTCACAGGATCGTACTACCGAGATAAAAAGTAACAAACATCCATACAGCCTCACAAACTTTCTCATTTAATGATTTTAGTAAAGAAGTTAGGATTGCATCAATATTTATTAACTTCATCCCTAGCCATATGAATGCCCTGCCAACCAGCCACTGATTAACGCGAAGAACGTATCCAGCGCCTTAAATACGACCACACCCACTTCTGATAATGTGCTCTTTTATGAATGACCAACAATTAATGCCGTCAATAAATTTACCCGTGACCACGCCCGATTTTAACGAGAAATAATTCGCTCATTAAAATGGCTGGGCTGTTGCGTTTTAAGGGCGTTTTCTATAACTTACTTACGTATAACTGTCAGTTAATAGGCACGTCTCGTTGCTATCGGTGTTTCTATAAACAAAGTTATCTTGAAATATCCTATCCGCGTCACCTACCTGTCACTTGATTCATAGAAAAATCAATAAAGGCTTTTCTGTGACGTTTTGTTTCTAACCGTCCGTAAGCTAAATGTCAACAGACTGAGATAGCAAACTACCGATACCTGTCAGTAAGTTATTGAAAATAGTCGTTATTCGTGTAGGTACTTCATAGCAAAGGAGAGACCGCTAGAGTCTCTTCAAGTATTAAGATGTCGTATAAAACCTTGCACACAGAATGCTAGATCGTGTCTGTGTGATTTTAAACATCTACTCGATAATTGGAGTGATAATAGCAGGGGGATTTCTAATATCTATCCATTCATATAGATGGTTGTTTGTGAAAACTGTGCACAGATGAAAATATTCCAATAATTTCCCAAGGGTAGCCATAACTTTAATTATAAGACATAGGTCTCGAGTTCGAGCCCATGACACGATCCCCTAGTTTTGCCAACCAGCATGCCTGAGAGACATTTCTCGACGGCATGCAGAGCCAAGTCTGCAAAGGCCCATGCGCGGCATTAAAACCCTTTTTTTTCGGATGGGAAATCATAAAATGACTCCAGCCGCACTGGGCAGAGCAGGAGGGAGTGTCAGACTTTTACTGAATAAAACCCATCCATGTTCCTTCATCGCCCTTTGTGTTCCGGGGCCAGTATCTCTTTCGTACAGTCCTGCAACCCCGGCAGGCATCGGTCCTTGCGGACCCCTTCCTTTTGCTGATTCTCTTTGAGGCGCGCGTAGAACACGAACGTGCCGTCGACATGGTCTGTCGTCATGAGACGGACGGACGGCGAGCTAGCCCATAGTCCATAGGCCCGCGCCTACGGTGGTCGGGGGCCACGTGGTGGCCCGCGACGCCCGGGGCGTCTCTCGCGGCGGCCGGGACGTAAGGTTCTCTCCCTCGTTCTCCTGCTTCGCAGAAGAAGGTGACGGCATTAAAACCCAGACACCACGTTGACACTAAATACACAATAAAGAAAGAAATCTTTAAATAATTAAAGATTTTATTTATTAACGGTAATAATACCGTTAATAACATTACAATCTTTAGGAAGCACATTCCAAACATAAGAGAACAGTTATGGACTGAAATGCGGCTAAAACACACATAATCCACTTTTAACACAAATGTAGCACCTGTCTGAAGCCTCGACACCGCTCCTGAAACCCACTCGCTTGTAACGGAATGAATTATACCAGTGTGAACGAGATTGAACCCATACATGATGTTGTTCGAAGATTTTGCTTAACAAAACACGTACATAGGTAACGTGACGTGGTTATAACATAACATCACGCCTGTAATCCCCGAAGGGTTAGGCAGAAGTGCATCTAATAGTACACTCACATTTTGCATATTACTATCAACCAGGCACAAATCAGAGCATATAGAGCAGCGGTGGCCCAGTGGTGGCGGCCCCAACTTACGAACAGTAATTCGCACCTGGACAGGCGCATTACTTTGTGTAATTTATTTCATCACCACTGCTCCTAAAACGGTGAAGGAAAACATCGTGAGGAAACCGGCATGTCCTAGAACCAAAAATTCGAAGACATGTGACGACATCTACCAATCCGCACTGGAATGGGATATAGCCCATTCCCTCTCGTAGAGAGGAGACCTGTGTCCCAGCAGTGGGAACATTAATAGGCTAATGATGATGATGAGGCACAAATCCAGAGGCCGTGGCTGCTACTGAGAAATTCCTAATGGAAAAACCCAATAACACTGCCCAACCTAGGAATTGAACCCGACGAGTTGTAACGTTACATTTTCCTGGATAGGATCCACAAAACTGTAAGGTCACTCACCTACCTAACTTTCAGTCTGGAGGGGAGCACTATTAAAAGAAATAGACAAGGGGACGAGTTATAAGAATTTATTAACAAAGATCCTAACCTAAAAGCTGGAGCTACTTAAATCACTAATGCCAGTGAAGCTGGCGTAAAATACTGAAGATGAACGCAGAATGGAATAAATAACTGAAGAATGTCCGTCTTCAGACTGTGGAGGAGGACCGAGGAACCATCAACTCTCAGGCCGTAGAGAAGGGCCGAGGGCATCCGTCTTCAGACGGTGGTGGACGGCCGAGGACCGTCAATCCTCAGGCCGTAGGAGGAGCGCCGAGGACATCTGTCTTCCGACCGTGGAGGAGGGCCGAGGAGCATCAAATCTTCATCAGGCTTGTGTAGCTCAAGCATCAAGGTTTCCAGGTGTTCTTGGTGAGGGTGCGGCACGGAGAGAGGCCGACTTAAAACAGAAGAATAAGGGGAACTGCCCTTTTAAATATACTTTTATGGAGCTTCTCAGAGGTGTTCCTGCTCTCAGCTCTGAACGTAGACTGCCCATTCCACCACCAGGCTCCTGTCAACTCCACATAATTTACATTTTAAAATTAGAAAATTATTAAAAAGAAAATCGAATGAGGTCGATGTGATTTACCTATACAACCTACAACTAGCTCCAGCAATAAATTAAAAATAAAACTAGGGTTGCCACTAACTGACATCACAAAAGTAAACAAAGATTTAATAAAGATAAAAACTTAAATAACATAAATTACAAGGTAAAAAGGCCAAAGCCGTTGCTAAGCCTCCAAGAAATGACCATGAAGCTACCTAGGGAGGACGAATGCTTAAATTTTCAGGTTAATAATATCCAAAAATGTAAGTAAAAAACATGTAAAAGACATACACATCACATTACCCCGAAAACCCCGGAAAAATTTTGAATACAATGAAAAAAATTTCTTATTTAGCATTAAGAGAGCGTTAATCAACAAAAAATTTAGCTAAATGAGTATATACAGTGATAAAGTAAGTTTAAAAACAATTAAAACTAAGATTCCCCATAACCCCAGAAAATTACTAACTAGAAAAAATTTCGAGGTTGTAAATAAGACCTTACTCTTTCATACACCTTTCATCAACCTACCCTACACACTTCCTCAATCATACATCACCAGCATACTTAGGGGATATGGTTCACATTCAATGACGCATACTCCACAAGGAATTATTTTTAAGGTTTACGAAGGCTTATTTATTTAATTTAGGTGTCGTAATCCGCACCTGTTCTAAAACCCGTTAAAATTAAAAGAATATATTTACAAAGTTTTTCTGCTTTAGAATAGCAGCCAAGGTTTAAGAGCATAAAGCGCTTAAGAGAAGCCTTTAAGCTTTAAGTCAAGGGTCAAGGAGGGTCAAGGATATAAAAAAATATTATCTAAGTTTAAAAAAGTACACTAAGGCTTATTTTACGAGTTAATGCGACCGCTCGACACAACGGCTTATTTAATGAGTTGTGCACCGCTCAACACAATGGCTTATTTAAAGAGTTGTGCACCGCTCTACAAAATAAAAAGAGGGATCTAAACAAGCCAAAAGTTTTAGGAAAAGGTAATTGGAGTATTTACAGAACTTAAAATCTAAATGGTTTTTACAAGAAATGAGTTAAAGAGGCTAGGCATTGAAGTTATAAAATAATAAAAACCGTAAAGAAAACTCCAGACAGAAAATAAGGCGATAGCAAATTCAAAAGTAAAAGGTATCGAAAAAAAATATAAATAAATAAAATATTATGAAAGTGATAAAAGAAATTTAAAAAAAATCTACGGAGGCCGAGAGCGTTTGAGAGGGGACTCAAGTCCAAGAGAGCGTTTGAGAGGGAACTCTAGAGCACTCAAGATAAGAGTGTTTAGGACTCGCCCTTAAGAGTGTGGACCCCTGTTTAGGACCCGCACTTGAGAGTGAGGACTAGCCCTTAAGAGTGTGGACTCGTGTTTAGGACCCGCACTTGAGAGTGTGGACACGTGTTTAAGAGGAGAAGGAGGGAAAGAGGGATTAGGTCAGGACCGCAACACCGTATTCAGTAAACTGAGTAAACGTCAGGGCAGCTTCCGTAATACAGTAGTCGGATAAGCTCCGAGTAAAACGTCGAGGGCAGCAGTAAGTAAACTCCGAGTAGACGTTAGGGCAGCTCCCGCAATACAGTAGTCGGTAAGCTCCGAGTAAAACGTCAAGAGGGTCTCAGTACTTGAGAGGACCCAAGAATGTTTAAAAATTTATAAGACCCAGAGGGTCCAAAGAGGTTCGATTAAAAAATAATATTAAGAGAACGACACAGAGGGTGCAAAGAGGTTCGATTAAAAAATAATATTAAGAGTACGACACAGAGGGTGCAAAGAGGTTTGATTAAAAAATATCGTAAACCAATAAAAACTGTATGGTGGTAAAATTTGGAACTAATGCATAAAAAGTTTGCTAAACTTTAGTACCTATTTTTGCCACCGCAAAGTTTGATATAAACTTTTTGCTGCTGCAAAAGAACTAGATCTCTATGGGCCTGTTACCTAGCAACGCGTGACAAATAACAAGTCAACCCAAAATAATTTTATGCCATTTTACCCGACTAGGGCGAAACTCAAAAGGAGGTTATGTAAATTATCTTTATGTATGTAAGTCCGTTTTTTATCAAAAAATGAAGAATTTTTTAACGAGTATGTTTATAAGATTTTGGTGTTATTGAATAAGAATATCACCCAAAATTATCATAGCTCAGGCTAGATTTAATTTGTTAGAATTTCTTAGAAAAATCTAGATTTAGTTATTTTATTATAGACCAAAGATTCAATTTTACGCCAGATTCGCGTATGATAGATTTATAGTCTAGGATCAAGTAATTTTTCAGTGTAAAAATGTATAATTTGCACTAGCCGTGTTATCAGATCAAAATAAAATGAAGTAATCTTTAAAGTGTTAATAGTTCAGAATATATTAGTAAAGTATTTGTAGTGGGTGTAACGTAGTATTTTAGGGTTGTATAAACATCCACAGGATATTCTCCTGTTTCAGTCGTGAAGTGTCCCAACGACCCACTTGGGAGTGTCCACGAATGGATTAACACATCAAGCGACCATTGGGTACGAATACCAGAGGGTATACGTAGTGGTGTGCAAGTCTGTGGGATGCAGTATAGCGATGTTTTGGTAGAGAGTAAGTATAATATGAGATAAACGATTACGGGATATTGTCCAATAACCGTCGTAGAGTAACCAATCTCCAACCTTGGCAATGCCCACAAGTGGGTTAACACAACCAAGAGGCCGAAAGGGTGCCAATTATCTTTCGATAATGGAATGTGTGTGAGATGAAGAATACCTAGATGATGTTTAGTTGTAAAAGAGTTGAGCAATAGTTGAGATGGATGAAAAGATGAAATGAATAAAATGCTTACCAAATATACTCACTTGGGGAAGTGTTATTTTCGAATTTTGAGAAGTGCAGAATGCCTAGAAATAATTTAAGAGGGGTGGGTTAGTAAATATTTGGGCGCCAGTCTGTAACGTTACATTTTTCTGGATAGGATCCACAAAACTGTAAGGTCACTCTGAGCACTCACCTACCTAACTTTCAGTCTGGAAGGGGAGCACTATTAAAAGAAATAGACAAGGGGACGAGTTATAAGAATTTATTAACAAAGATCCTAACCTAAAAGCTGGAGCTACTTAAATCACTAATGCCAGTGAAGCTGGCGGAAAATACTGAAGATGAACGCAGAATGGAATAAATAACTGAAGAATGTCCGTCTTCAGACTGTGGAGGAGGACCGAGGAACCATCAACTCTCAGGCCGTAGAGAAGGGCCGAGGGCATCCGTCTTCAGACGGTGGTGGACGGCCGAGGACCGTCAATCCTCAGGCCGTAGGAGGAGGGCCGAGGACATCTGTCTTCCAACCGTGGAGGAGGGCCGAGGAGGATCAAATCTTCGTGTAGCTCAAGCATCAAGGTTTCCAGGTGTTCTTGGTGAGGGTGCGGCACGGAGAGAGGCCGACTTAAAACAGAAGAATAAGGGGAACTGCCCTTTTAAATATACTTTTATGGAGCTTCTCAGAGGTGTTCCTGCTCTCAGCTCTGAACGTAGACTGCCCATTCCACCACCAGGCTCCTGTCAACTCCACATAATTTACATTTTAAAATTAGAAAATTATTAAAAAGAAAATCGAATGAGGTCGATGTGATTTACCTATACAACCTACAACTAGCTCCAGCAATAAATTAAAAATAAAACTAGGGTTGCTACTAACTGACATCACAAAAGTAAACAAAGATTTAATAAAGATAAAAACTTAAATAACATAAATTACAAGGTAAAAAGGCCAAAGCCGTTGCTAAGCCTCCAAGAAATGACCATGAAGCTACCTAGGGAGGACGAATGCTTAAATTTTCAGGTTAATAATATCCAAAAATGTAAGTAAAAAACATGTAAAAGACATACACATTACAGAGTAATTGACTATCGACTTGTCTGCCTTAAAAGATCTCCATAATAATGTTGGACCCTGAAGAATCATTATTACACGGAACATTTAAAACAAACTCTTATTTATTGTAAACGTTAATTAAAACAAAAAAAGCACACATTTTTAAAAAAAGATCAGGACCGTGGAGTATCTAATTAATTCTTTACAATATTTTTAATTACATGCATTGCGAGACTGCCAGTGACATTTAATTAAAAATAAAGTTATTTTTTTTTAATTAGCGGCTAAATGGAAATGTCCGCGAAGTCAGATAAATTGACACATTAATCGAATTTTAATTTATTCTGTAGAATCATGTGTAGTAGGACTTTTGGTAATAAATCAATTGATTAATAAATCGATCGATGCCACAATTTACATTTAGTTATTTTTCATTGACTCGAATTTGCCCCGGGCGGTGGAGAGAATATCATGCACTCAAATGTCTCGTTGATGGTGGCGCGTGTTCCGGATCATTTAGTTCCCTTCAAAATGGTTGAGCTCAATGGTCCTGATCCATGCGTCATGTTCGTGAACGGGTGCTGTCAGTTATAGAGACTGGTCATCTCTTAGCTGCCATGGTTTACTATGTGATTGTGTTTCTGGCATTAAAAATTGCCAGTAATGGTCTAATTGCAATAAATGGTTTTAGTTTGATCCTTGTCTAACTAAAGGTACAAAAAAAACGCAAACCGAATAGGCGTTGTGGTTGTTTGACAGTAACCGCAAGCGACTATGTTCCTTCGATTTTTTGAAATTACACATTTTTTACAAATTCGATGGCACGGCAGCATCAGTTTTGCTAAAACAAAAAGTCATTTGTTAAAACAATAATGACGTGTAGTCATGCGGTCTGCGGTCACTTTCGGAAAGGGGAGACACACTGTGGAACTAATGGCGCTAGCATAGCTGGTACCCAAACATCGTCATTGGTTGAAAATGTGGTAATGTTATTTTATATCTCAAAATAGCTTAACCTCATTGGTCAGATTGAGACCAACTATGGTGGCGCCATCTGAGATTTACTTTGCCTTCGCCACCCCATTGTACGTTCAGTTGCCATCGAGTGTGGATAAATGACGTGTTCATTACAACTTCTGAATATAATTGTAACGTTAGACCAGTCTGTTGTTTAACGGTCACCCATTCACAAATAGACCTCAGTTACCGCAGCTTAAACCCCAAATCCATTAAGCCGTTTTGCTATAGTTTTAACTGTATGCGATATGTAAGTAATCTCCTGTCAATTTGCAACTAAGTTAAATAAGTTGTTTTAAACATATCAGTATAATCCCAGTAGATATTAATTTACACTGTGATTACATTTTCGTTAATTGGGTTAATAGAATAGGTTGTATCCATAAATCCAATTAACAGGGCGGTTGACCTATTAAGACTTTTACAAAACAAACGGAATTTACAATTAATAGGTTTATTTGACCTACTTTATAAATCAAATGTAAGTTAGAAATAGATATATTGACCTATTTCTTCTTATGAGGGCTATCACAATTTTTTTGTACCTATTTGAGTGTTTGAAACCATAATCACACAACTAAACTGAGTTTAGATGTGTGATTATGGTTTAGATATGGACACAAAATTTAAAAAAAAATCACGAAAAAGTCATTTTTCTCTCGGGAGTGTTATATATATTTGAATGTTGACTCTTCAAACACTCAAATACAAGAAAAATTCTGATAGCCCTCTTAACGGATGCCAATCTTAATTTATTAAGTCAGCCTAGACTTAAGATTAAAATCAATGAACAGATCTCTTAATTGACCTATTAAAACCTAATTATGCAAAACAAACTAGCTAACTTTGGTAACGTTGAATTAATCCCAACTCGTCACGATTCCGATTCGACACCGGGATTTTAGTCAGTTACATGAAATCCCGATTCGTGTGCTTTCAGTTTGCCTAATGAGCTGGTCATTAATGTAGTTATCATCGCGCTAAAGTATAGCGATAGACTTTCATATTGTGAAGTACACAACAACAGACTGCGCTCCACTGCGCGAAATCGCATGTGGATATTCATAGCAGAAGTGGTCATTTGAATCGGAATTAAGATCGAATTCTCACCATTTCTTAAAAAATATACCTGAGACCTATAAAATAAAACCGTCAGGCTACAATGCAACAACTTAAAATGTCTGTTATATAGCTTTTGTGTTTTATTATACAGGACGTCTTGGAAACGAGACAATTTTGTATTTTCTTGTCAATCTTAATACAATTATAAAAACACGTGTCACTATGTACTACCGTGGTCTTTTCCGCCTGACCAATTTCATTTTTTTTCGCTTAAATCAGGCGGAGGCGCTAGTAGTAAAGTTTGGGCCTATTAGGAAAGCGTCAACTTTGGCGCGCAAAAATAACAATAAACTCTCGTTTGGCGTGCGTCGTCAGTGCGCTCAGCCGATTCGGTATCTTTTCATTAATTATTTCTATACAAAGTCAACGGGGCAGGGCTAGAAAGCGTTTCTATGTTGCGAGTGCAAGCAAAAATAAGCTTAGTGGTGGTCAGGTGGGAGTGTTCTCAATAGTACGTACACGCCAATCTCCGAAACCACCCAACCTTCAATGATTTCAATGAAATTTTGTGGATGAGTATAAAAATCAGGTCCAGCTTGAATGCAAGAATAGTTTTAGACCCATTGCAGTAGGTGGCGCCGTAGGAAGCGAAGGTTAGTCGCTAGTAATTATATACAGGGTGTAAACAACCTCATCGCGAAGACGTCAACCAAGCATTCTGTACATCAAACTAAGTAACTTTACGCAAAAATTATTGCTGGGAAACGAATTTCTTTTTGGGGTGAAAAATCATGTTTTGTGATAGAACTCAATGTAACGCACTCAAAACATTGTGCTGATAGCTGGATTGAATAGTACGCGGGTCGTGGAGGTGTTTAAAGTAAAAATCTTACATTAAAAACTAGTATTTAAAAAAAAAAACTTATCAAAAAGATGGAACTTTGACCCCCAATATCTCCGTAACTAGAAGGTTCCCAGGTATGGTGTAGAACAAAAAAATGACCACAATGACGGGGAGAATAAGTGCCTTTCAGCTTCGTTAAGAGGTTTTTTACAGTCTATAAAAGAACCTGAAATAACATAAAACAAAGTACTAATCTCTTTTCTCTTTTGTTTCCAGGAACAATCACACAAGTCGTACCGTCCGCTGACGGTGCTGACCTTCCGATGGAACTACGCCATCCACGGTCTGCAGCCAGCAGGCTACCACCTCGTCAACTTGTTGCTACATGCCCTCGTGTCGTTGCTGTATTACAGGTATGTTGGAGTTTGTACTTACTTATTTTGTAATAAGAACTAATTCACAATAATAAACCCCTTCATTTTGACAACATACACTATTCTTCTTTATCGTGTTGTTAGTGTCAGAGTTTTTATGCCGCCCATGATCCTCTGACTTGTCTGGTCAAAAAACATCTGTCAGGCATAAACAAATAAGCTGTTTAATCGATAACATAGTATATAATCAGTAGAGACCGGATAATATGCAACATAAAAAGCTTGAAATATGCATGCAAATATGCATGAAAAATGCCTAAAATATGCACGAAAACTGACAGAATATGCAACATTAAATGAGTTTTTTTTGTTTTGTAAATATTATTCCTTTAGATTTAAGTATTTTGTTAGTAAATACTTGTCTTATTTATGTTTTACTTTATTATGTATGTATCTATTTAATTTATTGTTATTTGATAAAATAAAAAAACTATTAAGTTTTATATTTTTTATTAAAAAATCAGCATACATTTATAGAAAACTATTCATTGATAGATGTTAATCGATACAGTAGACATTATTTAATATTTTTGTAAACATTAACAATCAAGTATTGTTCCAAATGTTCAGTGGTAAGATTATGTCTTCGATCATTCAAAATATTTTTATAGGTCGAAAATGATCGCTCCACATCTACTGAGGTAACTGGGCAGAATTTGAACTTGGGTGCTATGTTAGCGCTTATATTTACGCTCGAAAAATACCTACCTACTGTAAATTATAGCAATAATATGCATCATCACTAGATATTAGTAAAAATATGCTATTAGCCTTGAAAATCGCTTAAATATGCAAATGCATATGCAAATATGCAAATGCATATTATCCGGTCTCTAATAATCAGCCTATAATATGCCCACTGCTGGGAAGCAGGTCTTTTCTATATGAAATGGAATGGGTTAATTAATCCACCACGCGGGTCCAGTTCGGGTTGGTAGATGACACATGTCTTTGAATTCTTGGTTCTAGGAAATGCCGGTTTCCTCACGAAGTTTTCCTTCACTGTTTTGAGAGCAGTGGTGATTAAATAAATAAATCGCCTGGGTTCGAACCCACAACTTCCTACTCATAAGTCGGGGCCGCCAGCACTGGGCCACCGCTGCTCTCAATCGATAACCTCAAGACACAGTACTGCGAACAATAAAGTGATGCCGATTTCGTAAACATGTGTGCGTTTTTTGAGTTTAGTTTAATTGTAGTTTGATGTAAATGTGTGCGTGTGAGCGTGTACGTACAGAACGGAGCTTAGTTTTGCGCTGGCTTCACTTTATTGTTCGCAGCGCTGTCTTGGTTTTTTATTTGGTCTGAGTCGATAACATAATCACGCAAAATGTTTGGATTGTGTAACACAAGTGGTGTAGTTGTAGTATCATCATCTGCCTAGCCTTTTCCCAACTTTGTTGGGGTCGGCTTCCAGTTTTACCGGATGCAGCTGAATACCTGTATTTTACATGGAGCGACTGCCTATCTGACCTCCACAACCCAGTTAGTACCGGGTAATACGATACCCCTTGGTAAGACTGGTTGTCAGACTTTTTGGGCCTCTGACTACCTAACGACTGTCAAAGATCTACAAATGACAGCCGGGACCAACGGCTTAACGTGCTTTCCGAGGCACGGAGAAAACTCGGTATGTAATGGGCGGTCACCCATCCACAGACCAACCTAGGCAAGCACGGCTTAACCTAACGATCGACCCGAGCGGCTGTTATTATTTAGCCACGAGCTCCTCGGTGTAGTTGTAGTATCGTAGTAGGGTTATGAGTGCGCAATTGCTTGTCTGTATTAGGCTACCGCGTGAGGATAGTCATACACTATACAAAATAAAATCACAACAGATTTCAACCACAACTTGAATAATTATAACGTGCACACAAACAAACATACTCCTCCATACATACATACGCGTACATCACAGTATTTTCCGGCCCCTTTTTATAATTTGTTCATATCTCATCATCCCTTTATGTCTTTTTACAAAACCCAAGGTAGGAAGCATGGCGGGGCGTTCCATACCACAACGCATACATAATTTGAATATGCAATTAAAAATCCCATACAACCTTAAATTAGTGTAACAACTAATTACGTACCGTCGAGATTTCCCTGATTTTCATAACAACACAAACTTCCACTGTATTCCTCTTCAACTTTTTGTTTTGTAGTGAGAGCAAATTCTAACTTTTGATTGTATAACGGGAAATCGGCAGTCCGCGGCCAAACTCAGTTCTCGTTAAAACTCCAATGACTTTACCACCTAAATGGGATTGATTAAGGAACGCAGGAAGGCTTAATTGGATGAGAAGGCCTTTCAAATCTCTAGTGCTTGAGAGAATGAATAATTATTTCATATTTATCTGCCCTAAGGGTGATGGAAAGAGTTTTAATTGAAGGAGACGCTGTATCATGACCGGTTCTTATGTATACCGAGATTGTAAATGGTTTTAAATGTCGAGGCTGAGTTGAAAACTCATTTTATCTTTGATAGTTAATGGCATACAATTAACGAACCACCAGATTTGGTAACATATAACGGCAAAAAAAACACTTTTGATTGCCAAAATTAGTAAATGATCATCAAAATTAATTCCCATTTTATCGCGAAATTAGAACCAAAATTTTTTTTTTAGTTAATGACCACCAGAAATTGAACTGTTACGCTCTGGCATCCGAGTCGAGGGAGACCCGGTCGACGGAGCCGCGGGGCTCCTACTTCTGAATGGTTTATAAAAAAATACCCTAACCTAATCTATCCGTGTCGGGGTGCCCCAAGTGGGCCTAAGCAAAACCAGTTGGTCATCAACGACCTCATTAGAATTTGGTGCTAAATTTACAAAATTTGGTGATCAATTGATATTTTAGATGATAGATGTTAGTGGTCATAAAATTTTTTTGGTGGTCATTATATTTTCCCCCACAGTTATTCTTGTTATACAAAGCTGTAAGTATTTAGATGTGGTCTTCTTCTGTATCGTGTGGTTAAAGCCCAACTTGGTGTCAGAATTCTTATCCGCCCATGGGCCTCTGACTTGACTTTACATGCTTTAAGAAAATCTCTCAGGCAAGTTGGTTTCCTCACGATGTTTTTCCGTAAGTAATAATAATAATAATAAGCTGGCAACACAAGAGTCAACAAGTCGTTGAAATTTCATTAAAAAATTCTTTTACAATTTAATACTACAGATATAATTTTAAACAACCAGATACCAGTTCCCTTTTTATAAATATGTATTAGTCTTCAATAAACATTAAAATTATAACGTGAGATCTGCCTTTTATATCAAGAAACACAAAGAAAATCTGTGACCTATGACATATGTCATATTATGTAAAAATGAAAACGTCAAACCAACAAACCATCCAGCAAAATCAATAACAAAATGAAACAACGGCAATGTTAACAAGATCAGCTGCTGCTCGTCGCGCACGCCTACCACCTCCGGACTCGTCGCTCAGCTCCGCCTCGCCGCCGCCGGAACCCAGCCCCATCGTGAGCGCTGTGACACCGGCCGTGGCAGTTGCGTCGAGCTCGAGCGACGAGTATTTCTCTCCGCCCACGACTCCACCACCTGCTCGTCGACGGGGAGGACGCCGGCCGCCGGACGGCTTAGGACCTCGAGGCCCACCGGCCTCTGATAGGGTCCCAGCTCCCGGCGGAAGTGTGCAGCGCATGCGATGGACGCAATCCATCAATGAGAATGTCATGCGCGCATACTATGGGGCTACAGAGGGGGGAAACAACCTGACTGCGTACCGTGTTAGGATGCTCTCTCTGTTTCAGGTGCTTGAGCCAGCTGTCAACGTGTCGGCACAACGACTGTCGGATCAGGTGCGGGTCATCCAGCGTAATCGTATGTTGGATGATACCGTACTTGATCGCTTGCGGACTGAAATACAGAGTAGCCATGTCATTGCCACGCCGTCGCAGGCTGTGGTTCCACCACAGTCAAGCATCATACCAAATTGCGATAACGACGTGGGTAATGACATGGTTACTAATGTAAGTACCCAGTGCAATGTAGAAATGAGGAGTGCTTTGGAGGGTGCGATTCGGGAATATCGGTTCATGCAACCAGATCTGAGACCACGCATACCTCGTTTGCCCATGCATAACAAAAATAGGGCGCTGGTGGCTGTTCTGGATTCGCAGTTATCAAACTATTTTGATAACTGCGAAGACCTCACCGATGTTCACTCAATCCTGTATTGTGCGGCTGTAGCGGCATGTCGTGTAGCTCATGTCAAATTTTCTTCTGACAGAGCTACACGACCAAAACCAGCCGTTCCAGCATGGCAGTACAGGATTGAGCGACGTATTGGTGGGGCCAGAGCACTCATCGGCAAACTGGTCTGCTTCAGGGAGGGCAATACTCGCCCTAGAGTGATGCGTTTTGTGAGGCAGGCGTTCTCGGGGACTGATATCAGTCCTCGAGACTACATGTCCCGTGTCACAGAACGCATCGACTTCCTGAAGCAGAAAGTGTATGCATGGGCAAACCGTATTCGTAGGTATAAGCGGCGGGTGGACCGATACACTCAGAATCGCACATTCCAAAAAGATGAAAGGTGGGTTTATAGGGCTTGGGAGCGACCGGACCAAGGTGTGGCTGACACGCACCTGCCGGATGATGATGCAATGTGTTCGTTCTGGCGCAGCATCTGGTCGGTGCCTGTCAGCCATGCCGAAGGTGAATGGACTCGGGTGATTGAGCGAGCGTGCGATCCAGTATCAGAAATGGGGGCAATTACTATCAGCCCCCAAGACGTAGCTCGTGCAGTCCGTCCGTTGCCTAACTGGAAATCTCCAGGGCCGGATGGGCTGCACAACTTCTGGATAAAATGGTTCACAAGGTCGCACGCTCGCCTGGCGACCCTGTTCCAGTCAGCCTTAGAGTCTGGGTCGCTGCCAGAGTTCCTGACAACAGGCATAACCCACCTGCTCCATAAATCGGGTAGTACTGCGGAACCCAAAAATTATAGACCGATCACCTGTCTCCCGACAGTCTATAAAGTTCTTACATCCATTTTGAGAACTAAAATTAGCAAACACATAGATGACAATTCTGTCATGTCTGCTTCTCAGAATGGATGTAGGAACGGGTCCCGTGGTACTAAGGAGCTACTCCTCATTGATATGGCCATTAGTCACCAGGTTCGCCGTTCCCGAAAGGATCTGTCGACATGCTGGATAGACTATAAGAAGGCCTATGACTCGGTGCCACATACATGGCTCATGAGGGTGCTAGAGTTGTATAAAGTTGATGCAACTCTGCGCACCTTCCTGATGTCGTGTATGGGGCAATGGAGGACAGTCCTTCGCTATCCAGGATGTCGGCAGATTCAGAGGAATAGCGAGCCGATAAGGATAGAGCGAGGTATATTTCAGGGCGATAGTTTGAGTCCACTTTGGTTCTGCTTAGCCTTGAATCCTCTTAGCACACTGCTGGCGGATTCAGGTTTAGGCTATCGGTTGCGGAAAGATGGTCAGGTTATATCTCACCTCCTCTACATGGATGACCTAAAACTGTTTGCCCCCAACGATTTGCAACTGATGGAGTTACTGAAGGTAACTGACACTTTCAGTAGCGCCATCAGGATGGAATTTGGTGTGGACAAATGTGCGGTCATGCATGTAAAACGAGGGGAGATTGTGGAATCTGTGGGAACCCAGCTCTCAGATTCCATAACTCTTCGATCCCTCTCAGCAACCGAAACCTATAAGTATTTGGGTATGTCGGAAGCGCTGGGCGTCAATGTTGCTGACATGAAGCAATCGTTGAAGGAGCGCTTCTTTGGCCGCCTGAAAAAAGTATTTAATAGTCTTTTATCAGGTGGCAATAAGGTGCGTGCCTTCAACGGTTGGGTCATGCCGGTTTTGATGTACTCTTTCGGCATACTTAAATGGACTCAAACAGAACTAGACGCCTTGGATACGAAGGTCCGTAAATTGTTGACGGCGTATCGGATGCATCACCCACGTTCTTCGGTTATGAGACTGTATATCCCGCGGAAGTGTGGGGGTCGAGGCTTTTTAAATGCTAAGACTCTCCACAATCGCGAGATATGCAGCCTCAGGGAATATTTCCTAGGAACCGATGTGGGAATGCATCGAGATGTCGTCACGGTGGACAAGGGCCTCACCCCGCTCTCCTTGGCTAAAGAGAACTGGCGCAAACCTCCAGTGCTTGACACTAACGATCGCAGGGAGGTATGGCAGAGTAAGGAGCTTCACGGACGCTTTTTCCGCGCTCTCCATGGGCCCGATGTAGACCTACCAGCGTCCGTAGCCTGGCTACGTTCCGGGGACCTATTTGGAGAAACCGAAGGTTTTGTCTGTGCAATAATGGATGAAGTTATGATGACGAATAACTACCGTAGATTTATTGTGAAGGATGGCACGGTTGACATATGTCGGGCATGCCACCGTCCAGGCGAAACAATCCGTCACATTATCTCCGGGTGTTCTCGTCTAGCTAACGGAGAGTACCTGCATAGACACAACCTTGTAGCCAGGATTATCCATCAGCAACTTGCTCTTAAATACAACCTTGTGGAATCGGAAGTGCCTTACTATAGGTATGTGCCCGACCCAGTTCTCGATAATGGCTGTATCACATTGTACTGGGATCAATCCATCATCACTGACAGGACTATTGTAGCCAATAAGCCTGATATAGTGGTGGTGGATCGATCAGAGCGGCGCGCAATGATTGTTGACATAACGGTCCCGCATGATGAGAACCTCGTGAAAGCAGAGAAAGATAAACAAATCAAGTATCTTGACTTGGCTCGCGAGGTTGTTGACATGTGGGAAGTGGACTCAGCAATCATTGTGCCGATAGTCGTATCAGCCCATGGCTTAATTGCCAAGAGCCTCGATCAATACCTGAGGAGGCTCTCGTTAGGCAGCTGGATCAAGGGCTTGATTCAGAAAGCGGTACTCCTGGACACGGCTCGTATTGTTAGGAGGTTCCTCTCTCTGGAGCCCTGACCGCCGGTAGCTTGGACCCTGTTCCCGATACCGGTGGGCTACAATTTTTTATATTTTTAAATGTTTTTTATATATTTTTTAATTAATATTTAAAAATGTAACAAATTTGTTTAAAAATGAATAAAGGGGATAATACTAATAATAGTTTATTTCCAAACAACTTAGTACTATTTTACAATGGCAATGTGGCAACAATTTCAATTTACACAAAGAAATCAGCGTCTGTAGCCGAACTAGGCATAGCCTGTATTTCGGCTATCAGCACCATTCCCCTCGAGTATTTACAATACATTAATAGGTGCCAAGCAGTAGAGACACAGAATAATAGTTGAGAAAATAATCTTTTGAAATGTAAATTAATAGAGAGGTAAGTAACAGTAACAATTCAAATATTAAATGGACCGAGTGTGTGTGTGGGTGTGCGTGTGTATATGTGTGTTTTCGTGTGGTGAATGTGTATCTATGATTAAGCAGGAATGAGAGGGTATTTATGTGAGTTATGTAGAGAGTGTATAATTATATGTTTTCTGTAGTCTTAGTGTATAAGTATAATTCTACAATACGCACATGAATCCGAAAAATCAGACGTGGTACCAATTTAATTTTCTTTTCTTACTTCTATTCCACAAGCAATGAAAGGTTATATTACTATACGCATTTGGTATAAAAAATTCAAGTAATCGAAGAATCAAACTACTCTTATTAATATTTCAGTCATATTGGTCGATCAATACAAACATTTACAGAAAATACGTTCCTAAGTAGTTTTTAACAACTGTCCCTCACAATGACGTAACGTTGATTAATATGAAAGTCCAATCAGAGTTGACCGGCGTTGTTAACCCGTAATTGATAATTGAACAGCAAAACTTTTAATTGTTAGAACTCAATAATCCACTGTTTGAGCCGAAGTAGGCGTTATTTAATTATTCAGTACAATATACCCCTGATCGGGTGGTTTGGGGTTGTTTACGCCACCAAAGAGTGAATTTTAATTTATTTTTGCGCGGTAAAATTGAGTTAACGCGTCGCAGTGGGGTTGAAGAAAGGGTGAGTGGTGTGAATCCCGTTCGTGTCGAGGTTTTTATTTTGCAAGTCTGCTCGTTACCATCCCTCACAAATTGCACGTACTGCTTGCATGACGTACGATTCTGATTGATACAGAGAAATGCTGACTTAAATTTTTGTTGAAATATTAAAATTGCAAATATGTTTTTCTTTTACACATTGAGATGTAAATTGTAAACATTGGAAGAAATTCGGAGAACAAATGAGAAGTATACATTACGTAGATACTTTACATTTAGGTCGCTGTGACCTAAATCCCTTGTTGTAGCAACAGAGAACCGAAGAAACAAACGGCCTCCAATTAAGATCGCATGAAAGTTAACCGTAGCACTAAAATACATAATTAATTAATGTAAACGATCTCGGAATGTTCATTTGATTTGGTTGTTATTGCTTTTAAAATAGGAGTGTAATAGGTAGCCAGTGCCATTAATAAGTAGTTACGATTCGGGTCGGGCTGCAGCGGGCGCGGCGAGGGGCCACCGCTGCTCCACTTAAGCCAGTTTTAATCAGGCACCCGTGCGCCCGATCCCCTTAGTTACTGCTAATTACGGATACTTGCTGTCCACCGCCAACTTAGCCCAGCTTATGCTCAATATCCAATTTGCCAGTATAATCCTATTAACGATTTTCGAGCTCTCATTATTATTCTAGTACGGCGGACTTGTTACAGAACAGCGCTGCGGTTCCCATTTGTACATATGTATTTACAACTTCCCTTTGATAGCAAACCCATGTGAACTGTTACGATACGATAACAAACTCCAAGTGAAAGGAAAACTTCGAGTTCAAGTCCACAGTGGTTCCGTATTTTGAGAAGGTTCGCTTTTGTGTGAAACTATATCTTACACGTGTACCTTTAGAAAATACAGGACCGCACATGGAAACCATAACTAAATATTGGCCTACACGAGAATTGCTCCATCCAAAATGTGCCGACATTCCAAAAATATTCGACCGTTCTTTACATTGTGTATGGGCGGCGAATATCATCGGTATGTCTATCCATTTGGGCTTAGTGTGGGTTGTGGGAACGCTACTGCCTATTCCCCTCAACTATGTTCTGGAGGTGTTCAAATTCACACGCAAATGACGCATTCAGAGCCGACAATAACGTGGTAACGAAGCTCGAACATCATTCTAATCCGGTGGAGTTCTGACTCGGCACGAGGCCGATCGACTGTGTTCTGTGCAGGTTCACACGTTGCGCATATACGTGTAGCTAGTTGGCAATACTATGACGACAACAACTTGTTTACGCCACTCAAAAGTTTTAAATGTGCTTAGTGCCGCGCTCACTCCAATCATATTAGAGTATCAAGCGGACATTTTAGGCTGCCACATTATTTGCAACTCGAAAATTTTCAACTTCAAAGTTATAATGGAATTACTTTTGAATTCATGGCTCGCTACCGTTTGCATGCGGAAACCCTAATTTGAAAGTAATGCATGTTGTAATATAAAACTTCTTGCGTTTACCTGCGTTACAGACCCTGAGGATGCAAAGCACGTAAACACGATGTATTACAGCATAAGCTTTGAAAAACAAAATGGCGGTAAGATATAAAAAGTGATTCTACTGGGAAACACGAGAACCGAGCAATTACCCAGAAAAACAGTAGGTAGAGTTAATAACGTTAATATTAATTAATGAAATATTCCTGAAAGTTAGATATAACCGTTAAACTCTCGCCGGAATAATAATCAAAGCAACTTGAGCCAAAGTAACGGAATAGGCAAACAAGAGAATTTGTTACGTAAGACACGAAGGCTGTTTGGGCCATTCATAACGTAATGGAGCGGGAGACGCGGCGGAGAGCGCGAAACTTTTTACCGCGGAGTTAAATTAGTTTTTCATAGTACCCGTACATCTCCTGTCATACAGTTACTTATGGGGTATTGTCTTATCCGCGCATGCGAGTAATTAATTACATTCAGTAATTAATTTACTCGTAATGGGAGTGTATCGTCATTCAGGGATAATTAAGCCATTTAATAATTAAAACTCCCTAGGTGTGTAATAATGTATCGAGTGTGGTGGTGTCGCTTCGTGCTGGTACTGTATCTGTGGTCCAATGAAAAACGGATCGTACGGGAGTGAGCACTGCGTATGGGAGCAAAAATGTAATCAAACAGATGGAAGGACAAAAAAGTTACCCTAACAGCGCCCCCTATTTGGAAAACCCGTAAAAACCTAAACGTTAGGTACGTTTCGGTGTTGTACACATTTACATACGCATATTTGTGTTTTCGCTGTTTTATTAACTCGAAAACGTTTCAGTTCAAAGACTTTATATCGACTGTTATCTTCAATACCATTTAAGTAAAGGTCGTTATTCTCAGAAATCGAGGGGCTTCTTTTCCTCTATAGGTGTATACTTACCTATGTCAGTACATTACCTTTCGGAATTCATAAAAGTCTTAGTCGTTAGAACTTGAAATAACCACACTAGTACAAGTTCCTCTTTCAAATATATCTTACCTCGGAAGTATGTAATATATCTGAGCACGCCACGAAGATAATTCAGACATTTGAAGTAAGCACGTGACGTCACTACCGCCGTTAACCTGTAACAGCTCCCAGCCATACAACACACACACATAAATCGCCCGCGAAGATAAAACTAAGAACAAACAAAAGAGCGCAATAAATAGAAAAATATAAGAGCAGTAAAAGTTATATGACAGAGAACGAAACTGCTGTGACGATTTGCGATCCCTCGGGTTCCATTACAGCAACATACCCTTTATTGCTTCCGTATTTTTCTACATGCGGTTTTGTGACACCGTCAATGAATACATTATGTCTATTTGATTGATTGCTATGTGGTTACACGGACGTTTGGCGGGACCCAGGGCTGTTGCCAATTAGGGCAATGTGTGAGTCGTCTGATCCGTGATTGTTGGGTCCCGGCTTCGATGACGAATGGCTCTTAATTATCGACGGCACTTCGTCATTTGTTTCGGTCATGTTTTGGTAATATTGGGATACAAGTATGGGTATTGTTTTTACTGGTTGTCTACATAGCGTATTTTTAGTAATCTATTGCTTTGATTACACGTATCGTGTAAAGTTGTACATCTTTTGTTACGTGGTAGGTAAAAATCGAAACGAATGCCGCCATTTTGTTTTTCAATACAATTTCGCAAGTTTTCATCGACAATGCCTCACTAGCAATTTCATTCAAGCGCCTAATCATTATTGTAGCTCTGTACCTACCTCCACTGACAAAACAGTCAAACTCAAACTCAAAGCATTAAAGCAGTGCCAGACGAAGTTATTTTGATAAACTTTACCGAAGTTGCTTTTTCACAAAACATGACATCCATTCGTATCTACCTGTGACATTCTATTCTTAGCCCTTTTCTAAGAATGATACGGTTGACTTTCAGCTCAACATGTGAACGAAAATCTTAGATACATTTACCGTTATTTTTCTATATTTATGCCATATTTTTCCATCTGAGTTAGGGAGTAAGATAAACGAGGCGTTACTCCAACACTTCATTTGTCAAAGGCGGCTGAAGGGTGTGCGTGAAAGTGATGAACACCCACTTTTTTCCCAGTATCAGTCGTTAATTTGAATTTGTGTCTTACAACCAACAGTGACAAATCACGTGCGCTATCATTTTTCTAAATATTTTGAGTAATTTTGCGAAAAAATAACTTCATATTTTGGTATGCTTGTTTATTTTTAGATACAGGTTCTGTGGTGTTACGTTTTAAAAAAATAAATAAACGTAATAAAATAATTATCGAGTTCAAAGCATCTTATAACATTCCAATGTCGATTTAGGTCTGCCGTCAAGCTTCAAAAACCTAATTTACTCATTAATTCTAAATACGAATCAGTGTTTGTCTCCTTATATGCCAGTAACATCATAAACGACTATGGAAGTTATAACCTCCATAATCATTTATGATGTTACTTATTATAAAAATAAGCACAATGGGTGTTGTGAAGATGTATCTCCACAATACCAATATATACCGATATCCGGGTGTAAAAATAAGCACAATACGCTTATATATTGATTTGATACATTAGGTAGGTTAATACTAAATATTAGATACCTAAATATAAAAAGTACAAGCTCTTCTCATGTATGAAGGTCGTTACGAAAGTTGTGCTAACTACAAGTTGGTACTTTTGGTCTGTTTAGTCCAAGTTTCAGCACTATATTAGTCTGTACCGAAAACCCGTAGCCATTTTGATAAACTTAGAAATCACACAAAGCTCTAAAAAGCCGAGCCAAGAACCTAGTGCTTAATAATCTGGTGTAAGAAAGCTCGAGGACACGAAAAAGATTCATAATATCAAAATCTTCTTAATAAAAATCTGAAATTCAATGATTCACGGAGAACGCTCATCGTAAAGCTCTGGGTCTAAAATCAAAAGGTTTATCACAAGAGTTTCTTATGTGTCGAATGTGAACACAAATGGTTTTTTTTTTTAACCATCTCTAGTAGGAAAAGTAGGGGTCTCAGTTTGTATGGATGTTCATCATTTTTGTCGATGAGATAATTGAAAAAAATATTAAGTATTGCTTGAATACCCATAAAAATATTAATCATGCAGCTTTCTGGCAGTGAAAGAATTTTGTAGGATTGAATCATTACTTCCGGATATTATCTAATAAATATATATAGTCAAGCAAATTGATGGTTCGTATTAAAATTCTATGTTAAGTTCTATGGCGACACATGTAAGTTTACAACCCTATTATAAGACCATGTTTTTACACAAATAAAATTATTCTATTCTATTCTACCCCCTGCATACAAACTTACACCTGTCTCTATAAAATATCATCATCATCTGCCTAGCCTTTTCCAAAGTATGTTGGGGTCGGCTTCCAGTCTTACCGGATGCAGCTGAATACACGTATTTTACACGGAGCGACTACCTATCAGACCTCCACAACCCAGTTAGTATCGGGTAATACGATTCCCCTTGGTAAGACTGGTTGTCAGACTTTTTGGGCAACTGACCATAACCTAACGACTGTCAAAAATCTACAAATGACAGCCAGGACCAACGGCTTAACATGCTTTCCGAGGCACGGAGGAAACTCGGTATGTAATGATTGGTCACCCATCCACACACACACACCTAAAGATCGACCCGAGCGGCTGTTATTAGTTATTATTTAGCCACGAGTTCCTCCACTCTACTCTGACTACGCTCACGCTCCTTTACTCTATAAAATATAATATATATATAGATAATACAGACCCATATATTTTCATTTAACAAAATCAAACTGCAAAGTAGAGACTAACAGAAATATCCTCACAGGCATACCAAGCCAGAGAAGCTTGCCAAAAGCTTTGGTAAGCCAAAAAAATAGTACAAAAATATTTTAGTAAAGCACAGCTCTATTTCTGCCAAATTGAGAGTTATATAGAATTATTCTGTGTATGAAAAGTATTAACTATTCGTTGCTCAGTGAATGTTGACATGAACTTGGTCGTACAAGCGCCGAGTTGCTGCAGTTACAGAACTTTAACTGCCAGTTACCGATTAATTACGGCCAAAAATGTAATGACAGGAAAATGTATAGATATAGTACTAAAGTACTTACTACAGAATGTAGCAATCTAGTTGGTTGGCTAGAAAATAGCATTTCCTGATTCGGATACGATGTATAAAGTTGCTTTACTAAATAGGTAAAGTATATACGTATTATACTGTTTCAGGGTATACTGTGAAAGAGGCACCAAACTAATATCATGGATTACCGACTTCAATTTTTTCGTCAGTTCGTACGAATCACGATATTCCTTCCACCAATTATGTCTGTGTATTTAGGCATAAAGTAAGAAACAACAAATAAAGTATTTCACACACATACACACACACATTCATCAACAAACACATCATACACATTCATACACAAATCACATTCACACACATTTCATTCATTACATAGCATTGTTTCATTTCACATTTTCCATGTTACACTTTTTCTTAATAGGTTAAGTTTTGGCAACAACATACGAGATTGTTTTCGTAAATATGTAATTTACTTGCAATAGTAACCAAAATAACCATGAAAAAGCCAAAACACGAATCGACTGTTAAAAGTACCATTACGTACCCACCCCATTAACATTAAAATTTCTCGGAATCGCCGTTCGTCACTTTCCAATACTCAGAATGAATTGTTGAAACAGAATTTTAATCTGAAATCTATTTCGGATTATTTCTTTGAAATAAGCAATTGTAAAGTTTTCTAAGAAAGTTAAATCATTTATTTATACATTTGAAGTGTTGAGGGGAACTACCTCTTGGAGCAGGGAAACTCAACCTTCGGACTAGTCGAGGTATTCAATCCTTACTAATGCAAAAGTAATTCTGTTTGTCTGTCTGTCTGTCTATAATCTTACGCCTTAACGACTGAACAGGTTTACATGAAATTTGACACAATGATAGTCTATGACCTGGACTAGGACATACATAATTATTTATTTAAACTTGAGCACAAGAGTGGTACATAGGCTGACTTAATGCCACACGACATTCTCTACCAGTCAACCTTGGGGTCAAATAAGACAGCATTGTGACAGAGAACAAAAAAATACATTTTGTTAACATAAATTGATATACATAAACAGGTACATACTAGTACACATCTAAACAGATAAAATTAAATAAGATAACCATCTAACAATATACCCATTACCCCAAAACTAATAACTAATGATATACACATTACCTCAAACCGATTATTACATGCTACGTGGACCTTTTGACGCAGAATTACAGTGTGTAGATATTAGTACGCTCCTGTGGGATTATTTTTCGACATCCACGCGCCGCCCAAGCATATAGCATATTACAGTAAAACCGAAAATAGCCACCAATTTACACGTGTTCACAACATACACGTGACTAAGAAAGGGAGGGAAAGAGGTAAGAAAACCTACAAGTCAATCTTTTAATATGTGTTTCTCGATGGAACTCAAAATACCCGACTCTTGAACTCGAGCTATTTTAATTTCATCATTGTGTACTATCTTAGCTCAGTCATTATATTCTAATTTCAAGATTCATGATTCTTTATTTGCATGAAATATGGTACATTATGGAGAAAAACTTCATGGTAGAATTGATTAATACGTAGTCTGGTGATCAATGCTCTTTTCGATTATCTCCGCGTCATATTAAAAAAAAACCGGTCATAGCATAGACAGCCTCTTTGGTCTCTGGTGGTCACTCAGACCAAATAAGAAACCAAGACAGCGCTACGAACAATAAAGTGAAGCCAGCGCAAAACTAAGCTCCGTTCTGTACGTACACGATCACACGCACACATTTATATCAAACTACAATTAAACTAAGCTCAAAAAATGCACACATGTTTACGAAACCAGCATCACTTTTTTATTTTTTTATTAGTATTGTTCGCAGCGCTGTCTTGGTTTTTTATTTGGTCTGAGGGTGGTTATGAGGTTTTTCCATTAGAAATTTCTCAGTGAATTATTTTTTTTTTACTAATAAAAATAAAAACACATAATAACAGTTTAGTAATTGGTTAGGCTAAGTTAATTTCCAATTATTATCCTGCCAAGAAAGGAAAGGTTGATTACTCCTGATAACGCATCAACTGTAGCCAATCACACGTGTTTTCCGTTTCACACGCAATGTATACCGTCCAATGATAGACCCCTTGCTTTACACTACTTACTGTAGGAATGGGTAGGTATGTTCTCACTCAACCCCTAAGTTAACTATCGGAATAGTTGCCTGTTTGATGAGCTGGGTTACAAGCACAGATATAGATGTACTATGGGGGTCTTTTCCGCCTGACCATTTTATTTTTTTTTTCGCTTAAATCATGCGGAGGCGCCGAGCCACGCCCCCTTAAAGTTTGGGCCTATTAGGAAAGCGTCAACTTTGGCGCGCAAAATAACAATAACTCTCGTTTGGCGTGCGTCGTCAGTGCGCTCGGCCGATTCGGTATCTTTTCATTCATTTTTCTACACAAAGTCAACGGGGCGGGGCTAGAGAGCGTTTTTATGTTGCGAGTGCAAGCAAAAATGAGCTTAGTGGTGGTCAGGCGGGAGTGTCCTCGATAGTACCTAGATAACGCAAGTAACACTATCCGTATGAAAACAAGCGTGTCATTTTTTGACTACCTACTATGACATCATAAACACAATATTTTAAGATACAGATTTACTAAACCACCTCACTCTACAATGTCGGTAGGTAAATCTTTGAAGCGTCTGAAGCAGACGTTTCTCTTGCCACATCTTTTAAAAGGTTAAATCACAACTCACGACTTACGTAAACGCATTCACAGCAAAATCACATCTATTTTCTGCACTTAAACCGTGGTGCAGTATGTGAGACACGCGATGTATCCAATAGACACCCATTACCTTCTGCGAATGGCTATCGTTAAGTAATCCACTCCCTACATGTAATTAACTATAGTTGAGCCGCGCTAATAACATCGTTGGCCGGTTGACAGCTTAATTCTAGAATTATATGCTGTATGGTTAAGTGTAATTGGAGTTTCCTATTAAGGATTTTTTCTAGACGTTTAAAGGCAAACTGTGGGTGTATTGTAGAGGCGGCAATTATCTGAGGCAGTGTATCCACTGCTATTAATAGTCCCCGTCACGGGAAGCTATAATTTTTGTAAATAAAGAATTTCTACCAAGTTACGTAGCGACAATTCAATCAACAACAAATAATCCCAAATTCAATCAACTCAAAGTAACATACGTGTAATACGAAACTAACGAGCAATTTCACTTGGTCGAGTTATATATTAGCGATATAAAGCACTGTCGTCTAATGTTTTGTGGTACTGGAACGCGTCTGAAGTCATATATGGAACGTAAACATTTGGGCCGCCATTTTGAAATAAGTTCACGCTGACGCTGTCAATGCTGCAATTTTTTTATTTGATCCAAAGGTTGCGAACCCGAATGTGTGTTTACAAAATGTATAGCTTCTCGTGACGGGGACTATAGACGTGAGCCTCTCCAAAACTGCGCCAAAGCACCTTGTGCTCCACCTCCACCTCTTCCAGTTTCTCCCAATCTGTATGCGCCAGATGGAGGCATATACAGGTTATACAGATAGGATAGGAGGAGGGATATACAGGTTGGAAAGGACACCGACGCACAAATGATTACCACCTTTTCAGAAAGTCATTCCGAGCCGCGAATTTTTTATCGTTAATTTAAACCAATCTGTTCCATACATTTTGACAGTGTAGGCATTTTGTATTGCAATTTTGTAGGAAACAACAGACTTTTTTGAAGTGAAAACTTCTTTAGACGTGTTGAGCACTTTTGGTGAGCACATTTTGGGTGAACAAAAATCATGGAACTCGCGTCATCGTTCGTTTGTCTCGCTAAAACTCGAGAACAGCTGGGCCGCTTTTGCTGATTTTGGTAGTTGTCGTAGTCCAGGTTTAAACGGTGAGAAAATATGGAAAAAATGCGAGGAAGATAGTAAAAATAACAATTTCATTTTCCCATATAAACCGTTCTACCTACTTTCCTGTCAAACATTTAACGTTCGTCTCTTCGGTACGGTAGACTCGGGTCCACTCGAATTGAAGCACGCAATCAAGGGCTTTGAATCGACAACATATATCCACATTACTCGGATTATCGCTTATTTAAAGTTTAAATTGTCATTAACACTTCTTTACAAACCAAAAGTAATCTAATAGCCGACGATACAATTCACGAGTTACTTAGTTTTCACTTCTATCGGCAGTCCCCAAAGACTGCCCCACGTGTTTTTTTTTTAATTACCGATGAAAATTTTCTATGTATTTCTACGTTCAGAATGATATACGATTGTACGTGTCTGTGTCTGTTCCATCTTGTAAATGTAGATCGATCTGTGGAAGCGTAATGTTATATTATTTGCTAAATAATTGGTTATTTCTATTTAATTTATATTACCTCGAGGTAATCAAACAAAATCTATCTCGCCACCCGCAGAGCCACCGCAGACGCAACATAATACCGAACTAAACAATTTTCTAATGGCGATTGAAAATTCCTCTCGACACCGCGATACAAAAGCGTACAAGTACACATTAATAATCGCTACGACAGCGCTACGCAGTGCTACGAAGTGCTACGAAAGTGCTACACAAGCTGTTTGTAGCTACGTCAGCGTCGCGACAGGCTACAAACAAGGTGACCCCACGTGAACAGTTTGAGCGTAATCGATATTCCAAGTGATCAACATTTTATCGATAAAATATCGGAATAATCGAGTGTTGTGGTGAATTTATGTGAAGAGTTTTCGATGGAAATAGAATGACCGTTGGTGTAGCGATGTTCATTCTTCCATTCTCCCCCTGTCAGACGTCAAAACATCATTTTCTTCTTTCTCTTTCATTTTTAAGTTCCGAAATAAAGTTGTTAAATTAAAGGGAAGTATTATCCACAATTTACTTACTTTGAAGGGCAAATAAACCCTACCTATGCCGATCTCTACTGGTTACAATACTTAAAACGAATTTCTATCGGACAAAGGATTTGGTAAATTCTCATTACGCTAGCTCGTAGACTTATCTGTGAGGAAAACCAGTGTTTGGAAGTTTTCAACATAATATCATATTAAATTAAAATTATGATTTATTTTGTTGTTATTTTTGCTGTAGACTGTATTTCATTAGCAATTGCCATCGTAATATCACGTTAACATATTTAATTAATTTTCATTTACAGTATGTTCATTTCTATATTCGTTCTGAATATAGCAATTAAGAGAATACATTAATATACTATAAACAAAAGAACACGATCCGTAATGAATAATACCTCTGCTAGTTAATACCAAATATTGAATACATCGGATCTACATTAATTTAGGCCTTTCACATTTAAATGAACATATTTATAGCCCAAACATTGGAGCTCACATTGAGCTCATAATTTATATCACGTTCACAATTTCTAGCGTGAAGATTCCCCGTACAGACCTGGAATTAAGCTTCACATCAAAAATATGATTAAACTTTTTTACGGTTCCACTACTTCCACTAAGTTACTTATACGTCGTTTAGTCTGACGTCTTGAAGTACCGTAGTTTCATTAAAAGTTTTGATATGAAACGAGGAACATAAAACAGATCGTCACAATCAAGAAACAAGCCACTAGCGTCGTCACAAACGTATCGATTGAGAGCAGCTAGAGGAGCTCATTAGGTGCGCGCTTCGCGGAGAAACTACCCATAATTTTTTTTTCACAAACTTCGGCAAGAGATTTCGTCAGATTCGCAAAAAGTCACTAACGAGTGCCTTAATTCCGGCAGAAGTTAGCCGTCGGGAGCACCTTCGTAGCGTTAGTCTCAATTAGCCGTTGTTCAACCTCTGCGGCAAAGTTGCGGTCGTACGCCACGAGGCGGCGCCACTGGACAAACTTGTCCAATTATTATCATTCGACTTCCACAATTCACACGGTCAGGACGTACGTACTGTGCCATATATTTCACGAGACAGCGCAGACGGTGGTAAAAATTGTCGACTCAATTTTAAAGTGCTGTTGATAACTCAGTTGACAGTCCCTGGCGGTTTGTTGTTATTACCTGTTCCGTTTCTGTTATAACTTTCTCAATTTCGTTTCTCAATGCTACATTGTATTTTGTGTTCTCATAAATACGTTTATTTTGCTTTAATTTACTGTTAACAGTATCCAATTTCTGCTGAAGGTTAAGTAACCCAAATAAACGTTTGGAAGCTGTGTTCGCCCGTAAAGATAATGACATGATCGTTCGATCCTTGTGATTAAATTATGGTGTGGCCGGGACATCAATGTGATGGGTGGCCAATTTATGACGCCTAATTTACTCCGTTCGCCTCTGAGAGGGCATTACATCACCGGTCCCGGGTTATATTACTAAGTGACATTCGACATTAAGTTGGCTTCGATCGGACATCACTTATGTCATAGATGGTTGATGGCTATTCGGATCTTAAGAGGGATTCAATACTTTTAGAAGTGTAGGTAAAATAACTGATATCTAGTACTGGTCCAGGGGCAGTTTTCGTAGAATTGGTAACATTAAACGTATGGATTTGATTTATAAAGCCTAAAAATCAAATAACTATTGTGTAACTAGATCAAAATGAGTGTGAGTGATATAGTAAAGCGATTAAATCAAAGAAACACAAACGACCACAATGTTTTGATGCCCTGTTTTTAGGGTTCCGTAGTCAACTAGGAACCCTTATAGTTTCGCCATGTCTGTCCGTCCGTCTGTCCGTCCTCGCTTAATCTCTGTGACCGTTAGCACTAGAAAGCTGAAATTTGATACCAATATGTATATCAATCACGCCGACAAAGTGGTAAAATAAAAATTGGAAAAAAATGTTTTATTAGGGTAGCCCCCCTATATGTAAAGTAGGAATTGTTTTTTTTTTTATTTCAACCCTAACGTGTGATATATTGTTGGAAAGGTATTTAAAAATGAATAGGGTTTCCTAAAATCATTTTTTGATAATGTCAATAATTTCGGAAATAATCGCTCCAAAAGTAAAAAACAATGTGTCCCCCCCTCTAACTTTTGAACCATAAGTTTAGAAAATATGAAACAAATCTGAAAAGTAGAAATTTATAAGGACTTTCTAGGAAAATCATTTTGAACTTGATGGAAACAACAGTTTTTGTACAAAAAAGACAAAAATTTGTACAAAAGAATTTCTGGACTAAGTTTGTAGTATATTCGTATATGCAAGCATTTTCACATAATGGATACGCACCTTTAAACTCATAAGTGGGAACACTTATTGTGACGGACGGGAAACTACGGAACCCTACACTAAGCGTGGCCCGACACGCTCTTGGCCGGTTTTTTTCAATAAATCCCTTCACAGAAATGAGGCTTAATAACAAACACAACGTTGAGCACCACCCAAAGTGATTCCAAATCAAACTTTGCCCTACGTTGTCATACTAATTCGTTCCAAACAAGTCATTAAAGTTTTCCATATAGAAGTAAACATAAAAATCCGTCTATTAAAAGTTTTGCGGTCTTGACGTGCGAGCGTGCGTGGAAATGAAACCACAAAAGTTTTCACGGCTGAGCGCTGCTTATCCAATAGAAATAAAGCGCTGGAACCGCTAGCAATTACGTTTTGAAACATTTTTAAGGTTTTATTTGAGAGCGCGGGTGAGGCTACAGTTCAGGTATTGAAAAGAAATTGAAGTGAAACATTGTTTAAATCTTTTTTTTTGTGGCAAACGGTTGGTTTTTGTGGTGTTATTTTTGTTGATTTGGAAACTTTTGACTGAATATAGAAGGGTATTTTAAAAATAAGTTGAACGGCAAATGTTGTATGTAGAGTCGAGGACTTCAATTGATAAGCCGCTTTCACTACTTTCAAATTTTACACTTTCATACATTCACGATTACGAATATTACCGACTAAACCCGATTTGTATTACACGGCTAAAATACAAATAGTTGCCACTATTCGTAGTGGCTCATCATTTAAGTCCTCGACTGAACATACATAGATAGTTGTTGTAGGTGTAGTTTCATCCTACTGTCATGGGAACAAGCCATTAGTTAATGTATGTGTGTAACTCGGGTTATACAATAAACAAATATAAAATTGCCACCGATTTAAACATAAATAGGAGGTAATAGTGCAGTTCACAAAATACACAAACATTTTCAAATATATAAAATTAGTGAGAAAACTAACGAAATAACAAACAAACAAAACGCCACAAACCACAAATCATTGTTATTTTACACAATTTCAATTCTCCGAACACTGTACCACGAATGTTTTCCCATAATTTACCTCCAATCCATGCCAAACGTTAACCGAGTATCAATTTGCAACTGATACCACTGACACTCCGCTCTTGATTGTTAATAACCCGAACGGTAGTAAATATAGACGATACACAAAAACAATGTAATTCTAGAAGACCACGATGTCACAGAATAGATAGGTTGATACAGAAAGACGACCTTACGAGTGAAAACGCATGCACAGACATAATATATCTACGTACAGACATGACCACTAATATGTAACTGTACTCGGCAACTTTTAAAGGTGATTTTCTTCTACGGTACTGATTGATATTCCATGTTGTGACGAACGTAGTATTTTGTAACCTAAATTATTACTATGAAATAGGTCTTATATCTAAAGTACAAGATTTATTACAAAATCGCTTTTTATCTAAGTGTATTCACATTGTTCGTCATGACTTGATTCGTTTGAGAGTTTCGTTAGGCGACTAACCTATGTTCATCTGCTTCTAAACGCTGAAATAAAATATCGTGAGGAAACCGGCATGTCCTAAAACCATGACAAAGTCATGTGATGTGACAACCACCAACCGAACAACACAGTGGGCTCGCGTGCTGTATAAAACCGACTCCCTCACACAGAGAGAAGACCTGTTCCCAGTATTGGGAACGTTATACGCGGTTTAAGCTATGCGTTTAAACAATGTGTGCCAAAAAGGTGTTGCCGTATTTAAGGGTGTGATCCAGACCAACTTTCCCCATAAAACCAGCTATTCCATACATTTGGTATTGAAATTTTGTATTGGACAGCTGATTTTTTCTTTACGATTACGATTTTAGTCCCATGAAGAAAGTTTGATGGTTTGAATCGTACCCTGAATAATGACTACACCTTTCTGGCACACGCTATATGTGTGTGCCTGTGTTCGCTCTTTATAATGAAGGTGGGCTCTGTAGCTATCTACTCTGTGGCACCATATTCAGCCTGTTTATCCATCCAGTGACCTAGTTATTCTGTTACAGGGTGTGCGCAATGTTCCTGCCGGAGTTTGCGAGTTTTGTCGCCGCCATCTTGTTCGCCGTTCATCCTATTCATACTGAGGCGGTGAGTAGATATATTTTTATAGCTATAGTGGAGCTTGAAGAGTGTCTATCGTGAGTGATGTGTGGCTTTTCAGAACTATGAGACGTGGCTTTGAGGAAACTGTATTTTATGTCATTCACGTCTTTAGATTTCTGGATTACAGCCCCGTGTAAAATTAACCTAATAGAACATTAAGCCTTACCTTAAAGCCTAGTTTATGAAGAAACTAATCTGAATAGACGATACAGTAACATTTCGAAATGAACAGACAATATAAAGGGTGTAAAAAGACTCTTAACGAAGCCGTAAGGCACTTGTTCTCCCCGTCTTTGCGATATTATTTTTGTTCTAGACCATTTCTGCGAACTTTCTAGTTACGGAGATATTGGGGGTCAAAGTTCCCACTTTTCCACACTTTTTATTACCCGACTGCGCGACGCAAAGGAGGGTAATGTGTTTATCAGTCTATGTATGTATGTATGTATGTATGTTTGTTTCTATGTGGCGTTCTAGAGACCAAATGCGTAGGCCGATTTTGATCATTCTTACGTCAATCGATTCGTCTTAACCTTGCGAGTGTCACTAAAGACATAACAGTAATCAAAATTCACCACAGCGACAACCAGACGCCATATTGTCAAAATGAAAAAAAAAAAAGTTGATGAACTATGTCAAATGGGGTGTCGTTGAATAGGTATTTTAAAATTATCTTTAGGTTCCTTTTATCATTTTTCATTATAAATAATAGTTTAGGATATATAACGATTTAAAGTTGTTTAACAAAGCAATCATTTTCGCTAATTCTTACTTATTGATTTAAGTTTTTATTTCAAGTATTAACGATATACAAACAAATAAACAGTGAAAAAACATGAAAAACAAATATTTTTGGTAAAAAAATAACTTTTATTCATCGCCAAGTCGCCGAGAAAAAAAAGTTTACCACCAAGCTCGATAGATGACGTTGATTTGATGCACGTTTCTGAATCGCGGTGTTAAGATTCTCCGCGTCTACTAATTGAATTCTTTGTTATGGATTTAAGTTTTCATACTGTACAACTGATTTTAGCTGACGAGAATAGTTAACTGACTTTAGTACGTACGTAAATTTGAAAATACTTAATTTGGATTCCTATTGTTTTTTGTTATCATCATTATATTTCTGTCACCAAAACTATTACGATTCAACATATGGTCAAAAACCGAAAGAACATATGTTTCTGATGATCCTAACAAAACTGGAGGAATCGTTAAATATTTAACAATCGGTTTAGGATCACGAGTTATATTACGAAGAAATTTGAATGTTACCCATGGTCTTGTTAACGGAGCAATGGGTGTTATAAGGACAATTGAGTGGCCAGCTCTTCGGAGGGACCAATTGGAACCCGGAGAATTGCCACAGTCTGTTTATATAGAATTTGACGACAAAGCAATTAAAAACAATGTTCCTGGAGTAGGAGTCAGAATCGAACCATCGACGACAGAATTCGATGCACTTCGCGGACAGGGTAAAATAGAGCGAAGAATGTTGCCATTGATATTGTGCTGGGGTGTAACTGTACACAAGCTCCAAGGAACTACTTTGGACCGAGCTGTGGTTGACTTAAGTTCACGCATTTTTGCTAAAGGTCAAGCATAATAGCTTTGAGCCGAGTTAGGTCTCTAGAGGGACTAATCATCAGTAGTTTAGACCACCGCAAGTTACTTAATAATCCCCACAATATTAACTCCCTCAATGAAATGACTAGATTGCGAAATTTACCATCTTATAACGAAGTACGAATGAATCGTAACTAAAAAGTATAAAATAAAAATAATAATTTAAAGAAAAACAAAAAACCCGACTGCGTAAAAACTAATTTTAAAAAATACGTGAAAGAATTAACTTAAATAAAAACTAAAAAGAAAGAAACAAGCCCAGTAGTTTAGAATTCTGTTAAGTAATACTAAATAACTACACAATTGAAATAGTTTTATAATCGAATTCTAATGCAGAACAGAACGACTCACAGTCGGGGCCCATTTAAATTTTACCAATCAAATCTTTCCAAGGGGCCCCGACTGTGAGTCGTTCTGTTCTGCATTAGAATTTATGATTTGTTTTATGTGTGTATCGATTATAAAACTATTTCAATTGTGTAGTTATTTAGTATTACTTAACAGAATTCTAAACTACTGGGCTTGTTTCTTTCTTTTTAGTTTTTATTTAAGTTAATTCTTTCACGTATTTTTTAAAATTAGTTTTTACGCAGTCGGGTTTTTTGTTTTTCTTTAAATTATTATTTTTAAATACATGTTTTTAAAGTATGATTTTTACTTTAAACACCTCCACGATCCCCGTACTATTCAATCCATCTACCAGCACAATTTGATGAGTGCAGTACATTGAGTTTTACCGTAAAACGTGATTTTTCACCCCAAAATAAAAAGTCGTTCCCAGCAATAATTTTTGCGTAAAGTTACTTAGTATGATGTACAGAATGCTTGGTTGACGGCTTCGTGATGAGTCTGTTTACACCCTGTATAGATGTGTATCTACATTACCTACATGAACTACAAGGCAAGGGTTTTATAGATCAGACAGATTTTAACACAGAACTGAGCTATTTACCCAATGCCTTCACAATAGTAAATTATGTTACGATCTATGAAAATATCATCATCTGCCTAGCCTTTTCCCAACTTAGTTGGGGTCGGCTTCCAGTTTTACCGGATGCAGCTGAATACCAGTATTTTATATGAAGCGACTGCCTATCTGACCTCCACAACCCAGTTAGTGCCAGGTAATACGATACCCCTTGGAAAGACTGGTTGTTAGACTTTTCGGGCCTCTGACTACCTAACGACTGTCAAAGATCTACAAATGACAGCCGGGACCAACGGCTTAACGTGCTTTCCGAGGCACGGAGGAAACTCGGTATGTAATGGGTGGTCACCCATCCACAGACCAACCTAGGCAAGCACGGCTTAACCTAACGATCGACCCGAGTGGCTGTTATTATTTAGCCACGAGCTCCTCACGATCTATGAAAATATGCACTCTTGAAAACATTGCGATTTCCTATTTATCACCTCAGTTTAAAAAAAATATTTCTCTGAATAATTCACGCATCAAACGTCAACCGCTTTATATACGGCATATAAAGGGACTGTCAAAATCGTCAGCAGAACCCGAAAAATAGTGAAGGGTATTGTATCCTTCTCAAGTTATTGAGGTAGGTAAAAGTTGGGGTTGTTATGGAGCCCGTAGTACATAGTAACAAGTTGTTAAATATATAGATACAAAAATGTATATCTCGGTCGTTGATCTACTGAAATAATAAAAAACAAAACACACACACACACTTAAAATACTGTATCCCTTTCTTTTAAAATATGCTGTCTTGGCTTATCTCTGTATTTGTTACCAGTGTTACGTTCAAACACAAAAAATACTTCTTACTTACCTACATTTTTCTTTATCCCAACTCGTAAATACACATTTAATTAATTTACTCGTTATCTATTAATTTGTAACCATTTATTAATATTTGTTTTTATTATATTTGTTATTAATAATTATTGTTTGAAACTGTTTTTCCGTCACTTCCCCCTCAAGGTTCATTGGAAGACCAACGTCAGACAGCATCGCCTGTCTGGCATGAATGCTGAAATGGACCTTTTTGGCGCAGCCGTGAGGCACACATTTGTATATAGGCACATATTTTGTATTTTTTTATATTATTGTGTGTGCTTTATTAGCTGACGTCAAATTTTTTTTTTCTTTCTTTCTTTCTTTTATCTCGTCAGGAATCCTTTAATTTGGGTCTATGCCGACGCCGACGGGGCCCTATTTCTAAGCCTCTGCTTTTAGTCCATCCGTCTGTCTGTCTGTAGCGACCTGTATCTCATGTTCCGTAATAGGTAGACAAAAAAATTAAAGGGGCTCTTCATGCGCGAGTCCGACTCGCACTTGGCCGGTTTTCTTCTCTCCGACACACTCAAAAAGTTATTTATCGACACATTTTTCTCAAAGGATAGCCTAAAAAGTTTTTAATGGAAGTCTGATTAAATTCGGTCGTCATTACACCTATTTCGAACACTGCATTCTTTATTTGAAGTTGCCTGATTGGCCGAAAAATCTTTTCACGAAAGCATCTTTGTGGTGCGACTAAAATATGAGGTGGACGAAAATATTACATTCAGTCCGCTATGAAATACTTTAAAACATTGATCCGAACGAATATGTCGTATCGGATGGCATTCGGTTAATATTCATTCCAGATATTAAACGTTTTGTGTTCGAAATAACAACACGCTGTTTCTGACAGTATCCGTTGTGATTTTTTCGATTCCACCGCATATTTTGTTCGACATTTCATTTCGTTCCGTTGTTTTCATTTGAATTCTTCATTATATTTTAAAGTGTTTCGTACATACGAGCGATTTTTATTAGAATTCGGATTTTTTACTCAAACAAACGCTTGAAAAAGATAGGTATTGTTTGAACCAATGCAAAGAAGATGGTTATACTTTTAACAAAGCGGGAGTAGGGTGGCCTAGGTACTGAAGTTCCACAGTAAAAGATTATGTTAAGCCCCTGATCTCAGATGTCAAGTACTTGTGCAGGTGGAGTTGGTTTTTATAACACGCAAAAGCTTTTATAGTGCTCTAAAAACCAACAAAATTGATGCCTCTGCCTGAAATGAGGTCACAAACTAAAATGGAAATTCGAAAGAGTAAAACCGTTCGTATATTGTACCATTTGTTTGTATATTGATGGTTTCAAATGAACATAAAAGTGCACACAAACCTGGGAAAAAAAGCTAGTAACTAATAACATGATATAAAAATGCGAGTTGATTTTTCTGACTCGAATTTGCTGTGAGTACTATTTGTATTTTTTGTTGATGTTTATGCTGTACTGGCACTATTACTGTTACTACAAATAAAACTGTGTAAGTACTTTTTTTTTTTGTAAATACGTAATACTGGCAGTGGCGCATCATGCATATTTAGCTACAATAAAAAGAAAAAAATCGTCGGTCTTGTTTTTTTTTGCATTGCAAAACTGTTGACCCCTTCATCACATGGATCATTCCCACTAGTCCTACTACACAGTTCTACGGTAGAACTAGTGGGATTTTTTTCCCAGTAGTCCTACGATTTCAGGTAGTACTAAATCGTAGAACTAGTGGGAACAAAATGTCCCATTAGTTCCACTGTTCCTTTATACAATTTTACGGTAGAACTAATGGGAATCATCACCAGCCTAATAAAGTTCTTACTACTGGGACACAGGCCTCCTCTCTATGAGAGGGAATGGGCTATAATCCACCACGCGGGCCCAGTGCGGATTGGTAGATGTCACATGTCTTCGAATTTTTTGGTTCTCGGACATGCCGGTTTCCTCACGATGTTGTCCTTCACCGTTTTGAAAGAAAAAAAAAACGGTGAAAAATGGTGGTATGGTGGTTGGTGATGAAATAAATTACACAAAGTAATGCGCCTGTCTGGGTTCGAACCCACGACTTACTGTTCGTAAGCCGCCACCACTGGGCCACCGCTGCTCTCGACCCCTTCATCTTTACTATTTAAAACTTCTAAAATAAATTCAGCCAGTACATAACACTACATTAGCAAGCAGTCAGTACGTACCTATACGTACTAGGTATTCGTGCATTTTATGTGGGGGATGCAAGAGCTAGGCCACTTCGCGTACGTTTTACGATGCCAATTTCTTTCGGTGACAAGCTCTCTTGTATTTCTGTCTCGTGCTTCAGTGAAGGTACTGGATGGGAGCATGTTTTATTCAAGTATTGAAGTTTATAATAGTGTTGCAAAAGGGAACCAATTTATATTCTGGAAAGCTGGAATTTGTAGGTAAGATAAGGACTTATACTGTTTTGTAGGTACAAGGCCTTTATCCATTTCGACCAAAATTGTTTCAGTAAGAAATTTTTAAGTTACTAAGGTAAGACGTTCAAAAAGCATTTATCTAAGTTAAAAAAAACTTAACATTTTCAACTCTTAAAAATATATGCGAAAAAGGTATCTCTGAATGATAAACAAGAAAAAATCTTTGCGTATTAAGAATTTCACAGGTAAAATTCGACTTCTTAATAAGGGCTTATTAGGGATATTTTGAAGTAGAAATAGAATCCAAATAACTCGCCAATTAAAAATCTTTTATAAAAAAAAATGCTGAGTTTTCGCTAGTAAAGTTATATTATTGGCTCCCTTTGCTTCGTGCATCTCCGGATGAAATTAATTTTATGCTCGACATGAAAAAAATACGATTTTGATGGCAATCGTGTGTTGAGCAAGCGTTTTCAGAATGTTTGTCTGTTTATAGCTAAAGCGTCGAACGATCTGATTATGTTTTCGTTGTTAACCGATTGGAAAAAAGAAACGAAGTTCTCAATTCGTTTCGTTGTATCGTCAAAAACGTGATTCGATTGGGGTGGCTCTGAGGTTTTCATGACTTTGCACATATAGGATCATCAGATTACCATCTGGTAATCTCCTTAGCTAGGTGGAAACAACACAACTTGGTAAAATAGGATTTTATGGACCCGTTCGACTCACAGTGTGTGTGTGTGAGTGTGTGTGTTGCTGTCCAGAACATGACCTACTTACTGGACTGTCATAAAGTGACCAAAAATCTGCAATTTTTAGGTCCTTATAAACTACACCAGTAACTAGACCCAATTAAGAAAACTACCATCGGCAGGAAAAAAGAAGAAGATCTAAGATAGAAGAGATATTATATCTATTATTTTTCAATTATTTGTTTTTCAAATATGTGTTCTAGAATACAGATGCACTGTTGTTTATGACTTACCAACTTGGCATGAATCCAACTTTGAGGTCTTTGGTCCTTCAAAAAGAATTTTCAAAATTGTCAAAGCATTTTACGATCTTGCAGTCTAGTTTATGCTTTTTTCTAAAATACGGTAGGAATAACTGCGGGTAATAACGGCAACCGACGTCCGTTGATTGTTAGCTGGTTGCTTTATGGCAATTGGCAACTCACTCGTCAACCCGCATGTAAAATTTTACGCCCCGTAAGGTGTGAACTTGATGATCTTTAAACTTTCTGTTTACGTCAGCATTCCAATTAGAAATACTCGTTTTTTATTGTGTCGTATTTTATATGGCATACGATTTATATCTGCGTTGGGTTGCTGTGTTCAACGGGATATGAACCTGGGAGCATTTTGTTTGTACAGTTCAGTTCGTATATTCTCAATGCAACTGATGAATGAAACTGATGAAAATGTTTTCGATTTTTCCTTACTGCCCTTCCCTCGTCTCCTCATTCATTGCCTCATCTTCCCTTTTGGTTCTCAAAGTCTCTTTTCCACCATTACAGGAGTCAGGATAGTAATTTGTTGAAATTAGTGACATTCACTTGTTTTATTGATATTCATTTGTTTTTGTAACATTTTTTTTTATTGAGAATTCTCATTAGATCCATTTTACTTACTTTTTTATGTAAATAGACCTAATGAGAAAAACAATTCTCACTAGATCCATCATGGATCTGGCCAATGGATCTTCTGAGAATGATCGCCTTTTTTTCTGAACTTGTTTTACAATTTCCGAATCGAAGTCTATTATTTTTAAAAGCGAATGTTTCTTATTTTAACTTTTAAAACTCCAGTCGCACCTCAACATTTGCATCAATAGAACTGCTGCAGAACTACATCACGCCTGTAATCCACAAAGGCTTAGGCAAAGGTGTACCTAATAAATAAATAAATTAACCTTTATTTTCAGACTACAGTCCATAACTTTGTTAGTATTTTAGTGTTAGTAACAATAGTGCTTATGTAATAGGGAAAGATGCATGATTTTTTTTTTATCACTCTAAACAAAGCGTATTAACATCAGAAATAGCCAAGTGAAATTATTTTTTAAATATCTATTAAAAATACTAAGTTATAAGCATTTGAAACTGCTGATTAGACAGAGAGATCCGATAACACGAATGACGTCATTCTCTGCATTGACGTACAAAATCCATACTAAATTCCGTTTATCTAGAAAGAGATAGAAACAAAAGTTTAAATGGTTATAACTTTTGTGTTATTTGGCCGATTTATGTCTTGTTTCCGCTTTTTGTCATTATTTTTATAGTACTTTAACATTCCGTATCGAAATAAACAAAAGAAAATTTATGCATCTTCCCTATTGGGTTAGTATTGTTAGTGTTTACAACTTAATTGTGTATTTAGTTAGACCTGAGACAGTCCCCACCCTGTGTCTCTGGAAGGGACAGTCCGGTCTAGCAGCAATCATCTTCAAAATGTAATATCATCTAATAGTACACCCACATCACCCACATTTTCAATTCAATTCACGTTCAATATCTGATTTCAACAGAATTAAAGTTCGTTATTTTTCAAAAAATCTTCTTCTAGTAAACTTGCGAAGCTATTTCGTTGGGATCACAGAGTAGAGGAAATGTGTTTGTACTGAGCTCGCCATAATGGAGTCGTGAACGAGACTACTGCGTCCCGCGTACGTAAACCTTAACCATGTTTGTTATTTTTATAGACTGTGGCACGGTCGCTGCTGTTTTCGCAAGCTTTCTTGAACTAGTCTCTTTTTTTCTTGGAAACTCTTGTTGTAAACTTAACTTTTACCTCAGAACGTCGTAAAAGAGTAATGTGTGTGTGTGTGAGTTACAACTATGCGTAAGAACCAGCAGGCTGTTAGGAACTTGTCTTGGGGAAAGCGGCTTGCGTCTTCTACCAACCATGGTTGGCTGCTTTACGAGCTTTAAGGCTACGATCGCACTGATCGGTGGCTTGCTTAGCGTGTAGAGGCTCCCTCGATACATGCTAGGTGACTAGCGAGGCACCCAGCGCGCAATGCGGCCTGTTGCGAAAATTATAGAAAGTACGTATCACTGCGCTAATCGCTAGCTTCTACGCGCTAAGCCAACCTCCAGCTGTCAATGCGTACGTTAACCTACGGGTTTTCCTCCCGATAATTTTAATTGTAATTGTTACTTGTATTTTCCATTTTGTCTATGCTGGTAATTCCGGGTTGCTACACACCGCATAGTTATGTATGTGTCGCAGGCATATCATAGAACACGCCGTATTACATAATGCGAGCCGGATTGCAAAACGTTGCTGTTATGTAATGCGGCGTCTTAACGTTCAGCCGGATTACAAGTCTGCTGAACAAGTACGCCGCATTGAATGAGCACTTCATAAACGTGCCGCTCAAATACAAACGGGTGCATAGTCGATACGCCACTTTGAAAACGAGCGAAGCGAGCTCGGTACTTAGGGCACCCGACGTTATTATAGGTTAGGGTAGGTCACTTTAAACCCTGCAGACAGAAATAGGAGTATTTTCGGAATTTTCAGTATTTTATTCGGTCATTTCTTCTTACTGACAATACGGCTAAACGTTGGACGCCGCTTTGTCGAACGTATCGCCACCACAATCCGGCTGAACGTGAGGACGCCGCATTACATACCGGCGACGTTTTTCAATCCGGCGCGCCATTATGTAATACGGTGTGTTATACGAATTGGATATGACATAAATATACAATCGGAAATAAGATCGATCGGCTTAGTTTTAACTGTGACGAGATGACCAGAATATTATTCAGCGATAGTACATGCCAAAATCACTTGGCCGTCGGCAAGAGCCGAATGAAAGCCGAATATGTGTGGTAATGTACAGACGCCAGTGCACATCAAGCTACTCGAAACTGTCCCATTTTCCCAATCAACCTTGAACCTTATAATTTCCTTTAGAGTTAAAGTTGAAAATCCAATACAAAAATTTGACAGATATAGTAGCTTGATGCGCTGGTCGGCTTTTTGTTAAAAAAATACTGTTTAATCAAATGTGTGCCCTGACAGAATAGTAATACAGCTGAAAATACATTCCAATCGTCACAGAATCTAACAATTATATATATTTTCTTCTAATAAAAATGTTTTCCTGACAGGTGACGGGCGTGGTGGGACGAGCAGAGATGTTATCTTCTCTATTCTTCCTCGGCGCACTACTGTGTTACGCGCGCGCTTCACAGAGGAGAAGATACACAGGTATTATAAAGCTTTATAAAAGAAAATATTATGTCGATTGTGAAGAATGAAAACTGATGTATACGAACGTTTTCAATGTACGATCGACCAAGCTATTTGATTTACATTTTAACATGCAAATTACATTGTAAAATGTAAACTAAATATAGCTTGGTCGACCGTACTATGGCGTCAAGCGATCCGAAGTTCTGAAGTTTTTGCAAACAGATTATGACGTCAAACTATGATATGCCCGACACAATCTCTTTGAACACGCATTTCTGGCTCATAGAGAATGAACTCTTGAGCAGTGTTATCTGTGCCGCATAGATAGATATAGTTGGTGCCAGTTAAGATGAGAATAGCAGTCATTGCCCTTTCCCTAATATCTCTTCGTACGAAATAAACCATGTATCGTTTTTCAATACAAAAAATGTTGAAGATCACGATAGATGACGATTCAAGACTTGAACAGGTTTTTTTTTGGTGTTCAAAGTTAAAAAGTTTAATAAATGTAGGTGGGTCAATGACCGCTATTCTCATCTTAACTGGCACCAACTATTGATGATAGTCAAAGATGCTCTATTTACCCTGAAGATTTCCTATAGAATTAAAGGCATTTTCCGTTTGAAATGTGTATTGGTTGCGGAATAACTAAGTAATTGCGGTTATAGTCTGCGCCAGATAAGTAGGAATTAAAGGTCATTGCACTTTCCTTCATTTCTCTGCGTAAGTACCCCGGCAATACATTATAAATCGTTTTTTATTACTAGAAAAAGTCAAGGATCAAGATAAAGGTCATTTCGGGTCATTTCGGTTATGTCATTATTTCTGTTTTCGGAATTATGTATTTGAATAAATGAATGCGGGTTAATGACCTTTAATTCTTACTTATCTGGAAGAGACTATAGTACGAAACAAAACAGAATCCTAATCATTATTTGGTTATGAAATTTTCGTGTGGTATGATTTAAACCTAATCACATCATGAATCTGTTTACGTAACATCACGCCTGTAATCCGCAAAGGGTTAGGCAGAGGTGTAATGTGAAGCAAAAACACCATCCATACCATGTTTTTATGCAAATGAATTGTATTCTATTCTATTCTATTCTACCTATTACACCAACATTTCGCCACTTATGTTCAAGTCACATGTTATGGGGGTGAGCCTATAGTCATCACTACAACAGCCCATAAAGTCCACTGCTGGACATAAGCCTCTCCCATGATAGGAGGAATTTGCCGTAATCTCCACGCTTGGCAGGCGGATTGGAGATCGCAGTTATGAAAGACTAACAGAAAACGCTGCTGCCCATTCTCTGGTCTATGGAGGCGCAAGGTGTTCTGCCTCAAACATTAGTCGCCTTATACGACACCCGTGAGAGTAATGGGTTGGTTCTATTCTACTCTGCCGGATACCACACGGCTTATAGTCATCAACTGGACACAAATCCATACTCCGTGGCTGCTACTGAGACATCCTAATGGAAACCCAAATTACACTTTCCCCGACCTGGGAATCGAACTCAGGACCTCTTGTTCAGCAGTCACGCTTGCGAGCACTAGACAAATGAAGCAGTCAAACTGTTTAGTCTACACTAATATTATAAAGAGGAAAGATTTGTATTTTTTGTGTGTGTTTATGTTTGTAATGAATAAACTCAAAAACTACTGCGCCGATTTCAAAAATTCTTTCACCATTAGAAAGCTACATTCACCCTGAGTAACAAAGGCTATATTTTATCCCCGTACTCCCACAGGAACGGGTGAAACCGCGGGACGTCCGCTAGTCTATACTATCTATAATAATATTATAAAGAGGTAACATTTGTTTGTAAGTTTGTATGTTTGTAAGTTTGTTTGTAGGGGGTAATCTCCGGAAGTAACGAACCAATTTTAAAAATTGTTTTACTGGTAGAAAGCTACATTATTCGTGAGTGCTATAGGCTATATTTTATTGCCGTACTCCCACGGGAACGGGAACTACGCGGGTGAAACCGCGTGACGTCCACTAGTATCTTATAAACTAAGTAATATTTGATGCCTAAAAAGAGCCACAAAGCGTTTCGGCTAATTCATTTAAGCCTTAAATGTATGCTCTTTAAGACACAAAGCCTAAGAGCATACATTTATTATTTAGATAACACGAAAACGTGGCTTACATAAAACGTTCCTAAACTACACTTACTAAGAGGGAAAACTCGAGATATTCGTAGCGTCTTTTAATGTTACACCGAGAATTGTATTTCAGGGTGAACGTCCTGAATTCGCGATACAGATATCCTTATTTACCTTTCATACTTTCATGTACACTTCTCGTCAATATTAGGTACTTGTGTTATATGTTTGTAAGTACCTAAGGCTGTGCACAGACAAAACTATCGTAGTCTATCGTTATATTAAGGCTTTTAAAAGTTTTTGGTCCGAAAAACTGTTATCATTTATGCAAGATAGCACCTAAATTGAGTAACACGCTTTCTTTCACATAGCGGAGAATTGAAAAAAAAATATATATATATAAAATAAAATAAAATATATAGAAAATAAATATAAAAACTCTATTATTTTCTTGATCATCGTCATCTCAGCAGTCACCTCCTTTCTTGCCATATCGTCCTTCACACATTCCTGTCATTGTTTCTTTGGTCTTCTCATAGGCACAACGTAATTATCGCAACGAACCTTAATTCACATAATATTAGATTCTCAAAATAATATTGTTTAATTATAGGGTTAGTTTTCAATGAGCGGCCAAATTTTCAGGGATGTTTTAGAATCGATAATACTTTCGATATAATGAAAAAAAAATCATTTTTTTTTTAAATTAAAATTTAATTCCTGTCCACCACTAAAAACCGAACGTGTGGATATTGCAACAATTAAGTTCAACAACCTAGATAAGTAGCAGTTAGCACACACATAAATTTGGCGGTGCATGCACGCACAGAAGTGTATTGATTCCCACTAGGTTTATGATTTAGGAAATTTTTAGGACATTTTCAAATGACTGCTATTATTTTATTTTATGTTTTTTACAATAATATTTAAAATGCACTTTTGGTTTGATATCTAGATCTTAATTTAAAATTTTAGATGGTCATTGAAAACTAACCCTGTATAATTAACTAGCGGACGTCCCGCGGTTTCACCCGCGTAGTTCCCGTTCCCGTGGTAGTACGGGGATAAAATATATGTTACTCAGGGTGAATGTAGCTTTCTAATGGTGTAAGAATTTTTGAAATCGGTTCATTACTTCCGGAGATTACCCCCTACATACAAACTTACAAACAAATGTTACCTCTTTATAATATTAGTATAGATATAGATTGTTGATTCATAGGCTGCCTCGTTGGACTAGTTGTCGCGAGCGCGACTGCTGAGCAAGAAGTCCTGGCTTCGACTCCCGGGTCGGGCATAGTGTAATCGGGTTTTTCCATCAGGAAAGACTCAGTAGCAACGACGGAGTCTGAATCTGTGCCCAGTTGATGACAATAGGCTCGCCCCCTATTACATGGGACTTTAAGATAACTGGCGAAATTTGGGTGTATAGGTACACCTCTGTCTAACCTGGGATAACGGGCGTGATGATTATGTAATATTGTTGAATTGCCAAAATTAAAGTCATTTGGATTGTGCCCCGCTGTTTCTGTAATGGAAAATGGAAAATAAATGAAAATGGTTTTGACGCCGGTGTACACACAGTCTCTCCTGAGACTGTGTGTACACCGGCGTCAAAACGCGCCTACTTACCCCTTACCCCCTTACGGCCCCCCTACGGCGGCCCTTATTTTTTTTGAATGGGAAATCATCAAATGACTCCTCCCGCTCTGAGCGGAGCAGGAGGGAGTGTCAGACTTTGACTGACTAAAACCCATCCATATTCTTTCATCGCCCTTTGTGTTCCGGGGCCACGGTATCTCTTTCGAACAGTCCCGCAACAGTCTCAGGACCTTGAGTTTATTCCCGCGTGGTAACAGCCTACAACATATATTTGTGTATCCCCAATAGGCACAATGTAAATTATTTAACCATCAGTTTCCAGTCTTCGCAGAATGAATGAGAAAAGTTTAATTAAAATTCTTTTAGTTCTTAAGTTTTAGTTTTGGGCACGTTTTTGTTGTATTATTGAATAAGTTAGTTTTAAACGTTGTGTTATGAAAAAGTTGCGCCCAATGTTAGTTGTTAATACAATGCTCAACAGAATAAAATACAAAACTAATACGTATAGCATATTTTTTTCTATCAATTTTGACAAAGTTATTCTAGAATAGAAAATTTTATCTTTCGTAGCAATTCAACTTTTTATAAGTGAAACTTATAATTAAAAGTCACACGTACTATTTTTACTATATTTTGTTCAGCTCTAAGTAAGTCTTCCATTGTACATAAATAAATAGTCACTCAGAATGTACCTAATAAAACTTTGATATTTCCAGACTGGCGCTACGTCGTAGCATGTACCGCGTGTGTTGGCGTAGCGATGCTGTGCAAGGAGCAAGGTATCACCGTCACCGGCGTATGTGTCGTCTACGAACTTTTCGTAGCACAGAAGGTGAGCAAATTTTCACCTCTTAATTCTATCTTACTACGCCGTAGTAGGATGCGACGTAAAAAGAGAAAGGAGAACTTCGACATTCTACGAATAACTTGTTGGTAGCTTAGGCGCGAAACCGAGCGGTTGACGAGGTACTCATAGATTATCAACATCTCATCGAAGCATGACTGTATCGAGTATACAAAAAGAAAGATGTGGTCATATTTCAGGGTGTGATTCAGACCATCAAACTGAACAGCTTTCTCAATGAGACTACCATCGAAATCGCAAAAAAAACATAGGGGTAGCATGTGAGAATGGATATTTTTCCGAGCGGGAAGGCGAATCGAGCTTCGATCTGTTTGCGAAATTAAAACTAAACATTCTTGCATAACGCCTGATGCCATTACTTATATCTACGAATAATAGACAAGCGAGTGCACACTCGCTTGTCTATTATTCGTAGATAAGTATGATGCACTCATCAAGATGCACTCTCAGACAATTTGTAAAATATCCCCTGATTAATTATTCCTCACTTTTTATATCAAGCTTTCCAATCTATACATGAAAATGGAACCAAGGAAGCTATTATGACGGGCTGGAATTATTTTCCTCCATTTTTTCCCGCCTTTACCACAAAATTTAACCTGCACGTAGCAGCGGCCGCTCCGTTTGACGTGTTTAATTTTAATACAAAATCGAACGGTACAACACTAGTGCCCGAGCCTGACAGCTTCACCTTTTATATTATTTTTACCTCTATGATTTTCCTCCGTGTATTTGCGTTTTTTTTATACAAATAATTTAGAATACATATTTACATTTAGCTTGAACGGTGTTGCGTAATAGGTCGATCTTTGACAGTCGTTCCTGTAACGACTGTCAAAGATCGACCTATTACGCAACACCACCACTATAGTGAATGGCCTGGAAATCTGACAACCAGTCTCTCTAAGGGGTACCGTATTACCAAGTACTAACTGGGTTGTGGAGATCAGATGGGCAGTCGCTCCATGTAACTAACCATGTATACTGGTATTCAGCTGCATCCAGTTAGACTGGAAGCCGACCCCAACATAGTTGGGAAAAGGCTTATAGACATGCAGATGATGCTGGTGTCACATGATACTTTGGGAATCACAAGGAAGGGATTATGGAAATAAATTAGGTACTAGATTCTATCGGCCTTACAACGGTTATCGAAAAGTCGAAAATGGAATAACATTTAATGAACTCCTTGATTTCTTCCAGCGTCGAAGTTCAGGCGGCATCAGCCGCTGGTCGTGGGTAGACGCGTGGGGCAAGGGTGGCGGCTGGGGCTGCGCCTGCGGCGAGGCTGCGCGCCGTGTTGCCACTGTGTGCTGCGCCACACTCGCGCTCTTGGCTGCCAGGCTGCACGTCATGGGCGCGCAGTTGCCAGTCTTCACGCGGTTTGACAACCCTGCGGGCGCTGCTCATCCACCTGCCAGGTAATTATGATGTCCGCCGCGGGAGACGCCCCGGGCGTCGTCGGGCCCGGCCACCGTAGGCGCGGGCCTGTGGATGGTGGGCTATGGGCTAGCTCGCCGTCCGTCCGTCTCATGATGACAGGCCGTGTCGACGGCGCGTTCCTGTTCCACGCGCGCCTCAAAGAGAGTTAGCAAAAACGAAGGGGTCCGTAAGGACCGATGCCTGCCGGGGTTGCGGGACTGTTCGAAAGAGATACCGTGGCCCCGGAACACAAAGGGCGATAAAGGAACATGTATGGGTTTTAGTCAGTAAAAGTCTGACACTCCCTCCTGCTCCGCCCAGAGCAGGAGGAGTCATTAGATGATTTCCCAACCGAAAAAAAAAAGAAAAGCAAAGGTAATTATGATGTTGATGACGTATTTATTATTTTGTGATCTCCCTACACCTGCTCTTTAGATGACTTTTGACGATTACCGTGGCCACCTACTGGGTCAATCATTTGATAAGATGTAGGTATGATAAAAGAGGAAGAAAAAGAACTCCAATGATTTCATCGATGGTTTACATCTCAGATATACCTAAGAACATACAAAAACTTCGTGCAATGTTTCCCGCACGAAAAAAAACACCAACGTTGAAACAATGTTTTGCAGCTTATGTTAACTATGAATCCGGATAGTACTCTAGAATCGAAACCCATTTTTAGATTACAAGGAGACAAAAAATTGAAGGTGAACACAAAGATCTCACGCGTAAAATGCTGCAAAGCTTATATCAAATTGATAAATTACGCCGCATAGCACGCCATTCTCCATTTATCTCCGTTGAACCAACGTTAGCTTAGCAACTTGTTCAGTACTTAATCGTGTATTCACGAACATGTCCTCATATATTCTTCTTTTGTGACCGGACGAGGCAGTCTGCGTCTTTATCGCCCAGTAATAAGGATAATTGGCTTTGACAAGCTCACTAGCTGCGAAACGGCCGGTCGCAAGCTAAGCCACATTAATTTTATGAGCGTTCTCGTACGGACGCCATTGTTCGAGCGGTGGATTCTTGGCTTATGGTGGAATTCACTTTAATAAACAAATGCCTGGCTTTGTAGCGTTTACTGATGTTAGAAGGTGGATGCTGTTTGTTTGGACTTGGGTGATCTTGCTGACTTTTTGTTGCCAGTACCTAATGTGTTCTGTCAAGATGGTCTTAAATCTTCGAAACAATGGCGACATACATCAGGTCCACTTTTACGATCCACAGTATTTCAGAGTGGTTTGCAACGGCCATTTTAGCCATACAATACACGACTATTGGGGAAGACGAGTTTTTAAGTGGAGGCCTCTAATTAATCCGACAATCATGGTTATTTGAGAATAGAATGCCTTTAGTTTAAATGAAGCGATGATCCTCGCGCGGTGACTAATAATCAACTGGTAGATGAGAACAGCAGAGGATGAAAAAGTGGCGTCCAATCGAAATGACCTGCATCCATGATGATGATGTTGTTCTTTGAATCATAAAACGACTTTATAATATCGTACAAATGTCTCCAGGTAGTATTCACAACAATCATTTTCAAAAACATAATTATCCTGCAAAACTCACATTTCTATCATACTCCTTACAGGCACATAACATTCGCGTACCTGCCAGCTCTGAACGCCTGGCTCCTCACACTTCCCGAGGCTCTCTGCTGTGACTGGACCATGGGCACGGTAGCGCTGCTCAAATGCTGGCGTGACCCTCGCAACCTGGCCACTTTGGCGCTGTTCGTCATCATCGTGGCTGCGACCATACACGCTCTCAGGACGCGGTCGTCTGCTCTTTCTATGGTAAGCACAGTCGATACGAAACTCCTTCAGAAATAAAGTACTAGAGGTTAGAGTCAGTCATGGTTCTTTTAGCTTTTGGCCATAGTCGGAATAAACGCCGCGCCATCTTTTTTTTAACCGCCTTCAAAAAAAGGAGAAAGTTTTTAATTTTTTTTATTAAATTTCGTAGTCAATTTTACACAAATATGTACCATTAGGGCCGTCCTGAAAATTTCGTTCAACCGCCAAAATATTGAATTGAAACGGACGTTAGCTCACGTCATGGTTACGTGAGCTAACGTCCGTTTCAATTCAATCGTCTGCACCCGTCTGCACCTAAAAAAAATAGTAAAACAGATTCTTTTGTTTATTTATTTTTAGTGATGCGGTGCGTCTAAATATACTTGCATTTGTTTTAGTCTCTTTTATTTTCAACCAAATTGTGCTGATTGATAAAGTACATTCACTTCCGTTTCAAGCTTTTGAACAAAAACAAACAGCAAACCGACAGTGTTTTGTTTTTATTATGAGATGCGGGTAACAGTTTTATTCCGGACACGTTACGGTGCGATGTCAAAGTGACAAAAACTAACCGTTCCTTTTTACATCTTCCTCCAGGGTTTAGCACTTCTCGTCTTACCATTTCTACCAGCATCCAACTTATTCTTCCCTGTCGGCTTCGTGGTTGCTGAACGAGTACTCTACATGCCTTCAATGGGCTGGTGTCTGCTAATAGCGCATGGCTGGCGAATGCTGGCCAAAAGGCGAGCAAAACTTGCCGCCAGCGCCCTCATTTTTCTCTTACTAGCGTTCAGTGCTAAAACTTACATGAGGAATTGGGATTGGAAGACTGAATATTCTATATTTGCTTCAGGACTGAAGGTAACATTGATCTTGATTATTACTTTTTCATCAAACTTATTAAGACATGTTGCTGAAAAGAAATATGTTTTCAGGTGAATCGTAACAACGCCAAGTTGTACAATAACGTAGGACATGCCTTAGAAGCAGAAGGGAAGTACGCGGAAGCATTAGAATTCTTCAACACAGCTGTCAGTGTGCAACCAGACGATGTTGGAGCCCACATCAATGTTGGCAGGACTTACAACCACCTAGGAAGATACCAAGAAGCCGAGGACGCTTACGTCAGAGCCAAATCTCTTCTTCCAAAAGCTAAACCTGGTGAATCATACCAAGCAAGGATAGCGCCTAACCACTTGAACGTATTCTTGAATCTTGCCAATCTGATCTCTAAGAACGCGACCAGATTGGAAGAAGCTGACATGCTATACAGACAAGCGATCAGCATGAGAGCTGATTACACTCAGGCCTATATAAATAGAGGAGATATTTTAATCAAATTAAATAGGACGAAGGAAGCCCAGGAGGTTTATGAAAGGGCTTTGCTGTATGACAGTGGGAATCCTGACATATATTATAACGTTAGTATCACAATCATTTCCTTGATTTATTTTGCTGATTAGTCTTAAAAGATCTTTTGAAAGTCTCAAGATCAAAAACAGTTGAAACGCATGGAATAACCAACTGTATTCTACTATTTCAGCTAGGAGTGGTCCTTCTAGAGCAGGGCAAGCCTTCCCAAGCGCTGGCCTACCTCGACAAGGCGTTGGAACTAGAACCGGAACATGAACAAGCCCTCCTGAACTCCGCCATACTCCTGCAAGAACTCGGAGCTGCTGACCTGAGGCATCTCGCCAGGCAGCGCCTCCTCAAACTACTTGATAAAGATGGTTAGTTTGATAAGTGATTAGCCCTGATGACTTCAATTCGTTCAAATTAGAATTAAGATTTTTAATTTTGCAATAAGTTCATTCAAACTGGCACATTACAATATGATCCAACTAGAACAACTTCTATCAAGTTTAAACATATTCTATCAAACTGGAACATGCGTCTGTGATGTAGAAAACCTGTAGTAGATACGACAGTCTCGTCGTCTTGAATATCTTTATAGAATAGAATTTAATGTCTCCTTATTCGAGTATCCATGACTCAAAATCTGTTACTAAAACTTCTTAACGTACAACGACTATGTTAATGGTGGATCACCGCTGCGACAACCCATGAGTAATTGCACAGCAGCGACCTACATTAACACAGTCCAGGCGACTGGCAATCATGCTTAAGATACTGTTGGTGCTGCCCCACACCCTGCGCACCAGGGAAGCGCACCTTTAACGCATTGTTGCGTAAAAACAATCCACATGCGCATCTGCGAACATCCCCGACGCACTACAGAAGCGGGGCAGCCCCACCAGCATCCTAAACGCGTTATTATACTGAACGCGGAGAGCACTCCGACCACAGGCTGCTTTATATATTTTCTTCTTGAAATAACAGAAATCTTGAATGCAATACGACAGAACAGTCACCGTAATCCTCCTCCCAAAGTCGTACCTACCTTATTGATGATTATCAAGATTTTTCTGCTTAGGTACATTTTTCTTTGCCAAATGAAAAGCTAGATATCAATGATCAACCAGAAGTACTTACAGCCGTGCACTTCCATAAAGTTTGATGTAAATTCTCATAACGATGTTTATACATACAAGCATCTTCTAAATTATTCAATTTCAAATTCCAGCAACAAACGAGCGCGTCCACTTCAACCTCGGCATGGTCTGCATGGACGAGGGTGACGCTGAATGTGCTGAGCGGTGGTTCAGGGCAGCGGTCCATCTCAAGCCTGACTTCCGGTCAGCGCTGTTCAACCTGGCGTTACTCCTGGCTGATAGAAGGAGGCCATTGGAAGCCGCGCCGTTCTTGAAGCAGCTGGTCAGACATCATCCGGACCATGTGAAGGCGTTGGTGCTTCTTGGAGACATCTACATCAATTCTGTTAAGGATTTGGATGCGGCTGAAAGTGTGAGTTTAGAGCATTAAGGAAATAGCTACGAAGACGAGTCACTCAGAATTCAGGGATTGAGATCCTTCTTTTTTTGTAAAAAACCTCGCAGTTCAACCTAGAGAGGTTGTCGTCTGCTTAACCGGACTATGTGGATTGTGACCTCTCTAGTGTTTTTTGTTTATGTATGTCTGTGTCTCAGTTCCGAACCATTCCGTTGACTTCTTGAGTAAGTAGTCCGAAGGTATCATTACCGTGAATTCTCCTTAGATTACAAAATATCCTTATAAGATTACTCCATATTCCAGTGTTACCGGCGGATTCTGGAGCTGGAGGCGGACAACGTGCAAGCTCTCCACAACCTGTGCGTGGTGGCCGTAGAGCGCGGCAAGCTCGCCGTGGCCGAGGAGTGTCTGACGCGCGCCGCCGCGCTGGCGCCACACGAGCACTACATCCAGCGCCACCTCGCAGTCGTGCGAGCGAGACGGCTAGCTGCCGCCACCCCCACCTCCAACAAAACACCCCCCAACCCCGCCGCCACCGCCACAGCCACCACAGAAGTGCGAGCGAGATGGAACTACATCCCTCAACAACCCCCGGACCCACACGAGACCGACGACTCATAGCCTATAGAATATTAAACGAAATGGAAACGGAACGTGTAAATAACATTTTGCTTAGGAATATCTTCTTCGAACACCAAACTAAACGAACGGCCAGTCGCGGTTTTATCTGCCTATCGATTATTTTTATAATTTCTTCGAACAATCAGGGTATTACCTTCTATCAGACTCGGACATAATGTATTGTATTTCACCTTACCGTCGCTTGATTTAGATTGTTTCCCTTTGAAGATATCTATACCTACTATAGATTTTGTAACGGTACTGAGCGAAATGATTACGCCAAACGATATAATAAAATTATTGATCTCGTAGATAAAAAACTTGATTTGCATAATAACGGCGTTTCGTGATATTAGTTAAAAGACATTAATTGTGTATGCCATATATAAATAGGTATTATGTAGAATATGTTTCAACGAGCTTTTGTCATTAGCCCGGTATACGGAATGTATGAACAATTCAATATGTGTGTATTTAAAAAATAAATGGAAATAGCAAATAGAATGTATAAAACTGTTTCCAGTAAATAAAATATATAAGTTTCTCTAGTCACAATGCTCGTTTTGATTAAAAAATCTCTTTGATTATTTACTACTAGTTAGAATATGAAATACATTGCATTGTACATGAAATTAAAGTTGAATGACCCCGTGCTTCGATTAGGCGTGGGAGTAGCACTAGTTCGGCGCCCCGCATTGCTGCGAACCCATTTCTTCTACACGTTACGAATAATTATGTAGCTGAACAAACATTTGTATAATCAGTCATTAACTGTTGAAGTTATCGCATACCTACTCACCGTCCAAGAAAGTTTTTGGAGAGTCACCAGTGAACACAGTGGGGAAGCATAAGGCCATCAACATTTTTGGGAAAATATTCTATTTGAAATCAGTTTGCCCTCAGAGTTCTTCTGAGTCTTTTAATAATTATTCTTTGTTCGGGATTCGTACTTCTACAAACACACACTGCTGTTATGTTTTTTAACATTTTCTTGTTAATTTAAGTATTATTTCTCTTTTCTTTGTATTAGGATGGTAGGAGATGACAATATAACTAAGCAACTACTCAAGAAGATCTGAGTGAGGCACATTTAGATCTAATTTTTCCTCCCATTCATGTACACTGAGTGCCTAAGTATGTACCTATAGAACTACAATTTTTTTTTAGAAAATATTACTGTAAGATATTATTGTAATTCTTTGAGGATTACGTTTTTAGTTCGACAAATGTTACAGCAGTGTGTAATCTTATGTAAATCGCTGTATTTTGTATGTAATAATCCAATTCGTTAGCTGGATATACAACCTTCTAAAAGTAATTATTTTCTTATTAATTAAAGATATTACGTAAAAAACATGAAAGTGATCGAACGTTATTAGAATTAGATGTGAAAAAAATGTAATGTTGTTAATGTTTTAAGATAAAAAGTAACTTTTGTAAAAACTGAATTTTTTACAATGTCTTGAAACATTTCTTGTGGGAACTGTTATGAGTTGATTGATGAATTCGTAAGGAAGGACCCCGAATATTGTAACTATTTGTCGTCAAAACGTTTATTTTTATAAAATAAAATGTTTCAAATGAGTGATGATTTATTTTATTATTTACCAAGTATATCCCATTTTAGAATCAATGTGAGGAGCCCGTGGCTATATAATAACAGCAACTCGGGTCGATCTTTAGGTTAAGCCGTGCTTACCTAGGTTGGTGTATGGATGGTTGACAACCCGTTACATACCGGGTTTCCTCCGTGCCTCGGAAAGCACGTTAAGCCGTTGGTCCCGGCTGTCATTTGTAAGTTGATCTTTGACAGGAGTGTCATCCTGAATTTCGTTCGACGGTTAGTCGTTACAGGTAGTAAGTGACCGAGACTTTTTGGGTATTTGGGGTATCCCCCTTGGTAAAACTGGTTGTCTTACCAAGGGGTATCGTATTACCAGTACTAACTTGGTTGTGGAGGTAAACTATCCGATTAGACTGGAAGCCGACCCCAACATAGTTGGAAAAGGCTAGGCAGATGATGATGTTCCTAAACTTTTCGCCAGATAATGGCGAACCATGTGCGAAAATGGGAGAAATAACCCTATCCTTGCAGTTGGGTAAAAAGGTCATCCATTCCACCTACACCATTATTTTTAGGACGTTCTGGAACCGAAAGCGATAAACTCGATCATCGAACTCGGAACGATTGGGACTGTCTTTTCAAAAAAAATACCTAAATATGAATGAACTTTTTCGTGATTTAATAAAAAAAAAAATCATTTAAAAAATCACGAAAAATTAAATTAATAATAAATTTAAAAAAAAAATGTTTTACCTATGATCGAGTTAATGGCTTTCGGTACCAGAACGACCTAAAATTAAAACCTTATATACCTTGTGACCTTGACTATGACTTGTTTAATTTATTGTTGAATTAAGGGAAAACAATACCGGGACACCGGGATTCCAATCCCGGATATTTCGGGATCCCGCACGCAATATGCGGGACTAATCTCGCTCGTAAATTGAGCGGGATTTGCGGGACTGAGGCAACGTGACTGACTGTTGAAACAAAGCCGAATTCGTTTTCACGAACATTAAGAACAGCCTAACCGAATGCTTAAGCCTCTGTTTTCACCAACACCAAGTGACACCTAGCTCAATACCTAATGTCCGTTTTAACCAGCATTAGTGTCACCTAACTGAATGCCTAAATCCTGTTTTCACCAACACGAAGTGACACGACGATCGAGATTCGTAAAATATCTAAGTATGTACTATCGAGGACACTCCCGCCTGACCACCACTAAGCTAAATTTTGCTTGCACTCGCATTACAGAAACGCTCTCTAGCCCCGCCCCGTTGACTTTTTATAGAAATAATGAATGAAAAGATACCGAATCGGCCGAGCGCACTGACGACGCACGCTAAACGAGATTTATTGCTATTTTGCGCTCTAAAGTTGACGCTTTCCTAATAGACCCAAACTTTAAGGGGGCGTGGCTTGGCGCCTCCGCATGATTTAAGCGAAAATAAATTAAACTAGTCAGGCGGAAAAGACCACGATAGTACATCACTACATCACTAGCTAGAAATTACAGACATCAGTTGCGATCTCTAGTACAGAAGCCGAAATTGTAGCTGCAAGTGAAGCTGCAAGAGAAATAATATGGGTTAAAACATTGATTGCTCTGGTAGCTAGTGATGTACTATCGTGGTCTTTTCCGCCTGACTAGTTTAATTTTCTGTGTCTTCGTAGAAACTCGAGTCTAGCTAGGTCGCCCAATGTTCGAACGGAAGACATGTCGAGTTGTAGGTATAAAAAGAGCTTTGTCTATTCTTGGTAGAATAGAGATGGAAATGGTAATGCTACGCGTGCAGGTGTCGTGCAAGAGGCAATTAAAATTTCGATTTTCGCAATATGATTTGAGAAAACTCGAAAGAGGAATTCCATTTAGTCGTCAAGTTTATTCATTGAAATTTTTGGCTAAGGCTACTACTAACTTTTTGAACGCCATCTTCACTTACGTACGATAGTAATACTCAAACTAATAATATTGTATTACTTACATTTGCACCGCAACGCACTTGTAATGGCAGCTCGATCATGGTGGTGACGGAAGTAACTGGCGCTTATAGCACAGGAGTCCTCCTAGTTTAGGTCCAGTTGCACTTATCTTGTATCTTGCCACTAAGTTAGACTAAGGTACAATAATTATAAATAGGTTTAAGTCTTAAACAAATAAATAGGTAAGTATTGTTTACTTATACGTGACAAACAAGTGCGCTGTACGCCAACGACACATATATGTGACAAAAATGCGCGGTGCAATGTAACACGAAATAAACAAATATTATGTTGATAATAAACTAACTCAAATAGTTTGGAATCCCTAATCTTTTTTGTAGGTATTTGCGGTGAAATTGTGGCTTGGCATTGCCATTACACTCGCGGGTGTCGTATAAGGCGACTAATGTCTGAGGCAGAACACCTTGCGCCTCCGTAGACCAGAGAATGGGCAGCAGCGTTTTCTGTTAGTCTTTCATCACTGCGATCTCCAATCCGCCTGGCAAGCGTGGAGATTACGGCAAATTCCTCTCATCATGGGAGAGGCTTATGTCCAGCAGTGGACGTTATGGGCTGTTGTTGTTGTTGTTGTATGCCGGGTACACGCTTGCGGTCATTCATCAATCCGGAAAGATGTATTTCTAAGAGATGTCCTCTAGGGCCGGGAGATGAAAGACTCAATCCGAGTGGAAAACGTGAGTCAGGCAATTTCAGGGTTAGTTAGTTCTAACGCAGTTTTGAAAGGGTTAAATAAAAATCAAAGAACAATGTTTGTGTAAAAGATTCACTATATTGTTTTGTACAGTGAGCGTCATCAAATTCAAAACAATATCGCCACATTACACTTAGAACGGCTTAAAATATTTTCTCATTTTCCTTTCCACTAAACTTTTAATACGACACGGTTCTAATTTCGTGGAATTGCTTAATCATGTAAGACATAATCACAAAACAAACATTTTAAAATAAAAAACGGTCAAATGATATTTAACAAGTACTTTAGGCAAAGGTAGGATATTCTAGCATTTATTCTATAGACGGTAATGGAACCTAGATGTCCTACGACTTTAAGTACTATCACGGTATGCAGTCCTTTTATGTACACATAATACATAGTCTTCACGATGTAATATGGTAAAACAATCGAACGACTATCGGGAGACTAAACAATTTTTATTTTAACACAAGAATTCACAATTCTTTACAGTTTACAATATTATTTTATGGTGAATGTCATTATATTATTTGTAATTTAAAACAAGGTCTTATTACTTAAACGAAAATATTAATAACATAAAATAATCTAAGGTCAATAAACGGAATATAATTTATTAACTATACATTTTCTCATCACGAATAACAAAATCTCACTCACTCTCGCGTTTCGAACTTACACCTAAATTTTCTAACTTGAAATACTATCCACTTAATTTTAATTTTCTTTCGATGGACTTTTTTAACCTATATTTTGTTCCGTACATATTTTAACTATTGCTGTTACGATGATCCAAATTATAAGGCCCCTTAAACCCGACCTTTAAGATAGTTTACAGGTTGCTCCACGAAACATCTTCCCATTCTGCCGTGCGACACAGTTCCAACGAATCCACTACAAGATCGCACCTACAATTAGAATATTCGACAACAAAAACAATGTCGAAACAGAAAACTAAAGATAGTCTAACAACAACAAATTATACTTATAATTTCAAAGTCCTCACTCAAAAACAAACCGTCTGCTTTTAAAAACTTTCCCTAAAAAGAAACATACAAAACGTCCGCAAGGATAAAGTAATAAAAAGGTAATTAAATTGAAGCATTCGTCTTATCGAATATCTGTACAAATGACCAGTCGTTGTATAAAAATATCCGAGTATATAAAATTGTAGGCAAAAAGTTAGGGGTCGACTGTAGCTATAAGGTAAACTTTAAAATGAGTGCACAAGGAACAGTTGGTAGTGAGCCTAATAATTGCTTTACCACTATAACATTGGAAGACACAAGGTTTACTTTTAAACAGTTATTATTGCTTCAACCTTGGTGACGTAAAATAGGGTAGACGACAAAAAAAAAATTCTAATTACTCCGTCAGATAGATTTCCAATAAATATTGGACACGTATTTTTTTTTTTTTAACAAAAAATGAAGACGATACAGTGCGTCGAAAACTCGTGTGACGTCACATTTGAGAACATTTTTTACCGAAAAGTGACGTCACAAGATGACCATGATCCACCGTCATGATCTTTGACGCGTTTTATCTTCGTAATTTTTTATAAATTTGATAAAACTTAAAACACGTATCCAATATTTTTCGATAATTTAACTGACGGACTAAACAGAATCATATTTTTTTTAGTCAGTCGTCATCCCTATTGGTTGGTAATGCAATTACAAGGTTGGCTATAGGTCCCGACTGTTTCCATGGCGTGCACTGGCCAGGATCACATCGGTGTCGGTCTGTTGGTTCACTTGTACTCCTCTTCGGCGTCAAAGTCGCCGTCTTCGTCCACCTCGGCGACCACTGCTTGCTGCTGCTGCGTTAGTGCTAACGGACCCTTCTTGTATGCTGTCATTTCCTATAATGAAACGTTACATTTTATTTTAAATCATACAAATACAAAAAAAAATACAAATATATTTATTTTACATCAAACATTCATCAGCAGTTAGCCGAAATAAAGGCATATTTCTATGATAGAAAATATTTAAAAAAATAGACAGAACCAAGTAAATAAAATAAACATTGGTGTCGATTCTGTTGTGCACAAACTAAACTTAATTTAGGCTATTGCTATCTTTTACTAAAAGGCAGTACGAGAAAAACTCGTGTGACGTCACATTACAAGTGCTATGAACTAAGTTGAGATGTCAAACTAGTTTATGCCTTGCGCTTCACCGTGTTTTTAGTCGACATGTTTTTACGTGCACCCTTCATTTGTATGGAAATATTAGTTCCAATTAAATTTGACAGCTCTAAATTACGCCCGTCTCTTTCTCGTTTAATTAGAGAAAAAGATAACAATAGCCTAAATTAAGTTTAGTTTGTGCACAACAGAATCGACACTATTGTATTCATTGTTCAGTGGTAGCCCGGATAATTATGTCCCCTTATACCTACTTGGGGCTCAAAAGTTATAAAATAACGAGCGAAATTGGTGTATTGCATACACCGTCCTCTGGTAGAATCTTTGGGGAGTACATACAGCACAACAGTCAACAGGCGCTATGTGTTTAGCAGAAACAACTTCACATTCACCTACAAAATAGTTGCGTAGGGAATATTCCCTACAAAACTATTTTGTAGGGAATATTCCCTACAAAAATACATGTATATACATGTATTTTTTTCTTCACTTTAAGTACAGTACTATCAACCCAATAAAATAATTAAAAGTTAAGTTCAACGACTACTTGTCGCTCAAAAAAAAAATAAACTTCTTTCTACAATTTTCTACGACAGTTCAAACGTCCGTGACTATCGCGGCCATTCATGTCCTAGCGTTTGTCGTCATTTCCGTCTATATGCCTTGTTTACATATAAGTTTTTACCCATAATATAATAATTTTACTAAAATGTTTGTGCTTTATTCAAGCAAACATTGCAATAACAATATTATAATAACATCATAAAGAAACTTTAGGTAGTTTTCAAATAAAAGTGTATCATTGACATATAACGTTTGACGTCACTACCCGCGACGATGCGTTTTGAATTTGCGTTCCGTTTCACCAAAAACACGCTACATAAAATATTAAATTGTAAAATAAGTGTAGTATTAGAAAGATAAACAAGTGTACCACAGTGTTTATAAGGACCAATACAAGGCATTTTCAAGGAATACAATTTTTTTTTAATTTCTTGCATATTCCCTATTACATTTAGCCTTTTCGTCATCAGCATGAAATTAAATGAAATGATAAACATCATTTCATTTTTGCAAGTAGGTTTTTACAAACACTATTGCACGTCATTTTTTAAAAACTAGATGGGGCTGGTGTTTCGTACCTGACTACTCTGAGAAGAAACAGCCGAAACAAATTCAGAGGTCATAGTCTCTTTTGAAGTCGACATAATCTTGCTCAATTCACTATGCAGATTAGTGTCCGAGATGGTCTTTTGAAGAAAGAACCACACAGATATCAGTCAGTGCAAGCATTTGTCAGTTATCGTGTAGCTTGACTTATAACTCAAGGAGCTCAACGAAACGACGAACATTACCAAAGAAAGGACATGGTTGGTTAACGCAGTAGGTATATTTTTATTTTAACACGCAGAAGGAAGCTACTACCTATTTATTCTATTAGCCAAAGCCTTTGTACTTCGCAACAAAAAAAACATAAATAACGTGAAACCCAATAAAGGACTCAACGTGTCTCTTTATTAAAGAAATCTTGAATTCCGGACGAACAATTTTTTCATTCCCGTTCGCCACCTATCACATAAAGGCATGATTCGCACCTGCTACCCAATGTGCCACTATAAGAAAACTTCCCCTTTTGTTATATTAGATACATCTTGATGTATTAGGGGACAGGTGATACCTACTGGTGCCGATTCTCTTGTTTACAAACTAAACCAAATTTAAGTTCAGTGCATCTTTTTCTTTCTATTTCATTAAGAAAAGGACAGAAGATAAATTTTAGTTATGTTCTGTCAAATTAATCAGCGCCATACAAGTTTTAGACGCGATTAAAAAGTTGACTACTAAAATTACATCAAATTACGTCTGGTGCTGACTAATTTGACAGGATTAAACTAATATTTATCTTCTGTCCTTTTCATAATGAAATAGAAAGAAAAAGATGCATTCAACTTAAATTTAGTTTAGTTTGTGAACAAGGGAATCGGCACCACTGACTGACAAAGAATGCGAAATTTTAGGATAGCTGGGTAGGTATAATAATTTTGAAATGATGATAGAGGACAAGAATATCCATCGGATAATTCGGATACAGCAAGTTTTTCGGATAAGGTCAGTTGGGTTCTAAACCTTTTGACCGCCCGGGCATAAAGGCATGCGCGTGACCTCCACGCCATCAAGCCACAATTTCACCTACCATTTTGTCACATATTTGTGATGTTTTGCATACAGGGCACACGCTTGCTTGACTGTTTTATCACTTTCCAAAAAATGGGTATAATAGGTGAACGGAGTAGAAGCAAATGGCATACTTAGTTTTTAATTTTGTTTTTTTAGAAAAAAAAATCGAAATGAGAGGTTTTCTTTTTGAGGTATTAAAAAAAAAACTTAGTTTCCAAGAACTCTATAGATGGCGTTGAACTTACTATGATAGTTGGTGCCAAAGCCAAAACGCTTGGAAAAAAAAAACATTGTGTCACGTCACATACTCTCGTTGACAGACACTTTCATTTGCTTAAAGTTCCGAATATAACCTAGTTTTCTCGCGCTTTGTTAAAATCAGTTTTTTTAGGTTCCGTTCCTTGCATTATCATACTAACTCCTAGCGCCATCTATCCAGCGACTAGGGAAGAGCTAAAAAGAAAATCCCTCATTCAAATTATGCGCGTACTTATTGAGTATGATTTGAAAATCGTTTTTTTTTTTTTCTCTTTCTTTGTTCTAATCTGAAAAGTTTACTTGAAATTTATAGCGTTTTTTGATGATATATCAATTTTTTTCTAAGCTGTGGAAAAAAGAAAAAACCTACTCCGTTCACCTAATATACCAATTTTTTTTTAAAGTGATAATAAAGTCATCCGGTATGGTGACTATGGCGGTCAAAAGATTAAAGGCTTTATTTGGATGTAGCACTCAAATTATTTTAAAAAATCACTATCCCTTTTCGGAACAATGATGGCTTGGTCACTTCATAATATTCTTTTACTACTTGAGTTCATCTGATCTTGTTTGCGGAGCGAATATAGCCAGATATCGCACAAGATAGAGAGGTTTGGAAGGAGAAAGGGGAGGCTTTCCCAGCAGTGGGATTAAAAAAAAATGAGTTACATTTGAGAGTTGGCTTAATCATGACACAAAAAAATATTAAGTCACGATGAGATAATTTACCTAAATTTGAGATGAGTTTCTTCAATCAATTATGATGATCGATGATTGTAGTAGCAATCTAGTTGGTTCTAAAGATTCGGTGGTCATGTTTTTGTACCTTTATTTAATCATCTCGTACACTAAAGGTACAAAGGCTGACTTAATGCCTTAAGGGATTCTCTACCAGTCAACCAAGAGATATATACAGAGTGTAAAAGACCTCATCACGAAGCCGTCAACCAAGCATTCTGTACATCAAACTAAGTAACTTTACGCAAAAATTATTGCTGGGAAACGACTTTTTATTTTTGGAGTGAAAAATCATGTTTTGTGGTAGAACTCAATGTAACGCACTCAAAACATTGTGCTGATGGATGGATTGAATAGTACGGGGGTCATGAAGGTGTTTAAAGTAAAAATCTTACATTAAAAACTTGTATTTAAAATAAACTTGTCAAAAAGTTAGAACATTGACCCCCAATATCTCCGTAACTAGAAGGTTCCCAGGTATGGTGTAGAACAAAAAAATTATCGCAATGACGAGGAGAACAAGTGCCTTTCGGCTTCGTTAAGAGGTGTTTTACACCCTTTAGATATAAATAACATGGCAGTGTGTATTCTGACCGAGTCTATATCATTCATTCAGGTATAGCAATCTATTACGATGACACAAGTCCCTGAAAACAAACAAAACAAAAAAAATCGGAGCAGTCTTTGGGGACTGCCTATAGAAGTGAAAACAAAAAGTACACAGGCCCCTCCCCAGTCCTAGCACTGTTTGTACCCCGCGCGTGCCTATGTGTTGCTACGCCGTAGCGGATCGCCTACGAGTGCTACGAAGCGTGACCGCACGTTACGTCAAGTGACGATGAGTTCAATGTTTTTCCTTCACCCAAAAAGTGCTCAACGCGCCTAAAGACGTTTTCACTTCAAAAAACTTTGACATCCACTCACCCGATCATATCGTGCCTTATCTTGCTCCGACAGGCTCTCATACTTGGACTTGGTCTCAGGTTCGGCGGCCGCCCAGCGCCTGCCCAGCTCCTTGGCGATGTCGCCCATGGTATACTCAGGGTTGTTCGCCTTCACCTTCGAACGCTCGTCGTTGCAGAACCAGAAGAAGGCTGATCTGTAAGTGTACGAAGGCTTTTAGTGGTAGGTACAGATTAGAGATCATTTCTGGCTAAACCAATCTCATACATTTTAGTTCAAGTTTTATGAATAATACAGTCTTTTTGTTTGACATAGTATCGAAAATATCAACTCTGTTGCTAAAACTATAAAAAAAATAATTCAGGGGGAAATTCTGAGATATTTGTATTTCTTTGGCTCAGTAATTTGTAAAAACATTTAAGCTTTTACTCCTGTTAGTTGGTTAGTAAGTTTAATATAACAAACATGAAAGGCTGAGCTATCAAAGGGATATTGAGAGTTTAGGTCTTTATAGTTTAGGCTACACCAACTTCGGACTAAGGTGCTTTATGCTAGTAAAGCTGACAGTGCGATCTTAAGAATCTGACTGGAAAAAAAATAGAAAAATGTTTATTTCAATCACAAAATTATGGCTTAAAGAAACAGGATTTGGAGGTCACCTTTTAAGCAAGGGGATGCTTGTGTTAGGTGACTCCGCTCTTCCGCATTAACATTAGTGTTTTAATGCAATTGAACACAACATAAAAATAAAAGATGATTTAAAAAAAATCAAAGATTGATGTTAAAAATGAAATTAAAGTAAAATAAAGTTAAAAAGGATAGCATTTGTGAGATCTATGTGAGTATTAATATGTGTGTGGTTGTGTGAAAATTTAAAAAAGAAAATAAAGTAAACCTTCACTCAAAAGCTTTAAAGCAACATTGAACCACATACTTCACAACAGATTAAAAAAAAACTCATGACCATAACTCACAGCGATCGCTTGGGCGCGTTCGGGTCCTTCATCTGTTGCCGCTTACGGCCGCGCACCTTCATGTCTTTGGGAGGCACGTAGTTCTGCATCTCCAGGTCGAAGCGCCTCTTGTCTTGTTCCGCCATTTCGTGGAACCGTTGCTTCTCTTTCTCTGACATCGTCTGTGAGGGACATAGTGGCGTGGTTACTGAATGGGTAAGGCTGGTCAAAGCTGATTGTAGATGGCGCGTCCATAGCTTAGACCCAGTCTGACCAATGAGGTCAAACTATTTTGAAATATAAAATGACATTGGCAGATTTTCAACCAATGATGATGTTTGGTTCATGCGATGCTAGCGCCATTAGTTCCACAAGTTGCCCACCCCATTGGAGTATGAACTTATGAATTTCTTTCGAGTGGTGTATTTCAAACTAACATAAGTATTTCGAACTAATCCCGGCTAAAATCTAGTTAGTTTTAAGATTGAGTTCCATGACTAAGCATCGCTCAATAAACTTGAGGGTAGTTTACCTACAGCTTTGGCTACACTGAAATGAGTCATGCGCGGGACGCGAAATTGAATTTCGTCACATATTACGGGCGGGATTCGCTTTAGTTTGGTCCAAGTTTTAGGTCCTACTTTGAAAATCCCTAAAGATGACGCTCATCATCATCTGCCTAGCCTTTTCCCAAATATGTTGGGGTCGGCTTACAGTCTAACCGGATGCAGCTGAATACCAGTGTTTTACATGGAGCGACTGCCTATGTGACCTCCACAACCCATTTAGTACCGGGTAATACGGTACCCCCTGGTAAGACTGGTTGTCAGACTTAACCCTAAAGATGACGCTATTTTTATAAAATGTCAAAGCCAATAGAAAGGGACTTCACACTCAACGGCTACTTTATTTTTACATAATTAATCAATCCGATGTTCGACCATAACTTTAGATAAGATACCAAACCTCTCGATTGTTTAAACAATACGTTATTCAATATACATGTGTGAGTGATTTCAGTTATTTATGTATATTTGGCACACAATATACTAATATTGTGCCAATTCTTCATGTCCAATGCTAGTGATGATCAAAACCATACAAATGGAAAAATTGTTTGGCATGATTAATGTTAACATCACTTTTTTGCTGGAAATATATCTATCGTTGCTATACATAGATACTCTAGCACACACCCATCAAATTTTGCAGCGTTGCATGAAGTTAAAAAGATATTAAAAACTAAGTACTTATTAACATTTTTTAAGAAATCTGTCACTAACAGGGAATATGCAAGAAATACAAAACTCTTTTTATTTATTAAAAATGCCTTGTATTGGTGCATAAAAACATTTTGGTACACTTGTTTAAGTTTTTCTATCATCACTTATTTTACAATTTATTGTTATATGTAGCATGTTTTTTGTGGAACGCACTCTCAAAATGCGTCGTCTTCGATAAGGCCGGTATTGACGTCAAAGTCCATGAGTCAAAAAAACACTTTTATTTGAAACATACTTAAAGTTTCACTAAGATTTTATTATAGTATTGTTACTGCAATTTCTCGAAGGCACATACAAAAAGTAAAATTATTTTATTAAGGCTTTAAAATTTTATGTTAACACTGCAGATTGAGATAAATGACTAGTCACATCATGCTCGCGACAGTCACGGACGTTTGAACTGTCGTAGAAAATTGCAGGTGTTTAATATTATTTTTGAGCGACAAGCAGCAGTTGAACTTAACTTTTAATACTTTTCTTGGGTTGATAGTAATGTACTTTATTGATTTAAGTGAAAAAAAAATGCATGCATATTCCCTATTCCCTTATTTTCGCAAGCAAGTTTGTATGGCTTGAAAAAATTAAGACAATACTAGACCGTTTCAGCATGTTAAAAAAAAAAATAAACTTGAGCTGGACTCTTTCTCAAAGGATTGGCCTACAATACAATCGCACTAGATTGCGAAATGTGGAAGGAGGAAAGGGAGGCCATTACCCTGCAGTGGGACAATACATGCTTATAGTTTAGCTTCAGTGTGATATTCTCTGCTAGAAGAATAATAAATAAACAGGTAATTTTAGTAGCAGATAAAATTATCTGGTAGATTATGCCTATACAAAAACATACCTATAAAAACACAAAGAAAACTTACATTCCACCTCTCAGCGCACTTCTTGGAGAAGGCAGCGAACACAACATTCTCATCAGGATGCTTCTTCTTGTGTTCCTCACGGCACGTCTGCACGAAGAACGCATAAGCAGTCATGCGTCCCCTCGGCTTATTGTACGCCCTTGCCCTAGGCATCTTCTGTTTGACGGTGGCTTGAGCCTGGGCTATTAACGCCTGCTGTTGAGCTTGGTGCTGCAACTCCTGGACATTAAAGTTTCATTCTATGGTTTCGAAATTATTCTAACTACTTTAACAATAGACATGGAAGAGACAGAAAATTTGAGACAATTTAAGTAAACAGTTGGGTTCAAGATTTGGTCTGGTAGTGAAAATCAGAATTATGTCTTTGACTGCTGCAATAAAGAAATGAAATGAACATCACAACCTCATAAACTGAACAAGATAAAAATAATTGTTAGTTGGTTTTGTCAATTCCCAATGGAACAAAAGTACAGAAAAAAAACTGTTATCAAGTACCTGTAATGTAGCAGATTGCCGTTGTAAGGCAGCTTGAATTTGTTGTTGTTGCACAGCTTGTAACTGTTCATGCAGAGTCTGTTGCTGTTGCTGCAGAGTCTGAGCAACTTGCTGTTGCAAAGCTGCCTGAGCTTGCACAATAGCTTGAGCTTGTGCTGGGCTCACTTGTAGAGTCTGTTGAAGACTCTGTTGCAGAGCCTGTTGCTGCTGCTGCTGTTGCTGTTGTTGCTGCTGCTGTTGTTGTTGTTGCTGTTGCTGCTGCTGTTGTTGCTGATGCTGCTGTTGATGTTGTTGCAACATTTGCTGCAGAGTCTCCTGCTGACTTTGCTGCTGTTGCTGCAAAGTCTGTTGCAGTGTACGGTTATGCTGTTGCAGTGCTTGTTGCAAGTTCTGTTGCTGCAACTGCTGTTGCAGCTGATTCTGCTGCTGTTGTATTGCCTGGCTTTGCTCCTGTTGCTGCTGCTGCAGAGTCTGGTGGTTCTGTTGTATACCATTAGCTTGCTGATTGTTTTGTTCAGAATCGGGACTTGACTGACTTTGTGGCTGCAACAATAGACAATATTCATTTATTTGTGCAAAACTACAGTTCTGGCTGATCACATAGAAGTATAAACTATGGAGCGGCTCTACAATATTTTAGATTCTACTTATGCAATCCTTTTTGGAGAATAAGTAACAGAAGAATACCCAAAATTGAGGAAACTTCAATGGCAACACACAAGTATGAGGGGTTGGTTCTCAGATAGTGATTTCATAAAAAAACGATTGATGATCACACTTATGCCATTGATGGTCTTGTCACGTTTTAAGTTTGTTTGAATTTAGGGAAATAGTGGTAATTAGGGATAAAAATCATTCATTTTAAAATTCATTGATACAAAAGTATTACATTATACTTTCATTATACTTTCATGAATATTCCGTTTTTTATTCTATTTGGCAATTCCATCGGTATACCTATATGCTCCTTTCGGATCAGACATGGTTTTAACATAATTATTTTATATTGCAGCCTACACAGACCTAACATTAACTATTGATTGGATACATGGCAAGAAACTACATTGTAAGATTTTAGCCCAGCAGTAAGACATCATTTTTGTTGAAATAGAAAAATGATATCAAATGTTCAGAAACACTTGTACCTCGGAAACTGGCCTATAGAAGTGGCAGGTAAAATGTAAAAACGAAATAAGATATTTTTTACCTTTTTTAATGCCATAGTCACATATATGTGACAAGCACGGTTGCTTGTCACGTGCCCTGTATGCCAAACAACACAAATATGTGACAAAATAAATTGTAGCTTGGTGTGAATGGCATATGCGTGCATTTATGATCTGGTTGTCAAAAGGTTAAGGTACATAGGTAAATATTTGCAGAGCAGCAGTGTTCTAATGGTGGCGGCCCTGACTTACAAGCAGTAAGACATAGGTTCGAATCCAAGCAAGCGCATTACTTTGTGTGATTTATTTCATCACCACTGCTCTCAAAACGGTGAAGGAAAACATCGTGAAGAAACCATTACTACTAGAACCAAAAATTTAAAATCATGTACATGAGCACTGGGCCGCCTTGATGCCTTATAGCGCATTCCCTCTCATTCAGAGGAGGCCTGTGTCCCAGTAGTGGGAACATTATAGGCTGATCAAGCTATGCTATGCTATTTGCAGTGTTGACTTTCTAAGACTGACTGACTCCAAGTACAATGTAACATTAACATTAATCACAGGGTGTAGTGTAGCTAAAAAATATAATTATGAATACCATTCATAAATGAAACAGATGTCAAGAATCTGTAGCAATCTTTGACGTGTCCCGAACTCCTAGCAGCTATCCAGTACCACTTTCTTACCGTCGTTTATCTTATTTTTATGACATTTACAGTCATTTACCGAAATTAATGCAACTATTCCACAGTGCTGAATAATAGAAACCTTCAACTAAGAGAACCTTTGCATCTACATGTACATAGTCTACTCCGAAATTAAGAAAACAAGAATTTGATTTAATTTCCTGAAAAACTGTAAATTATATAGATTACACTTGCTTGACATAGTGACATTATCTTGACACCTTGAATTGAACCTTGTTGACATTTTAAACGGAAACCAGGCTGACAGAGGCAGCCACATTAAAAAAAACTTTTCTTGCTGTTAATTTTATTTAGCTTGTTAAATTTCTCATCTATTTCTCATAATTTTTTGAAAGCTATAGACATTGGCAAATCCGTAAGTAAGCCCTTCAAAATAATATGCACATTTTGCAGATTATGTTGTTCCCTAGAAACAGAGACCGAGATTTTTGTGGACCTGTGCATTGTTCATTAAATACATAATTTAGGTAACTACTCAATATGTTCAAAATAATTGATCTGATTCAAAATCTGTAGGCTGTTCAAGAAATTCCTTTTCCAAAAAAAGAAAAACAAAGACCGAATGGTTTTAGAAAAAAAGAACGAATGAACTTTAGTTTTAGAAGTTGTAGTGACCGCTAAATTAATCATCTGGCTTTTGAAAATTAAACCAAGCGAAAGAGGTAAAACATGAGTCTGTTTATGATTGCGAATTATAAACTATTACATACAACCATCAATAGCTGTTTATTTACATCATCGAAAGGTAAGTAAAGTAGTTTTAAATTATTTCTGTGGCATTCATTTATTTCTTTTGCAATAAATATAGGTATATTTCAACAAAGTCTAGTGTAGTTCCTCTTTGTTAGAACGATTTGTGTATATTTTTTTACTCAATTTTGCTTGCTCCATCAACATAAATTGGTACCTAATTACACTTACCATGTCTGCCGACAAAGGGTGCATTATAAAAACAAACTTTTAAATTAAATTCAACAACAAACACCAGTAGGTACTGATGCTAAATTTCTAATAAATTCACATAGTACAAACAAAAGATATTTTTTGTTTTGTGTTTAGAACATATATGTACCATCAATTGGAAAAGTTGGCACTTGTAGACTAAAAATTAAAAAGGAGTAGATTTAACCCTTTATAACTAACATGCTACAGATCGTAAAAATACTCTTTTTGCTTTGTTATATTTTTCATTTTGCCAATAAAACCTTTTCGTACCGTAGGAGAAGATGTTTGTTGCGACTCTACCGATCCAGATGCATACCACCATGGTTGTTGAGGAGATTCTTCTCTCGCGTTAGAATTTGACATTATGCGGTAATCATAACTCGGAGTTGAGGTATCACCACCGTTGTTCGAAAATCCACCGGTCATTTTGTATGTATACAGTTGATGAGTAGAGGCGGCAGTGCTTCTTGCTATCTCCTCATGTAATTGTTGTTGATGCTGTAGTTCACCTGCGCCACCCGGCCACCACGAGGCATCGTCGCGCGCACCCCAAGCGTCCCCCGTCGCGCCCCGATCCCCCATGTTACAATCGTAGCTTGCGGTCAACCAGTTATTTTATGCCTCTTTGGTCACTTTATAATGTTTTCTGCGTTCCAATAGCTGTTGAAATCATGTCCTTTCTCTAATGTTGCAAATACTGGAGCGTTAAGCTTTAGGTATTGATAGAATTATATTTTCACTAAAACACTGTCACTTTTCATGCAAATCGGTTTTTATCACAAAGACTCAATATGATTATGTATGCCACATTATTTTTTAATCAAATTTATTCCATGGAAATCGAAAACGCACAAGGTCTCGCGTGTTGTTTAGTGAAAAAGCTACCGGCTGTAAGTTCCACTCCACACGCGTACGTTTTGTCTTCGTTTGTACTTAAGTCAATAAAGTTGGCAACGTCGCAGAGTCAGACGCCAAACAAGTGCACACGAGCGCCCTCAACGCGCAGCGGCCATTTTAGAAACGTTCGAACATATACGAAAAGAGACGAGTGTGCACGAACTGGCAACAAGCTCGTCCAGCAACCGGTCAATAAGACGATTAGCGCAGCCTCGGCTATCCATGTTCATACTGAAATTCTTTTGTTTATAATTCAAATAAATTTACAAAGGTACCTATAATGAGAATATTTTGTATCTTATTACATCAAAGGTTTTATTTCATAGATCTATGATGTCTTTAATACAAACCTATTATTGCTCTTGTATGAATATAGAAAATGTATTTATAAACCGCATAGAATTCATTATTTTCTTTAAAATACGGCTTTGTGAGGATTAGTGTAGTAAAGTTTCTATGAAATGAATAAAATTGGGTTACTTATCTATCATACGATTTATAAAACATTCTACTAGGTACTCGCAAGCTTCTAAGCTTTCAAGGCCACTGTTGTACTCAAGCAAAAAATCGGCCATTTTTTATGGAAACCGGCGTAACTATGCTGAATCAATAGGCATTTTGTAATTTTTCAACCGTTGTAAGTTTAGTAGAAGACATTGTAGCAATAATTATCACTTTCTCCGTATTTATTCTGATAAATGAATTTGTACGGGTTCAACGATTTATATTGAAATAACAGGTTCTATTTTATTTAAAATATTTATTTGCGAGAAAAATGCTTAAATGTCTTCTTTGTCAAATCGGTAGAAAGTTTGGCTGGATTTTTTGTCTTCTGTCTTCTTGGTAAGCATTGCTGAAGTAGTTACCTGCACATAGTCTCTATCTGGTTTTGTCAGCTAGGTATGGCCAGCAAAAATCGGTTAATTAATAATGCTCGTTTTGTATGTAATAGATACGGTTAGCTCTGATGTGGAAGCGATTTCAAAATATCGATCAGAATTGAGGTTTTAGGACCACTTTAACGAAGCTCCAATTAGTCGTTTTACGTTTGTAAAATGGTATTTTGAAATATCTATATACTTCTAAAGACAGATCCAGACTAACAGTCAACACAACTATAAATGATACTAAGCAGCTTGCAGTCTTAATTGTATCTTCTATAAAACTAAAGTTTGGACCAGAATATGTATTTAATCTCGGAATATTTTATTGGTTAAACAACTTTTAGTAGCAGAACAGCTTACATTCATGAACGCTAAACCACAAATTAAAATTAAAATCTGAGAATAACAAATTGTATTAAACTCATTCCATGGGTATTCTTCCTGTTGGTTTGTGTACCTCGTCCGCAGCAGTAAACAATGCAACTCTGTTGCTTCATTTACTACTCTGCAGCACTGCATCACACCTACCATACCTTTTAACGTCTGTGCAGGGCATCTCTGGAATCTGCCTCATTCATATACGATGGCTCGGGGTGGAAAATTATTGAAAATGATCAATAATTCTCCACCTGATATTCGTAAGTGACATCAATTTTGCATCATAGGTACCTTGAAGTTTTCGAGTAGCATTTACGTTAAAATATATTTTCTCATGGGTCATTCAAAGTTAAATTAACAGATCAGAGTTACTTCACAGTTTGCTAGTTAAAAGTTATTTATACTTGCTTTTCGATTCTGGAGAGCACCACTTTGACAAGAAAAACAATAAGCCACTCGATGTGGTTCATCATCATTCCACTCACTAATTACATTAAGAGCAACTAAGGTCTCATATCTCGTTCCGTGCATGTTTGCCGAAAATACCGTTCATAGCAATTACAACTTCAACGGGGACGTCCCTTTGTGTAACAGTGCCCTTGTTGACAGGGTTTCTATATGATTCCAAAAAGAAAAACCAGACTGATACTTTTAAATTAGGTAGAGTACATGTTTTTAACGATGTCAGGCTTTTAAACTAAGCATTTCGCGTAATAAATATTAAGTTTTGTTACTGATTAGGTAATACTTGGTGATTGGGAAATTTCGGGAATTATTAGTGGTCCAAAATTTTAAAATCTAGAATCGATTAACGCTAAACTAAACCTCTATGTGGCAACATAAAATTAGCTACTGGCTAGTCTTGTTTACGTAACTAATAACATGTATCAGTAAAGTTTATGTGCTTAAAAAATATGTTTGTAGGATCGTTTTATCTACAGTACCTAATCTACCAATACAGGTGAAGTAAAGAAAGAAGACGAAGAAAGGTGACCTCGTTCTCATTTGTGACTAATGCTGGGAAGAGAAGAGAGAGTTATTAAACTTACCGATAATATACATTTCAGTGATGCTTCGTTCCAAAGAATCTGGAGTTATTAGAGAAATAATTAGAAAACGTAAACAACTGGGGACCAACAAACACATAACCCTCCTTTTGGGCTTCGCCGCAGTTGGGTTAAAACGACATAAAATAATTAAGTATTCAATTTTAGGCCTGCTTTGCATTAAGAAAATTACACAGGAAAGCGAGATTTCGGTGTTGCCTGAATTCATTCTCATGACAAATAAGAGGCGACTTGCCATTTAGGCCGTGTGAAAACTCTGGTTAGGAATCCATAATAGAAATAGGTACCAGATAGCATTTATTGTTCGTGGCGCGGAAGTCGTGGACTGCGCAAGGCGTACACTACTTACTTACCCAAGGAGCCACCCTGGAGAGGGAAAAGTTGTTGTGGCAAGATTTGGGATACACATGATTTATTGGCAATCTGACACAGTTCAGTTTTAAGTATCTAAAACTAATTAGATTTAATCGTGTAAAATGTGACTTCAAAGGTGTTGGCAACAATAGTTATAATATTTATTAAGCATGTTTGGAATTAGAAATCGTAAGAATGATTTTGTGTACCTACGTAAACGCATACCTTAAGCCCGGTTTATGAGTACTTCATTTTAGACTGCGTCAATGCGTCTTTCCCATCAGGGGTCATTAGTCTTTAAAAGTTATAATGCCCCCACCCTTTTCAGAAAATGCTTGGTTTTACGCCGGTTACGTGCCGCAGCTGTTTCAAAATATACCAAATAATACTGAACATACCTACCTATATTCTATTCCATACCACTGTAGCAATTTACATTGACCAGTGTGAAGTATAGTATAACACATCCCCAACATAGTACTTAAGGCAAAAAATATATACCTAAGTCTGACATGTACATGTTACGAAAGAACATTCAAGAATTAAATTTTATTACCTACTTAGTGGAATAAGAGTAAATATACTTACCTATATGATTTTATTTACTTATTCAATTAGAATCTAACAGTTAATTCATAAAAATACATTACCTTCTATTGGCAACCATTTCAAATCTATATAGATTGAATTTAGTACAGCTACATACCAAAAAACACAGTACCTACCTACCTACTAAAACAATTGTTTTCTTTTTTTGTATTAAAGTATTCATTCACAATTTATAAATTAAGGCTGAATCAGTTTTAATTGAACTAGATAACTACGCATACCATACAATTTCGTAAAAGCCGGACTACATACATATACGCTTCAGACATTTGTAAAATATACAAATCTTTCCATTGATGGCTACATATATCATATTATGAACATTTCTATCTACCTATAGCATACCTACCTACTATGACATTGTTATGTATACATATGTATAGGTTTGGTTGTACACATAGTATCTGTCACCTTACTTCGGCACTCGGCAGCCATTTGCTTACAAAATTAGAATGTAAAACTATAAATATAATTTCGAAGAGAACACTGAGACTATTTAAACCACACAACTAATTTACATAGCACAACTTTTCCGTTTATTATCATATTAAATGGTTTTAATAGAAAATAATGAAACTCACCGAGTATTGTGTTTATTATAAACGAGCACACGATTTCAGCGCTTATTACGTAGGGAACTTTGCTGCGTTCGTCGTAATGAATACATGAACAGACGATGTCAGTGACAAAACATTCCGATTGGCTTAAATTAAATGCCCCGCCATTTTTCAGCCAATAACGGAGCTAGCCTTAGCTTTATTTTTTGTTTATACTACAGTACATAGATACGTTGTCATATTGTATGCATGCACACATTCACCAAAAGAACTGTTTTCATTTCGCGGTTCTAATCGTGTTACGCTAAAGTAGGTGCTATTCACCATTTCAATAATGTCCTATTTCATAGGCGCACCGTAACTTGAGGCGAGTGAATGAGTGAGTGAATGAAATGACGAACTAATAATAATAAAATTGTAATGGCGATGCCATCGGTCGGTGCGGGATACGACGAGTACGAGTCCAGTCATTTTTATTCAGCGGCTGCAATTGAGTTTCTCAAAAGCACTGTGGACTCAATAAATTCGTGTTAATTATAGTTCTGGTTTTTAGAAGTCATCTTTTAAAGGAATCGAATACTTAACCAAATAAATAACGATTGAACAGTTGCGAAGTAGCAATGGACAATTTGTTGCATATTGTGCAGTGAATAAAGAAATACTATCTTCGTAGAGTGATCGGTGTGTAATAGAAAAACGGCCGGGTATTTGTTGTGATGATTTTAATTGATTTATTTAGCGCTAATGTTCTGTGTTGTTATAAATCATAACCTCAATTGTGTGTCATTGTGAATACGTCGAACTGTTTTCCATCGCCTGGTGCGAGGTGTATTATAAGAGTTCATTTTATTCGTTATATATGATTCAACGGGAGTATCAAATGAACAACGGGTTTAGTACAGGAGAAGAAGATTCTAGAGGTAATTCTGACCAAATATGTTGCCTTATGGATGACGGCGAGAGCTGCAGGCGACCCGCAGGCAACGCCTCGTACAGCAAGCGCATACAAAAGACTGTCGCCCAAAGAAGGCTGAAACTTAACATTGACCCTCAAGTATGTCACCATTTTTATTTATATTTAACTTTCATCAATTACAATCTTGAACACAATCGCAATTATTATGTTGGCTAACTGAATTCCATATGTTATTTTCAGGCCAGGCATACTTACATTTGTGATTATCATAAAACAATGATACAGTGTGCAAGGACGAAGCAGAGGAGGCCCAAGGACTCTGAGGATGACAGCAACGAGGCAGAGATGGACTCTCCTGAAGTAGACTGGTTCCAATTACAAGTGAACACACTGAGGAGATACAAAAGACATTATAAGGTGCCAACAAGGCCAGGATTGAATAAAGCTCAACTAGCTGATGTAAGTATTGCATTACTAATAAATATTCCCATAATTAGTATTTTCAATGTTCATTCCTAGAAAAACCTTGTTTATCCTGTTTATTCATAGCAATTATTAAAAACTTTTTAAATTTTTTCCAGGCTATCCAAAAACATTTCAAATCATTACCTGTGAATGAAAAGGAAATTATGACATATTTTATTTATATGGTGAAGACTAATGGTAATAAGTTAGACCAGAAAAATGGGATGAACTCTGACTCAGTGTAGAATAATATTATGACTGTAATTTATAGCTGAAGTGTGTAGGTTTAAACATAGTCTAATTAGATTTATAAATTGTTTTGATTTTTATTTTCTTCTTAAATTTTCAATCTGCATTCTACAGTAAAAGCATAGAAATATAGATTGAGAATCAGTTGCAAAGATAATTGAAGTATATTACTTCATGCCAAATTGTAAACTTGCTAAATTCTATAATGATTTTGAATGAGCGAATGTTTAAAAAATGTATTATTTTATTATTTCACACCACTGTAACCACTAGCCACCACATGAACTTTCTCTATTTATTTTCTTGTTAGTGTAGTTAGATAATATTTTTCTGTATTATACTTAAATCCTTTCAGTGTCAAATGTTATGATTGTTTATTGACGAGGGACATGCAATGGCTAATATAATACTGTTAAAAGAGATTATAATAACAGAAAGTTTTAAAATGTAAATTTATTACATTTTATTTAACAAGTACATGTGTATTATTTCAGTCTTCCTCCGAATCTGATGATATTTCTATCCATTGTGAAGCTCCTTGCTTTGTTTGTATTTCTGCAGTTTGGGGTTTCGATGCCACAACTGTAAACAAATGATTAATCTTTATTTTTTTTATTTTCACACAAAATAAATCCAGAACAATAATTCAAATAACAAAAAATCCTAACTGAAAGTTATGTTTGAGAATAATATATTTTTTTTTTAATTATAATAAAGATAAATAAAAGAAAAAAATCATACTGACCATCATATTTGCTAGGCTCAGGATCAGAATCGGCACACATGATATCATCATCTACTTCATCATCAATATTATAATGTTTGAGTTTGATATTCAAATCCTTTTTACTCAAGCACTGTAGGTGATCTTGTGTTATTACATCTGAGAAGTTTATCTTCACTCTTTTTTGTCTGAAAATAACAAATTGATTTTAACTCCATAAAAAAATGAGTAATTAAGTCAGCTTACTCTAATAAGGGGTCGTCCATTAATCACGTAATGTTTTTAGCAACTTTCTAACCCCTCCTCCCCCATTGTGATATGTTAGTCTACCCCTCCCCCCTACCCAAAACGTGTATTTTTTTGGTACAGTGTCTTTAAAAATTCAGAATATTATCTTTGTATACAATCAATTCTGGAAAATTAAGCACTGTGATAAAAATGTCCAGACAATATAAAAATCGCGCATTCAAAGAAAAAATAAATACAAGGTGATATCTTACTACACGGGGCCCTAGTGATATTTCGTGATTTTTTCCGAACCCCCTCCCCCCCTTTCGAGCCTTACGTGATTAATGTACGACCCCTAAGTTTCATAATTACAGCCTGTAATCTAAATTCTTGGCTGTATAATGGGAAAGGTACCCCACTCACACACTCTTACACTAATCAGGATGCTAATACTTACATATTCTCTATCTACAGATCGTCATGTTATGTTTACGACAGAAACATGAAATTGACTTATGACTAATAGGCTAGTTTCCACCATCAATAAATTGCAAATCTATTTAGTCCGTCAATTAGAGCATTGGAAAATAATGGACACGTATTTTTTGTTTTGTAAATGAATGAATATTGACAAAGATAAAACGCATCAAAACTCGAGTCGGGCTCGTGACGTCAGAACATATATCATTGGTCAGAACGCATTAAAAATTATACCACGGCGTGACGTATTGAGAATTTTAAAAGCGTCACACCTTCGTCAATTTTGGTTTACGTAGCAAAAGAAAAATACGAGTCAAATATTTTTTGAAAATCTGACGGACTCATTAGATTTTTTCAGTACACAAGGCTATTGTAATTTTGCTTATTTTTCAAGTAAGTAGGTACTTCATTCAACTTTGTATTTAATTAGGTACCATTTTGTATGTGGTATACCTCTGTGCCTAATATTCATGATAAGAATGAGGGATTTTCTTTTTAGCTCTTCCCTAGTCGCTGGATAGATGGCGCTAGGAAGAAGTATGATAATGCAAGGAACGGAACCCAAAAAAACAGATTTTAACAAAGCGCGATAAATGTTGGTTATATTCGGAATGTTAAGCAAAGGAAAGTGTCAGTCAACGAGAGTATGTGACGTGACACAATGTTTTTTTTTTCAAGCGTTTTGGCTTTGGCATAGTAAGTTCAACGCCATCTATAGAGTTCTTGGAAACTAAGTTTTTTTTTAAAACCTCAAAAGGAAAACCTCTCATTCTATTTGCAACTCTGTTTTGTGGTTTATGTTCACATACGAAAACACGCTTTATTTCCGTAGGTGTAAACAGAAACTACAGAATGCCATCTGCTACGATCCTTAAATCATCATCATCAGCCTATTGATGTTCCCACTGCTGGGACACAGGCCTCCTCTCTATGAGAAGGAATGGGCTATAATTCACCACCCGGGCCCAGTGCGGATTGGTTGAAGTCAAAATGTTTTCGAATTTTTTGGTTCAAGGATGCTCACGATGTTTTCCTTCACCGTTTTGAGAGCAATGGTGATTTAATAAATTACACAAAGTAATGCGCCTGTCTGGGTTCGAACCCACAACTTACCGTTCGTAAGTCGGGGCCGCCACCACGGCCACCGCTGCTCTCCGCTGATCCTTAAATTCTATATTTAAAATCATTACCATGATGATTCTTTTGCTGAAGTACTTCAGTACTTCAGCAAAAGAATCATCATGGTAATGATTTCACTGTTCTGATGACTGGACTTCAGTCCAGTCACTGAGTCACCCCTTTTTAAATTTATACTTGACTGGGCCCAGCAGAGGGAATTATAGAGGCTGATAATGCTATCCTGATGCTCAAGGTTCAATAACAATTTCATAATCACCCACCTGAGAGTATCATCACTGACAATAGCTTTTTTAATCAGTGCAACAACTTCTTTACATTTGTCACCAGCTCCATGTAGAACTTTGCGAAGTACACCAAAATTGGAGGCAGCTCCACTTAAGTTCATGACGCATATTTCTTTGTATTGATTGAAGCCCACTATCACAAGGCCTCCACATGGGGTTGTACCATCTTCTACGCTGCTGGTGCAGACTGATTCTTCTAGGAAGCTGGGATCTGCTAGTGGTATGCTGAAATGTTTGAAATAATTATAAAATTATTATTTATGCACTATACAACAAAAAAGAAAAATTAGTACCTATGTTATTTTATATTTGTTTAAAATTTGGTAACAAAGACAAGGTTTCAGCTCTTACATAAAGCACTTTATTTACTAGAAAGTATAAATATGATATATATGGTATTTTTCTGTCCCATTTTTTCACACCAAAACGGCTAAGCGGATTTGGATGAAATTTTGCATACAGATAGACTATGACCTGGGTAAGGTCATATGTTATCCCAGTAATGTGTTCCTGTATAAGCAAAAGCAAGCAAAATAAAGCTTTTATGATGTATACTTATATATTTATTTATTAATTATTAATATAGGTTCACCAACAGCTTCTGTGTATAGCATTTAGGTATACATAGGTTTTACAGTCTTGGACTTACACAGTCGCCAATTACAGGTTAACCAGCATTCAGATACTTACTCGCCATTAAAAATAGCAATTGTACTGCACACAGGATAGTGAAACAATACAGTAGGTATAGGATCCTTTTCAGTAATGTCATGTATTATGACACTGTCTCCACTACGGGTCACATCAGGCCTCTTAAAGTGCGCCAAGGCAGTTACAGTTGCTATGCTTGCACACTCTATGAGGTTGCCATCATGGTTCAGGATTTTGATGTCTACTCTTAGGGACCAGACCTGTAAAATGTAAGAACAGAAGTTATTATTGAGGATTGGAAGATGTAAGAATGGGGTAGCAAAACTGTGGAACTAATGGCGCTAGCATAGCTGGTTCCCAACATCGTCATTGGTTGAAAATGTGGTAATGTCATTTTATATTTCAAAATAGCTTAACCTCATTGGTCAGACTGAGTCCAGCTATGGTGGCGCCATCTTAGATTATCTTTGCCTGTGTCTCCCCATTGCGTGGACAGATAGAAACTAGGCAAGTATTTTTCTGACACAGTAATTTAATGGGAATAGGGTAAACAGCCAGCCAGTTGGGCTTATATTTCTGCACTGAAATCTAAACTATCACCACAGATGGCTCTTTGCCTGGAGTGGTTTTATATGTATCTCAGCAATGAAATACACTTTCAAACTTGTGATTGGTGTAGGAGACTAAGGAAAAACAATACAACAAAAGGATCAGAAGAGCCCTTGGTTTTAATAGGATGCTTACAGGCTGAAATCAATTTATTGTTGTTTGTTGTTAACTTTGTTCTAATCTTAGACTAATATTATTAACTAGCGAACGTCACGCGGTTTCACCCGCATAGTTCCCGTTCCCGTGGGAGTACGGGGATAAAATATAGCCTATGTTACTCAGGGTGAATGTAGCTATCTAATGGTGAAAGAATTTTTGAAATCGGCACAGTAGTTTTTGAGTTTAATCATTACAAACATAGAAATCTTTCCTCTTTATAATATTAGTGTAGATTTATAATATTAGTGTAGATTACAAACATACAAATCTTTCCTCTCTATAATATTGGTGTAGATTTACAACAACAACAAAAAAACTAACTTTATTTATGGCTTTTTCTGAAGTGGTATGTGTTAGTTGCTAGATTCTATGCTCAATATTGGGTACAGTAACTGCTTAGAATAACAATATTGCAACATGAATAAAGTAACTTGATATGAAAATCTTTCACAATCCGTATCAGTATAAATCCTTACCTTTTCTTCAACAACAATACACAAGGACTCAAGGTCAATGCACTTGGAGTCCTTGTAAGCTTTTTCAAGCATCCTATTCAAGTGTACCGCAAGATCTGTCTGTCTATTAGCTTCAATGTGTGGGGCAGCCATCGGATTCATTTCCACATTAATGTAAAGTAAACCTTCATTTGGTCTGATCTGTTTGGGCTGTACCACCTCACATGATACTTGTGCTAGAACTCTGCAAATTTATTCAATTAAAACTTTAACAAAAGGATGAAGTTCTGAAGTAAATTAGTGATGGCCTGAAGCTAGTAAATTCATGGAGATCAATACTAGGAGTTTATATAAATATATTTTTAATTGTATTGGATGGAAACTCAAGATATTTTGAAAGTTTATAACAAAAAGAGTAAGTTTACTGGTGGGTACAAAACTTTAGTATTTTACATACTTAGTTTCTCCCAATGACACAATACAGCTGCCATATTCGGATCCAAAAGATATGTTCAATGTTCTGCTTTCATCGTAAGTTCTCCCGTCTAAACGCTGTAATCAAAGTATAAGTTTGAAAAACTTGCTAACTGAAATTAAAGAATGTTTGTAATGAAACTGAAACCGTCTTACATGTCCCTCTAATACTATTTTATTTACAAAGTTCTTTTCGCAGTTCGACAGATATACATCCCTCATGTTTTCAAGTTATTTTGTACCATTTCCTTTTTTTTATTTTAGAAATAAATAAATTATTGAAGGTTATGTTTTGATCACGTTTTGACTTTGACAATGACAACATGAGTCATGAGCATGACAGCGAATTCGATTCAACTATGGGTGCATTCCATATTTAAAAAAAATCGCTCACAGCGCTCACATCGATAATTTGCAATCCGATCGATTTTAGATAATAGGTATCACAATTATCATTATTATGACAGTTAAGAGCTGGGAAACGATTCTCGCCATAGTGTTCTTGGGTAGCACGTGTGTCTAGAATTTTAGGGTATTTTTAATCTTGTTTTTGTTGATTTTTTTGTGTCTTGTTAGTATATAAGTGTTTTGTCCTTGTGAACGTAAACAGGTTTGTCTTATTTATCATATTTTAATCCCTTTTTTATTTTAGTTTAACAAGATGGATGTAAATAAACCGCCTGAACCTGATCCCCCTGACATCCCAGCCCATTCACCTCCCCTTTTCCCAAATACACTATCGCAGTTCGCGGATGTTGTCTGCAGCGTTACAGAGATGGATGTATCTCAATCCCAGGTGCAATCTTCCCGCAAACGTCCTGGTAATAACGAAGATACTGTATCAATATCTTCCCCCCCAAACAAACAACAAAAAAGTCAAATTGGACGTGCCAAATATTCGGCAATAGATAAGGCTCCTTTTCTCGTCCACGTCTCCCGTGTAGAGACCCAACCCAATTCAGGCACCACCCTACACCCGGTTAATTTTGGAAAGTTTTTGTTGAACAACAACATCGCGAACATAGTTCGTGGTGGGGTTAATAGGATTGGAAGAAATCGCGTATCTGTAGAGTTCGTTTCTCCTCAGGATGCCAACGCATTCCTGGTTAATAGTTTATTAACCAAGTACAGTTATACTGCCTCTATCCCTACATTCAACATCACAAGGATGGGAGTAGTAACAGGGATACCCACTGACATAACAGAAGATGAGGCAATTACATATTTGTCTGTACCCGCAGGATGTGGGCACATTCTTAAAGTTCGTCGAATCAATAGGAAAGTTCAGAGAGACGGAGATAATGAATGGAAACCCACTGAAACTTGTGTGATTACATTTGATGGACAAGTCTTACCCAAAAGGATCTTCTGCTGTTACACATCCCTTCCTGTTGAACAATACATATTTCCCACCATTCAATGTCGCAAATGTTGTCGATTTGGACATGTGGCTAATGTATGTAGGTCGAAACCACGCTGCAGCAAGTGTGGCCACGATCACCCAGGTGATGGTTGCAACATTTCTGAGGGCGAGGCCTTCTGTATTCTGTGTTCGGGAAATCACTTCGCTAATAGCAGGTCATGCCCCGAACATGGTAGACAGAAAGCCATTAAAACCGTTATGGCTGAGAAATCCATTCCTTATGCTGAAGCTAGTAAATCAATTCCAGCAGCTTCCCGCAACTACGCTAACATAACTAAGACCCCGATTTCTCAGTCTTATCGCAAGACAGTAACCCTAAAACCTAGATCCCATGCCCCTCTTTCCCCGTCTTATGACAAAGCTGCTCATCACCAGATTATTAATTCCCCTCAACCTTCACAGCCTAATGGCTGCGCTCTCAACTATAATAATATCTCTTCAAATAATAGTACCTCGTCTATTATCGATATACTTATAAAACTCATACCTTTAATTACTTCTTCTTCTTCTACTGCTAATACTCAATCACCGTCCAACGTTGCCAACCAACTTATAACTCTTCTTTTAGATATTAGAAATGGCGTCTCGCCAAGTATTCCTACAGTGGAATGTGAGGAGCGTGTGGCATAAAAAGCACGACCTCATATTCCTTCTAAATAAGTACAAGCCTTTAGCTTGTTCCATAGCTGAGACTTGGCTTACTCCAAGTCTTAGCTTCCGTATGCCACATTTTAACACTGTCAGATGTGACAGATCAGATGGCTATGGAGGGTCGGCCCTCTTAGTCAACAACCGGGTTCCTCTTTTACCCTTCACTTTACCTCCACTTACGGGTGATATGAGCATTGCCGCAGGAAGGGTAGAGGGCATCACAGTGTTTTCCATTTATATTGCACATCCTCGCCCAGATTTTTTAGTTATTTTAAAAGATATCTTTTCTAATGTTCAAGGTCCGATACTGGTCATGGGCGACTTTAACTGTCACCATTATAGATGGGGGTCTGAACGCTGTGATGCCTTTGGTGTAGCTCTAGTTGATGTTTTGGATGATTTGGATCTCTGCATCTTGAATGACGGCTGCTCGACACGACGATCTCTTCCAGGACAGCAAAAGAGTTGTGTGGACCTTACTTTTTGTTCGGTTGAGTTAGCAGCATCAACTCACTGGGAATGCACAACCTTGTCGCATGGTAGTGATCACTACCCTATAGTAATATCTTTGGTTAATAAATCTTATTTAGAAAAAACCTCCCCTCCACTTTTGAAATATAACCTGTCCAAACCCGATTGGACAAAATTTACATCATTATTGGAGGATAAAATTGATGCTCTTCCAAATTTAAATTCAAATTTATCAGACCCTCCTGATCACTGCCATGCCAAGAGCTGTTATGAGAATTTTGTAACTGCTATTACCTCCAGTGCTGATTCCTGCTTTCCATTGAAGAACAGTGCCCGCAATAAAATACCTTCACCTCCGTGGTGGGATCCCGAATGTACTGCGGCAGTCAGGGTTAGGGACGAGGCCGAGGTGTGTTACAATACAGATATGAGCACACAAAATCTGTTGGCATACTGTCAACATAATGCCAGAACCAAACGCTTTCTCCGCAAAAAGAAACGTACGGGTTGGGTAAAATTTTGCTCTTCTCTATCTCCCTCCACTCCAGTTTCAATTGTCTGGAAAAATATAAATAGGTTTAGGCGTGGATGTTCCCCAACAATCTCTTCACCAGTCACTAGAGAAACAGCTGAACTTTTTTTTGACAAAATAGCACCATCTTATGTTCCACTTTCAACAGAATGTCAAAATGCACCCCTGCTTAACGTAACAGAGGATCCTTTCGATGCGCCATTTACTTTGGAGGAATTTAATGTGGTACTCAAACATCTTCGGGACTCAGCTCCTGGTATTGATGGTGTGCCATATTCTTTTATAACCCATTCTGGCGAAAAGGCTAAAATCTATTTTTTAAATATTTTAAACTTCTGTTATATAAATGGTTGGGTCCCAGATCAATGGAAATTACAGGTTATTATTCCGCTATTGAAACCAGGCAAACATGCAGATGATCCGAATGGTCTTAGGCCTATTGCTTTATCTTCAGTCCTAGCCAAATTACTGGAGCACCTTATTAAAAATCGTCTTGAGTGGATAGTAGAATCAAGAGACTTACTGCCAAACCATCAATTTGGTTTTAGGAAAGGGCTTAGTACAATGGATAGTGTTGGTATTTTAGTTACGGATATACACTTAGCTTTTTCTAGAAATGAATCCGTTGTTGCTACTTTCCTTGATATCTCCTCTGCGTATGACAATGTACTTCTTCCCATACTCAGGCAAAAATTGCAACAGCTGAGTCTTCCGGCTAAGATGATACAATGCATATGTGAACTGCTACTGTCCCGCTCACTGGTTCTGAGAGTCCAGGGTGAGGACTTCGATAAAAGGCAGACATGGAGGGGACTCCCACAAGGCTATGTCCTTAGCCCCATACTCTACAATTTATACACGGCTGATATTGGATCCTGCTTAAATAACAACTGTCAGATGTTACAATACGCTGATGACATTGTTTTGTATGTGACAGATCCCTCCATAGTTGACGCGGCGTCATCTTTATGCCTCTCTTTGGATTCTTTGAACCATTGGCTTTTAAATCATGGGCTGTCATTATCTGCACCAAAAAGTTCGGCAGTTATTTTTTCACGTAAAAGACTCATTCCTCCTATTTCAGTAAACATTTCAGGCCACAATATTCCTATAGTTAATAAGGCTAAGTTTTTAGGCGTTATTTTAGATTCAAAATTATCTGGCAAACAGCACATCAATTTTCTTATCCAAAAATGCGAAAGAATTATTTCAATTTTAAAAGTTCTTGCTGGTGTATGGTGGGGTGCACACCCCTACACCATGAAATTAGTTTATAATGCCCTAGTTCGTAGTGTTTTAGACTATGGAACATACCTTCTAATTCCCTGCAACAAAGGTGCTTTGGCTGGGCTGGATAGACTTCAGTCCAGGTGCCTTCGAATCATCTCGGGTTGTATGAAGTCCTCTCCCGTTAACGCATTGCAGGTCGAATGTGCTGAACCGCCTCTGTCCCTTAGACGTCAATATCTGGCCTCCCGTTTTATGTCTAGACTAATATGTAGATCCTCCCATCCTCTTATAGACAGATTGAACGAGTTAGATGCCCTATGCAGAAGCTCAAATTACTGGAAAAATAAAGAAATTCCTTTAGTCCTAAAATCCTTCCGGCTAATTCAAAATTTAGTAAACCCGATCGTCCAGTATCCCAGATTACCCCTTTTTAATTTTCCCTATGAAGTTTTAAGTTATAACCCAAAAATTTTCTTTGATATTGGTATATTCAAAAAATCTCCATCAGCGAATACGACTTTCAATGCGGTGGTGGGCGAGAGATGGAATGGTTTCCAATTATTTTTTACGGATGCTTCGAAACTAACCGATCTTAGTCACACTGGCGCTGCGGTCTACTACCAAAGCTCCAAAATTATCTTACAGTTTAAATGCCCTAAGGAGTCTTCTGTATTCACTGGTGAGTGTGTGGCTTTACTGGAAGCTTGTCTTTTTATTGAGTCACACCACAATATTCAGAAAGCCGTTATTTTCACAGATTCCCTTAGCTGTTTACAAGCCTTAGTTCAAAATCCCTTTAAAAGTAAATTGCACAGTGCCCTCATTTTAAAAATTAAAAAATCTTTATTTTCCTGCGCCAGTAATCAAAAAGATGTTCAGTTAGTTTGGGTACCTAGTCATTGTGGTATTAAGGGTAATGAATGTGTTGATGCTTTGGCTAAAGATGCTTGCTCATCTTTATTGTCAGATCTCACGCACAATACCTATCAGGGTTATGACCTATTGTCCCTTCCAAAATTGAATCTGCAGCGTTCCTGGCAGGAGCAGTGGAATACGTCCAGTAAAAAGAAAGGTAGTTTTTTTTACGCAGTGCAACCGACCATAAAACCAAAACCGTGGTTTTTCTGTCACAAAAAAGTATCGAAAACTGTTATTTCTGTTCTGTGTAGAATCCGCTTAGGTTTTTGTTGCACCCCCGTCTTTTTGCACAAAATTCATGCATGTGACTCTTCTCTCTGCGAGTGCGGGTTGGGGGAGGGCTCCCTGGATCACATATTTTTCGAATGCTCCAACAACATACCACCTCTAGATTTATATAGCCGTCTCCCTAAATTTAAAATCCCTCTTCCCATTAATTTCCCCTCCCTTTTAACATATTCCTCTCCCGAACTGCTTGTGGCGCTGATGATTTTCATCCGCCACAATAATATAAAACTGTAATATTTGTTTTCGTCTTATTCTGTGTGTGATGTGGTATATTATATTTTTAATTGTTCTAACATTTATATTATCTAAGTAATTTTATTATTTCTGTTTGTTTCAGTCCAGTACTAACCCCACAAGATCTACATTAAGCTCAATGTATCGTCGAAGATTTTTATAAATTTCCCTTTTTTTTTTACATCATTTTTAAATACACACTTGCCGTTCCAATTCACTTTCGACATTGGCAGAATGGTCGACATCGGCTTTGCTTGCCATCAACAAAAAATAGAATAGAATAGAAGAGCTGGGAACGCTCGTGAACACGTTGACAGTGAACATAACCCCAAACCAAAACATTTCACTAGACCTATTGTTGAAAATGGAAGATGTTGGTTGCCTCTATCGACTCTGATAACTCAGATTTTGAGATAGAGAATGACGATTCGTCCAGCGATGAAAAGGATGACGAAAGCGTTATTAGCGTATTTTGCTCTCCCGGCAAAGATTTACCCCTTAAAAAAATCTCACGAATTACAAAGATGCAACGGTAATTAAATAAACTGTTCATGAGTTTGAAACTCATTTCAATTTGTTTCAATCAAGCAAAACAACATAACCTGTGAACACAAGTGTCATTTTTGACAGCGCTAACCAATGATAATCTAATAAACAGATATGTTATGTTATACACCTACAAAACCACAGAAAAAATTGTGCCGCGGGGGAGAGCCAGCTCACATACACGAAGTGACGCAGAATAAAGGAAGGTTTTCGAGTCTTCACGATTGTGCACTCACAACATATTATCTGTATAATAGAATATCATTGGCGCTAACGGTGATATTTATTTGGGGCATGGTCGGTGTAATTGCAAGATGGCGCATGTCATGACGTCATAAGACGATTCAAGGGACATCGGTATCGCGCTCACGGTAATTCGGAACGGGTATAAGGATGCTTAAATCGATTACAGCATAATTCGGAACGCAGCCTCTGTAGATGTGCGTTCATTCGTGGTTTATCCATAGTTCTATTCTGCGCAACAACCGCACTGAACTTGTTTTGGAGTAAATGATATTTTTTTTTAAATAAACTTCGTAGTTATTATTTAATTGTTGTTTTGTTCTGAAGCGTCTCATTAATTTTTTTTCTCTATATTTAAATAATTAGTTAAAAATTGCCATAAATGGCTAGTCGTTTTTTTTTATTATGGCAACTATTTAGAAGCGCGGAAATTTAAAATTGGTTCCAGACTTTCTCTTAGCCCAATCCCAAGGGAAAAGTAATAGAATAGAAAGTTTTTATTTCAGACCGGAGTCCTTAAGGTAAAAGAAGGGTAATACATTGCTATATTATGTACCTAATAATCGTAATTCTAAAATAATAATTCAAAGAACCCCGGGTGGGTTTACTCGGAATCAAGGGTTACCTACTTGGTGTTCCTGGTCCAATAACTTCGTTGTTCTTCTTTGTTGTGTTCAGGTGTTTCTAGAATGAAAGATTTTTATAGCTAGATATATTGATCATTGTTTTCCTTTAGAAATTGCCAACCAAAGCTGTACACCTGAAAATACTCAGTTATTCTGTTACTGTTAGTCAAATAGCAAACATAATTTATTATGTTTTCAAACACTGATAAAAAATGCAACAAAGAGTAGGTACCTAAGCAAATATTTTTAAATTACACAAACATTTATTAGGTATACATAGATTTATGGTAATAGCGAAATTACGATGGGTCACCGTTTAGTGCACGTTCACACTATACAACTTTTAATATTTTCAGTAAAACCTTAGAATTACTAAAAGCTGCTAATATTATATACATACCGGATGACTTTTTATCACTTTAAAAAAAAATGGGTTTAATAAGTGAACGTTGTCCCGTTGTCGCTGTTGTATACCTACCGTAGTTTTTTTTTTTAATTTTTTCCACAAATCAGAAATCGAAAAAAAAAATTGAAACAAAAAAATATCAAAAAAAAATTGATCCATCATCAAAAAACGATACAAATTTCAAGTAAACTTTTCATAATTATTAGAACAAAGAAGTAGAAATTTTGAAAAAAAAATGAAAAATATTGAATTTCAAATCATACGCGATACGCGTATGATTTGAATTTCGATTTTTTTTTTCACCAAATAACAAAACTAAGTACCTACCTATGCCATTCGCTTCTACTTCGTTCACCTGTTAAACCCATTTTTTTGGAAAGTGATAAAAAAGTCACCTGTATTAGCTTCCCCTTTTACGTTAGGTCCCAGACTCCAGTACCGTACTTAAGTAAATTAGCTAATTAAGTATTTTAACTACAAGTTTGACTTCAGATAATCGTACCTACATCTGCGAAACATCTGCAAATAAGTAAGTAGGTACCTAAGTAGGTACCTCATAATTTTAGCTTATGATATAAGTACCTGAACGTAGGTACATAAGCTAAAATTCCGGGTTCCGGGACCATTGGGTATTGTTGCTCTAGCTTCTCAAGCGCTACCTGCTGCTGGTCTTGAGTTCTATTCCCAGATCAAGCAAAGTGTAATTAGGTTTTTCAGTAGCAGCCCGGAGTCGTGCACTTGGGCCCCATTGATGGCAAAAGGTCCCTAAGCACGGGGCTGTAGCGTAAACGATAAAATGTGTGGCTACTTTAGGTACAGTACACCTGTCCCTAATCTGTCGGGGATTTAGACATTATGTTACGTTATGATGTTATGCCATCGGGTATCGTTTAATGACGCACACTATATAGGTCGCACAGTATGACAATTTACCGAGTAACTCGTCGTGCCGTCACCCATTAACGAGCTATGATTATTTACCTCTACATTATTGCCCTACGGAATAGTGTGGATGTGCTTTATTTTTTTGGTATGTTTTTGGGCTTTGTCATGTATCAATGTAAGCTACATAGCAGCACAGAAACGTTCCTATAACGTTCCCAGGTTCCCACTGCTGGGACACAGGTTCCTTTCGGTGAGAGATAGAGTGGGCTGTAAACGGCCACGCGGGCCCAGTTGGTGGATGTCATGTCTTCAAATTTTGGGTTCGAGATGTTCGAAACGGTGAAGGAAAACATTTCCTTCACCGTTTCGAACATAGCTTGTTACTTATCTGAAAATATATAGGTCGAAACTGATAACAAGAACGCGATAATTTTGAAATGCCGTGGGAACCAGCGCATATGTATTGGACTTTCGAGACATCTTTATATCCTGTTTTAAATTAGGAATTAATTACTGTCAAACCATGGTTACTTCCTTACTCCATCCTAAAGTACGAGGATGATATCAGTGCCCTATGAATCCTAGGTAGGTAATCTCCCTTAAAACTTAATTTTCTGAATCCTCCGAAGACTACAAAAGCTCCGCCAAGTTAGAACAGTCGTCTACTTAGTCGAACTAGTAACCACCGATCCACAAACATGAGAAAGTTCCAGCTGCTATCAAAAGCGGAAATTTGCATAACATTGCGAAATCGTCCACTACTACGAATTCTATTGATTTATTTATTACACTGAATGTCAATGTTAATCCAACGTGCATTACCGTAGCGTGGGGGGACAGTGAGTGGTGGCGAAAGGCCATGTCAGTGGCGCATCCTCGCAGTCGTCCGTGACCAGTCGCAGTCGCCATTCGATCACCGACCACCAAATGTGTCCTACGGCGGAGACTGTCAGCCTCATTATGCCATGGCCGGCATAGAACTAATCATATCGTCGATATGTAACGCCACGTTTTGCCAAGTCCTTTACAATGATACTTATAAAGGTGACTTTTTATGGCAATTTCCTTGTTTTTCAAAGGCCGCCATTAGCCTTTTTTTTTGTTAAAGAACTAGGCAGTTAACAATAAAATGATTGATTACCTTCGGTTCCTCACTTTCTAAGAATAAATTATTCTAATTTCATCATTTGTTATTAGGACCAGACTCATTGATAGCGAAGGACAACAATTTTATTAGTTTGGCGAAGGAAGTCAATGGGAAGATTCTCAAAGTAACGACGTATAATGTAAGTTTAAGTGATGCATTTATTTTCTTTAAGATTCATAAACAGGTCCACAGAGGTTGCGGAACCAGTTCTCATCTGCTGGAAGGCACCATAGGTAATGGTCTGATCCGCAAAGAGAGGTGTCCATCCAAAATTAAAACATAGGGTACCTAAGTAATGTTATTCTGCGAAGCTTTAATTAAGTTGAACCGGGTTTGTGAACAAGCTAGCGGTTGCAACTCACTTTAATATGTTTTCAGAACACTCCTCTAAGTTGGACAGAATTTGAAAATGGCACGGTGGTCGGCAAAGGTGTGGCTTTTACCGTCATGGATATTTTACGAAAAAAGTTCAACTTTACCTATGAAGTGGTTGAGCCCAAAAGAAACTATGAGTTGGGCACCAGGGTATCTGATGACTCTGTTATAGGACTTCTCAATTCCAGCGTAAGTTGCGTGAAAAATTACATTTTTTTTTGTGCCGAAATCGGGAAGTTTTCTGTCTCCAGCTTTGAACGTGCTGTCTCCTACTGGGACAGCTCAGCTCCTTGATACGAATATACTTGCTTTTTAGTTTCAAAAAAATCCTCTTGCAAAGACCGTATGATATGTAAATTATTGTTCGGTAATTAAATTGATTTCTCATCGATTGGAAACCTACTTAATGGGCATTCCATTTTCCGGTACCCTGTATAAACCATGGCGAAAATCTACCAATATTTTGAACATTTTCCAAGCAGAGAGTGGACTTGGCCGCAGCGTTTCTACCGACATTGATAGCTTACCGGGAGAAGGTGTCGTTCTCTATAGACCTGGACGAAGGAGTGTGGGTTATGATGCTGAAGAGGCCCAAGGAATCTGCTGCCGGGTCCGGTCTACTCGCGCCTTTCAACGAGCTTGTGTGGTGAGTTAATTGTTTTAGACTTTAAATAAAGAGAAATAGACTCATAATCATAACGGCATTCTCAATATCATTCCAGCAGTGCAAGTACGTAGCACTCTATTCGATACGATTCGATAAATCTGACAGTTATTCTCGATAAAATGAGTTTTTAACCAATCGAAAAGTCGGATTTATCTAATCGTATCGATTAGATCGTTATCGATTGCTACGTACTTGCAGGGCAGCCCAGGCAGTCTCGACAGAGATAACGACAAAATCGCTAACTTTCGATTGTTAATTACTCACGAAATAATTCGGTTGCACTAACGATGCTTGCGGGAAATGCAAGTCTTTACATCCTAGATGCGATTTTCGCAAGCATCATCATTGCAACCCAATTTATTCGTTAGTAATTAGCAATCAAAAGTTAGCGAATTTGTCGCTATCTATGTCGAGACTGCCTGCCCAGGGCAGGCAGTCTCGACATAGATAGCGACAAATTCGCTAACTTTCGATCGCTGATTACTAAAGAATAAATTCGGTTGCAATAATGATGCTTGCCAGTAACGCAAGTCTTTACATCCAAGATGCGATTTTCACAAGCATCATTATTGCAACCGATTTTATTCGTTAGTAATCAGCGATTGAAAGTTAGCGAATTTGTCGTTAACTCTGTCGAGACTGCCGGCCCAGGTTTGCTTAGACGTTGTCTATTTTTCCTTAGTCTATAATCCTTGCTTATTTTACTAACTGTCTGCCTCTAAGATAGTACTGCCTATCACTTCCAAATAGAGCATCATACTCAGACATTAGTCAGTGGAGGAGATCAGGAAAACATGACCAACGATAATCCTGATATGATCGAACTTTTTAGTGCAATCTGTTGAAAAATGCACCCAGATTGTTGATTATTATTATTAACTGTTTTTCTTAGGTATCTATGTACTTGGATAATTATCTCCAAGTTCTTTCTCTCTTCTACAATTTCTTAACACAATAAGTACTTCCCTAGGTACCTGGTCCTGGCTGCGGTCCTAACATTCGGACCCTGCATCACATTCTTCACGCGAGTACGTAGCAAGCTGATCACGGATGACGAAGGAGTTCTGCCGATAAAACCTAGCTTTTGGTTCGTCTACAGCGCTTTCCTAAAGCAAGGCACCAATTTGGCACCTGAAGCTAGTAAGTACCAAAGTTTGTAGGTAACTACCTTTTTAGTTTAAACACAAAGGCTTACTAAACTTCTAATAATTCTTAGATAGGTTTTAATGCCTAATAGAAGCGCATTGTTGAATTTTTTATTCTCGACGCTGAGCCAAAAATCCAGCAGTGTGCCAGCAGTGCGCTTTTACTGATGCATTAATTAAAGTGTCGCCTATTGTTAGTGAAACGGAGATTAGGGTATTTAGAAGTGTTAGTCGGTTCGTTCATGGATGTAACTGTGCTGTAATTTTTGGGGGGTAGTAAAGTAGTAGCGATAGTTTACCATGAAGAGATACCGAGTTCAGTAGATACTAGGTACCTACCTACGTATGTAATTGTGTAAACAAGCCAAAATATTGATCGAAATCACGTCGTAGTACCTAAAATATATCTATGTTTGGTTTGCCATCAAATTGATGAATATGATGATACGAGCATTACAAACTAGTTTCATAACCGCGGTCAATTCCTACCCTAGATCGTATCACTACTAATGGTTTACGTAATCTATCACTTTTTGTCACACCCTTTCAACTTTCTATGTACGACACGAAGAGTAATCACAAAAGAAAATGGTGTTAATGATCATTGTCAAAATATTTGTCAGGTCATTACTGATTACTGCTATTATGTCCCGTTGATTAATGACGAGCTTTAGAAAGATTCTTTAGTAATTTGGGGTGTAAAGCGTTTACTTAGATTTCTAGATAGTAGGTATTTCGTGTTTAGGTATGTAATGCATGTTTTGCTTATAAGATCACTGATTGATTTTGAATGCTCGGCTTGAGCCGAGAACTGAAATTTTAACAGTGCAATCATATTGCCACTAACGATGACCTGCATTATTTAGCTTGACCTACAGAATCAAAGCCTGAACAGACTGAATGTGTACGCGTGGCGTATGCGTGAAAGCTTGGCCCACACATACCACGCAGCGGGTCTGATATCTTCCGTGGAGTTTCAGACATTACAACCAGTGTGCATAATAGCGTAAAAGCCAGAACAGGCGAATAGATAGTAAAACATTAAATCCTAAACACATATAGCGGATGATGAGTCGATCGTCATCGTACTAGCGATGGTACGCCCGACGTATCATGCGTCAGATGCACAGGTCAGATGTGCGTTTACCGTTACGAGAAAAAAATATTATAGATTTGATGTTCGTGATGTTTTTCACCTAATACATGACATCGAAGAGCTCATGGGTTGTATTTGTTAAATATATGGAGTGTGGGCTACGGTTACCCTATTTGTGTAAAATATGTAGGTAAATGAAAGAGTTCTTGCTGTCTCGGAGAAGGAGTAAGTATGATTAAACGAACTTACCTTAAGTGAAGTTCTATCATAATTATACGAAGCTCCTTCTCCGAGACAGAGTCTCCCAACCCATCCCTACTGTAGTTCTTCCCTAAATAGGGTTGTTTAGGATTACTAGCTTTAAACGAAATGACATATACACACAGTGTTGCCCGACGAGAGAACGGTTTTTATTTCATCTTTTTTTTTAGCTTTGAAATAATTGTGATGGCGCGGTACGATAACCCGAGCAAAAAAAAAGACCTAGGAATACCTACAATCATATTTTAAGTTTTCCCTTAATCTCAAAAACACTAAGCTTAGTATTTCACACAGCCACATGGCCTCAGTTCTAATCGCAAAACTAATGTAGGTACTTACCTCGATTGAAGCTATTACTACTACTACGTAAGTATAGAGAAGACAGCGCGAACAAAATCTGTGCTCCGTTCAACAGCGGTCGGCCGGCCGCAGTTCACTCAGTCGATTGCTATTTTTTTTTTTCGAAATGGCATCTCGCAGTTCATGCAGTCTAGGAAACTGGCTACTCCTTAACCGGGCTAGTCCTGTGGATGCCTTGAGTGTAAGGCCTCCAGCCAGGGGGAGTCGCTTGCTCGCCATAGACCATCTATATATACGGGGTTAGCCGCCCTCCGCGCGTCCCGCGCCGCACTGCCGCGCTTCTTGCACACATTTTGTTCGCGCTGTCTTCTCTATACGTAGCATAATAGCTCAATGTGTACCTCCTACTTACACTATTTTCTAGACACAACCCGCGTTCTCTTCGTGACGTGGTGGCTGTTCATGATCCTTCTCTCAGCGTTCTATACAGCCAACCTGACTGCCTTCCTCACGCTGTCCAAGTTTACCCTGGCCATCGAGTATCCTCGAGACTTGTACCAGAAGAACTACCGGTGGGTCGCGTCTGCTGGCAGCTCGGTGGAACATGTTGTTAAAACTGTAAGTTGAACCCTTGACAACTTCAGGAGTATCAACGTCTGGGACTCCGGGACTGTTCGAAAGAGATACCGTGGCCCCGGAACACAAAGGGCGATGAAGGAACATGGATGGGTTTTAGTCAGTAAAAGTCTGACCCTCCCTCCTACTCCGCCCAGAGCGGGAGGAGTCATTTGATGATTTCCCATCCGAAAAAAAAGGTGTATCAACGTAACGTACAACCTTCTGGCTTTGTAGGGACTGAGCGTGAGGTCCTGGATTCGATTCCCGGGTCAGGCAATGTGTTAGGGGGTTTTTCCATCAGGAAAACCTCAGTAGCAACCACAGAGTCTGGGTTTGTGCCCGGTTAATGGCGATGGGCTCGCCCCTAATTACATGGGACTTAAACATACCTAACTGGTGAAATGTGATTTTCCGGTGTACTGTTTATTGTTACACTTCTGCCAAACCCTTGTGGGATTACAAGGCGTGATGTGTGCGAAATATCGCTTGAGACCACAGCGTGAGACATTTAGGTACCTACTAATCGCAACACTATGAAAGATGATGTTTTTCCCTTGACTGAATCCATTAGTCGCCTTTTACATTAGAGTCAGGGGTTAGAAAGAGGGTAGGTAGATTGGATTGATCTATATTTTGAACCTAGAATTTCACGTTTTACTCTAAGGTCTTTAAATCTTTCTAGGTTTTTGATGTATGTTTACCAACCCCTAGGTATAAAGGGTGTAAAAAACCTCGTAACGAAGCCGAAAGGCATTTGTTTTCCCCGTCATTGCCATAATTTTATAAAAATATATAAAAAAGGAACAAAAAAAAGGATCGCAATGGTTCTCAAGGTTCCCAGGTATGCCTGGGAACCTTCAAGTTACGGAGATATTGGGGGTCAAAGTTCCAACTTTTTGACAAGTTTTTTTTTAATCCAAGTTTTTAATGTCACATTTTTACTTTAGACACCTCCACGTACTATTCAATCCATCCATCAGCACAATGTTTCGGGTGCGCTACATTGAGTTCTCAGTACCTACCTATAACAAAACAAAAAAAAGATTTATCACCCCAAAAATAAAAAGTCGTTTCCCAGCAATAATTTTTGCGTAAAGTTACTTAGTTTGATGTACAGAATGCTTGGTTGACGGCTTCGTGATGAGGTTGTTTACAGCCTGTATATATTTGTACCGTACCTATTTGTTGGTCTCATTTTACATCCAACATTTATTCTACAGGATGGCGAAGAACTATATTACCTGAGCGCTATGATCAGCAACAGTAGAGCACGATTCTTATCAGTGACTAGCGACAAAGATTTCTTGGAAGCTGTGAAAAAAGGCGCTGTATTAGTCAAGGAACAGACCGTGGTAGATCATCTCATGTACAACGACTATACATCGAAGAAAGATGTGGAAGAATCTGACAAGTGTACTTATGTCGTTGCTCCTCATGAATTTATGAAGAAACAGAGGGCGTTTGCTTATCCTGTTGGCAGCAAGTTGAAAGGCTTATTCGATCCTGTGTAAGTATTACCTATACCTACGAGGGTGACACTGAAACTTCTTAGAAGGCTTCATCGTGAAAGGCCAATCGAAGTCTATCATAACTTTTTTCTTGTTGACATAAATGACATCGAAAGTCATTTAAAATTCATGCTGACGTGACACAATTTTATATTTGCCGCCAAATCGTAAACAAATGACAAATTAATAAATTAAATAGGTACACACATATTAATGGCAGTTCCATTTTCAAAATCGGAACTTATTTTTGTATTATATCGTTTACAAGTGGCCAGTTTTAAAAACTTCCAGTGTCGCCCTCGTGTGATGCTTTAATTAATTTGTAGATCTGATTTAACAGAGCAATGAAAGTTAACGTCGAGCAAAAGCCCCAACGAGGTGTACGTGAGTATGTTTTAGGTGCAAGAAACTCAGGCTCGTAACAAACTTTGTGTTAATCAATTCATCACTGAGACACATCTACCAACCCGCTATGGGCCCGCGTGTTGCATAACAACACACTCCCTGCTCCCTGCCACCGAGAGGAAGCTTACCTGTGTCTCAGCAATGCAACGTCAACATACATTTCCATAGTCCCAGTTTACAGGAATATTTCCTGTTCTAATACCTACTTATAATCTTTGGGATGCCTCATTGGCTATGGTCGCATGTACCACGTTCAGGGTTTGTATCCCCAGCTGGATTCGCAGAGGTGTTGGGTATCTTTTCATTGGTAAGGAGCTTCCTATCCTGTGGATCGCTGTCTAATAGGTTTGTTTAGCGCATGTTGTGACGTTGCCGCTGCTTCTAGGTTACCTATACATATTTCGGTTTTCCATCCCAATCCCAAAATATCATTTACTTAGATACCTTCTAATATTTACCTAGTTTCTTCCCTCTTACAGATTAACTCAGATATTCCAAGCCGGCATACTGGACTTCCTGAAGCGAGCTGACCTGCCGAGTACCAAGATCTGCCCGCTAGACTTGCAGTCCAAAGATCGCAAGCTCAGGAACAGTGATCTTATCATGACGTATCTGGTGATGGTCGCCGGATCTGCTATTGCTGTCGCCGTTTTTGCTGCTGAGGTACCTAGGACTAAGTTACTTTTACGACTTAAGACCTACCTACTATGTTGGCCAATAAAACGTCGTACCTAGATGTACGACAGAACTACTGGCATACTAACGTAGTTCTCATCCATGGCTTTTAAAAGCGATATCGAGGTGTGCATAACCCTACCAAAATGTTGTGCATTTGAGAGATGAGAACATAAAAAATAATTAGTGTATCATGAGGAACAATTTCTTTAATAGTAGCAAAATTTGTGTGAATTGTAGTTTTAAAGTTATTTGAGAAAAACACATTTTGCTGGAGTAACGTTAAGAAACGTTATCCTGGCAAAATCGATTTTCAAAAATTCGTTCAGCCCGTAACCAAATACATGATTAGATAGCTTTTGTTGCATAGTAAATGTTTGTAAATAGCAAAATTTGTGTGTGGTATGGTTCTTGAGTTATTTAAGATTTTGCTGCGGTAACGTTTTGGGATTTCCCAGATCTCGAAAACAGCTCAACGCAGAAGATTGAAAAAAATACCAATAAGAGACCTTAATTTGTTTAAACATTAGTTTTTGATTTGGTTGTCGTAAACCAATGGAATTAAATGGTTTCAAAAATCAGATAAAAACGGATTTGCAAGTAAACCAAAACACTTATAACCAAATAAACAGCTGTAAAAAATACCCATGGTAGACACTTATCACGTCAAGTAAAATGGATTATGTAACTTTATACGATACGAAGATAAAAACAAAATTGATTAATTTAGACTGGTCGTACTTTAGCGATGAAATACGCAGTTCCCAAAACATTAAGAAACGTGGCATACTTTAAACTAATTAAAATTATACATGAACATCAATTCCTGTTAATTTCAGCATGCAATTACGGCTGTAATGAAAGTTATATCAAAATCAAGAATATGTCAGAAATTCTCTAATAGCCGACCAAATTAAAAAGGTCACGTAAAAGCGGCCGCACCATACGTACGAGTAGTCTTCGCAAATTAGCAACTTAGTGTCTGATGTTTTGTACAGTTAAGCAGAAAAACGTTTTACGTGTAACCGATTTTTTAATGTTCGAAGTGCAGGTACCATAACACACATTTTCTACTAGTTTTCTATTTTATAAATGAAAATCATGTTAATTAACAGTAGTTTAACAATTTAATGGATCATAAGTAATTATTTAAAGTCAAGTAACTTTAAAAAGGTAAGTAATAATCTCAGTAAATAATTTATAGTGTGATTTTGATTGACGACGCGTGGTTCACACGTTGATCACCTGTAACTGTCACATGCAATGTTGAAATAACCAATAAGTTATACGTTACAAAGCTCATGTTTAGATGCCATACTGTGAGTCGAGGGGAAATGGAGTCCACCTACCTACCTACGTATTTAGTAGGTGCCTATCTCTGTCTTAAGGAAAATTGTACAAACTATGAATCAACATTGTATTTTAAATTTAAGCATTGGTACTTGACAAACAGAAAAACATTTATGCCAATTATTAAAATTAAGTACGTACGTAACTTATCTGAGATTTTTTCCTCAATATGTTAATGCTAAGGCAAAGATATACAATAATTTGTATGAGACTGATTTTTAAATAAAAATAATGAACACCATGACCAGCAACCTACGCAACAGTAACAACAACGTACGTACGCAACTGTACTAACAAAATATCCATATTATCCCATTCATTTAAGATGGTTACGATTATGTATAGTGCGGCCGCTTTTTCGTGACCTTTCCGATTTGGTCAGCTTATTAGAGAATTGCTGACATTTTCTTGTTTTTGATATAACTTTCATTACAGCCGTAATTGAAAGCTGAAATTAACAGGAATCAATGTTCATGTATAATTTTAATTAGTTTAAAGTATGCCACGTTTCTTAATGTTTTGGGAACTGCGTATTTCATCGCTAAAGTACGACCAGTCTAAAATGAATCAATTTTGTTTTTATCTTCATATCGTATAAAGTTACATAATTTATTTTACTTGACGTGATAAGTGTCTACCATGGGTATTTTTGACAGCTGTTTATTTGGTTATAGGTAAGTGTTTTGGTTTACTTGCAAATCCGTTTTATCTGATTTTTGAAACCATTTAATTCTATTGGTTTACGACAACCAAATCAAAAACTAATGTTTAATCTAATTTAAACAAATTAAGGTCTCTTATTGGTATTTTTTTCAATCTTCTGCGTTGAGCCGTTTTCGAGATCTGGGAAATCACAAAACGTTACCGCAGCAAAATCTTAAATAACTCAAGAACCATACCACACACAAATTTTGCTATTTACAAACATTTACTATGCAACAAAAGCTATCTAATCATGTATTTGGTTCCGGGCTGAACGAATTTTTGAAAATCGATTTTGCCAGGATAAACACCTCCCAATAGGGATGATGCCTGACTAAAAAAAATATGATTCTGATCAGAGTCCGTCAGTAAGATTATGAAAAAAATAAAAATATTGGATAAGTATCAAATTAATAAAAATTGACGAAGATAAAACGTGTCAAAGATCATGTGGCTAGTGACGTCACATTTTAGTATAAAATGTAGGTACTCAAATGTGACGTCACACGAGTTTTCGACGCACTGTATCGTGTTCATTTTTTGTTTATGTGAAAAAAGAAAAAATATGTGTCCAGTATTTTTTGCAAATCTATCTGATGGACTAATTAGTTTTTTTTTTGTCATTTACCTTATTTGCTATTTCCAGATATTCATAAAACGTTACGTCTCCGGCAAAATAAACAACAAGGACAAGAAATTAAACAGAAAGAAGTCGAAATTGAGCAAGAAATCGACGCGCCAAGATGACAGCCGTCCACCACCTTACGAGTCTTTGTTCGGAAAGAATCCTCGCTTCAACGTAGAGACTACACGCACGAAAATAATAAACGGCAGAGAATACTATGTATTTGAAACGGCAAATGGCGAAAAGAAACTCATTCCTGCTAGAGCTCCTTCGTCGTTCCTTTATAGATCGGATAAATAACGCCGAACAGCGGAAAAGCGAAGAAATCGGTACATTAGAAGAAATGATTAATTTTCGTTTCATTGTAATGGACACATGGAAAATACTTCATTTCTCTCAGAATAATAATTCTATAGTTAAAATGCGTTCACACCAAACTTATATTATGAAAAAAAAAAAAACATTGTCAGTCGCCTATGAATTGCCTTTTTGTTTTTCATACATTTCCGCAGTCTACGGCGGCCTATACGTTTGGTTTGAACGCACCCTTATTTCGTTAGTAGTAAAGTAGTAATTTGATGTTCTCTGTAATGGTAGAGACAGAAAAATAATTAAATCTTAGATGTAATTTAACTATATGTACAAATATAAGTATATTCCCGTTTTCAGTTACACGACACCTATAGTCTGCGCCTGATAAGTAAGAATTAAAGGTCATCATTGCTCTTTCCTGCGTAGGTACCCCGACAATTAATTATGAGTCTTTTTTTTATTACCAGAAAAAGTCAACGATCACGATAAAGGGCATTTCGGGACAAGTTTATGTCATTATTTCTGTTATCGGAATTATGTATTTGAATAAATGTATGCGGGTTAATGACCTTTAATTCCTACTTATCTGGCGCAGACTACAAATGAATTCCTAAACAAAAGCGATCTTGAAATTCTAACAGGACTTCATTTAGGTCTTGCTCAATGTTCGTGAGAACGGGCATTAGTTTATGGGTGTGTTTATTAGTCATAGATCTATGGTATTACTTAATTATGATAACACTGGCACATAAAAATCACAATAATTAAAAATGGGGCAGAACTTGTAGTATTATCAATAAAGGAATTCAAACAACCTGTTGTTTCAATACATATTTTTATTTAATTGTGAAACGCAATCCACAACTTAACATTAAATTCATGTATCAACGATTCCATTAAAAAACAAAAACATTTTAGTCATTTTATCTTCCATAAATAAAATAAAATTGTTTTACAAAATTTTGCACAAATATAAAACAACAAAAATAATTTCATTACTGTAATTAGATAGAACATAATATATAAACGCAATCCCCAAAAAAAGATGCTGATGCAATACAATAACCTCCTATTTTAGAAGTCGGTTAAAAAAAGGTAGATCATTCTTTAAAAAGTTACGATCGACTTCGTTCGTTTGCTGACCAATTCAGACCCTTATGTACATTGTTTTAAGGTTGAAAATTGGCCAAACGGAAACGTAGTCGAAAGTAGAAACAATGTTAGCTACATCATTGGATTCTTCATATTGAGCAGTAAGTGACCCAATTGCGCCACGTCAGCCATACAAGTTCAGAATTCATCATTATAAAACACATGTCAAACGGATATTTATCGCGAAATAAGCCCGACGTTTCGACCGGATTGCACCAGCCGTGGGTCGCGGGAAGACTGAAGACGGAAAGGTAAAATTTGCGATATATACCCAATTACATGTGTTTTATAATGTGTTCTGATCGTGAAAGTTTAAAAAAGACAATCATTCATCATATTATTTTAACTTTATGAACTGATTATTACATATAAACTTAATTCTATTACGATGAAATATAAATTCAAAATAATTATTTTATAACATTGTGGTTGAATCGAGGGAAATATCACAAAAAATACAGGGTAGTCATAGGGGGAATGGGGCACCGACGCGCATTAAAAAAAACCGGCCAAGTGTGAGTCGGTCTCGCGCACGAAGGGTTCCGTACCATTATCTATACAACATTAGACAAAACAGCAAAAAAATCACGTTTGTTGAATAGATATTTAAGGGGGGCTCTCTCCCTTTAATATTTATTTTATTTAATTATTTATTTTTAAAGTGAATATACAATTAAATATTCTGTGAATATTTCAAGCGTCTACCTGTTGCCATTATTAATATCCAGCAAAAAAATAGCAAAAAATCACGTTTGTTGTATGGGAACCCCACTTAAATATTTATTTGTGAAAATTTCAACTGTCTAGCTATCACGGATCATGATATACAGCCTGGTGACAGACATACAGACGGACAGAAGGACAGTGGAGTCTTAGTAATAAGGTCCCGTTTTTACTCTTTGTGTACGGAACCCTTGAGCCGTGTCCGGCAGAGTAGAATAGAACCAACCTATTACACTCACGGGTGTCGTATGAGGCGACTAATGTCTGAGGCAGAACACCTTGCGCCTCCATAGACCAGAGAATGGGCAGCAGCGTTTTCTGTTAGTCTTTCATCACTGCGATCTCCAATCCGCCTGCCAAGCGTGGAGATTACGGCAAATTCCTCCCATCATGGGAGAGGCTTATGTCCAGCAGTGGACGTTATGTTATGGCTGTTGTTGTTGATCGGAACCCTAAAAAACAGCTTTACCATGCATTTAAATCATGTAGGTATTGAGCTTTGGAAAACAAAGGAAATAGCAAATTAAAAAACTCACACATATAAGGTGTATCTTTTCATACACGAAATATTTTTAGGCTATACCGAAGCCTTTTCAAGGAAAAAAAAATCTGAGAATATTAAAAAAATACTTTACCCACAAAATAAATCCTGGCTCTTTATTTTTCAACATCCATTACGCTAGTTTACTACGTCGCCGTCGCCGCGTCGTATACGTCATACTACGACGTAATATGGTTTTATGCAAAATGTCTCAAGAATTTTTAGAATTATAATAATTTCGTAAAAACAAAACTACTTAGATAATTTTTTAGTTGCTATGGCTTCGTTATAGCAGTTAGATGATTCTCAATATGTTGTGTTTGAATAGACCGTAGACCTTATATACACAGGGAGCGGTGACATTTTTTAATTAATTTAGATACTTGCTGTTATTTTAACTTAAATGCATGGAAAACCTATGCTGCTACGTATTCTATAATCTCCTTTTAATCGCATTTAAAATTATTCAAATAGAGGCAGTCACTCTAAAAAGTTAAAATAGGGGGGGAAATATGAAACAGTAAAAATAGGGGGAATATAAAATTCATAAATAGTTTTGGGGCGCAAGTGCAATAACTATTTTTTTGCTAAATTGTGATTATCTAACTAAGTTATTATTGCAAAGTTACCCGCAAAATGTTCTAATGTCGTCATCTATGAAATGCTAGCCTAAGTCGGCCATTGCTACTTATAACTACAAAATTACATCACATTTTTAAGTAATAAGAAACCCTTTTTTAAATTAAAGAGGGTTACAAGTTTTGTAAATCTATAAAAAAACAATATTTCGACTGTCACTAGGTAAACTATCGAAAGTGAAAATTGCTTACTTTACAGGACAGCCATTTGAAGTTTATTTTATGGATTATTTTCTCATTAATGACCATATCTGTTTAAATAAATATTTCGAACGCATGTAGGGAAACTAATTTGTATACAGAAATAGTCTTTAATGACAAAATCATCATGAAATATACTTCAAATCGCTATCCTGAAAAGTACTTAAGCAGTTTTCACTTTCGATAGTTTACCTAGGGACAGTCGATTTGATTAGGCAGGTACCAAAATGGTTTACTTTAGGTACTCCCCAAAGGCGGATGAACTTTACGTCTCACCTTATCATACATAGTAAGAATCGAATTGTGAAAACAGATTAATAAGAATATGAGATTTGAAACTATTTAATTCAATTTTAAAAACGGTTCTTTTTTTGCTTACGCAACGTCACCGTTCATAAGACTGGCTGTCTTAAATGTAAACAATAGCTATATCGTAAAAATGTAATTTGAGTGATGTTGCTACTTAACTTTTGATATCATCAAGAAATACTTAACATAATTATCAATTACATATTTAGATATTTATATTCATTACAGATAAGATTGTCAGACAATGCGTTGCGTCATACACGTGGAAGATCCATATCAGTTCAATGACCTCGTTTTCCTCCTAAGTTTCTTATGATTTACAACTGTGTTTGTTATTGTAATACAAAAATAATGCCACCAAAAAGAATATTTCAAGATAAAAAAAATAGAAATAATATGCGTATTGTACTTCAGGGATAAACAATCCAAAATTTCTAAAAAGCCCTTCAGTGCATTATTTAAAAAGACGTGCACTTTAAGAATTATACTGTTGGATACAAAATAATGGGTAGGTAAATCATATTTTACACCGTAGCATTATTTCAATGAGTATGGATATTATTGTGAATGTAGAGTTCTTGAATTTTCTTGAAAATTGGTAATCCTAATTGATTTACATATTCGTTTTATTTCTAACTGTGGTAATTGCTACGATAATTAATATATATAATTATTTTATTGTTGCCTTGAAAACATAAATTATTCATACAATAGAAAATCACCTTAACTTAGGTTGCAAAGTATTAATCAACATTGTTTTGGTATAAACAATTCACACTCACATACTAGTTGTGAAATACCTTATAGAAATACTATAGGTATTCAATTAAACTTGTCTTAATGCTACTTAAATTGAAAGTATATTTTATTTTTTATTATTGACGTGATTGAATGATGTTATCAGTTCAAAATCGCGAGGGTTCGATCTCACTCCAAGTATATTCACATTTTTTTAATGAATTCCAAAATTAATTAATTAATAAAATTATGGTTTAATATTACATAGCTTTACTATATTGTTATTTAACCCGTATGCTCCCGGCCGTGCCTCCAGAGGCACGGTGCATTGTTATTTTAATTGTGTCTGTAATTGCGGGTATTGAAGTGTTAAAAAAGAACATGTTGTATCTTTCATTCAGAGAGTATAACTGAATTCTAACAGACATATTTTTTTAAATCTCTAAAATTTTCAATTTAATAAAAAAAAATATGATTTATTTTTGTCTACGCATCTGTAACAATTTAGATAAGCTAAGTACTTAATTTTATAATGTGAAACGACGTAACACTAATGAATGAAGTTATACTTAGCGGCAATGTGTGAGATTTATCGAATTTTAGTTACAACAGCTACGCATGAGATGGATCGTTTAGATCAGACGTTAGAAATTCGTGGTTTTCCTTATGGGTGTAAAATACCAATAACGAAGCCGAAAGGTACTTGTTCTCCGTGTCACTGCGATCATCTTTTTGTTTTGGACCATACCGGGGAACCTTATATTTACGGAGATATGGGGTTCAAAGTGCCAACTTTTTTTTTTTTTTTTTTTCTTTTTAATACAAGTTTTAATGATAGTGAAAACCTCCATGAGCCCTTTACTATTCAATGCATCCATCAGTTAATATTTTTGAGTGCTTTACTTTGAGACCTACCGTAAAACGTGAATTTACACCCCAAAAAGTCATTGGTGACGATTCTGTTGTGCACAAACTAAACTTAATTTAGGCTATTCCTATCGTTTTCTCTCTAATAAAACGAGAAAGAAACAGACATAATTTAGAGCTGTCAAATTTAGTTGGAACTAATATTTCCATACAAATGAAGGGTGTAAGTAAAAACATGTCGACTAAAAACACGGTGAAGCGCAATGCATAAACTAGTTTGACATGTCTAACTTAGTTCATAGCTATAGCCGCCTTTTTTTCGCACTGCCTTTAAGTAAAAGATAGCAATAGCCTAAATTAAGTTTAAATTGTGCACAACAGAATCGACACCATTACCCAGCAATAATGTTTGCGTAGTTACATAATTTGATGTACAGGATGCTTGGCTGACGGCTTCGTGGCGGGTACGTTAACAACTTGTATACATCATGTCTCAGTACGGTGCGGTCATATTTAAAGCAGGCCACACTGCCGGCGAGCAAGGTAGACGAGGCATCGTTTCACCTCTTTACATTCTTTGGTTCATACCGCGAACGAGCTGAAAGGAAGTATTAAAAGACCCTCGCCCGCCTCACTCGCAAATAAACATATGCGTACAAATCATGAAACTAAACAACTTTCTCCACGGGACCAATATCCTAATAGCGAAAAAATAATGACCTGTTCCATACATTTGGCTCGAGTAGGTATTGAAATGTAGTATTGAACAACTGGTTATTTATTCGGGATTAAGATGTTAGTCCCAAGAAGAAAATTGTTCAGTTTGATGGTCTGTACTTCAATCCACATATCCGCATCGTACGCATTGCATCAAACGGATCGTTCTTTGTATACGTCGGCGTCCCACTGTAAAAACCGTTAGATTGTAATCTGTCTAGCGAGATTGTAAAATGTCAAAATATTGTCAATTGAACATACTGCTTATAATATGACGCATTATTTTTCGGCAGATTATAATCTGTCGAAGTGAAACCGTAAAATTGTGAAATGGATGCGATCAAATTATCTCTGCCCCTATAATCGACAGTTTACAATCTCGCTAGACAGATTACAATCTGACAGGTTTTACAATTTGAAACTGACATATAGAAAGTCACACAAGTGCGTCCCACTGATTCGCACCGTACGGATCGCTCGAAACCGTTCAATAATACAACGATGCGTTTGATGCGATGCGTCCGATGCGGCCATGTGGGCGCTTACCTTAAGAGTGCGCTCTTAAATATGACCACACCTTTTTGATACATGCTGTAATGTTCAAAATGTTATTAATAACAATGGAACTAGTTTCACAACTAATGTGTAATGAAAGTGACGGGGTTAGTCCGTGACAGCTCGGTTGGGCCCGGCCGGGTGTCAGACCGCAAGTCGGCCGTCCACCATAGGCGACGGGAGCAGGGAACTAAAAAAAACACTAATATTAAACTCCCTTATTAAAATGCGTCTGCCATTTTTGTTTTAGTTACCAAATACCTTAACATTAATTATAAAATCAACTTATTTGCTATCTATTATTTTTTATTCTTAGCTTCCATTCAGCTGCGTTTTGTTTACAATATTGTGCCGACAGACTTGGTTGCTGGTTAGTGCATATAATTTTATTGAAAAATGTAAGACTGAAATTGTTATGTTTTAAAGGAGTTTAGATTTCACGAGCGTTTATTATGGTGATACATACTGTATATAAATTGTACTTTTTTACCTTACAAAATATTTAGAGGTCTTTCAGCAACAAAAGTTTTGAACTAAGTAAAAAAAAAAAACAATCAGATAATACTTCAAAATTCCAATTGAGCCTCAAAGTGTACGTAAGATACAAACTCAAAAACTAATAGCCGACGTAGTACTCTTTGGGCTTTATAGGAAGACTGTCAATATTTTCTCGCTATTTCTTAACATTAAAAGAAAACAGTAAATTTGAAAATATTTGACGATATTTCAAAAAATAAACTTATCAAAACAGCTTTCATATATTCATGATCCATAAATAAAATTAAAAAAACTCGAATAGATAAATAAATTAAAACTTGTAAAACATTTTCAACATCACTGCGTTTACTTGCAACAAACTACAACAACATTAGATAATTTACGACAATCCTTGATCACATATAATATAGCCGTTAGAAACAACGTGATATCACCGATAACATATCGAGAGATCGATAAAATCGTTTGGGTCCATCGCTACTAAGTTCCGCTACTCTACTAACCCGCACTCTAAGGCTTCTAGGTTCCACGTGGTGGCTTGCCGGCCGGGTGCGCCGGCGCCGTTCGTAGAACACATAGACTCCGTTCTAGATCCCATGGTCCGCTGTCTGCAGAGGTACGGCGTAACTGCGGGAGAGGGAGTGTTTTGCTCCTGGAAATCCTGAAATTTCAATAAAGGTCGTATTATATGAGGTTGGATGTCACTCAAAATATAGACAGGCTGGCACCAATAGGGAATATGCATAAATTTTCTTTTTTTTAATTCGACACGAAGTGTTAAAATACTATAAAAATAATGACAAAAAGCGAAAACAAGACATAAATCGGCCAAACAACACAAAAGTTATAACCATTTAAACTTTTGTTTCATCTTTATATCTTTCTAGATAACGGATTTTATTAGATTGATTTTGTACGTCGATGCAGCGAATGACGTCATTCGCTGTATCTCTCTGTCTAATCAGTAGTTTCAAATGCTTAAAACTTAGCATTTTATAAAGATATTAAAAAAATAATTTCACTTTGCTATTTCTGATGTTAATACGCTTTGTTTAGAGTGATAAAAAAAATCATGCATATACCCTATTACGAAAGAAAACCCCAAAAAGATTTTTACCCTTCCAGTATTCCCATCAGTGGAGTTCATTCAACAAGGTCCTAGAAATGTGCATCCCCAAATGAAGGGCACAAAAGTTTCAAATTGACACAGAAAATCTATAATGCTCACGTGTAACTAATCTATTTCAAATACTAGACATATCTGATAAGTGATAACAATCAGTTTCAAAGATAACATACAACAGTTCTAGAGCAAGATTTATATTAAATACGCATCGATTATGTACTCCAATACAAGTTTATATTTTTAAGCGTATATACATGATATTGATACTTGGCTACAAGTACTGGATATAGTGATAACTTTGCTAAGTTTAATTACCCTCTACTATCGTGGTATTTTCCGCCTGACCAGTTTAATTTTTTTTCGCTTAAATAATGCGGAGGCGCCGAGCCACGCCCCCTTAAAGTTTGGGCCTATTAGGAAAGCCTCAACTTTGGCGCGCAAAATAACAATAACGCTCGCTTGGCGTGAGTCGTCAGTGCGCTCGGCCGATTCGGTATCTTTTCATTCATTATTTCTATACAAAGTCAAGAGCGTTTCTATGTTGCGAGTAAAAGCGAAAATTAGCTTAGTGGTGGTAAGGCAGGAGTGTCCTCGATAGTACAATGTGATGTTACGAATGTATTTTTTTTGCTATCTGTTTAGGTTTCTTATAGAAAAATGTGTGTGTGTTTGTGTGTCTACCTACTATTATATTTACAATATTAATACCAACATGTTGTCTGGGAAAATAAAAAAACATGCTATATGTCTACATCAATTTAATGTTACAAGTACTCTACCTACTGGGTGCGTTCGACATAAAGTAAACTTTTACCTTTAAATTATTTCTGAGTAAATTGCCATCGGTCAGACCATTTTCATAGTTGATATAGGTCGTAACTATTAAGCGTCCTTGGGAAAATATGCAACGATATTGATCAGACGGCAAAACGGTCGTCCAAAGCTCTTCAAACGATTAATAAAGTACCTACGCTTACGGCCAATTATCCAGAGTGATGACAGATGTAGTATTACAAGCTATAGAAGGTATTCCACTTTTCGACTGTCCCTTGGTAATATCGTAAGTGAAAAGTGCTTACTTTATAAGACAGCGATAAGAAGTTTAACTTTTATGGATAACTTTTTCATTAATGACTACATCCCTATTTACCCGACTGCGCCAGAAGGAGGGTTATGTTTTTCGAGAATATGTATGTATGTATATATATATGTATGTATTATTTTATTATTATAATTGTTTGGCACGCTCTGTGGCCTGAACGGCTCGATGGATTTTAGCTTGAGAGGTGTCGTTAGATTCGTATTTACTGTGAGAGTGACACTGGGTAAGTATATCAAAATAATAAAAAAACAAAATGGCGGATTTTTCGCGCCAAATTCTAATGTTTGGCACGCTCTGCAGACTGAACGGCTCGATGGATTTTAGCTTGAGAGGTGTCCGTTAGATTTGTATTTACTGTGAAAGTGACACTGGGTATATCAAAATTAAATAAAAATAAAAAATGGCGGATTTTTGGCGCCATATTCAAATGTTTGGCACGCTCTGCAGCCTGAACGGCTCGATAAAGGGCTCATCACGAGGATTTTAAAATGGTATATCTAAGTAACTAAAAAGTGTAAAATAAAAAATAATAATGAAAAAAATTAATAAACCCGAACTGCGTCAAAAATAACTAATAACTTTAAATAAAAACTGAAAAGAAAAAAACAAGTTCAGGAAACAGGACATAATTGACTGCAACAGTCGGGACCCAATAAGTAATCTAGACTAAAATCATTACATCTAATATGGGTCCCGACTGTTGCAGTCAATATGTCCTGTTTCCTGAACTTGTTTTTTTTTCTTTTCAGTTTTTATTTAAAGTTATTAGTTATTTTTGACGCAGTCGGTTTTTTTTATTTTTATTATATATATATATTTATATTACAATCTAGTTTAGTAAGGCTAATAAGCAATTTTAATCTAACTTAATTTGCTAAAAGTCAAATTATATCTAAGAGCACGTCCATTGCGTTTACTTAGCGTCTATTAAGGCGAAGTCACTTTGTTCCTGTGTCCTTATAAATAGCTAGGTACTATATTACACTCGCGGTAAAGTCACATATATAACACTACACTAACTCAAATGGTTTAGTACTTTTTAGCCTTCTTACTATGTCCGTGTTATCGAGGAGCTACATATGAAAATATTTCGATGTCTTGAAGTGTACCCAATTTTATACAGATATAGTCATTAATGACTATAAAATAAACTTCAAATCGCAGTCCTGTAAAGTGAGCACTTTTCACTTTCGATAGTTTACTTAGGAAAAGTCGTTTTCTTGTATTCGCATTGCTCTGATGTGCGATTTTAGTAAAGTAGGATTTTCATTCTTGGAAAATTGACACTTACTACTATACTTCTGTAAACTGATATTCATCATCTGCCTAGCCTTTTCCCAACTATGTTGGGGTCGGCTTCCAGCCAAACCGGATGCAGCTGAATACCAGTATTTACATGGAGCGACTGCCTATCTGACCTCCACAACCCAGTTAGTAATGGGAAACACGATACCCCTTGGTAAGACTGGTTGTCAGACTTTTTGGGCTTCTGACTACCTAACGACTGTCAAAGATCTACAAATGACAGCCGGGACCAACGGCTTAACGTGCTTTCAGAGGCACGGAGGAACTCGGTAAGTAATGGGTGGTCACCCATCCACAGACCAACCTAGGCAAGCACGACTTAACCTTACGATCGACCAGAGCGGCTGTTATTATTTAGCCACGAGCTCTGTACACTGATATTGAATAATTAATAAAGGAGGAAAAAAAAGTGTAAGGATTCCAGGAAGGAATATGTAATTAATCAGGAATTAGGATTGCAAGTTAGCCATTTCACCTTATTGATATATTTGTGCCTATACCAATTCATCCAACTATGATCTTAAGTATAGGCCCATTACAGTTATGTATAAGTAGATAAGATTATTTCTGCCACCAATAGTCATGCAAGTCTGTTTAGATATAATTATTTCTTTGATGTTGCCCTTTGTACAAGTTGAGAATAGTATCGGAGCAAGCTAGCTAGGTCGACTCTCATCTAAGGAAATCAAAGTCCAGTAAATTGTAAACATTTTACTATTTTTATAAATCTTTTACAACAAATGAACACAGCCTCGTTAACAAACATTTGGCATTAATACAAAATCACTTATGATTTAATGAACCTGTAATAATAATAATACAACTATATGATTCAACAAATAACTTCCATACAAATATATTTTCTATACATATAAAATATAATTAATCTAACGATTTCTACATCAGTTTTCATGGAAAATCTTGACATTGTTTGACTTGGAGAGGGTCGGGCCGTTTATTTTCCACGGAACCATCTCATTGAACAAGATTTTACCGAACCCTTATCGTTTCTAAACTGAAAAACTGTAATTAAAATACAAATAATACTGCTAAGTTACTGACAAATAAAACAAAATTAAAAATAATAATAAAAATTTTACCTAACTTCATTTTTAGACAAAAAAAAAAAAGAATTTGGTTTAAAAAATAAAAAGCAAATAGTATAAGATACATATATTTATTTAATGTCCATGCGTAGTTTGTGAAGTATAGACAGAAACATATCCGACGCTTTCATTTTTGATAAAGAAGACGTGATGAACGAAGCGTATTTATTTTGGTAAAACATTCACGTTTATTTACTTGCATTATATGCTTAAGAGATTGTAATTGGCCAGGCTTTATACAAACAATGTCAGCAATATCAGCAGCTACTATTTATTAAAGGCTATGAAAATATAACCTTTTTACACTGTCCCCAATTTTCGTGAACAGTTCTCCGGTCTTTCCATCATAAAGACTAGTACAACTATTCTTTGGTCCTAAAGATATTTTATTCAAAATCGATCTTTACACTTTATACACAATATACATAATATGTACAATGGGTTACTTCAACAATTATCCCAAAACCAATTTAGATTGTGTGATTTATTATAACATAATTTATAAACAAAAATACTTTCAAATAGGGTTAATTAACTTGAAACCACTTTTCAGATGTTTGACTTTTGAAGATATGTTTTCTTTGCATATATACATTTAGCTGCCCAAATAAACCTTATTAGAAATAGTGGGTTCATTCTTTTACCAGGTAGGGAATTAGGAAGTTGGAAAATTAGTAAAGACAGTAAGATCTGAATGAGTTTAGCTTGGAAGATTGCTTAGCAGAATTGGTTATAAGGATCTTCTTCATCGAGAGCATTTGCCTGTAATGTAACAGTTTGAAACCGAGCATTGTAAAACCGAGTGCGCATCCTGTAACGATACAATAGGCTTGTGTCCTGAAAAAATCTAATTAGTCCGTCAGTTAGATTATCAAAAAATATTTGACACGTATTTTTTATTTTGTTACGTAAACCAAAATTGACGAAGATACGACGCTTTTAAAATTCTCAATACGTCACGCCGTGCTATAATTTTTAGTGCGTTGTAACGTCACAAGCCCCCACTCTCGAGTTTTGATGCGTTTTAACTTTGTCAATATTCATTGGTTTACAAAAACAAAAAATACTTGTCTATTATTTTTTACCACGACGGAACGGAGACGTTGTATGCGTTTGGGGTGAGAGGATGTTTGTTTGTTTGTGCAAATACATGTTGTCAATACTATAATTGACGGAATAAATAGATTTGCAACTTATTGATGGAGGAAACTAGCCTATTTATAACAATCACTTGTCTCTGTACAAAATTGATTATTTGATTGTTACATTACAGGCGAATGCTCACAGCAAGGGAGCGCCTTCAGGACCCGAAGTATTTGTACTGTTATAAAGGCTCGGTGGCTAGCTACTAAATAATGTCTTCTGGTAAAAGACGCACCTGTTGGTTGGGCCCACAACACGTCGCGTTGTGACAGAGGTCGTTCGGTGGACAGTGGAGGGCGCAGGGCGCTTCCGCTGACGCTCCACTTATTATCTATAAGAAAATAATTTATTGTTTTAATTTTGCAAGCTTCCATCTTTCGGCATACTTAAACATGAATTTAAAAAAAATCAAAACATTAAAAAAAATATGAACACAAGCGCACTAGAATTTTATAGGGTCTGCGCGGTTGGTATTTAAAGAAACTATTGCCACCCACATGACGTATTGACAACATGGTAAAATCAGCCCTGTCTTGTTCTGTTGCAATAATTCGAGATTTCCAAACAGTACCGAGGACGCTTTGTGTAATATTATTTAAATCTAATCAGATTATAACCTAGTAGCACCTTCAGATAAGAGAAAAACTTGCAAACAATCAATATTTTCTCGTTATCATGATAAATTTTAACGAATAATCGTTGAAATATTTTACGACACGATTATCATTATTTGGCATAACGACATTAACGATTTTATTAGGCATATTAGATGACGAAATTATGATTTTGAAGATAGGAACCAAAGATAATAATTTGCAGTTATTATTTTAATCGATATTAATTGTTGGTTTATCAGGATATTATAATAAGCTTGCATTTGATTACTATAACACCTGTTGGTGTCATGATACAGTCAATGATCACTCGCTTATTTAGTGGTTACCTATTTATAGTTCAGTTCAAACTTTATGGCGGCTCGGAAGTTAGCTGCGAGTGACGGGTAGCGCAGATTTAGCGGTTCAAACTTTTTTGTGGCATGAAACATCAAATGTAAAGCTGCGCAGAACACAATTTTAGGTATCAGCGGGACGCAGAGGACGCAACTTGACTGCATAATGTGCAGACCGTCACTCGCAGCTAACTTCCGAGCCGCCATTAAGTTTTAAACCGAACTATACTCGAGACTTTCAAACTCAGGAAACAGTAGTTCCAAGATAAACTAATCAACTTAGGCTATCACTTTCAACTGCTGGTAAGAGGACTCTCCCAAGCTGAGCCACAAGACCATGGCCGATAGAGAACGAGTCCAGGAGATTAAACCGCGAATGGGCAAGTATAGAGTGAGTTATTATAGTTGGTGCCAGTTAAGATGAGAATAGCGGTCATTGCTCTTTCCCTAATATCTCTTCGTACGAACCAAAACAAATAATCTAAACCATGAATCGTTTTTCATTACAAAAAAATGTTGAAGATCACGATAGATGACGATTCCAGATTTGAACAGGCTTATTTTTTGTTTTCAAAGTTAAGAAGTTTAATAAATGTAGGTGGGTCAATGACCGCTATTCTCATCTTAACTGGCACCAACTATAGATGGACCGATGATATTGTGGCTGGGACTGCACTCTGTTCCGTTCTGCATCAGAACGGAACAGAGTGCAGTTATACGATGGTCACGACGAAATAAATATTAAATATTACCTCATTTCCACCTATAGGCAGTTCCACGAACTCTGGCTGTATGGTGGTCGAATGGATGCCCTCATTGTGGAAGAACTCTTTCACCTTCTCCGCAATCTTCATGTACTCCGACAGATTTCTACACCTATAAACAGAAAGAAATACCGTATATTGTAGTAAACTTCGTTAAAGTTGTGTATATTTGATTTTCCCGTCTGTCCTTATGGTTTTGAGCAATATTTTATTGTATAGATATTTAGAACCGTAAATGCGTTATGTTATGATCGCGTTTTATTATGGCCAAATTCGTATTTTTTGTTTGACACCATATTTTCTAAGAAATGCTTCGCATAAGCTAACTTCTACTTTCTTCGTGAATATAATTAGATTTGCTTATATCGCGGTTTCCCTGACTGTAGTAATAGTATAAAGAAATTCTATCCTATAGGTAAAGTGTAGGCACCTAATAATGGGTAAAGTGGTCACCGGTAAGTAACAGACAAAGACATTTTCCCGAGGACAAAGCTGTTTTTTGTTTAAAATGCATTGTTGTGGTCTGCAAACAAGACAATATGGAAAACAATGGGTGATTCTAATACTTATTTAATAATAAATTGTCCTTATTTACACAAGAACAGTAGATTGTATCATAAGAAAGCAAAATAATATTTTTACGGCGAGGGCGCTTTTTTGAATGCAGAGCAAAGTGAGGGATTCTAGAGTAGAATCCCGAGCGTAGCGAGGGATTTTTTAGTAGAATCCTGAACGTAGCGAGGGATTCAAAATACGTCGCCCGAGCCAAAAATATATTTTGCACTCGAGTGGTACACTCTAGTTTTCATCACCCACTACGAGAAAATAAAAGGCGCTTCATATTTTATTCACTGACACTTGAAGAACTCATTTTTCAAAACCATGAATTTCTAACAATCCGTGAAAATTGACGAAAACGCGGGCTGTAGTTCGCTAGTTTTTAATTTGATTTCTTTTTTTTTATTCAGCCGGCGGCGCGACTATGGGCCGTCGTACCAGCCAGTCTTTATTCAAACAATATTTGCGTTCGATTCTTTTGGCGCTGAACACTAAGATGTTCCAAATTCAAAAAGTGCGCGGCAAAGATAATTGCGGCGCACTTATAAAGAGGATTAAAAACTCATTACTGCCCGCTAAAAGTTTCTTATAGAAAACACCACCTTTAGGTGCACTTAAAGGCGAACCAAGTCGTCCTTTTCGAATAGATAGGATGAAAAAGTATCTAATATGGTGACTTTGGTTTTCGTTTTTTTGTCTGTTTTATTAACTGTAATGTAAGTCCTTCATGTACTAAATAAAAAAAAAAACAAATATCTGGTGTCCGCGACACAAGCCTTGTTACTTAGTGTGGCACTAGATGGCGATTTGCCCAAGAAAATACTAATAAAAAAAAGAGTCATACACGATAATTTACTGCATTCACCAAGTGAAAAAATTCAATGCGTGAGAAACTGAGAATATTGGTTTTAAAACATGTTATTTTCAAACCGATATTCTCACACAATGACGGTTTAATTTAAACAAAACGCATTTATCACTGATTGTTATTTCAACACTCGTTAGTATTGCTCTCGCTTTGTAAAATATACAATGGGGATGTTTATTTTTACTGAATGACCACTCTCGTGTTTGGCGATTTCTTTAAACTGCAATGATTAGTTACAGATATTACGTTTGATTTTCAACTTTTGTACTTTTGTGTTTCCTATTTCCTCAACAACTTATTTAGCTTAGGTTGCGGTTGCGGTATTTTTCCTTATTTATCTTTCAGAATAGTAAGTCACTGCTTCCACTGAAATAATTTACCTATTGCGGTTAATCTAACTATGAACCACTACAATTATTACGGTTAACTTAAAAATACCTATACAACATAAAATACACATCGTATTGAGATTGTGCATTTGAATTGACGCCTGCATACCTCTCCTTAGACATTTTTACTGTTTATGTAAGTATTTATTTTTACTTTGATATTTTTGATCTGCCATATTATCTCAAGCAAGAATTCAAATGGCAACTGCTTCAAGACACAAAACAATGTAATGCATGAAATTAATTTTATCTTTTGGGGTCAATAATTTAATAAACCGCTGACACACACAAACATCACAAAATAAAGGCGCCGGCGCAATGGTTCATTGACATTGATTCTGGGACAAAGACTAGTTTGGATTGGCTGGTTGCCAAAAGCAATTTATTCGTGAAACGTTTTTCAAAAACAAACATTACCGGGTGAGCTAGAAAACTGTTTTTGTTTGAAAAAATAAACTTTTTCAACATGCGGAGTTACAATATATTTTAACACGCTTACGATCACTTTCAAAAATATGAAAAAAGTTTTTTTTTTTGGTAACCTAATTAATGAATTTATAAAATAACTCTGTATACTACTGTATTTTTGTATTCATGTTTTCTTTCAACATCTGCTCACACAATGATTACTTCATCAGAATCATAAACAACTCTAAAACTGCACGTATTAGAAAGAAAATTCGAGTCGAGTGTTCCCTCTTTGCGGCGACGACGCGACGTTCCAAGTATAAATAAATATTGCATAAATGTTTTGTTACTTTTTATTTCTAGCTCGTTTGATCCCACTGCGGGGCAAAGGCCTCCCACTCTTCTTCCAACTCTATTTTTAAACGATTTCTAAAAAAGGAGGTTTAATATTCGGCCAGTATTTTTTTTTATAAGTAATAGAAATAAAGTAGCAAATTACACGTTTATACACGCTACTATGTACGAACGTTGACACAGTCTCTTCAAGAACCTTATCAGGCTGCAGTAAAAGGCTTTGCTTATCAACTCGCGCCGTTATTGACGCGTGCAAACGACAGACTGTAACTGGCGGAGGAAAAGTTTCGAATGTTTAGACAAATACACCAAGTATATAGGCACGTATATACTATGACGTACTTGACCTAGTTGCAATGGACAGGTACTGATTTGTACGCTAATTTGTACAATGTTATTTAGTTCATAATTGAAGGTAAACAGACACATTGATATCATTATATTGTATTGGTGCCGCTTTTGTGTTTGCTAAATAAAATGAATGGACGATTATGAAAATAATAATAATAAGTTATGTTGAAGTCGTAATGTAAATAGATGACACATCAGATTATGGCTTTTAAAACCGTACTCACTTCAACACTGCACTCCAAATTGTGTTTTAAATATAACGTATCATCACACCTGTATTCCGCAAGGGGTTATGCAGAGGCGATGGGTCGCCTCTGTATTTTGCCAGTGTTTAAGAAATTCCAGATGGAAAAATCAAATGACACTTTGCCGAATCCGGGAATTGAGCCCAGGGCCATATATGCTTAGCAGTAGTGCTTACGATCACTATTACATATTTTGCCTTTAGTTAAAATGGTTACCTAAAGGGAAATTTATATTAAATAAACTCTATTCATAATAACACCGCGGTAAATTATGTCGCCCTATTTCCACCAGCTGCTTTATGAAAGGGCTACACCTACACTAAAGAACGCCAGTAACTGAAGCCTTTTTACTGAAGTCAATTAAAAGAGGTTATATAAACTCTTTGTGGCAATAAAAAAAACAAACTTCGTGCAAAGAATTTGAATAGCGTGCCGTCTAGCTTCTACTATAATTCCTAATTATCCTACAAAATAGGCTGTGTAAGAAATCGTGCCAACATTTTTCTTCAAGTATTTTTAGTGGTACTCAAGTTAGCCTAGTTTTAATACGATTTTATTTTGTCACGTTATTAGTAGCAAGGAATTGTGCTAGGTATTTGTTTCTCGCACAGAATATTATGCCACGAATATTTACGGGAATTTTAGATGTAGGTATAGGAAAATACTTCATTTTGGAGCTAAATTCTGTGGTTAGTACCTATCAGGAAAACTGGTTCAATTTGCCTAGTATCCATTGTTGTATAAAGTGCTTGTTTATTTCATGGAAGTTCATTTACCTAAATCAAATTCAGGAAACTTTTAGAAAAAGGTAAAATATTTTGCTGAAAATTAATGCTTCTGATATTTTCAACAAATGCATGTTAGACTAAATTGAATTTGTTCATCCATTTCGGTTCGGTAAAAGCCTGAAAACTTTGGCTGACATTTCATTACCATCCATCATCCCTAAAACAAATTAATGACAGAACGAAGCCTGGTTTTATGTTACAATAGGTACCTACTATGCGTCTCTGAATGTAATGGTAGCGGATTATAAATATTTTTGCCACATTTTCTAAAACCACATTTTTCTTTTTGCTGAAATCAGGCTAAATATTTAATATTACCTACATTACTGCAGCGGCCAGCAACAGAGGCATTGATGGACGAACGTGTAAATACACACATACGTAAGTCCATCAATGCCTAATTGTGGCCAAGGCTTGTATAGTACTTTTCTCAAATAATGCGAGGAAATTAAAACACTCGCGTGAAGAGTTCATTTGTTTTTTTTCTCAATAAACCGCTTTCTATTTGCAAGCCAATTCGAAATTTAAATAAAACCTTTGATAGTTACTTCCTTAGTTGCCATGTTTCAGAGTAAAAGATCCTTCCATTTTTAAATAACACGACAGATATAAGTTTACTAAGTAATTTATTTGGCTGCTAAACACGACAGATAAGGATTTTCATAAAACTTTTGCCGGCCGCTGGTCGCATGTATCTGGCCATTTATCTCGAAGGAGGTTGTCAAAATAATGCTCAAATTTCCAAGCATGTTTGAGAAAATTAAGTTGCATAACTTATTTTTCTCAAAGTTTTATCAGTGAAAAACTGTCAGGCGTGACCTACTCGGTTTCCTTTTATTACATTTAAATAATGGCATAATTATTTTTATGTGGCTGCCTCGTCTAATGGCCCTTGGCGCTATTACTGATGGCGATATGGGATGGCACATGGGACATGTCAGGGCAAAGTGTTATTGGGTTTTTCCATCAGGACCTCTTAGTAGCAGCCCAGACGCTGTATTTGTGGCCAGTTGTACCAATAGGCTCGCACCATACTACATGGGACTTAACAAAAGTGTACCTACACCCCTGACTCATTCTATGGGGAATACCAGTATAATATTCTGTATATTTTTATTTTAAGATAGTGCCAAAATGATGAAATATTAAAATAATGTGATCAAAATGATCATACAGTTTATTCACAGCATTTTTGTTTTTTATGGGACGCTTTGTTTACACTGCATGATTAATACGACTGTGTGAAATGAAAACAAAGACTTTCAGGAAATGCCAAGAAAAGCCTCTGACGAAGCAGATATGTCCCTATATTTAGGTCTTTATGCAGTGTGCTGTTGAAAGGTTATTTTTTGTTCCTCTTGGATGCTATAAATTGTCAGAAATCAAGGACATTTTCGCTACATAATGAAAACAAAGACAAAAATTAATGTTAGATAGGAATAACAATCTTACAACCATGGCGAAATTGCCGGTCACCGTGTTCTGAAGCTACAAGAAGCATCACTAGTTTCATCAATGGCAATGGTTCACGTTAAGTTGCCATGACTAATTTATAACTTCCTTGATAACATGTTGAGTGAATTAAGGAAAAACAGTGATTTATCCTCGGCTTATCATCTCGCGTTGTATGCAGTCGAATTGAGAGGATGTGTGATTAATTCCGTACATTACAATGAACGAACGTGACTAACTGCTTGTAACATTCGATTAGTACGACGATCAATACACAATTGTATTTTATGATTAAAATCAACAGATGTTTTTTACACATTTCTTAACACTTAAATGAAAGTGAATGATGAAAAACTGTCACCAGAACACATCGTAGTAAGACATGAGTTTAGCTCGAACAAAGGGCATAGAACACCTCCTAACGAAGCCGAAAAGCACTTGTTCTCTCCGTCATTGTTAATATCTCCGTAACTAGAAGGTTCCCAAGTATGGTCTAGAACAAAAAAATAATCGCAGTGACAAAGAGACCAAGTGCCTTTCAGCTTCGTTAAAGGTCTATTTACACCCCATATAATGACGAAAATCCACCTTTTAGTTTACTTCACTCACCTAATATGTGCACTGGCGATAATTCTGTCACCAGCAAGCTGCCACACATGGAACTCATGTACGGCAAGCACACCATCGACCTTTTCCAACAGTCGCCTCTGTATCGCGTCCACCTGAACAAATAAATAACGTCAGAAACGGCTTATCAATAACCAAACAAATTGTAACAGCCGTGTTTATTCACTTTGTAGAAAGTGATGGCTCGTGACGAAAAAATTATTTGGAAATACATCTGTCAAGATTTGTTTACTCGAAATTGTTTGACAGATGTTTTGAGTTGCAAGGGTTAAGTGACTGATGTTTGAATTTGAACTCTACGTCAATGACACTAAAGCTCAAAATCCACAAATAACTAGTTTACATAGTCTGAAGTCCTAGAAAAACAAATGAGAGAACGGCTATGAAAGTATGACTGAGTTTCCAAGAAACAAAAGCGAATCACTATGTTTATCCTGAGAATCAATAAAGGCTTCACGTTCAATAGCTGCGCATGCGACCACAAGATCTATTGGATTGAAATGAGTACAATTTATTGTGGTATCGCTAAACTACGGAAATATCGATCGGAAATAGGAATTCCGCATTTCACTGTGAACAATGTAATTGTAAACAATGAATATTTTAGCAATTGATTATTACAGGGTTACATTACACCCGCAGGTGTCCGCTTGCAAGGTTTTACTATTGTAATTTACACCGTATCACCCAAAATTCAGCGGTAGATTAGAGAAACTCTTTTTTAGTAAATGCAATGTAAACATTTCGTAAACTGTCCAAACACAATATTAATCTCTTTAATTATCTTTCAATGTGTAGCAGAAATTGGTCAAGGCCGTCTCGAGCTAATATTTTCGTGTTTTTTTCTCTCATTGTTTTATATGGGTCTCGGACCCGAAATAAATGATTTTATTTTTATTTTATTAGTGTTGTGAAACACATAATCTTCCCTCGTGTTCGCTATTTGCTAAGCCATTAGTGATCTAATATTATGCTGACCTCAAACTAGGTAGATAAGTGTATAGATCAAAGAATTTTCTGCATTCCTTTCACATGATCTAAAATTGGTAATAATGAGGAACTTGTTCTGGAATAAGGTTGTTGTGGAGTCTCTTGTCCAGCACTGGACTAGGCTGATGATAGGGCAAATATTTCAAATGATAAGAAAATAAGTACTAATATTTTTTATTAGTTCTCTCGTATAGTTTTTAGTTCATGTTTTGCCAGTCAAAAGTTGGTCGCGGGGCTGACTGCTAAAGGGTGTGGCGTATTCTGCGTTCGCAATTTACTTTCCAAATTGTAATCACGTACCTAATTGAAAAAAAAATACTTGAATACTATATAATATATCCAATTTGCGCTAAATTGAGTTATTATGCATTTTTCAATCGCACGAGACAATTTATAACCAACTGAATTTACTCCTGAATTATGTTGTTTTTTTTTTTTTTGTTGAAATAACATAAATTGGAAAGAAACATTTGAATAGAATACATACGTTACGTACATTTAAGCATTATTCGTAATGCTTGTAAAAGTTACCGAAAAATCTTACCTGAATATGAGTTGGCACAGTTTGTAGAAGAATTAACGATGACTCTCTGAGCAGGGGCCACACGGAAGCAAGTATCAAGATGACTAGCACTATACTGAGCGCGGGGTCGATGTAGTACTTGTACTCCCAGTCTGTCAACCATACTACTAGAGCTGATCCTACTACAATAAGGGAACCTAGAACAAAGGAAAGAAACGTTAGTAACATTGAAATGTAAGACTTAGCGTATAAGTAATAAAATTTCAATTACAATAGGCGTGACGACAAAAAAAAAACTAAATAATCCGTCAGATATATCTGACAGACTATTTAGTTTTTTTTTGTCCAATATTTCTTGGAAATATATTTCCAAAAAATATTGGACACATATTTTTTCTTTTTTCACGTAAGTAAACAAAAACTGAAGACGATACCACAAATCATGTGACGTCACATTTCGGTACATTTTTACCATAAAGTGACGTCACAAGCCACTCCTGAACTTTGATGCGTTTTATCATCCTCATTTTTTATTAATTTGATAAAACAAAAAACACGTATCCAATATTTTTTGATAATCTAACTGACGCACTAAACAGAATTATATTTTTTTAGTCAGTCGTCATCCTTATTGGTGACGATTCTGTTGTGCACAAACTAAACTTAATTAAGGCTATTTCTAGAGATAGAAATAGCCTTAATTAAGTTCCTAAATATAATATATATATAATATATAAATAGCCTTAAGTAACTTCTCTCTAATAAAATGAGAAAGAGACGGACGTAATTTAGAGCTGTCAAATTTAGTTGGAACTAATATTTCCATGAAAATGAAGGGTGCACGTAAAAACAAGTCGACTAAAAACACGGTGAAGCGCAAGGCATAAACTAGTTTGACATCTCTAACTTAGTTCATAGATATAGCAGTCCTTTTCTCGCACTGCCTTTTAGTAAAAGATAGCAATAGCCTAAATTAAGTTTAGTTTGTGTACAACCGAATCGACACCATTGTATGGTATCAGTTTAGAATCTTGTAAGACGATTTATTTGTGGATAGGCAGTTTCTTCTTGTAGTTTTGGTTTTACCATAACCCTAATTATGAGTTTTCCTTGAAGGGGACTGTTAGGGACCAGCTTTCAGTGATATTTGGACTTATTTAACGAGCGAATGATTGATGGTTTGGTACTTAACATTAAATCATTGAAACTACACCCTTTTACAAAACACTACATTTATCATTGCTTTGCAAACAAAACAGATCATCATCATCTGCCTAGCCTTTTTCCCAACTATGTTGGGATCGGCTTCCAGTTTTACCGGATGCAGCTGAATAGGTACCAGTATTTTACATGAAGCGACTGCCTATCTGACCTCCACAACCCAGTTAGTACCGGGTAATACGATACCCCTTGGTAAGACTGGTTGTCAGACTTTTTGGGCCACTGACTATCTAACGACTGTCAAAGATCTACAAATGACAGCAAACAAAACAGATAACGGTTTTATTTATAACATTTACAAAATAACAGGAGGTTATCGAAACGCCATGTGATAAAGCCAGGTGTGTAACGGATGAGTTAATGCATGATTGTTCGTCCCCCCTTTGTTATACAATGTATAGCGTAAGACCAACGGGTTGACTAAGTATCATGACAATAGGGTAGATGACAAAAAAATCTAATTAGTCCCTCAGATAGATTTCCAAAAAATATTGGACTATTTTTTTTTTTTTCATGTAAACAAAAAATGAAGACGATACAGTGCGTCGAAAACTCATGTGACGTCACATTTGAGTAAGTACATTTTTTTACATCACAAGCCCCGACTCATGATCTTTGACACGTTTTATCTTCGTCAATTTTTATTAATTTCTTAAAACAAAAAATACGTATCAAATATTTTTCAATAATATAACAGACGGACTAAAAGAACCATATTTTTTAGTCAGTCATCATCCCTATTAGTTATTAAAAAAAACAGATGTTTCCTACTAAAATGCAATGCCTACATGGTCAAAATGTATGGAGCAACTGTTTTTTTTTAAATTACCGACGAATTTTTTTTTTATTCAGAACTTGCACTTCGCCCGTGACTTCGTTGAAAATAGTGATAGCTCGGCTAATTTGCATGATATGAATATAATTTATAGCCTATGTTACTCGGTAAAGATGTAGCTTTCTAATGGTAAAAGAATTTTTTAAAATCGGTTGAGCAGATCTTGAGTTAAATCGTAACAAACACAAAAATAAAAAAATCTTTCCTCTTTATAATATTAGTATAGAAGTGTAGATGATGTACTGAATTCGAGGACCTACTGAAATTTCTGGGCTTAGATCTTGTACTGAATTCACAGTCACAATCTTCACGGCGATGATCCTTACACTCTGTAATCTGTATATCTTGCGATTTTCCTTACACCCTGTATATTTCACGATGTTCCTTACACTGTATATCTCAGCGTCGATGGCAAGTCTCTGCTGATATTAGCCGCCATTAGGGGCCTATACTCCCTTAAATGGCTTGGCATGATCCTCTGTTACGCCTAAAATACTGCAGCATTAATTTTGAAATAAATATATGGTAAAGTTGATGATTGATGCTAAGTACTATGTGTGACGAAAACACGATTCCATAAACATTTCTCGATATAAAAAAATTCCAAAGTTACCTCCAAATCGAACAATAAACCGCTGGTATTCAAGAAGTACTTCAAATTAAATCATGAAACTTTGCATACTAACTGAACTTACTAAAAAGCAGGTCTATGTGTTTTACATTTTTAGTCCAATCAATAGATTTTTTGTAAAACGCAAAAATAACATTCATTTTGCACTATTCGGCCGCAGTGACTGACGTAACATAGTGCAAGCTGATTAGAACTTTATTCTAACAGTATTTCAAACGAAGTTTGAACCACCACAAATAGAGTTGCTAATTTTTAGGGTTAGAAGGGCCTTAATTAACAAAATTCGGTTAAAAACTATTAAGTTACAAAACAATCGATCATGGAGCACTTATCTATCTATCTAAAAAGTCGTTACTGTACCGTTTATCTTCTGAATTTCGTAATTTCTCACAGTGCTAATCAAAGAATGTGGCTAACTAAATGTAGCGTTTACCCTTGAAAGTAAAATAATTGATAAGTTTGACCGATGATCAGCGTAACTGATCAGATTACTGTGATAACACACCTTTCGTGAAATTGGTACAAGGTTACTACTGTTTCGCGTTTGTTTTTCTATCAAAATAATGTCAATGACAGTCAATACAGGATAAGCATGTTTTTTTCATCATTGGCCACGCCTTGGAACGTAGTGATTTTACTATCGCTAAAGTTATTTTTCACTTTTTCGTGTTTTTTGAAGTCGGTTTAGTTTTTGCAAAAAAGTTTTTTCCCAAACAAATATTTGCCATTGTTACCATTACATGTCATGGTAATAGGCGTGTGCAGCGGTGGCCCAGTGGTGGCGGCCCCGACTTACGAACAGTAAGTCGTGGGTTCGAACCCCGCCAGGCGCATTACTTTGTGTAATTTATTTCATCACCACTGCTCTCAAAAACGGTGAAGGAAATCATCGTGAAGAAACGGCATGTCCTAGAACCAAAAATTCGAAGACATGTGGCATCTACCAATTCGCACTGGGCCCGCGTGGTGGATTATAGCCCATTCCCTCTCATAGAGAGGAGGCCTGTGTCCCAGCAGTGGGAAGGTTAATACTAATAGGCTGATGATGATGATGACTATTATTATTTTACCATGACCATATTTAAAAGAAGGTCTGATTGAGTCTTCCTAAAGAACAGTTTTTTTTATTACTAATAGGCTTGCATTTGGCCGTAACTTCCTTGATGCGAAGCGATGATACGGCCTTGGGGGGAGCACGCTTGCCTAAAAGAAACCGAGGCTTTGTAATAGGTTTGAAAATTCGTAGTATTCTATTATAGTATAGGATCCATTGTAGAACGACCTTCACCGAGCTGGTTAATGGATGAAAAGTATTTTATATCAAATTAAATATGTCGAAAAATATATTGCAAATGGGTTGACTAAAAAATTTCAGTCCAGAATACTTTTTTTTTTACATTTCACTGGTTTGGTTACTAGACAAATTCCATACCAATCGAAAGTATGAAGCCTGTAGAATATGAAACGTGTTCAAACGTTAGGTTAGCCTGTTAGCCGGTGAAGGTCGTTCTGTAAGGGATCTTAGACTATTACTTCAGCTGCGTCACTACGCAGCAGTCGTTTTTTTTTCTGCACTCAGAATAAAGCCGACACAATCAATGATAGCAGGCATTAATCTATTGAAGGCCTCTAGAAAAAAAAAACAGCACCTAACCTTGAAATATTGCAACGTCAACCATTTAACTAAACAGTCCTTGGAAAAGAATAAACTATCAAAAGCAAAGAACGTAATGGAGCATAAATGGATCCAATTTCCTCAATTGTCTGTCTCTACTACTTCGTGGAAAGATATACTTAGGTTAGTACATAGTTGACATGCTCCAATTTTCTTTAAAGGCCACTGCCATTAACTATGCACTAGGTTCCTTTGACCGGCGCGCCTTTGAGTGCAAAACCGTAGACTTCCAAAGGTCGGGTTTAATTTGCAAGAGCCGATCAATAGCTTCAACAATAGCCGTTTATAATCTTCGATCAATTGATCGAAGTTTATAATAACATAACAACGTACCTTGTGAATAATACAATAGTTGAAGGAGTTTGATGTTTAATTTATATGCTTGCTTTGAGTAGCCCAGGGCACAGAATAATATTATGATGCTTAAGGCTGATGCTCCAGGGTAGCCCGCGAAATTAAAATTTTCTTACGTTTTTTTGCAATTTGCAGGCCAGTGCTAGGTCGTATGTTGATTACAATATTATTCGACGAATGACGAACGAAGACGTATGTAGTTACAGAATTATAATCATCAAAATCATCAATACAACCCAAGTTCTTAGAGGTGTAGAAATTACTTTTTCTGTTTTTTTTTGGTTCCTACAACTTTATGAACTTGGAGGGTTGTAATGATGATTTTGATGATTATAATTATGTAACTACATATCGATACTGGAAATATGAAATAACGTAAGGGACAAAACTAAGGTTTTCAGGAGAGCAAAAATAAGATATTTTTCTTACAAAACTGGCTATAATTTTGTAACTATATGTTTTATGTAAAAAGTGTCTAGGACAAAGTTTCTTAGATTTCTTCATTCTTTGCAGCTAAAATAGTAAAAAATCAATAAATCCTACAATTTCAAAGATAGCATGTCCCTTACGTTAAATAATAATGAATACGAGTGATTTACGTTTACAAAATTTTAGATGTAAATAAACGGCATTGATGTATGGGACACTTAAGGAAATAAACATTTAGAGTTTTTCAAAGTAAAGGTCTCTTAATGGTACACTCTATATTGTTAATGCTGTTAACAAATATAAAAATAGAATTTTAAACATTCGTGACCTATACGTACTGTGCCCCCTTGTTCGCTTTAGGACAGATTCGCCTTAGGACAGATTCGCTTTAAGGCAGATTCGCTTTACGGCAGAAGTACAGTGAAGTCCATTATCTATATCGAGTAGTTCACTGTAGGTACTCATTAATAAAACAATAAACAAAACTGGGTTGTGGAGGTCAGATAGGCAGTCGCTCCATGTAAAATACTGGTATTCAGCTGCATCCGGTTAGACTGGAAGCCAACCCCAACAAAGTTGGGAAAAGGCTAGGCAGATGATGATGAAACAAAAATGTTGTTTAGTATTTCTCTTACGTACGATACATACTTATTTTATTTTCTGTTCAGCCTGAAAAAAAAAACAAATCAGCAACAAATCAATCGTAGTACCTGCATAATTCAATGTCATATTATAAAAATATACCATGACTTAATAATATGAGTGGCCATTAACATGATATTGACAGAAACAAAACGATTCGAGTTTTTTATGCTAGACCATTTTAACACGACTGTACAATTTCTGCCGTAATGCGAATCTGCCGTAAAGCAAACCTGTCCCAAAGCGAATCTGTCCTAAGGCGAATCTGTCCTAAAGCGAACAAGGGACTGTGCCTATGCCATACAGTTTAAAACTACTTTAGGGACATAACTCCATTTTAAGAATTTTTAACATGATTCATATTACAATTCTGCTAAAGCAGCCATTTTAGACCCCCTGATTCCGAAAATGAGGATTCCAGAACCACCTTAACCGTCATTTCCCAGAAGAGCTGTAAAAATTTAGCCAAGGTGAAATCGAGGCGGCTCTTAGACAGCTTAAAAATGGAAAAGCCCCTGATGAGTATGGGATAACTACAGAGCTCCTGAAAGCGGGAGGAAGGCCTGCAAGAGACCTTCAGGAGCTTTTCAACTCGGTTCTGTTATCTGGGAGAACTCTAGAAGCGTGGAGAAGGGGCGTGGTCGTTGTGTTCTTTGAGAAGGGGAACAAGACCCTATTAAAGAATTACAGACCCATTTCGCTCCATAGCCACGTGTATACGCTGTTTTCAAGAGTCCAAAGCAGATCAGGTTTCGAGGAGAATGTAGCACCATAGACCACATCCACACTTTGCGGCAGATCATACAGAATTCCAAAGAGTTTAATCGGCCGCTGCATTTGTGGACAATGAGAAGCTTTTTGACTCTGTCGAGACCTGGTCAGTTCTAAACCTATTGTAGTCAATGGCGGTCCTCTCGAGGGTGTTCGAGAATATGTTTATCTCGGGCAAACTCTGAAGTTTGGTAAGAACAACTTTGAGACTCAATGAAGAATTCAGCTGGGGTGGACAGCATTTGGGAAACATCGTCCGGTCTTCTCGTCGCGTTTCCACAGTGCCTAAAGACGGAAGATCTTCAACCAGCCTGACCTGCCTGTTATGACTTACGGGACTGAAACGTCACGGCTCACGGTACGGCTGGTTCATAAATTCAAGGTCGCTCAGTGTGCTATGGAACCGGCTGTGCTTGGAGTCTCTCTGAGATGGGGTGGATGTCCGGAACGAGGCGATCCTACAGAAAACCGGAGTTATCGACATAGCTCCCAGAATAAGTAAGCTGAAGTGGCAATGAGCCGGTCATATTAGCCGTAGAACCGATGACCATTGGGGTAGACGTCTACTTGAGTGGAGACCGCGTATCAGCAAGCGTAAGATGGGATGCCCTCAGACTCGAGTGACTGGAGTGACGATCTTTGCAGGGTGGCTGGTAGCAACTGTATGAGATTATTTATAAACACTTATAACAATAAGAAATGTGGCCCTAGTTGCACCAGTAACGTAGATTACTGTAAAAAAAAATAAGAAATATTCTATCATTTTACACTTTGATTCTCAACATGGACACGTAAAATATGCTACGTTGATATTCACCCATACAATAAAATTATAAAAAAATATTATAATATAATTATGATAATTTGAGTCACAACTTAATGTAAGGGACATGGTATTTGTACCTTCTCAGGGAACACTAATGTATAAGACAATAATAAAATATCTCAAATAATGGAATAACTTATGTGACCTGTTGTAAAATGTACTCGATTTTGATTTAATGTAAATACCAAATACTCTGAGTAAAAGAGACTTACATTAGTTTTTATAAAAATATTAATTTAAATGTCTTATACAGCTACTTTCTAGAAAAAAAATGGTCTAGGCCTACAGAAAATGTGTGATGTAAAGGACATTTTTTTAAAGATATCGAGATTTTAAATACACCAATCGATAGAGCAAAAAATTCCGAATCCAACGATATATATAACTCATTTTCGACAAAATGTCCCTTACGTTATTTCATATTTCCAGTATCGATATGTCTTATAGCCGCGCAATAGTTTTTCTTAAAAAAAACTGCTAAAATAACATCCATTTCAACAAACTAGGTGTTGTCACCCCTTAAGGTGGAAGCGCCAGTGCCCAGGAAAGTGAAATTTTCTTACGTCTTTTGCAATTTGTAGGTCGTGTTAGGTTGTATGTTCTTCTTCTTAGCGTGTCGATGGCAATCTAAATTGTGTCGGCCCAGAACTGGGGCCCTACTCTCTAACGTCCGTCCGTCTCTATCCGTCTCTCTCACTCGCACTCATCTGCAGACGTGCGCGAGAGAGACGGATGGACGGACGGACGTTAGAGAGTAGGGCCTCTGAGCTACTAGTTTTTCGCTTTCGGTAGCGTCCATCAGTTGCTGTAGTGAGGAAACAACAGAGGCCCTACTCTCTAACGTTCGTCCGTCCGTCCGTCTCTATCCGTCTCTCTCGCGCAAGTCTGTAGATGAGTGCGAGTGAGAGAGATGGATAGAGACGGATGGACGGACGGACGTTAGAGACTAGGGCCCCAGGACACGCAGGAAACGATTTAAGTGCGCCATCGTTTGTGGAACAGGTTGTAAGTTTAATGACTATTTCATGATAAAAGTTATTCAAGGGATTAAATAAACTTAGAGGGTTGTATTGATGATTTTAATGATTAACTATGAAAAGCCATATTTTTTTCGGTCGCGAATCATATTTTAATCAACATACAACCTAAAACTGACCGGCAAATTGCCAAAAACGTAAGAAAATTGGAATTTCGCAGGCTATCGTGGAGCTTCCACCTTAGGAGCTTATAATACCTCAAATTAGCAACTCTATTTGTGGTGGCTTAAACTTCGTTTGAAATACTGTTAGAATAACGTTCTAATCAGCTTGCACTACAAAGTGGTTGTTACGTCAGCCACTGCAGGCCGAATAGTGCGAAATCAGTGGTTTTTATTCTCTAAAAAACCAAATTTTCGTCTTTTTGAAAAAATACAAAACATAAGACCTGCTTTGTAGTTAGGTCAGTTAGTATGCAAAGTTTCATGATCTAATTTGAAGTACTTTTTGTATACCAGCGGTTTATTGTTCGATTTGGAGGTAACTTTGGAATTTTTTTCTATCGAGAAAATTTTATGGAATCGTGTTTTCGCCAAACATAAGACCTAACATTAATCCTCAACTTTACCATATATTTATTTCAAAATTAATGCTGCAGTATTTTAGGCGTAACGGAGGATCATGCTAAGCCATTTGAGGTAGTATAGGCCCTTAATGGCCGTTTTCTTGAATACTAGCTTATGAAGGCTATATATAATGTGCTGACTTCTGCGACACATCCCTCTTGTCTGCGATAGGGAGTGGCCAATAATCCAACAAAACGGCCCAGTTCGGGTTGGTAGCTCTAGGTAACTAACACCTTATTCAATGGCTAACTAAAAGCACGCTGTGATATTTTCAATGGTCGACTTTATATTTTAACTGTCGTTTCATGTTTGTGAAAAGCGAAATTAGTATCTAGTAGTAGTTGTATAGTTATATTAATGTACAATAACAAGGGAAGAGATAATTAAGATTATTGATGTGATTATTTTATTTGATAAGGGTGGAGCCCGTGGCTAAATAACAACAGCCGCTCGGGTCGATCTTTAGGTTAAGCCGTGCTTGCCTAGGTAGGTCCGTGGATGGGTGACCTCCACTTACATACCGGGTTTCCTCCGTGCCTCGGAAAGCACGTTAAGCCGTTGGTCCCGGCTGTTATTTGTAGATCTTTGACAGTCGTTACAGGTAGTCAGGGACCTAAAAAGTCTGACAACCAGTCTTACCAAGGGGTATCGTATTACCCAGTACTAACTGGGTTGTGGAGGTCAGATAGGCAGTCGCTCCATGTGAAATACTATGGTATTCAGCTGCATCCGGTTAGACTGGAAGCCGACCCCAACATATTTGGGAAAAGGCTGGGCAGATGATGAACAAGGGAAGAGATAATTCGTTGCCATTTTTTTTTTTAAATACTCATCAAATTGTAATCAATCATCACTTTAAATACCCAAGGTCTCCGATAATTGTCAGACGCATTATTTTTAGGGATCCTTTAATTAAATGCAGACGCAAGTCGATAAACGTTGTTATGCCATTGACTCTGGGTTAATTGGACAAACTGAATGTTTAATCATATCTGTATATTTGTTTTACGTATACATTACAAGGGACTTAACATAACTGGAAAAATGCGGGTGTGCCTACTATAATTGGGTACATCTGCCTAAGGCTGCGGTTCCACTGAAGCAGAGCGGAGCGGAGCGCACCGTGATTAACCAATCACACCTTCGATCGAAGAATCACACGGTTTGAAATCTACATCTCTTCTCCACTCCTGCCATGTGATTGGTGAATCACGCTCCGCTCCGCATCAGTGGAACCGCAGCCTAACTTTTCGCGGATTACAAGCGTGATGGTATGTAATGGGTTTTCTCAGAATGACTCATGGGATTCGAAACATTTTTTTCAATGTTACAAGATGTTTATGCAAAAGAGGTTTGTTTCAAGTTCACACCTAAAAAAAAACCATTTACTCAACAATGCTTTTACGATAGATTAATAGTGCTTGTGTTTGGTGCATTAGTCAAATGTAGTGCGCATTACCATTGCTCTATTTAGGTAATTACCTACTAACAGATTAAACTGAGGCATACGCAAATAAATAATTCGTCAATATAATTTAACTACTTGTGGTGCTTAATCAGAGTTAATTAATACTGTACGTATTACTACGTACAAATTTTAAAACGAACTACTAATGAATGATACGAATTCTATCGATAAAAAAACAAATCAATTAAGTATTATACGGATGCTGAAACGATAATTATATAATTTCCATGTTAAATTAAACAATAAAGTGTTTCCAGCATTTTTACGACTTTAATTAAATGTTAACAAGAATTTCACAATCAATTTTCTTTTCATTTACTTAAGTTAGAAAATATTGCCAGGTTTTTTATTCGAGTTTGTCATGGCTGAATCAGCAATTTCCTTATCGAAAGTATTTAGTCAATGTCAAGGCGAGCTTGGCTATGGATCAAGTGCAGCAAGGTTTTGTGCTAGCATGTAAGAACCTTCGTTGGCAGTGAATGGAGAGTAGGACACGCACAATACACGTCACAGTGTGTGACTTGTGTTCAAGGGTCAAGTTACTTTCGGTGTTGATTTACGTTGTGTGTAAGGGAGAATATGTAGATGGTTTTCATCAATTGACTTTAGAATGACATGTGTATCGAAAGGGAAATGCCCATACTTGGCCACGTTTTGCCCACCAATGTGTTAAATACAATTTTTTTTTTTAACTTAAATATTGCTATTACTTATTTGCAATGAAGCCTCCGGAATACTTAAAGTACTTACGGGATGATGTCCGTGAGTTCATAAATAAAGAAAATCACGGATATTATCCCGTAAGTACTTTAAGTGTAAGAAACTCAATCGTTTATTGCCCCATCTAACACTTCCGGTCATTGCTATACCCTAAAGAAAACAAATAATAAAAAAAGTCCAACCGAGTTCTAAATACAAAATAGTGTTTCTGTCACCCAAGGCTGAGGTGTCGCACGTATTTTACAAACAATGACCTCTAAGTTCTATAAAATTAGATGATGACTAAAAAAACGATGGATGGATTTTGCTGACATGCTGCGCCTGCACCTGACCTTATCTAATTTTGGAATAAATTGAGGTAAGGCATGTGCAGGAGGATAAAAATGACGAACAATGACACTGGACAAAACAATTAAACAAATGTTTAGTTATTGCGCAGATTGTAAGAATTGATATACATCTGGGAAAGACAATAGCCCCATCATGAACAGATCCACCCCATGGACAGATCCGCCCCATGGACAGATCCGCCCCATGGACAGATCCGCCTCGTGGACATTATTAGGCCAAAGTGTCTATTTTATTTCAAGCCATTCCGATTATTCTGAAAGTGAATTCGGTTATGAATAGATATGCTATTATTATCGTCCCACACAATCCAGTCTCAGTTAAATAAAGGGTTGGATAAATATCAACTTTTATTTTTGGCAAACAAGGTTCGAAGAAGATTTTGGCAATGAATGGCAACCCATTATGGCGTTATAGATATTAATTATTGTGTAACAATGATGCAATGCAATATTTTTGCATGTATCTGGTTCATCGCCTACGATTTTTAAATAACATACTTTCCTGAATTGACTTTTACGATTTGTGTGGGAGGAGAAAAATGTATCAACTTATTTTTATTACGAAGAAATATTGAGTAAGTTTCCAGTAGTCTATACCGATTAGGTATTAAATTATGTTGTTTTTGTAGTGGAAATACCAAGGAACGTAATGAATAAACATATAAATCTACGAGGTTGTGGTTTTCTAGGTACGAACTTGAATGAATTCTTTGAGTTTGAATTAATCACCTTCTGGGAATATAAATATTTATAGCAGCAATAAATAATAACAGCCACTCGGGTCGATCTTTAAGTTAAGCCGCGCTTGCCTGGGTTGGTTCATGGATGACCAGAAATGACCACCCATTACATACCGAATTTCCTCCGTGCTTCGAAAAGCACGTTACTCAATCTGTAAATGGACCCTGGACAGCCAGACCCGTATTTCATCGTCATCATTTTAAACTTTTTTTTTTTCCTGCAACTCGTATACCATGAGTTGCAGACTAAAATAATGACTATGAAATACGGGTCTGGCTGTCCAGGGTGCGCCTGATATTTTACTGGAACATCTTATAATTCTTTCGGTAACCGAAAACACACCAGAAGCTCAAGTAATTTAGCTAAATCAATCCCATATGAATGCATAATCGCTCATTCGAAAACCACGTACAAATAAAACGAGCAATCACCTTTTCGGATCAATGGCATAAATTTCACACGCGATATCGCAAACAGCCGATAGCGTTAACCACTAGTTCAACTAAACGTTTCTAGGCTAAAGCAGTGTTCGTTGACCTAAATGTTACACTGCTTTGATTAACACTAGTCCCCCGCGCCAGGTATACACGGGTTCCATTCTATAATTAGATTTTGCTTCGGAAAAAAAAATTGCCCCACGGGTGAAACTCTGGAATAGGGATATCTACTCTTTCTACGTATTTGGGCTACTTTTAGACAGGTTTTCATCGGAAAAAAACTCGGGTTTTCCTCAAAAAGTGTGATAACAGTTACCATAGAAACAAAATCTTGCTACATTTTAAGAAAAAGTCAGCCGAAACCTATTTTTCAAATGCCGACTGTATTACTCATGTAATAAATGACGAGAAACCACGACAGGGTTTGCTTACACAGTTGCCTACATATTGTTGATTAGAAGCAATTAAAATCCGCGTGTAAGCAGTTGTATGTAACTATCTCTTATTATTTGATTTGTTGACAGAACGTAGAACAATTTCTATTTCTGTTTACTAATTCGTACTTTACGAAACTAATCATATGAAAGTTTAAACAGACAAGCTATTTAACCTAAAATTGTAGTGTTAAATAATTAAGTATTGACGTTATCGTATTCGTAACCACTTTGTTAAAGAGGTATGAAATAGAGTGGGTGTAATATAAAAGAGAAAATGTAACAGCTAATGACGTAATTGTGTCATCGTCTACCTTTTTGTTCTACCCGCCCACTGGCTGTATAGATGGCATAAATAAAAGGTATAAATTCTTTCAAATGTACCTACATGCAGCTGGTAGCGGTGACGCAATTGTTTCTTTTTTTGACGTATTTGCACGGTTTTATATTTTCAAAACGAGTAGAAGTCATAATAATTGAATACGGCATATCAATCATGCAACTAATAAAAGTTTACGGGCGAACTTGAAAATCCCTATACAAGCGGATCTGAGCTTTGAACTCGGTAATTCCAACGAAGTATTCAAGTATAGCACACCATATCACATGCCTATAGAAGTCACTTTACATTTGAATAACACGTTATTAATTGCTGTACACAAATAAAACATAGCTATGGCTGAGCATCAAAACAAAGAAAAGAATCACTCACCTAAAGCATCAGACAGGACATGCAGGAACACGCCTTTCATATTCATATGTCCTGGATCGTGGGCCGCTCTGCAAGGGGCCTGCTTCTTATTTGGTATTTTGTCGGGTTTCAGTTGGTCAGTCTCTTCAGTGTCAGTCGCGTTATGACCTAGGGCCATGTCTGCATTGCTGTTGACTATCTCGGTGAGATGTCTCACGTTGGCTGGCGGTGGGACCCCACCGTGGGAATGACCGTGGCCGCCTCCGTGATCTATTATGAGAGAAAAGTTTTGTTTAGTTACAAAACAATAACACATTACCGGTAACTATATAGGGGATGACCATACTTATAATAGATGACCACACTTGTAATAGTATACGGAGAATCGGTTTGAGCCTGTCAGAACAACAGCGAATAGTCAGACGCGGTCTCGAAACGATACGAGGCAAATCAAAGCCATTTTAAACGGTTTTATTAAGCTCTTTCAAACAGTCAAGGTAATTCTGATTCGACACGTACACTCCCTGCCCTACTGCTATCCAAATGCCTCCAGCAAATTCTTCCTGGTATGCATTTTATGTATAATTGATATAAGAGCAGGGGGGGGGGGGAATGGTGTTGCAATTCTCGTTCCAACTCGAACCAGACTGCAGTCCGCGTTTAGGTTATCCCCTTACCTATTTTCTTGACGTTTAATATAGAAATGTTGAATGAAGGAACTGTCTTATTAGGAAAGGTAAAGGATCCTTCGAGACAAAAACAAATAGAAGACACTTGAAATGTAGAGCAAGCTGTATCAGCGATTATGATAAGGAAATGCGCCGTGTCTGTAGATATACTGAGTTTTGAATTATTAGGTATCGCGGTCCAGTTTAGTTTAAGGAAAATAACATTATTTAATGAATCTTTAGTATCTGTTTGCATTGTAACGCCTTTTCAAAAAGTTCTGTATATGCAAAGTGCAAACCACTCCAACGAAGACTTCCAACTTTTAAGCCCTACTTTTGAACTAGGCTCATTTCCACGCAGTGGCATTCAGCTAGGTTTACTTTAGGCTTAGAAGCATCGTGTAATCAAAACTTTCTTCAGCACATGTAGCTGTGTGCATACTGCAAAACCGTTTTCTATCTCCAGGAACTTGGAGATTGGCCCAAGTAATGAGAGGCCTTTACTCAGAAGTGCTTACAGGCTGTGGATAATGAGGGATAATGATAAGGCCGTATTGTCAGCTCAAGGTCAAAGTATTACCTACCACGTGCGATCGACTGTACAATTAGTTTTGTCCACAGCTTCCTCGAGTTACCTACGTCAATGTTCAATATACTCAGATGACTAATATAAAGACAAAACAATTACCTATTTACCATTGGTCGTGTAGCTGACTGGCTGACATAGTTACAAAATGAATCATATTCTATATTATTATTAGTACTACAATGTATATAATGTATTCGAAAACTCGAACCGGAAAAGATCGGTTAACCGCTCTTCAGAGGAAGTAAAAAAAACGAACCTTAGATAAATTCCAAATTCGAGTTGGACGTTGTTTTAAAACAAGTAATAAATATTTATGATTATTATGATATAGGTCCCTGCCTGGACCGGTCGTAAAGAATGTTTGCATTGTGACGCAATAGCAAGGTCGACATACAGTTAGGTTTAATTTACTCTTGGACTGCATCAACTGAGAAGGTTGTTGCGAAGAGAAAAGAGAAAAAATGTTTTCTTCGATTTGAATATTGCCAATTAAACTGATGTAGCACTTCAATACCCGCAATTACAGACACAATTAAAATAACAATGCACTGTGCCTCAGGAGGCACGGCCGGGAGCATACGGGTTAAGGTTAATAAGAAAGATGATTGAAGAATTTCAAAACACGCAATTGCATGTAGTTCAATGGTTAAATAGTCGCATTGGTACGAAACAATAAAATTTTAGGCCCGGGACATAGCTGCACGCAGGATTGTGGAATGAAGTTGGAATACGAAATCAATGTCTTTGCTTCCGTTAGCTTTTAAGAAATTGGTGAATCATTCATTGGTTCAGTCGGGATTGTCGGGAAGCAAAATGTTTTAAGTTTTGTGAACGTAGGTTCGTATTTCTGATAGTTTACTGGTCTGTAATTTGTACTCATTTATAAATAGGTATTTACATAGAGTATCGTTCGTTTACAGAAGGAAAGCATGTTCATCAATATATCTGGAACGGATCGATGTTATTAGTAGCGGGTATTCCGCAATTTGCCATTGCGAATCGTGTCATTAGTTTTTAATGTGTTTTCAATAGCATTTTAGATGTGCAGTCACATCGGTTTAATTTTGACATAGAGCTGGCCTAGAGTTGTAAGGAGTTTCAAAGGGGTTTTAGTGTTTTTTTTTGGAAGTCAGTTTTTTTTTTTGCAAAGATGTATTTTTACCATTACCACTTACTACTACAAAAGAGCATTTATTTCATCGATAACAGTGAATAAAACTCTTTTTAAGTCACTGAGTGAATAAAATAATTTTGAATTTGAAGCAAGCACGAATTATGTACAAAAAATAAATAAAATGTGCTGATAAGAATATAACACTGAATTTTGAAAACTGTTTCTATTTTCATAAAAAATCCTGATGTAATGTTTACATTTAATGCTTTGTTCTCTTAATACCGATTGTATAATAAAATGTGATAACTACTTTACCTACAACTATTTATTTTCTCGCAGTCAATGGTAAAAAGTACACAACTCGTGAAAAAAAACATTACGGTCCTTGTATCCCTCGCTCCGCTCAGGATTCTAATCTAGACTCCTTCACTGCTCTCGGGATCCAACTTAGTCCCTCAAATTAAATTGCATAATATACTATTTATTAAACTAAGTAAATGTCTACTCCGAAATACATAGATAGCCAAATCCTTTAATCTTTAAATAGTGCAATAATCTACATGTTAGAAAAACCGATGCCGATGAGCGATAGCGAGGTGTTATCAATGTATTAACTATGCGATCAAAATATGACTACTTTAATTGGATTCCAGTCATAACATAAATTAATCATATTTAAACGCTTGAGCTGTCCACTTTGTTTTTGAAGTTGGGACACGTTAGAAAAATATAAGGTAGGTATGAAACCTGCTCTGAATCAGTTAAGGGTTGCTCAATCTCTCAATCTTCTATTCAATTGCATAGATGGATGATCCTGATCATTCACTCCATGCTTCCCAGTTTCATATAGCTAGGGGACAGACTGGATTTCAATAAGATATCTCACACAGTTTTTAAACGAAGCAAATGCACCCTTTTTCGCTTTTCAAGGTCATGAGAATCTTATTAACCAGCGTTAGTGATGACACACACCATAACTCAAAAAAAAAGTTCGAAACACTCACCATGGAATAGAAACAGTCCCACAATATTGAGTATCAACCCAAGGGTCCCGACAGCGACAAGCAACCTCGCATCGTGGATCATCTCGATTTCGATGAATCTCTTCACAGCCTCCACAGTGATGCTGAAGCACAGTGCTACCAGGAACACTGCGTTGACCAGCGCGCCAAGGACCTCGGCGCGGGCCCACCCGAATGTATTCTTTGACCATTTCTTTGGCGACATCTGGGTGAAGAAGAGAGTAGTTATTTTATTTTTTGTAGATGTTATGTTAGTTTTTAGCCATGCTGAGATACCATGGCCTTTTTGGCCTTGTACAGGACCTATAATTAGATTCATTTTATGTTTTAGTTTTAAATTGCTTTTATTTTTGTTAGTCTGGTTAGTTTTGTTTTGTTAGTTTTGATTTGTTGGTCCAATAAAAACTTTTTCTTTTTTTTATTATTTGTGGAGAGCTTTTGAGCCGCTTTGAGTTCGATTGTACAACTTATTTAAATGACTAGTAGTTCACCCAATAAATCACCCATAAGGAGTTGTAGTGTGTGAGCAAGGCCCTAAGCAATTACTACAGAAAACTGTTCAGGGCGCTTAGAGAGTTAACATACTAAAAGTCCTGATATCTAGGGGGTGAGGCGGAGTGCGGGGAGGGGGTTAAAGTTCCCATTTTTCAGTTTTTCGCTAATATCTTTTAAACTGTGCGTCATGGAGATAAGAAGTCTTCTACGCAATGAAAGCTTATAAAATTATGTACAACTTTTATATTAAACACTTTTTCACATTCCTACCTATTTTCGAACTACACATTCCGGAAAAGTGAAAATTAAAAAAAAAAACTACTTGAATTGAACACTACCTTTTGTATACTACTTCCTTCACGTTATTTGGGGATAAAAAGTATCTTATATCTTAAATCAACTCCTACTATATCAATTTACTAAATTTTATCCAAATCTGTACAGCCGTTGGGATATCAAAACTTTTATCTACACCTGTCTTATACACTTTTTCCAAATTTTCACCGGTGTTCGAGTATCGTGCTCCGAAGGAAGTGAAAATGGAGTTCATTTAGTGTGATGTGACAAGCATTACCGAATGTTAAATATGAGCTAGTATATAAATTAGGTATTTTATTGATAACATAAGCTGGGAGTACCTCCAAGCGGTGAAGGCGGTAACAGTTTGAGATCTCGTTTTCTACCAATGGTAATGGAGCAGAAGCGGGTCGTCACTTTTCATTCCATATTTCCTGTCGTAGAAAACGAGATCTCACTGGCTAAAACTTCCATAATCATCCATGCCTTCGAGCTTATGTTATTGCCAACGGCTGTACAGATTTGGATAAAATTTAGTAAATTGATATAGTAGGAGTTGATTTAAGATATAAGATACTTTTTATCCCCAAATAACGTGAAGGAAGTAGTATACAAAAGGTAGTGTCCAATTCAAGTAGTTTTTTTTTCAATTTTCACTTTTCCGGAATGTGTAGTTCGAAATTAGGTAGGAATGTGAAAAAGTGTTTAAGATAAAAGTTGTACATAATTTTATAAGCTTTCATTGCGTAGAAGACTTCTTATCTCCATGACGCACCGTTTAAAAGATATTAGCGAAAAACTGAAAAATGGGAACTTTAACCCCCTCCCCCCACTCCGCCTCACCCCCTAGATGTCAGGACTTTTAGTATGTTAACTCTCTAAGCACCCTGAACAGTTTTCTGTAGTAATTGCTTAGGGCCTTGCTCACGCACTCTACAATCTCTTTGTTGGATGGACTATAGGTACTGAGATAATAAGTATCATAGTCATTTCATGGTCTACCTTTTCAAAACTCAGCTATTAAGATGTGAAAAAGTATTAAACAGAAACAATTACTTTCTCATTTATGATATTAGTATGAAAGTATCATGGGTTCTTTTGAGGAATCCCTCTTTATAGGTACGCGAACGCTTGACCAACAAAGACTCCAGTTGAGTTCGAATGGAGTCTGACAATCCAGATGAAAATAAGGCTATTTACACTAAAGGTAGGTCGATAGGACGATCGACAAATTTTCAACCTTCTTACTTAGCGCATAAGGGCGCAAAGTACACACCGACAGTGAACTGAGAACCTTTAGTTTACCCTTAGTGAGTTCCCTGGATTTCAAGTTTTATTTATTCGCAATTAATCCATCCTGGTGTAGCAAAGAGTGCGAATGTTATAAATTTTCGATTTTTGTGACGTGACTCATTAGCTCCTTGAATTATTTGATAGGTACACGAAAGTTTACATTTTTTCCTAATATGTATTTACGATGACATCATGAGCCGAATCGGTTCATTGAGTCAATATTATGACTACACTGCTATGTGAGGAGGTATGCATTCGTGGGAAAAATCTTGTTCTACAAGGAAAAACTTATTTTCTAAGTAGACACAAACGTCTCCGTTTATAAATATTTAAAGGAAAAAGCCAATGATACTAATGTTTTGTTATTCGCGTTTTAATCGTATCTGTCTGTGTAAATTTAAATTGCAGGTTAAAAACGGTAAAAGACGCTTTGTAGTTAGGTAATTTAAAGCATTAGAGACCCTGTTATTTTTTACTTTCTACCAAATAATCCGAAATAGATATTCTAAAAAGCTTATATTTGTTATTTCGGTTACCTGTCAGTTTCGTATGAACCTTTAAATATGTTTTTAATTAAAGGACACAAAGGAAAACATTACAGGTTTTTTAATGAATGTGTCATTAAATAAGCAAAGGAAACATTAAAATGGAATATTTCATTACCGCGTAAAGAGCTCTGATAAAATCCGCGTAACTGACAAAAGTAGCCAAATTGAGATTTTGCGGCAGTGCGCAAATTCAATCCCATTGATTGAATTTGCGTCAGAAGCGGAATTGAATTTGCGTCAGATGCAGATTTTTTTTAAAACAACCAATTGATTTACATGGTATTCAATATTAATTTACTTATATTAATTTTTAATTTCAATTGACTATTTTAGATGTTTCGTTTGACAAAACATCAACGTTATCAGTTCAAATTATGTTATTAGAACAAGGGAACTTACCTTAACTGATAAAAATGCGATTACAAGTGCAGCAACATCGCTTAACATATGAAACGAGTCTGCTACAAGAGCCATTGAGTTGGTGATGTATCCGACTATCAGCTCCACGAAGAAGAAGCTGCCCGTCAGCCATAACATCGACAATAGTCGGCATTTCTTTCCTGAGAACCTCCCCATGGTTTCTGTTAGCAAAAAAAAAAAAAGATTATAAACATTGTTTTAATCTATATCTATATTAATATTATAAAGAGAATCGAGCTTTATATAGTATAATAACATTTGCTTGTAAGTTTGTATGTAGGGGGTAATCTCCGGAAGTAATGAACTGATTTAAAAAATTCTTTCACCATTAGAAAGCTACATTCATCCTGAGTAACATAGGCTATATTTTATCCCCATACTCCAACGGGAACGGCACCTACGCGGGTGAAACCGCGTGACGTTCGCTTGTGCAAATATATAAAGACAGTAACTACGTCTGAATTTGTGTAATTTTGTGTAATTTTTTAAATCACCACTGCTCTTAAAAAATATTTCGAGGAAACTGGCGTTCTGCCTTAGATCTAACAATTCAAAAACATGTAACATCTACTACCTAAATATACTGTTTTTTGTATGATGGGTTATTGCCCAGTCCTTTTCACATAGCGGAGTCCTGTGTCCTAGTAATGGAATTTTTTTAGGCTGGTTATGCTTATATTGTAAATGCAGATACCGATTTGTGTTGATCCTCCACCTCTTATAATTATCATCCTACTCTTCTTTTTTTTTTTTGAGGGGAAGAAATTTCTGAGAAAGTATATCTACAACCAGATGTCTGATTAAATGTATAAGGAGACTCATAAAGCCCGCGCTTTTTTCCAGCATTGTCACACAAAAGACAGTAATTTTTTTTTTTTTTTTTTGTTTTCATTTGTTTATCTTTTAGCTTTGTAATATTTTACAAAGATTTTCTTTCATTCATCATTTCATCTGTAGTATTGTGCATGTGTTCTCCAATAAATAAATTAAAAGCGAAACAATCAACCATATTTTGAAATTGAAGTGTTTCGTCACCAGTTCAAATATGAAAGATATGTTTAACAATAAATTATGATTTGTTGCATTGTTAAGTTTTTATGATACTAACATCTTTGTATTTGTATGCTAACATAGTTTTTGAGTGATCAATTGATCATGCATACTTATCTATATTATAACCTTAATATCATAAAGAGCAAAGATTTGATTTTTTGTTTGTGTGTTTGTTATGATTTAACTCAAGAACTACTCAACCAATTTTTAAAATTCTTTCACCATTAGAAAGCTACATCTTTACCGAGTAACTAGGCTATAAATTATATTGATATCATGCAAATTAGCTAAGCTATCACAATTTTCGCAGACGAAGTCGCGGGTGAAGTGCTAGTTCTGAAATAAAGAGATTATTTATTTGTTTATTAATGGCTTTCCTTTTTTATTACAATTTAATATTTTGTCCATGTCCCTGAAACATATTCTATGGCTGTCTGATCTTCATCAGTGATAGAATATTTGAAATTACATGAGTAGTTTTGGAGATTACCTCCTACAGCCAAACTTACAAAATTTAGCTCTTTATATTATATATAGGCAGATACATAACAAATGCAGTTTAACTCAGTGTCAGTTTTTTTTTTGTTTAGATGAAGACAAAGAAAAACATGTGTATGATATTTTTTCATGAAACTAAAATTAATTACCAAAAATTTTTATTTAGAATGACAGCCAAAAACTTAGTTTAGCATTTACAGCCTATAATGTATAGCCCCACTGCTGGGACACAGGTTCTCTCTATGAAAAAGTGGGCATTAATTAACCATGCAGGCTCAGAGCTAGATGGTGGATATCACATGCCTATGAATTTTAAATGAAGACTTGGCTTCTGTATTTGATGGCTACATTGGTTATCATCACACACAAATAAACACAACAAATTAGCACACTTAAATATTGATATTTAGATTAAGAACTGTATTGCTTTTTGATACAATAAAACAAATCCTTTCTCATAATTAGGAACCATTACTTCAGGACTACTACACAACACTGATTGATTCCAAATTTAAACTCATGATTAAATATTCTTTTGATGAGGTATCACTCTTGGTATCTCCCCAGAAATACTTGGAATACCACAACAGCATGCTACCTAAATTTATTCTTAATTATTATTCAAAACGGGCAATTGTTTATTCATATCAGAAATTATTTTTACAGCGAAATACGCGTGAGTCATGCATATTTCCAAGATTTGGGGTCAGGAACCAAGAACAAAAAATACACTTACTTGGTATCAAATTCCTGAGTTTTGGTGGCGATGCTAATCTTCCATCAGGTGCTCATAACTCAATGGTACACTAAATATGCACACTCATTTCACAACAATAGGTTAACGTTCTATTACAATATTGATTCTACTATAACCAGGCATAAACATAGAACACCGCGAATACTTGATAATGTAAACATCTAACACTACTGGGTTAATCGAAAACAAATATCTTCTACTGTTGACCGTTGATTTCTGTAGAAATAATCCCATAGAAATGAAATTTTAATGTGAAAGCAAATGGGTCTAACCGTGGCGCAACAATTTTTAGTACACATATAATTTTGCAGTAAAGCCAATGAACAAAGGACACAGATAAACGTTTAGTGCGCCGTGGATTATGTTATTTCACTCTAATATAACAAAATTAATGACGAATCGCTAAGTTCGTTAGGCCCCAGCGAATTCCACACAATAATCTGTTTGATCCTGCCTGCCTGCCTGCTGTCATGTCATGTCATTATGTCAATCTAAGTCTCAACTTCAATCGACTAAAAAATTTAACGTCTGTGACTGTACATTATAAAATCGACTATATTTAGGGCGTTTTATACACTGGTGGAGCCAATTAGGCAAGATTGGACCATTTCAAATAAATATGTAGTTTACGGTAAGATCTCGTTGTCACCGATGATGCCGTGGAAGTAACGAAGTTTTTGGTGACACTTTTATGGAAAAGGAAGAAGACTGTTACGTGCTTTTTTATAGAGCTCTTGCACTACTTGCCATTAATACATAAAATTGTCTCTCAACTCACTATACTATGTTTATAAAAAAACACAATTTCTCCAACAGCTCACAAGTCAACCACCCGTGGCGGCCACGGCTACTCGAATCTTTAGCAAAAAATCAAACATTTTTCAATGGGTTGGTTGGCGTAGTTTCCAAAGTACAGTACAGGTCCTTTACATAATTTGGAAGTCAGGCGTTATTATTTAGTTTATTGCAGCCTTTTTAGGGTTCCGTACCCAAAGGGTAAAAACGGAACCCTATTACTAAGACTTCGCTGTCTGTCCGTCTGTCCGTCCGTCTGTCACCAGGCTGTATCTCATGAACCGTGACAGCTAGACAGTTAAAATTTTCACAGATGATGTATTTCTGTTGCCGCTTTAACAACAAATAATATAAATAGAATAAAATTAATATTTAAGGGGGGCTCCCATACAACAAACGTGATTTTTTTATAATAATTGGTACGGAACCCTTCGTGCGCGAGTCCGACTCGCACTTGGCCGGTTTTTTGTATATACCCTATAGTTTACCGAGTCCAATAAACAATTTATCTAAGTTCGAATTATTATTGGCGACGCAAAGATTCTAACTAGCGCCTCTAGTGTCAAAATTAAGAAGCTGTCTAAGAACGACACTTTGACAGTTTTCGATACAATTTACGTCACGGAAAATGTTATTTATTAAATTTAAATCAGATTCATGTGGTTTCTTGCTGGACGAGAAAATAATTATGTTGTCAATGGTCGTTGTAGGTAATTAAAGAGTCTGCACGATACACAAAACCAATGCGTTCTGGAGAAGAATTATTACGGAGTGGAGGCTTCTGAATAGATCAATTACTTTTATATTCATTTGTATCTTTCTTAGTCCATACTATGAATACTATAAATGATAAAGTATTTAACTCTGGCTGTCTATAACACTTTTACAGCTAGGTAATAGATAATGTCAAGTACTTAGGTAAGTACTAAAATTTTTGACCGTATTATTGTAAATGATGAGCAATTTTTTCTCTTTTTCAGAATCGAAGAGGCAGATCTAGGAGGATTTGAGTTGTACAGATATTGAGAAACAATGGGTACACTTAAAACTACAGCATTGAAGGAATACGAGACAATATCATTGTCAGAAATGTGTCATGTGAAAGGACAAAGGGACATATAGGACACAAGGTCAAAACAATGCCAGAAGTCACCGAAGAGATGGAAAGTCGTTGGAGAATGAAATGAATGCAAAGTAAATACTTGTCAAGCATCAGAGGATACGGCACTTAACTGGAAAACATCAATTTGATACTTTGACAAAAGTACAGTTGTAGACTAGAATGTCGCTTAAAATGCGTCAACCGAGAAACTACATTTTGAAATAAATGTTGATAATCGCGGATGCCTTCGGAACTTTTTAAAATAACGAAGAAATCAAGGTTTGTCACAATGCTATCCATTATTGCTGTTGTACTTTCTACGCTTAAAGAGTATTTGATTTGCAATTTAAATGCACTTCTCTTTTATAGTTTACGCCATTAACAAAAATCGAACTACCCTCATGAACATGTTTTGTTAATGATTCAACGAAATACTAATATAATTAAGTAATAGTTACTCAAATCATACGTACATACATTAGCTTATCTATTTCACGTATTTGCGTATGCTAAACAGTACACTTATTTGAAAATGTAAGCCATTAACCGCTAATGATTAACCGGTTTATGTATGAGGGTAATTAAGTTTTATTTTCTTTTGATTCTAAGAAATGATGCTAGTTACAGTGTATTATTAATTCAATAAATACGCTATTTTTAACCTGTTTTACAAACGATGTAGGTATATGAAGTGTGTTTTTTTCTTAATTATTTTTTGTATTAATATTTGGATTAATAAACAACGTTATAGTTGTAGGATAGGATTTTAAAAGGAACGAAAGTGTGTGGAATGGAATGTTGCGGTGTGAGTGAGAGGAATATAGTATGAAAGGGAAGAAAAAAGAACAAATGAAAAATGACAGAAGAATGGACGACGGGTAAAAGAGTGGAAGTTGATATAAGACGGAATATATTTAAGAAGCATTTTTTTAAGTTTTATTAGGTGTAAAGCGTATTTCAAAATAAACCCAATATTCAAGATATAAGAATTTTATTACCACGGTCCCGAATCTACATTTTGGGGGCTCGTCCGGGATCGCGGTCACGTGCAATACGACGAACGCGGCGCATACACCAGAAAAACGAATAAAACGACGAATAATAAGACGTAAGACGCATTAGACGAAAGAAGAACGACGGGGACGTTATATTCAAAACCTAAGTACGCTTGTGGCACAACTATGCAGACGCGATCAATGGCGGAAAACAAAGACGGTAACGACGCATTTTTCAACATGATTGACATGACCAAGTTCAGTGGCGAAGACCATACCTACTCTTCTGCGAAATGGGCTCAAGATCTGGACGATAACGCGGAGATATTTGGGTGGTCTCCTCAGCAACGACTCATCATAGCCCGTAGGTCCTTGACGGGGACAGCAGAGCTATGGCTGAAAACTGAAAAGGTTCACAAAACCTATGACGACTTAAAGGCGGCCGTGCTTAAAGAATTCCCTGATACCGCGAATAGCAAGGAAATGCATGAGCTCATGGCGGCGCGCAAGAAGCGTAAAGAGGAGTCATATTATCAGTATATGCTGATAATGAAAGAGATGGGAAAACGAGCGAAGTTCCCAGATTACGTCGCCATTCAATACATTATAGACGGCATTACAGACCTAGAAACCAATAAGGCGATTTTGTATGGTGCGGTCACCTATCCAGCGCTGAAAGAAAAGTTGGCGGTGTACGAGTCTATCAAAAAAAAAACTGCCAAACAGATCGCTGATCGACCTGTAAAACGAGTTGCTACGCCATCAGGTGGAGATTCTGCAGCATCAGGAGCCGGCCAGTTTTGCTACAATTGTGGAGAAAAAGATCATCGAGCGAACGCATGTCGTAACGGAGTGAAGTGTTTCCGTTGTAATGAGTTTGGCCATATTAGTCTCAAATGTACCAATCCGAGCGCAGGAAGCAGCGGAAGTAAAACGGTGTCGGTAAAGCAGCCACAAAGAGCAGTCGGATCGTCCAATCAGCAAGCACGTCCGTCGTTAAGCAGTTCGGGAGCACCGAAACAGTCGGCTATGTTCGGGGCGACATCGGCCAGTCAGAACGCATCGAGCGGCCATGAAGAAAATTTTAAGACAGATGTCATGCAGGTTGAAAACAAACCGAGTGACCGTTTACCAAATCCGAATAAGGCGATTAAATTGGTGAAATTGGGCGAAAAAACAGTGGATGCGTTGGTGGATACGGGTAGTGATGTGAATTTAATGTCTGAGGACTTGCATAATGAAATAAATGTACCTTGTGAAATAGATAACACGGTCTTGTCAGGACTGGGACTTTATAAAGTGAAGTCATCTAGAAAGATTTGTATTAATATTATTATTGATGGACAGCGCTTTTCAAAGGTAACATTTCATGTAGTGCCCAAAGGGTCAATGCCCTACAGATTAATATTAGGGCAAGAGTTCTTGAAAAATGTGGTGATCGTAGTTCGTGAGGGTGCTGTATTGTTGTTGACGCAAGATGATGAATGGTTGCAAAGGGTGAATTGTTGTGCGACTAATATTGACGTTACAGGCCACATCTCCGATACCAATATTAAGACACAAGTAATGCGGCTGGTTGAAGAGTACAAGCCCATTTATACCAAAGAAGCTCCAATTAAGATGAAGATAGTGCTAAAAGACGAAGTACCAATAGCTCAACGACCCCGGCGGATATCACTCGCCGAACAAAAGATAGTGGAAGAACAGGTAGACGAGTGGCTCCAAAAAGGAATAGTTCAGGTTAGTTTTTCAGAATATTCTAGCCCATTAGTGCTGGTTAAGAAGAAAGATGGGTCAACTCGGATTTGTGTTGATTACCGCCTAGTAAATAAGAAGATAGTTCGAGATGAGTTCCCGTTACCAATCATTGATGACCTAATTGATAAGTTGAAGGACTCAAAGGTATTTAGCGTTTTGGATCTTAAGAACGGATTTTTCCACCTCAAAATAAGTGAGGAATCGGTGCCTTATACTTCTTTTATAACTCATCACGGACAGTTTGAGTTTCTACGTGCACCGTTTGGTCTGTCCACCTCGCCTAAATATTTTATGAGATTTGTTACAATTATTTTCAGAGAGTTGATAATGAGGGGTATCATGGTAATATTCATCGATGACATAGTAATTTCAGCTGATTCAGAGAGTCAAGCTCTAGAGAGGCTAACCCAAGTGTTAGATGTAGCTGCACAGCATGGACTAGAGGTAAATTGGAAGAAGGTTAGACTTATTTCTCGTGAAATAGAATATTTGGGTCATTTGATCAAAGATGGTGAGGTTAGACCAAGCCCACAGAAAGTTGAAGCAGTTGCAAAGTATCCAGAACCTAAAAATATTAAGCAAGTCATGGGTTTCATTGGTTTAACATCTTATTTCAGAAAGTACATCAGAGATTATGCAAAGATTGCTAGACCATTGACGGATCTGCTGAAAAAGGACGTTCCATTTATATTTGAAGATGAGCAACAATGTGCTTTCAACACATTGAAGCAGAAACTGACCAGTGATCCTGTACTAAAGATATACAACTCCAATTTTCCAACAGAGCTACACACTGATGCATCCAGTCATGCTCTGGCTGCTATACTACTGCAATTACACCCCGATGATGAATTGCATCCTGTGCATTACATGAGTCATAAGACAACTGAAGCTGAAAGCAAATACTCAAGTTATGAGCTGGAAGCACTTGCAGTCGTAGAGGCTGTAAAGAAGTTTAGACATTACCTATATGGAATTCACTTCAAAATTGTGACGGATTGCAAAGCCTTCGAACAAACATTGAAGAAGAAAGATTTGACTCCAAAAGTAGCAAGATGGGTGTTCTTTTTAGATGAGTATGATTATGAGATCGAACACCGAGCAGGCTGTAGAATGCAACACGCCGATGCTCTCAGTAGAAACCCATTTGTGGCAGTGGCGGTGAGCCTACAAGAAGAGATAAGACGAGGTCAGGAGACAGACGAAGAGCTCAACGCTATCAGACTGCTGATATCGAAAGATGGCCACTATCATGATTTCTGGATGGATAATGGCATTCTGTTCAAAGGTGATGATAAGAAGTTAGTAATTCCAAGAATCATGGAGAAAGAAATAATAAGAAAAGTGCATCAAAATGGGCACTTTTCAATAAGAAAAATGAAAGAAGCCGTAGGAAAAGATTACTATATCAGAAACCTGGATAAAAGAATTGAAGAAGTAGTTCTAAGCTGCATACCCTGTTTATTAGCAACCAGAAAAGAAGGAAAGCAAGAAGGCTACCTGAACCCAATATATAAAGAAGGAATCCCGCTGCATACTTTACATCTGGATCACATAGGTCCGTTTACAGAAACAAGGAAACAGTATAACTATATCCTCACCATGATAGATGCATTTACGAAATTTACATGGCTTTTTCCTACCAAGTCCACATCAAGTGCAGAAGTGTTGAATAAATTACGAGTTCACCAGCAGACTTTTGGTAATCCAACCAGAATCATAACAGACAGAGGTACAGCCTTTACCAGTGGAGATTTTGAGGAGTATTGTAAAGATGAGGATGTACAGCATGTTAAGATCACCACTGGAGTGCCTCGAGGGAATGGACAGGTAGAGAGAGTTCATCGTATCTTAATTCCTATGTTAACCAAGCTATGTATAGAAGACAAATCACAGTGGTATAGACATGTAGGTCGGGTCCAGCGTGCTATAAACAGCACTTACCAAAGATCAATAAATACTTCACCATTTCAGTTACTTACTGGAACAAAAATGAGATGTAAAGAAGATATTGATGTGATTAATCTCCTACAACAAGAAATTATTAATTGTTTTGATGAAAATAGAGAGAATTTAAGGCTGCAAGCCATGCAGCAGATCCAAAAAGTACAAGATGAGAATAGGAAGACGTACAATGAAAAGAAAAAAACTAGTTCAACTTATGAACTGAATGATCTTGTGGCCATCAAGAGAACTCAGTTCGGCCCAGGCCTTAAGATAAAACCTAAGTTTTTGGGACCGTATAGGATTGCTAAAATTAAAAGAAATGATAGGTGTGATGTTGAGAAGTTGCATGATACCACAGAGGGGCCAAAGAAGACGTCTAGCTCAGCGGACAACATCAAGAGATGGCCAGGTAAGGATGAGTGATTGCGGATCTTAACAGCCTTATTCATAAAAAAATCCTTAATTGAGGTTTGATGGGTCTGCTAGCAGTCAGCTAGCAGACTGTTGATGGGTCGGACTGACCACAGAGCATCTATATAGAGACTTCAAAAGACAAAAAAGTTCCGTAACATAATATAAAAGTTCTTGTAGTTCGTTGTAACTTTGATCGATGTTTTAATAATAGTGTTTTTTTTTCTTAATTAAATTAAAACCAGTTTTCGGTGGAAGTTTACATGGTAATATACATCATATATTTTTTTTAGTTTTATCATTCTAATATTTTAGAAGTTACATGGGGGGGGACACATTTTACCACTTTGGAGGTGTCTCTCGCGCAAACTATTCAGTTTAGAAAAAAAATATATCAGAAACTTCAATATCATTTTTGAAGACCTATCCATAGATACCTAGATACAAGGGTTCCGTTTTTGCCATTTGGCTACGGAACTCTAAAAAAGGCCTCATCGACAATTTAAAAAAAATTGACAGCAGTGACAGCAAATTAGCGGGAAAACGCATTTTTTTACAAATACACACGAGAAAAAAGAAAACTTTTATAAAAAGCGAGCTGTTTGTTTTCCCGCCATTTCCGATAAGTGCAAAAAGCTGTAACTATGTTAATCATCCTAATTTTATTTTTTTCATATTTATTGTTAGTACACGTATCATCTTAAAAACTTAATTAAAAGGATTTTTGAAAAAAAAATCCAGGAAAATTTCTTTTCAGGAATTTGTCCTGAAAATAATTTTTCCTGGATTTTTTTTAATCTGTGTAACCCTCCCTTCACTAAAATTATCTTCGGTATGGTTTTTTGCTCTTGTCAAAGTCAGCTGTTCAAATTTCCGGCGGCCATTTTGTGACTTAGCAGGGAGATAAAGGAGGGTCAACGGTCCTCTAACGTTAGCAGAGCTTTGATGGACTGATAGCGTTAACAGACGTTTATGAATCATGTTTTTTAGCATCGGGCCATCAAGGAGCCTTCAAGGAGGCTCTAACTTTTTATGAATAAGGCTGTCTAACTTTAGCAGAGCCTTGATGGACTGATTAGCGTTAACAGACGTTTATGAATCATGTTTTTTAGCATCGGGACTTCAAGGAGCCTTCAAGGAGGCTCTAACTTTTTATGAATAAGGCTGAGTGTGTATGTATGTGATAGCTGTATCGATAATTATTATTGCTTAGTACCCTCACGATGCTATGTCTGTTTTGTCAGAACATGATTATTTTGTTTTGTGATTTAAAAATAAGAACATGTTGTGTTAGTGTTAGTTTTTTTTAGGGTTCAGTAAAGTGTTGTGAGTGGTATATGAAAGAATTATGTCAGGTGTCTATACGATGCATATCTGAGGGCAGATATGAATGCAGGACGGCCGAATGTAGGATAGGATTTTAAAAGGAACGAAAGTGTGTGGAATGGAATGTTGCGGTGTGAGTGAGAGGAATATAGTATGAAAGGGAAGAAAAAAGAACAAATGAAAAATGACAGAAGAATGGACGACGGGTAAAAGAGTGGAAGTTGATATAAGACGGAATATATCTATGAAGCATTTTTTTAAGTTTTATTAGGTGTAAAGCGTATTTCAAAATAAACCCAATATTCAAGATATAAGAATTTTATTACCACGGTCCCGAATCTACATAGTCAAACTGGTCAACCAAAATTGACACATTAATAAAAAAAAAAAAAAATGTTTTTTTTTTCAATTAAAACTGTTGTAGTTAATTGTTACCATCATATTCATGCGTGTTAAGCCAAATTGGTCCAAAGAACATACCACATAAACAAAAAATAAATAAATAAAGTATCTACATTTACAAAAAAAAAAAAGCGCACCTGAAACCGTGATACTGAGCATGTCAAAAAATCCAAAATAATTCAAGGATTAATCCCCTAAAAAGGAATTAGGGCCAATTGTGCGATAGCAGAGTTATCTTATTTTTTATTGTTGTCTCCGTACAATTTTACCCATTTCATGAAAAATATATTTTTAGGCATGTAATTAGTCTCCTTTAGCATTCCATGTGAAAAAAATGACACTTTCAACAAAAATGATTTGAATGTCTATGAAACGCTGATTTCAGCCCACTGTGCGGCGGCAGCCGCCGACGCGCGACCACAGAACATATATACTCTAAGGAGCGCGCGACGCCACAATTAATGCAAGCGTCGATTGCAGCCGTCGACATTTGCCGACGGCTGCAGTTTATCTGCAGTAGGCAACGTACCGCTCGTCTTTATGAACCCTTAGTAGTTACGACATTGAGGAACGCAACAATATTTCGTAGGTATTTCTGCATTTATTATTAACAGGTTTCTGTATGTAATCGTGATCCATCTGATTTTGTCTAAACTTACCCTCACCGTAATCTCAACCATAGACAGTATATACTAAGTCTATGATCTCAACTTCATAACAAAGTGTCGTTCTTAAACAACTTTTAAATTTCGCGGCTAGAGGCGCGCGGATAATCTTTGCATCGCCAATACTTGTTCGCTTCTGCGTTAGTAAAACGGTGTATAATAGGCCGGTGATATCGACAAACAAAAACCTACGTTATGATTGTGAACTAAACAAACGTGTCCCTGGTAAAAAAATAGGGTCAATGGTTTTTTGAGAAATACCTACAAAAAAAAGGTGCCACAAAATTTCTCATAAAATGGCTGCCAATGATAGGGATGTACCAATTATGGAATCTAGTGTTACTATAACTAGTATCGATACTAATACTACATAATAGTTTTACGAGTCTTACTAGATATCACGTTGGAATCATATTTATAAATTTACTAAGCACTTCACCCGCGAAAATTGTGATAGCTCGGCTAATTTGCATGGCATCTATCTATGTTACTCGGTAAAAATGTAGCTTTATAATGGTACTTACTTAAAAGAATTTTTAACAGTAGTTCTTGAGTTAAATCGTAACAAACACAAACAAAAAAGCAAATCTTTCCTCTATATTTTTATAGCATAGATTCTTATAGTCTGTTGTTACAAAAAAATTGGTTGCCTGTAAAGTCGGTATACGGGCGAAAGTTTTACGTGACAACGACTTTGAGTGGTAAAATAAACTTTTTATGTCCGTCTCTCTCGCTCTTAGGCGGGCTAACCATGCCCGAGTAGAAGGGACGCGTGCCTCTCACTCGCTCTCATTGTGAGCGCATAACGTGAGCGGAGCGTAACGCAGTTTCTTGAAGTGTCACCCGGCAAACCAATTTATAAGACGTTGTCACGTCAAAATGAGTAAGTTTAATGCTCCTCTGATATCTGACCGCTAATTAATTTAGTGTTTTTTCTGCACAGAATTTATAAACAATTTTAGTCGCATCACTTTTGCGCTTTCGCTTATTTTATATCTGGTCTGTAGCTTCTAGTAGGTATGCGGACTAGGTTTGCCAGATATAGTAATTTCATTTCCTGGCCAATTCGAAGGATATTATTTTGGTGGGTACGAAAATAGTTATTGGTCTTTGTAAATTGCATTTCTTGTAATATTTTACAAATATACCAATACACCTAGGTATGTCAAAAATCAACTTACCAGCTTTAATTGCTCATACTATGCAGATTATTTTTAAATATGAAAACACAAACATTAATTGAGTATCGCACCTCGTTTTTAGTTATTCATTAAATAAAACTTCGGTAAAAATCAACATGTGTTTTATTTATTCAATAAACATTTGGTATGAAAACATGATGCTTATCAAAATAAAACTTAAACTACCTATTCATTTTTAAACAATGTTAGTTTGTTCAAAAACTGCTTTCCGAGCCACGCAGGAAACTCGGTATGTAATGGGTGGTCACCCATCCACAGTCCAACCTAGGCAAACACGCACACTTTGCAAGAAGGCCAGCGAATCGTAAAACGGTCGACTTCTAATAGATGGATACATACCTCTTTGTGCATTGTTTCCACAATTAGATGGGGTAGCTCATAGACTTAGTAAATATAGACCAACAAAGCGTGCGAGGGAGAAGAACATCCCTTATGGAAATATAGCAAGATGAAAAAGGATCGCGAATCTAATATCACTGTGACCGGTTTTGAATGACAGGTCTGCACAAGTCGGCACGCGGGGAATCAACTCTTTAGTATTTTGGATTTTTAGCGTACATCGTGGTTTATTTTCGGTGAATACAGTTGTATTAAACAATGGTTACTTGTTCTGTGCGTGAATGTGGTGTTTAATCATAGAAATAAACCTGAAAATTGCACATTTCATAAGTAAATACTCAGGACGTAGTCACTCATAAACGCGTTTATTTTTGGTTAAAATTTGCCTTTTTACCTGTATAAAATATAAAATAATACCAATGTTTTTGTTTACTTTCATATTTTGTATAGCTAAAAGTCCATTTGTTGATAATTTACATGATTTTGGTGAATAGATTTTTCATCAATCTATTTCACATGTACGCTAGGGATTGACTTAAATTTATCGATACTATCGATATTTTATCTTGAATGTTAACTATGAAAATAAATGCTAGCTTACGTTTACCGTCTGTTAACTGAACCATTTTATGAGGAAAAAGTTAATTAACTTTTAACAAAAACATAAACTAATTGTTTTATATAATTTGTAAGTACAACAGATTCCCTCCAGATACTATAGTTCGAGGAAAATGGTTGAGATTCATTGGGCTCGTTGGTTGGAATCCAAAGACGTGATACAACTTTGTTTACAGATTGAAAATTTTATTGGTGAAAATAATAAAATCAGTCAAGGTATTGGGAAATCTACAATTTGCCAAGCTGTACTTCTTAAAATACAGTAGAAGATAATTTCGGCTTATTTTCGAGTTTGGAGAGCCAAAATTTGGACCAAGATATTTTAAGTGGTCGTAGATATTTAATCATGGAACACATTATAGAAATTCACTTTGTCATTCGACTTAAACATGAATGTAAACTTAATCATTTAGGAAAGGAAACTGTAAGGAACCAGTTAAATAAGATTTTTCTGCTTAAAGGTCAGTATTGAGCGATTTTTAATAAAATGTTGGCTGTTTTATTTTTTTAATCTATTTACACTTTTTTAACATAATGTAAAAATTATAATCTGGACAAAGGCAGTCTATGGAACATCTTGCTCCAAGGGTCGAACTTCAACCACTTATCGATAGTCCTCCAAAGTAAAAGGTTCATCGCTAACTAACGCACACACTGACAAATCAAAATTGGTCACGCTTTATCGAGCTGTCAGTTCGTCTATACGGCAGTATATACTAAGTCTATGGGGTAGCTGCAATGGAGGCATTACAGTAGATGTACAAGAAACATCCGATTTTTTAACGTTGCTCGTCTCACAGAAAACATATGGCTCTTGATGTTGTTTTTGGATGGATGCCTGAAAAAAAATAGGAATTTCGTTATGCAATTTTTTTTTGTATTGTGTAACGGGCTGGTGTCCGTAACTCCACGTCAAATTCGTCAGTCAAAACGCGTACCTAATTTGCGTGCGAACAATAATAATCATATTTATTCGAACCGATTAGCACACGTGTGTACTATACCGATATCGTACCAGCACAGCGAAGGAACTAGTATCGGAAAATATTACAGCAACGGTACTACACTATTCCACCATGACATATTATTGTAAACAAACGAATGAAATTAAAAAAAGGTCTGTTGGACGAAAATAAGCCCAAATATGAATACTACAGCCATAAATTCACGATCCCTTAGCATTTTTTTCCTCAAAAGTGTATTACTATGTGTAATAATTCATGAAAACCGGCTACTAACCTGTGCAAAGACAATTGAGGTTGATTTTCCTTCTTTCTTGCACCACACTTCATAACACAACACGCAGGCATGTTGAATAGCTGTTTTCCAACATATACGTGCAATTTTAAAGATAAACTCTTCGTAATTTTCTCACAAATCTCAATAAATGCAAAAGTAAACACTCATTTGACAGCAGAACTAAAAACTCGTCGCATAATATGGCGGATACGGCACCTACCTACAACTGTTACTACGTCACAACAAAATGTTGTCATTATGAGCAACAGCTGAATTATTGTTGTCTCTTTTATCAAATACGATTACCACATTAGATAGAATGAAGCAAAACGATATTTCACATTCTGTTTCGTATTTCACTCACATTTGTCTATGCAAATGTAGGTATAGAATATCGGGGCCCCTCCATATTTCTTTCTATCTCTATGTTTTTTGACAGCAGCTGTTTTCTTTCAATCAAGCTGTCATTTTGTCAAATATTTAAATTGTCAATGTCACCAATGAAAAACGAAAATATTAACAATTTGTGATGTTTTCTAGACGAATTTTCCACTACTGTGACTATAAATAAATTTGAAATTAACAAGTAAACGATGAAGCAATGGCAATTTCCTTAGAATAGAAAATCATAAATATAATTTTAAACTTAACCTTGTAAAATGGCCTTCCAACGGATTATTGGCAAAACTTGCGGTTTTTTGGGATATGCTTTACAAACAGCCTGTGTTACGCATTGCGCATTCGAATATGTTGGAGACTTCGTCATGGTATGTTCAGTATTTTGAATGATTGTCTAGTAAACTGGCTAGATACTTGCGTAGTATTACAGTTCAACCCTTTGTTGCAGTGCTCTGGCCCGTCAATGGAACCCACACTGCAAACCAACAACATACTGTTCACTGAACACGTATCTCCTCGTGTACAACGCTTGCGGCGTGGAGACATCGTGATATCTAGGAGCCCTTCCAACCCAAAACAGAATATTTGTAAAAGGATAGTAGGCCTTCCCGGTGATCGTGTCCGAGGTAACTTCCCCTTAAGCAAACAAGTAGTTCCTAGAGGCCATGTATGGTTAGAAGGTGATAATTCTGGTAATTCTGCAGATTCTAGGGTATATGGACCAGTACCTGAAGGCCTCATTAGAAGTAGAGTTATTTGTCGTGTTTGGCCTTTAGATAAGATTACCTTTTTGTCAAATTATTAAGCCTTGGATACTAGTAATGGCTAGGTTGATATTTTTGATTTACGCTAACTTGTGGCCAAGTGATGTAGATAGAAGTCTATAGTTGCTGCCAGATAATGTAGGTATAGCGTGTGTTGCTTTTTCTCTTCATAGGAATCTGAATGATTTATTTATGTATTGTATTTCATTTTTTTTTTATGTTGACCATGATAAATATGCTAAGTTTTCATTCAGAATATTATCTGTAAATAAATGTAGGGATCAGTGACTGCTATTGCCACCTTATTTTCCCCTACTATAAATTCTCACAGAATGTGCTGTGTAGTAGTATTTTTTGTGTTTGTTTGGTTTGATGTTGATCAAATATAGAGGTAAAATATAAAAAAAAAATGTTAATGTTGTAAAATAAATAATTTTATTTAGTCATGAGTGCTTATTATCCTAAGGGTTGACTTCCACTGTCTTCACTGATTCAGGCTCCATTGTAATTTCAATGTATCTACTGGCGCTTATATTAATTCGCACATTCATTGGTCTTTTTCGTCTGAAAAAAAGAGTTTAAAAAATTACTATTATAATCACTTGGATGGTTCACTGATGACTCTCAACATTTTAAAATTAATAATTGATCTTCATAATAACGACTTGTAGGCATCTCTACAATACAAGTTCACTTATTGTTTGTCATTCTATGATGAGACTAAGTAGTACTTCATGATTCCATGGATGTCACTGAAAAATGTTTAAAAAGGTCAAAGTACCTGTTCTGGAGAACCATAACGAGATTTCCATTTGTTTTTCTCACTACAACATTTTCTATGCTTGCAAGACTTCTTTGATCAACTCGTACTCTCCGAGACCCTCTCGGGATGAATTTAGAGAAGTGGCCCAATGCATAGAATATTGGTTGTTTGATAAATTCGTCTTTGTCCCCGTATACTAGAATAGGCGCGTCTACGAAGTTATCGACCCAGTTGGGGCCTCCATGGTCGTTCAAAGCAAGGTTCCAGTCAATCCAACCAACAACGAAATGGTTCAGGTCCTGTCAATAAATACATAAGTAAATATACTTTTGAAATCAGGTATGTAGGTAATTAGACTTTGAAACTAACTATCTTATTTTTGTACATACTTCCAAGATACTCTTGATGTATCTGCCTGCTCGTCTCCAAGATCCAAGAACAACTTTATCCGAGTTCCAGGGCATTGATCCTGAAAGTTATATTTTTTGTTAAAGAGTATTTAAACGATTACCATGTATTCAGTACATCATTCCGAAAAAAAATGGGGTTGGGCGTTTTTTTTTCGGTTGGGTAGTCATCCATTGACTCCTCCCGCTCTGGGCGGAGCGGAAGGGAATGTCAGACTTTTATTGACTAAAACCCATCCATGTTCCTTCTTAGCCCTTTGTGTTCCGGGGCCACGGTATCTCTTTCGAACAGTCCGCAGCTTCTGAAACCCCCCCCCCTGATGAAAATTTTCTATGTGAGGCTTCGTTTTTAGTCAGTGAGACCGACTCAGTGATTGATTGGTATTTAATTATTTTTCAAAGAAAGTTTCATCTCTTTTCGGAATACTACCTTCACAAGCTTCTGTTGCAAGCAGTATTTTGCCGGGATACCTTCTCTGTAAAGTGCTTAATATTTGTGGCGGGAAGAAGTTCCCATACCAATGTACAGCTATTCCATCCATGTAATCAATCGATTCCGGAGCAGCTAGTTCCATCTGTAAATAAATTAAAGGTATACTTTAAATAATTGAGAATATGTTTTATAATAATAAAACATATTCTCAATTATTTAAAATAAATGTCAGCGTTTCGACGCCTTTGCGCTCCTATTTCGTCTCTAAGTACTGCTAATGGCATTCATTGGCGTATAATTGTTTTGATGAACTTGTGAGTACTTACTCCTGCTAAATAAACAGGTAGGAGATACCGCTGGTCGTCTACTGCAATAATCAAAGTTTCGTTGAAACGGGAGTTCTTTATTGTAGGACCGAGGTTGTCGGCTAGCCAGCGACCCTGTAATCATAAAATAAAATACACTTTAGTTAATACTGCTTGATTCACCGTTGCTGGGCATACTGCCTATATTCAATCTCCGGTCATCAGATGCTGCCTAGTCTTTTCCCAACTAAGTATGTAGTTTCCGTAGTTTTATTCTTCCTACCCCGAGCCTATTAATAGGGCAGGCTATTGGCGCTGTATGACGTATGTCTTTTTCTACAATTCTCTTCTATCAGGCATCACCTTTCATTTAATTTCATTATTAGTAATGAAAAAATATTAAATCAAATATTTTTGTGAAAGATAAAATGATTTTTTTTTATTTGATTAGTCATATTTTATCTTTCACAAAATATTTTACTTTGGACTGCCTCCTCATGGTAAAGTTTTGGATCTTCTTTCTAATCAAACAGGTCAATCATCTGCCTAATTTTTCCAACTATGTTTGGGTTGGCTTCCAGTCTAACCGGATACAGCTGAATAGCAGTATTTTACAAGGAGCGACTGCCTATCTGATCTCCACAAACGAAGAGTTCCTAGCGATGTGGTGTTTAGAGTTTGTACTCACCAACTGTTGAGGAAACCATCCTAGCGAGTTGAACTGCACGAATGGCACAATGCCGTTGATCGGTTCGTTTGTTGTAGTTATGGCCCAAATCTTCACGTTCGATTTATCGTATTCCTCAATGAAACTGAAACGAGACAAATTGTACACATTTAGATGAAGTTGTAAGGAAAATAGGTAAAGGATCATATAGCAAAAACTTCTCACGTGAGAAAAATCTAGCTCATTTTGATTTTGCAAGGGTAAAAGGCACCGATCTATGGGATCTATGGATCTTGGGTAAGAAAATGCGTGCCATCTAGAGCATAGCATCTCAATCAGCATCTCAAAAATCCGGTCTAGACCGGATTTTTAATGCCAATACCGGACTTCGCCCGAATTTTGTGTCAGACCGGATTTTTCGAGTCATGCCGGACGAAAGACAGAAACAGACTATCAGTGGAGTCCATTAGAGCTATCGTACTTACGAAGTACCTATAACTGGAAAGATTATACCTAGTTGTGAGCAATTCTTCAATCAAATTCAATCAAACCAAATTTTAAAAGCTATTTCTAGTAATAAAAATATAATTAACACGTTTACGTTTTTTTACGTTAAACTTTTGATTACTGAACATGATTTATTGTTTTTTATTTCTAACTGTGAATAAAAATTTCAGTTTTTTGTTTGATCGTAGGTAAACTTTGGGCTAGACCGAACTTTTTTGTAGAAAATCAGTATTTTCATGCTCCAAAACCGGATTTCCGATTTTAGGCCCTGGTAACCCTATCCCCAAAACATTTAAATAACATTAACTCTCGTTTGGCGTGAGTCGTCAGTGCGCTCGACCGATCGGTATCTTTTCTTTCATTATTTCTATACAAAGTCAACGGGGCGGGGCTAGAGAGCGTTTTTAGGTTGCGAGTGCAAGCAAAAATTTGCTTAGTGGTGATCAGGCGGGAGTGTCCTCGATAGTACCTCTATTTAAGAAAGTATTAGGTGGTATTTGCTATGGTATACAACTTACCGAAGATGGTAATCGGCAAACGCCTGGTAGTACTCAGGTCTTAGTTGTGCGAAGCCAGTAATCCTTTCATTTGTTTTCATCCACACTGGCGGGGACCAGACACTGGCTGTGATTTTAATCTCGTCAGTCGCAACTCTTTGAGCTCTCTTGATCATTGGGAGCTAAAACGTAAACAGCATAGTATAATAGTTTTTTGAATTGGTAAGGACGTGTGGTTGGTAAGTGGTGGCAGGTCATAGAAACAATGTGTCTACCGGTTCCTTCCCTTTATCATCATCCTCTCCGTACGAACCTCAATAAAATTATAAGGGAAGGATGATGGCTTCGGTGGTGGTATTATTGTCATCATCACCCACTTCGATTTTTGTCAAGGGGAATGACAAGTAAGTAACTCATTAAGGCCCTGTCGAACCCTAAAATTAGCATCTCAAACTTCGTTTGAAATACTGTTAGAATAAAGTTCTAATCAGCTTGCACTACAGTGGTTGTTACGTCAGTCACTGCGGGCCGAATAGTGCGAAATGAGTGGTTTTTTGCGATTTACAAAAAACTTATTGATTGGACTAAAAAATAAAACACATAAGACCTGCTTTATAGTTAGTTCAGTTAGTATGTAAAGTTTCATGATCTAAGTTTAAGTATTTTATGATTGTCAGCGGTTTATTGTTCAGTTTAGAGGTAGCATTGGGATTTTTTTCTATCGAGAAAATTTTATGGAATCGTGTTTTCGCAAAATATAGGACTTAACATTAATCCTCAACTTTACCATACATTTATTTCAAAATTAATGCAGCAGTATTTTAGGCGTAACGGGGGATCATGCTAAGCCATTTGAAGTAGTATAGGCCCTTAAGAAGCGTACCGGGGCTTTCCTGGCTGCTCCGTCCAGTCCCTTTACTTACCTTCAAGAAGAAGTCATGTTCCGACAATGAGAAGTTTGATAGAGTGGTATCGTGCCAAGGAGTCTCGGCATACGTGTAGGGGTATTCAGAGAAGTCGCAGCCAGCGATCGGCACTCGAATCAAGTTGTACTCCAGTCCTTTAGAGCTGAAGTACGAGCTGAAATTAGGAGAAGAATATATTGTTGAGTTTTTAAGGGCATGAGAAACTTGTCTGATTGTCTGTGTAAGCATATGCCTTTTTTTTTTTTTTTTTTTTTCGGATGGGAAATCATCAAATAACCCCTCCCGCTCTGGGCGGAGCAGGAGGGAGTGTCAGACTTTTACTGACTAAAACCCATCCATGTTCCTTCTTTGCCCTTTGTGTTCCGGGGCCACGGTATCTCTTTCGAATAGTCCCGCAACCCCGGCAGGCGTCGGTCCTTGCGGACCCCTTCCTTTTTGCTGACTCTCTTTGAGGCGCGCGTGGAACACGAACGCGCCGTCGACACGGCCTGTCGTCATGAGACGGACGGACGGCGAGCTAGCCCATAGCTCACCGTCCACAGGCCCGCGCCTATGGTGGCCGGGGGCCACGTGGTGGTGGCCCCCGACGCCCGAGGCGTCTCCCGCGGCGGCGTGTAAGCATATGCCTGGCAGGCAGACCAAATGGTCTAGGAAAATAATTCGAGAAATTATAGTACAGTTCTTTTAATTCCTCATTTAACTCAGGTTTTTCATTAAATCATTACTGTGAAAATCACAGTGAGCTTTGTTTTCGATACGATAAAGTTGCTATTCGGTTGCTGCTGTCAGAAAAAAAATAACTTTGGAGCCCCAGCATACCTACCAAAGGTTAACTATGAAAAGACTGTAGCATTGCAATCCTTCTTGCTGTGACAAAACATAACAAATTACGTTCACGGTTCAGGAATTTGTTTATCTACTAATATAATAACTAATTAGCGGATATTTAAAAGGCTTAGCTATCAACATGAAGATTAGTTTTTAGATTAAGAGCAAAACAAAACAAATAGGGTCGTTTCGCCGGTATCGCGACCACCTTCAGTAGGCGACCATTTGATGGACTAAGTTTCTTTAAATCAAGATAATAGTATTTGTAGAGGTAACCTAGATAAAAAATAAATCTAACGTGCTTTATAAATAATTATGAAATAAGAATTAACACAGTTTAAAACAAATGGGTTAACCCAGAGCCGAAAAAAAATTGCTCAGTGCGCGTCTTGATTCCGCGAGATGATATGATACCGCGAGTTGGAAAAAAAATAACACGGCGCGCGGCGCTCAAAGCTAAGTTTTATTACTTATTTCATATTTTACACACAAGTTAGATGTTAAATTGTACAATCGATAAATTTTGCTTATTATTTAGTTGTATTTTGCTACTTTTTAACTTATTATTAATATAAAATCCCGTGGTCGGTAACCGAAATGCTTATATATCAAAAACGTTAGATAGCGACCACATGGTCGCAAACCGACGATAACCACATTATTTTGTTTTGATTAATATGATCGTAATGCTTCATACAGGACTGTTACAATTTTTAAGGTAGCATTGTAAAAGGTTTTCTTTGTAGTACTCTGGTAAGCGACCACCAGTTTCTTTGAAAGAACTTTGTATAATTTACGTACAAAATTGGGTGGTCGTAAACCAAAATAATCGAAATAAAGACATTGGTTTCCGGCCACCATAATTTTGTATGAGAAAAATAACGGCCGCTAACAGAAATAAGTATGAAAGTTCATTGAGTATGCGACCACGTCTGATTTTTTTAATTTGTTGGTTTAATGAAATGTCCGGTTAATAATTATTTTAGCAAGCGGTTGTACCTAATCTGTCGAAAACTAAATATTATTATTTTTCAGTTTAAAACAAAATGAGTCATAAAAACAACAATAAATATTATTATAATTTTTTTTGATGGAGCTCCCAAATAATTAAAAGTCAACAAAAAAAATATAAAGAGACTGTCCAGTACCTACACTGAAGAAGCCCTGAAAAAAGCTTTCGATGATATAAAATAATATTATACCAGATGACTAGAAAATATTGATGTTGATTATTTTTAAATGTACATATAATTTAGGATATTGTTTGACTAATGAATGTTAATTCTATTACAACTAAGTAAGTATGAAGTTCCTACGAAATATAAGATTATTTTTAATTAAAAAAAAAAAACATTACACCAAAATAATGATTCCCATATTTGTTTTTATTAACGAGGTAAAAATTAAAATATTTTTAAAGCGATTTTAATAACATATTTTTCATATTAAAATAGCGGTCGCAAACCAGCACACTGGTGGTCATAAACTGATAAAAATGGTCGTAAACCGACGTTTTCGATATATTTTCACTTTTTCAGCATTTTATAAATATTTTTGTATGAATGTATTTTATTTTATGTATTGTATCCAAACTAGATTATATTTGGGACAAATTCACATTAACAAATACTATTTTGCGTGTAGACAACATTTTTTTTTCCTTATCTGAAGTGGGGAACTCAGCTAACTGGTCGCTAACCGGCGCAATGACCCTATTTGTACGATTGTCCTTACCTGGGCTGATCTGGGAATCGCACCCAGGACCTCATACGTGTCTAACAGATATTGTACTGAAATGTCTGACAAGTCCCGATGAGTCCGCTGTCCGCAGCCGATCCGCAACTTGTCCGTTTACTGAGCCTTATAACTTTTAAGGAAGTCAATGATCATCAACCCGCACTGGGCCCGCGTGGTGGTTTGTAGCCCATTCTCTCTCATAGAGAAGAGGCCTGTGTCCCAGCAGTGGGAACATTATAGGCTGAATATGATTATGCTTAATGATCATCTTACGTTATCAACTTCTCTTGTGCAGCATCGGATAAGCTACGCCAGTTTATAGCGGCAGCATCGGTGACGGATCCACCGAAGCCTTCGATAACTTGGTAGCGAGTGCTGGGGTAGACACGCAGGACCACGTTGCTCAGTAGTCCTATGACTGTAATGTGAAAATTTACTTGTTCAACAACTTTCCTCATTTTTACGAACACCTATTTAGGTACCTACTATGGGGACTCATCTCATGGCAGGTTCTGGCGCCACCAAAGAAAATCGCGGTAGTGATCTAAGGGCTATCTATCCCTCAAATGGCTTAGCATGATCCTCCGTTACGCTTAAAATGCTGCAGCATTAATTTTGAAATAAATATGTGGTAAAGTTGAGGATTAATGCTAAGTCCTACGTGTGACGAAAACACGATTCCATGCTTTTCTCTATAGAAAAAAAATCCAAAGTTTCTTTGCATACTAACTGAACTAACGATAAAGCAGGTCCTAAGTGTTTTATTTTTTTAGTCCAATCAATAGATTTTTTGTAAATCGCAAAAAACCACTCATTTCGCACTATTCGGCCGCTGACTGACGTAACAACCGCTTTAAGCTGATTAGAACTTTATTCTAACAGTATTTCAAACGAAGTTTGAACCTCTACTTATTTAGAGTTGCTAATTTTAGGGTTAGAAGGGCTTCATTAATTCCCATTGTGCGGACGTTGTCTACAGTACAGTTGTTACAGTTTTTAGTGAGATAGATATCTTATCCCCAAAGACCAGTCGCTTTGAAGGTTTCCTCCCGTGTAGGTATAGTGCTAGTGAAAAGCGTAAAGCTATTATAGGTATTCGTTCAAAAAAAGTTTTCATTCATTTATTATGCTTGAATTTACATATTATCAAAAATCCCTACTTTTATCATTTAATCCGTTAGAGACGCGTGTTTTCTTATCCAAGTAGGTACCGTATCTAGGTACCTACTTAAGTTCATGTGAACTTTATCAATGCTATTTTTATAAAATACTAGCGGACGTCATGCGGTTTCACCCGCGTAGTTCCCGTTCCCGTGGGAGTACGGGGATAAAATATAGCCTATGTTACTCAGCGTGAATGTAGCTTTCTAATGGTGAAAGAATTTTTGAAATCGGCGCAGTAGTTTTTGAGTTTATTCCTTACAAACATACACACACAGTCACACACACACACAAAAATACAAATCTTTCTTCGTTATAATATTAGTGTAGATGTAGAAGTGTAGATTTCAGTCGTTTAACAGGTGTCTTCTGATTTTGTATCATGCATGACTGTTAGGAATCAATGACTGCCTCCCTCGTTGGTCTAGACGCAAACGCTAATGCTGAGCAATAGGTCCTGGGTTTATTGTCCAGGTAAGCCAATGTGTTATTGGGTTTTCCGATCAGAGTTGCTAGATTTCTCAGTAGCAACCCGGTGTCTGAATTTGTAAAATTAAATAAATACTGGTGAAATGTTGATTATAGTTCGGTTCAAACTTAATGGCGGCTCGGAAGTTATCTGCCAGTGACGGTCTGCGCATTATACAGACTATTATAGACATAACAATGCGTCATCTGCGCCCCGTTGATACCTAAAATTGTTGTCTGCGCAGCTTTACACTAGATGTTCCGAATCGCCATAAAGTTTAAAGCGTTATTCCTGCGCATACCGTCACTCGCTGCTCACTTCCGAGCCGCCATTAAGTTTGTACCGAACTATAACCTTAGACCTATAGTTACACTTTTACCTTATCCTACGGAATAATACAGGCAATAACTAGCGTAAAAAGTTCATGAGCAGGTAGTTAGATACGTACTTCCAGGTCTATCATCATCATCATCGTCATCATCTTCATCTTCAGTAGTCGGCGGTGGGTCCAAACCTCCGCCTTCGGGCAGGTCAGGGAGAGGTTCAGGTTCTGGCTCAGGTAGTAAGTCTCCTGGATCATCCTGAGGTTCCGTAGGTGGAACCGTTTTGATTTCGCCCATACTCTTTTCGAATCTTTTGCCGGCCTGTTAGAAAGTTTTTAGGAAATAAGTTTAATTTGTCTTGTCTAGAATGTCGATTTTGGGGTTGTCCGTCAGTCACAGAGGTTTTTTTTATCAAGGTTTATACAACGAAAGGATTGGAAAAAAAAGGCATCAACCATTTATCGACCTTTGATGAAGATTTGCAAGATTAGAAACACAACAAACACCTAGGCACTATACACTGAATAAATTAAAGGCCATGCATCATGACAACATAGATAATTTTATGAGTAGGTATAGGTACTTAACGAGCCTATACTTATCTTGTGTAGTACCTACGTTTGAGTCGTATATGCCTGCCGTAGTTCATCATTATCCTTTCCTAATCACAGTTTACTTCATCATCATCAGCCTATTAATGTTGCCACTGCTGGGACACAGGCCTCCTCTCTATGAAAGGGAATGGGCTGTAATCCACCACGCGGGCCCAATGCGGATTGGTAGATGTCACATGTCTTCGAATTTTTTGGTTCTAGGACATGCCGGTTCCCTCACGATGTTTTCCTTCACCGTTTTGAGAGCAGCGGTGATGAAATAAATTACACAAAGTAATGCGCTTGCCTGGGTTCGTACCCACGACTTACTGTTCGTAAGTCGGGGCCGCCACCACTGCCTGTGGACCGTGGGCTATGGGCTAGCTCGCCGTCCGTCCGTCTCATGACGACAGGCCGTGTCGACGGCGCGTTCGTGTTCCACGCGCTCCTCAAAGAGAGTAAGCAAAAGGGAAGGGGTCCGTAGGGACCGATGCCTGCCGGGGTTGCGGGACTGTTCGAAAGAGATACCGTGGCCCCGGAACACAAAGGGCGATGAAGGAACATGGATGGGTTTTAGTCAGTAAAAGTCTGACACTCCCTCCTGCTCCGCCCAGAGCGGGAGGAGTTATTTGATGATTTCCCACCCGAAAAAAAAAAAAAAAAAGGGGCCGCCACCACTGGGCCACCGCTGCTCTAGTTTACTTACTAGTTGTCTTCTATTCTTCCCAATAGCCGCCATCTCAGTTAGCCACTCTCATACTAGCCATACCTTCACACAAGTCCTTGGCCTGCCGTAGATCTTCGCCCACAATTCGAATTCAACAGCTGGTCTCGTAGGTAGATTCTCCAATCGCTCGATATTTAACTCGATCCTCGCCTGCTATTATCCAGCTGCAGCCATCCGCTCTTACCTAGCCTTGAAAGATGCTTACCTTGCTTTTCCAAGTCCTTGATTCCCACCCTTCCTTCCACTTGACACCACCAAAACGACACCACCGGTGGTGTCGTATGGAATCTCTAGTCCATATGACCCCACCGACTACATATTTAACAAAATATAACATAAGTAGATAAATCTTACATGGTTGGAAGTGTAGACGACGAACGTTCCTCGTACTGGGTTCTCTCGGGTGATAGTATCGCAGTAGGTGGCGTTGCATACGCAGACCACTGATCTACCTTCAATGCCTATAGAACGAGCTGCACACGGCAAGTCTTCTGCAATTAAATAATGTTAATTGTTCAGTTGACATCTCCACCATTTTCTGGAGTTTGGTGCATGCCGCATGTTACCTATGTGCTATGCAACGTAACCTTAGTGTCTGACTGTTGCTATCGATTTTAATTGAGAGGTATGTACTTTAAAACGTCCTGGAACCATTTCATGTCATGCTTAGAAAAGGTAGTCTTAGGTATTTACTTTCGATGACAGGGGTGGTACTAAGCTAGGGAACAAATATTAATAAGCAGATAGTCACTAGTAGACTAGTATACGTACCTATGTATGTACTTATTTATACTTAGTTTCTGCAATCAGTTCTCACTAGTATTCAGACAGAAGTGATCACAATTCAATTTGAGCTTCCGCTCATAGATGAAGGTCCGTGATTTCATCTGTGAGAGGTATCATCCAAGACTTGTCAAGAGTCCTAATGATAAATTATTCAGCAGTTGAACAAATCTTAATGAATTAATATTGACTGTAGTTTCACTTACCACTTCCTACTACCGCTAGGAATGCACATAATATCACTGCAGTGGCGATCAACCCCACATGCCTGGAGACCGCCATCTAAAAATGTTAGGTCATTGTAGTAGACGGGCATCGCGGGATGTAGTATGTTCCACAGAGATCTTGCAAAATTTCTACAAGTCTTTTTGATTTGGGTAACCTAAATATACTTTTGGACTGAGGCGTACCCCAAGCATCGCTACAACGATCCGTCTTTTGTAAATAGAGAAATACTCGGTGTAAAGATCATTGACGTACAAACTCATCATCATCATTCTTAGATTCTTACCCTTATCCCGACTTAGGGTGCTTACATAAAGAAGCAGGTTTCCGGTACGGGCGAGTCGGTACCGATCGGTACAGGATTCACTTGCATATAGTTTAAACCTGCTTCTTTATAAGCGAGCGCATAAGATTACATAGAAGTGAATACCTGCACCGATCGGTACCGACTCGCCCGTACCGGTAACCTGCTTCTCTTCTCTTCTTCTTCCATACGTCTCTATTACTCTTCATCACAGAAGTCACCTCCTTTCTAGCAATATCATCCTTCAGACAGTCGTATTGACGTACAAACTATGATCATGAATTGAGCACAAATGATTCTAGTTCTTCCAGTGTACAATTGATTAAATGGTGATAAATAACCGGCCAAAAAATTCTACACTAGTGGGTCTAGAATAATTTTTCCCATCGATTTTCCTCTTGCACCCTGTATATAAACACATAGAAGTACTAATGCCATGATTCATCTGCATTATTGAGATGAAACAATCGTGGCAATGTGATGGACATTGCCGCGATTGTTTTGTTTATCATAAAATATCTCACATATTTTTCTGATACGTAATGCACTTGATCCGGCTCTTGAGAAATCTTCTAAGCCCTTTTGAGATAAGCGGTATTTACAGATAAGTAAAGTTGCTAAGAGGTTGATTCTTGATTCTTCAGGAGACCTACAATGGTCTCAAACGCAGTTAATATTATGTTGTCTTTGTGACCATTTTACGAATTGTAACGTAACGTGTAAACGGCCCGCGTAATCTATTACTTATTTCACTTTCATCCACAATGCATTATCTTCTGATCGCAGTATATCGTAAATCGCTGCGTATACAAATGTTGGTCCTTGACTCAGGACTACCGGTACGGATGCAGATGCTTAGAGCAGTCCAGTTTGGGGTCGGAAATCATTATTTTGGGCCCCTTTAGTGGTGTCAACTGGGCTAAGATTGTTAGAAATTGGAAGTTAATGTTGGTTTGTTCTTGTACTATTTAGAGAATCATTATTCTGGTACGGTCAAACTTCGAACTGCCGATACCGGACACTGGCAGACTATACTTTTGTATTTGTATGAAGGTGTCCGCGTCCGGAGTCACTTCTGCAATTTCTCCTACTGTTTAGCTTAAATCTGAGGACACATACTGCGTCCCGTCTAGACTGGTCGCTACGACTTGAAAAGTCTCACAAAAGCCCACTATAGAAAATTTACAGTTCCATCAATTATACTAAGAAAAATAAAATCTAATACACTTACCTCCACGAATACCACTGACAACTGAATTTATTTTGTTGATCGGTCCTTGGAAATCACTTTGTATCTTATCATAAATAATTTGGACATTATCTTGGGCTGATTAATAAATATCTCTAATTAAATACTTTAATATTCGATCAAAAACGTGCAGCACTTGGGTTCATCATAATCCCTTCTAATGAAAGTCCTAACTTAGATTCCCAGGTAGGATAGTTCATTTTGGTCTTAAACATTTTTTTTCTGTGGATAGTCCAGTGTTTAGAATTGCATCAATAGTCGCCCTTGAGGCCGCCTCCTAAAAGGGCTTTCATAAACCAATCAAAGTGGTTATTCTTGAAAAGGTTCTTAATCAGCACATACCATTTAGAATACGGTAATAGTGTAGTGTCTTAAGAGGGCCCTTCCCGGCCCGCCTTTCGTCAATGCGAGCATGGTCGAAAAGCTTGTTGTTTCATCCAGAGCCACAGCGCGCGGTGGTATTCTTTCAACTCCCCTGTCTTACCTAGCCCCGAACCTGCACTACTTGCCTCCCGCGTACCTCATACCGCCTAACGCGAGGACATTGAATGAAAAATATTGTTCGAAAATGTATAAAACTTGTTGGAACAAGTTTTATAGATTTTCGAACAATATTTTACTAATAATAGTGTCTTACAAGTATGTGAAATAAATAAGTATTTGTTATTTAGAATCTCCACTACATTTGCAAGGCTTCTATCAGGATGCTTTCTTTACTTTTACAATTTATAAGTACATTATGAACGGCCAAAGTGGAGGTAAAAGTTGTGCAAAACAGCAATTTTTGGAGGCTTATACTGAATTTGTTTCTACAATTTTTTATTTTCTGCTTCGATAGAAGCCTAGATATAGTCTACAAGATACCTAATAGTTCAAAAAATTCAAAGATATTTATGTCTAACAACGGCTTCACGCACGAGCTTTTGTCAAAATTCTCGCGAAAAGTATTGGCGGGTTGGCCGCTCTTAATTTGATTTACCGACTTCTAAAAAAGGTAAAGGTATTCCACCAGCATCTGTTTTTCTACTCATTGTATGCTCATTCGTTTGACTTCTGCCTAACCCTTCGAGGATTACGGGCATAATGTTATTATATATGTTATGCTCTTTGGGTCGGAGGTCTGGTGGTCTATTCTGTACCAAATTAACGAGTCAGGTTTTCAGGCACTGCCTGCCGGGACTGTTCGAAAGAGCCACCGTGGCCGCGGAACACAAAGGGCGATGAAGGAACATGGATGGGTTTTAGTCAGTCAAAGTCTGACACTCCCTCCTGGGGAGGAGTTAATTGATGATTTTCCATACGAAAAAAAAAATGTTTTCTGTCACTTAAGGAACCCTAACAAAAGATATCTATAATCATGTTTTATCTATTGCTTGTACCTACAAAATTTGCGTAAGTATGCTGATTGAACTGTACACAAGATAACTGATTTGAATGTTCTTGTGATTATCCTAATCCGGATTTTCTCCATGGAGGTTGATTACAAATATTTATTGAGATATCACGTATCAGGGCGTCATACAGATAAAAAAGAGATTCTGAAATAATAATACACATGGTTTTATGAAGACAATATAATTAAATTTTCATACAAATCTTTAACGTAGTATTATCTTTAAAATACTGTACACTGTCGGCTAGTCTTGTAAAAAATCATTTGCTATGTCGATTGAAAAGAAATCAACAAAGTAATATTCTTCAAAAAACTTAAGTTTCAAAACTATATGAAATAGAAAGTAATTGCAGCCGATTGATTGCAAATGATTGTCTCCAACTCCGCCGACTAATTCTTTTATTTATATTTTCATATTGATATGGCTGATTGTCGATATGAAAGACTTGTAAATAAGCAAAAACCGCTTACAAATACTAACTGAAAGAAATGCGCTAAAATTATTTTATTTACACAACACGACCTAACGATATCTTTATTGAATATTGCCATCGGCATCAAACAATTCCATGTTTATTTAGTTTAGTAAACTATATCCGACTCCGATGCTGTTGCACTAGACTCGAATAATTTGAGTTAATCTCATTGATTGAGTACATAATAACATTAAAAATATAAAATCACAACAGGGCAGATCTCTTTTACAAATTATTGAACACGCCGTCGTATTGCAAATAGAAGACACCAAAGATTTCTAATTTTTCTAAGAATTGTGAAAAAGTAATTTCGATCAAACAAATCTTATAACAGAGTATTGGACAAGGAAATCTACAATTGCAACAAAAATTAAGTTTTTTCTTAAGTACTAAATATGTGACACCTTCACGGATAAGTTCCTGAACGACTATCGCCATATAAAAAAGAACCTTAAAGCTAGTCACTTTACAATTTATCTAATATAACTCTATCAAATAAATACAAAAATCTCTTATTTTTATTATCTAAGATAATATTTTCCTACCTCATGTCTTGAAACTAAACACTATTTAATGCACATAAACTTAACACTGTGTAAAATTAAATGAGCGCACCATAGCACGCACGGGAGGACCCTAAATATATTTGACTAAAAGAGAGATCAAATCATTGCCACGATAACATATTCATGCAAGTATGTCGAGTAGTGTGGACACTCATTTGTACTTTGAAATTGGAAGCAAAAGCGGCCATTGTTGTTTTATATTAGTTTTATGGAAATAGAAGGATGTACAGTGATTAATTGTTGAACTGGAAAACTTTAGGGAGGGTCGGGAGGGTGAAGCTGCCTTTGAACGCGCGAAGATAGCATCCCACTACAAAGTTAATGTTTCTGACAGTCAGATATGTACATATTGTTGGTACACGATCATACAAGATTTGTCATTAACGTCATATGATACAATTTTAGATCTGGCAGACCGTGTGAACACATGGACACTATTAACTTTACGTACATAACAATAGAATATGTACAATGTAGGTACTATACCATACCCTAAGTACCTAGTATTTAATGTGGCAAAGACTGCAATAGTAAGTCAAATCTGGCAAAACATATCGTACATAGAAACTAGATAAAATGCTATGTCTCAAAAAGACCTAAAAATAACAAGGCAAAATGAAAATAATAATTAAAGCATAATACAATACTCGAAAGAAAAAAATAGATGCCAAATTATAAAATAATGAAGATAAGATTCTATACTAAGGGACAGGAAGAATTGTACTGGTTTGAAAATAGAACTAAACATAGCAACGGTAAAAAGGGTAGTTGACACCATAAAACAATAACTCCAAAATACCTATCTCTAAAAAAACTTTATTTTGGGCCTGAAAACCCGATTTATTTTCAATTAATTGCCAAATTCAATTTTTAGTTGCTTTGAAATTAATAAATAGTTGAGTCATTGAGTTGAATAAACAGTGACGTCACAGTTGGCTATTGCCATACAAAATGTATGAGAGAACCGCGTTTTGACAGCTCTTAAAAAGTATCTCAATTGATTGGTGTGTCATCTACCCCATTGTACCACGAGCACTTAACTGAAAAAGAATAGGTGTCGTAACTCTATATATATAATTATTAAACCTATTATTTTCATGGTATACTACACTAAAGTTTAACCTTTTCACTTGCGCATTATTATTACTTACAATTTTTTCTCTTCAATTTTCTAATGCAGTGAAAAGACTAAATATGCTCAAGTAATTTATGTTAATGTAACATAATTATAGAGGCACTGTGTGTATTCAAATCTATATAAATTTATATATGATATTTTTTACACGCGAAGTATACCGAACGATATTTCGTATTTTATTTTAAGAATTATGTAAAATATTATTGTTACTCTCTTTATCTTAGAACCTTATAGAAATCATTTTAGAATGAGAGTATTAAGACAAACATAATGTGAGAATAAAACCTACATATAGACCATCAGCCTATATTAACGACACCGATCGTACAGTTGCCGATTCAAGGGACATGAACGTGTAATATGACCACTGTAGAAACGGGTTTTGTCGACCGAAGAATCGACAAAATGACAGATTTCTTTTGCTGCGACTCTTCCATCGACAAAACCCGCTACGGTGGTCATGCTACGCGTGCAGGGCTACGATAGAATATTTAAAATTGAGCTATGTATAATAAAGACTCAGTTACAAAAATACTTGTAGCGTAATTTTCAGATCACATTTTGCTATTTTAGGTTTGATAACAAATATTTTTATTTTTGAATCTAAAGAGAAAGGTGTTTACGAGTAGGATTGAAATTAGGACAGCACTCGTCTGCGACCGCCAGGCGGCGCCAGCGGCGGCGCGGGAACTACGTACTATGGAGGTACTAATATTCCTAGATTTATCACCCGGCACACGCACATATAAACGTTTGTTTACGTCAAGTTCTACGAATCTTACGTTCTAACGTGCGCGTGCGCCAGACGACGAACGCAGTGAAGTCAGGTATCCACGTAGATAGTCCACCGAGGCTTGCTTGTCAGGAATGGTTGTACGGGAGTAGTGCTTGTGCGGAGCGCTTCAGTCTTTGACGAGCCTGTAGATGTGATGCTGCGCTCCGTGCTCACTGTTCGACACTTCAAACACAAACGCGGCACATAATAATGTCTCTTGCGTGTCTCGGTTTGACACCACCTGTGGGACAACGGAAAGTTAAAAAATTAGTACATTTCAACCACCTTCTTATATTATCCTGTTAAATGTACCTATGAGTTTATGTTTGTGTTCTTAGGTTTCAGTAGAAGCCTGAAGTCTTCCTGCCCGGTTGATGGTAAATGCTCGCCGCCCTATTACATACATGGCACTTAAGAGGGCCCTCCCCAGCCCGTCTATCGTCAACGCGAGCATGGTCGAAAGGCTTTTTGTTTTATCTAAAGTCACAGCGGTGGTATTCTTTCAACTCCCCTGTCTCACCTAGCCCCGACCCCGTACTATTCGTCACCCGCGCACCTCATACCGCCTAACGCGAGGACATTGAACGAAAAATAGTCTTCGAAAATTTATAAAACTTGTTCCAGGAAATACGTGTTTTTGAAGAAGTCATACGCGAACTTGTACAAGTTCGTGAAATAAATATTTGTCATTTAGAATTTCCACTACATTTGCAAGGCTTCTTTCAGGATATTTTCTTTACTTTTACAATCTATGAGTTCAATATGAACGGTCAAAGTTGAGGTAAAATTGTGCAAAACAGCAATTTTTGGAGGCTTATACTGAATTTGTTTTTACAAATTTGTATGTTTTGCTTTGATAGAAGCCTAAATATAGTGCACAAGATACCTATCAGTTCAAAAAATTTAAAGATGGATGGATGGATGATAGGTGGGATGCACGAGCGTTTGTCAAAATTCTCGCGAAAAGTATGGCGGGTTGGAAGCTCTATGAACTGGCAAAATGTGTACTATTAGGGTACACCTCTTCCTAACCCGTCGGGGATTATAGGCGTGATATTATGATATGCCTGAGTTAATAATCTCTGCTAGGTTCAAGAGGAATTGGGTCGGGTAGGCCAGTATCGTAAAACCAAACAGTGGATGCCGACTGACATCGCCGAAGATAGTAGGGTAGGCATCATTCTTCTTTATGGAGTTTTGGTTTCCGCACTTAGTCCCTAGAGTGGACCATTGTGCGTGTAGGGTAGGGACTAAGTGCTGACGAAAGGATGGCGAAGACAATATTCCAAGAGTAGCGCAAAGCTGTGGGTGAAAGGATCTTTCCAAAAAGAACAGAAACGGTTTAAATGATTATAACCAGAAAGTCCTACTGGTCCTATACGATCATACTACTATGGAAAGCAAAGGGGTAGAGATCTTTCCAACAATAACAAAAAAACTTTGCTTATTTATTTACTCTTCAACGTGAACTAACTTATCAAACCGTGAACACCACTTAAGTATTCTGGTACATGTCCGACATGCTCGCGGATAGCGCAACACATAGCTAACTATCATTACAAGTAAACAACGCCGATTAAATGCACTCGCTGTTTAATTGCCGAGTGGCGCATTATTTTGCTGTTGTGTAGCAAAAACGTAATTAAAAGTAAAGGTGGGGTTTTCTAAGTAGGGTAAAGTTTATTATTTATATATTAAAGAAGTATGTTATTGTGGTCATTTTATTTAGGCTTTGGACTGGCCTATTATTTACTTAAAATCAAAATCAAAGCATTTATTTCAAGTAGTCCAGTTACAGGCACTTTTGAATTGTCGAAACAAAGTTGAAAATTAAATGTAGCTTCAGTCCCAGTCACAAGACATAAAAACTGTGAAACTACTTTAGTTGCCCATTCCCTAGCGTAGATCTCTATGGAGAAGAACGGGCAAGAAACTCCAAGGACACTCTTTTAAATCAGAATATTTTTACAAAATCTTCGTTACATCATTCATGTTGAGATGGTACATTATGTGAGAACAATGTAGCGAGATGTGCACGTTAAAAGTGTCCATAGTAAAACAAAAACAAAATTATTAATTGAAATAAGCTGTGGCAACCTGAGCTTATTAGGTGCAGCTAGAACAAACCCCCTTCACACAAAGACTGAAAACCAGTGTCTAATCAGGACTACCACATTGGTATGGCCAATTAAAAAAAAAAACCGGCCAAGTGCGAGTCGGACTCGCGCACGAAGGGTTCCGTACCAATTATTATAAAAAAATCACGTTTGTTGTATGGGAGCCCCCCTTAAATATTAATTTTATTCTGTTTTTAGTATTTGTTGTTATAGCGGCAACAGAAATACATCATCTGTCAAAATTTCAACTATCTAGCTGTCACGGTTCATGAGATACAGCCTGGTGACAGACAGACGGACAGACGGACAGACAGCGAAGTCTTAGTAATAGGGTTCCGTTTTTACCCTTTGGGAACGGAACCCTAAAAAAACGACCAAGTGCGAGTCGGACTCGCGCAGTCTGTGTAGGGTACGGTACCATCGTAGTAGAGGACCCCCCTTCATTTATTTTTATTTTTGGTTGTTATAGCGCCAACAGAAATACACATTCTGTGAAAATTTCAACTGTCTACCTATTTCGGATCACAAGATACAGCGCGCTGACAGACAGACAGACGGACGGACGGACGGACCGACAGCGGAGGCTTCGAAAAAGGGTCCCGTTGGTTACGCTTCAGGTACGGAACCTTAAATATGAGGTAGGTATCTTTAGGGGTCTTTTGGAACAAGCCTCTTATTTTTTCAACCCCAGAATTGAATAGACGCCGTGAGCGTTTTCAGTCATGGCGGTTAATCTCATAGTGAAAAATAGTGCGCAAGCGAGTGCGTGAACACAGGTAGACTGAGTAAGTTCACCTGTTTCACTCACTCTCATAGTCAGATGAGCAATTAACCCAAGAAACAAAAGTGACGACCAAACAAAACAAAAACACACCCACACCCCACACAAATCCCCACATAAATGATTAAAACGTCTTCGAATTCGCAACGAAAAGATACCTAGAGAGAAAAAGTAACGATAGCATAACCATACCCAATTAAAACAAAAAAGGAAAGTGGGATTCGATATAAAGGTTCCTATTCTCATAATTATGTTCGGAATCGGACCATCAGTGAAATCTTACCTGTAGTATAGTGAAGTTTTCTAACACGCTGTTCATCATATATTTCTCGGGCAGATGCTTCAGCTTGTGTATGAAGTTGACCATATACTCGCACATCGGCGACCGATGTATACGATACACGAACCGGCCGCCTTCAAAGCGCGCGTATTCCGTCTCCACCTTCTCGACCACTTGCTTGCCGAACGAACAGACCTTAGTACTACACGTAATGGTCATGTTCTCGTTACTTTCGTACCTGAAATAAAATAAAAAAAATGTGATATTGTTGTGTTGGTGTTAGCAGCACAAAATATACAGGTTGTAAAAAACCTCATCACGGAGCCGTCAACCAAGCATTCTGTAAATCAAACTAAGTAACTTTACGCAAAAATTATTGCTGGGAAACGACTTTTTTTTTTGGGGTGAAAAATCATTTTTTGTGGTAGAACTCAATGTAACGCACTAAAAACATTGTGCAGATGAATTGATTGAATAGTGTGGGGGTCGTGGAGGTGATTAAAGTAAAAATCTTACATTAAAAACTTGTATTAAAAAAAAACTTGTGAAAAAGTTGGAACTTTGACCCCCAAAATCTCCGTAACTAGAAGGTTCCCAGGTACAGTGTAGAACAAAAAAATGATCGCAATGACGAGGAGAACAAGTGCCTTTCGGCTTCGTTAAGAGGTGTTTTACACCCTTTAAATACGGTAATGCCCTTGTCCATGTTACTTGGGGTCGGTACAACAATTTTTTTTCATAACTTAAAACCGTTAAATCACATTTCTTCTTTTGCTTTTTTTTTTGCGATAGCCAATATATTTTCTTGGAGAAAGGTTTGTCTTCTTCATAGACTCATAACCACTGGCATTCGTCGTTTGCTATTTTATCAAATATCACACTATCTTCAAATACATTGCCTCCCGATTCAATGTCTCATGCCCGCGGATTCGCCTGCGTGGTGTCCGGAATTTGTCCCACGGACCGTAAGCGAGATAAAAACTATCCTATGTGTTAATCCAGGTTACAGATCGCGGCACGTAACTAGCGCTGAACGAAACGTGGAGGGGATAGCTGCGCATGTTGTACGACTGGACAGCCAATCGGCGCAACGCTCGCCCCAAGACATTCTTATTTTTTACTTCTGCGCAATAACGGTCAGCGCTAGAGTTTCGTGCCGTGACTTGTATAAACTATCTCATCATCTGCCTAGCCTTTTCCCAACTGTGTTGGGGTCGGCTTCCAGTTTTACCGGATCATTATCTGTGACCGGATGCAGCTGAATACCAGTATTTTACATGGAGCGACTGCCTATCTGACCTCCACAACCCAGTTAGTACCGGGTAATACGATACCCCTTGGTAAGACTGGTTGTCAGACTTTTCGGGCCTCTGACTACCTAACGACCGTCAAAGATCTACAAATGACAGCCGGGACCAACGGCTTAACGTGCTTTCTGAGGCACGGAGGAAACTCGGTATGTAATGGGCGGTCACCCATCCACAGACCAACCTAGGCAAGTACGGCTTAACCTAACGATCGACCCGAGCGGCTGTTATTATTTAGCCACAAGCTCCTCCACTTGTATAAACTATCTGTGTGCCAAAAATTCAACCAAAACCATTCAGTAGTTTTTACGTAACAGGTGATGACAGGGATGTATAGATGGATGTTTGTTAAACATCCATCTATACATCCTCACAAACTCTCGCGTAGTAAGATGATAGGGATTTAGCAAATTCCTGTCCATCATTTATTGCAATGCAGCTAATATTAAAATAATGATGATAACGAGGCTTATGTTAAATGAATCCGAGTGGTCTTCTAAGTCTTGACATGTTATCAATGTATCAATCAATGCCTCGCATCCACATGTCATTCCATGTTATTTGACGAAGCAGTTTGGAATAGCTACAATTTTATCGCATTCATCGCGTCATACTAGTCGTAAAAATAATATCATTTGGCATTATTTAATAAGTCTAACGTGTCTTTTGACGCAAGATGTACCGATATTACGCGCGTAGATCGCGTAGCGGTTGGTAGGATTTTTTGTGCCCGCCGAACTTTCCCCATGAACATTAAAGTCGTTTTAGTTAAATAATTCAATTTTAATGTTTCCACTATCACACATTCTAAGAGCTCGTGGCTATATGATAACAGCCGCTCGGGTCTATCTTTAGGTTAAGCCGTGCTTGCCTAGGTTGGTCTGTGGATGGGTGACCACCCTTACATACCGAGTTTCCCCCGTGCCTCGGAAAGCACGTTAAGCAGTTGGTGGTAAAAAGACCCTTAACGACGCCGAGAGATACCTGTTCTTCCCGTCACAGCGATCATTTTTTTCTTCTGGACCATACCTGGGAACCTTCCAGCTCCGGACATATGGGGGCCAAAGTTTCAACTTTTTCACAGTTTTTTATTTTAAATACACGTTTTTAATGTAAGATTTTTAATTTAACCACGACTCCCTTACTAAATCTATCTATCAGCATAATGTTTTGAGTACCGTTACATTGAGTCCTACAGTAAAACGTGATTTTTCATCCCAAATAAAAAAGTCGTTTCCCAGCAATATTTTTTGCATAAAGTTAGTTAGTTTGATGTACAGAATGCTTGGTTGACGGCTTCGTGATGAGTTTGTTTACACCCTGTACACACTCTAGTTAGTCATTTATGTTGTTTTTTCTGCCTCAAAGACTATTTGCCTACCATCGGTAAACGTATATTCCCAGTCGCCCTCGCGGGGATTGCCACCGGAGGCAAATGGGAATAAAAATTCCCAGTCTCCATCGGTGGTGACTGGGAAGTCATTGCCCCCACTTCAGTTTCGCTGTACATTGCTTTCTCCATCGTAGAGAATGACCTCCTCCATCTGCCTCCATAAATTTCTGCCATCAGGTCCATAGAATGTCATCATCTGCCTAGTCTTTTCCCAACTATATTGGGGTCAGCTTCCAGTCTAACCAGATGCAGCTTAATACGAGTATTCTACATGGAGCGACTGCCTATCTGACCTCCACAACCCAGTTAGTGACAGCGGTCCGTTGAGACTAAACACCCAATACAATACCCCTTGGTAAGACTGGTTGTCAGACTTTCAGGCCACTGACTACCTGTTACGACTGTCAAAGATCTACAAATGACAGCAGGGACCAACGGCTTAACGTGTTTTCCGAGGCACGGAGGAAACTCGGTGTGTTATGGGTGGTCACCCATCCACAGAACAACCTAGGCAAGCGCGGCTTAACCTGAAGATTGATCCGGGTGGCTGTTATTATTTAGCCATGAGCTTCTATATGTCGTCGAAATTATTAATTAAAAATATACTTACACACTAGTGACCCCGTAGAAAGCCCCTGGATCGTCCAAGTTATTTGTGTTCAGGTCCGCCCAGAATTTGACCAGGAAGAAGGCATTTCTGGGTCCTTTCTCATATAACTCTTTGAGGCCACCTTTCTTCTCAGGGAACTTATCGTTAATCTGTTGTACGTCTACCGACTGTGGATGAAAAAGAGGGATTAGGATAAAAAATTGGAACAATTCTCTGTTGTTATAAAAAAAAAAGGTTAGATAATAGTGCTCCCTAAGTCCATTGTTTTAGAGATTAAAAAAATCAGAGCTTAAAAATAACTGCCTATTGGCGGTATGGAAAACTTTTTTCATGGAGTTTCTTGCCCGTTCTTCTCTATAGAGATCTACGCTAGGGAATGAGCAACTACAGTACTTTCTCAAATTATTATGCCTTGTGACTGGGACTGTAGCTTAGCTTTTTTTTGTTGTTTTTTTGACATTTAAAAGTGCCGTAATGGTCTAATTGAAATAAATGCTTTGAGTTTGAGTTGTTTTTGGAAGTAGCAGTTTTATCTCTGATATTTTTTTACACACATTATTGAGACAAGGTCTTTTTAAGAAAAGATAAGAAGCATAATAGCTTACCTCTAATAAAGGATCTGCGTATGTAACTGTGCCGCCTATGTGTACGAATAGATGTTGCGCCGGCGCCGAACTGGGGTACTGGAAACAAACGAAAAGGATACGGTCAATACAGTGTTCGTAGAAATAACATAACATAACGCCTGTAATCACCGAAGGAATAGGCAGAGGTGTACCTAATAGTGAACCCTCATTTCGCCAGTTATGTTGAAGTCCCATGTAATAAGGAGCGACCCTATTGCCAACAACTGGATCTAACTCAAATCCAGACTTTGACTGACTTGTTGGTCTAGTGGTCGCAAGCGAGACTGCTGAGCATGAGCTCCTAGGTTCGGTTCCCAGGTCGGGCAGTGTTATTGGATTTTTCCATCAGGAATTTCTAAGCCGCAGTCACCGTTCGTAGAAATTTTGTGTTAAATTCGAAAATTTAGCTAAGTATTTCATAAGCAGCATATGGTCCCACTGCTGGGGCAGTGACCTACCAGCAATCTACCAAACTGGTCTGGTCCTAACCAGCTACCAACCCGTAGACGTCACATGTCTTCGAACTATTAGTTCTAGTAGGTTTCCTTCACCATTTTAAGAGCGCGAGCGTTCACATACCTCGAAAACTCATAAAAAATTGTACTAACTTTTTTTATCTAGATTCCTAGTTTTTTATACAATAATATGTTGGTAGTATTTATTTAAACATAAAGTTATAATGTCAGTCACAGCGAGACAGTTACAATTTATTATTTCATGCTACCAAAAGTTCAAGGTGCGTTACTTTCAATTTGTTAGTGAACGCTGACAGTCCTTTAGTTGTATTGTGTTATATATTTTATATTCTACGTTGCTTTTATTTATCGTTTCAAAGGTCCAAGGTGAAATCTGTATTCGAGACATGGAACAGAGAAATAAGACGAGGACCTTAAAGGTCACAACACACATTTCAACTCGGAAAGGGATCGTCACCGTATCAACTCGAGTCATTCGGTATTCTTTGTATGAAACTCCTGCAACGCACACTATAGCACACATGTCGACTCGGGAAAGAGATCATCACATCGGTGTGCCGAGGCGAGGCCCGGTTCCGGTTAGGGCTACCGCTCACTTGCGACAAAACTGTCTTGAGACAGACTATTTCCCTACCCCTTACCAGTGCGAGCGAGAGATAAATAGTCTGTCTCGTTCGCACTAGTAGGGAAATAGTCTGTCTCAAGACAGATTTGTCGCAAGTGTGCGGTAGCCATTGACATATATATTACTGCGTAAGGACTGGGTGGACCGCATGTTACAATGACGCCTCGAACGTGGTCCCAAAATGGTCTTCCCTATAGCGAACTAAACTAGAACGCGTTCGGCTGTCTTCGGGAGCGGTCGTAAATTTTACAAGCAAAAATGCCAAGTTGTGTCGTGAAGGGATGCGTGAACTACGACAAAAAGCACAATAAAATAAATGATAACATTTCTTATCACCGGTAAGTTAAAAAAAAATATTATATCAACTTCTAACATTATTTAAAACAATTTTCTTTCGTATTTGTCTCAACGTTTGGCAAAGACGACGCGAAGCCGCGTAAAAGTTAGACATAACTTTGCAGCGGCGCGCGTTTTAGCCGATGAAATGAAAAGATTTAATAATTCATATCATAAAATTAATTTTATATGTATAAAATAATTTATATTGTTTATTACAAGCAAATTAAAATGTGTTTTTATGTACTTACTGGTAAAAATCTATAAGTACAATGAAAATACGTATTTAATTTGCAGATTTCCTACTGATTCGGTGCGAAAAATACCCGCTCTTACAAGGTTACGTCTAGGGGCAGACCACGCCGATTGACATCGTAGTTCATAGTAGTTCTAATAGATGGCGTTAGTGTTTCTGTATGGCGACCGCGTTCGGCGAACGTTCGGACGACCGTATCTTTACTATTTAAATCAATGGCGGTAGCCCTAACCGGAACCGGGCCTCGCCTCGGCACAAGCTCCCGATGTGATGATCTCTTTCCCGAGTCGACATGTGTGCTATTTCCTACCGTCCAGATTAGAATTTCGAAAATCGAATGCCGTTGCATTCCATCGATCTCGACCAATTTCTGATGTTATTAAAAGCGATAACTTCACAACAAACTACGTTTGGACATCGATCGGTATCTTTCTTCGTCCTCTGTGTTCTCTTATTAAGCATCTATAGTTTGGAAGAGCTATCTGGAGTATTTCATTTCATCAGATGAATTAATTTGAATTTGTAAGTCATTTCCAGGTACTGTGATATGCATCTGTGATTTGGGCCGAGACCGCATCTTTGACAGCAACAATTTTAACAAATGAAGTAGCTACTTTATGTGCATCGCTAAAGCTAGGAATTTCCCAATACAGCATTACGACAGTCTTAACCTATGTTGACTCAGTAGACAACCACAGACTTTATGACGCCTTGCCGTATTCCTCGTGTTGCGGATTTCCTATGATTATGTACTTCTTTGGGTTTGGCCAAACCAGTGCGGAATAATTGCGTTCGCGGTTATACGTGCTGTTAGTTAATAAGTAACTGTCAGTGTCCGTTGTCCGTTGTTGGTCCGTAATTTGTTCCTTTCAGTTTGTCTGATCGTGTCCTTGAAACACCAAAATAGTGGATAGGTCTTGTTTTTTTAAGTTATCTCATGTTCTTTCATAAACTACCACAAAGATTCCCATGTTTCTCTGACTGGGGTCCTCTTTTGACGAAGTTAGAATTGAGCAAGTTACGTTAGTTGGGGTTTTACAAAGAGCCCTTGAAAATCTTTCTATTTTGAGATCGATAAATAGTTTTCAACCACAAGTCTTCCAATATCTTACCGGGGTCCAGTTATCTCCGAAGACAGAAAATTCGACAAGCCATTTCAGTTTAGGGTCCTACAAAGAAGCCTACTAGTGCAATGTCCTGCACTAAACGAGAAGTAACTCCTGGTCTTCAAAATCTTACCGTTTCTGGATCCCGTGGGTGTTCGACGAAGGCGGAGAACTCGACGAGACGTAGCTTGTGTGTCGCTATAGCGCGTCCTTCCCACGGCGGCGGCGGCGCCACATCGGTCCCGCTCGGCACACCTACGCCGCCGACGCCAGGGACCCCTTTGTAACCCGCTCCGGGGAACGGTTTTACGCTGGAACAAAGAAACAGTTCTGTTAGTTTCAGATGCAAAATCTTGTACGTAAAACGGCATGATCTCTTGTTTGAAAACAAGTATATTAGATGAGGCGAAGCGCCATGTTTGACGCAGACACCTGGTGTTCCTCCGCCTACTCTGCCCTCTGTGCCCCAAAACATGCAATGCAGTTGGATGCTTGCATAGAGAGTGCATTTTTAAAGTACCTACTGACTTATCGGCACGGGTTAGTACCTATAAGTACAGGGTTTATGGATAGAGGGTTCGAGTTCTTACATTTTTTAAAGTACCGACTTATGGGTACTTATAGGTACTGACCCGTACTGATTGTCAGTACTTTAAAAATGCATTCTTTATGTATGGATATTTTACCCGTACCTATAGTACTGACCCGTACCGATGAAAAATGCATTCTTTATGCAAGCACCCATAGCAAACTCTGTGCTGCCAGTGTTTTTTAAACGTTGCTCCACTCTAGGAATTTCTTTCTCCAGCGTGGGTGCGTTTACAAACATACACAGCACCGGAACAACTACTTGTAGGACATACAAATATTTGTTCCGAGCGGGACTCGAAACCGCGACACGCAGCGCAGGAGCCAATCGCTCAGCCACTGCGCCAACTGTACTGCCCCCTGTCCTATTGACCTTCGATGCCGTGCAAGTGGCGAAGTTGTTGGACAACAAAATTTAAAATACTGTCTGAGAGCAACGATGGCCCAGTGGTGGCGGCCCTTGACTTACGAAAAGGAAGTCGTGGTTTCGAACCCAGGCAGGCGCATTACTTTGTGTAATTTATTTTATCACCGCTGCTCTCAAAACGGTGAAGGAAAACATCTTGAGGAAACCGCGGTATGTCCTAGAACCAAAAAATTCGAAGACATGTGCCAATTTGCACTGGGCCCGCGTGGTGGATTACATTGGCATGTGTCCCAGCAGTCGGAACATTAATAGGCTGATGATGATGATGAACGACACTGAGAAGAAGATGAAGAAATTAAAAAGAAGAAAGAAATTTTGGCTAATAGGTAGGTCTTATCGTTGCTAGGCATAGGTGTTTCCCAAGAAATGACACTATGACTGACCTATAAAATATTGTTTGGTGCGTGATGATTGAAGGATGCTTGGGTGTTGTCATCTGGTGTTAGGGTGAAAGTGGCCAGATCTTAGTCTTTTGCTTGAGTTCTACGTTGAGATAAATCTACCATGGGTATTTTGTATGGATCCAAGTTACGTCAATCAAGTGGTACCATAGATATAAAGAAGAGTGGTACCTACAAGTAACTTGTAAGTACAACTTGATTCTATTCTAAGTTATACACTCAATGAACTCCTTCAAGTTTAATACTAAGTATATTTAAGCAGGATACTTACTCTTGTGACGGTCCAGCTTGTAGACCCGGTTGCCAAAATTGCTGTAAAAATAGAATACATTGTTATAATCTTCATAATCAAAACTATTGTTAAAGTAAGCTTTCATGTTATTATCTGCTCAAGTTGTTAAATTCTACACACATCACTTGAAGCATTATTTTGTTTGTGAAAACATGGAGACATGGATGTAGTTTTATTTTATTTTAATGTATAGTGCACGCCCTGAACAAAGTGTCTATAAAAATGATTCTTTCTATCAATACTATTCAGTAAATTCAATAAGTTTTAGTCCAATCCAATTACCAGTCGATTATTTGTAATATGGTAGAAAACGAAACAAAAATGTGAGTAAAGCAATTACATTATTCGATTGGTGTTATTGTCGCCTATTCTTTACTTAATACGTGCATTTGGCAACATGCCTAAATAGTAGTGAAGCAACACAATTTAAAGGCGATTTAGTTTTATTTTTACTAGAAACACAAAGGCATGCCTTTTGCAAGGTGAGTACCGTATGGTGGTACGCTGGGTGCGGTAACCCGGCAACGATCTGTGCGCTAGATAGTGTGCTCATTGACTGCATGGCCTTTTCTTTCATCACCCCACCATCCTAAATGCCATTCATATGTATATTTTAATACTCTGTATCTTCTGTGACATGTTTTATTGGCACCGTAAGGCACGAACCGAAAATATTCAGCTAATTGAATCAAAACTTCGACATCAAATGTCGCTTCGCTAGTACAAAAATGTTTCATTTAAAAACAATGCTAATTGATATTGATGTAGGTACATAAATACTGGTAGGTATGTTAAAAGATACTAACCACTTTGAGTTTCGCCTGTATTTCCCGTAGTTTTCGTCTAGCTAGCACCTGTATGTGGGATGATACTTGTTTTCTCGTGCGCGTCTTTCCTGTTCTGAGTTTTATATACCTTGCTATCAGCTCATTCCTTCCTGTAATGTGATAAAAGTCAGGTTACTCGAAGTTATGAAGTAATGGACCAATATAATTACCGAGATTTTTTAAGAATAGACAAAAAAAAAATGTTTATTTCAATCACATATAAGGCTTCAAAAAACAGGATTTGGAGATCACCTTTTAAGCAAAGAGATGCTTGTGTTAGGTGACTCCGCTCTTCCGCATTAACATTAACATTATAATGCAATTGAACACAACATAAATATAAAAGAAGTTACTTATAAAAATTCAAAGATTGATGGTTATTTAAAAAAAAAAAAAAAACTAAAGTATTAAAAACTTAAAGAGGAGCGCATTCGTGAGATGTATGTGAGGGTTAATGCGTGTGTGTGTGTGCGTGTGTGTGTGTGTGTGTGTGTGTGTGAGTGCCTGTGTATTGTATAGTATTGTATATTACATTTATATGAGTTTTAAGTTTAAGTTTAACTTTTGGCTCTTTGTTGGGGTTGGTAATCTGCTAGAGCCTAGAAATGCAACAATCATTTAATCCAAAATAAAATGGCCAAAAACCAAAATCGCATCACATTTTCCAAAATGAAGTTCTGAATCTAGAAAAAGTCCATTACCAGCATCTCGAAATTCGAACTGCATTTAAAACGATTTTATTCAACTAGCTACGCCATGATTGAGTTCCAAACATTTAAACTTCCGGCATCTATATAAATAATAATACTGTTAGAAACATTTCAATTTAAGTAATAAAGGGGTTAAAACATGTGCCAATTGCCCGCGGAATATTTAGCATAGCTGTTTCAAACAAACGCGTAGAATGCAATGCAGGCAGCGCTCTGTCGATCCTGTTATGAAACAATTTTCAAAATATTTTGAATACTATTTTCAATCATTGAAACTGCAGCGAGCTGGAATGCGGGGTGGATCGTCCGTAGTCAGTGCAAATTGGGATTGTGAAATAATTTTCAGTTGGTTTACTTTGAATAATGTTGCCGATAGATATTTTAAACTATTTTACAAATATTGTTATTATTCATTAAATATTTTAGTTTTATTTTTTATTAGTTGATGCCCGCGGCTTCGCCCGCTTGACAAACCACAATCACTCTCCAACAACTCAACTCTTGAATCACTCTATTAAAAAACCCGCGTCTAAATCCGTTGCGTAATTTTAAAGATCTAAGCATCATAGGGACAGACAGACGCGGCGGGGGGACTTTGTTTTATAATATACTAGCGGACGTCCCGCGGTTTCACCCGCGTAGTTCCCGTTCCCTTGGGAGTACGGGGATAAAATATAGCCTATGTTACTCAGGGTGAATGTAGCTTTCTAATGGTGAAAATTTTTGAAATCGGTTCATTACTTCCGGAGATTACCCCCTACAAACAAACTTACAAACATACAAACAAATGTTACCTCTTTATAATATTAGTATAGATAGTGATAGTAAGGTGTCTCAAGTTGCGTTCATTTGGCTATAATTTAACAATTAAAGGCGAAATTGTTGCTGAAATAAATTGAAACGTATTCAGCATGTACAGCACTCTCTTTGATGTGCAGTAACTGTTAAAAAAACGGCCATCCAGTCTTCTTTTCCTTAGTAGTAAACCAAACCAATCCAATCCACAAATACCATTACCTACTTAACATTAGATAGCAATACTTACTAATAAGTATTAATAACCAAGGAAAATCCAGCTTGAAACGGTTGAAACATTCAATACAAGTCATAAAATGAGTACTCAAACCCTAATGCCACTTAGTGACGAAATTTTAATAAACATCGTGTATTAATTGATGGAAACGATAGAGGAAGAGCCGGCCAGAGCAAAGTAAATTGAAATCTCATTGAATTCGGGGAATGCGATGGCGACGAGAGGCGGTCGCTGCTGGTGCGAATTTAATTAACCCCTCTGCTTGCTCGTTGAGGCCAATGCGTACGTATACGTACCAACTATCTGTACGGGTATTGATTAACACTACGAATTTGTCCATCATACAGGATCGGAAAAAAGGGGTTAGATACTGTGCGCTTTTTACGATTCTGTAGTGAAGTGAAGTGCCTTTAGACACGCTTACAAGGGCAATGAAATTGCACAATTCTTGGCAATTGTGCAGGGCCATGATGTAGGTTTCCTGTGTAAGTAAACCCACCATAACTTGAGATTGTTACATGTTAATTTTGTGTGCGAATTATAAACTCTCAATAAAAAACTATTTAAAGTTTCCTGCGTCTGTTATTGCCTTTAATAACCTTCATCATAATATTCTGCATTGCGCTTTAAATACCAACACGGCCTGCTACAAGATAAAAGCAATATCAGTTATTTTTATATTAAACTAGAATGAAAGCTCAGATCTTGAGAAGGAAACTCTTCAGGACTGTTAAGTCGAACATTCTTGAAATTACTTCGAAATTATGGCACCGTCGTAAACTTTTCACGGCGAGTGTTAAGCTAAAATTAGTAAGTGCGGCCACTCTAACAAATTGCTGTTAGCACGAATTAGTAAAGTGAATATACACGTCGTATGTTATCCGTTGTGAGCGTAACTTCCACTTGTGACATACGCGCCCGCGAATTGAGCATTAAGAGTGCTTTCACCCGAAACGTCGTGTGCATCCTTCTATAAATAGTGCGGTGCAGAGAAGGATCAAGTCGAAACGTTTCTATTCCACAGTGAATAGAAAAACAAGAGATCATTATTTATTAGTTCGTTAGTTGGCTAATTTGGTCCATTGCCAGCGCGACGCGGCCACGCTCTCGCGCACTCCGCGAGGAAATTGTGCGTGCGCGCTCCAGCTACATTATGAATATTAACTATTTTCTTTTTGAACAGGTATTTGTTGTTACTGTCATACATTTATAATTACTTTCTTGTTTATTTACAAGCTTCACAATTTGAGGTGTTTATAATTAAATGTAAGTTAGGTGTGATGCTTTTTTCCATATTTCCCGAACCTCTTCTTAAGGCTGCGGCGTTTTGAAAAGTAATTTATTCGCCAACTGGGGAGATATTGGAGATCCATCAGAAATACATTAACGTCGTACCTGAGGCATGACTTCGCGATTGTTTTTGCTTATAGAGCTTTTGCCCACAAAATATAGGTACTTATTTCCATCAATAATATCAGTATATTAGGAAGGCGAGAGTTTGTGCGTGCCCGTGTAAACACTTTTGAGAATAAATTGATCTAAACTAAATGTTTGGTTCCTTTGTACCTATTGGTACTTACTTATATTCCTTCCACTTAAGTATTCCAAACTAACACACGCATTTAAGACCCAATTATTAACTTTAATGACCAGTATTAAATTAATATTATAACAAGGCCTATAATTTTATTTCAAGCCGCATATTTTAGGCCCATTTTCCGTGTGATTTAAGCTAATTGTCAGCCACTACCCCACCGATCGACACCATGATTCGGTTATAATTAGATTATCTAAGACAATTTTATTAGGGTGCCGCCAACAATGTGTTAATGGGGAACAACTGAGTATTTTAATAATAACTTTGAAATAAGGCTTTGCAGAATGGAAACAATATTGTAGTAACAAGGACAGTTCGTCAAAAATGAAGACCTTTGAATGACAAAGGCTCTGCGAAAGATATTGGACTTTGTAGAGTTACACGGGCGTCGTAGCAGAATTTCACGCTGACCCAAACAGGAGCTATGCGGAGCAAATCCTCACGGAAAGGGTTGAGTTGCGACAGGTCTAAGGAGGATTTCTTGGGAGACAATCGGGAGTTATGCCCGAAGCGGGCGGGGCGCTAAACAACGGGCGCGGGCGGCCCGCCCCTTCTTTATATTTTCTTACTGCGTTCGCCGCCTAGCGGCGCGGCCGGGCCCCTTACACGCTCGCTCGCTCACTAATTGCGCATTCTTCGCATAGTTTAGCCCTCCCGACGAACCCCTCGCCTGCCACCCCCGGACCACGTGAAGCCGTGCGCCGACGAAACTTTCATACTCCCAGGATATTGAGCGGTTTTGAATGTCTTAACTCACGAACGTGCCGCCAGCTAAGCTGAGCACTAGCTTTGTTGGCAAACTGTTCCCAACTACAGTCTTCAAGACCGCGTGTCCTCCGCCACGTGGATGACATGCCGCACTCGATGCACTAATGTAATAACGAAGCTGATAGCTCAATACAGTGGCCTACGAGTTATACGGCTCGCACGAGACCTAGTATTGGATATCTAATAAACAGTAGGTCGGTATCGCCTGGCTAGGATAACTTTTATCGGCACTTGAGTTCAGTTGTCATAACTTTCAGATAAACATGTCTTGTGTTTATTCTGCTGTACGCCTTTATTTGATCAAGGAGCTGAAGATTCCCAGTTTATTAGACATTAAATAACAGAAGAGTAGGTATTTCACCCGGTAAAGGTTATCTACGGGACGATTAGAGTTTGCTCAAAGTGTATGCAGTCTCAAGGTGTTAGATAATCCACATCCACTCAACCAATGTGACCAACCACCACCAATGTCATTTTCTAACCGCTGAAATGGAAAACAATTCCCCATTATTATTTTAATAAACACACTATAATATCACCCTAAAAGAATGCGGGATTATTGCAGCACATGACGATCAAGCAAAACAGTGTCCCGTGGAACGTCACGCCGGCAAGGGAGAGGGAGGCAACGAAACGGACAAGGGTGACGCACTTTTACGTAGATTAAGCGGGAGGACACGTCCTCGAGTAATGTGGTCATATATTGTCCGGGCGACGCGACGCGTGTCCGCAATTATTATCCACACAGATAGCCATTATCAACATCTTTTGCACTTAGTATTAACAGTTAGACATAGTTGTTTACAAATAGAGTCTGCGTATTTGATGTGACAAAGCTTTCTGAATTCTGAATGAATTTCAGGACTTTTATTATAGTTGCTTTGCTGTTTTCTATGACATATCGACATTAGAACATAAAAGTAATATTCTAAATGCTGTGACACAAAAAAATAATGAACGTGAATTCCTACATCAAAGCATATCATAGGCCTAAAAGATGTCGGGCATTCCCCTAATTTCCCCTTCCGCAGTGTGAACCGTAAGATTTGAAGTAATTTAAACATCGCATTTCTTTACGCCTATTAAATCACTTAAGGTGGACACATCGCCTGTGGTAAATTTGTTTAGCAATTCCATTTGGCACCGCGACGAGGCTGAGCGGGCAGTCCTTTAATTAAAACCGGGACGTATAATGTTGGGCGCTTGACGCAAACTTAATGTGCGTCCGGCGGCGTTGTAATGGCACTGCCACCCTCTGATAATTGTCCTATGTCAATTCTGCTCCATGGCACCCGTAATATTACTTTTCGGAAAGCGTTATGGAACTATTCTCCCCGGGTTAAGCATGCAGGACTCAGAACTAACCCACTTCGCAAACTGTTTTATTCAAACTATTATTTCTTCATAATACTTCGTAGGGAACTACGAGACGACCCCTGACAAGTTGTCAACAGCCGGGATTAACAAAAGCCACGCAGAAGAAGACTTTACGCCAACTATAAAATACTGAAGCAACACAAACTGTTTCCTTCGGCAGTTAATTTACTGGAGGCAAAGCGTTGCTTTTATGTAGCAATCGTCACGTTCGCGTTAACGAGCTTTCTAAGTTAACAATGTAACGTGAAAAAATTTGCTCCTGCCTCCCTTTCATGAACAGAGCTTTCATTTTAATAATCGTGGCTTATTGAGAACCAGTTGGGGGTTAATTTAGAAATATTTTTCTTGTGATGTGAACATATGGGGCATAGCATTCGTTCCTGACTAATTACCACTCGTGTATTTATACACGTGAACGTTAAAACAAAAGCCACGCGACAACGTATGGGTTCTTCGAATTGGCGACATGGTCCGATCAAGAGAGATAATAATTGTCGGTTCACGTCTTTCCGCGGAATCCTATTGCGCAAACCGCTTTGTCGGCCGACTTCAATAGGTACTACAGTGGCTTTTGTCTCGTGCCACTGCCATTGTTCATTTTCGGCGGAGTGGCCTTGATATCTCTTCATTATTTAACTTAGGGACATATAGGTAAATCGATGTGTTGTGTGTTGTGACAGCAGTTTTAACACAATTATTACTACATGTATGTGCTTTATATTTAGGCCTATCGTGGCTTTTGCGGGAATTTAACTTACAAGCTCTATGCGAGAAACCATCAATCCTACCATTGTCTATAGCAGAATCTTCTCCTTTATCAACAGGAAAATTACCATCTTCATCCAGATGACCCTCTGGCACTCCCAATATCTACAATTTACGAACGACATAGCAAAGCTAGTGCCTACAAAGACTTCTAGCATGTTTGGACTCACCGTACATCTTGCCCTCGTCGGAGAGAATAATTTTGCGTCTGCCACACGGCGGGTAGATGGCCAGAGCCTCTTGGAAGCTCTGCTCAATGTCTGGACTCCATACTCCCTCCGCATCGGCCGCGGACATGTCCTGCGAACGCGCTTTGTTATAAAAACATAACTTATTTAAATATCGAAACAATGTAGAATCGATATTTTTTCCCACAGTAGGTAAAAATAGACGAAGCAAACACGCTTCCACAGGACACGAATGTTTTGAAAAGTAAAAGAAAAACAAAACGCAGTAAAAACGGATAGTTTAAAAAGGTATTAATTTCTGGTCAATCGAAGACTTTGGTAAACTAAAAAGCTTGGATGTTAGGAAGTTCCATTATTACGGCAATAATGTAATGAGCTAGATATCCACCAAGTTAGGGAACAATCGCGTTCCGTACAACCTCGATGTTCTAATGGAGATGCTTGCAGTAGTTGCTGTAATAGCAAATTCACACACTGTAATAGTTGGCTGCTAGTGCAACTTTTGTGTTAGTGCTGCCAAATATGAATGTTTAAAACCAAAAGTTTCTGCACTATGTATGTGTCCCTAATTAGTACGAATGTTATTGTTTTGATATTTTACATCATAAAAACAGTAGGTGATTTTGATTACTTCCAATTTATTAGTAGGATACATTTCCTCTAAGAGTCTCGCTCTCGATGCGGCCGAGAACTTGTTCCCGAACGCACTGTCTTAGTAGCTTTAACTGTATCGAAAGCTTGTTACGCCCGAATGAATCGAATCTTACGATACGATCATTAGTCTTACAAACTAAATACGTTTCGAAGATAAACTGTTTCTATGTTAGCCTAGTCCACTTCCAGAGAAAACGAAACAAATTCATGAAGCCTTATTACAAGAAACTAAGTAGGAACATTGAACAGATGTACTTATTATGAACATTTGTAAAGAGAGTTTGCTTACAGACTGTTACAACTCGAGGAGTGCGTCATTGTAATTAATAGACTCGCTTCTATTCTCAAAAGAAAATAAAAATAACGCGCTGCCCTCGACTTGGTCCAACAGACCGGGATCGAAAACATCGTGAATCACTGTTCCTTGAAACTACTTGAAACGTAGCTGTTTCTAGATTTGTTAACTACTGAGAGTCAATATTTACTTGCAATTTCTCACAACTGCGCTTACTAATATTGTTTTGTTTTAGTTACAGTTTACAATTTATTTCGTTATCAATCAGCCGTAGTGATCTTTAAAAATCAATTAATGCTCGGTTTAATGAGATTGATTGTGAAATAAATACTATTGATAATGAAAAGCAGACGAAACTAGTTGAAATGACTGGAAATCTTTTTTTTTAGATCTAGCATTTCTTGGTCATGCAAGGATGATTCAGCCGAAAGACTTCGTGCAAATCTCTGAGACAACACGAGATACATTTTATGTATCACTTTACACGATATGATAATGGCTTCTAAAGTTACCCTTGTGCGACCTGCAATCGTAAATGCGTGAGACTGTGAACTATAGTTGTACTTTCTGTCCTATGCAAATTACCTCTGTGTGTGTTTATGTTTACACGAACATACACGCTTAAGTACCCTCTTCTAATCCAGACTTTACTATTACTTCTACAAACAACGCTCCCGCGGTTAATGACTTACAAAAGGGAACTAAGATTTACTAAAATTACCGTGCAATGAAATCTACAAATGTGAGTTCACTGTTTTGTTTATTGAGAGGCCGGCAACGATACATGAAATTAACGATCAACTTTCAATACAGAAGTCATTAGAGCCGATATTCTATCCACGATCGACGGAAATAAAGATAGATTAACAAAGAGACAAGGAAATAAACATTACGTTACGGATACTACGATGGAAACAGTAACATCGGAATAAATTCAGAGGAAATCCTTCTTCCACGATAATGAAAAACCAAATCTTTACATACACAAGCTAGTGACGGCTTCCAGTCTAACCGTAAATAGTTGAAAGACGCGGGAAACACCCACCCATCTTAAGGTGAAGAACAGCGTAAATATGCACTAATATTTACGAGCAGTTAAAATCGGCACATGTTCAGCGCCTCGGTTGGCGAGTGACCAGCAATGATCATTAAATTAATGGGATAGTTACGTCAGCATGGTCTGGAACTGTTTGTGCTTCACATTGGATATAGAGTTATTCCAAAAATGGAAGAGTTCATTACGCTATTGCACGAGAATCGATTGTAGATCGGTCAAGTTTCCTAAAATTACGCTATTACTGTTATTCATTTGGGTTTGGGCCTGGACATTATTATGGTGGTTCCAAAGTCTTGCATCTTATCTGAGTCTTATCGGGCAGCTGACTAAGAGATACTTAAACCACATGCTTGATAGATAACGCTTCGGTAAGGCGGCTTCGTACATTTAAAAACAATTATTTCGGGTGCTCCCCCCTTTTTCGGTACAAAAAACTTTCGATCAACGCCGATTAGTCAATATTGATCGCCTCAAACGAGTCGAACTCATCATTTCAAAATCAGACGGTCAAAACCAAGTTGCACCCTTATTACTTGTGTCGCAGATGCCTTTATTTCCTTCGAACAGGACTCTGTCAGTGGCTTTGAAAGGTCTTTCAAATGCAGGTGGATTTCACAAATAGCAAGGATAGGAGGTGGGACATCGTTTGCTACTGGACTAAGTCAGTCCAATGGGGGTACTCCGAGGAAACATAGTGTGACCGCAAAGCCACACAAGCAATGTCTCACCAATACTTTGAGAAGCAGACATGTCTGGATTTTTTCACAATCTACCAAACCACACTGGGCCTGCTCACATAAAATAAGCCCATGTCCCAACAGTGGGAGCATATTAGCCTTTTTTTTAATTAGCCTATTCTGTCCTATTGCTGGGCAAAAGCCTGATTATATGTTATGCATTTACCTTCTCATCGTCACTAGCATCGCCGACGTCCAGGTGCTTCGCGTCGGCGCCGCCCGAGCCATTGGTGTCGGGCGCGCCGGCCGCCGTGCTCCACGGGGACGCAATGGTGCCGGCTGCGAGCGCGCCGCTCGCTGTAACACAAGAAAAAGACATGGTTAGAAAGAAAGATAAAATAAAATAGTCCGTAGCTGCAAGTCACGACTATGTCAAGAAGGCTTCCATTCAGCATGATATTGTGCTATGGGGAGCCACAGCAAAGAGCTGATTTTCAATGGTAACCCAGATATTGGCGGGGTACGTAAATTATCCCAGGGTTTTCTTATAAAAGCAGCAGTAAACACAAATTCATGATAATTGAATTGATTTGGGAAAACGGAAGATTAGGTAATCTGCACCTTTAGTACCCTTCTTGGTCATACACTGTTGGGGTCACTCCTATCTTTGTTCAAGCTAGTGTGTAGATCTATAAAAACCAACAGCAGTAACACTAATTGCATCCATAGTTAGGCCTAAGATTGACGTAGCTTAGGCCTATCTTTTAAAACGATAGCTTGGTAAGATAGAATCAAAACGTATGCCTATGCACCTATACCTAGCTAGCAACTAAAAAACGAACTCCGACTTTTCAACAAAGTACAACATTAAGATTACACGCTAAACTTGAAAGAGTTTCAACAAGTTTCAAAACTTTCCAACGGCTTCAGTGTCCCTAAAAATAGATTCCTGAAAAGCATTTGTCGCGACAATCCAAAGTTTTCCGACAAGCGATAACCGATTACATAACAATCAGTATCATCGTAACATGTAATTCTAGATAATGTGTGTGACCGTGAATTTTATGACTCACCCATACACGAAAGTATTGAAAGAAAATTTACAATTCGACCATTTCAACCGATTGAACGTTATGTTATCGCCTCGTCATCTGCTTCTTGATGGTTGCTGCTGAATACCAGTATTTTACATGGAACGACTGCTTCAATAACCTCCACAACCTAGTTACCTACTGGGTAATACGATACTATTCTATATCAATGCCTTTGGTTACCTTTATAATTGTGTCGAAACACCAACTTGAGTGGAAAAAAAATGAAGTAGACGTTAATTAATCGTTTCAAAACAATCGCTAACAAGGTGATTTATACGGTGGTGAAAGTATTATTAGCATTCGAATCGAAACATCTAGAACATTTTTATTGTTATAGTGTTACATTCAGACAGTCAGATAGAATTTTCAGGAGATGGAAATTGTCTACAAGAGTATGAACTCTTGTAGACAATTTCCATCTCCTGAAAATTCTTCTTGACAGCTGCTGTTCATAAATTCTCATGAGAGAATTTATGAACAGCAGCTGTCAATCGATGATTTTATAAAATTGCAAATCAGCATTTTCTTGAAGGATTTTCCTCTTAACAATATGAAAAACATTATTACTATTAATTAATGAATGGATTTGTCTGGTAGCAGACGTAGCTACGAGTCTCGGGCTCTCGGTATCTCGGCTCAAGTGCCTCTGACGTCAGTACGCTTGTTTGTTTACCGTGTCGGATGCTCGTCTTGTAAACTTCCAATCGTATTGTGGCCGATACGATAATACATCGGCAAAACTGCGGTTAGTCTCCGTTACTATTTTTAAGGCATTACAAAAAGCTTTTGCGAATTGACGTCCAGTTTTAAGACTCGTTGTTTCAAAAGCGAGCTTGCCTTTGAATTGATTTCACCACTTTTATATGTAGAAACATTTAAAATTAACACCCAATTTGCATAATTTAATAGTGTAGACGACTTTGTCTTTAGCAAAAATAAACGATTTTAAAGTTTCTAAAGATTTATTCATATTTCGTTAAGAAAATAAAACTGGCAAATGAAGCCAAGGAATACCAACCGAGTTCAAATTTTCATAATACCAAATAAAATCTTTGTTCTCTCAAGATCGGAGGCGAGCTCGTAGGCATTCCGGAAATTTTCATATTTACTGTTACAAATATGCAGGTACGAAACATTTACAATATAAATATAATATCAAAACGGAGAATTTCTTTATGAAGATCGGATCGAGAGTCGAGAGTAAAGTATGCGCCCGCCTGCCTCCGCGACGAGCTGTCCTCCTCGTTACTTTATAAATCCTATCTTTATCTACCTACATTTCTACAATATTTATATCGAAGATTTTCCTTTACACCCACATTTCAATCTCCTTATTCTATATACTATTTTTCTAGACAAAAAATAACTAGGTCGCTAGTCCAATTAAGTAAATAATTCTCGCGAAATGTCATTTCCCAATATGAATGACACCGGTACATTGACAAAAACTTGCAACTTAGTATATTGTCAATACGCCCCACATTGACGCAACAAATTCGCATTGTCTCCGTTGCATACATATTGAGTAATCGTCTTAATAAAATGAGAAATTGACCTCTTTATAATCCAGAAGCCGCATCTGCGGACAGTTTTATCAATCAAAAATAAGTTGTATACTAACACTATTAAGTATTTGGTTTTGTTTAGGTATATTTTAGCTATCAGGCGTAAATTTCCGTAATAGTCTACTTACCTAAGTGGTATAGAGAGAGACAACTCCACAAGTTGTATCAAGGATCTTCAATTAGGACAATTATTATTCAGTAGTGACTAATTCGAGCAGAGCGCTCGCGGTTGGCTGACAAAGGACGCATCGTGGACGTGCAATAATTAAAATAATAAAGCATGGCTGTTCATTGTGCTGATATGACAAGTGCCCGCAATAAGTGGGACCCTCGCTACGCCGCGGTGGGGTCGACTCTTGATCATATTTAAACGGGAGTAGACCTATCTATTTCATGCGTGCGATTTATATTGTTGTGCAATATTAGCAGTAGGTAATGTTTGCGATTTTATTTATATGAAGTCTGCCTATTGTTATTATTTATTTCTTTATATTTATTGGTTCACCAACAATTGTTTACACAGGTTGTATGCTAAAAGTAACATGCAAACTAAAAGGTAAACTCCGTAATTATGACATGAATGAGACTACCAACTACTTATAATAAAATAGGGAAGTAACAGGGCATCCTATTATTTAATACTTTATCGAAATAGGCATTATGACGAAACCAGCAAGTAACATAACTTCGATAAATTCATAATAACACTATGAATCAAGAACAGAACTAGGGTAAACTCTCCAGAAACATTTATAACATATCGGAGTGGGCGGCACAAAAGGCACACGCTGTATTTATAGACAATGCCCACATAGTAGGTAGGTAAGTACTTACGTACGCAATATTAGTCACTTCGAGGTAAAAGAGAACTGTTGGGACACTAGCGGACATAATAGTTACGCATACAGAAACCTTTGTGAAGCAGATGTTTATACAAAGTTTTTTATCAACCGTTCTAGCTACTACAGTGAATAATAAAACTGTTTGTAAGACCTAATATTTACCAGACTTTCAAATTTTCGCTGAAAGGCAACTTTGGACGGAGACAGACATTGATTGAATCTGAATGTCATTTAGTGACTTTTTCAATTCGGTTTTCAATACGCGAGACGATAAAAAAAAATCGAATTAGTCCGTCAGATAGATTTCCAAAAAATATTGGACGCATTTTTCTTTTTTCACGTAAACAAAAATTGAAGACGATACAGTCCGCCGAAAACTCGTGTGACGTCACATTTCGGTGTTTTTTTTACCATAAAGTGACGACATTCACAAGCCCCTCACTCATGATCTTTGATGCGTGTTATCTTCGTCATTTTTTATTAATTTGATTTTGATAAAACAAAAAACACGTATCCAATAGTTTTCAATAATCTAACTGACGATGACGGACTAAACAGAATCCTATTTTTTAGTCAGTCGTCATCCCTATTGGATTTATTTTCATAATTCTGTCTCGTTTGTAAGTGTAACTCTCAGATTTAAATCTCGGGGTAATATTTCAGTTAGCATAGTTATGCCCGAAACTATGAGCAAGGGTGATTCTGTACCGTTATTTATGTACGTCAAAACGGGTCTATATACGTTAGCACATATGTGTTGCACGCGATTCCTGTAACAAGAATGCATTTAACATCAACAATGGAATAATTCCGGCAATTTAATGCTGTATGGCCCTTCCATATCGCGTGTGCCTTTTAAAATCTATAAAACTACCTCTGTTTCGTGGCAAAACGTTTTTTCCCCAAACGTTTTCCTATTATCCACTTATGCAATCGCAACATTTGCAACCATTCTAGACCTTGTTTTGCTAATTATTATTTATTAACAAGAATTAAAAGAAAAAGGATAAATAAAACGGGAAAGTACCTACCTGAGTACATGAAAAATTATAATTAATTATCAAAGTGCAATTAAACATTTTACGACGTCAATAAAACAAAATACAGTTAACTTAATGGGTTTAATACGTAAATTATATTGTCAAATTAAGTTTTAGTATGCCTGTTGCGTGCTTTTTCATTGCTGGTAACATTTTCATCAAGGAGTTTTTCATACTTTTTTCCCCGTCGGTATTTTCAGATATACCTTACTGAAAACTACATAATGGTGTCGATTCTGTTGTGCACAAACTAAACTTAATTTAGGCTATTGCTATCTTTTACTATAAGGCAGTGCGAGAAAAGGACGGCTATAGCTATGAACTAAGTTAGAGATGTCAAACTAGTTTATGCCTTGCGCTTCACCGTGTTTTAGTCGACATGTTTTTACGTGCACCCTTCATTTGTATGGAAATATTAGTTCTAACAAAAAATTGGACACCTCTAAATTACGTCCGTCTCTTTCTCGTTTTATTAGAGAGAAAAAGATAGCAATAGCCTAAATTAAATTTAGTTTGTGCTCGTGCACAACAGAATCGACACCATTATAAAATACTAGCGGACGTCACGCGGTTTCACCCGCGTAGTTCCCGTTCCCGTGGGAGTACGGGGATAAAGTATAGCCTAAGTTACTCAGTGTGAATGTAGCTTTCTAATGGTGAAAGAATTTTTGAATTCAGCGCAGCAGTTTTTGAATTTATTCATTACAAACATACGCACAAAATTACAAATCTTTCCTCTTTGAATTATTAGTGTAGAAGTACTTAGTCAATTTAATTGTCAGTTAAACAAAACAAATGTCGAGTTTGTGTTTGAATACTGTTAACGATATTTCGTTTGACTACTCTGCTAGCAATCAGACACATCAAATTAACTTTATATACGTAGATTTGAAATGTAGAGATATGTTTTCAGATTGCCCAGGGCTGCCAATTATAGGTGAATTTCCGGAAAGCTAGTAAATCGCATCTCTATTTAATTAGGTAGCTAAGAGCGGAGACCTACCCTGTAATAACGTTAATGAAATCTAAATATTACATCTGGATAAGTAACACTGCCATAATCGAATCAAAAGCTTTCAAGCCCGTACCGGAAGAACCACATATTTGCAGTTCCGTAAATCCGTAGTTAACATCGTTTTATCTCTGTTCTGTATTCGAGCGCGCGGAAAATAATAAAAAACAAAATCATGAATCGTTATGGGAACAAAAAACGTTTACAAAGGTGGTAGCCCTATTTGTTGGGGTGTGCGATGTGGGGGTGGGCCCCGGCCACCTGTGAGCGAACCGTCCGCGCAACGGTCGAGGGTTGCGCGCCAAAGTATGTTAATTAATTTTCGGTTGACCGTCCAGTGCTCTACGGGTTTGCTCAAATCGGCCCACCGTGCGGTTTTCGTATATTTTGTTTCAGGAAAGGTCAGTCATGTAATCCAACAATATTGTTAATACGGTCAGTGGAGTTACGCGCCTAACCATGTTGTATGTTGGTAATAAATTAAGAACTTGTCAATTAAAGGCTTATTTATGTTTATTTCATTAATTAATTTTGTGATCATATCATGCGAAATATCCAGTTACGCATAATCACTGTAAATTATCGTGCCAACAACTCATTGACAAAACACGCGTGTAGTTCATACATAATATTCGATTTTACCGTCGTCTGACTCCAATTAATTATTCAAAACTCAAACCGCTAGGAAATGGGGCAATGGGTTTTTATTAATTCCTCTTCGGAATATTAAAGTGGGATGGGATGATTAATGATTTAAGCAAGATTATTATGTTTAGTAAAATGTGCGCGTGCGGTGGTACAAATGTACAATCAAGTGGCATCACAAAGATGTTTACTGGTTCGCGTGAATGTTTACAAACGCGACGTGTAGTCGTATACGACATAAAGCCATAGTGCGTGATGTGGTCCACGTGTCGCGTGCACTATGCACTGTCTATGGTCGTCACCTCAAGTCGTCATTACACCGTGCAGTAGGCCGCAGAATGCCACACAATGCTGTAACCCCCTCGCTGCCGAACCATGTCTGCCGTCGGCACTCCGCAGCCACCGCGTCAGACGATCAGCAATATCGCACATCGACTCATACGGAAACGTCAAACGTTATGCAACCTAATAAAAATTATTTTGCTTTTGCATGCGGTTGCGATTTACGTAGATATTATATGCAGTGTTTTCAATTACCTACTACTACAAAACGAAGTTTATGTATGTCACACATAATGACGAATATGCTCAATGCTCATTGATATTAGGACCTTATGGTCGATGCAAAGCACTTTGTAACAAGATAAAGACGATGAAGCGGCCAATAAAATGCCCAATATACTTTTTGGCAATCTGACCCTGGCAACAGATCGGGATAGCGTTTGGTTTAACGCAAAAAAGTAATGATTCACAAATAGTGATTCAACAACCAAGTCATGGAATTGGGAAGCCGAAACAACAATATCTCCGCAAATATTTATTAAAACAACTTCTGAGCTTCCTACTGTCAAAGAGAATCAAGATATACATATGAAAATTAAATCTTGAAGCCGTTAAATTTTGAAGTGATCGATGCCAATTTTTTTTTTGGGTTTCAAAGTAACCAAATCCGCGAGGATGATCAAGAGATCTCACCTCTGAGTCACGTAGCCGCTGCTCGCCTGCCAACATCGAATAATGCTAATACAAAGCATAGGTATTTATGTAGATTGCTACGCCAATTTAGACTTTGATTCAATACGACAACAGATCGCAAGTGAGCGTAGTAGAGGTGAATCATACTCGCTCCGCCAGCTGCGAATTAAGACTCGGATTGCAAGTTCTCAGCGAATGTCTTTGGTCGTCTTGCAACATTAGCTGTAAACACTAAACATTATCACATTTTATGTGTATGTGTTGTGGCTAAGGCCTCGTGTTGTCGAATCTGCATAAGTCGTCACAGAATCTTTTCACGCGAGGCGAAATTTTTGTTACCCTCACGAAATCGTATTTCAAGTCAACTCGCGTTTCTACTGTACGATATTTTCCAGAAACAGTTTGTCTACTACCTCCTCTATTGATATGTGAGCTACGAATTCGTTGTTTGCTAGTTTGTCAATAAAGATAAATATGCCACTTGATACACCATCGTTTCCTGAGCACACTGTGTCGTAAAGTGACTCTATCGCAAGATCTACGGCACGAACTATTGGAAGTCGCAATTCGATTCGAACGAAAAGACTCACCAGTAGATACTGACATGACTTTTGATGAACGAGGATTCTGGTTTCCTTACCAGCAGGATGAAGAAAGATAAGATAATATTACCTAAAGCAAAATGGCTAGAAAGCGGAAATTCAATGACAGTCACTTCCACTGCTCCATTCTCACAGAACGATACACTTTCGGACATTACATATCCGATAAAATCCTAGACCAGCTATTAATACTGTAAATAAGTAGCTATTAATAGTCAAGTGTCACGTAAAATGCTAGAAAATCACGCAAAGGGCGTCGATACAAGTGTTTATTTTGTATTCGTACACGTTGACATCCATTTTACTTTTATCTATGTATAATATTATTATAGTGTATGTTATTTAATTTTCATCTTGGGAAAAAGAAAGAAGTAACTGGTTTAGTATTTACCCTTTTGAAATATGCACGAGGTTCTTTAGCCTTTGTTATGCACTTTATATAATCTAATGAGTAAATATAATTAGCGAAACGGGTTTGTTTACATAATGCACGTGTGCAGCAATAAAATATGCATAAATTATGGGCAAAGTTCACAGTCTGCTGAATTAACATTATAAGTATTATCTACGAAGTAAATTGTATATTACCACAGATTACTTAATAGTTAATACATTGTTTTACTGTTGTATGAAGCATAATGGATGGATGTACAAGTGAAGTGGTCTTAAAATGGTTTGCAAATTTTTAAGCGGACAAATTACAAACATACGAACAGCGCATGTTATATAAAAGCTTTAATAAAAAAGATTGGCAGGATCGCCTCTGTCAGTTTAAGCAAAATAAGGAAAGAAAGGAGTTAAGTAAGATAATCGGGTAATTATCCAAACAAGAGAAGCCTTTTACTCACATAAACACATCAACCATTTTGATCGATACGCGACGTAATCATGTTGTAACAAAATGAGTTAATCCATGCACAAAAAATAGGATCCTTCCCAAAAGTTGGAAGCACCCGTTCCAGCGAAAAAATGTAGGCAAATGACTACCATGAAGCATACAATCTAATTGGTTTTGGGTCCTCTGAATTTGACCCTTCTTGAACATATCCAATAAAGCGAGCGGGATATTACTCAAATATGATATAGATGGCCTGGTAACAAAGAGATACTTATGAAATTAAGGCGATAAATCAGCGTGGTCTGAGCGAGGCGGGCCATGAATGAGCACAGGAACAACGACTTATATGTAAATAATGTCGTATGCCGACGCCCGACGGCCGCTCGCCTGAATATAAAGTAATATGTCAGGACATTACATGCCAAGTGATCGAGTGCTAATAGTCTTAGGGACTTCCACGACATGTTTATAATTGATAAGCTAACAAGTCCCAAGATTGTACTTATTCATCAAAAGAAAGTTGTACACTTTCAAGCTGACCAAGTGTTTGGCTGTAAAAGGTGAATGGTACTGAGACGATTGGTTTTGCAAAACGGACGTTCAAATTACTTTTCGTATGGCGTAAATGAGAGGCGTCAGCGCGTAACGTAGCTGCAACTAGCTGAGATAACAACTCACTGTAGTCTGTAAGCAACCACAGAAGCGTTAAGCGATAAATGTATGGTTGGAGTATGAAATAGCCATTAAGTTGTTTAGACTACTTCTCTATTCGTTGTTGTACGTTCTCCGGAGCATTAGTTTACCAGGAGGTAAATTGTAATGATGGGGGGCCATTATGCTGATTGTTATTTTGTAAAGATTTTTACTTTGTCTAGTATTTGTTTTGTGGTATGATTGATTATTGTTGACTTAACATGAGCGAAGACGTTTTCGTGCTTTTCTTAGCATATTCGATAGGAATCTAAATAGATTCAGCCCTCAAATAGGCTATGAGTTTTTGACCTTCAATGGCGTCTATCAGTTCCAGCAACGTGCAGACAACAGGACCCAAGACAGTGTCAACACCACTGTTATAGCCCGGCAGTCATCCTTCGTCCGTTCGAGGCATTTTCTTGTAACTATTGATTTATAGGTATTATAAACGCTACGCATGAATGCAAATTAATTAATGAGAGAAAGGTTTCACACATTTTTTGTACTGAGTTATTCTATTGTTTATTTGTTTTTCTAGTCAATGGTCAGTACACGGCGATCTGAAGTAATCGACATGATAGAGCCACACTAGAACGGGTATGTAGGTCTGCTGCGTGCGTACTTGCGCCTTGCTATACAAATAGCTGATATTGAGTTGTAAACTGTTGCAGAAACACCGCTTACAATACGTAATATATCAAGGCGTATTTGCAAATGATTGAACCTTCAAATTTTGGCCCTGGCTCGAAGTCTTAAAGTCGAAGTCGAAGTTAAAAAGCATCGGCAGGATAGCCCGGTTAAGCACCCGACAACCTCCAGGGTAGACCTGTGATATGAGATGATGTTCAGGAAAAAAAACCTATAGACTAAACAATTGTAACAATTTCGTATCCGTTGATGAATAAATTAGCCCAATAAATCGCCAAGAAATCCTCAGCTATGCATTACTCCTCAATAATATGCATGTCTCTACATAAGGGAAAAATTCTAAAAACTCAACCCATTCAATATGTTTTGATCTTTAATATTCTCTGTCCGTGCAGTGTTCAAACGTGACCTGAACTCTTTCCTATTGTGGTTCAATATCAACGACGACGTCAAAAACAATGAATTCATGACCAACTTCCAGCAGAGTGCGTGAGTTTGGAACGCCCGCCATCTGAATATTGAGTAATACTTTAATGTGCATATTAAGGCTTCCAAGTGCGTCTAGTGTACGAACAACGTACAAACCCAGCTTGAAAATGTATCAAAGGTGTCGATTCTGTTGTGCACAAGTACTATTATTGATCAAAGGCACAAGCTAAACTTAATTTAGGCAATTGCTATCTTTTACTAAAAGGCAGTACGATAAAAGGACGGCTATAGCTATGAACTAAGTTAGAGATGTCAAACTAGTTTTTGCCTTGCGCTTCACCGTGTTTTTAGTCGACATGTTTTTACGTGCACCCTTCACTTGTATCGAAATATTAGTTCCAACTAAATTTGACAGCTCTAAATTACGTCCATCTCTTTCTCGTTTTATTAGAGAGAAAAAGATAGCAATAGCCTAAATTAAGTTTAGTTTGTGGACAACAGAATCGCACCAATATCAACAAATATTAGTTAGACGTCAATGTTAGATCGTGTTTGTTTCATTATCCTGCAGTCTCGCGTATGTGTGGGTACCTAATGAAGGGAATCTGAGAGCTTTAGCGAGATCAAGGTGCGCTGATAATCGAATTAATTTGAACTGCACTGAAGCCAGCTATGTTGCCGACAGAGGGCTTAACTAAGTTTATGAGTATGCTAGGTACGCTCTTAGCGCAACAAGTTTGTTAGGAACATCTTGAGTGCTTTGAAATCGGTTAAGCCATATAGTACCGTTGTGTTCAATAGTTTGGCGGGTTTGCCGCTCTTCATGTGAAGTCAAGCGGTAAGAGATACTGTGTTTCTCTAATTCATGCTGTATAGGGTCGTAAAGTGATTATAGCCGGTGCAATTAGTACTAACGGTTGTGGTGGCCAGCCCAGCTGCGTTGTGACGGGAGACAATTGCTGCCGACAATTCGCGAGGGTTCAATGACCACTCGGACGATGCAAGCAAGACGCGCTCAAACACGACGATTTTCTTCTAGAAAGTTTATCGTTGTCGACGTGGAACATCTTTGTTTTAGCAGATTCCTCTAGGCACTTTATTGATAAGCGGAAAATTACATTTAACTTTTGTGTTTTTTCCTGCGGCGATGTGAATAGACACGAAGTTCCAACGCGACATGACGCTCTTTGTTCATCAGAGTGATTCACATGTCCAAGCACTATTTCAACGATTCATTGCGGAGTTGAAGAAATAAAACTTAGAATAAAACTTCAATAACAGGAAATTAATTTATAGTGTAAATCACATGCCTATAAGTTATAACCATAGACGGACAGGCCAGCATTGTGTCCGTTTACGATTCTCACAGTAATTATAGTTGCCATAGTAAATCAGCGCAATAATATTTCTCGACGGTATCAGGTATAATTGGATCGCAATGCGAGTAGCATCTATGCGGAAGAACGGGAGCAACATCTCTCGTTACATTCTGTGTCTTATTCTGAGAACACCATGGGAATACATAGGCGTACTTGAAACAACATAAATAGCAACCTGCTCATGAAACTCATTGTTCACAACTTTCTTATAAACTATCTTTTAAATTACTGTCCGCACAAATTTTCCTAATTACAGTCTGGGAATTAAGAAAATAGAAATAAAAATATTTGCTCAAGTCTTTTCACATTCATGGAGGTAGAGAAGATTCTTATCATTTAGAAGTAACTGGACTAAGTAATTAGATTTTTTAATTAGCACCAAGTTCATCAAGTTGAATTGACAGAAGAAGATTATCATGAGGAAACGCAGTCCCTGAACAAAACCAAACGCCTGTCAAAATCAACGTTCCAAAGGCAGGCACACCAAAAATATTTCCATTAAAATCGACGGAGCACGTGAGGTTAAGTGAAAAACTTGGAACAAAGGCTGGCGTGGTCGGCTCACTATTTAGTATGCATTTGGAAAGGAGTTGAGGCGAGAGCAATAAGTTTGAGCCCGCGATTTGCATAGATTGTGGCGCGGCGGTGGCGGCGCGGGCGCGTGTTTGGTGATTTACTTGTGTTGTGTGGGCGACGCAAAGATAACACCTGCCCTGCTATTATGATGACACCTCGGCCAACTGAACAACTGTACTAGCACGAATGTTAGAAAAACTGTGTGGATAATGCTGAAAACGGCTGAAACACAAGCTAGTTTTGTTTACATTGAAGTTTTTTGCAGTTTGTTTGGGGTTTTCTCAAAGTATTTTTTAATGTGGATATCACTGTTAGGCATCGGTAATATCACTGCCATGTCTGCAGTCTAATTATTTTACACCCATAAAATGACATCGCCCAAAACAGTGGTATGCGACTGCTCCGGATTGTGTATTTCTGAACTACTACCGTCCATATTGAATTTAATTCAAAATACATATTTCAGGAGATCGGATACGGTTCACCAAGCTACGAATAAGACTAATCTAACGCGTAATAAGTACAGAATTTATTTTATAAAGTCCCAAAGGAATAAACAAAAGTAAAGTTGAGATCCTGAGCTGCGCTGCAGCTTTATTAATTTTTGTTTCCGTAGATTGGAACGTTGCTGCACGCTCTGGCCATTTTATTTTCCAAACAACCATGTGTTAAGAAAATAACAACACAAATTAGTCCATATAAGGGAAACCCGACACAAAAACTAGCTGCGTATATTAAGAAAAACAATAGTAACTCATAATCATAAGTGCTGCTGTCTTGTAGGCTCAGCTCGGCTGTATGGCGCGCCGTGAAGCCTGCTTGTGGTTAAATTACACTCATTTACCGCAGCAACAACGTCCGTGGCATGTGCAAAATGTTGCCAGCGACGATTAGCAGAATTCCTGCCTTGCAATAGAACATATAAATGCTAAAAAACAAGGCCCTTGCGACACACATATGTACTTAATGACTGGATAGGCTAGTCGTTTTGTTGATTTACCATTTACGTTCGTCATTCCCTTGTGTGATGCATCAACCACCTACCGAGATAATGTTCTGTCACTCTGTCAGTTTTATTTACCTGTATATATATGATTGAGTAAGAATTTTAATTAGCTATAGCGAAGTATTAGAAATAATAGGCTGAGTCTGCTGTTAGTTGATTTAATGATTTGCCGTTGCCATGTTACACAATAAGTTCGCTAATGGAATTGATAGCAGTAATTAGAGAATGAGCGGCTGCGACAGCCTGCGGCACGATCCATGGAGTTTCGACACAGACAATCGCTGGCGCGTTTACTATGCGGGTTATTATAACGTGCAATTGTTGCATTCAGCACTCGTGGCGCATTGACGATGGCTAATTTTATCTTTAACACCCGCGTGTTTTAGCGACGGCAAAGTTTCACTTATTTATTTTTAAATCACGGCTCATTGATTTATTCGTTAGTATCAACATCAAGCGGCCAGACGCTTTTAAAAATAAATTGTTTGAAGCCCTTGAAAGAATAATTAGCATGACTGCGTGAAAATGAACGGCTACAACTTTCCTTGTTCTTGTAAACAAGTGGTGTGAGCGATATAACGATAACCACAGTTAATTTAACAAATGGGTTACATGATTTAATGCTAGTTCGGTTGTAAAGGTCGTGTAACAAAGTTTAGGTTTTGTGGTCGGCGTTCGTAGAGCACAATCAAGATGTCGTCACAACTTCACAAGTTTGCTGGGCATGAAGCCATTATACTATACGTATTTATACGTCATATAAACGTTATTAGCACTGTATCACACTATTCTTATATAATACTTTTATATTCAATGAGCTGCGCGTCTTATACGAATACCATAATGATTACAATAGGCTCTACAATACGGCCGATGTATCTTGGCGAGTCTGAACATAGGCTCTGCGAACTTTAGCGCATGTACACTCGTGAAGAAAACTGTTATTGTCTTTATTTTTTATAAACCAATGTACGAATAAAATAACCATAATATGCTTTGGTTGGCATATTTGGCGAATAATATAAGTGCCAACTGACACTTGCAAATACCGCAAATAGAACAAACTTAACATTAAACAAAAAAACTAAACAATAATAATAACCAATAATAAATAATTCACAACAATAACAACGAAAACTTTTATAACCGACTGTACTCAAGACAGAGATAGTGACACGAAAACGACACCAATGCTAACGTGTGAGTGAGACATATTACCGTGTACCGAGCATTGCCGAATAAGCACGAAGCTTCACGAAGTAATCAAATAGGGATGTCCAATACGCGTTCCTGAGGGTGCTGTTTAATCGATTTTTATTCAAATCGATTAAAATTAAGTCAATAAATATATTTATTTTTAATTTTTTAAGGAGGTTTTAAATTGTCTCAAATAGTCGTTACTCAAGTAGTCGTTAATAGATAACTGATATTTTATGTAAATCATGTCTTTCAACCGAGAAAATAAAATTTTATAAGTTTTTTTTTATTTAAATCGAAATTCCGTTTATTCACAAACAAAATACACTATATTTGTAAAACTATTTCGTTTAATATCCTTAATAAACAAAAATCAATTAATTCTAAATAAAACTAATCGATTACGATATTAGATTGAATAAAGAGTCGATTGTGTTTATTTTTGGTCAATCTCTAGCCTAGACCACCGCCCCCCGCACGTCGCCTCATGCCACCATTTGGTTCCTCAAAACAGTGATTGCGCAACCTTCTGCGCGAAGTTCGGACTCGCCAAGATACGTCGGCCGTATTGTACCTACGTCAACTGAAAATGAAGATATGACGGTGGTTCTCTATTGTATTACCTAACTTTTTTATTCATAATTTAAAGTGCCATAACTTTTTTTGTCCTAATCATCATTTGTCCGAATGATAACTTACCCGAAATTAATATCACATAATATCACATGCCATAAAATTTAAATCCCTAAATACAATATGCTCTAAACCCGTTTGTCATAAATATTACAATCAATAATATACAAAACACTTAAAATCGTTTTCAATAATAGTTATAAATCCTAAATAAAAATAAAAAACTGTTTAGATCTTTATAATATTTTTAAAACAAACCGGTATGTTCCCAGACGTTCCCAAAAGAGAACAGAACATTCTTATTTTAATTGTGTCTGTAATTACGGGTACCTACAGTAAAGTAAGTATTACTTAGCTTTTGCTATGCTATGAACTTCTCTCAACACAACACATTTTTATACAATATTGCTCTTATGCAATTTGTAAGAATTAAAAAGTAGTAGAACCATCATATCGCAGAAAGTTCAAAGTTAGAATCTTCTTTTGTTTTGGCATACATTTCATATAAGTAGTCAGTAGTGGATTTTATTTTACCCTGTAATAAGTATGCAAACATGCAAACAAACATGCAGCAAGCATGAAGCAAGCAGGCAGCAAGCATGCAGCAAGCATGCAGCAAGCAGGCAGCAGGCATGCAGCAAGCATGCAGCAAGCATGCAACAAGCTTGCAGCAACCATGCAAGCACGCATACAGTATGCAAGCAACCAAGCAAGCGAGCAAGCAACATGCAGCAAGTAGCAACAAGCTAGCAGCAACCATGCAAGCACGCATACAGTATACAAGCAAGCATGCAGCATGCAAGCGAGCAAGCAACATGCAGCAGGCATGGTTTCTGTCACGGCTCCGGCGCTGCGGGGCTCCGGCGGTCCCACGCGAGCTTATCGTCGCAGATGTGTTTAACGCTCACCACCGCAGCTTCGGCTTGCTGGCCGGCGCCTCAGCAGCGGCGGCGAGTGTTACAACCACCTGCTCCTCAACTCGCGGGCCGCCTCGCCCCTCCGCGCCTACGCGATTTTAAATTACACTCTCGGGGTAGGGCAGACAAGACTGCGTGGGGTCGGATTTACAGCGATTCGTTTCTGTCACTAAAACCTAATTTTTAGCAAATGTTTTAAGACCAAAAATTTTATTACACTTATATGAACATTAGGTATTCCTAATGTTCCTAAGTATCATATTATATAATGTGTATTATTATACACATTATATAATATAATACTTAGGATAATTGACTTTATGGCATATAAAATTAGAAGATTCAATTATTATAGTATTCGATATTATGACAGAACAGTTTTAGAAATAAAGATAATTATGTAAAACAAAATTTCGGGATTTTGAACATTATGGTAACTGAAGTTTATAGCAAACGTTTTATGGATAATGATTTTCGGACAACAATTTTTAGGAGATATAAGGGAGTACCTATGACTGTATCTATAAGTTTTATGTGAGGATTGCCAAACCTACTTTGGTCAAAATCAAAAGGACTAGATAATCAGCACTTTTTGAACTTCAAAGTTTACAAGAGACTTCCTAGTGTTTTAGCTGGGAAGAAGTGACGGACCAAACTCACTAGCAAGTCTCCAGCAGTCAAATCGGGAAATCAATTCTATCTTCATAAAGTACTTAGTTTGACAAGAAAAAGGACATTAGACGAGTAAGTAATCCAAAATATTTGCTCATGTCTTTGCTATATTTCGTCTAAGAAACTTTTCTATCTACTTTGTAGACCTATTCTAAGTTGGAGTTTCTATGCCTATTGAAATCGCTATTTAATTTACTTAATAAACATATAATTAATGAAACGGCGCCGGCGGCTACCGTGTTATGAGAATCTGAGAAACCATGAATGAATTAGATAACCATCTTTCTTTTTATAATCACATTCAGACTCATCAATCGCTATTAACCTAACATATAATTAACCGTATTTCTAACAGCAGTAATTATAGACTATCACGTCATATAGATCAATACTTTACCGATACTTAAAAATCAACTCGTGCGCAGATTTCATGGATCATTAGGCACCGGTCAGTTACCTAGGAGTCTACTGATAAAATTGAATAATTTGAAATGTGAAAAGGATTATTTTAAAACAAAGCCACTGAACTCACAAATCTAAATTCTCTGTCATAGCTATTATGTCGGAGTCTATTGCAGTTCCAAGTAGTGTGACTAAACAAATATTTTGAGAATTCCACTGTGCTCGAATGTTCTTCAATCGATTAAGAATTCTATAAGCTCAAGTATCCGACGGAACTTATTAATCTCAGCATTGATCACACTCCTGTCCGAGGACTTTATGTACTCATTTATCGTTCTTACTTATTTCTTATTTTATCATACAAGTAGGATTTAATTCCAAATTCTTACAGATTTATGTGTCCACATTCGGAGGAAACTATTTTAATTAGGCTCTTTATTTCGTCTATAATATTTGATAATGACTGTTAGGCGAGGTTAAAAAACCTAGTTCTCTAAAATAAAACGTTCTCGACGCTTCTAAATAGCATTCAGAAGATTTTTATTTTACGCATTTCCATTTTTATAGTCGTGCAAACACGAAGCGTCAATCCACACCCTTACCGTATAACTGTAAAGGCGTCGCGCCGGTCATGGGCACTGTGCCAGCCACAACGGTGTTTCTCGCCGCTTCCGAATGAGTGTCGCTCGACCACTTGTCATTCAACGGCCGCCGATAATTGAGCTGTTTACCTAATGATCATTAAAAATCGAATAGATCCACGTTATGCAATCGATTAGGAGCCAGACACAGAATCGAATTAGGAATAAAATAAGCTGTTGAGTAAGTCAGAATTGATTAATAACAGTTTTTGTCGGCGTTTTTCTATCGATTGTAATAGCGATTTTCATTGCACTATTTAAATAAGTTGTCGGAGAATTGATACAGAGTGTTCTGGTGCACTAGACATTGTAAGTAGGGCGAATCGATCACGCTTCGATTGGAGTGTTGAGCTTTTGCTCCCACATAAAGCATCGTTAAACCTACTTGTTTGATCTTTAACCTCCGTCGTACAATACATGTAAATACAGAACATGGCTGCGTTTGTTACGTTCGATAATAATTACTCACAATATGTAAATTGTTAATGGCGGACTTTGAAGAGCTTAAAAGCCCATAATCAAAAATTTACATATTTAACACACAATTACTGAGCGTAATCTCATAATTTGTCTACGGTTTGTTGGGTTGATTATGTGATGTGTTCGCATTTATTAAACGATAAGAACACAAACAAGTTTTTATAAACAACAATAGTATAGTATCCGAAACAAAACATGTGCTCGCTACAACAATGAAACAGTAGCAGTACAAAACAAATTCGTGTCGATAAGGTTATTACTGGCTCATAAATATAGCAGTGACAAATAATGTTTAAGACACTTAAGCAGCTCGTATCAGCGCAGGAGACATGACGTAAGTACAAAGGGTGCAGGCGTCCAAGTTGTCAAACGAGAAGTTTTTATCGGGCGGCCTGTCGGCGTTGAATAGAAATGAGCCTTGAATAATGCATGTGTGGTACGGCCGCGTCCCGCACCTCTCCAAACTGATTTGTTGCAACCGACGTTGCAACAACACGATCACGCTCATACACAGGTGTTTACGTTTATACCGAGCGATTGTACGCCTCCATGTGTTTCAACTGCTACCAACTCGCCGACACCGCATTATGTGATATTAGCAACGTTGTTATACGATTCTAAACCGACTGTGAGAAAATTATTGCTGGATTCTAACAACTTGATAAAAGGATATTAATAAGCATGACCTACGTTGCAATATACAGTGTGATGTAGTTAGGTTCTATGACTCAGAAGTCCATTACGTAAAACAATGTTTCGTCAAGTTGAGCGCGTAATAATCCTTCGAAACAAAATTGTTAAGTGGGAAATACAACAGTGGAAGAAAATTTTCCGTTTAGTTATACCTAATCAAAAAACTGCATTAGTTGGTACTCAGCTTAGTGTTCAAGCGTAGGTTTGTAAAGTGTGTGAGCTTGTGAAACACATACTTAGCCGAGCGCCCCGAGGCTAGTTTCACTTCCTGTGCCTCAAACCCATTGATGCGGCATCAGATATTAATCTTTTTCATGCAATATAGTAATACAAGAATGAAATTCTGTAACAAATTTGTTGTTACGTAGGAAGACTAGTTGACTATTAAGTGTTGTTACGGCACTTACGGCTACTGTCACCGTACGATTCCGCAAAGCAAAATATTACTCATTGTTAATGCTTTAGTTTAGTTGCTGAAAATTAAACGGGCGTATGTCGCTGGTACATAGAAGGAACGGTACATTAACTAGCTGCGTTTAAAGCGGGAATGAAGCGAGCCATTTGTGGCCGAGCTGAGGTTCTGGTTTGCTCCACCAAGATGGCTATGTTATAAGTCGTAGCTCGCTGCTCAGGCAGGACACATTTTTGCGCAGTTACCTTCATTCTTAAGTAGAAACTAACTGGCTGTTTGATTTACTGCGAATTTACATAAAAGATGCACATTGCACGAACCGTGGTGAAAATTCTTAGATGAATCTGCAGTAACGTCGAGAAAAATGATAATTATTATCTTTGATATTAGAAAGCCATTAGAGAATTAAAACAGTAGAAATTCACATTATAACAGCCTATTCAACTATTTATAAAGGAGGTACCTAATGCAAAATGATAAGTCTATCCGCAACGGTATCGGAAATATCAAATTCAAGATTTTTATCTGCACAGACATAGAAAGTTTCAGTTGGTAGGAAAGCTGTGTAGGCAGTAGGCACCTCATTAATTTGTACCTAATTATTGAATGACTATGTGTATTTCTATTATGTTTAAGTATAGATACTTGTGGTATTACATATTATGTTAGTGGTAAGTATGGTATTTTTAACTTTCTACGTTTCCTAATAGTGAACGGGCATATCGCCTTGAATACGCACTCACTCTTAATAACACAACATATTCTGTATTTAGACGGCTTTAACTTTATATCGACACTTTAACCATCAAGTACTGTTTTAATATCAAAGTACTATATTAATCAGTCAAATGGTCACTAATTGACACTATTCTTAGTCATAACATTCTAAAATACAATATTAAGAGTTAAATTGTTTACTAGCCTGTTTAGCCTAGATTGTAATCGATTATTAAGAACTTTAGTTTTTATTAATATAGGGAAAAAGATAGTTAGAGTTCGGATTTAAGTGTATATATGATTATGTAGTAAACAGTATATTCTAACCATATTCGAACAAGAAAATCAAAGCACCCAAATAGTAAGTGACAAATTAGCATCCTCATAGGTAAGTTTTCATCAATTAAGTACACTTTTAAACGAAGCATAGGTATTACATAGACATATTAAATTAAATTATTATGGTCCACTTTACAGTCAATATTTTATTGATAGAAGTAGACGCGGAACAATTCAAAAGATCATTCATTACTCTACTTAATTGCTTATAGTTACGTATTGTTACATTTGTTTCTGCTCACCACATTAAACTTTCGCCTGGACTACATAAATAAAGCCTGACATTTAGTTAATTCTTTATTTCTCAACTCAATGATGAAATGTATCTGGTTTCCGTTTTCAGACTACAACGCGACTACTTCAATAAAATCAAAATGAAGCGACGCGTATAAATAAACAGGCGACCATTTTGAAAGGAGTTTTCCTTTTTCGTCTTCTGAAATTATTTTTAGAATGTTTCTCTGTTTTAAGTGTAGTTAGACAATTTTAAGGTTTAAGAGTAGAGAAAGAACAAAGAAACGATGGATGGACTGATCCGAAATGAATTGGGATAACAACAACAACAGCCCATAACGTCTACTGCTGGACATAAGCCTCTCCCATGATGGGAGGAATTTGCCGTAATCTCCACGCTTGGCAGGCGGATTGGAGATCGCAGTGATGAAAGACTAACAGAAAACGCTGCTGCCCATTCTCTGGTCTACGGAGGCGCAAGGTGTTCTGCCTCAGACATTAGTCGCCTTATACGACACCCGTGAGTGTAATGGGTTGGTTCTATTCTACTCTGCCGGATACCACACGGCTATTTCACGGAATTGGGATAAGGGTATAAGAGAATGATGAGACAAGTTTATGATAAGATTTAGTTCTTGGGGTTCCCGTCAAAGACTTGGTACAGTGGCGTGTCTAGGGGCCAACAATACTGCAAGCCCATACGGAAGATTATTAGGTTATTATCACTATCATTACATATTATGTTGGATAGTGTACAGGTTACATCCGGAGTTATTTACTACACAGACCTTGTAGAAACTAGAACAAATTTCCGTGCGTTCAAGCTCACAACTTAGGACCCATTAATGTTAATATTTTTAGCCGTGGTGCTAGGCAACTGGGCCTATCCCAGTTGCAAACGTCCCTTTGTGCATATTGGCCTTGTTTTGTTCTGTCTACTGCTGATATGGAGGGAAGTGGAAATTACGGTTTTTTCCTACTCCTCCGCTATACTTTTCTGATTAATTTCGTTGCGGGATCCAATCCAAGACAGTTAAATTCATTCTCTGGGACTTCGTCGAGCTTCATTGTCTCGGCGCTTTTCTGGTGGTCGCCACTGTTGATTCTGGCTTTCAGGAGTTACAGTGGTTTGAGAATAGTGTGGCGGGCTTGTCTATCACTACATAATTATTATAAAACAAAGTCCCCCGCCGCGTCTGTCCCTATGTATGCTTAGATCTTTAAATCTACGCAACAGATTTTGATGCAGGTTGTTTTAATAGATAGAGTGATTCAAGAGGAAGGTTTTAGTATATAATTTGTCAAGTGGGCGAAGCCGCGGTCATCAGTTAGTAAGTTATAAGGGTAACTCAAGCTTTTAGGGTTGTATGTACCGCCACACGTTAAGGTACCATTCCCTATCTTTCTGGGTGTGATTTCCAGGGATGGTTGAGTTAGAGTTGTGGCAATTTGATTATCAGCAGCTTCGATCAATAAATCAGCAGCATGAAAAGCCACATGCTTATGTCTCAATGAAACATCATCTAGTTTTTGTCTGCTGATATGCCAACCATTTGCATAGCGTAAAACTGTAACTTTAGTAAGTTACATACGAAGTAGCGGAAGGCGGGCGTTTTGGAGGACTGCCTCGATATTTTTGCCCTTCAAAAAGTGATGATTATCAGCCTTATTTGAACAAATCTTTTGATTTGAAGGCGACCACTGCACTGGAGGTTCAAAGCTTTTCAAGGTTTCAGAGACAACGACAATGTCTTTTAAATCACGTCGGTGACAAGCTTATTATGACGATGAACATAAAGATGGTTCATAATTTATGCTAAAATTATGAATTTTGCCTGACAAAAGCTCGACTACGTTATTAATTGAAGCTGAAAGCTTCGTAAAAAGCCAAAATGTATGCGCAAAAATAAAAGAGTCGTAAAAACTTCGTAACATTCAAGTGGATTACCTTCAGATATAAGAACGAGAAACAAATATGTGTTTGAGCCGAGCGTTATAAATAATAGACAAGATTCTGGTGAAGAACCTATTTTTTGTCATATCATTTGTATCAACATTGTGGTTGAATTAAAAAATAGTTAGTCACAACTTATTGACATAACGAATACTCGTATTATGGTACCAGCTATCTGCTTTAGGCTTCTCTTTTATAGGCATCATTTATTATGTTTGTAGGTACCATGGTTCTGCTGTGAAATTTTTTAAACTTTCAATAATCTTATTTAAAATGTGAATCGTTTTCATATTGCAATATCAAGAGTTCTGCTACTATCTTATTACTATACTTATACATATTGGCATCGGCCGTTCTATTCAAATAAATAAATATTATAACAGAAACAAAAGCTAAACCTGTTTAACAGTTTGACTGCAATTCTATAATATTAGTGAAATTAATGTATGCATTCAATTATAACTTGAACGCAATCTAGTTTTAAGTTTCATAAAACATATCACACTTCTAGGCATATTACATTCAGTAGCTGTCATAAAAGTGTCCATTTGACCAACATTCATTGGTATATAAAATAATAAAGTACAATATTTGCGTAGAGGTCTCAAGTGAACGGATCTATTACAATGCCACGGTGAGAAAGCTCGATCGTGTCGTGTGCTGCGCCGGCGCCGCACAATGCGCACGTTTGCGACATCGCAATCAGTATCGTCAGCGCTATGTGTATCGAACTATAAAAGGTCATGTTAAATAGTAACGAGCAATTCACTTGCCGTTTTCATTCCATACATTTTTTAACTATAATTATTTCTGCTATAGTTATACTTATAGGCTCGTAATTGCTGACAATGTTAACGTTGTATCACTGACGTTTAAATAATTCCATAAAACTACAAAATAAAACTATACAGCAGTTTTACGAGGCATCCTTAACCAGTATTTATTAAAGGGCCAAATAAAAGTTTCAAACAAAAGTAACGCCAGACGTCTGGTCATGTTCAATGTGGATGACGGCTAAAGATAAGAAAGAGTTAAACAGTTAAAGAAGAGATAAATGAGGCACAACCTGCTAGTCAAATTGAATAAATAGTTTAAGAACAGCTCTGTAAACAAAGCAGGTAGAGCTAAAGGAACTGTTTTAATATAAAGACCGTCTCACGAGGAGGACCCACGCGGTGAAAGGTAAATAACACTGAGATATAACATAACAATGAAGTTTTAATGAACCACTGTTTCAAATTCTATTCAGCACACTTTTCCGCTATTGTGTCTATTTCAAAATAGTTCAGCTATTCAGCTTCAAAACAATTAAACGAAAATGAAATCATTATAAAAATAAATAAAAAGTCTTCAATGTAATTTATTATTGTTAGTCAACAAAAAACGATAGTGGAAGTTTGTTCGAGGATCAAGGCGAAAGAAAAAGTCAAAGTTATCTAGTGTGAATAGATACTTGGTGAGCACAATAAGCTCTGCCCACGCGCCGATGAATCATGCTTATGCGCCCGCTCCGTTGCCGCAACACACACAGCAAGAACAGCAAAAACATTACCTACTTTTGAATAAGTTTCCTTTCTCTTTCTACACCTCCGAGCGTGCACCGCGTTCGGCGCCACTCGTTGTATCAATAAACAAATGAATCATTATCAATACATATCTAATAGATTGACTTTGACCATGATTTTAGTCAATGCTAACCAAACTAGCGTTAGCATTACACAATAATTTGATGTTTTACTATAAGGCAGGCGGCAGCTAAGGTATATGGAATGGAAATAATTGGGAAACCATACTACCTACGTAAATAGAGACAGATCATAATACGATCCCAGATGATAGTGAGAATTGCAGGACGATTTTCTATGGGACAGAATCTAGACTTACCTACATATGTTAGCTAACGAACGTTTAGGAAGCAGTTGGTCTAAAAGCAATAGTTGGGGAGTCAGTTTAGACTGAATAGATTAAAACAGTTGATACAATAACATTTCAGACTAATATATACGTAGAGTCAGTATCCGCTGAAGAAAGTTTTAAATAAAGTCCATACCGGAGACGAGAATGTTTATAAGAGAACACGCCAAATGGCACAAAAACGTTTAAAGTGCTGTAAATTATTCTCTTAATCTCGATCGCATGACGACAAATAAAACGTCCTTTCACCTGGGATACGGTTTTGGACACGATGTAAAGAAAGATATTTATAATTTTGATATATTAAATTCACTTCGGAAACCATATCAATTATTTCAGCAGTTTGCTACTCTTATTTAAACCATCAACGCATTTCCTGATCACGTTACACATGGCGCACAAATTAATCCCTCTGCTTAAAATGTAAAATTTACATTTGTGTAATGAATTACGCCCATTGGCCTGAATACAGAAAATGCTATTGAGTTGCAACTACATATTAAAACTCGTACAGTGTCAATTTAACCAATGAATGTGCGCCGGTATACAGATTCTGATTTCGAAATGTAAGAGCGGAACTGTACGATCAAAAGTTTTTTTGTAAGAAATCTATTTACTTATTACATTGGACATTAATTTATTGTCGCATTAACTGACCAGTCATAGCAGCCAAAGCGTGACGAAGCCGAAGTGGCCATGAAGTGCGTAGAGCGACTGGCCGGTGTGATACGTAGAAACGGTGACTCACAGACAGAGAACAGAAATATGCATTACTGTGTACCAGATAAGGACAACAGATTTCAGAAAACAGGTTTGAGATTTCGAGTTTCGATCCGATATTCTCTTGTCTGTGCCAAGTAGACTCCGCTTGAGTAAAGCTGCCGTTTACAAAACTCGGGGAAGTCGTACATTACAGCTTTTTATTTTTATTCGGCTTGATACTGTTTAACAATTAGGATTTACTTTAACTGGAGGCCTTCGTCTACTTCTCGATTAATGGTTGTTATCGTAATTAGTCACAGACCGGTCTCGTAACTTTCCCGTCCTGCTTTAAAACGGCTTTTATTGTGAATTAGCAGATTTCGTTCTTTATCTTATCATTTAAAGGTTACCTACTGAGCACTTTCTTTATCAAGACATGGTCTGTGTTGTGGTGATGTCACCACTACTTCGGTGCTCTTATCTTAACGACGATAAAACGTTAGTTAGGAATGTTCTACAGACGTAAGTTAGCTAATAAAACGCGTACCGACTAGGCATCCCGTCATCACCGCAGTTATCTCATCTAATGAAAAGGTTATACGAAGCTTGTATTATGAACACAGTTTCGCGAAACTGCGAAACATAAATAAAAGTGCACAAAAGTAGATAGTACAGATGTAGCGATATTGTATGTTAAGCCGCGGCGGCGTATCAACACGTGTTTCGCGTGTGATTATCAATCGGTGCAGTGGTCTCTGAAGAAAGTTTAGAGCTACACGATTACAGGAATTTTCCGACTCGGTGGAAATGATCGCGTCTCAGTGAATCATTACATGTTTTTGCTTCTACGTTGCGCACAGAGAAAACGCGCGTATCTTTCACGTTCATAAAATCAAACATCAAAGTTGATGTTTAAATTGATATTTTCAATTTTGCGGGCGTTCCTTGTGAATCGTTAGAACAAATCACAATACAGTAAGTAGTGCCAAAAATGGGACAGTCAAAGCCAATATTGTCCACACGGCTGTCAGTAATTTATTGAGTACAAGCTGTGGCGTTTAAAAATATTCAATAGTAAATGTTGATCACTTACATCAGTATATTTGTCCGTCAAAAAAGTACAACGGTGCCTTTAACGTTAATGGGTCTATTTTTAATGATAATAGGTTGCCGATAATTGTGTAGTAGTATTGACGTCACGGCTAGTTGGCAACGCGAGCGGTCTATAGGAAAACATGCAAATTTGTTGGCTGATTCCTTCCACTATCTTCCAACTTGTCTGTGTTAGTATTGTTATTAGATTGCGATGTTACAGATTTATTATCTCAATTGTGTTGGCTCGGTAGTTCCATACAATTTGAGCATGTGGAGTTTGTATTTATTCTTTTTAAACTCTTCAAACACCAACCATATTATTTCTATATGATAGAAGCAAACACAGAAAACATATCGATGATTTGCAAATTAACAGCATGTTAATAATGTTTACTTATAGGCTCGGAATTTCCATATAAGCAAATTTATCTAAGTCACATTACTGTGTGACTAATAAGGTACACAAAGATGGCATTACTTATCTTAACATCGTCAAATATTTACGTCAAAACTGTGTACTAATGCCGTCATGATAAATGTGTTCTAATTTGTAAACTTTGAAAATGTTCGATAATAAAGACACTACACTTCCTAATGTTATAATAGAAGTGAATGCAACAGATGCAGCGTGAGTGTCGGATCTTTAAGATCTGTGAGACGCGGCGGCTAGGTTTTAGTTAGCTGCATACAAATCGGAACAAGGTATAATTTGATCGTGGTCCAACAATCGTTCAAGCTACTGCTACCGGCCTGTGCGGCAACCGGTTTTTCCACTTCCAGTGCCCAAACGACGCCAATCATAGCCTTAACACCAGAGCCTCAGAGCCTTTTATTAGTATACTAACTGACAACATCTCTTTGCATGATTATATTGCTTCCTCACTTTTAACGGGTCATAGCATAGATACATTTAGTTTCATTTAAGTTTAAGGATGCGATCACACTAATAACATAAAATTTAATAAAACAGGATTCAATAGAGAAATTATCAATGTTGAAACATATAAGTAGACGTGAACCTACAGCAAAAGTTTTGTAAAATGTAACTTAATCTGCGCACCCTAACAGGTTGATTTAGATAGGACATAGGGTAATAATGAAAAGACAAGTACTAGGAGAGGTGAAGAAAGAGCAAGTCGGTAGTAAATGGTAAATGTGGTTACCGACGGTGCAGCTCTGACGCAATTTTTCAGCGTACTCGTTGTTCTATTGACACAGTTAAAATGACAGCTTTTATCAGAACGGATTTAAATTGATCCAATGACAATAGTGCAGTTGTTATAGGTTTCTCTCAATATTGTAATTTATTCTGCAGTTTAGTTTCTATTTCTTTGTTTGTTTTTTTTTTAGTTTCGGATGAATGCAATTAAATTGGATTACGTATTGGTGTTGAGAAAGGAGATGAAGTATTAAGTAGTTTCAGGTATTTTTGATTGCAGACATCATTCTTACAATTTCTAGTTAGTAGTTGGAAATAGTGCCAAGTGTCTTTTAGCATCCGTATTCATTTGTTATATTTGTCACGCTTCCAGAGAAAAATGAATTTCTTATTTTTTTATTCTTAGGTAGGTTAATCTAGAAAACCTTTGACAACATAGGTTTGTTTTATTTCCTTGGTCTGTACTGTGTGTATTTTGAATTCCTTCGACAGAAGCATTGTTTTCTTACACATGTAAAGTGTTTATTAGTACAATTGTTATACGATTATACAATCATTGGCAGCAATCACTAAATCTCCTCGTAGATGCCGAAATTATCGCGTGCATCGGTGCCAATAGCTGCCTGATTGATGGCTGATCCGGCGGGCATTTATCCATTCGTGAAACCGAGTAGGCGGATTGACAGCAAAAATCAAGAAAAGGCTAATCAAAATAAGGCGAAAGCGCTTCTAAATCTCAACATCCTGTGGAGCCCCTCAAATTAGCCGAAAGCGTAGCAGCATCAGCCACTGGAAATTATCTTGTGGCGTGCTGGAAATTGGCGTGCAAGTATACGTACCATTTTAGAAATGAGTAATTGCTGTCGAAATTTAGCGCTCCAGGGTGCGCACCTGCGGGCGCCGAGATTCATTCATGAGAGGAACAAAATAAAGCGGCGAGAGGTCGAGAACAATCCGCGGGCGATAATAACAGTTGGCTTTTCTAAGAAACAGTGTGGCGTGGAGGCTTCGACGGAGGGTGTGTTGGCGTCTCGCTCGCACGGTTGGGGAGTGAGCGAGAGGGCGTGGGCGGGGCCGGCGTGTTATGTCACGTCGCGGGCGGTGAAGGCGTCGGGAGTGCTGTGCACGCTGCATGCTGCACTCTCTGCATCCGCTACACTTCCCGACTTTTCATTATTAACGCTTGTTAAGAGCAGAGGTCAGTCGCAGATAAATATTAAGTCAGGTGTACCTTCATTACATAATGTTCGGTGATTAATGTGTTAATCGTATGCAATACTGTTGTGTGTGCACTTAGTACGAGGAACTGAATGTGTCGTACAGTACACAATGTTCATGCCGATAAGATTCGGGTGGCTACTGATATCGGGAAAGATTAACCAACAAGAACCAGATTTTAAGTAGATACAGAAACATTTATTGAATTATACATGTGTAATGTGTGCCGGTCAGTTGTTTATATTACCATAATTAATATCGATTACCACGAGTAAAGGTACTCGTAGTAAAGGCACAAGAGAAAATAAGATGATATGTCTGACATCAGTAAAGGCACAAGAGAAAATAAGATGATATGTCTGACGTAAACAAGCATGTTGTATGTAATTTACATTCTCAATAGCTCAAAGGATTTGCATGAATGGGTTGTTATTGAATTAGTTTCCATGTCATTTATTGACCCATTATGTGTAACATAAATACAGTGAACATAATACGAGTATTACCAAACAGCGGTATTCCCATACAAATACACACGTGATTTATATTCATAGTTTGATTACCACTTGTCGGTTCGGGGATGAATAAATAGTTTTATGTGAAATTACCGGTGTGCACAAATGAAAACATTTTTATGCATAAATAAGGCGCGTTCGATAGAAACGGCACGATTCAGCTGCATATGGCACAATGCGACGGTTTTATTGCACGAGCCAATGGTGAGGCGACGTTTATAAATCATACTTTTATGGTTATTCTTAGCGATAAACTCGACGTTTCTAGCGTTGATGCGAACATTTCGAACGCGTGTGCGCCTGAGGCACCCGGTGTTCCTATGCGCGTGCGTCATGTGCCATGCGGATGGCGGTGTTTCCCTAAGCTGCCAGGAAAAATGGCAGAATACTGCTGCAGTGAAAAAAGTAAGACCGGCATAATAAATAATGTCTCTCTGTTGTGGTTAAACAGTTAGTCATTCATAACTCGACTCATTACAAACAATAAATTAACTATCAATTAGTATAATTGCTAATTAATTTACGTCGATTATTAAATTAATTAGATCTTTAAACCTATAATAAACATCAATTGCAATGCAGAGAGTTGAACAAAAGTAGGTTGGACAGGACTTTCTTCTGTACACCGCAAAATATCGATGTTTACTGGGTTATAAAGATTAGAGGCTAATATAATCTAATGGGCGTCTAAGTGGTTAGATTACACTGCCAATTAACAAGGAAAATAAGAAAAAGTATACACAGGGTCAAACTAAATTAACTGGCGAAACTTCTGGCGTGTTGGGTAAACTTGGGTATCGATATCTTAACATAACATCACGCCTGTAATTCCCGAAGGGTTAGCCAGTACACCCACATTACACCAGTTATATATGTTTTAAGTCCCGTGTAATAAGGACAAGCCTATTTCCATCAACTGGGCACACAAATCAAGACGCGGAGGCTGCTACGGAGAAATCCGTGGTGGGAAAACCCAATAACACTGCCTGACGCGGGAATCAAACACAGGATCTCATGCTCACAGCTCAGCAGTCGCGCTCGGCTAATGAGGTAGTCAGTTGTTTTAGTAACCAAAACAACAATATATTGTAAAAACGTATAATTTCAAATAACTTCAACCTGTAGGCGGAGATTTTTAACCAGTAGTGGAGTTCTGGAAATTATATGCGCTGATGGACGCTACTGAAAGTGCCAAAGCGGTTGACGGCAAGCTGAAGCGAGTTTTTTAGTTTTTTATTTACTATTTTGTTTTATTAGTAGCTCATGCCCGCGGCTTCGTCAACCCGCAAATTATATACTAAAACCTTCCTCTTGAATCACTGTATCTATTAAAAAAAACCCGCATCAAAATCCGTTGCGTAGTTTTAAAGATCTAAGCATACATAGGGACAGACGCGGCGGGTGACTTTGTTTTACAATACAGGGTGTAAAAGACCTCATCACGAAGCCGTCAACCAAGCATTCTGTACATCAAACTAAGTAACTTTACGCAAAAATTATTGCTGGGAAACCACTTTTTTTTTGGGTGGAAAATCATGTTTTGTGGTAGAACTCAATGTAACGCACTCAAAACATTATGCTGATGGATGGATTGAATAATACGGGGGTTGTGGAGGTGTTTAAAGTAAAAATCTTACATTAAAAACTTGTATTTAAAAAAAAACTTGTCAAAAAGTTGAAACTTTGACCCCCAATATCTCCGTAACTAGAAGGTTCCCAGGTATGGTGTAGAACAAAAAAATGATCGTAATGACGACGAGAACAAGTGCCTTTCGGCTTCGTTAAGAGGTGTTTTACACCCTTTATGTAGTGATTGTCATTAGACTAACATAATTATCTTGAAAGTTTCACTAGATACTTTGAATTGACGTTACAATATATTGTCGTGTTATTATTTACTACAACTTATTTACTACAACATAACTTCCTGTTTAGCTACGAACGTCAGAAACTCAGGACTTCCCGCAATCCTGTGTAAGAACAAACTAATGTTTTTATCCTTATATAAATGTTATGAGAACCGGTACTTCAACTCTTATCAGTTCATTTATCACATCACGACAAGAAGACAGCATGCTGTTTAAAAAATGATCTTTCGTGCCTAAAATGATGTAACTGGTAGACTGGTACAAGTATCTTGAACATTTGAGATCTTGGAAGCTAAAACAAACTCAAAATGAAAGCATTTATTCATTTAAACCATTTGAATAGGCACTTTTGAATGATCAAGAAGTCGTTCAGTTAGTCAGATACAATATATGAAGCTACGATTTATTGAGAAGAAAATCAATCAATAAACAAAACAAGTTTTTTTTTTTTTTTTCATCAAAATCGGTCAAATCGACCAAAAAGTTTTTCAATCCGAAGCAAAAAAAAAAAAACGTTGTTTATCCAAAAAACTTAGTGATAGTTCGATGTTTAAATTCAAATGTTACTCTGAAGGAAATGCTATAAATTCAAACGAGCTAAAGATTTTTTTTTTATGTTTTGGAAAGTATTGATCTAAAATATTTTTACGATACAAACAAAAGTCTACACATTTTCTTCATAAAAAGTCTTTATCGCTCGCTTGACCAAATACGGTTTTTAATCCGTAACCAAATAAAAATAACGTTTGTGTCCAAAAAAATTAGTGATAGTTCGATGTTTAAATACAAATGTCACTCTAAAAGGAGTGCTATTAATTTTAAATCAGCCAAAGAATATTTTAAATTTTGAAAGCTTACCAGTATGTAACAAAAGTCTACATATTTTCTACAATTTTCTTCAAAAAATCTTGGTCGCCAAACCAAATACGGTTTTTAATCCGTAGCCAGCAAAAACGTTTTTATCTAAAAAATTCAGTGATACTTACTTTCAAGTTGAAACTAAAGTGTAAATCGGAAACGAGGGCCATTAATTTTAAATTAGCTAAATAAGCCTGTAGCCCCTAAACAGTTCGACAGTGGAGAGTATTAGTGGTGTATAAATTGGCCAATCAATCGGTTCCCGACTCCCGGTTCGCTACAAATAACCTGACTATAGCAATTAGAGGGGCCTATTTGTATTTCCATCCAGTGTACACGGACTACAAAGGGAAATGGCCAATATTTACATGGTATTGCTATTGGAGAGCATCCATTTCACCTCAAAGGCTTTCAGCGTTTCATTTGTTTTGTTAATCAAGCATTCAATTAAAATATCATATCGAATTGTGTGTTTTAACCGCGTTGAATTAAGTTCTATTAATTTGTCGAAATGTTTTTTACATTTTTGGAAGTAACAAAGAGCTAAAATTACAGAAAAAGTTTTTTTTGTCGTAGATCTTCTATACTAATATTATAAAGAGGTAACATTTGTTTGTAAGTTTGTATGTAGGGGGTAATCTCCGGAAGTAATGAACCGATTTCAAAAATTCTTTCACCATTAGAAAGCTACATTTACCCTGAGTGACATAGGCTATATTTTATCCCCGTACTCCCACGGGAACGGGAACTACGCGGGTGAAACCGCGTGACGTCCGCTAGTATTCAATAATGGTAGTCTAACTTGAGTTAAAGTAATTACTTATGCAACCATTTTTATGCAATAGACAAGAATTTGAACGAAGTAAGAACCGTCAAAAAAGTAAAGCTAAGAATTCTTACTTTCAAACAATTACTAAACTACAGAATAAAAATCGTACTTTAAGTAATTAATTTTACTCAAGTAATCACTTTGACTTGTTTATAGATACGCGGGTGTCATCTATAGTGAGTTTTTGTTATATTTGAAAGAAATCGCTTCACGGAGAATAACTTCAAAGAGTTTTCATTAGTTAATTGCTATAACTAGTTTGGAGGGACCTGAACCGCAATTTCCGTAAATCATCATAATTATTCTCCTGACCTTATCGCAATTTATTTGGGGTGAGGCAGAATGTCTTCACCTTCCATACTTCTAACAGTTCTAACGGATGACTATTTTTAACACTTTCCAAAAAAAATGGGTATGAATGGGTGAACGGAGTAGAAGCTTGGCATAGGTACCTAGTTTTTTTTCTTTTTTCCACAGCTTAGAAAAAAATTGACCTATCATCAAAAAACGCTACAAATTTCAATTAAACTTTTCATATTAGAACAAAAAAAAATGAAAAATATCGAATTTCAAATCACAATATTCACGATACTCGTATAATATCGAATTTAGTTTAAAAAAAAAAAAAATGTGCCATTGCTTCTACTCCGTTCACCTATTATACCCTTTGTTTTGGACAGTGATAAAAAAGTCACCTGTATAATTATTACTCGTCAACTCAGCAGCCTTTCTACCTATTAAATCCTTCACACAGTCCAACTATCGTTTCTTTGGTAAATGACTAGTTCAATTATATCGAGTATCATTTACTAGGAACGTATTATTTTGTTATGTCATAAGATAACAGTTAACTATTCGTAATTATTTACGTACTAATAGGAAGTGGTTTGATGAAGACTAATAGGAGCATAATTATGGAAAAATAAAACAAGCTCAACTGAGCCCAAATCAATTGGGATAACTGCTGGAGAATGACAATGATTATGACGATGTTGTGGATAGAAAAAGTTTTGAATCTAAGCGATGCGTATGAGAAACACACTTTGTTAAGTCAAATGCATGAAAAATAAATACATACATTTTTCTCAAACATACATAGAAATAATTATTGTCATTATTTTCGAAAAAAGAACACGCGAAGTATCCAATTTACGGACAAAGAAAATCAAATCCATTGCAGGAGCGTTTTTTGAATTTGGAACATTTTAGTAACCCCAGCACGCCGTTTCATACAACATTACTGGAGCGTGGTAATGTTCCAAATTCAAAGCAAAGCTGAAAATTCGTCTTGATTTGTTATTTACATACTTAAAAAATATTAATAATATAAAACCGGCCAAGTGCGAGTCGGACTCGCGCACGAAGGGTTCCGTACCATTATTATCAAAAAAGGGCAAAAAAATCACGTTTATTGTATGGGAGCCCCCCTTAAATATTAATTGTATTTGTTATAGCGGCAACAGAAATACATCATCTGTGAAAATTTCAACTGTCTAGCTGTCACGGTTCATGAGATACAGCCTGGTGACAGACAGACGGACAGACGGACAGACAGCGAAGTCTTAGTAATAGGGTTCCGTTTTTACCCTTTGGGTACGGAACCCTAAAAATTATGTTTTATTTCCCTGCATTTTTTTGAGAAAAGCTCTATAAATGCCTCAGCGGGAATGACAATTGTCTCGTAGTGAAGTCTTCGCCTACGGCTCCGCCTTCAAACTCATAACTAACCCTGCAATTGCCTATTTCACGGCCTTTGCAATAATGTACTATTATTATACAAGGTGTAACATAATAAACGCGTATCCTCCCGTTAGGTCTCTCGGGCCATGAAACTGAACAACTTTTGCTGTATTAGTTCTTGAAATTCGCAAAAAAAATGGACTTTCTATAGGAACTGACGCGATCAACTAATCAACATTATGGTAGTACAAAAAAAAGTGAATGTTAAAATCATAGAACAAAAGTTGTTCATTTTCATGGTCTGAGAAACCACACGACAGGTCTTGCGTTTATTATGTTACACCCTTAATAGTTGTCAAGCGCGTATGAAAGCCCAAGTTTCAACACATTGTGAAATACTAAACTGACGCTTTGTCGACCGGTTCATTTAAATTACTATGCAAGTCGTTAAAAGTCAATGATATTAAAATATACACAGATCAACTGTCCTATAGATGATGAAAAGGTATTACACCAATTCTTGTTTCTTAAAAGTCAACTGTAAAATTCGCACTTTGGCGCGAAACGACCATTCTGAAGAATTGTGGATTCATCTGACCGGAATAAAAGTACGAACATTATTGAATCTGAAATGAATATTCCTATAGCCTTCTTTTTCACATTTCTATACCCTGTGTTGCCCTACTGCCGGACAAAGGACGTCCTTACATTTCTCATCTTTTCAAATACAATAAATCTGGAAGTTAGGAATGTTCTGATTTCTCAATCACGGTTTGAGGAAAGACACCGAATGAATTTTTGATATACCTATGCACAGAAGGTACTTCCCGCTCGGAAATTGTTTAAGTAATAGGTATTACATATCTTCTTAGCGTGTCGAGGACAATTTCAAAGTGCAAACAACAGGATAGGCAGGACACAATTTCAAATCAAGTGTCCCATCTTTTGTGGGGCAGCACCACATTTACACTCCAGGGCAGAGGCACCTATGAATATCCACCTACGAGTATTACATATATAATGATTAAGATATTCAAAGCAGCGGTTAACCACTTTTTAACTTCTCATGTTCTGAAAGTGCTTATTTGTGCAGGATATAGGCTACACAAAATCGAATTTTGTGCACAAGTCCATTAACGTAATTATCTACTCTTAGATGTATCTATATTAAGGAAAAAAATATGAGCCATACAGCCAAACACAATAAGAAGTTCATAGATAGAATTTGTTATTTTATTTTAGATATTATTATAATTTTTTATATTATAAATATTGTCTTTAATTTATTTGACCTATGTGTTTTTAAGACATAAAAGATATTAAAATTTAAATTCAAATACGGTAGGTTAATTAATTAATTTAAGAAAATTATTATTACAAAATTAATTTAATAGTGTATAAATAAAAAATATATAATGTATAGGTCTGCAGCCCAAGCCAATATCAATGTCGTAATATTAAAAAAAAATAAAGCGGCGATAATATGTCGGGAAAAACAATTTCCTTAAGTATTCAAAACTGTACTAATTTTACTTTAAATTTTAATTAAAGAAATGTTATGTTATACTATTTTATTTCCTCGCAATCGAAGTTTATTAACAGCATTACTATCATTACAATGCTAAAAGTCTCGGATAAAAATGGTTCGTTTTGTCCACTTGTTGTAAAATCGACTATTAAGATTAATAGTCGATTGTCATAGATATGATATGCATTTAATAACTTAACAGTCTTACAGCGAATTCACCAATAAAACTGAACGCGAACCGCACATGTTCAAGACTTGGTTGTTATTGTCTTCATTGGCACATGTAAACCGCGTTCAAGAGCTTTTATTGCCATTATTGCTGTGGAAATAGACGTTGAAAACGACGACGGCTGAAATGTTCTAATGGCGTTTAGTTATTTTACTGGAACTCTGAAGAGAGTCTGAAGATTGTAAAGCCGTAACGCATAAAAATATAATAAATATTAACAGCGTAAATGCCTATTTTAATCTTTGCCTAAGTAGTTTTCACTATTGGATAGGCTCTTTCTTCCCGTAGGTTGGATCTCATAGAGAGGAGGCCTGTGTCCCAGCAGTGGGAAAATTAACATAGGCTGATGATGATGAGGCTCTTTCTGACTGGAGGCCTTACTCTTAAGGTATCCACAGGATAATCCAGCTAAGCAGAAGCCAGCATCATAAGTTGCCCGGTGAGACGACTTGTCGAAAAAAAAAATATATCTCTTTGGTCGCAATTTTCAAACAGAGAAAACTGCAGGCAAAGCTAGACGTAGCAAGTCTATAAAGGAAACATCAGTTTGAGTGATGTAATGGAGATGTATTTGATGAACCGGAAAGGGTTACCTCTCCGGGATAGTGGTTGCGGAACCGAATGTTTTAGTGTGCCGCCACCCGCCACTTCGGGGGCTTTCGGGCTAACAGTGGATTATGACTTACTGCTGAATTAATTATTGAATCAACAGAAGTAAGTTTTATCGTACGGAACCGTGGATTTTGTGAACATACAAGAAAAATCTGACTCAAAAATATCAACTATAGTATTTATTATAGCATAGAGAACTATGAGATGTATGTACTCTTACGCATGCCTAAAAGAAGATTTAGAAATAAAACAGGCTCATGACAGTTATTATCAAAGATATATTATTTTGAGATGAAGCGATATTTACGAGTATAGCACGATCTTCGTAAATAAAATAAAAGATTCATAGAGAAACGGAAATAAACTATTAAAACAAAAACCGGCCAAGTGCGAGTCGGACTCGCGCACGAAGGGTTCCGTACCATTATTATCAAAAAACCGGCCAAGTGCGAGTCGGACTCGCGCACGAAGGGTTCCGTACCATTATTTTAAAAAATTAGACAAAACTGCAAAAAAATCACGTTTGTTGTATGGGAACCCCCCTTAAATATTGATTTAATTCTTTTTTTTTAGTATTTGTTGTTATAGCGGCAACAGAAATACATCATCTGTGAAAATTTCAACTGTCTAGCTGTCACGGTTCATGAGATACAGCCTGGTGACAGACAAACGGACAGACGGACAGACGGACAGACAGCGAAGTCTTAGTAATAGGGTTCCGTTTTTACCCTTTGGGTACGGAACCCTAAAAAGGGCAAAAAAATCACATTTGTTGTATGGGAGCCCCCCTTAAATATTAATTTTATTCTGTTTTTAGTATTTGTTGTTATAGCGGCAACAGAAATACATCATCTGTGAAAATTTCAACTGTCTAGCTGTCACGGTTCATGAGATACAGCCTGGTGACAGACAGACGGACAGACGGACAGACAGCGAAGTCTTAGTAATAGGGTTCCGTTTTTACCCTTTGGGTACGGAACCCTAAAAAGAGGAAGATTGGTATAAAAGTTACATGGACCATAAAATGGGTGACGGAAAAGTAGGGATGATGCAAATCATCATCTGCCTAGCCTTTTCCCAACTAAATTGGGGTCGACTTCCAGTCTTACCAGATGCAGCTGAATACCAGTATTTTACATAGAGAGTATTAGAGAGACTGCCTATCTGACCTCCACAACCCAGTTAGTACCGGGTAATACGATACCTCTTGGTAAGACTGATTGTCAGACTTTTTGGGCCACTGACTACCTGTAACGACTGTGAAAGATCTGCAAATATAATAATTTAATTATCATTGGGTAGATTAGGTTGAAAATTAGTAGCTTTACCATAAACTGTCTCGCACTTGTGTTTTGGACAGATCTTAGTACCTAATTAATCAAGTTATGTCTCCTAAACGTCATGCCCGTGGCTTAATAATGAGCGTACGTAATGTCTACTTGTGTTAGTCAAATCAGACCGAGTCCTCCAGCTAATTTGAGTGTCTAGTACCTTATATGATTTCCATAATATCACAAATATTCTCATAGTGTGGTCACTTTATGTCGTTTATTACAAGCTTATAAAAGTACAGGATAAGACAGTGTTAACAAACTGTTGGAACACAATTTAAAAATTGTATCATTAATCCAAAAATAATGAAATAACTAACCTTTCATTATTCCTGTAAGAAACTCAAAACCGAGAGGTCATCTTGAAAATAATAATTCTCGACTTTATTTAATTATCAATCAATCGAAAAACAGTTGAAACAAGTGACAATCGACACGTGTAAACCAACCAAATCAAAATAGTATTTTTTTACAAATTAACAATTCGTAATCTCCTTTGATCATCGCTATTTACGTTGCTATTATCAGTTACGATTCTACGAAAATCATAAGCTGATAACCATGTGTACAATGTTACCGAGTTTCCTCGCACGAGAGCTGGTTCTCGCAAAATTACGAGTTTGGAGTTATCTTTAATTCATTTATTATCAGTTTTATATCGGTTTGGAGCACAAAACCTTGATACAATCCATGGTCTGTTCCTAAGTGAGGAATTATATTGTTTTCAATACACTTCCTCGAAAACTGGTCCTTAACGCACTACGATTAGGTACAAACATGCAATGTATTTCACACGCGTGCGATTTTTGCCACTTTCCCGCACGTGTGCAGGAATGAAAATTGCCACAGATAACTATACCTATACTTAGTCCAAATTGGTTCAATGCCTATATAGTCTGAGGTGAATGTTTTTTTTATTTTTGCAATGCACTACGCGTCTTTACGGCGTAAATATTTTTTGAATATTCAAATTGTGTTTATAAATAGAATATCATAGATAAACATGATTATTTAAAACTAATAGTTACTTTTATACACAAATTAACATTTAATTGTGTTCTGAATTCAAAAATATAAAATAAATCTATTTTTTATATTAGGCTGTTTAACGGCTTCAAACCATTGCCTCATTGATTCATTGCCTCTCGTTCAACCTGGCGAGACCAAAGCGCGAAAAAAAAAAGAAAATTTAAATCATAGTTTCATAGTTCGTGACAAAAATATTATTCGTTATTTTATTGTATTTCTTCAAAAGTGTATTGAAAAACGTCGTTTGATACACGTGGACGTTTGTTATTGCATTTCTCGGCTCAAAAACACCCTCACCTACGGCTCGTGTGTTATAATTCCGCCTCGATTGCAATAACAAACTTTCTCCACTTGTATCAAAATGTACTATTTCGTTATTATCTTGTAAGCTCTTAAATCTCAGCATTCATACATCACGAAAAAAAATATTCCGCTTCTTCGAATCCTTTTAGAAAATACATATTTGTTTCAATTTTAATTAAATGATTTATTTAAAGTACTAAAGCGTCGTAATTTTGAACTATCTTACCAAGATTCGCGTAGTACCCTGCTGGATGCATCGCGTCTACTGATCACCGCAAACTTTCCATTTGTCACTTACCTAAAACGAATACAACATAACGTAAAGTTTAACACAAAATAATAATCAATTTAGATATACTTAGTTAGGTACACAACATCATAAAACATAAGTGTGTAGCACCGCTACGCAACACGCTACGTAACCCGCTACGCAACATCTCTACGCAAATTGCTACGCAGTCCGCTACGACAGACTGCTACGCCAATTTCCCTAGTTAGAGTTGTAACTTAGAAATATGCAAATAGTATGTTTATTTAACTACTGTTTTATTATCATTAACACTGAAAACGGTATATTTACCATGTTTACTATTTGTTTCAGTGTAAATGATAATGGCCATGTCAGTTTAAAAACTTTTACTGTTTTATTTCTTTTGTTAATTACTTCCGCGGAAATATAATACTATGTATGATACGGTTATTGTTGTGTGCTCAAAGGGCGTTTAAAATATTTAGAATCCAGTTAAAATTTATATAGTTTTCGTGTCATGAAAAAATTAACTAAATTACTTAACATCATACAATTTCCCTTCCTCGACTTCACATTTAATTAATATGCCTTTGGCAGTACGAGCTGAACAAAACCTCACACTTCCACATTAGCCCTGTAAAATACTGGAAGCCTTTGCTTAGTAGTGAGATGTCGCAAGCTAATAGTATCAGTCTCAGATGTCAAAACGTATAACGTACGTACGAACGTAACGTTTAACGAATAAATGAATATTCTATTCTATTCTATTCTATAAAAGTTCTTCTAGGGAGAGTAAAGTTCTCTCTCTGCCTTTTTAAACAAGCATTATCAAATAACAAAACCACAATCAAAACAACGCTTAACAAAGCTTAACCATCCAACACAAACTCCATTGTATCATCACGTATCGCGAAATGATTTAATAATTACACTGATTAATTTACATATACGAATTATATAGACCGCAGAATTTACCTAATAACAATGGAACATGCGTGCAGTAAATAGGTACAGTCACGAGCCAATGTCTCTTACAGATAGCCATCACGACAATTATAATTATAATCCATTTAGCGCTTAAAGTGTATTAAAACAGGAATATGGAGACAGTGCATGAAAAGAAATTAATTATACTCGTACGTACAGCGAATTCTATTGTGCGAATAAAATTCGCTTCCACGTGTATCTTCATTACACCACGTTCGATTTTCAGTTTTATTTTTCAGCTTTGAACTCGAAATTTCACTTTGAAGCAGCACCGAATAAAACTCGCATCCGTTACAGAGTGACCATATTGGTTTTTGCCGTAGACAGTTTGGCTGCGAGTGTACAATTCTCAGTTATTAACAATAATCAATAACCGCACATTACCTATCTACTCCACAGCTACACACAACACAAGTGCGACATGAAATGGTAATCGACGCTCGATTTCACCTGTGTCACATAATTCTCCAACATTATTTGTGTCCAATGTGCATGGAATATTCGGCATAGGGGCCAAAATTCATGTTGCAAGGGCTGCATATTCGGGCTGAGGCATGCGGAGGCGAGCACACGTGGCTGCCACGGCTGCCTGGCTCGGAATCTGACCAAATGCCCATCGGAGCTCGATTGTTAGCTAAATAGCAATGGCTTATTTATGAGCTGTATACTGTTTGCGGTCCACGCTACAACTACGTGTTACTGGGAGCGGAAGGAATTTTCAGGATTCAGTGAATTTATCAAGTGATAAACCAGTGAGTGGAATAACGAACACAAAGGGGTATTAAATTAAAATGTACCCGAGTATATACCGTATGTGTGGGGAATGTAGAGATGTCTGATGGCGATCTCGCACATTGGTTTTTCACATAAGTAGTAATTTGACGTCTTGCGCTTCAGACCGCATGATGTGGTGTAATGAGATAAGAAATATTATGAATTGTATATTACCAACGAAACGATTTACGCTGTTTAAGTATAGATAATCCTCATAAATAGCAATTTGCGTCGTGACAAACGATCTGCGTTGCGTCGCTCAGTTTGGAAATCGCGTATAATGCCGCTATTGTTAATTATAATTGTCACCGCGTCGCTAAACATACGATTTATTGTCAGCTAACTGGAACGGCAATACATCTAGCGTGAGATCTGCGCGGCACAGCGTCACGCCTTCGCTCAATACACTAAAACATTGAAAAATTAAGACTAATTATGATCGTCTAGCCGCAACACGGAACATGTCATATCCTTTCAAGAGATTAACTTTCCAAAACACGACTTTAACTCGCTTACGTTTAGTCATTACTAAATCGATCTTGAAATATTAATGAAGCAAGTAGGCGGACGAGATATATTCTTAATCATCGTCGCATTTCAATAAACTTAGTTTACGATTTGAAAAATCGACATGCTGGGCTCTCAACAACGCAGTAATGTCTGTCGAAGTGCGATCGAACGGAAAGATAACACCAATCGGGCTTCAGATCTGACGGCTACGCTTTTTGGTCGAGAAAAACTACCGGCTTACCTTACCGCTTTACTTACTTAACTTATGCTTTTAACAGAAACTTATCGCGATATCAAATCTAGAGCGGCGATTAAGAAACAATAGGACATTAATAAAAACTTGTACTAGAGCGAGGCATGAAACGTTACGATTCCATGAATTTCGTGGAATACCTTTTCGGTTATTAACATTTTACAGAGAGTCGTCGTGGATGACGCAAAGGCAATTAAATGTTAGCTAAGTGTTGTTTGCTTTGCTTAAAAGAAGTGAAATAGTGTTGGTTACAGGTGTCAGAGCGGTGGAGTTGCTGAGGCTGTATATCTCTCAGTAAGTACCGGACAGAGGCAAATAAAACAATGGAACAATGAAATACGCGCGACTGAAGCGCGCCTCTGCTAATGAACTGCCGCGCCGGCTCAAACGCTCTTGGTATTAGACCAACATTAGTTCATGTTGAAATCACTCATTAATTTACTCTCATTATACTTTTGTTGCGTTGTGAAAAGCAAAAATTCGGCTAAAAGGGTATTAAATTGAGGTAGAGTTATTTAAAACTATTTGGACACTTTTTTTTAAGTGAAAAATATCTGATTGACGGCGTGTAAGAAAGCTTCATGCTTGATTCGTTGAATAAGACAATATTTCAGCTCTACTTGTATGGTCAGGCACAACGACAATGTCTTTATGGGGTTTTTGATTGAAAACACCTTAGTTAACAAGAAGTAGTGTCCTTTTCAACCCGGCTTAGTTACAGACAGTAAAGTTAGAACGTGCAATAAATAAGTTGATTGTTTCGTGCTGTCGCGAGCCGCGAGTCTCAAGAGCGTTCGGTCAGCGCGCGGTGCTAGATGAAAAAGCATCAGTCGAGGTCCAGCGCGGTATGCGCGGAATGGAGGGAGCATCCGGGCGGCTGCGATTGTTACCAGTTATCACTGAATGTTTTCCACCGGGCATTTTGTGCCGCTACAAAAAACCACATAAAGGGCGGGCGCGGCTCGTTTGAGACGCCGCCCCTGTGGGAAAATCGTCGCCAGAAAACTGCGACGCAAATAAATTATAAACTCTCTCGTGTGGAACGCGATGTCGCATATGTGGGTAGCTTTATGCGAAACGCATAAAGCGTGCTATGTTAAAACTGCAACTATGTGCGGGAAAATAAAAACATCGCGGCAAGAACGAGATGAAGTAGCGTTTTGTGATACAAATCGTCGGCGCAATCGGCCTTTGTAAATGTCGCGTGATCTCACGGCGGCGAGGAATCATTAGCGAAAACGGAGCATCCCGGAATAGACTGACAGCGGGACGATTGCAGCGCCCGTGATGGATTACGGGAGCCGACCGGGTTATTACCGCCCGCCGCTTAATATCCACACTCGGCGGGAATCACAAGATATTCAAATTATAAAAAAATAATCTCCACGTCCCAGAGGTGAAGTCCGGTCATGCACCATGTATTTTAGCATACACGCGCCGTATACCTAGTATTTAAATCAAAACAACAGGTTTTATATCAACAGAGTGGAAAATTTATTTTATAACCTTTATAATAAATAAGAATAATTGAAATTCTCCGTAAATACCACGAAATTAATTAGCCGATGAGTGTATGAAGTTAAATCACAAGAAGCTGGCGACACGGCTAAGTACGAGTGCAGGAGAGCGAGGTACGAGTAGTGCGGGGCTGGGGGCCGCGACCACGTCGCTCGCATTGAAAACTTGCAGAAAATGCATTTGCGATAAGAAAAAATTCAGTCCGTCGAGCACATATAAGTGCAGCATGGCGACGGTGACATTCCATGGGGAATACTCGGCATATCGAGACTTAAAGTAACCATTTACCGATTGCAGATACGCGATGGCCGACCGAGTAATCTGGTCAGATCGCTTCACTCGCATACTTGTTGCTACACATAATTTTTAACCTAAATAAGTAAGAAATACTTGTCTCCATGGTGTATTTAATGAGGTTACGAGAAACGGCTAGGTTTATGACAATTTATGATTTCCTTTAATTGTCTGACAAAAACTGCTTTTATAAAACCAATTTGCTGTAAGAAAATAGTGTCCAAGTAATGAGACTTCGAAAATTCAAACTTTTCTATGAGTCAGCTACAAAACAAAGTTTCTCCGTCCATTGTGGACGGAACATCTTTACTTAGTCCATCATTATAGGAACAAAGTTACTGTTAACGGTTAGTCTCGTCGTGGAATAACAAAAAAGCGGTCCTGTAGTATCGCCGATGTTTCTATCCTGTTCTGGCGCAGGACTTCCATTTAGGAATGAGCAGGATGATAGTGAGTTTTAATATACGGCCTCTAATGTGAGTTGGTTTTAATTTATCGTGCAACAGCCGCGCTGGTCGCGGAGCCGGCAGGAGCGGCGCTCCATCAATCTTCTCAGTGGAGAGCGGTGGCTAAACACAACTCTACGTTGAATACAAATCATAGACAGTACACTCTACTAATAAAATCACTGATTTACTGAATTCCCAACTGTAAATGGACATATACTAATGGCCGCTGAAATATTTTAAATAGACACATTCAAATATTTGCGGGCACGGCTTTAATTACAGAGATAAATTGGCGTATTAATTAGTGATATTTTCGGTTGGTTAAAATCAAATTGTTTCGTTGTATAATTCAACTTTTTAAAGGTAAAGTGCGGCAGACTGTAAAATAAACGGGAGATAAATGTAGTTTAAATTACAAAATGTGGTCTTTTGGACCACATGCTGGATGGATACAGAGCGGTGGCACGCGAAAATCAATATACAATCAAGTCCATGTACCACACCTGTCGACTGCATTATTTACGAGTTTATTGCTTTAAAACATCAGGCTTAGATATATGACTTTTTAGAAGATATTTAATTTCAATTGATATCTTAGGTCTCCCTCTATATATATATAGTATATATAGTTCCCCAATTTTTTTAAACAAGTGACTTGTTTAAAAAAAATTGGGGAACTGTAATAAACGGCCATTCTTGGGTTCTGTACTATAATATAATAAATAACTCAATGAAAATAATAACATATTTAGATATTTGTAATTTATAGAGGACCCGAAAGAAACAAACATTCAAAAATCTTCGAACTTTTAAGCTTTGATCACACATAACTTTTGATTACCGTAATAACTAATGAACCCATTTCGGTGTAGATTCGTATTTTTTTAAAGCTGCTACAAGATCACCCATAAAAAAAACGATGAATAAAATTGACACGCTACAGTGCGTAGGGGTGAACCACAGAGTAAAAAACATCCGGGCGGCGTGTTCACAAAGCGGAGTGAGCCAACCCTAGTATTTGAGTGAACTAAATAAAAATATTTTATGAATTCACGTACTACATGATTAATTACTACAAATCAATTGAATATAAGTCAGTGAACTGCGTATAGTAAGTATAAATGTGTGTGGTTTTAAAGTTAAAGGGGTTATTAAATTATGAGTGTATAGATAGAGGTTGATAGTTTATTTAAGGGCCTATACTACCTCAAATGGCTTAGCATGATCCTCATTTACGCCTAAAATATTGCAGCATTAATTTTGAAATAAATATATGGTAAAGTTGAGGATTAATGTTAAGACTAAGTATGTGTGACGAAAATACGTTTCCATAAACTTTTCTCTATAGAAAAAAATTCCAAAGTTACCTCCAAATCGAACAAAAAACCGCTGGTACCTATTCAAAAAGTACTTCAAATTAGATCATGAAACTTTGCATACTAACTGAACTAACTATAAAGCAGGTCTTATTTTTTCCAAAAGACGAAAATTTGATTTTATAAAGAATAAAAAACACTCATTTCGCACTATTCTGCCTGCATTGACTAACGTAATAACCACTTTGTAGTGCAGGCTGATTAGACCTTTATTCTAACAGTATTTCAAACGAAGTTTGAACCACCACAAATAGAAATGCTAATTTTAGGGTTAGAAGGGCCTTAGGAGCTGATCGTGTATGTCATCGCCACTGTCATAGTTGATTTTCAGATATAAAACATTGGAATAATTAGGTACATTTATTGCTCATGGATTCAAAGAAGACACAATCAAAAATAATTACCTACTAAAACAAACAAGTTTCTCTAATTAGATTGATAAATGAGAATGTTTCCCTAAGATCGGCAGCCGATGTTGTGTCGGGGACACTCGGTGGTCCGTCGCAAACGCTAATGAAGCAACACAAAAACTTCTAATTGTTCGGTTCGACATCTGCCCCGATCCGATATTTCCATTAGACCGGCGCAATTTGCAAACGAACATTTCACGCAAAAAAAAAAATTGGTTTGAATGCTACACTGGAGAGGAATAACGAACGTTAAAATTTTTCTCGGTCGGCTATTTTTAAGCTACAAGCACAAAAGAATATGATTCTTTCTAGTTCCTGACAAAAAAAGGCACGATTTTGAATATCAAAACGAAAAGTTTTAACTTCAATTTCTATACACAATAACATTGAATCACGAAAATATTTTTCATGTCATATTCATGAAGTATCTGCTGTGTTTGCCAGTTTAATCGATGTTCTAATAATAAATTCGTAGTCAACTTCTGAGAATATAACGAGGAAACACAATATATAATAATGAACTCGAACAGTGAAAGATGAATCCACAGTTACAGTGTGGCTGAAGCGTCCATCGCTACAGAATAAACAGTCGTCGGGGATTCTGCACACTTTGTTGTAATAGACTTTGGAGCAAATTGAATCGGAAACTACGTTAAAACTACAAATTTGTACAAGACAAAAGGTCGGTTCTTCCACAAGCCGACAGACAATCAAAGCGAACACGGGCCCAATTGCGAAATAAAACGTACAAATAACAAGTTTAATTAAATCGCCAAGACCAACCCGGGAGCGCGCCGGGAACAATTCCAACTATAACGATAGTTTAACAAGTGAACTCAAAGTGAGCTTCATATCGAATTCTACCTGCAATATGTAGTGCACTCGATCGACAGAATTATTTGTTCACTGTGCTGTGATTTCGTTTCGGAACAATCTAAAGTTGAATAATGTTATTAGCGAAAGCATAGGAATTTTCATTTAGGTAGTCGAATTAAATAAAACTTGAATTTTATTATTGAAACTTTCATCAGGTTAAATAAAAATAATTTAGTTACAGAGGCACAGTACATTTTTAGAGATTTTTCATTCGTTCTGTGCCAAATATTATTTAATAGTTATACATATAGATACGTATAAACGCGTGTTTTTAGTGTTCACCATTTCACTCCTGGGAAAGGGTTCTTCAATCAAAAAAGTAAGGCTTTAGAAAAGTCACGTAACTGCATATCAATTTCATACAACAACTGTAAAACATTCACTGATACCACAGAAGGCTGTGTATCTGCTCTATCAATGAAATCAAGACAACAGCAATCTCGGTTCTCATCGATAAAGAAACGGTAGAGGACCGGAAGCTGTTTGCCCGGAGGCTGTATCGGTTGTATTATGATGTGGTGTGTCATACATATTATGTTGGTAGACATCTATTGAACTGGCCAGTCCCTATTGGCTATTTGAATGCTTTAGAAAATGGAACTGCGAATGACACTGTGTTGTATATTGGCTTTTTGATCAGGGCATTTTAGATACAGGGTATCCTAGTTTGGATTCCTGACTCCCACAAACTACAAAAATTGAGGGGCTGGAATTTTGGTATAATGGTGTGATGACAATTTTTTGTCTTTTCTAAAAAAATGTTACAGAAATAGGCCCATTAAGACCAAAGATCGCATTATGGTAGTATAATGGTGTTTTAAGGTCCTGCACAAAACTTACTCGTTATTTCGACACGCGGTATTTAGAGTTAATAATTACAGCTTATAACTAAATAAAAAGCGTAAAAGAAACACATAAAATACTCCTTAATGATGAGGATATAAATAGGCATGAAATAAATAAAACTGTCTCAAAAGGTCCCGTCCTGCTTCGATTGCACGATCATGCTAAACTTAGTAACTGAATCTAACTATGGCGTTTTTTTTTGTTTACACACAATTCGAGATCTTTCTCAAGGGAATTAAATCCATTTGAAACTGGTTTATCTGGTTGCGCATTAACAACAATCGATCCGTCTCGTCGGCTCTAACAAATGTGTACCGCAAGTGATCATTCCGTTTTATGCTAAAAATCTTTCTCATTTGCAAACCAACAGCCACGCTAAAATATATTTTATTACAGCACCTCCGTTAAACGTGACATTTATTACATTAATAACCTATGTTTTCATCTTACATTTTCTAACAACGTGACAACGCGGGAAAAGTACCAACATGTGCGTCGTACCTCGTTAATATTGTTATATTAATTACGCACGTAAACATTTCTGGAAAGTGTTATACAAAAGTACAAGTGACACCGATTTCACACAGCCATAATCCTCATTTGTCACTTCTTTGGAGAGCGAAATTAAGATAAATAAGAGGCAAGGAGTGGGTCCTTTCGCTTCAATCCTCTAGTCATTTGAGAAGGTCGGATGGAGCGTGTCAATGAAACTGAATTTGGACTCTGTTACTTCGATGATACAGTTTGTTTCGCCAGGACTGAGTTGGTAGTTTCACGCGAGAGTAATCCACAAATAGGAGTCCGAGAATAGAGCGAGGCTACTGGACACTCGTCGCAATCATATCTCCAGGCGGTTGCTGTGAAAATTTTTAACGTTTACATCTCTCCATGACTCAATCTAATGTGTCATTTAAAAGGCTGAAGTTAAGATGAAAAAAAAAACTATTTCACTGAAATATTCGGAGATCCGGATTGTTGATCGCAGAACTGTGTCGAAAGATCTAAGGTTGTTATGTTACTTTTTATCTTTAGCTTGATAGAACTCTCATTATCTTAGGAGGATCTAAGGGACACTCAAACGCATTGCTTTATTTTCAAAAGTTTTGAAAAAATCATTATAAGTACATATTTTCATTATTTTGTTGCTGCATTTTCCGGAAAACGTGCTTAACTACCGCTGATGCTGATTTTCTGGAGAAGCAGAAAAGTCAGAACATAGCATCAAAACCGACGAGATTTGACTGAAAATGTAAGGATATCAAATCATTTCTATTCACGTGACCGACGGAAAGTCGAAAAAAAGTGCTAAATAAATTAACTTCCCTACGTTCGAAAGCTACAACTTCCTCACATAAAGAATCAATTTATGATAATAAAAAGACGCACCTGTACGCCCTTGGCGTGTCACACGATATTGAATGAAATGTTTCGTGGTCGGCAAGATTGTTAAGGGATTAAAGGAGTGAACCTTCCGCAGGTCAATATGGGCAGGTAGCTGTTACCGCTCGTGAGAGCTGCTCCGCGCCATTCAGTAAGGATTGAACAAGAGGATCGAATTTGACGATGTAATTTTTATTTATAAATGATGATAACGGTGATGCCAACTGGGTTGTGGAGGTCAGATAGACAGTCGCTCCATGTAAAATACTGGTATTCAGGTGCATTCGGCTAGACTGAAAGCTGACTCCAACACAGTTGGGAAAAGGGTAGGCATCTAGCCGATTTCGGCTACAGTGACTGCATTCGATTGCTTTCTGAGGTGGTTGTCGAGAGCTTTGGTGTGCTGCTCTTTCGTGTGTCCTCAAGTGGCTAGCACATACAACTTTGGCTAAAAAACTCCGAGCGTAAAGCGTAGTTATAAATATTAATCATTCATTACGCTAAGAGAATAAAAATGTAAGACTTCAATTGGGATTGATTTTGGTTGCGTTGTTTGTTAATTTTTTTTCTTGTTTTCAACTCGTGGGTTTGCAATACAATTTTCAAGCCAATAACCGGGTCAGTTTCTGATGGTATGAAGGGTTTAGTTTTTGCCAAAGACTAATTAATCTGATATAAGAATTGATCTGATTGTTGGTTATTACTTAGTTTAGTAATCTACTTGATACGTAAATGTAAAGTAATATCATAAAATTAAGTAAGTATCGTATGCACAATGGAATTTCATAAAGTTCCATCCATTCATATTTTTTTTTGTGATTGTTATAAGTTGGTCTTGTAATAATTTAGGTATTTTTCTACTAATTCATTACCTGAACAATGATTTAATTAGGTAATATATTTAGAACATTCTTAAATAAAATATCGTGCTATAGCTATTAAGTTGCTTAAAAATATAAACCATATTCTCTCAGTTAGAATAAATGAAGTTTGATTGCCGTCGGAACTCGGGATCGAGTCGTGAATTTTATGTTTCTCGAGTACAATATCAGGGTTTACCGTGCATGACATAGGTAAAACGTATCAAGTACAGTTTGTACTCCTATTTGCGTTTTCAAATCACATTTAGACGTGACATGCATGGGTGTCACCTCCATATTATCATACCTAATTAATATTTTGTTCTTTCTTCTCTGAACATTGTTATACGATACGAGTTTATGTAAGTGAATGGGCAGGGATATACGATTACAGCATCCGGAGAGCGCATCGACTCAACACCAATTAGCGTTGCACTAGGTAATGTAACATCACTATGCCACAGTTTATTGTACTAACCCTTCTAAATAAAGAGGTGTCATTACATTTGAACGTGTTTTATTTTATTGCTGGCCATGTGTGAAAGAGTTGACGGTATTAAAAAGAAAAAAGTTTAATCAAGGAACATAATAACCGTCTACGAAAGGGGCAAACGATTCCAAATTCAATTTCCCTAAGACGGAATACGTGATAAATCGTTCTGAATCGGCCATTAGATGCGACGCGGCGTGAGGGCCTGGAGCGTCAGCAGTTTACACGTCTTATTGGTTGTCGTGCAGCTCGCAAGTTGTCGGCTTCGCCCGCGTCGCGACGCGCAATAAAAACATCAACTGTATTGACCAAAATAACTCTTGGCACCCATTCGAGAGTCCGACAGATACTGTAAGTGAAGCGATCTCTAGAAAACTATATACTTACGAAGTAGGTACTTCGCAGTATCAGAAACTTGGATTGCAGTTATTAAATCGGTGGAAAGCTTTTGAAACTTATTTAATCATTGCATATTTATTTTTATGAAACTAAAGTTACATAGGTACCGAGTATCACTAGTAAATAAAAGTTTGCGACGGCTTCCAGGCATATCATCAGATCGGTTGAAACTTTTAAGCCTAGTTATTTGACTGAATAAATATTAAGTAAACTTATTAATACTAGTAGAAATCTATTTGTCGTAATATCATTGGCAATAAGTGCATTATTTGTGTTTACCGCCAAAAAATATAGGTAGCAGTCAGAATTAACTTATCAAGTGTAAAGTTAGTTAGTATTTTTGCCTAATAAGCTACCTATTATGTTGTTAATTGCAGAGATTATAAGGCTATTGTTTGTGTTAATTACTTATTAGAATCAGAAGTAAGTAATACCATGTCGATAATTTTACAGGTAAGTAACAAACTATCAAAAAGAGGAAATGTTGACGAGTTATCTAATAGGTATTACCTAATTACCTGGCTTAATCACTAATTAATAATATTTACTTGCAGAAATATTGAGAACAAAGGAATTTATTTTAATAGTGGGTAAACTATAATTACCTATATACCTTAGTCGTTTTTGTTTTATTAAAATGTACTTTCTTTTAAATTTCGATAATCGTAAAAAAATGTTTCGCGGCTTAGTGGTGCCATACCTACTAATTAAAATAAAAAGCGTTTATTAAGCCTTATTTTATAAAGCTGCTGAATAGTTATAATAAATTAAAATTCTTGAATGCAACTATAGGAGTTTTTGTGGCTATGTAACATTTCAAATAGCCACTAGTCGGGGCGACGGCAGTTTATTAAAGAAAATAAAAATAAAAATCTTTATCAATTAAATAAAAAGTTTTTTCAGCAATAAATGCTTCTAAGCTTAAGCTGAATAGTATAATAAATTAAACTTCTTGAATGCAACTATAGGAGTTTTTGTGGCTATGTAACATTTTAAATAGCCGGCGCGGCGGCACTTTATTACATTTAGAAAATAAAATATTATGTAGTTATTTCCGGTAGCGCTATTTTTTTGGTTAAAAACGTATTATTTAATATCGTTCAAACTATTAAAAATTCAATAATATATTCAATTTCTTCAGAAAATACGATTTTTTTTTATTGTGTAATTAGGTTTAGTGGAGTATAAAATTACAATAATATAAGATAACTAACGAAGAAAATATTAATCTATGATAACAATATTAATTGGAATATTTTTAATTTACCACAGAAAATTATTTTTCTAAAACAAAATCCTAAGTACTTATCCATAAACACGAAATAGGATGGTACTCAAGTGTTTTTCAACCGCTTGTTAGTAAAAAATAATTAGTTTCAAATAAATCCCCCATACGCCCAATCAAAGGTAATTATCGGCTAACTGCGGCTAACCCAATGTTAGGATCCTTTCAAATGAACATTTAGGATAAAAAAAAACAATAAAAGCTTTTAAATACGCGTTCCAAGTTATTTGTTTTGTTTAATTAACCCTAAATATTTAATTTATGCAAGAACTTTATTCAACTATGTTAAGTATGGACGAAAGTATGTTAGGAATTTTATTGTTTATTTACTATTTATTTCCAATAAATACTCACGCCTTGGGTAAAATTTCGAATAATAACAGTCCATGTCACTCGTATTTAATTTCACAGCATCGATATCAATTTCACTGTCAATTTGTTTACTATTCACTCGCGCGTTACATGTAAAACGTTTGACATTTCATAAAATAAGCTGACAAGTGACATCACTGCGCGCAGAATACGTCAAATCGCATGCAGCCACCAACGCGACTGAAGTGTATCGCAGGCGAACGATACCATACCGCGTCTTTCGAAAATTGCGCCATCCCAGTAAGCACACTCAAGCGAATTTAACAACACAAAAGCACCTTGAGCACACTTCATTCCGACAGCTTGCCTAAATGCAGCTGAATCCTAAAACTAGATAATGTTTACATCGCGAAATGCCGACACCCGAACGACCGGAAGTCGCAGCGAAGCAAACACGACAACTATGTAAAATATTGCAGGATCGCGATCGCATTGTTGACATTCCCTAATAAAAATCACTTATATCTTGACTTGATTGTATGAAAATTGTATCAAAAATAATTTTTACTCACCTATTATGGAGGCCGAAGATGAGGTGAACGGACGAATTTTGATTAAATGTCAATTTAGGAGTAAATTTAAAGAATATACTCTTATTGGTATGCGAAGAATGGCACAAAGAATCCCGACAACGCACGCGACGAATGCGCACCTCGTTTGCGCATATGCTGACACAACTTCACGGACGTTACTCCCCTTGCCCCGCGTTCACCCGGTTTTCTTTGCATGTGTGCGTGTCCAGAGTGGTCAAACGTGAAATTTTATACACGTATACACCAACACATATACATTTAGTACCTGCCCTAGCTCCCGAATGCCGCCATCTTAGATATGAAAGAGATGACGCTTATTTCTATCTCTTGTTTTCATGGCTTGTAGCGCCACCTAGCGGGAACTTTTTGTAATAAAAAATGTTAATAGATGGCTCTGTTAGCAGTATACAATAGTAGTCATCTTGTTTACTTTTAAGAGTTTTTTAGTTGTATAAAATACGCGGAACTTGACAAATGTTATCTGTGTTATGAAATAGTAAAACAGTTGTAAAAGATTTTTGTAGAAATGGGTCCTTTAATTTATATCAGTATAACTTCAATGTTGATGTTATTATAAGTTGTGTTGTTGTATAGTAGCGGTGTTACTGTTTTCTTTCTAGAAATTATTAATAGTTGTTGTTGCACTTTTTATTTGTTGTCAATTTTTTTTACTCGTATGCTTCGTGGTAATGGTTGATGAGATTATTCTTATCCTTCAGGTACGTTGTCTTGATCCAACTGATAGGTAGCGTTATTACAGCAATTTTCTAGTAAAAGTAGGTATTACCTATATTTAGTTGTTAAAATTGCTGTTTAAGAAGTTAATTCATTGTTGTCTCTTCTTATCTAGGGATTTGATAGGTAAAGGCCCGTGCAACAAAACTACAAGTTATTATGAGATATTTATTGTTTAAAACAAATGTCTCCTCACCGAATCTGACAAATGTAATATTCGTTTAGCGGATTTTAATTTAAAAGTAGATACGGTAACTATAAATGTAAGTAATGTTAACATTCATTGAATAACAGCAAAAACATACTCAGTCATGATACTTTTAACTTAATAATACCTTCCTATTCAATTCTTAATTACCTTAATTTCTAAACAAATAAAAATTACTGGATAACACAATGTAAGTAAATGTATCAAATTTTAGCGAAAGTCAATATTTTCTCCATCTAAGTAACTAAGTAATTGATTTATGTGCTTTTTATATTCTTAGACATAATTTTTATATACGTTGTCAACTAGGATTAACACTAGAATAATACAGTCCTAAATATAATATTAAAGCATTTAAAATGTATAATAAATTTCAATAAAATATAAAACGTAGGTCATCAAATTCGTACCAACAAAAAGTTAAAAATTTAACAACGATATAATAATTATAGGTTATTATATCTCAATATTCAATTCATTGTTTGTCATCTAGTACATAATTCACTCTTTAATTTAGTTGAGTAGTTCCTTATGTTTAACAATATTTTTATACTTTGGTACGTAACCAAATTGTCGTAAGGGTTTTATTTTGCTTAATGTTGAATTTAAGAAATTTAAATTGTTTCTTTTATTGGAATTTAAAAATGACTACTTACTTAGAATCCAAAAGTAGGGAGGTACTAAAAAACTTAAATGATTTGGTATTATATAATATATAATTTAAGATTAGCACTAACTTAATTGGGGCAGGCACTAGGCACCTAGTATTGTGTTACGAGTATTGCTTGCAGCTGATTAAGGGCTAAACTAGGAAACAACGGTGTTTAAAACAATCTAGGAATTAGTTTTCTAATAGATTCACTCAGATGCATTAATTGGACACCACTCGCGCATTCAAATGCCACAGAAAATGGAATAACCAATTAATACAACCCTTGACTCTACAATGACTATACTTGAAGTGGATAAACGCCAAACAGATCTATTTTTACAACTAAAACTACGGTTTTATTATTTATTCAGCTTTTTAGGGTGCATTAATATATTGACGGAACCTGGTCTTGATCATTCAGAATTCAAAACTGCAACACCTGTTCATCTCATCTCATCAACATCTTTTAATTTTAAACATTGGGTAAGTACATAATTATGAATGTTGCGTTTCAGATAATAAATAGCTATAATGAGAATGAACTCTTAAATAAAAATAATTACTCGAGTAAGTAGTTCATTATTTTTAGTTAAGATATGTTTGGTTTGAATACATTTTATATAATCATAATAATTTTGGTCCTTTTCAGTTTTCAAAACAATATTGAACAAGGCAGTTTTTTTAGGTTGGTAGGTACCTAATTTGTAGGTGCGTTTACGGAAAAGGCGGACTAACCAAGTTGTCTTAGCTCATAATGTGCTTTATCTATGATTTATTAAATAACCTTGTAACATTCTACAATCTGACTATTAATTTAATAAATTGTTAATGGTTAACACTCCAAAATTAGGGACCAACGCTAGAATCAATACTTATTTCGATCCATGCTGTCGCCCAAGATTACATTTCACAATTGTTTTTGAATAATCCGTTGAATTATCTTATCCAACTTTGGTTCTGTAAAAGTGCTATAACGACTTTAGCTTTAGCTACATTCTGTCAGTTTCCGATTTTGAATTTACAAGGCACCACTAATTTACACCACTTTTAGCGTTAGTTAGAGGGTTCAGGAACAAAGGGAATCAAAATTTTGGACAACACCGAACTTAAGACTAAAGGCCCCGTAGCCAGGAAGGACAGATATTTGGAAGACTACAAAACTTAAAATACTACACAGTCATTTTAGTAGAGAGTTTAATGACTCTTTAATTGGCTACGGCCTTGCTCCCAGTAAAAAAACCATTATGCAACATGTGTTACCTACATTTCGTAAGCGCCAATAATTACTGTAACTATCGTAACTTTTTTTAGAGCGAAACTTCAGAAGACTGGTGTTTAAACGGCTTATTCCCAGGCGCTCCATAATTTTATTCCCGGCGGCTCCAAATTAAAAAAGCAATATATTAATAATAAATAAAATCTTTCCCAAAAGCTCCAAAAATTTTCAAGTACAGATTGCACAAATCTACCCATCCCCATCCCATCTGCCTATGTCCTGAAACTACTAACCACGAAATGATAACATTGATGGTAGCAATTTGTGTTTTGTTGACCTTACGCAATTTGGTTTGGAGCCGCTGGGAAAAAAATTAGTATTTTATTATTTAACTAATAAAATTATGGAGCTGTTGGGAATTAATGTATGGAGACAAATTGTTTGGAGAACAATAGATTTGGAGCTCCTGGGAATAAGCCGTTTAAGGCTGTTTAAACCTGATTACTGTTGGTAGATTTTTATTGCAGCTTTTAAACAAGGTTGTGTACACCAATTTCAGGACCGCAGCAGGACCATCTTTTTGATCTTGGACGTAATATGTACAAGGAACACTATAATAAACATTATGGAGCAAAAAATGTAAACTAATTGAACTGGTTTTAATCACTTTCTACTTCAGGGCTTAGTTCTGCTACTGTGTTACCATTTTCAATTTTGTTTGGCCCTTGAGTGAAATTGTCACCTGGAATTGCCAGTTGTTGTAAATTGGGTTTGCCAAGAGGGTAGTGCGAGCTGGCTAATAAACATTCAGTAGGATTTCAGGCTATGGATCAATCAATGGTCTAAATAAACTTTCAAAAATTTCGTCGTTCCGCAGATACACAAAGTACCCACTAATTATATAATACATAAGGCAATTATTATCTATATTAATTTTATGTCTCTATTATCTATCTAAATACAGTTTTATTATCTTTCTGAATTAATAGGTAAATTCCCAAAATTAACTAGCAATCTATATCTACTTGGTAAAGCTTGATCAAACTTGACCCAAAAATTGACGAGGAAGAACGACCACTATTTCGGTCATAAAGTAGTTTTCTAATTATACTCTTTTTTGTTACAATATACAAGCTTTACATCTTACCTTTTGAGATAAGAAATGATCAACTAATAAAATACCGTAAAACTTGTTGGTTATGCATAATTATGGCGGTAGTAATTCAAATGGCAAATAAAAATTGCTTTTAAAACTGGAAACGTGTTCCAAAACTGGATAAAATTACCGGAATTGCCAATATAAAATTTAGAATTCTGACAATCTTAATTTTTTTGCTTAATATATACCGTACCTATATTATACATTATGTATAACACTGTACATACATATATGTGTATCATTGGAAAGACATTTCAAAACAGCTATACATAAGTACATATTTTACAAACAGTAATCAAACTTACCAATCCGTTTTTTGGTGTGCTAAGCATAAGGCTACTTATGAGACCTACAGCGGGATTCGTTCATTAAACAATCTTATAATCCGATAGCTAATTAAAAAATATGCTTTATTTGCTCACAAAAACTTTTAACGAAGACAGTAACAGTACTTTATCATTTGTATAGAAACACGCGAAATTCATGGTGAAGTCACGCGAGATGCATCACGCGCTGGTCTCACTTCGACGTTCATGAACATGAAGTTGAATTTGTGAGCAAATAAACGATATTCTTCTTCAAGTAAGCTGGATGGTTTTCCAGTAAGTATGTCTGTCAACACGGTAATCCCGCCCTTTTTCGAGTACAACTTCCTTAGTCTTCTATTCAAATATCCATATTCCGTTACGTGTCGCTGACCGAATCCATTCACAATCAAATTATGTATGTACACGTTCAGTTCGCCTTACTGTGAGTAGGACAGACCACTTGCACTTCGTGTAGAGGGAGGTCGCGGATCACAATGGCGTGGAATGCCATGTTCGCCATCGCCAAGATGTATTCGCATACTGAGAACCATGTGAATGCTGAAAATGCAAAATTTGTATTTAAAGTAAAGGTTTATGTTTTCTATGTGTTCTTCCAGTTTACGGAATGCTAAAAGTAGCTACAATTTACAGAACGTTTACAGAGTAATCCCATAACACTGTTTTATCCGAACATAAGGCTTGTACAGTATGAAGGGGTTGGAAGAGAATATTGTAATATAGGGAAAGCCCAATCCGGGTACCAATCTAGAACCAGGTTCTCTAAAGGGATTTCTCATACCTACCCGTCTCATTATCTCTCATTCATCAAAGGTTCGAACACTGGCCTCCACAATAAACGCGGTTGCGAGTTAAAAAAAAAGTGGTGATCATGGTAGAGCAGATAACATTTCGGCGAAAATATATTTTCTGCCAATCGTGCAAAACTGGGATAGCTTCCTACATTATGGAGCAGTGGTTTCCAACCTGTGGTCCGCGGACCACCGGTGGCCCGCAAGAGCTTCGAAATGGTCCGCAAAAGGTTAAAATGTTATTCGTACTTTTTAACTTGCACAGAAGATGCAAGCTTGACCCAACCTAACTGAAAACCTACCTATTAGAGGCGAGGTGCTAAAATTTGTTGAGCTAGCTGCGCTCGCTCTTGCAAGATTCTTACGCATTTCTACAAAATCTACTTATTCCTATTTCTTTTGAGTTCACTTCGATCGCTCTTGTATCTTTCACTTTCTAAAGGTTTTCATCACATTTTCCAATTTTTGCATTGTGCGATTTAAAGATTCACCCCCTAGATATAGTCCTGTCGGTGTACATGTTTATCTAGGACCTTAAGGTCCCTACTAACAATAAAGACACCAAAGTGGGCCCTGGTCCAAGAAAGATTGGGAACCACTGTTATAGAGGGTGATGTATGAATCGCAAGGTACCTAAGCTACATAATTTACAAATTTTTGCTCGAAAGAAACAACCAAAATGTGTCCTTCCCACAAACTGGGAAATTAGAACTTACTACTACGTATACCTATCAATATTCTGAAGTACTTAATAATATTCTGCAAAAGTTGAACGGTATGACATTTATGTTCATTCATGAAAAGGTCACAGCCCAAATAAAAGAGAAATAAGCAATAAGAGGTGGCATCATTATTATCACATCGATTGATACGTCTGTATACCTCTGATAGGTACTAGACTGCCAGTAGGTTATTTCGAGTTTATTGCAATCAGGGAGCAAGAACCAGTCTCTGTCGACAGTAAGACCTATCTAACAAACTACTAATCTAAACAATAAACTGCAAAAAATTACCTAAGGGTCGGCATAACAGTCGATGTCGCAAGAAGAATATAATCAGTCCCACGGTAGCAGCAATGGCGATATAGAACAGCGTCCACACTAGTTTGTTGGTCCTCACTGGTTCCACGATGTGACTTGCGATGCAGCCGACGCGTGCGCGACACAGCATGTGCAGCAAAGCCGCTACCATGAACACTATGAATATCTTCTCGTGAACGACTGGAACATGTAGAATTGGGAATTAAAGTCGTGCGTTTAGTATTGAAGAATGTGGCAGTGATGTGGTCGGGAGATGACGTCGGCGGAAAGTCCCTAGTTCCGAACTGTTGTGCACCGATAAGTGATGAAGTAAAAGTTTTAAAGGGTGTAAAAACCTCTTAACGAAGCCGAAAAGCACTTGTTCTCCCCGTCATTGCGAGCATTTTTTTGTTCTACACCATACTACCTGGGAACCTTCTAGTTACTTACGGAGATATTGGGGGTCAAATTTCTAACTTTGTAAGACAAGTTTTTTTTTTTATATAATTGTTTATGGTAAGATTTTTACTTTAAACACCTCTTCGACTCCCTTATTATTCAATCCATCCATCAGCACACTGTTTTAAGTGCGTTACATTGAGTTCTACCACAAAACTTGATTTCTCACCCCAAAAAAAAAATCGTTTCCCAGCAATAATTTTTGCGTAAAGTTACTAAGTTTGATGTACAGAATGCTTGGTTGACGGCTTCGATGAGGTTGTTTACACCCTGCTACAAAGACTGAAACATGACTTAATTTGTATAATCGCTAAGGTCTTACCATCGCAGAGGCAGCAATATAAATCTCCAAAAGAAATGTAAGAAAACACTTTGAAAAAAATAAAGTTCATTAAGTTGATTAAAAAGTTACGTAAAACTTGGCACTTACAATAGTTTTCCCTATTGGAAATATAAGTTACGCCTGTTAGCGCAAACAGCTCAACGTAATTAAGCCAATAGCATGCTTTCCCTAATTTGGTCGCTGCAGTCCGAGCCTGAAAAAAATATCATAAACTTGTTAGTATTCAGATTTGATTGTATAGGCCAAAACACTATTAGTGCATCGTAGGAAGACTGGATATTTTTAACTTCCATTCTACCTAGATAACTTACTTGTCTACGTTGTTAACCTTTGAAGTTCAAAGGTGAAAATGTACTTAAATCTCTTAAATTAGAAAAGGTTCGTAGCTTCCTTGCCTAGGTTTCGTAGTCTACCTACTTCTTCTATATCTACGGCTTATGTAAATGAATGATGCATATTATGGACTAGCGGACGTCACGCGGTTTCACCCGCGTAGTTCCCGCTCCCGTGGGAGTACGGGGATAAAATATAGCTTATGTTACTCAGGGTCAATGTAGCTTTCTAATGGTGAAAGAATATTTGAAATCGGCGTAGTAGTTTTTAAGTTTATTCATTACAAACATACCCACTAAAATACCTACAAATCTTTCCTCTAAGTCTAGAATATTAGTGGAGATAATAAGTAAAACTTTTGTGTTACCACTGTATGTTGCTGTGAAATATCAAAAAGGACACATCATCGAAATCATAGGTACATTCATTTTTGTGAGCTGGCGTTGTTCGAATGCACTATTAGTGCATTCGTGACCTCCATTTCTTTCGATCTAGAGCAGGGGTTCCCAACCTTTTTTTGTCTACTGCCCACTTTAAGAATAAATTATTTTTTAACGCCCCCCTTTTTAAACATACTTAAAAACCGCTAAGTACTTATAACTGATTATTGAAACGCAAATTTATAGTATTTGGACAGAGTATCTTTTATTGAAAATAAAACAAACATAATCAATTCTTATATAAAAACTAATGTGAAGGTTGAATCTGATGCTGTTCAATAAGTTTGTTGATATCAGGTTCCAATTTACTCAAAAACAGCCGCAAGTCGCCACGTTCGGTCGGTAACACGCAAACGATTTCTCTTTTTAGTAAGCAGCGTTGCCACAGCACTAAATCCACGTTCACACAAATATGACGATGGGAATGCTATCAAAAATCGTTGAACAATTGACCACAATCCAGGGTACAATTGCGGGATCGGTTTTTGTGGCCAAAATTCTTGTTATTTAACAAAAACTTGTTAAAACATGATTGCCCGCGGTCTTTTATATCGAACCGAGTTTGAACTATATCTTAATTAATATTAGTTGATGTTCACAAGATGTAGTCGAGAGTCGAGAGCTCAGTCGGTGTCTAAGAGTCTTCCTAGCTAGGTAGATGAAATTATAAATCGACCCCAAAGCCCTATACAATGCCCCCTTTTTTTTCTGGGTCTCTTACCGCCCCCCTTTAGGCCTGCAGCGCCCCCAAGGGGGCGTTATCGCCCACTTTGGGAAAGACTGAATTCTAGAGTAATGCCTCGCCATCTTCTACGAGATCTACAGCGACACCTTCCGGCTTTTTCAGGGTTCCACATGGTGGCTATTTTGGCGGACAAATTAAAAAATATATAATTTCAAATCAATTTACCTTTTCCTCTGTAATATGCGAAGTGCGCTCTTGATGATAGCGGTAGTATAAACAACCTATCAACAGCCTTGGTCCTAAGTGGAAAGCGATACATATCCTCCAAATGTATCTCTGTGGGCTTACCCCGGTAATCGCACTTATTGATGGCACTACATTGTAGACCTGGAAATTAAAAGGAATGGGGTTATTATAGCTCCACGGCACGCATTTTTGCTAAAGGAATTTGTGAAGGGATTGGCTGGGTCAGTGATTGATAGCGTCGAAGACTTGCAAAGTTACGTCTGTCAAGAGACATACTGGATCAAAAATACTGCTGACGCGATACGTTTTTAGGCAGTTTTCTTTTTTAAATCGGGGGAAACCTCATTTATTGGTACCCTGATAGCCGTAGCTCCCATTGCACTCCGTTCTCACCAGGGTTATTTGGCATGAGGACGGAAGACTCCTAAACCAGTTAAACCCCACACGTTTTATATCACTACAGTAAGTCGGAGGTTAGGAAGATACCCACTCAGGCCAATCCTTCATTTCCCGTATTGTACGGTTTACTAAGAAATAAAACTGATTTAGACCGGAAGTCGCAACATCAATGGTCATGCGTTACGGAAAACTGCATGTACGGCGAAAGTATCAACATTGCCTACATTAAACCGAAAGGAGGAGGATTTTGTAGAAATATAGCAACGACGCGCTGCGTGCTGCATAAAGGCACTGGTGCATCATGATTATAAGTCCTGACTGTTTTCGGTCACGGCAGCCAATCTCAGCGGAGATTAGTCATCAGCGCGGGAGATGGCACGAGATTTTACAGTGCACAAGTGTGTGCGCAGACAGACACAGGTGCCCGCTCTCTTTCCGCACTCTCATAGTCCAATGGGACAGCAGCAATTCGACACGACCGGAGAGGCATTAGGCACAGGACCCACGGCTTAATGAGCTTTTCGAGGCACGGCTATATCATACCGCCAACTTCTAAACTCCGGGCTACTGCTGAGGAATTAAAGGAAGCAGTCTGGGAAACTGCTTCCTTCTATTTCTGTTAGTAAGTTGGATAGAATATTATGCTAACAAATAACTAAAGCAGTCCGTGTTGGTTAAGTAAGTACCGCCAATATGACAACCCTTTCGCTGCAATCAAAACAAATCGATCGGCGACTACGTAATGTTTTTCATTTCCATAATACGACCATTTCTGATGCGACCTATGACATACTCGTAAATCAGACGCAGACTACTCATATATACGTAGTAGGGGAATTTGCTGCTTGTACTAGGCACTGAAAGGCACGGCTGAATTCATGCTCAAAAGTGCAAGAGAATGAAGTTGGCAGCTACTTACAGCTACGTACATAAGTAAATACCTATAAGTCCTAAGTATACCCAAGTGATGTTACAGAGCCTTGCGTAACACCGAAGTTGGTACATAAGTATATGAATTCTGTTTGACGACGGAGCGTTGACCATAGCTACTGTTCACCATCATGTTTCTGCCCTTGTTCCAATTTATTTGGTATCAGCGCAGCACGCATATCTTCATCCGTACTTCTCTATTTGTCATCATCTCTGTAGTCATCCCTTGTCTATCAACAGCATCTTTCACATAGTCTATCTATCGTTTCTTTGTTTTTCTCCTATTCATATAACTATCCAAATCATACTTACTTATATCTTTACCGATAGCATTTCCCACATTTGCCTCCATTTTCTGCTCTCATTCAACTTTTGCTACTGTTATGCAACTAGGTACTTATTTGTTTACGTAATTTAATTGATTAATGTAAACAATTAAACATAACTAGGTAACAAGCGAGCGCATGTGTTTTCTAGCTAACCAAATCGTAAATTATTAAGATTAGTTAAATTATTGGTTTTAGATATTAGCACAGCATTACGTAGGAAGGTAAGCCAATGAGAAGTAGGGTTAAATACTTACCCTACAATGTGTTTCATGTATGTCATCTGCTTGAAACATAGACGCTGTCACATAACAAAATATTAAAGCACCTATTGGAAGCCAGAGTGCAGCTAAACATATTTCCCTCAAAGCACATGTCCAGAGCAGTCCCTTCAAAAGGAAATTCAAAATTAATTCACCGTTAGAACAATTAACATTGTAATTTTAGCAGGGATATAGACCTTATATTCCAATTTTTTAACACTGCTACTTAAATCACACTTTTCGTTTGTGCGTTCGTCGCCACGCACATCCAAATTTGGCGGCGACTCTACTTGTGCGTCATTTACCATTTTATCTTTCACTCACTCAATACTTTAGTACACTGTGATCACATAGTTTTTAATAATTCCCATGAGCCGAGCTGTGCACCTCAAGCAGCGCTGTAACAACCCCCCATTCTGACACATTCGTGAAACATCGACGTTTCATGAATTAAAAATCACTTCAGTCAGATCAATGTCTGAAAGTCGTTATTGAAAATTTTAGCGATGTAAAGCTTTCTTGTGTTTATTCACAAATGCAATTGTAAGTGTAAAAAGCACGATGTTACAATTTATGTGGATGAATTAAGGCGTGGATTAAATGAGGTTATTTGGGCATGCGCATTAGGGCCTGGGGAGCGAAGCGAGGGTTTGTACAATAGGTAGACGTGCACCCTTTCATAATGCCTTTTGTGTTCAATGTTAAGTAACTTCCGATAGGTACACTTCTGTAGTTTGCTGTTTTGTTTAACAGTCCTTGGAAATAAATATTTTGATCAAATGATTATTGTGTACCTACTGGCTATCTATTTCTAGACATTGGACTTGGACCTATTGAATTTTCCATCAAGCTTTGCCAACTATCTAAACATGAAGAATGTTTGCTTTGGTTTTGAAAACCCAAGAAAAACGAAAATCCGCTGTGATAAAAAGGGAGCATTTTTAAACTGAAAAGATCAAATAATTTAGTATGAAACGTTATGTTAATTTTGTGAATGATCTAGACAGCACTCCCTGTACAAATCAAGAATAATTTAGATCTATGTAATAACTTTTTCAATGCGTTCAGTTTTTAAAAGGGATTTCTATTCTTATTTTCTCTAAAATAAATTTAATCAATAAAATGAAACAATGAAATGAAATTTGTTTTTGGACGTAACAGTTTACTTCAAGTTTAGTGCTGTGAACGAAAACTATACGCCTCCTAATAGTTTAGTAGGTTTATGTAATGTATCTGTCGCAGGCATATCGTAGAACACGCCGAACGAACGTGAAGACGCCGCATTACATAACAGCGACGTTTTCCAAACCGGCGCGCCTTTATGTAATACGGCGTCTTCACGTTCAGCCGGATTACAATTCGGCTGAAGTAAAGTACGCCGCATTAAATGAGCACTTCACATTCGTCAAAGCGGCGTAAACGTGCCGCCCAATTACAAAAGGGTGCATCGTCAATACGCTGCTTTGAAAGCGAGAAAAACGAGCTCGGTACATAAGGCACCCGACGTTAGGTTTGGTGTTACCACAGTATATACAGTAGTGTATCTCGGCCGCATGATAGAAATAAATGCCTACAGCCGCGCGGTACGTAAACATGCGTAAGGGCTGCCCATTTGCCTACTTTCTGTTTCTATTTAGTTTTGTGATTGTAAATATCCTTTTTATATAAATAAATGAAATACTTTGTATTTTGAATAGGAAGTGTTCAATAAAAATGCGTGTTGTTTTTTGATTGGTAGATTTGCAAACTAACAAATTTATTTAGAATTTAGAATTATGCAAACTAACAAAACACACATGCACCGAAGTTTTAAAACAAGCGTAATTAAGTAGGTACCTACCGTATCATGATTCATTCAGAACCGCATATAACTACCTTTTTCACTCGTCTCAATAACTTTCCGTTACTCTATTCGATTTATGTATTAATCCAAACACATTTTTTTTGTGAGATAAAAGGAAATACTTATCCATTAGAAAGACACACATTATGTACCTACCTAATAGTAAGTAAAATTATTTTATAGTCTTACCTTTCAGAGTTTCTAGGTAATTTAATAAAACTTATGTCTGGATGCGTTATTGACGAATTCATACAACCAAAAACAGCACAATACTTCCTACTCGTCATATTTAACTGATTTTTAGAGAAAAAATCGCGCGGTTATTGTTAAAAAACAACACACCGTCCGTTCGACACTGCGGTACAGCCGTGACTGTCTGCGCCCCGGGCGCACCCCGCGATCGAGGCGCGTAGGTATAGCTCGCGTTTCGTCCGTTTGTATGAAGTCGGAGTACTGTATTATAATATTACCGTGGTGTTACTTTGTACCCTGCAGATATAAATATGAGCCCCGCGTAGCGGGCTACGTCTACTACGCCTTATTTTCGGAATTTTCAGTATTTTAATAGGTCGTTTCTTCTTGCTGACAATACGGCTAAATATTGGACACCGCTTTGTCGAACGTATCGTAGGTACATTTCATGACACATGCACCACTATAATGGAAATTAAATGGCATGCTGGGTACAGATTGGAGTTTAAAACGTAACATTGAATGAAACTCGTTGAAATAAATTCGAATACTTAATCGTTGTGTTAGCATATTATTATTATCATGTTGCATTGACTAATATGTCTGGAGTTCTGGACAGCTCATTTGAGTTACATTTTATGTTACGTTTCACTTATTTACATCCGGCAACGGCAGTGATAGTGTGCTGGTGAATAAAAGGTAGTGTGACTTGTCACGTTCTTTAGCATTTAAATTTTAAGTTAGTTTAAGATTTAAATAGTGATGAAAATAAGTAGAATTCGCGAACGTAATAAATAAGTATTTACAGAATTGTAACCGTTAATAAAACTAAGTTAGGATTTTCTTCAAATGTCATGATTTCACAAAATAGAAGGTAATTCAGTGTCTTTGTGGTTGTTTTTACGATTTTTATGACAACAATTCTGTAAATAAATATGAGTAACAGTAGTGAATGTTATTTAGATCCAACAACAACAACAGCCTATAAAGTCCACTGCTGGACATAAGCCTCTCCCATGATGGGAGTAATTTGCTGTAATCTCCACGCTTGGCAGGCGGATTAGAGATCGCAGTGATGAAAGACTAACAGAAAACGCTGCTGCCCATTCTCTGGTCTACGGAGGCGCAAGGTGTTCTGCCTCAGACATTAGTCGCCTTATACGACACCCGTGAGTGTGATGGGATGGTTCTATTCTACTCTGCCGGATACCACACGGCTTAAGATAACTTTTATTTAGATCCAATTAAATGCAACTTGAAACTGATCTGCGGGTTATATTTTGAATTTCGCGGGCTTCCTGGAACATTCGCCTACAACAATCGATTACGCAAGCTCTTTATCTAACATGGCACTGTGATTATGGACTATTAAGTACACCAACACGTCGCGGCACGGAGTAGCCTTGAATTGGAAAGTACTTACGAGAGATGGTTCCTTGAATTCACACATTGGTTTTAGAAGCGTTTATTTCAGTTCAATAAAGCCTTTTTAATTTTCTCGAAGATATTATTACAAAGTTCTATTCGATTAGTTTCATTAGTAAGTTTTTGGCGTGTGTATGAAATTATTGTAAATAATTATTTATGATAATTAGAACAAAAATTTCGACGGTAGACACAGCAAATTTTGATAACTGACAGAAGTCATTACAACTTATTTTTAATCAGTGGCACTATTGCAATGAACTACAAAGAGTATTTACTTATGGTGGTGGAAGCGCCAAAGTAGCTCGCAAAATTCAAATATTCTTAAGTTTTTTGAAATTTACAGTCAGCGTCAGGTTATAAGTCTGTCAAAATATGATTCACGTCCGTAACACGTAGGTAGTTACAGAATTATAATCATTAAAATCATCAATACAACCCTCTAAGTTTATTCCCCATTCATCTTAGAATAGTTTTCACCGACTATTATTAGTGTTCTCGGTTCTCCACAAGTTTTTAAGCGTGACACTAGCGACAGGATAAATGTCAATCTCAAAAATGACATTCATTGCGATCAATTTGTCAATGTCATTGTCATTAATGTCATCGTCATGTCACGCCGCTCGCTGGCTCGAAGAATCAATTAATGTTCGCTGTTTTACGATGATAATAATTCCTGTACCCAGTGTTGATCGTTTTCGTCAATGAAAAGTTAAAGTTTAATTATTAATAATATGTGTTTTTAGTGACTGGATTGTTTTGAAAAGAATAAAAATGGAGTTCATGAGACTTTGGTGGTTGTTCAGTTTTTGTACTATTCAGACGCAAGGTTCGACGCATTGGATGGTAACTGAAGGTGGTCTGATACAGCCGCGGGTATGAAAACTATTTCCTGTATTACTGAACCCTAGTTTTTGCCTTCATCTTATTAATTTAGGGAAATATCAACGATAAGCTGAGCAAACATTTGGCCATCATCTAGCGACTTAGTTATAGCACCCTAAGTTTATTCAGCTAGTAGCACCAAACAAATCTCTGGCTAATTGACTCAGCCTTGAATGGAAGTCGATTTCCTTGAATTACTTGTTTGTTAGAATTTAATTTTATCAAAGCTATTTTAGTTATAACATGTTTTATTACCTTTCACGAGTAGGTAGGGACATAATTATTATTATAAACTGTGTCAATCTTGCTCACCAATGGCTTGGCATTTTGTAGCCTGCATCCATCTAAGTAAAAGAACAAAATAGTGTGAAACTGCTTTATTAAAAATGAATTGTGTGCGCAATGTAAAATTTTTACTTCTGCGTTTAAGTCAGGTTTTCCTTTGTTTTTGTCAAAACCACTAAAATAATCTAAAAAAAATGTTCACTCCCTCATTTCAGCTGGAATCTCCTTTTGAAATGGCACGACCTTATGACTTACTGGCATTCTTAAATCAAGATACACGTTGGGAGAACATTCTCAATTTACACCATAACTTGTTTCTTAGACAACAGATAATAAGAGGCATTTGGGCAGAGTTGGAACGAGACACAAACGTCCACATGTTACTGAACGAAAATGACTATTGTGTGAGAGCAGGCCAAATAAACACCATAGACTGGTATACCTCCTCTTTGCAAGAAGGGAAAACAAAAATTGGCACTGAAGAGTTCACACTCCGAAATTTAAATTATGGTGATGCAGATGTCCCTGATTGTAAAAAGATTTCTTCCTTGACATTTAGTATGTTTGTGTTTGAACATTTAGAGGTATGTTTATGTTTCTTTTTATTTTAGGTTCATTGAGGCATGTCCTAGACCCAAAAACTCAAAGACATGTGACATCTACCAACCCACACTGGGCCAATGTAGTAGATTATAGCCCAGTCCATCTAATAGAGAGGAGGCTTGTGTCCCAGCAGTGGGAACATTGTAGGCTGACTATGCTTATGCTTATGAGGAAATGTATTAAAATAACTAGAAATGTCAAACAAGGAAATACTATATTCCCGTAATTAAATGACTAGCTAATAAAATTGCTAAATGGTAATGTTTTGTACTGAGTACTACATATAATAAAGAATGTAAATTATGTAAATTCCAGAGTATGAAGGTGAGAGAAAACCTGGATGCAGATCCAGAAACAACCATTCCTGAGCATATGTCACCAAGAAACTCTGATATTAATGAAATGAGTGATGATCAATTCGGTCACTGGTTGGCTGGAGTTCTTAAGAAGAACAGTTCTTCCTGGCTGCATTACAATATGGCTTCCCTATACTGGAGGGTCAGAGGAAATGCGCCTAAAGCTATGGAGTGCAGTCGCAGGGCTGTGCATTATGCACCAAGGTAAAACCTTGCATTATTTAGGACTCTCAAAAAACAAAAAACCATGAATACTAATTTATTAATACCATTCTTTGAAGAGCGGGATCTCTTTTACTTAAAAGGAGGTCCCTATGTAAGATTTACTGTAAAAGTTGTTTATGTTTCTGCAATAAACCTTTTTTTTTCATTTCAATCTTGTTGCTTACGTAAATCATTTATGTGTTGGTAAACTATAACATAATTGGCTATGTGACCTTATTATTTAATTTATCGTTTTCCTGTAGTTGGTAATAATGACATGAGTTTTTTTGTTGAAAATAATAATCCATTGTATACTTACATAGGCAGTATATTTTAGCTTCCTTTTGTTTCTATTTCAGGGAATATAAAGACATAGCTCTTTTAAGCTTGGGACTGGTACTCCACCGCAGTAAGGTTACAGAAGATGCTATTGTAGTACTTGGAGCAGCGGTAGACCATGATCATCATTGTCCCATCAATCATTTCATACTAGCCAATGCATTCGCAATAGTTGGTGACTTCAACAGCTCGTTAAAACACTTTGATACATGCCTGAAGTTAAACCCTTCATTTGAGCTGGCAGAGAAACACAGATACGGCATGTTGTGTCATAAGTATATGTTGGGAAAGATGCAAGTTGTTAAAGAGTGAGTATTATTTATGAAAGAGATTGTTTTACTGGTAACTGTAAGACCCAGGGAACATCAAAATCCCTTGCGGATGCCCTGAGAAGACCGGGGAGTTTGATCTGCTTCTGGAGGGAAGTGGGCTGGTTGGAGTAAATGGCCACCATGGCTCATACACAATGGTCCACTTTAAGGACTAAGTGCGGAAACCTAAACCCCACGATAGATAGATGGGTAACTGGGGTAACTGTTATCATTTTCAGGTCTTTTTAGGGTTCCGTACCCAAAGGGTAAAAACGGAACCCTATTACTAAGACTTCGCTGTCTGTCCGTCTGTCCGTCTGTCCGTCTGTCCATCTGTCCGTCTGTCCATCTGTCCGTCTGTCCGTCTGTCTGTCACCAGGCTGTATCTCATGATCCGTGACAGCTAGACAGATGAAATTTTCACAGATGATGTATTTCTGTTGCCGCTATAACAACAAATACAAAAAACAGAATTAAATCAATATTTAAGGGGGCTCCCATACAACAAACGTGATTTTTTTGCAGTTTTGTCTAATGTTTTTAAATAATGGTACGGAACCCTTCGTGCGCGAGTCCGACTCGCACTTGGCCGGTTTTTTATGTGGTCTTTTCTTTCTTAGCCGACTGCCGCACTGTGCAGAACATTGACATGTAAAGTTTAACATAAAAAATAAAAATTAATGTTTATTTCTTTTTTACATAATAATTTCATAATGCTTTAGCACACAGGATTTGCAGATCACCTTTTAAGCAAGGAGATGCTTGTGTTAGGTGACTCTGCTGTCCACTTAACAATTACTAAATAAATATAATATGTTAACATTAGAATCTAGACGAAAGTTTTTAGAAACCAACGTACTACATGGTATTGTTCATAATCACCTCGATTCTATTGATCTCACGAGTAAGTTATGCTATGTGGTCCCCCGCACTGTAAATAAGCGTAGTGTCCGTGCAGGTACATTGTTCGCTGTAAATACCTGTCGGACTAATTCAGGATTGCGTTGCCCTATTCGTCGTATGGTGGAATCTTATAATAGCAACTTCATTGATATTGATATTTTTGTATGTTCCAAATCGAAATTTAAGTCCAATGTGTTTAAAATGTTATCCAATTATAATAAGAAATAGTGTGAATCCCTTATTATTATTAATTTAATTTATTTGAACCGTTTTAATTATTTTCATTAATGAATTGTATGAATTTATGATTGCATTGTATTGTCATTTTCCTTATTTTACATAATTTCAATTATTCTTATTTGTGATAATAACGAATAATCCCAATTTTTTTTTTCTCAATTATTATGTTTCTTCTTAAATAACTTAATAATTGTATTGTGTTTATCTTAATAATCTATGCTCTTTTTTTTCTATTCTTAAAATTATAATAATATCTGAGTAATGTTAGTGTGCATTGTGTAGGTATATGATTTAATTTTGTTTATTTTTTAGGTTTCAGTTAAGGTTTACGTGTGATGTATGCAAGTGGGTTTTTCAGTGTGAGTGTGTGTGTGTATGTGTGTGTGTGTATGTGTGTGTGTAGTAGTGTGAGTGTGTGTGTAGTAGTGTGAGTGTGTGTGTGTAGTAGTAGTGTGAGTGCGTGTGTGTGTGTTTGGAGTAGTGTGTGTATTGTGTAGGTATATGATTTAATTTCGTTTAGTTTTTAGGTTTCAATAAAGTGTTAATTTACCCCTGCTACAATGTACAGTCAAAGGTCAAAATTCCACTTCCACCGCAATGCACATTATCGTTTGCGCTATACGGGCGCTATACGGGCGGCGGCGCCTATACACAATAGGCATATTAAATATACCTAAAATATACCTTCTTCTTAAATATACATACGCATATTTAAGAAGAAGGTCATAAGTACCACCAATATTGCTTTGCCATTGTGTTGCGAGATTGGCAGTCGACTTCTGACTGTTACTGTACAATTAACATACTTTGCAACAATGAATCGACCTAATGTACCGCACTGTTAGTGATTGTCCTCTCCTAAGTTGCAATGCAACACCTGTTTCCTTGCTGTTTTTGAAGTTGTCAGTCTGTCTAGTAAGGTCTGGCTCTAATTAAACTGTATCACACTGACAACCTTCATAATATTAAATATTACAGCACTATAAGCAGACTCCGTAATGAACTGACACAATACACCGACAGAGAGGCACACTGGCTTAAATCACAGGCTGCTTTCTTAAGGACAATGAAACATTTTGACGAATTTGGTAAGACTTGTACAATTTACAATAGTCATCATCATCATGCATAGCCTTTTTCCAACTATGTTGGGGTCGGCTTCCAGTCTAACCGGATGCAGCTGAATACTTGTATTTTACATGGAGCGACTGCCTATCTGACCTCCACAACCCAGTTAGTACTGGGTAATACGATATCCCTTGGTAAGACTGGTGGTCAGACTTTTTGGGCCACTGACTACCTGTAACAACTGTCAAAGATCTGCAGATCTGCAATGACAGCCGGGACCAGCAGCTTAACGTGCGAGGAAACTCGGTATGTAAGAGTGGTCACCCATCGACAGACCTACCTAGGCAAGCACGGCTTAACCTAAAGATCGACCCGAGCGAATGTTTATTATTTTTAGCCACGAGCTCCTCAAACTCCTAAAATTTACAATAGTCAATCTTATTATTTAATAGTAGATAATACAAATAACACAACCAATTTACAGATTACAGGGACCTAGTCAGAAATTTTGACAAGATGTCAGAATTAACAGGCTTGAACATAAGGGAAATAAAAAATGAAGGCGGAAAATATTCACTAATACAATACTTCTTAGATAGTTCTATGTACGACGCAAGTTGGTTAAAACAAACCCATCCCGTACATGCTTTACAATCGGCATATAATTTACAAAGATTTATAAAGCATATAAGCAGACAAGCGAACCTTGGAACAGATATTGGGTTCACTACGACACCTCTGCCACGGGATTTCCAGCTGACTGATGGGCAAATGCTGAAGGAAATTGGGCCGACACCAACGTTTCCGGATTTGTTCCCGGATTTAGCTAAAGGTATGTTTTGTATTGACCATTAAATTTAATTAATTTTTTTATTATGATATTTTTAAATATATATTTTTTTTGTTTAATTTATTTAAAATATTTTTTTATATTAATTATAGTAATAATAATATTATTTTTTTAATTTAATTTATTTAATTTACGCAATGAGCCTGTATTCAAATTATAAGTTGATGTCATTCATATTGTCTACGCTTGATGAAATGCTAGATGTATTGGAAATACGTCGCTGTGACGCTGTGTTAGCGCCACGATTGCGCAGCGTCTTCGCTGCGGTTACTTTTAACGAGCGCCTACTTTAGATTACGGCAGATGCGAAGACACAAGCTATCGTAATATTCAAAATACATAGTAACGCCCGCTTTTAATAACACTAAGCGTCGCCATTTGGATTTACAACTGTCGGCTCAGTCCTGAGAGATGAAATTCGAACATAACAGAACTATTTAGACATTTACAGTGAAAGTGATCATTAGATATTTACTAAACATTATTTTTTTCATAGAATTTGCTTCAAAAGCTTTCTTTGAAGAGTTTAAAGAAGAAATAGAGAGATCTAAAGAGAGAAACGGAGAGAAGTCAGATAAAGAAAATGAGACTCGAAAAGAGACAACAAAAGACAAAAAGACAGAGCCTCCTACACCGTCTCCAACACCGCCTGAAAAAAAGAAAGAAGTTGAAAATGAACCAAGTATAGTTGAATATGAAACAGGGTTGATTTTGTAAGGAATTATAATATTGATATATTTTTTGTATAGATATAATCATTTTGGGGTCGCCGCAGCATATCTTCTTTCGTACTTCTGTGTTAGGGTCAATTCACACCGAGACGCGACGCGACACGACGCGACGCTGCTCGCACATTTTAATAGAGCGACTCAAAATATAACTTTAATTGCGTTGCGTCTCGCGGAGGCGCGCGGTGTAGCGCGAACTCACTGGCTTCTTCCAGTACCGTCGGGCCGCGTCGCGTCGTGTCTCAGTGTGAACTGACGTTTAGTCGGTACCTCTGTGGCCGCTCCATTGCTTTCTAGCCTATAGTCTTTCACTCAGTCCATCTATTTTTAATTATAACTATATTTTTTTAGTTTTTCATTGCAAATGATCTTATTTATTCGGAGTGTAATAGAGTGACTTCTTATTTACTTCTTATATTAAATAGGTGCCATAGCGTTTACTATCAAGATACTTACATTTCTGTAGTAAGCTGATATAATTGTCATTGTTCATCATATAAAAACAAGACTTGTGTTATTTTCAGATATCCGCCATCACTAAAAATAAGCAGGAATAAAGAAGAATTTGATACGGACCCAGAATGGCCTACAAACAAGCATTGCAAAGATAACTCAGAGACATTTCCAGAAAATTTGGAGGCTGTGTATCAAATATTTTTACCCTTTGAGAATAAAGGAATAAGGTATTTCATATTTTACTTACTTTTTTACAAAACATAAGATTATCATGTAAATACGAGTTAAAAATCTATCGTATTCAAATATGGTAAACTAAAATTGGAAATTCACCACCACGCGCCAAACTAGTAGCTCAGTTCCGGGCCAACACAAAAGGCTAGTTTCCACCATCAATAAATTGCAAATCTATTTAGTCCTTCGGTTAGAGTATTGGCACAGATAATATGTATTGGAAAATAATGGACACGTATTTTTTGTTTTTGTAAATCAATGAATATTGACAAAGATAAGACACATCAAAACTCGGGAGTGGGGGCTCGTGATATCAGAACGCGCTAAAAGTTATACCATGGCGTGACTTATTGATAATTTTAAAAGCGTCGTGTCTTCGTCAATTTTGGTTTACATAACAAAAGAAAAAATACGGGTCAAATATTTTTTGATAATCTAACTGACGGACTAATGGGGAGGCTAACTGTTGAACTTATGGCGCTAGCATAGTTGGTACCTAAACATCGTCATTGGTTGAAAATGTGGTAATATCATTTTATATTTCAAAATAGCTTAACCTCATTGGTCAGATTGAGACCAACTATGGTGGCGCCATCTGAGATTTACTTTGCCTTAGCCACCCCATTAGATTTTTTCAGTACACAAGTCTATTTAGATTGCCATCGACACGCTGAGAAGAAGACCACCACTGCTCTCAAAACGGCAAAGGAAAACACACCTGAGAAATCCATCAACCCACACTGGGCCTGGGTTGTGTACCTATTATCCTTCATAGGGAGGACGCCTGTGTACAGGGAGTGGGAATGTGAAGTGTGGGACAAATTGCCTACATGGTCAACAAACGTTTTATTTCTTATCACTACATAGTATAACACAAAGTCGCTTCCTGCTGTCTGTCTGTCCCTATGTATACTTAGATCTTTAAAACTACGCAACGGATTTTGATGCGGGTTTTTTTTTAATAAATAGAGGGATTCAAGAAGAAGGTTTATATCTACACTAGCTGGTGCCCGTGACTACGTTCGTGTGAAAATTTTGAAGTGTGTGTGAGACTGCCTTGTCCATCGAGTGGTCGCAAGCGTGACTTGAGCATGTGGTCCTGGGTTATATCATCACGAATTACTTAATAGCAGCCACGGAGTCTGGAATTGTGCTCTGTTGATGGAATATGTTCGCCCCTTTTACATGGGACTTCAACGTATCTGGCGAAATGTGGGCTTGTCATTAGGTACACCTCTGCCTTTTCTAGCTGTTGACCGCGACTTCGTTCGCGTGAAAATTTTGGTGTGGATATGTGAGTCTGCCTCGTTGGTCGAGTGGTCGCAAGCGCGACTACCAATCATGAGGTCCTGAGATCGATTGCCGGGTTAGGCAGTGTTGAAAAATAAATTATATTTCAATTACATGAAGTTATAACACCGATAATTTAGACGTCACCTTTTAAGCAAGGAGATGCTTGTGTTAGGTGACTCCGCTCCTCCACTTAACATTAAACAATGTACCAAACATCCATCCAAACTTTCGCATTTATAAAATTAGTAAGATTACCTATCAATATTGTATGTTTTGATTTCACAGACTATGAACATTCATCATAATCTTCATGCCTTTATCCCATGTTACTCGTGGTAGGCGCAACACATTTTTCTTACATTCTTCTCTGACTGTCGTCGCTCTATTTAACACTACTTTTTCACAGACTGGGAACATTGTTGACTGAGAAGATTGGGGTGCCAGCTAACGTAGAACATGAGTTACCGTGGCACCCGCCCACCTGCCCTAATGATAAGGAGGCAGCTACGTTCACCCAGAAAAAATCGCAAAAGTAAGTTAGTAGAAGTATTAGACTTAGGAATATGGCCTTTCTCTAACCTACATTTTAAAACCATCAACAAGCAACGATATAGAAATCTTCTTAGTGAAATCTTCAAGAAAATAAATCGCTTAGAAATTGATCACTAACTGAAATGGTCCATATATTTAGAATATTTAGATCATAACTGTCATTCTTTGTCAATTGTATCAGACGGCTATATTAACAAGGCACATTGACGTGTCAATTTGATAAACTATTAATGATTTCAAAGACATCCTGGATAGAAAGATCTGGAAGTCACGAGGAGAGGAGCCTTTACCCAACAGTGAGATTGCGCAGGGTAACAGTAACCAGGGGGTCTAAAATGGCCGCTTTAGCAGAATCGTTTCGTGAATCACGTTAAAAATTTAAAATTCTTAAAATGGACTTTATGACTATTGACATAAAGTCCATTTTAAGAATTTAATTTTTTTAACGTGATTCGTGCTAAGATTCTGCGTAGATTCTGCTATAGCGGCCATTTTAGACCCGCAGTTCTCTGACAGTACCTATAATAATTTTGTTACTCAGAAGTCCTCATCTGTCTTCTGTGTATCTATGTTTCGTCATAAACTCCCATCGCTTCGTCCAATGGGGATGGCAACTGTAGAACTAATGGCGCTAGCATAGCTTGTACCAAGCATCGTTATTGGTTGAAAATCTGTTAATGTCATTTTGTATTTCAAAATAGCTTCTCCTGATTGGACAGATGGACTAAGCTATGGACACGCCATCTACAATCAGCTTCCACCAGCCTTCCCCATTGTGGGTTAAATCTAGAACATGAGTTCTACTTGTTTCTAGGCCACAGATCTTCAGTGAAGTAATCATCACAGACCACCTCCGTCAGAAACTGTTGGAGTACGTGGCTAATGGCGACTTGGAGTCGGTGCGTAACATGCAGGACGCAGAAGTCGGCCAGAGGATATACACCGCTATGCAGATGGTAAGACATTTTTATGTCATCCAGCCTTAGCCCGAAATTTCGAGAAAATTGGAGGATTTCAGTCTCAGTTTAAGACTTTCACGGTCGGTCGGTCGGTCGGTCGGGTCGGGTCGGTTATCCCGTAAGTATTTTGAGTATTCCAGTCTCAGTTTTGCCGTCTACCGCACATTCGTGATAACAATTTGAAATTGACAGCGCCTTTAAATCTTAGTTTTCCTTATTGATAGTTCCTTTAAATCACAGTTTTTGTGGTCTCTAGCTCGACTGCTAATGTGCTAAGCATGAGATCTTGGGTTCGATTCCCAGGCCAGCCAAAGTATTATTGGATTTTTCCATCAGGAATTTCTCAGTAGCAGCTACGAATCTTTGATTTGTGCCCAGTTTATGGCAATAGGCTTGCCACCTTTACATGGTACTTAAACATAAAAAAACACACATCATAATGTATGTTTTTGTACTGCACTCTATCTAAAACTTAAATCCTTAGATGTGCCGTAATCAGTATTTGAAACTACGTGGTGATATGTTGCTCAACTCTGTCATAATCCCGCTGATGTGTGTAAACATCCCTTCTGCGCCGCATAGCTACTCCGTGACAGTTAAACGGTAGACTTCATTCCAAGCGTTAGTCCACAAAATTAACCGCAATACAAAAAAATAAGGTCATCGACATTTTTATAGGGTTGTGAAACAAACTAAAGTCACTCATTCTCCATTGGAAGTTGAGAATCCACTGACCAGACCGATGGGGATGGGTGATCGGTATGATGGGCTTGACGGGTGTTGTCTGGTTTCTGTAGATATTAATCGCGTGATAACTAGACATGCAGGACTTTCCGTCACCAGATTTTATATGATCGTATGTGGCATTGCAGATGCCGCTACATCTACACTAATATTATAAAGAGGAAAGATTTTTGTGAGTATGTTTGTAATGAATAAACTCAAAAACTACTGCGCCGATTTCAAAAATTCTTTCACCATTGGAAAGCTACATTCACCCTGAGTAACATAGGCTATATTTTATCCCCGTACTCCCACGGGAACGGGAACTTCGCGGGTGAAACCGCGTGACGTCCGCTAGTATTATGTAATATAAATGAAATACCTCTTTTTTTCGTAAATTTCAGAAACTAGCACCAAAATGGCTTCTATGCACACTATCGTCGCTCTACTGGCGCGTTCGTGGCAACAACGTGAACGCCCTACATTGTATCCTGACAGCCAGTCGCACGGTAGAAGGACGGTTCAAGGACATCGTGCTGATCTCATTAGCTTCCGTATATTTGGAGATGGGGTACTTTGATGAGGCCCTAGTGGCAGCAGAGGAGGCTTTTAAAATGAGTCTTTATGAGGTATGTTTGTAATTCTAGCTGAAACTGGTTCTATTTCATTCATACCTAGAAGGATATCACATCACTATCACTACATTTTATAAAACAAAGTCGCCCGACGCGTCTGTCCCTATGTACTATCGAGGACACTCCCGCCTGATCACCACTAAGCTAATTTTTGCTTGCACTTACAACATACAAAAAGCTCTCTAGCCCCGCCCCGTGATTTTGTATAGAAATAATGAATGAAAAGATACCGATCGGCCGAGAGCACTGTCGACGCACGCCAAACAAGAGTTATTGTTATTTTGCGCGCCAAAGTTGACGCTTTCCTAATAGGCCTAAACTTTAAGGCGGCGTGCGTGGCTCGGTGCCTCCGCATGATTTAAGCGAAAAAAAAATTAACTGATCAGGCGGAAAAGACCACGATTGTACGCTTAGATCTTTAAAACTACGCAACTGATTTTGATGCGGGTTTTTTTAAGGAAGGTTTTAGTATATTGCGGGCGGGCGAAGCCGCGGGTATCAGCTAGTTATTTATAATCTCAACATGAATGATGTAATCAAGATTTTGTAACAATATTTTGGTTGAAAAGAGTGTCCATGGAGTTTCTTGCCCTATAGAGATCTTCTCTATAGAGATCTACGCTAGGGAATGTGCAACTACAGTACTTCCTCAAGTTATTATGCCTTGTGACTGTAGCTTCGCTTGTTTTATTGACATTCAAAAGTGCCGCCGTAATGGTCTTATTGAAATAAATGCTTTGAGTTTGAGTTTAGAAGTAAAGAAACCTAATCTGTTTTTAGCTGCGTTCTTAACTGTGATTCTGATTTACTTTCTGTTGTCATTTGTTATATTTGAAACCATTGTTACGTTTTAACATTCAATAAGTCACAAATCAAATGGTGACGCAGCAGATTTATTGATACGATGCCCACTAAGAAGATAATGGTGTCGATTCTGTTGTGCACAAACTAAACTTAATTTAGCCTATTGCTATCTTTTTCTCTGTAATAAAACGAGAAAGAGACGGACGTAATTTAGAGCTGTCAAATTTAGTCGGGAACTAATATTTCTATACAAATGAAGGATGCACGTAAAAACATGTTGACTAAAAACACGGTGAAGCGCAAGGCATAAACTAGTTTGACATCTCTAACTTAGATCATAGCTATAGCCGTCCTTTTCTCGCACTGCCTTTTAGTAAAAGACAGCAATAGCCTAAATTAAGTTTAGTTTGTGCACAACAGAATCGACACCATTGTCTACTAGGTATATTTACTTAAATGACGTTTTAAATACGTTTAGTATTAAATGTGTTTAGTGATTTTAGGTGCAAATGGGCCGCACCAAAAATCACTAAACACATTTACCGGTAACAGTGCTTAAAACGTCGTACTATTTCTTTCATTTTTTAACGATGGTAGATGGAATGGAAGTAAACCTGCTGAGATATAATTTGATTTGCTGAATTTCATTAAATCATTGTTACGAATATCTCCATGAAATGACTTTTCCACTTACGACCATTACGTAAGTCATAAACTAATCCATATCAATTCAAAGTTCAATTGTTTTTCTACACTCAATTTTTTTTTTCTCACCAGCCACCAACAAACTTCATCCTATCTGAGTTAAACATGATAAAGAAACACCGCAACACGCACATGTTCCACCTCAAGCAAGTGGTCAGAGTGGAGCCCGAGTTTATGGGCGGCCTGGCCAGGTCCATGCTGTATGGGTGGTCCTGTCTGTTCAAGCAGGTTAACGTGCTGCAGGACTTAGGTATGTACAACGTGTAAGTGGTCACGAAGCCGTCAACCAAGCATTCTGTAGATCAAACCAAGTAACTCTATGCTGAATGCTGGGAAATGACTTTTTCAACACATTTGCTCAAAAAATGCATTTACGGAGCCTGTATACATTGTTCGAAAGTTAAAAATTACGCACCATACAACGGAACGTGCAGTAAAATAGGTACTCTCTTGTATAGCACCGTGCGTATTCTTTACGGTTTTATTTTTTAATTAGGTCCAAATGAAAATGCAAGATGGCGCGGACGAAAATTTTCGGTTTTTTCTTTATGGGTGTCGTTTTCGGGGTTTTTGGGGTCGCTCATAACGAACATGAGGTCAAAATGAAAATCCAAGATGGCGCCGACGAAAATTTTCGGTTTTTTCTTCACGAGTGTCGTTTTCGCGGTTTTTGGGGTCGCTGTTTGTTTCATTACATATTTGTACTGTTTTCTCCCTAATATGTTGAAAAACATTGTATGACACGCGTGCAGAAATTGGTATTTACAAACTCGTGACTATGGTATACTCGTTTGTAAAAACCAACTTATCGCACTAGTATTATACTCGTAAATAACTATTATCTGGTGAAAAATCAAGTATTACGGTAAAATTCAATGTAACGCAGTCAAAACATTGTGCTGATGAATGCATTGAATAGTACAGGATTCATGGAAGTTTTAAAAGTAAAGTTATAACTTTAAAAACCTGTATTCAAATAATAACTTGTGAAAAAGTTGGAACTTTGACGTCCAATATCTCCGTAACTAGAAGGTTCCCAGGTATTGTCGGTCCAGAACAAAAAATGATCGCAATGAGAGAACAAGTTGTCTTCGTTAAGGCGGTTTTTTACAAACATTATTGTGACCTGACAGTCTGAAAACCAGCGGTCAGATAGGCAGCATGCGGCTAACCGCAAAAAGGAAAAAAAAGAAAGAAAAAAAAAGAAAGTAGGAAAAAAAAGAAAAAGAAAAGGCAAAAAATATTGATAAGATATGTATAAATATTGATAGGATAAGAATCAATGAATGAATGAATGATGAAAAGAAAGGCAAAAAAAAATCCCGAAAAGGTTAGGCAGATGATGCAAAATGCGTGTCAACACAGTTGAATGTTTCAGAATTCGGTGAAGGCGATATATGCACGCAAGTAGAACCAGGAATGAGTATGGTGTGCGAGAAGGACGGCACGAATTGCCATCTCACTAATATACAGTGCTATACTCACGAACGTGGTAAGTAAGTTACTATTTTATATACTGTTGATTTGAATAAAGTTTTTCACTAACAAATACTAACACCAATCTAACTTTGTTTTTCTTACTTACTTGTTCAACTGACATAGCAATCAATAAAGCGGCGTCCTCACGAGGCAATTTAGATTAGCCTACTGGAATTAGTATGCGATTTGAACGACAATTGGATCCAAAGAACATGCTTTGAGTTGAGTTGAATGGTGCTGATCCATGCGTCATGTCCGTGAACGGGCGCTGTCAGTTATGACTGGTCATCTCTTAGTTGCCATAGCTTATTTGAATGAATTATTTTGGTTTTAGAATTGTATTTTTTTTTGTGTGTTTTTACTGTGGACACTTTTAATGTGCACCATCTTGCTACATGTTTCATTCATGTTAAGATGATATATTATGTGAGAACAACATAATATATCATCTTAACATGAATGATGTAACCAAGATTTTGTAACAATATTCTGATTTAAAAGAGTGTCCATGGAGTTTCTTGCCCGTTCTTCTCCATAGTTGCCCATTCCCTAGCCGAAGTATTATATTATCTGTGCCCTAGCGTAGATCATGCTAGGGCACAGATAATATAATACTAGGGAATGGGCAACTACAGTACTTTCACAGTTTTTATGTCTTGTGGCTAAGACTGTAGCTACATTTAATTTTCATCTTTGTTTCGACAATTCAAAAGTGCCTATAACTGGCGTACTTGAAATAAATGCTTTGATTTTGATTTTTTGCTTCCATAAAAATCATTATGTCGTTGGCGCTACTCGATTATTTTAAACTTGTCCGATTAATTGTGCATTCACATAAAAGAAACGCTGGAGAAACATTCACATAAGAACATGTTGTCTGTTGAGATTAAAGATTTTAACTAAGAGAAGAGAGGCTGTCTTGTTGGTCGTCTCTTGAGCATAAAGTCCCGAGTTCGATTCCCGGGTCAGGCAAAGTGCTATTGGGTTTTTTCATCAGGAATTTCTCAGTAGCAGCCACGGAGTCTGGATTCGTGCTCGGTTGATGGCGATAGGCTCGGCCCCTATTACATGAGACTTAAACATAACGGGCGAAATGTGGGTGTACTATTAGGTACAGTACTCCCAAATTAATAATGCGCATGCAAATCTTCGCCAATTGTCGTATTCCCGGAAACACCCGAATCATTGAATCGGAGAGAGCCCTAAACAATGCACTTGCATTTTGTACCTTGTTCGAAAGAAACAGGAGTCAATGTCTTATGTCAAATCATGTGAAACAATTGAAAACAATTCGGGCGGTCGGCGGCTGTCGCCGGTCAGTCAAAGGTCCGTCAGTCGTCTTCATATATTGGTGGTGACTGCACGTGTTCTCTCTGTGTGGAATTATATAGAGCTGCTATTACACACCCTTCTTGGTTTTGTTTTCAAAGGTGAATTTAATTTCAACTTTAATTATCTTACTCAAATTGAAATAGTTTATTTTGTAAAATAGGTAAATATACTAACATTTTTCACGTTTTTTAATATTAAAAATACCTACGTTAAATACATATTAAGTACTAGAAAAAAACATTTAAAAAATCAGAATTAGGCTTATATAAATTTTAATAGAAAGATACACATGCATAAATAAACAAATCGATATAGGAATAAATAATATTATAAAGTATATTAGTACATAATGCAATAATACAAGAAAGTATGATGAAGTAAATCAATTCAACAAAGATTGTAGCATATTCGCAATCGTGTCGTTTTCCTCGCTATTTACTTACATCGAATTATCGAATCAATTTCGTTACTGATAAATCAATATTTATCTCTTTTAGCACAAAACACATAATTCTACTATGAAGAAAATGCACTTAACCACTCTATATACATATCGTGTTCCGACGCTCGGGGAATACGACCGTTGCCGAACAGTGACGAAGATTTCTATGCGCATTATCACTTTGGGAGACCTGTACATCTCTAACCTTACGGGGATCACAGGTGTAATGTTATATAAGTATTAATAAAAAAAATGAATATCTCTGGACATTAACACACAGCGCCATCTAGTGCCACACTAAGCAAAGAGGCTTGTGTCGTGGACAACAGATAGTTGATATACTACATAGATACTTTTTGTTTGTAAATACATACTTATTATATATATAAGCACTATATATACATATATAATACATACTTATTATACATATAAGCACTCATGACTCGGAAAAATGTTCATGCTCACCACACAAACATTTGCTGCATATATGATAAGAGAGAGAATAACGAATTCAACACGTTTTTATGAATATTTCTACAGTTTCGTTTTTTCACAGTTAGGCCGAGGCCAAACGAGCGTAATTATGTGAGTCGCGTAAATTCGATTTCATACATACAGTTTGGCCGCTGAGAGAATGCGTTCCTGACAGGTCGTGAGCGAAAGGACGATGTAACTTTGAAGTGGCGAAGAATTTATGATAAACATATTTATTATCGTTTTTTGTCCTATTATCAAATAATATGATTAAAAACGATATCATTAAATCAAGTAATAATAAATGTTATAATTTCGCGCTAAATGTATGTTTAATAAATAAGAAAACAATATATTTTTTAATTCATCCTGCGTTGTTCAAAGGTTACGTCAAATGTTTATTTTTGTAGTGATGTGCCAAAAATAACTAGGCAGTTGAAACGTTAACTATCGTTAAACTATATAATAATACGTTTTTCTTTAATAATTATAAAATGCATGAATAATAAAGTAAATTATATTATAATTTACTTTAATAAGCTTCGTCCAAACCGAAAATAGCGGCAATGCGGAATATGAGTAGGTACCTAGCTGCTACTTTTATATTTCTTCTTTTTTCTTTTTTTTCTTTGACCGAGATCTCAGGATTGATATTTTGATTGATAATCACATAATAATACACGTTAGCGAATTTGATAAATTTAAACCCAGTCGCAACTACTTACTCAAAATATTATTGTTTTATTTTATATTAAATATTCCAGAATATTATTTTTATTTTCTTTGCGCTAGTCAAATTCAGAAATTAGAAAACTATTCGTATTCTTGTTATGGGTCGGTTAAAAACTATATCTTTTGCAATTATAATAGCGTTACCTAATGCCCATCACTAGTCATGACCAACTGACAGACGTCAGGAACGCATTCTCTCAGCGACAAAACTGTAATTGGACGCATTTTACGTCGTCACGTGACACCAACCAGACTTTCGTATGAAAATGTTGCGTAAATTACGCGACTCATAACTCAATTTTATGCTCGTTTGGCCTTACTGTAAAGGTGAACAGTTACACGACTCCGCAAAAAGAATATCATTCAAATATGGGCTTTAAGAGATTTCACTTTAGATATACTTTACATAAGCTTTACTCGCCTCGCGAGAACGCCTCCACCACTCGCTTTACAACTAACACTCGCCTCTACCGTACATAACATATTCCTTCCTAATTGTCGCAGAAACCAGCACTTTAGTCCGAATGCTTGAACTAAAAGACGATAATATCCAGGGCGCCCCGGTGGAAGACATGAACGACGGAGTTTTCGACCAATTTACTAAGGAAATGCCGAAGGACCGATCCGATAAAGCCGCACATTTGAAAAACTTTGATGCCATGATGAAAACCGTTGGGAAGGAGTTGAAAGGATGCGGCGAAAGAGGATGCGACAGTAATTCTTTGCTTTTGTTTATTTTTGGTTTTTACCTCCTTTTTTAAAATAGTCCCAATCATTTTGAGTTCGATGACTGAGTTTATGGCTTTCGATTCCAGAACGACCTAAAATTAACCGAGTATAGGATAGATAGATAGATTGGGAGAAATCTAATATCCGTTGGAAACGGTCTACCTCTGGTGTTTCTAATACATTTGTCTGTTGTCAAGGTATTCAACCAGAAGATTTATCGTTAACAGAAGAGGACTGCACTTACCAGCATTTAGAACTAGGGTACTGGCTGCATATCATCAGTTTTAGGGAGCTGCTTGCTGATGCTGATTCAAAGTAAGTGACCTAACATTTGTACAATGTAGTCCCTAAGGATATGGGGTCAGACAGGCAGTAGCTCTAAACGGTATTAAATACTGGTATTAAGCTGCATTTGGATACACTGGAAGCTGACCCCAACAAACCTAGAAAAACTCTAGTCTGCCAAGGCAGTAGATGACACACGAGAGCGATAATAGTAGATTATACAACAAGTGAAAAAAAGGGAATTTAATTCAAAGGACTAAGTTGGATCCCGAGTGCAGCGAAGGATTCTAGAGTAGAATCCTGATCGGAGCGAGGGATACAAGAACTGAGATGATTTTTTTTTTCACGAGTTATGTACTCTACTTTTTACCATTGACTGCGAGAAAATGTATAGAAGAATAGTATTTATATTTCTCATGAGTTAATAATAACAGTCACTCGGGTTTATCTTCAAGGTTAGGCCACGCTTACCAAGGTCGGTCTGTGGATGGGTGACCACTAATTCCTTACATAAGTAATGAGTTTCATCCGTGCGTCGGAAAGTACGTAACGCCCTTGGTACCGGCTGTCATTTGTAGTTCTTTGACAGTCGTAACAAGAAGCCAGTGGCCCGAAAGTCTGACAACCAGTCTTACCAAGGGGTACCGTATTACGCACCCAGTACTAACTGGGTTGTGAAGGTCAGATAGGCAGTCGCTCCATGTAAAATACTGATTGAAATTAGAACAATATTCGAAATTCAGTGTTATATTCTTGTCGGCACGTTATATTTGTTCATAATTAGTCCTTGTTCCAAATTCAAAATGTCTATTCATTCAGTGAGTAAAAGAGCGTTTTATTCACTGTTATCGAGGAATACAATGCCCTTTTTCGAGTGGCAATGGTAAAAAATCTAAGCAGTTCATAACCATACACTTTGTGTGATTAATTATTATCTGATTCATGCATTGCAACGTCGCATCTACAAATATCTTTGCTTTAGTCACATCACTTTACGCGTATGGGCCCATAGGCGTACGTATTATTTAAATTCAAGTTCCCTATCGCGTCAACTTTCATCAAATTAAGTTCAAACTGGTTGGTATGTATAATAAATTGCCAATAACAAACTGACTTAAACCCCGTTTTTCTTCGTTTTCATTTTAGTACTCACTACACACACGTAGAAAGTTTTCCTCGGTTATTAAAAAAGAAACAATTCTCTATTTGTGGTGGTTCAAACTTCGTTTGAAATACTGTTAAAATAAAGTTCTAACCAGCTTGCACTACAAAGCGGTTGTTACGTCATTCACTGCGGCCGAATAGTGCGAACTTAGTGGTTTTTTGCGATTTGCAAAAATCTGTTGATTGGACTAAAAAAATTAAACACATGAGACCTGCTTTATAGTTAGTTCAGTTAGTATGCAAAGTTTCATGATCTAAATTGAAGTAGGTACTTTTTGAATACCAGCGGTTTATTGTTCGATTTGAAGGTAACTTTGGATTTTTTTTCTATCGAGAAAAGTTTATGGAATCGTGTTTTCGTCACACATGGGACTTAGCATTCATCCTCAACTTTACCATATATTTATTTCAAAATTAATGCTGCAGTATTTTAGGCGTAATGGAGAATCATACTAAGCCATTTGAGGGATATATAGCCCTTAAGTGGCAGTGGGCAGGGCACATTGCTCGCAGAACGGATGGCCAATGGAGCCGAAAAGTTCTGGATGGCGACTGCGGACCGGAAGACGTTGTGTTGGAAGACGTCCCACTGGGTGGACCGATGACCTGGTGAAGGTTGCGGGAATCCGCTGGATGCGAGTCGCATGGGAACTGTCAAATATGGCGACACTTGGGAGACGCCTATGTCCAGCAGTGGACGTCTTTCGGCTGAAATGATGATGATGACTCCACCTCGAGCTAGATATAATAAGCTTAGCATTTACATACAAATCTATATTCCCAGGTTACCAACAGAAATTATCTCATTGACACCATCAAATAAGAAGATTCCAGAATGCCGTTTGACTATCGATCCGTCGAAGGATTTCTTTGTGGAGCGTTTCATGAAGGTGGACACCGAAGGTTGGCAGCCCGTGCTCAGTATGATGCAGCAGTTCGCTGAGGTGTTCGACTATTACGATTACATCGGACTGGGAGCTAAGATAGCTAGATATGTGGAGTTGGTAAGTCTTGGGTTTTAAATAAAACACGTCTGTTACATAATAATTATGGTCCATTTAATTGGTTTAAAAAATACATTTATGATGTTTCTTTTACATGATTTGATGAGGATTCTGTTTTAGTCTAATTGTTTAAAATATTCGATACGACTAATGTCTCTTCGATGAGTAATAATTTAATTTTTAATAATAATCGTAAACAATTTTGTATTAATACGAGTACACGCATTATCGCGAATGCGTTACTTAGTGCCAGTTTTGTTCAAAGCGAGAAGAGCAGGAGGTGTTTTGTAATCAACGAATAACTGCATTCAAAAGCCGCCAGTGTGGAAGACCTGTGCGACCTGTGTGTTTAAATTACAGTTCTTGAATGCCGTTTATGTACTGATCACGTTCAGTTTGATTAGTCAAATCTGCTCTAAGTTATGTTGCGTCCAGGCTCGGGCTTTCAAATACTGGATTTTTTCAATACCGGTATTGGAAAAGTCAATACCGTGATCCCGGTATCAATACCGGTAGTCTCCGGTATTGAACGCAAGTTCAATTAGGACATTAATAAAACCAATAAAGTACGCCTTTTTATATTTTCAAATCAGTCTGGTTCTGATTTATTGAAAATAATAATATAAATACGTTTTATACACAGCTTTCTTCTACAATAATTTGGTATTGGTTGATTGTTGTAGGACTAGGAATTAGGAACATAATGAAAACTTAAACATAATCTACTCATTTTGCAGGAAGGCATTTCACATAGACTGTGTTTGTACAATATCAAAAAAATATCAATTTCTTATTATTATCTAAATGTCATCATGTCTCATGTAAAAATCAACATGGGTATCATTATTTGTAGAAATGTAAGAAAGTAAAGTATACCTTAACTAGCTAGCAACCATTTGGTAATCATTTTAGTAAGAACATTCTTAATAATTAAGTTATAAAAAAAAACAATAAAAAAATCGAAAACTAAACAAGTAACAAAATAAATCAAGAATCAACATAGGAAAGGGTAAGACACGAAGAGGCAGCAACGACGGTAATCTAATTAAAATAGCAAAAATACGCGCTAGTACGTAGATCACAACTTCACAGTCACAAGTTATTCAAGTTAACACTACACAATAACAAAGTCTATAGACGCGTTATCCCGTCGCCTTTGCGAAACTGACTGACAATAACAAAAACGACACATAGGTACAGCTCGATTTCGTGCATTGTCTCAGGCGGGGCGCGGGAGGGTGAGCTTAAGATAACAGCGGGACGCTTGCGCTGGAGAAAACAAGTGTGAGAATAAGATCACATAATTTCAGATCTAATGTTTGTAATACCGTAATCACGGTAAAATCCGTGATCACGGTATTACGGGATCCCGGAATACCGGTATTGAAAGCCTTAGTCCAGGCTAAGTTGAAGGATATTCAGCTAATAGGCTAGTTTCCACCATCAATAAATTGCAAATCTATTTAGTCCGTCAGTAAGAGTATTGGAAAATAATGGACACGTATTTTTTGTTAAATCAATGAATATAGACAAAGATAAAACGCTCGTGACGTCAGAACGCACTCAAAATTATACCATGGCGCGACGTATTGAGAATTTTAAAAGCGTCGCATCTTTGTCAATTTTGGTTTACGTAACAAAAGAAAAAATACGGGTCAGATATTTTTTGATAATCTAACTGTCGGACTAATTAGATTTTTTTAGTTGACAAGTCTATTGGCTGTCTGTCCGAGTTTTCGCTTTAGCGAAAACTGGCTGTTATTGATAATGAGAGGTTTTCCTTTTGTTTAAAAAAAAAAACTTAGTTTCCAAGAACTCTATAGATGGCGTTGAACTTACTATGATAGTTGGTGCCAAAGCCAAAACGCTTGAAAAAAAAACATTGTGTCACGTCACATACTCTCGTTGACTGACACTTTCATTTGCTTAACCTTACGAATATAACCTACATTTCTCGCGCTTTGTTCAAATCAGTTTTTTTAGGTTCCGTTCCTTGCATTATCATACTTACTCCTAGCGCCATCTGTCCAGTGACTAGGGAAGAGCAAAAAAGAAAATCCCTCATTGTAAACAACATTTAATTGGTAAACTGTGTAGGGTTGATGTTGACCGTCCGGTTGTGTCTGCAGCACCCCAACTGCTGGGCGGGCATGGCGGTGGCGGGGTGGTGGTGCGGCGCGGGCGGGCGGGGCGCGTGCGCGGCGCGCTGCCTGGGCGCGGCGCACGCGCGCACGCCGCCCGCCCGCGCGCCGCACGCCTCGCGCGCGCTCACCGCACTGCTGCACATGTATGTGGCACTTCTGAAATTTTACAATACAAATGATGACTGACTAAAAAAATATGATTATGTTTAGTCCGTCAGTTAGATTATCGAAAAATTTTGGATAAGTACGTGGTTTTTGTTTTATCAAATTAATAAAATAATAACAAAGATAAAACGTGTCAAAGATCATGAGTGCTTGTGACGTCACACGAATTTTCGACGCACTGTATAGTCTTCTTTTTTTATTTAAGTACGTAAAAAAAGAAAAAATGTGTCCAATGTTTTGTGTATTTAATTAGATTTTTTTGTCATCTACCCTATTATTCTAATACTCACTGATACCTGAAAAACCATTGAAATACAAATAATTTATGACAGTTGACAGTCTTAAAATGTTGATTATAAAAAAAGATTTAGTTTTTATTGTGCGATTGTCGTTTCTTGTTGTTCCCCCTGTATTGACTGATTAAATATAATAGAAACCCGCTGTTTAATGATCACGGTTGACAGGTATCGAATATATTCCGTTATATTTTGAACCATAGTGCTTTCTCTAATCACCATTTATTTGACTTTTCTCATAAACTGACAAAAAACTATATTTTTTTATAAAATAATCATCAATCGTCTCTTTCATTCAGACAAAACAAGATCAAAGATGCTAAAGAAATCGCCTACCTCTCGTTCTACACTAAACCGAAAAGTCGAATAGAATCGTTCCTAGTAGCAGTGTCTCACACATACTTGGTAAGTAAAAACATAATGATCTATGGTCAGCTAGTAAGTTGATACTTTAAGGTGAATGCTCCAAAGCCCGCGAAATTCAAATTTTCTAACGTTTTTTGCAATTTGCAGGCCAGTGCTAGGTTGTATGTTGATTATAATATTATTCGCGGCTGTAAGACGTATGTAGTTACAGACAAAATACTTAAATACAAAATAATCAATACAATCGTCCAAGTTCATAAAGGTGCAGGAATAACTTTGACCTTGAAAAAGTCATTTTTCCACCTTTATGAACTTTAAGGGTTGTATTGATGATTTTGATGAATATAATTCTGTAACTACATATGTCTTACAGCCGCGAATAATATTTTAATTAACATACAACCTAGCACTGGCCAACAAAATTGCAAAAAAACGTAAGGAAAGTTGAATTTCGCGGGCTACCCTGGCTGGAGTATTCACCTTAACACTTACATTCTATTTATGAAGACTGCGATGCCAAAAGCGCGCATAGGTGTTCATCATTGTTCCTTGGTCGCCTTTTCTGAAGTTTCTTTCTTCTACCTCCATGCATGGCAACGGCAAGGCTCTCTGTGTATCTGCGGATACGGCTATCCTGAAATCAGCGTAAAAATCAATCTTATTTCAGTTTTACTGCAACTGCACCATAGCAACCATCGAACAAAAGAAATACTGTTTGAATTTGATTTAATTTAGTTAGTAGTTATTTAGCCAAAGAATCAGCATTGCCACACAATGTGGAAATTCTGGGCACTTTTCCTATTGAAAGCGATGTGGACGAATTTTTGACTCCCTATAATTCTTTTCTCATTTTGACGCTTCTTGTACATATTTTTATTATAATTTAGATCAATTCGTAGTTTGTAAATAATGTAAATTATAGTAATTAATATTAAATCAATGTATTTATTCATTTAAAATAGAAGTTAATAGTTGTCGGTTTACTTTGGGTAAATGAGTGTAATTTCAGCGATGCCGAAAAAAAAAATATTCAGGATTTCATTGTTTTGTATTATTATTATTATTATTGTAATTACTTATGAAGAATATCTGTAGATTTAAGTCTTACATACGACTCTCATTTACAGTCTGAATATGAACCAGCAGTCTGGATGTACCGATACTCTCTCACCTTCGACGAGAAGTTCCTCCCAGCCAAGGCTTGCCTCCACGCTACCATGTGTCTCATGCTGTTCGGCGACGCGGCTAAGGCGAAAGCTAAAGAAACTGAATAAAACACGTTCACGATGATATTAAACCGAGCTTACCGATATTTGTATAACGACTGAAGCTTCGCCAAACGATCAATGGTCTTATGGTGAAAGCGTCAGGATAGCCCGCGAAATTCAAATTTACTTACGTTTTTTGCAATTTGCAGGCAGGTCAGTGCTAGGTTGTATGTATAAAGGTCGAGGAATGACTTTGACCTTGAAACTCGACCTTTATGAACTTGTGAGGGTTGTATTACTTGTATTGATGATTTTGATGATTATAATTCTGTAACTACATACGTCTTACTGTCGCGAACAATATTTTAATCAATATACAACCTAGCACTGGCCTGCAAATTGCAAAAACCGTAAGGAAATTTGAATTTCGCGGGCTACCCTGGAGCATCCACCTTAAGAAATTGTACTAGCGGTTTTAGGTTGAGATTCAAAAGACAATATGTACCTTCGTGATTTAGTAACCACTTGGGAAAAATGATTTTCTCGGATCTCGATGATGTCTGCGTGGCATTATTTTTAAATATACTCGGTTAGGCTTCCTCTATTTAAACTAGATTGCCTAACCATATTTTACACTAAGAGATCATATTCCTAGAAAAAAAAAACTGAAGCTGAAACCGCTAGTCTAGTTTAGACCAACAAAACTTATTATTGTAGTATGACAACAATTTAACTTAACAATACCTATAAGCAAGTAATCCCGATTGATGTTCCATAGTTCACTTCATAATGTACAGTATTACAGGACAAATATTGGGCATCACATGAAATACACACACATACACAAATTAGAAAGCAGGGAAAATATAATGTCCACCAAAAATAACTTTGTGACCACTAACATCTATCACTTAAAATATCAATTGATCACCAAATTTAGTAAATTGAGCACCAAATTTTAATGAGGTGGTTGATGACAAACTAGTTTTGCCTAGGCCGACTTGGGGCACCTCGACACGGATAGATTAGATAAGAAGGGTCGTGGTTGTTTTTTTTATAAACCATTCAGAAGTAACCATTCGAACGTAACGAATAAATGATTATTCTATTCTATTTTATTCTAAGTAGGAGCTCTGCTCCATCGACCGGGTCTTCCTCGACTCGGATGCAAGAGCATAACAGTTCAATTTCTGGTGGTCATTAACTAAAACAATACATTTTTGGTTCTAATTTCACGATAAAATGGGGTTTAATTTTGGTGATCATTTACTAATTTTGGCAATCAAAAGTGATTTTTTGCCGTTACATTTTGCTAAATCTGGTGGTTCGTTAATGGGGAAGGCTGGTCAAAGCTGATTGTAGATGGCGCGTCCATAGCTTAGTCCCAATCTGTCCAATGAGGACAAGCTATTTTGAAATTTAAAATGACACTGACAGATTTTCAACCAATGACAATGTTTGGTACAAGCTATGCTAGCGCCATTAGTGCCACAGTTGCCATCCCCATTGTATGGCAATTAGAAATTACATTGACATTTTTTTTTTTTGATAAAGTGGAAATTGCGAGTTTTTCTTATGATTTACTTTTGTATTGACAAAAGTTTTTGTAATATACAATACAATTGTTTCCGATATTTGCCGATGAACAATATTTACTCTGTAGCATTGTATACCTACCTTATTTACGTCTCTTCACTTTGTGGACGCGATCTGATTGAACAAAAAAAATATTAAAACATAATTATAAGCGAATGATAATCACATTAATTCTGTAAGTGAAACAGTTTACCCATTTACAGTGGTACAAGAATTTTTGGCGCTATCGGTAAACATTTTTAGAAATGTATTGAGAAAACAAAATGGTGGCATTAAAGTTGGTGCCAGTTAAGATGAGAATAGCAGTCATTGACCCCTAAATAAGCCTGTTCATGTCTGGAATTGTCATCTATCGTGATCTTCAACATTTTTTGTAATGAAAAACGATACATGGTTTATTTGTTTTGGTTCGTACGAAGAGATATTAGGGAAAGGGCAATGACCGCTATTCTCATCTTAACTGGCACCAACTATAGTTCCAAATATGGCCACACTTCAAAAGATCCTTGTGCGACTGTAGATTTGAAAGTGTCTTACAGATGTTGTAACAATGGTAATCAGTTTACATTCAATATTTGTTCGAAGTTTTTGTTGTACTTTTCATTGGACAGTTTATCATCGATTAAGTTGCATTGCCTTTGTCCATACAACAGCAAAACAAAATATGGCAAGGGCCGTAACGTAACGGTAACGGGAATATTGTGAATTTCGACTGTGGAAATTCAAATACCGTAACAGACATGAGTGTCTATAGACCTTACGTTATTTCATATTTCCACTTTCGAATAGTGATTTCAGTGATCTTATTTTTTTTTTGTTAACAGATAGTAGTACAGCTTCAGGAATCTTATTTTTAGATTGCGTACAAATACTCGTAGCATTGGTACCTATTTAATTTATATTTTGCTTCAAGTCACCAAATAGAGAGTGCATTTTTAAATGAAAGTTTTTAATAATTGTAGATTCTACCATACTTCAAAAAAACATGTAACCATTAGTCTACTACCCCATATATAAATAATCCATCGTTAGTCGAAAATTGTGTTTTTATGTTAAGTTGAATTATTTCCGCCTATAAGATCAAAATGTTGAATCATTCCTTTGTTGTCGTGCTCATGTTTTATACAAATGTTCCACGCCGTAGTTTTATTTTAAAACCGCTTTTTGGTTATTTAGTACTAGTCATAGTTTCAATTTTGCTTAAAATGTTTAAGAAAGTGACCGTTTGTACCTAAGTTCAGAAGTACCTACACCAGTTAAATATAACGAGTTCTTTTTAAATTACATGTTACTGTGTATTTTCCATTTTTTTGCTGTTACCTTTTTTCGACCTAAGACTGACGTGTTTTCAATTCCAATAAACTTTCTAAATTGCATAAATGTGTTTTATTTAAAAAAACACTAGCTGATGACCGCGGCTCCGGCTGTTTGACTAATTGTATACTAAACCCTTCCTCTTAAATCACTATCTATTAAAAAAACCCGCATCAAAATCCGTTGCGTAGTTTTAAAGATCTAAGCATACATAGGGACAGACAGACGCGGCAGGGGATTGTTTTATAATGTTTAGTGATTTTCTTGATTTTGAAGCTGGTTATGAGAGGGGCAATGTTTTTGGAGCTGAGAGTACCATGTTCGCCGAGCGTAAGTAGGTATTCAGGTATTGGTGATGTCATGATAAATATTCTATGATAATTGGCTGATAGATTCCCAGGGATCCTGTAAAATCTGCACAAGGTGTCGGGGGCCGCGTGGTGGCCCCTGGCCGCCGTAGGCGCGGGCCTGTGGACGATGAGCTGTGAGCTAGCTCGCCATCCGTCCGTCTCCTGACGACAGGCCGTGTCGACGGCGCAGGAGTGTTCCACGCGCGCCTCAAAGATAGCAAAAGGAAGGGGTCCGTAAGGACCGATGCCTGCCGGGGCTGCGGGAATGTTTGAAAGAGATACCGTGGCCCCGGAACACAAAGGGAGATTTAGGAACATGGATGGGTTTTAGTCAGTAAAAGTCTGACACTCCCTCCTGCTCCGCCCAGAGCGGGAGGAGTCATTTGATGATTTCCCATCCGAAAAAAAAAGTATCCTGTAAAATCAAAATACAATACTAGTAAAACAGTAATGCCGATTGTCGACTGCGCAGCGATCTGCATTTTACACCAATCAATCAATCGTACGCATTTTTATTGCCTTAACTCATCATCATCTGCTTAGCCTTTTCCCAACTATGTTGGGGTCGGCTTCCAGTCTAACTGGATGCAGCTGAATAGCTGTGTTTTACATGGAGCGACTGATTATTTGATCCACAACCCAGTTAGTACTGGGTAATACGATATCCCTTGGTAAGACTGGTTGTCAGACTTTTTGGGTCACTGACTACCTACCTGTAACGACTGTCAAAGATCTACAAATGACAGCCGGGACCAACGGCTTAACGTGCTTTCCGAGGCACGGAGGAAACCCGGTATGTAATGGGTGGTCACCCATCCACAGACCAACCTAGGCAAGCACGGCTTAACCTAAAGATCGACACGAGCGGCTGTTATTATTTAGCCACGGGCTCCTCAGTTGGGTTCGGGCTTTTATTGCCTTAACTACTTGTAGGCAATAAAAATGCGTACGATTGATTGATTGATTGATGAGACGATTTATAGTTTCGACGGTTAAAGACGATAAAAATTATCGATTCAGCTACGATAACTATATTACTATCTAAGACTAGCTTGACTATGAAGTAAGACTAGCTTGGCTATGAAGTAAGACTAGCTCGATTATGAAGTAAGACAGCTTGACTATTTAGTGCGACTAATTTGACTAAATAGGTATTAGCACAAACTGTTACCGACCTATGCTATTAGTATCGAATGCACACGTTTTGCTAGTCGGGTCGAGTAGTAAGGTCTGCCCATCCTACAATAGGTTTGATACAAAAAAGAAAACAATAAAAATCAATGCAAATCGAGAGCTTGTTTCTCTCTGTAATGGCAAACATTTTTATTAATAAGCACAATTGAAAAACAGGTTAGGAGCACAAAAACATCTGGATTGCTAGCCACTAAACGACACCATATAGTAAACCACACGATCGGTAAACTAATTATTAGGTATTCATTAAACTAACACTTCGCCCGCGACTTAGTCCGCAAAAATTGTGATAGCTCGGTGTAATTTGCATGATATCAATTTATATTATATTTTTTATTTATTTAAAATTAAATCGTAACAAATACACAAACAAAAAATCAAATCTTTCCTCTTTATAATATTGTGTGAAAAAAGTGTAGATGTGACACTTTTTTCAGTAAAAAGAATACTGGCGAACACTGCTCACTTGCTCAGCGTCCAGAGTTGAAAATTCTAGACACACTGTGGAACAAATAGCGCTAGCATAGCTGGTTCCCAACATCGTCATTGGTTGAAAATGTGGAAATGTCATTTTATATTTCAAAATAGCTTAACCTCATTGGTCAGATTGAGACCAGCTATGGTGGCGCCATCTTAGATTATCTTTGCCTGTGTCTCCCAAAGCAATAATATTTTTAAGGTCTGTCATTGAAGGCACTAGATCGTCGACCGGATCAAGCTACTTTAATCTGTCCAATTTCTTTAATAGATTATCGACTTTATCGCTCAAGCATTAGGTGTAAGGTTGATTGGAAAAATTTGATAGGTTTCGAGTGTCTTGATGTGGCGGGTGTCTGTACCTACAGTTTATATTTCCGCCCGCTGTGCCGACCATGTGCGTAGCAAGCTCCAGGCGTAGCTTTAGAGTTAGTGAGAATCGACATACCTACATGTTATGTTCACGTAGTCTTGTCTCATGCACATCAAAATTTAAATAATTTCTCGTGATTCTCTTGCGGTTCTAGTTGGCATAGTCTACTAGATGGTGTCAACAAATACAAAGGGATTAGGTGCATCCACAACGAAGCTACTTCTTGTTTAGCAACATTATCATGATAACACAGAGTAACTTTTTCTGCTTTTATCCGCTAACTCTGGAGCAAGTGGCTCCAGAAAAGTAACTTCTGTGTGAATGCATTTAACGCACACAAATTCAAAATTAGAGTCACAAATATTCCTTGTCCCGGCGCCGGCGCAGACCGATGAATGTGAAGCTCCGACAACAACTATTAGAACACGCACAAGAGCATATTCGGTTTACTAGTCCTGTGCTGTGCCCAATAGTTGTTTTGGGCTTCAGGCTTTCGACGTGATGATGTGGTGGGTTGAGCTGGAAAGAACTTTTGTTAAGAAAATAAAATTAAAACATACGTATCTACTATAGGTATGTACTATCGAGGACACTCCCGCCTGATCAGCACTAAGCTAATTTTTGCTTGCACTTACAACATAGAAACGCTCTTTAGCCTCGCCCCGTTGACTTTTTATAGAAATAATGAATGAAAAGATACCGATCGGCCGAGCGCAGTGACGACGCACGCCAAACGAGAGTTATTGTTATTTTACGCGTTAAATTTGACGCTTTTCTAATAGGCCTAAGCTTTAAAGGGGCGTGGCTCGGCGCCTCCGCATAATTTAAGCGAAATAAAATTTAACTGATCAGGCGGAAAAGACTACGACTGTACCTACCTTAATGATACGGTGTAAGAAAACAGAAATTTAGGCTAGTTAGAAAGGTTAGTTTGCCTTGCCTTGTGACAATATCAGGCTTTTAGGTTGGTATCGCCATTCGTTAAAATACTGAGTATTGTTACCACACTTGATTTCCTCAATAGCAGAATCCACCGTAGAAATAAATTACTTTTTTAAATCAACTAAATCACAACTTGATTAGTGAGGTTTAAACTTGAAATTGGCCATAATAACGCAAAGAAGATGTAATTAAAATGATACTGAAGGATTTTACTGAAAGTTTTTTAGAATAATTCACACGCGTAACAATCGCGTAGACTCCTCGTAGCACTGCGTGCTACGCCGTAGCATATACGTAGAGGCGTGGTTGCGCCCAAACAGGAGTTCACAAAAGTATGATTGTAATTATTTTAGTTCTGAATTATTATGCATAATAATGTCTCCAAGCTTTAATTTTATTTACATATGGGCGAAAGTTCAAATAGCATAAACCTACATTACATTTTTAAAACTTGTAAATGAACCGTTAACTAAAATCAAACATAGCTAAAATACACAAACATTTTTTATTTCAGTTCAGTCTACTCACCACAGTTCAATGACAAATCATTTTACGTAAATAATTAGGTACTTTTGTGTGAAGATGCATTTCCAAACGAAAAAAAAAACAAATGCTTTCTTGTGAAGTTATAAAAACTCACCATCAAATTAAAGTTGTTATTAACATTTTTATCAAATAATCAAGATACAAATTGGAACAAAAATATTTTGCAAAGCCGTACAAAATGATAAAACAAAAGCTTCATTAAATAGATCCATGATCCGTGAAACATAAAAGCTTTTCAATCCGGTCCAGGATAGCTATTCATAAACGCTTCGATTTGATTTCGATTCGACAAGTCATAAGTATGTCTATCTTTTTTTGGCAGTACGAAAGCAAGCGAGATAGACATATGACTTTCCGAATCGAATCGAAGCGTTTGTGAATTGCTTTGCTGGTATAAAACCAGGCTATTTAGAAAGGCTTTCATCTGGGCTTCCAGGACTGTCCAATATCTAAAAATAACTAAATTGAGTATTGTGCACTATCCACTACAATACCTGCACCCCTAGCCAAGTTGTTAATCTACAATCGTTAACGCTAGTAGAAAACTATTCAAATGAATGGGGAATGACATCATCTCAACGTTAAATCACGTGATCAACACAAACGAATAGAAAATTCGTAGACAAGTTTACATCGTTCCAAATGATAGAATAGAATGTTATCGTTTCTACAATGTTGATCGCTAAACTCTTTTGGTAGGAACGCTCACCATAGACTAAAGTGTAGGTTTTTCTACAGACATTAGAGAACGAGCGATCGACTCAGTCGTGTCAACTTGGCTACCAATTTAGCGCTTTCTACAATCGCTTACGCCGAGGCGTTTACGATAGTAGAAAGAGAATCGATACGAAACGTTTGTAACTTGGCTAGGGGTGCTGCCTATCCATCGGATGGATAGAAGCGTGACGGTATTTTTATATGGTTTTAAAAGCTCGGTTTAAGCGACTGATAATTCTGTTACTTTTAAAACTTGGGCACTAAAAGGAAATTGATACATTCTGTGATCCATTGATATCTGGTTTATCAAGTTATCTATTAACCTGCAACTTTCAGTTGTGCAAAAGTGATGAATAACATAATAGTAGGTACGGGCGGTACCTTTAATCTGACTAAGGTATTTTATACCGGTTGAAAATCTTATCAAATAATAGTATCCTATCATTCAGGAAAGCCTTCTGTGAATAGTTTCAGAACCTAAAGAGGATTTTCGTTTTAAAGAAGTACCTAAGGCTTAGATTGTGTGAGTAATGGTATGAAGGAAAAAGGAGTAAATTCAAGCGTGAAGATTGTCAGGGGAGATCGAAGATAAAACCGGCCAAGTGCGAGTCGGACTCGCGCACGAAGGATTCCGTACCATTATCTATACAACATTAGACAACACGGCAAAAAAATCACGTTTGTTATACGGGAGCCTCCCTTAAATATTAATTTTATTTCAATTTAACTTTTTATTTTTATAGTGAATATACAACTAAATTTTCTGTGAATATTTCAAGCGTCTACTTGTTGCCGTTATTAATATCAAGCAAAAAACGGCAAAAAATCACGTTTGTTGTATGGGAGCCCCCCTTAAATATTTATTTTTATTCTGTTTTTAGTATTTGTTATTATAGCGGTAACCGAAATGCATCAACTGTGAAATTTTCAACTGTGTAGCTATCACGGTTCATGAGATACAGCCTGGTGACAGACAGACGGACAGTGGAGTCTTAGTAATAGGCTCCCGTTTATACCCTTGGGTACGGAACCCTAAAAACGTGTTGCGCTGACCCCAAGTAACATGGGATACGGGCAGGAAGATGAAGACGTATGAAGTTAGATACCTAAGCACATTGTGATCTATTTGGTAAGTAAGTAGGTGTGACAACATGCAAGTATGCAATGCTAATACATCTATTATTTTTATTTTCTGTAACTATTGTTATTCTTTATTGCACACAAAATTAAAAAATATACACACAAAATTACAACAATTAAAAAAAAAAAAACACGTTTAACTACTTACCAAGATTTGTTCAAAAATGTTTCGCTGTACCTAATCTAAGCAACAATTAATTTCTAGAAACGGATGGATACACAATCAGGAATATTACATTCTGGTCTGTTTTTAGATCAGATCTGCGTTACTAAGCCTGTATTTAACATTAGACTCACTGTGTAGGCTTTCAGGGGTAGTTTTTACTGAGGATATAGGTTACAGCATTGTAACCTATCCCCGTTTTAACTAATGCCAAGTGATAGGTAAATGTGATGCCTAATTATGACACATTTGATTTTGAACTGTCGTCGTTGAGCCTAGCATTGAATATCCAACAGTATGATTTTTTTGAGGCTCTACATAAGGGTGTCGCTTAGTTTTTTTGTCTTAGTGAAACAAGACTTACTTGCGTATTGCTTTAGTGGTTGATAGTTGAGCATGGTGTACCTACTGCTCACTGGTTTCGATGTCCAAGTTGGGCAGTGTATATAGACAATAGACAAATCTTTATTATGAACATTACAAGTTTGTTTATAACTTTGTTCATTAGGAATTTCTCTGTCAGTGGTGTGAATTTATGCCAGCTTGTGACAATAAGCTCGCTCCTATATACGCATATTTTTATGTCTTGTGACTGGGACTGTAGCTACATTTAATTTTCATATTTGTTTCGACCATTATAAACGACCAAATAAACTATAAACAATAAAATAATCCACACATCTGCAAACACACACACACACATACACTCACAGATACACGCATGTACACTCACACACACACACACATTCACACATACACACACAATTCTTTTTATTATTTTTTATTAATGTAATATCATTTTATTGTTGTAAAAAGGTGTTTATCATTTACCTGCTTACCTCACATGTATCACATCAACAAATTATATGATTGTTTTAATTTTAAGTAAACGCAACTCCGGCCCCCAAGATACAGGCGCAGCCTAGTTTGGGGACCTCTGTTTTCTAAATATTAATGTTAAAATTTTACTCGTTACGATTTTGTCAAAGTGCTAAGTTAGTTTAAGAAAATGATTGTAACAATGATTCAATAAATTTATTCTTATTCTTATTCAAAAGTGCCTGTAACTAGCCTACTTGAAATAAATGCTTTGATTTTGATTGATTTTGATTTTGACACTTAGCGAATCGAAACTGAAGGTGATGTAAACCTCTGCCTACACAGCCTTATTCAGGTGTGATGATAAATTATTTGAAACTGGGTTGGATTACATTTTGAATGTTAACTAATATTTCATAGCTGTATACCTACTTATGTAAATTGCATGTAGGTAAACCTATATAGGCTGCAGGACTGTTCGAAAGAGATACCGTGGCCCCACAAAGGGCGATGAAGGAACATGGATGGGTTTTAGTCCGTAAAAGTCTCCCCCCAGAGCGGGAGGAGTCATTTGATGATTTCCCATCCGATACCTATTTATTGATATTCAACACAATGTAAATTGTTGATGAATAAATAAAAGGAAATTAATGACCTATGTTGTGGGCCATAAAGGTTTGATTTTGAAGGGGGTTTAAGGGGGAAATTAATTGGGAAAATGACCTTTCATTTCAATTAACCAACATTGGTTTGTGTGGGTTGTCTTCGAACCAAGAGTTCAAAATATATTTGATGTTATATTTACGTAGGTACTGGACCACCTAGTAGGTAGGTATTTTTAAATGCAGACAAAAGCTTTTTCTGACTCACTTTAGTCTCTACTGCTAATTTGAATCACTTATGAGAACACGGCCATTATGGGTAGGTACAGACCATAGTGGGTGCAAGCCGATCCACACATAAATTATCGTGATTATTAGGGTTCCGTTCCCAAAGGGTAAAAACGGGACCCTATTACTCCGCTGTCCCTCCGTCTGTCACCAGGCTGTATCTCATGAACCATCAGAGCTAGACAGTTGACATTTTCATAGATGATGTATTTATATTGCCGCTATTAGAATAAAGACTAAACACAGAATAAAATAAATATTTAAGGGGGGCTCCCATACAACAAACGTGATTTTTTTGATCGTAAGTTCACATGGGCCGTTTTGTCTTGTGTAGTGTGTGTGGTCACAAGTGGGCGAGTCCGACTCGCACTTGGCCGGTTTTATAACAAATATCACTTACCTGACGACAGACGGTACTTAAGTATGTAGTATGCTGATATGATGATGATACCGGCCAATTTAATGTAATGAAGGTGACACTGAAAAGTGAGCGAAAAAAATTAAAACAAAAATAAAAGTAAGTACCTAGTTTAATAACATTATCAAATCTTTTGACACTTTAAGCTAACGTTTTCGTTAGCTTATAGTCTCAATAGGTGAACCTATAAAAAAATACAAAATAAACAATCATGCAATGGGGTCGATCTTTGTAGGTAAGTAATTAAACTGAACGACAAATTACTGAAAATGTCTACTTAGGAACTGAGTAAAGTGAATGTAATAAGATTAAAAAACTGGGGATTCCTTGAAACACTTTAAAAGATCACAAGGCTCAGATAAAAAAACCGGCCAAGTGCGAGTCGGACTCGCGCACGAAGGGTTCCGTACCATTATTTAAAAACATTAGACAAAACTGCAAAAAAATCACGTTTGTTGTATGGGAGCCCCTTAAATATTGATTTAATTCTGTTTTTAGTATTTGTTGTTATAGCGGCAACAGAAATACATTATCTGTGAAAATTTCAACTGTCCGGTTCATGAGATACAGCCTGGTGACAGACCGACGGACAGACGGACAGACGGACAGACAGCGAAGTCTTAGTAATAGGGTTCCGTTTTTACCCTTTGGGTACGGAACCCTAAAAAAAAACACCAAAAGGCATTTCATGCAAGTAAGTACGTAAAATCTAAAGAATAACGCTAACGTATAGGAACTTAATAACAAAACAAAAAAATGTAACATTCAAAGACAAATAAAATTAATTAAAGAATTACGTTTTTGTTAGAGCATCTTCACACTTTTTCTCCGTCTTAAATTAGTTCTCCCTTATAAATTAGAATTTCAGACCTAATTCTTAAAATTATTTTGATTGCTTAAACGGGTTTATTCATAATCGCTGCTTAAAGTTATGATTAGCAACTACTTAATCTTAGGTACTTTTCTGACACACGTCTCGTGATTTTAACCAGCGGATATGAACAATCCCGTTGACTTTTGTACCGTTAGTAAAATACAGTTCAAAAAACGAAGAGTCCTTAGATAGTAAACCGTAAACTAAAAGAGAAAAGTTCCAAACAGATTGAAAATCCTAATCCATTTGGAGCTCTATTAAAACAACAACTGCTATATATTTCCTAAATTAAAGTAAGTCCTAATATCCTTAAAAGTATTCTTCGTAATTCCCGATGCGGTTTCTTGTACTTCGTAGACAATGAATAGCCCGCAATAGCCGCTGTCACACGCACAAGAGTATAGATTTAACTAATCTTGTGCAGTGGCCAGCAGCTGCTTTGGGCTTCATTTTACCAACATAAGCGAAGATCGTAGGCTCGTCTGTGGATCTTCCAAGATGGACGACAGAACCACGGCGATACGTAATGCAAAGAAGCTAAAAATTGACGTTAACAAATAAAAAACAAAAAAAAGAAAAACATTTAAAACAAAAAAAAAGTCTGCAAGTAAAATAAAAAAATCTTAATTTAAAATAAACTTTAAACAACAAAAATAATTGGATAACACAAAATCAACAAAGCATATTAATTTTTAAAATATTCCACGGAAAAAAATCTTGACTACAATAAAATTTGTGGGACAGTTCGGCCGGACTAGTCGCAAAAAACTAAGGTGACTAAGGTATCGGATGGCCGAACGAAGCCCCACGCGGAGGAAACCATACTACCGGAGTACCGGCTTAACTTAATTCACGCATGTCGGAACATTCGATACTAATACGGTATTACCAGCCACAACGGCAAATTCAAATATATTTTGTAAAAAAAACTCCGGTTTTGAACCCCTGTCTCTACGATTTATATTCTATGCACCAATAGAGATAAAATCACGTGAAATTGATACTTTGAAAAAAAAAGGATTACCTATTCAAATATATAATATACGTGTTCAAAGTTTGTTTAAATAAGTTTATTAAATTTTAATTTATTTAGAAATTAGAAATTTAATTAATTGTGGTTATGTATACTTAACTCCTCTTTATTATTACTTATAAGTAGAGAGTGTTATTGAAATAGGTGGTTTTTGTTCAGTTGCATCTTGTAAGTCAGGAAGTCGTAAGAAGGAATTGTAAATGAATTATGGAAACTTTTAAGAACTTGTTAGATTACAATATTTACCTATCGATTGATTTTAAATACCTGTCCATAGTCTTATATCATTAGTAAATGCTATTAAATTATAAAAACATTCAATTACTTCAAAATAAAAATGTTAACAATTCTTTAATAAAATTTACTTATTAAAAGTAAACAAAAACAAAAAATCTTCACACTACAGCTTTTAGAAATTAACAAACTTGTTTCTCTCTTATTTGTTACTATTTGCGAGAGTATTGTTTTATGTTCATTATCAAAATAAATACCTACCAAAAAAAAAACAAGAATAAAACCACAAAACAAAACAAATAAAAATACTCACTGACCATTTGAATATAGAAAACACTAAAATGATTGAAATGAAAATAAACTTGATTTCTCACTATTATATTTTTCGAAAACTTTTTTTGTAAAATAAAAATAAAAAACTATTTTATTGGAGCGACGTCTGTCCACAGGGTAGGTCGGGGTGCGAATGAACATGCCAGTAGACTACATTATAAGTTGGTGTACGGGCCTATATTATGTCCTGCCTCCACCCCTAGCCAGCTTGGCGCATGTCAAAAGAGGTTGAACGTAAGCAGTTAATGCGTAGGTAGGAAGACCTAGGTAAACTTCATTAGAAAGGTATGTGAAATAGAAGTAGCCATAACGTATAGGCTGTTTTGGAATTAGGTATTTTATTTTATTAAGTAGGATATTCTTTTTTAAGAAATTACCAAGTGACACTAAGTAATAAGGTGCGTGGTTCTTTTTTTTCTTATTTAATTTCGTTAATTTATTTTCTTCTATATCTCGCTTTAAATTAAAAAAATACTTAAAAAAAATGCAATATGTTTGTAAAGATTTATAGTCCACTGTTCGTTCTAGTGTTAATTTACATAAGAAATATTCAACTTATAAAAACTGAAGAAGCTAGAATAGTACATTTTGATACAAGTGGAGAAAGTTTGTTATTGCATTAGAGGCGGAATTATAACACACGAGCCGTAGGCGAGGGTGTTTTTGAGCCGAGAATTGCAATAACAAATGTCCACGTGTATCAAACGACGTTTTTCAATCCACTTTTGAAGAAATAAAATAAAATAACGAAAAATATTTTTGTCACGAACCATGAAACTATGATTATCATTTTCTTTTTTTTCACGCTTTGGTTTCGGCAGTTTGAAGAAGAGGCAAAGGTATGAAGCCGTTAAACAGCCTAATATAAAAAATAGTTTTATTTTATATTTTTGAATTAAGAACACAAATAAATGTTAATTTGTGTATTTAGTAACTATTAGTTTTTAATAATCATGTATAGCTATGATATTCTATTTATAAACACAATTTGAATATTCCAAAAATATTTATGCCATAAAGACGCGTAGTGCTTTGCCGAAATTAAAAAAAAAACATTCACCTCAGACTATAGGCATTGAACCAATTTGGACTTAGTTATCTGTGGCAATTTTCATTCCCGCACACGTGCGGGAAAGTGGAGAAAATCGCACGTGTGTGAAATACATTGCATGTTGTACCTAATCGTAGTGCGTCATGGACCAGTTTTCGAGGAAGTGTATTGAAAACGTGTTTTCTTAACTAAATTAAGAAAACACTTTTCTGACGAAAGGTTTTTATGAACCTTTTTAAAATAAATATTTGAAATCGGTCTTTCTATTAAACGATTTGGTTTGATTTAGTCCTCACGAGCGCCGGCGAATTAAGTGTCTCTTTTAATTTAGACCACATGATTAGGCAGGGGCGCTTACGCGAGGTTTTTGCGCTGTTACGAACGATTGCATTTTATTTACCGGTTAGTTAATTGACTAATTTGATTTTAAATCTTAATCCTCTTTTTGAGGCAGTATGCAATAAGATTAATGTTATGATGTATATTCTCGTAATTAATATGCGTCGATTTTGTTGATTCGGCTTTAAACTACGACTTTGTTTGACTATCCAATACTTGGGGTAAAAAATTAAACAGTTTTTTCTAACTCATTGCGTACTTTTATCATTTTATACAACGATGGCTTATGTAGGGAGTGTTTACCATGGTAACCACATTACTACATAATAAACAGGCATATTAGTTTCCCAACAAATCCATCCAGGTCTAATACCTAAAGAAAAAAAATGAAATGTGACATTATCTCGTAAGTAGTGACAGGTCGGCGTCGAGGCCGGTCGGAAGCCCTGCAAAGGAGGTCGGCGCCTCCCTCATTACAGGATTATGAAGTAACCGCCACAAAGATTTAAACCTGGAGGCCTATTCCAGGCTGGTAGGTAAGCCATGAACTATGTTGTTTAAAAATGCGTCCATACCGAAGTTACTTTTTGTGTAGCAACTACGAATGAATAGCAAAAGCCTTACTTTATGTGTTGCAAAATGTTGCTTAATATAAAATCACTTCGGTGTGGCACCTTAAGGTTTTAAATACGAAAACGATTCGGTGTGAGGGGTCGTCTTCCACGATGTGGAATTGATAACCGAGTATATTATCAGAAAAATAATCTCAAATCATAAGTGTAGCAGGTACTTTTTGGTACTGAATTAAGCCCTCTTATGTTTATCTAGTGTTAAACAATCAAGTAAAAAAAAAGTCTTTCCAAAAAAAAGAAAAATAACGTTTGACAAAAAAATCTTCAAAAAATAATTGAAAACGCTGCAAATAGAAAACTACCAATATAAGTCCAGTAAAGACGTTTTTGGTTAAGTATAATAAACATAAAAGTGTTCATCACATTTGAACTGAGAAAATACAGTTTTTCCACAAATGGAATGCTGTTACCTGACTGATTTCCACCGTCGTCTGCGTTAGTGTAATTTGCCACGTTTCTCTTTTTATTAAATCAATGTTTCATGATTGCAGTGAAGACTTTATAATTATTTGAATCCGGTCTAATTTACCTGTCTTAAATAACTTAGGAGTTTTTAATTATTGAGGTTTTGTTTTTCTAGGAAAACGTTCAGTGACGATTTTCACGTAAATCTTTACTCAATTTAAAATTTTAATAAACGTATTACTTAACTATTTATAAATAATAATATTGCCGTCTACAGCTCTTTATGTTACAATTTAAGTGTTTTTTATTGAGTTAAAATGTTTAATTTTTATTTTATATTAAACTGCGATTGGTGGTCACCCAGAAAAACAAATATTATACAAATATTAATGTCATTAGCATTATTCAAAAGACGGTATATTACACCCCAACCTTATGAATCAAAACCACACAACAATGCACTGAAAATCGAAAATCAAAGAACTCGTAGTTCCCAACTTCCCAATAATAGATAACAGCATCGTGGCATTTATTTCCCCGAAGCTTCTTTAGATTATGTGCATTGTTCAAAACATTTAGAATCTTTGAATATTTTATTCCGAACTACTTTATAAAGATTAGTACAGTATTTCGACAACCGAGCTCTGCTCGGGTGGAAATAGAGAAAACGAGTTTTCTCAGTTATAAGACCTAATTAGATTGATTTTTCGCACTCAAAAACTCCCATATTGTATACTAGCGGACGTCACGCGATTTCACCCGCGTTGTTCCCGTTCGAGTACGGGATAAAATATTACTCGCTGATAATGTAGCTATCCATTGCTGAAAGAATTTTTCAAATTGGTCCAGTAGTTTTTAAGATTACGTTACATACAAAAATACAAATCTGTCCTCTTTATAATATTAGTATAGAAGACAAACATTGCCTATTTAATAGTGTAGGATTAATAAAGCTATAATTTGCATAATAACGAAATGTTGTTCACTGACTTGAAGAAAATGTTTTCTGAAAGATTGGAGGAACACGTGTCTACAAACTCGTGCGGAAATAAAGTGGGCCGCCTGAACAGATGAATATCACAAATATTTTCAGTTGTCCACATTACCTTTGGTTCATTTGATCAATTCATAATAAGTTTAAGAGAACATACGCCAATCTTAGCCGCCACCAACATGGCCGTGTGGGTAGGGTTTTCGCCACTGATCTCTGGTATGTTTGAGATCTGGACATCATTGACGAGCAACTCTTGATCACGGTCATTTATGTTGCAATTGGCCTATCAGCTCATCCACATCCGACGGTCGCGTTACTTGGGGCTGAGCCAGTTTAGTCTCCATCACCCAAATACGAAGCATTATTTCTTTTTACTATTTCTTTTCTTATTTGAAATGTTAAAATTGTTACTCATAGCTTTGTGGCATTTTCAGAAGCCATACTGTATTAAGTAGGAGGTTCTGGTTCTGTTTCCTTTGTTCGGCAGCTTGCTAAGTCGTCAGTATCGGCCGAAGCTAGTAGATGGCGCTACGAGTATCATTTTAACTGAAACTACGGAATTGCTTCCAGTTTCCTTATGATCTTGTTTTCTGAAGAGTTATTCAAGAGAAATGTACAAAAAATGTATTGAGTTCGGATTGACGAATTTCAACTATCATTGATCTTTCAGAGCCTCTCTAGACAGCTACCGGTTTACTAATCTAGCATAGATGAAGATCTAGATCATAATCATTGTTTTTTTTTTTATAATCAAATAATGTGATACATATTGACAATCCGGACATTTGTTTTATCAGGCATTGCAGTGTCATACCAGATTTAATTACGAGATATCAGTTCAAGACAAATCATGGCTTTCCCAAAGCAGGCAAATGCCTGCGGGCATTACTTAAGTGACTAGTTTTGAAATTAAAACTAGTCACTTAAGTAATGCCCGTTTTCAGTAAAACTAGGCGAAACCTAAATTACTGCCTTAAGGGCCTATACTCCCTCAAATGGCTTAGTCTTCCGTTACGCCTAAAATAATGCAGCATTAATTTTGAAATAAATATAGGGTATATTTGAGGATTAATGCTCAAACGCGATTCCATAAACTTTTCTCGATAGAAATAAAATCCAAAGTTACCTCCAAATCGAACAATAAACCGCTGGTATTTAAAAAGTACTTCAAATTAGATCATGAAACTTTGCATACTAACTGAACTAACTATAAAACAGGTCTTATGTGTTTTATTTTTTTAATCCAACCAATAGATTTTTTTGTAAATCGCAAAAATCCACTCATTTCGCACTATTCGGCCGCAGTGACTGACGTGACAACCGCTTTGTAGTGCAAGCTTATTAGAACTTTATTCTAACAGTATTTCAAACGAAGTTTGAACCACCACAAATAGAGTTGCTAATTTTAGGGTTAGAAGGGCCTTAATGGATTTGTAACGCAATGCTCAGCGCTGAGAGTTCACAATTCAACAGAACAATAACATAAGCTGTTCGCCTAATGATAGCAGCTTTAGTCTTGTAATCATTATTCCTTTATTAATTAATAGTTAATCAAGCGATACCTATCAGCCGATCTAACAGTAACAAATAAGGACAGGCAGCACATTAGACACTTGAGCCGAAGCCCCGCTCAGGAAGTACCTTCCTGTCATCCGACACCCGGCAACCAGGCGTGAGACGTAATGATACGAGCGTAGTTGGGGGCTCGGCAGAGTGGCAGGCGGTGCGATGTGGTGTGTTCTAGTCACTAGTGTGGGGTTACAAGGTATGTGGTGTTTTTAATTAAATTATTTTGATTTTTGGTTTTGATTTTGTGTTTGAGGAGCTCGTGGTTAAATAATAACAGCCGCTCGCGTCGATCGTTAGGTAAAGCCGTGCTTGCCTAGGTTGGTCTGTGGATGGGTGACCACCCATTACAAACCGAGTTTCCTCCGTGCCTCGGAAGTACATTAAGCTGTTGGTCCCGGCTGTCATTTGTAGATCTTTGACAGTCGTTAGGTACTCAGAGGCCCAAAAAGTCTGACAACCAGTCTTACCAAGGGGTATCGTATTACCCAGTACTAACTGGGTTGTGGAGGTCAGATAGGCAGTCGCTCTATGTAAAATACTGGTATTCAGCTGCATCCGGTAAAACTGGAAGCCGATTCCAACATAGTTGGGAAAAGGCATAGCAGATGATTTTGTATTTTGGGTTTTTAGTCGGCTACTTTAAACACAGCACAGCGTCGAAACAACGGGATCTCATTAATAAAGAAAATCACGAATATTATCCCGTAAGTACTTTAAGTGTACTTTACTTTAGTCTAACTGGGTGAACTGATATTTATCTACATCCGATAAGATTAGAAGCCGACGACAAAATAGTTGCTGATGAATAGGGTTTTGTTTGAGATTCAAATGTGTTCATTTCAGTGCGCATCGTTGTACATGATATGGTATATTTTCATTTTCTTATTTTTGGTGCTTATCAGGCACAGGAAATATTAAATTTTAAATAAAACTTCAATGATGCTTGACCCTTTCTCTTCTTCCGACCGCGATACAATGTTCCTCAATGTTACTTATTCAAGGTGTAAACGGTCCTTTCACGAAGCTACTAACCAAGCATTATGTACATCAAACTAATTTGATTTATTTATCAAAAGAGCAATAAAGATTAATAATAGAGAGTCAATATTTTTTTATTTTTAGAATGTCTGAGTAAAGTCAATTATTGTGTCATTAGTAACACGTGTCTGTTCTATTCATAGACAGTTAAGGCCCTTCTAACCCTAAAATTAGCAACTCTATTTGTGGTGGTTCAAACTTCGTTTGAAATACTGTTAGAATAAAGTTCTAATCAGCTTGCACTACAAAGCGGTTGTTACGTCAGTCACTGTGGCTGAATAGTGCGAAATGAGTGGTTTTTTGCGATTTACAAAAAATCTATTGATTGGACTAAAAAAATAAAACACATAAGACCTGTTTTATAGTTAGTTCAGTTAGTATGCAAAGTTTCATGATCTAATTTGAAGTACTTTTTGAATACCAGCGGTTTATTGTTCGATTTGGAGGTAACTTTGGAATATTTTTCTATCGAGAATAATTTATGCAATCGTGTTTTCGTCACACAAAGTACCTAGCATTAATCCTCAACTTTACCATATATTTATTTCAAAATTAATGCTGCAGTATTTTAGGCGTAACGGAGGATCATGCTAAGCCATTTGAGGGATATATACCCTTAATATGAACACATTGTGAGTCTCTGTTCGAAATTGTTTTATTTTATCAACCATATGACGTCCTTTACTTATTTATGGGGACGTATCCGGGAAGAATAGAGATAATAATATGCAAATATAAATATTCTTCCTAAGGCCAAGTTCTATTGAAGTAAATTGACACGTGTCTTAGCTAAGCCACTTTCCTGTGTCTGTCTTGAAGATCTTGCACTTGTAGTTTGACAGGACAGAATAGAACAAAATACAAGGTGCTGACAGACTGCACGAAGCCGTCAACCAAGCATTCTGTACATCAAACTAAGTACCTCTAAGTAAGAAAAAAAAAAACAATCGAATTGAGAACCTCCTCCTTTTTGAAGTCGCGGTCGGTTAACAATAATATTGTTTTTGGAGTGAATACTCACGTTCTACGTTAAAACTCGATGTAACACACTCAAAACATTCTGCTGATCGATGCATTAAATAGTACGGGGGTTGTGGAGGTATTTACAGTAAACTTAAAACATTAAAAACTGATAATAAATAAAAAAATTGTGGAAAAGTTGGAACTTTGACCCCCGATATCTCCGTAACTGAAGGTGCGCGGTATGATCTAGAACGAATAAAAAAATATCGCAATGACGTGGGAAAAAAGTGCCTTTCAGATTCGTTATTGGTATTTTTACACCCACCACGAGATGTTTGGCTTTAGGGTTAGTGTTTGATGTACAGAATGCTTGGTTGCCGGCTTTGTGAAAGGTCCATTTATATCTAGTTTATATTCAGTCAAACTACAAGTGCAAGATCATCAAGATTGAAACAGGAACGTGGCTTATTAGTTAGGTAGGCAGATGATGATGCTTTTTGTGCCTGACAGTACATTTGATCAAAAATTGCTTCGAATTAAATTTATCGAATCGGGGGCGTCGGCCACGGGTGCCTCGACCACTGGGGGCCTAAGCCACGGACCCTAGCTAACACACGTACCAATTGACATTTATAGAACTTGACCTTAGGAAGAATATTTAATAAAACAATTTGCATATTATCTCTATTCTTGCCCGGATACGTCCCATAAATACCTAACTAATATACCGGACATATTGTTGACAAAATAAAAATACTCGAACAAAGACTCACACAATGTGCTCGTATTAACTGTCTATGAATAGAACTAATAGGTGTATACAAATGACATAATAATTGACTTTACACAGACATTCTAAAAATAAATAAATATTGACTCTCTATTATTAGGTAATCTCCATTGCTCTTTGTGATAAATAAATCAATAATCAAGACTGCCAGCGAACGGTATTGGTTATTAGTTACTTTAATTTGAAGAATTCGGCAATTCGTTTTACTAGTTTTTATTGATGTAGAAAAAGAAAGAGCATAACATCACGCTTGTAATCCCTCTAGGGTTAGGCAGACGTGTACCTAATAGTACGGTCGAACAAGCTATTTTACAATGTAATTTGTGGGTCAAACCAATGATATTATAAAAAAGATACGCCATGTTCATACTGAATGGCGTTCAGATATCGTTGCGAGTAATTTAAAACTACGACAGCGATAGATAATACGGAACGTATAAGATAGAAAGAGATAGCTAGCTATCAAAGTGCAACAATTGTGTCACTTTGTCCTCAACAATTTGTGCGTGCTAGTGCGATATCTACCTCTTTTACTATATAATATCATTGGGTCAAACTGTAAACCAAATAGCTTGTTCAACCGTACACCCACATTTTGCCAGTTATGTTCAAGTTTCACGTTATAGGGGGCAAACCTATTGCCAGCAATCAGGCACGAATCCAGGCTCCGTAACATCATCATCATCATCTGCCTAGACTTTTCCCAACTATGTAGGGGTTGGCTTCCAGTCTAACCGGATGCAGCTGAATACCAGTATTTTATAAGGAGTGACTGCCTATCTGACTTCCACAACCCAGTTAGCACTGGGTAATACGATACCACTTGGTAATACTGGTTGTCAGACTGTCAAAGATCTACAAATAACAGCCGGAACCAACAGCTTAACGTGCTTTCCGGGGCACGGAGGAAACTCGGTATGTAAGGGTGGTCACCCACCCACAGACCCACCTAGGCAAGCACGGCTTAACCTGAAGATTGATCCGAGCTGCTGTTATTATTTAGCCACGAGCGCCTCCGTAATAGCTACTTAAAAAATCCTGATGGAATAACCCAATAACACTTTGAATGAAAAAAAAAACTTTGATTGGTAAAAAACTGGGATTTAAATCATCATCTGTGTAGCCTTTTCCCAACTATGGGGTCCACTTCCACTCAAAGTCTGATGGCTGCATCTATATATCCGTATTTAACCCCCCCTATCGGACCCCTATAAAGCATTTGCATTCTGTTATCTTTCTTTGACTTGAATATGCCTTGGTGGCTGAGAGAATGTCATGCTTACTCAAATGTCTCGCTGATGGTGGCGGGTGTGTCGGGTCATTTAGTTCCCTTCAGTATGGTTGAGTTGAATGGCGCCGATACATGCGTCATGTTCGTGTACGGGCGCGAGTTTAGATTTTCAGGAAGTTTTAATTTTCAACAAGTTTAGATTTTCTCATTGTTATAAATGATCCGCATTGCTTCGCAAAGGATATATTCAAATTTCAAATTCAAATTCAAATTCAAATTTATTTATTTTCTCCCACAAATATTTAGATGTAAACAGGATACGATTAAAAACATTTTGAAGATGGGAGACAGGAGCCCATACTAGGTAAAAACCTGTGCTACGGGTCTCCTGGTCTCCTTATCTCGGATACATTATTCAGAGCAATTACACAACATACAAATAACAGTAGCAGGGAGCATTACAGCTAATGTACAAAAAATTAAATGCAATAAATAAAAATAAATACAAATTAAGAGAATACAAATTATGAAGTGGTGTTTTGATAAGTTTGTGATTTTGTTTGTGAGTGTATGTGAATGTGGGTGTAGTGGTTTTGTGTATGTGAATACGAGTTGTGCTTGTGATGTTTTGTGTGTGTGGGTGTGTAGTGCATGTGTATTATACTTCTCTGTAACTGTATAAGAATTTCTCAGTATCGTCATAAGTAAGTGTAAGGAGCCATTTTGAGACCTTACGCCTGCATTCAGTTTTCGTTACTGGATAAATTGTAAGCAACTTATTAGCAATATTATACAGACGTGGCCCTTGGAAGAAGAAGAAATATCGGCTAAAACTCGTCCTAGCCGGCCTAGCTTGGCAGACTTGATGAAAACGCCTACTTTTTAGGACTGGATTACGACTACTGTAGTTCAGGGAGGCATGTTGCCTAAGTATAGTAGCGAGAATGTATAATTGTCTAACCGTTAAAACTTCAGCTTGTTGAAATAGGTCTGTCGTAGGAAAAAGACGCGGTTTGAATAGACAGATTTTTAGGATAAGCCTTTGAGCTCTTTCTAGTTCAAGGAGGTGTGTTTTGGCCGCTCCACCCCATGAAGAGATGCAGTAGGTGAGGACAGACTGACATAGCGCAAGATAGACAGTTCGCATGACTTTGGAGTCCGCCACGTGCCGAAGATTTTTAAAGACAAACGTTAGCTTGCGGATTCTCTTGGAGACATTACTAATATGTTCGAAGAAGTTTAAGTGGTCATCTATTATTACACCCAGGTATTTAACGGATTTAGATTTATTAATATGTGGACAGTTACAAGTTAAGGCTATTTGTTGGGGACAAGAATGTGCGATTAGTCTATGTGATGGGATGGGAGTGTTCCGTAATGAAAAGGTTAGATATAAGGTTTTAGTGGTATTTAGGGTAAGAAGGTTTGAGGCAAGCCAGTGGCAGACCGTGTTGAAGCCTTCTTGGGCATATTTAAAGACTTCGTCCCAGGTGTCTCCATAGAAGGTAAGGGTTGTGTCATCAGCGTATGAGGTAATTTTACAGTTTTGAAGATTAAGTTTGCAGAGATTATTTATATAGCACAGAAAAAGCAATGGCCCCAATATACTGCCTTGAGGGACTCCGAAGATAACCGGGCTCTCTCCGCTAACAGTATCACCTATCCTTACTCTTTGCGTGCGATTTTTAAGGTAGTCTTTAAAAAGCAGCAGTTCCGATCCTCTAATACCCATGCTTTCAAGCTTTACCAAAAGTTTATCAGAAGAGACTGTGTCGAAGGCCTTTGCAAGGTCTAGGAAAATTGTTAGGCATTTCTTTTTCTCATCCAATTTCGTTGCGATGAATTCGGTAAAGTTGTGTACCGCATCGTCTGTCGATTTTCCTGGTCTAAAGCCATACTGGGCATCCGCAAGTAGCTTTTTATTTTCCAAAAAGTTTACGAGCCTCTTATTAATAATTTTTTCCAAGATTTTAGACAGCGAAGGTAGTAGTGAAATTGGACGATAATTATTGACACAGTCTCTTCTACCACCCTTGTGTATGGGAATAACTATAGATTGCTTGAGAGCATCGGGAAAGACACCCTGGCTAAAACAGTTATTAAAGAGATCCGTGAGTGGAGGCGCTATGTATTCTTTAATTAGTTTCAGAACTCTAGTCGAGATGCCATCCCAACCTGTGCTGCAGTCAGATTTCAGGTTTTCAATTATACGGGCAACCTCCTCACAGTCAGTGTCTAAGAGAACAAAGGTCGAGCAATGAGCACTGTGAGAATTATTGTCGGGAAACGGTTGAGTCGTCGGTATGTTATTTGCTAACTGAGCGCCTATGTTTGCGAAAAAGGTATTTATTGCGTTACTAGATTGGATAGGCGTTGGTTCTAACGTAAGTAGTTCGTGGTCTATTTGCTTTGTTTTGTTTATGTTTGTTATTTTTTTAATACTACTCCAGAGTTTCTTGCTATTATTTTTGGCCATCTCAAGTTCATGTTTTTCATGTTGTCGTCTACATTGCTTTATTATACGATTGCAAAAATTCCTGTACCTCTTATAAGTCGTTACAAGTACTTCATTATTAGGTTCTTTTTTTAGTTTGAAATGCATCCTATCACGGTTTCTAATACACCTGAGTAGACCTAATGTGATCCATGGCTTTAATGTTACTTTATTACGAGGAATTTTGATTTTGATTGAGTTTGTAAATATTAACTGTTGAATATGTTGTATGAATAAATTAAGAGAGACGTTTGGATCACGATGTTTCAGTATTTGGGAAAAATCTATATTTTTACATTCCGCGATGATATTTTTGTAGTTTACTTTATCGAAGAATTTTTTGTTCGATATGCTGTTGTTATTATTAGTTTCCAGACAGAAGAGTACTGCTTCGTGGTCAGTTACGGCCGAGTTAAGTATAAGCGATAATGAGGGTAACTTTGTTTTAATAATGACGTGATCAATACAGCTTTTAGATCTAGTGGGGATGTCATAGGCAGGTATTAAGCCGTGGAATGTCAGTAGTTCGAGATAACGGGACACATTTTGATTTGAGTCAAGTATATTTATGTTTATGTCGCCAATGATAAGGATATTTTTAAAGGATGATAACTCAGATATTAGTCTGTCTAATGAATTAAGGAAATTTTCAATATTTTTAAAACAGTGGGGTCTGTATAAAGCGATTATAGCCGTGTCATTAATGCCTTTTTTAATTACCATACAATTAGCGTCGGTGAAAGAATGTTCATCTACCTGTAAATTCATGTGTTTACTAGTGTAGATAACTAGTCCATCATTTTGGTTGTAGTGTTTAGTGGTGCTAAAAGAATCATAGCCATCTATAGAAGGCTAAGGAAATCTATATGTCGCAATACTGAGTTATAAATATAAATGAAGGTACCTACATAATAAACCTTCTGGAAAAATGCTCTAAAATTTAAATGATAGTGAACACCGTATAAAAATGAATTAAAGATTTCGCTCCATCTTATAATTATGTTTAGATTTCCTTTACCTACCTAATCACTATGAGCTATCAAAACTAAAACCTATGATAGTGTCACAGCGACAAATTTCCAAAAGCACCATTACATTGGTAGGTGGTCGGAGCACGTTTAGCCACCTGCCGCACACCCCGCTATAAATAAATCGACCTTCAGCTTAAAAATAGATGCCGATCCCTCCCGACCGAGGTCGGGAAATTGGGTCACTGGAGCAGCTGTCTCTCTCGCACAGTTCCCGACCAGTACGAGTAACAAGGACAAAGATAGGATCTGCAGCGCCAGTGACGTCGCAAAGCCCGTTCATTGAATTTTACTGGCTGAGACGTACAGCCTTGGTGCATCGCGTTTAGTTATTCTTAATTTTTCGTGGCTTAAATAGGGGTTAATTTTATTCTAATTTGATATTGGAAAATAATGGTGTTGTAATGTATATTGCTTTGTCAGGTTTTTTGTGCATCTATATTTTTGTATGTAACGCTGTTCCTTATTAACGTAAGTAATTTAATTTTTACATCTAATTCCAAATATTTTAAAATCATGTCTTGGATCTATTTCTGGATAATTTAATAAAAATGCTGTATATTTAGTTCCAGAAGCAGTGGTGACGTCAAACGCGGGTGTGGCAGAGACCCATGACGTCACGAGGAAGCTCTGACGTCAAACCGAGCCCCTCTCACTCCCCTCACCCCGCTGACACAGCCCGGGCCCCTCGGCACACGAATTGCTTGTATAGCTTTATGGGTATTGTTTCGATGAGGCCTCTGCAGTTCGTCTGCAGTTTGAACCCGGAAATATAATTAATTTAATAAAAATCACGAGTCAATAAGTAAAAATTGAGGAGCAAACTATGATGAAAACTGAAAATATTCTTTGTACCAAAAGTAGAAGACATCGCTAGAAGGGTTCTGCTGAAGGAATCAGCTGTTTACGATGTCCACATGTTTGTCACTATATTCTAAAAAAAAACATTCCCAACAATACTATCCAATCTCTCTCCAATACCCTAGACAAGTTTTTTAACAAAAAGTTGATAGCGCAACAAACAGTTTAAAACCAAAATCAAAAACAATGGCCTCTAAATCGCGCTTAGATTTGTGTTGATAAGAGCTTCGACCTTCGAATGTAAATCAAAAGCCATATTTTCTTCAAGAGTCACGAGGCATGGAAATATCGCAAAAGGATATTACGAGAAATTTAAAATTTCTTAGAAAAAAATTCCAACTTAACAGATAAGTACAGTCATCCTCTCGTCAGTGATCACAGTTTGACTTTAAGCTGGCCTAGTGTTGTAGTGAGTTTCAATAGACTACCGACGCCAGCATTTACTGGTTTTGTTACCTCTACGGTCGTACCGTACTACTTCAAGAGAGGCCCTTCAGAGTTTAATGGAAACCAAAGTACCAAGATGGTTTTCGACTAGGTGCAATTTTAGATACCATTTACATGAGCGACAACTCTAAAAAAACTTCTAAATCTGTTTCTACCAGAAAACGACCTTCAGGCAAATTAGTAGAGCAATAACTCCTTTCACAATCTTATAACATACTAGCGGACGTCACCCGATTTCACCCGCGTTGTTCCCGCTCCCGTAGGAGTACGGGGATAAAATATTGCCTAAGTTACTCAGTAAAGACGTGGCTTTCTAATGTTGAAAGATTTTTTTAAATCGGTCGAGTAGTTTTAGAGTTAAATCGTAACAAACACACAATCAAACAAAACATCAAATATTTCCTCTTTATAATATTAGTATAGACATAGCCGCCCAACAGACACTTCTTCAATATACGATCAAATACAGTAGCCACTGTTACCATGGTAGCTAATAACAATGAGCCATTGACTCAAAACTGGACTCGCAACCCATTATAGTCTTCAACAAAGTAAAGATTATACTCCTCTATCGAAAACCTTACTTACTATCTTATTCCGAAAGATAATGTTGTCAAGAGATCAGTTGAGGGTTGATGGCCTACCGGGACTGGGCTGCGGAACTGTTCGAAAGAGATACCGTGGCCCCGGAACACAAAGGGCGATGAAGGAACATGCATGGGTTTTAGTCAGTAAAAGTCTGATACTCACCCTGCTCCGAGGAGCTCGTGGCTAAATAATAACAGCCGCTCGGGTCAATCGTTAGGTTAAGCCGTGCTTGCCTTGGTTGGTCTGTGGATAGGTGACCGCCCATTACATACCGAGTTTCCTCCGTGCCTCGGAAAGCACGTTAAGCCGTTGGTCCCGGCTGTCATTTGTAGATCTTTGACAGTCGTTAGGTAGTCAGAGGCCCAAAAATTCTGACAACCAGTCTTACCAAGGGTATCGTATAACCCGGTACTAACTGGGTTGTGGAGGTCAGATAGGCAGTCGCTCCATGTAAAATACTGGTATTCAGCTGCATCCGGTAAAACTGGAAGCCGACCCCAACAAAGTTGGGAAAGGCTAGGCAGATGATGACTCACCCTGCTCCGCCCAGAGCGGGAGGAGTCATTTGATGATGTCCCATCCGAATAAAAAAAATGGTTTGATGGCAGTAGGCTTGTCCGCTATTACACGGGACTTAAACATAACTAGGGAAATCTGGGTGTGCTATTAGGTTTATCTCTACCTATCCCCTCGGAGATTTCAGGCGCGATGTAATGTAGACCTGTAGCCAGGCAGGTAAATATAACACCTAGTTGTGAATCAAATTGTGGGTGAGCTTAGTAGTTATAATGGGTTGCACGACATTGGTCAAGTCTGATATTCGTCAAATCGGCAATTCGTCAAATTTGATATTGGTCAAAGCTGTAGTTCGTCAAATCGTCTGTTTGTCCAATTATGAAATTTGCCAAATACGCTATTGGTCAAGTAGTTTAAGTACAATCAACTGTAAAAATGAAAGTACCTAATGATTTTTTTTTGCAGCGTTAATTGTTGCCATTTTGTAATCACATTTTAGAAAATTAACACTATATTGGAATTGAACAAGAACATACAAAGTGCAATTTTTCAGGCACGGTTGCCTTAGTTACACGAGGAGTCAGAAAGCTAGGAAGTTACGAATCAACACTGAAATCATGAAAACTGACTTTCATTTGTTCGTGGAAAATCATTTGATTTCATTTCCTCGTGGAAAATCATTTGATCACGCTAATTTGAACTGAATGGTATTCAGTTGCGTCCGGTTAGACTGGACGCCGACCCCAACATAGTTGGCTAGGCTAGGCAGATGATGAATTTGACCTGCATTTTTTCTTCTTTAAGGTTATTTCAGATGTAGAAAGAAGAGAAGAAGAAGTCTTGAACAGTGGACTTGAACATTGACTGTAATATTTTTATCAAAAAACCGGCCAAGTGAGAGTTGAACTCGCATGTAGAGGGTTCCGTAAAATGCCAGTCTTATACCACTTACCACTTTATTTTCAATTGATGGAATTCTTATAGGTTTTCGTGTAATCTACAAACAATGAACTATATTTTGTATTTTATTTTAAGCTCAGCAGTTTCGTAGATCAGGGGGAGGGGGAATGGTCAATTTTCGTCTTCTTTCATGGATCAAATCAAAACTATTTTATTTTACTGTAATAACAAAAATATATTTGAGATCGTTATAATGACCCCTTTCATTTGATATATAACATAGTAAGGTTAAGGTAAGGTTAGTAATTGCAAAACTTTTTTTTAAATTTCCTAACTTGTCCCCCGAAAATGACCCTTATTTAAAAAAAAAAACTTTGTGTTTGGGTCATAAGATTACACCATCGTATCAAATTTCACCTGATTTGGTCGAGTAGATTCGGAGCAAATTGGCTGTGACAGACAGACGTACAGACAGACAGACGCGCAAGTGATCCTATACGGGTTCCGTTTTTTTTAATTTTTTGTACGAAACCCTAAAAAGATAACAAAATCGTGAGTTGGTTCTTGGTATAGTAAACCTAACTTGATATACGTGTATATGACGTGTAAGCGATGTAGACAGTCAGGATAGTGATTTATATCAAGTGTCAAAGTTCCACCATGGGAAGAACTCCCATAGAGAAACATGAAAATAACTTTTTACTACTTGTAGAAGAGATGCTTATCTGAATAGAGGACAAATAAGAAGTCATCGTGATTTTGTGACATACGACTACTTAAGAATATTGTCGTCCTCCTGTCCATATATGAAAAAATACCACTTTTCGTAAACCATTGACAAAAAAAGCCATATGCTGAAAAGATCACAGGATTTCCTGAGAATATTAGATCTCAGATATCCTTTGATGTATTCTGGCTACTCTAGACTAAATTACCAATTACCTATAAGCTAAACTATCTACTTGCTGTGAATCGGGAGATATTAGCCATCACTGGGACACATCTTTACGAGACAAAGTCAAATTATTCCAATCGAGTAGAGTTGCAATATGTAGTATCAGATGTTGAAGAACAATTAAGATGTATTTCTAGTGCTTAAGTACAAGATGTGTGCTCTAACGTAGACCACCAAACAGGTGGTTACTTGGAGCTTTAATAACGTCCTTGGAGTTAAAATGCACCTATAAAGGCCGGATCCAATCTGTGATATATCTGAATTACAAACTTAATACCTGCAGGGAAGTTACATAGGTATTCATTTAACAGTTTAATTTGGGATATATACGGACAGATACAACAATGTGAGTTCATAAAACTGCTGGTGATTTATTAATAGTATTTGATTATAATTTTCAGGAAGTCAATCTGGTAATTGAAGTAAAATGTTTCCGAGAACATGAAAATAAGGGCCCTCGGATATCGTTTCCATTTGCAATAAAAAACAGAAAATTACAAAATGATTGATTCACGAAATAACTGGTTAAGGCTCACAAAAGTTGTACTTTGTCCATATTTTTTATGGGCCAGTTTCTGAGCAGAGAAAAAAAAAAGTCTAAGGTTCATAATGAATTAATCTTTTGTTTTCCATGTTAGCTATTAATAACTTGTTAATATTGGGCCTTTGAAATAGTGAATATATTTGGAATTTAACCAAAACGAACTGCTATAATTTAATTTCTTACTTCTAATTTCATTCAACAATAAAATGTGTCCACTCCAAGTCGAGTTCATTTTTTATTTATTTCATCCTATCTGTGCTTTTTATCGTGAAATTTATGTAATGTGTAAAATAAATGTAGTTAAAACTACTGTTTTAATGGAAATTATAATAAAACTGACCATCAATTAAATAAATATGATTTGAAAAACAAATGTGTCCAACACGTTTCACGTGTGTTACAATCAGTTTGTTACGTAGTAGTTTACTTGCATTATAAGCTAGCAACACATGGTATCTATTTTTTGTGATGGCAACATTACTATTTTCAATATGACATGTCAGTGTGTTGTCGGACATCTTGGTTTTTGTGCAAGAGGCAGTGCTCCGTGAGTGTTACTTTTCGTCCTTAGATTTTCGAAACTTTTCGGAAGCAATTTCGCGTGGTAAGAAGTAAAAGATGTTTGTTTCGGATATGGGCAGTTGAAAAGGATAATTATATGATCAAATAAAGCAGTTTAGTACAGATTTGAATTTCATTTTAAAGATGCTAATGACTTTTTAGGTTATATTACTCACGAGTGTTTGTTCACGTGTGTTGCGTGTGTTACGAAATTGTGTGACGTAACACACGAGAAACGCATAAAACTTAGTTCATATGGCAATGTTATTGAGAAGTCCGCTAATAGGTATGCATGCAGTCCTGAAATGTGCATTTGGATAAACTACCTACTTAGTATTTTATTCAATTAATAACATGTAAATTAACCCTAACAATATTTCCAGTGTGTTACATATTTCTAGTGTGTTATCGTGTGTTACAAGTTCCCGTGTGTGATGGTACACTTTTTATGAGCCTGAGCCAACTACCTAAAGTTGATTAAGCTTTAATAATATGATTGCATTGATCACTTGTGTTAATTTGAACATTATAACTTCCGTAATATTTTCAGTACTGTAAATATTGGAAATTAGCCTGAATAATTAGTCTAACTGAGATCAGTTGCAAATATTAATTGATTCACGGAATAACGACTTGATTAAGATTTAATATTAAACAATTGTGTTTATTTTGAACATCATTTCTTTTGTATGAATAGTATTGAAAATATTGGTTGTTAATTCATTTTGGTAGGTATTGGGAGGCAGTAGTTTTTCTTAACAGTTTTTTTTTTTACGAAAAAGAACTAAGTAGTTACAAACATTAATTAATATATCGGAATAACTGCATAATTGAATACTTGTGTATGATATTTTAAACCTACTATGAATTTCTGTATAAAAAATATTGGAATTTGCAAATTGTTATTTTTGGTACTCAGGGTTTATAATTTCAATTTGTTTCAATGGAATAATTTTTATGGGTCAGATAATTTATTTTTATAATTTTATATGAAGCTCTCTTTTGTTTATTTTTTAATGGATTTAAGGTGAGAAATAACGCAGATAAAATTATATTTGCTGATTTGAAATAGACAATGGAAATGAAACAGTTAGCTGGGTGACCTTTGGAGAAAGTTCTCGGCGTAAGCAGCTGACTGCGTTGGGTATATATTAGAAGAAAGTGTAAGACAAAGGTTTGTGCAGGTTTGTGGTGTGGCCATGGGCTCTCAAGTCAAATTACAATTAACTAAACTTACAGTAACACTAACCTTATGAATCAAATACTATGAACGAAATTCTTCTTTTGCTTTACCTGTTTGAGAATTTTAACGGTTTCCCCTCTAACAAAACCGAGGCCTGTATCCCAGCAGTGGGATTATTATATCTACACTGATTATTAACGGTTTTCAGCTGTTACAAATAATTATTGGGTCGTATAAGTGAGTGTGAGATATAGGTACTTATCAATTTGAAGACTTAAAGCTGTTTTGGTGGATCTTAGAAATAGGCCGTGAGCAGGACTAACTTAGTATTTGGGAACAATGACAATTCCGTGCGTGAATTAATATTTTTATTAGAAAGGAATTTTATAGAGCTGGATTTACAAAGTTATGTGAACTCTCGGTAAAATTAACACATAAAAAAACGATTTTTACGGCTGTCAATGTTTTTATATTTTACGAGTATACCGTATAGCTTTGTATAGCGAATTTTTTACGTACAAAATCTCATTTCAAAATCTCTTTAAAAGAGCCCATATTGTATTTTAACTCGAATGAAAAAAATACTTTAAGGAAGTTAGTCCTTCGTTCTGAATAAAATAAATATTTAGACACGTTTCGTCTGCGAGGGAAGTTCCAAAGCGTGGGCGAGTCTACGGAGCTACGAGCCAGACAGCGCGTAGGCGGCGTAGCACCGTAGCACCGTATCGTAGACACTCGTAGACCTACACGTGCTCTTTAGGTAAGCTACGATTCTATTAACTTAACTCTTTTCTTTCCTACTACTGCACCTTTCTCAAATTGTAATTACTTACCAAATCCAAAGTTTTTCAAACAGGCGATCCTTATCGTAAATCATGCCAATATAATCATTAATTCAAAAGTTTTTAAAATAATAAAACTTTAAACTACCATTGAAACTTTTGAAAAACTTTTCATCAAACATAATTTTTTCGTTCCGTTCCGAGATCGCGGGAGCCTGACAGTATAGCTACAGTCTACGCGGCGGTCGTCGGCCGACTGCTGCCTTCATCCCGCACAAAATTCCCTTCAGGAGTTAGGCTTGAATGGATCTGGGCCGTGATTGGTCGGGAGCGAGTGACGTCATAACGAAAATCACAATGATATGGCCTCGTGGAGGTGTGTGGGGTCTGTGTGGGTGTGTGCGTGAGGCCCATGAATGGGCGCCTTCTGCCGCGCCCGCGGCGCGCCTCTCCAGCCCTCTGACGTCACCAAATGCCAGCCTCTATTATGCAACCCAGCATCTGAAATAGAAGCGAGATGTTATTAATAACTTTCAATGCGTTGGTGTACTTAGAACGCCTATGCTTAAATTTTTGTTCGTGTTACGGTTTTGTTTTTGTGGAGTTATCATGTTAGATTGTAAGTGTGACACGAAAGTTAAGAGTCTTATTTAATTTTTTTACGGGAAGGTTTTACATAGATACTTTTTTAAATACTAGGTCGTTGGATGCTACACTTATTTGAGGTTTTACTGAGGTCTACATCATTTAATTCAGATAAAGAATTATAAAGATAAACTATGTGAATGAACGATAATTTTGACTTTATTAATGATAATTATGACCTCAAAATAAGCCTAATATTGTACGTATAACGTACGTATACATAAGAAATAGGAGAACTAACTTCATCATCAGATTTTCGCTTATTTTTGTTATGCACCTAATAATACTTTTTAAGATTATTTTCATCAAACTCAAAATACGCTCTTATTCACCGATCTCCCTTAAAATCAAAACAAGAATCTAAAAAAAGAATAACATAATCCAACAGCCGCATAATTTGACCTTCGAACTTTGCCTATACGGGCTGTTCTTAAAATAGGTTGTATGCGACAGGGTGCGTCCGGTGGGTCGTTGACCGATGCTGGGGGCTGGTCCCCCGCGCCGCCCTCACCCCCCGCCCCCGCTGTGACCCGGTCACGGTGCAACAAGTGGAGCTGGCAGTGTATCGACTGTACTCGTTTGACATTTAGGAGGAAACCGAAGCGGCTAGGCAACCTGAAATAGATTGGGTGCTGTGATTAACAGCAAATTATTGGGCCTTGGCCGGCAATGTTATTTTAGGTTTGGTGTCAATTAGCAAAGGTTTAATATAAATCATATTTTCATAACTATAACTGTGAGAGATAACCTGTGCAAGTATATTTTTCGTAGCATTTGCTGCATGTTTTTTAAACATTAGTTTAGGGTGGCAAATTGACTGCTACATATAACAGTCATGGGGATGAAAATCGTCGCAGATTAAGATACAAAAATCTGTGTTTTGATGTGATAAGAAGATTGATAGAACGCTCTTTATTTTAGGTATTTCAGAAATTTCTATTATCATAAAATTAACTCAACTTTTACTTTATATTTAATAAAAATGATAAAGTATTCGTATAATATATTTACTTTATATAGGGAAACACCTCTTCACGAAGCCGAAAGGCACTTGTTTTCCCTGTCATTGCGATCATTTTTAGGGTTCCGTACCCAAAGGGTAAAAACGGAACCCTATTACTAAGACTTCGCTGTCTGTCCGTCTGTCCGTCGGTCCGTCTGTCCGTCTGTCCGTCTGTCCGTCTGTCCGTCTGTCTGTCACCAGGCTGTATCTCATGAACCGTGACAGCTAGACAGTTGAAATTTTCACAGATGTTGTATTTCTGTTGCCGCTATAACAACAAATACTAAAAACATAATACAATTAATATTTAAGGGGGGCTCCCATACAACAAACGTGATTTTTTTATAATAATTGGTACGGAACCCTTCGTGCGCGAGTCCGACTCGCACTTGGCCGGTTTTTTTGTTTTACACCATATCTGGAAACCTTCTAAACGGGATATCACGGAAGATATCCCGTAAGTGATATTTGTAGGACAAAAAAAAGTCGTTTCACAGGAATAATTTTTGCGTAAAGTTACTTAGTTTGATGTACAGAATGCTTGTTTACACTTATACATATTTATTTTCAGTAATATTTACATACTAACTCTATAATAGAAATTTACAAATAAAAATAATAAAAATTTGTTTTCCCAAATTTTAAAATATATTCTGAGTTAAACTGAAAACTAATTAAATTTTTCCTATATCTGGACCCGACAGCTATATTAGGTATAAAAAAGCTATTCACTGCAAAGGTAGTTACAATTTGATATCGCTTCTATCAATAAAGTATTTTTCTGTAAAAGGCTAATAAAGATGGACGCTTTATCTGAAACTAATTGGAAGAAAACTGCGTTTCATGAAAATCTATTTCTGAAACAGAATATTGTCAGTAGAGGCCGTAAACAAAATTGATGTGCGTCCTAAAATGCGTTGGTGGGAAATCAAATATCGAAAGCAAAGTATTATGGAGACGTTTTGTACAATATCGGAATATTGCCTACACATTTTGAATTGAATGATAAATCCTTTAGATTATATTTAGAATTGTAAACGCGTGTTTGTAAGGAATCATATTGCGTGATAGCGTGGGATGCTAGTTAAAAAATAATATGATCCAACGATTCGTGACGTATTCCAGGTATACGGTTTCAGGTCCAAATTTATGACGTCATCTGTTGTCGTTATGAATTCTTTATTTCTTTTTTTAAGTATTCCTACCTTGTATAGTGTTCGAAGGTAAGAAATGGTAGACGACCCAATGAGGGCTATCGTTTTTGAGCTCACCAGATGGCGCCACTATCGAGTAAGGTCCTTTCAATAATTCTATTTAATACTTTAAAGTACCAGTAACTTCATAAAAAGTTCATTTTATTACGTATAACAACAAAGTGTAAACTACAGATAGATATTTACGATATTTTCCCTAAAATTAGCAAACATGAAAAATTTAAAAATCATTCTACCTCCAAGTACAAACAAATAAGATCCTAAGTTGCTACTTAAAATCTTCAAGTATCATTATAATTACGTGATAAAAAAGCACGCAACGCGCCATAGACTTAGTAAATATATACTAAGTCTATGCAACGCAACGCGCGAACATTTATGACATCTGACATTTTGGAAGACCTTAGCCTACACGAATGCCTCTAGCGGCGAATTCATGCACAATAGCCCCCATTTTGAGGCGGCAAATAGTGAACAGCATGCGGTTGAACCTTTGGATCGGAAAGGTGCAGACAACAAAAGAGGTATGCAGGCTAGCAATCTTCTTACTACACTTTTATAAGTGCAAAAAGGTTATAATAAATCTGTCTGCGTGAAAGAACAACAAAAAATCACAGATCTCGTGCTCGACACGACCTTCGGGTACATTGAAAATGCACATAGGCAGGCTTTTCATATTACGTATCGTCTTTGAGGTAATAGAGCTCAAATGCACGATGTGAAAAATCCGTAAGGTAAATATAATCATTTTTGGAAACAAACAACATCGCAAAACAGTTCACTAGGACCGTGTGGACTGTTACTATTTAGTTTATGACCACTATCCTTTCGGGAGCCAAACAATTATTATGCAATTTGTGAGTCTTTACTGCGTCGGGATCTATTATTCAGAGAACAACAATTATTGTCTTACACCACTTTCATTACATATAATATTAGTTTGGATTTTTTTTATAGTCACTTTAGCTTTAGAACAATGTTATTTTTCTAATGCAGATGCATTAACTTGGAGGAACTTTTTACTCCACGTATAGGTATAAGTTTGTATTCTTTACTAAACTATCTTGTAACAAATGAAAAAAGTAAAAACAGTCAATACAGTTCACGTCTATACATACTACTCTGCGCTGTGCACTATTATTGATTGTGTGATTTTATTTTTCATGCCAACTCAATATAAATTTTTCCAAAGCCATAAAATAATATGCTCTAAAGAAAAAAAATCCTGTATGTTCTTTCTAAACATTTCGATTTGTGAAAGGAAATAATTTCTGTTAAATTCATACTAAATAAAATTTAAAAATTATTTTGACTCTTATTTGGGCCATATAAACGAAAACAATAAAAAAAGTGAAAACAAAAAGTACACAGGCCCTGCTCCAGTCGTAGCACTGGTTATGCCCCGCGCATGCCTATGTGGTGCTACGCCGTAGCGGATGCTACGAGTGCTACGAACGGCTACGAAGTGTGACCACGCGTTACGTTACGTGACGATGAGTTCAATGCTTTTCCTTCACCCAAAAAATGGTCAACGTGCCTAAAGAAGTTTTCACTTCAGAAAACAATTATCACACTCGGCTCCGCCTCGTGTGATAAGCCATCAGTTTCATGAATAACTAGTATCGTATCAATATCTCTCCATTTCTGGAGGTAATTTACCTACGTTTACTAATTAGGAGCCTGTATTGACCCACTGTATGTACAATATTCGTCTCCACTCCAAGCCTTGTCCTACCGGCTAACTTCGGTCGTAAAATTAATTGCTTTTTATACACTGCTTTGTAAAAACATCTCTAAATAATCCGCATAAGGTTGAATTTGCAAAAAAAATATGTCTAAAGTATAAAGATAACTACTTGTAGTGGGTTGTAGTATCACTCGAAACTGTGCATCTTGGGTTTTTTATATATCATGGTCGAAAGCCATACAATAATATGCTCTAAAGAAATATAAAAATCCTGCATTCTAGCTGTCTTATTCATAAAAATCCCCTAAAATAGGTTTTAAACACTCGTTAGTTTAAATGCTCTTTAGAACTAATAAACCTGTTATAAAATTCTATATTCATAAACGTTCATTAAACCCGTCATAGCTATGTTGTCGTTATAAGACGTTCTAACGTGATTAAGTTGTCGTTTTGATGAATCAATAGACAACAACTGGTGTCCAAGGCCAAAAAAAAAGGCAAAAAAAAAAGTTTGACAACGTCACGGGACACTTGGAGAGCTTTTTGGCTTCTTGTGTTTCGTTCACGTGTATATTTTTTTTGAAGAAAATTGGATTGCATTGGACTCGCAGTTGGTTTTCAATAAAGTATAATGTACTCTGTGCAGTTGGTTGAGACAAGCCATGGATATCTCCCCATCACCTTGAACCTAAAATGTTACAGAGATTTAAAAACCTTAACAAATAATACATAAGTAGGTATATCAAAATGCGGGTTATAAATACTTATAAACGTGCTTACTTCACACGACGACTCCCATTAAATAAATAAATTGTATTTCTACTTCCCAGCTCCTTGCAAATAACACTTAGCTTGAACCAACTAACCATAAAACGGTTCGGACGCGAAAAAAAATCAGGTTTGTACCTGATTTTTACCTGACTAGTGTCAGCTGTTGCACAATTTCTATTTATTAAAGGTTTATAGTAGGGTCGACCCTGTTTTAAGTTACGAAGCCGCTATTGAATACTTACGAAGCTTTTTAGCGTTATTGAACGTTTATGAATAATGCTTTTCGGGATTCTTATTATAACAAGATAATAAACTTATTTTAACTTTTTATGAAAAAGACCGTAAACATTTCGATTTGTTAAAGGAAACAATTTCTGTTAAATTCATATTAAATAATATTTAAAAATTATTGACTTGAATTAACTCCTAATTTGACCTTCTAAATGAAAACAATAAAAAAATTAAAAATGACAATTATCACACTCGGTTTCGCCTCGTGTGATAATTGGCCATCCAACAGATGCATAAATAACTAGTACCGTATCGATATCTATCCATTCTGGAGGCAAATTACCTACGTTTATTAATTAGGAGCCTGTATTGTCCCACTGCAGGGCAAAGGCCTCCCTACCCTTTTTCCAGCACTCACGTCTATTGCCTTTTGTTGCCATTCCTTCTCCTACAAAAATAATTTTAAAGAAAAAATAAACGAAAAAACCCCAAAGAAACGTCGAAAAATACGTATTTACAAATGAATACAAAAAAGGCTACTGATACAGCGGGGGGACACAGTAGCATCTGTGGTCTTCGCCTCCGCTTACATGCCCGAGGAAGAGGACCCGCCGCCGCATGAACTCGCCCGCCTCGTGACTTATTGCGAGAGCACAGGGCTTGAAGTTGTCATAGGCGCTGACGCGAACGCTCATCATCCTCTGTGGGGCATGGACACGCTAAATGCTCGGGGTAAGGCTTTAGTAGATTACTTATTTACAACAAACCTAACCCTACTGAACATAGGCTCTGAACCAACCTTCGTAAACAGACGTAGCCAAACAATCATAGACCTCACTCTGGCATCGGAGGGTGCAGCGGCCATCACCACTGGCTGGCAGGTCTCCAAGGAGGCTTCCTGCTCGGACCACAGGTGGATCCGCTTTGACATTCAGGTCTGTGTAACACCAATACTGCCACGGAGAAACCCGCGTAACACTGACCGCGCTGCATACACACGCTTCCTCGAAACCAAACTTGCGTCAACAAACTACGGGATGACCTACGAGGACACGCCGCAGATCGACGAGCGTGTAAGTCATCTTACGAAATCAATGCTAGACAGCTACCACTCATCCTGCCCCGAGACCACTCCGCCCACAACACCAGGGAAACAACCATGGTGGGGAGCGGATCTGGAACGCAAGCGCGGGAAGGTAAGGTCAGCCCTAAACAGAGCCATGAACACCTGTGCTGATGAGGATTGGGACGCGTACTACGCGGCCAAAAAATGCTACAAAAAATGCATCAGGTTCAGGAGTACCACTGGATGGCGAAAATACTGTGGCAGCATCGAATCCTGCCAACAAGCAAACAGGGTAAGGAAGATCCTGGCCCAGCAGAACACGACTGGGCCCGCTGTTCTCCGCAAACCTGACAACACACTTACCACCTCGCCAGAAGAGGCGATGCGCGTCCTTATTGAAACTCACTTCCCAGGCTGCGCTTTTACACAGGCCATCGACTGGACAGAGGTAACCCAAACACCGTCAGAAAACGAATGGCGCTATGCACACAAAGTCATCACGCTGGAAAAACTCCAGTGGGCGATCCGGTGCTTCCATCCTTTCAAGGCAGCTGGTCCGGACGGAATCTTTCCTGCCTTACTGCAGTGGGGCGGGACCTCTGTCGCGAACAGACTGGTACCCATAATGAGAGCGTGTTTGGCATTCAGATACGTTCCAAAAGGATGGAGGGAAGTGAAAGCCATATTCATTCCTAAGCCAGGTAAGAGTGACTATACCAACGCCAAACACCACCGAGCAATCAGCCTAACCTCCTTTCTCCTTAAAACCATGGAGAAAATGTGCGAAAGAGAGCTGAGGGACGGCGTTTTAAAAACTATCCCACTACATACTAACCAACACGCATACAGCTCGGGTAAGTCCACGGAATCCGCCCTCCATTTAGTGGTCGGCCGGATAGAAGAGGCGATTCATCAGAAGGGTACTTGCCTGGGCACTTTCATAGACATCGAGGGAGCATTCGATAAAACAAACTTTTCCAGCATAAACACCGCGCTCTCTCGTCACGGAGCAGAACAGGTACTGATAGACTGGATTACTAACATGCTAAGTAAACGAGTGGTTCGACTTGAAGGGGAGCAGCAGATGGCCATGATAGCCAGAGGCTGCCCCCAAGGTGGCGTACTATCCCCGCTCCTTTGGAATCTGGTTATAAATGACCTCATTACGAAACTCAACGCGAACCATTTCTACACAATAGGGTATGCCGACGACCTCGCTATCCTCATTTCGGGGAAAGTGACGGGGACAATCTGCGACCTCACTCAACAGGCACTACGCACCGTTGAACGATGGTGCAGAGAGTTCGATCTCTCAGTGAACCCCACGAAAACTGAACTAGTCATGTTTACCCAAAAACGAACACTAGGCCCTTATCGCCTACCCAAACTCTTTGATACAGAACTCCAGTTAGGTAATGAGGTCAAGTATCTGGGAGTCATCCTAGACAGCAAGTTAAACTGGAGCAGCCACTTAGACAATAAAATAAACAGGGCCTGCATTACCTTCTGGCAATGCAGGAGGATGATAGGTAAGAAGTGGGGCTTATCTCCTAAAATTATACTTTGGTTATACAGCGCGGTGATCCGACCTATGATCACGTATGGGGCAGTGGTCTGGTGGCCCCGCACCAAACTAACTACAGCCTCCATCAAACTGCAACGCTTGCAAAGGCATGCCTGCATGGCGATCACAGGCTGCATGAGGACTACTCCGACTGCGGCTCTTGAAGCCATGTTGGGGCTGCCACCGCTACATCTGTTCATACAGCAGGAAGCGACAATGACGGCGGTACGCCTCAAAACACTTCAAATCTGGGGTAAGAGAGAAACACAGCACACCGCGGTACTGGAGGGATTCTACAACGACTTCCCCCTGGCGAAAGCAACAAACGATCGGATACCAAAACAATTCGTATTCGATAAAAAATATAAAATCCAGCTCCATGAGGATCACCGCTGCGAGGGATTAAATCCTGCGGAACTGCGGATCTTCACGGATGGATCTAAAACAGGTACTGGCACTGGTGCTGGAGTCTTCTCGGAGGATCTCAACATCCACATAGCCAAACCTCTGGGGGCCCACAACACGGTATTTCAGGCAGAATGCATGGGCATTTCCCTGGCGGCATCTGCCATCTTAGCCAGGAAGGTTGTGGACCACTCAATTCGTATACTCTCAGACAGCATGGCTGTACTGCTAGCACTGAATAACCACACAGTGAACTCTGGGTTAATACACGAGTGTCACCAACGCCTGAACCAGGTTGGTAATCTCAATAATATAACTATCCAATGGATCAAAGGACACAGCGATTCCCGTGGCAATGATGCGGCGGACGAACTCGCTAGAAGGGGATCGAGCACGGCAGCGGTGGGACCCGAACCTATCGTACCACTCCCTTTCGGATACCTACGTACACTGGTAAGGAAACGAACTAGCGAACAACACCACAAGCTGTGGCTGGACCACGGCGAGTGTAGGCAGGCCAAGGAAGCACTTCCTGCTATCAATAGCCGCTTCACCAAACGCGCGCTGCGGTTGACCAAACCACAGCTGCGCACAGTTACAGCCGCCGTTACCGGACACGGCTCTTTTAATAAACACCTCTTTGTCTTAGGAGTCACAGACAGCCCCCTGTGCCGTGCCTGCATGGAGGAGGACGAGACAGCAGCCCACGTGCTTCTGCACTGCCCAGTGGTTGCAACATACAGGGCAAAGTACTTTGGTAACCCAGGTACTCTCCGCGAGATAGTCAGCAACATTGGGGCGTTGCTGGCGTTTCTCGGGGAATTGGGATGGATAGAATAGTTTCCCACCCGCACGCAAAATACGCGCTTCGACGTGGAGTTGCGGACACCAGCCCGTTATACAATACAATACAATGAATACAAATACATTTCAAGATCAAATCTTAAACACCCCATGTGAACGAGAGAAACGCATCTAAGGAGCGCGCTCTCCGAAATTATGCTACACAAAGGGCACCTTTCTGCCTAGATTACTAGTGATACAGAGATCCGGTTTTTTTAAATGTAGCCCAACTCAATACCCCGAGGGTTTTTTCATTTTTTCGATATCACATTTAGTTTTTGAGATACGGTTGATTTTATGCCAAAAGACCCTATAAAATTGATCAAATTTTTCACATTTTTTCGATTTTCAAAGAAAGTTTACAATTTTTTTTTTCACCATATTAATACGCGTCTTTTGAGACCTCATACATTCATGTAGCCCTTAATATCACGACACCAAGGCGATGTCACACTCAGAGCGAAAATGGGGGCCTATACTGAAGCGATCGAAAAAACATTTCCAATGTTAAAATCGATCCTCACAAACTTTCGCATAATAGTAGTGAGAAGATCGCTAGCCTGCATACCTAACGCTTTTGTTGACTGTCCATACATTCGGACTCGTTGAAATATTGCCGTGTATACTATTCTTCTATCTTATCTTAAACGATATACTAATTATATTGTTAATTAACATAGTACATATAACATCATGCATTTTTTCCCCGAAGAGTGAAAAGTAGTATACCCAAATTTTGCAAATTTTGTTATTTTTATATATATTTTATCTGGCATCTAGAAAAATCAGAATAAAAAAAAACCGAATAAAATAGTAAGTGTTAGCGTCAGTCAATCACAATTTATTTAATTAATAATAATATTTTTATTAAATTTTCTTATTATGTTTTCATGTATATTAGATATATTCGCTTAGCCAACAATTGTAAAAAATAAGTTGTTAACTTATTTTTTCTTTCCTTAGCCTGTCATGTGTCGCACTGCTAGGCAAAGACTAAACTTATAGGTATATATTCATTGAATATCCATATACCACATAGGTATTATGATACGTAACCACCTCGTCTTTACCTAAAAACACCAAAATTCTATAACCAAACAAAAATCAAACCAAAATATTTAAACACAGGGGTGTTTCATCATAGTCCAGGGTAAGCCCATTCACCGCCAAGGCAAGTACGTGCGTCACAGGCAGCAAGGACATAACCCAGCCTTGCAACCATGGGCCGTACTATTTGATCGCCCTGTATTTTAGTTTGGTGATGGTGTTGGCTATTTTCGCTGTAAGTTGAAACGGTGTGAGGTATCAATGTTCCATATGAGTCATCGATTTTCTAGGTGAACAATGAATGATGTCGGTTGGCCAAGGCCGTGGTGCCTTGTTGGTAATGGTAAATATTGTTTGTGAATGAAGAACAATCCGTTCTATTCGTTAGAAGTATCCACCTATGCTGGTGTGTACCTAAGTGCATCAAAGATTATGTTTGAAGGGCGTCATGTTAGCGCTATAGCCTTGAAAATTTCGACCTTATGAAATAAATAACATTGAATGACCTCTGTTGTTTCTCAATTTGGTCATAATACCTACAAGGAACCGTATGACAATGAAGAAGCCCTCGAGTATTTTTTTTCCTAAATAAGCATATTTCTAGGTGTTATTTTTGTTCATAGAAACCATCGAATAAGCAATTCCCCCTTAATTGCAGTTTTTCTCCTGAAATCTATTTATAGCCCAATATAGATATCATTCATGCGTCAGCCGAACGCAGGTGGATCCAGGTTCGATTAACAAGTCCGAGCAAGAATGAACGAGAGCGCGTCACCCTGCGTGCTTCGATTCATGAATAGAGGCTTGCAACCCGGGATGACCCAGTTTTTGACTCCATATACCTTGGACCCGTAGCACCATAACGCTGTAACAGCCAACCTCCTTGCTAAACAACTCTCATCACTATTTTCAAACACCTTGTAATTGTTATCGCTTGTATAATAAATGGGAATATGTACTATTTGGGTTTGAAGGTATGCTATGACGTCAGAGGGTTCGGAGGGGGACTGCAGCGGTGGAATTAGGTCAGTTTCATTCTGAAACAGGTTCGGCGACAACGGGGTGAGGCAAGACCGAGGGGTGCGGTTTCGGTTCAATCGCGAATTAAGCCACTAATTATTATGGTAGTTCAATATGAGGAAGTAGGTATGCAAAAAATAGTTTCACATTATTTATATCTGGAGCTGGAGCTCGTGGCTAAATAGTAACAGCCGCTCGGGTCGATCGTTAGGTTAAGCCGTGCTTGCCTAGGTTGGTCCGTGGATGGGTGACCACCCATTACATACCGAGTTTCCTCCGTGCCTTGGAAAGCACGATAAAGCCGTTGGTCCCGACTCCCGGCTGTCATTTGTAGATCTTTGACAGTCGTTAGGTAGTCAGAGGTCCCAAAAGTTTGACAACCAGACTTACCAAGGGGTATCGTATTACCCTGTACTAACTGGGTTGTGGAGGTCAGATAGGCAGTCGCTCCATGTAAAATACTGACATCCGGTAAAACTGGAAGCTGACCACAACATAGTTGGGAAAAGGCTAGACAGACGATGATTATTTATATCTGGAGTAAACAGTCAAAAAACCCTATTAGTACATAGGAGGCTGTTGATAATCTATCCGAGGGTGTTACATTGTAACGGTCCCCAGATTACGTCTCTTTTAGCTCGCTTGTTTAATGGAATCCGAACATAAGATAGCCTTCAGTTGTTCCAATGGTATCGTTGTCGTCTATCCATTATAGGTTCCACATAGGAACATAATATAGCCTTCAGTTGTTCCAATGGTATCGTTGTCGTCTATCCATTATAGGTTCCACATAAGAACATAATATAGCCTTCAGTTGTTCCAATGGTATCGTTGTCGTCTATCCATTATAGGTTCCACATAGGAACATAATATAGCCTTCAGTTGTTCCAATGGTATCGTTGTCGTCTATCCATTATAGGTTCCACGAAATATAATTTCGATGCAATATTCATTTTACGTGGGAATCATTTTATTTCACCTGGTTTTTTCCTACAACATTATTTTCTGTAGGTCACTTTATAGAACGGCTTTGTTGTTCGTATAGGGCAATAGCAAACAAAGGTAATGTATAACTTATAGAGTAACGAAGTTAGATTAGTACACTGTTGTGGGCCGTACCCAGGGAAGAGCTATCGCTAATTTCATCATCTGCATAGCCTTTTCCCAACTATGTTGGGGTCGGCTTCCTTTCTAACCGGATGCTGCTGAATACCAGTAATTTACATGGAGCGACTGCTATCTGACCTCCACAACCCAGTATGTACTGGGTAATACGACACCTTTTGGTAAGACTGGTTGTCAGACTTTTTGAGCCACTGACTACCGCAACGACTGTCAAAGATCTACAAATGACAGCCGGACCCTAATGCTTAACGTGCTTTCCGAGGTACGGAGGAAACTCGGTATGTTATGAATGGTCACCCATCCACAGACCAACCTAGGCAAGCACAGCTTAACCTAAAGATCGACCCGAGCGGCTATTTTATTTAGCCACAAGCTATGCTTATTTACTTAAAAAAAAAAAACGATTTAACAGTAACAGCAAAGGCTTCTGATGTATTACATACAGCTTGCTGACAGACGGACGGACGGACGGACGGCGGAGGCTTAGTAATAGGGTCCTGTTAGTACCCTATGGGTACGGAACCCTAAAAATTGGTTGCCTGTAAAGTCGGTATACGGGCGAAAGTTTTACGTGACAACGACTTTGAGTGGTAAAATAAACTTTTTATGTCTGTCTCTCTCGCTCTTAGGCGGGCTCTCACTCGCTCTCATTGTGAGCGCATAACGTGAGCGGAGCGTAACGCAGTTTCTTGAAGTGTCACCCGGCAAACCAATTTATAAGACGTTGTCACGTCAAAAAAAAGTAACTTATGACCTATTCCCACAATATCTTACTCTGACATTTACCTCCAATATAGGCTAGGCTATCTAAAGGGTGTAAAACAACTCTTAACGAAGCCGAAAGGCACTTATTCTCCTTGTCAATGTGTTTATTTTTTTTATTCTACACCATACCTGGGAACTTTCTAGTTACGGAGATATTGGGGGTCAAAGTTTCAACTTTTTGACAAGATTTTTTTTTAAATACAAGTTTTTAATGTAAGATTTTTACCTTAAACACCTTCACGATCCCCGTACTATTCAATCCATCCATCAGCACAATGTTTTGAGTGCGTTACATTGAGTTCTACCACAAAACATGATTTATCAACCCAAAAAAAAAGTCGTTTCCCAGCAATAATTTTTGCGTATAGTTACTTAGTTTGATGTATGTATTTATCATAATGCTTGGTTGACGGCTTCGTGATGAGGTTGTTTACATCCTGTATACACAGCTTACCCATAGGAATACTTTTAAACTACGTATATAATCGGAGGTTGCAGGTTGCAGCTCGATCCATACTAATCGAATTTGCGTCATGGCCGACCTGACGAGGATGTTTCATTAATAGGATTTCCTGCCGACATGCAAACCTTTGTGAAACGTAGCTATCTGATGGACACTGATGATGCATTCATACCATGGAAATGGCACTACAAAACTTAATTAAAGCTACACCTGTATGTCCCCAGCCGTACCCGATCGGGTACGGCGCATTGTTATTCAATTACAGACACGGTTTAAAATTTAATTTGATTAAAATGATAGCTTTCAGGTTGTACATAATTAAGTCGATAACTTTATTAAGACTCTTCCATTTATTTTATTTATTTAAAAGTCTGACAACCAGTCTTACCAAAGGGTATCCTATTACCCAGTACTAATTGGGTTGTGGAGGTCAGATAGGCAGTCGCTCCATGTAAAATACAGTTATTCAGCTGCATCCGGTTAAACTGGAAGCCGACCCCAACATAGTTGGGAAAAGGCTATGCAGATGAGATGATGGTTTATGCGGAAAAGAAGAAAGGAATAGGAAAATAGGTACAAAGGTACTTATTTCTAAAGAAACCTCTTCCAGCATACCTGCTGTACGGGCAGCAGCTCCGCACACTGAGATGTTGTATGTAGATGGACGAATCACATGGGATGTGTACAGGGAATAAAATCACTGTTTTGTGTCCGTAAATGATTGACAGTTTATTATGTAAATCATTAAAATATATAATACAAAAAGTAGGTGACTTGTGGCGGGCTTAATAGCCTAGTCAGCGAATGTAAATAAATCTGTGAATTTAGCAACTGCTAGTTCAGGTAAAAACTAAAACAATAAATATCATGTGGCGATGCTCGTAGACAGAGTTTAAAATTTAATTTGATTAAAATGATAACTTTCAGGTTGTACATAATTAAGTCGATAACTTTATTAAGACTCTTCCATTTATTTTATTTATTTATTTAAAAGTCTGACAACCAGTCTTACCAAAGGGTATCCTATTACCCAGTACTAATTGGTTTGTGGAGGTCAGATAGGCAGTCGCTCCATGTAAAATACTGTTATTCTGCTGCATCCGGTTAAACTGGAAGCCGACCCCAACATAGTTGGGAAAAGGCTAGGCAGATGAGATGATGGTTTATGCGGAAAAGAAGAAAAGAATAGGAAAATAGGTACAGAGGTACTTATTTCTAAAGAAACTTCTTCCAGCATACCTGCTGTACGGGCAGCCGCTCCGCACACTGAGATGTTGTATGTAGATGGACGAATCACACGGGATGCGTACAGGGAATAAAATCACTGTTTTGTGTCCGTAAATGATTGACAGTTTATTATATAAAACATTAAAATATATAATACAAAAAGTAGGTGACTTGTGGCGGGCTTAATAGCCTAGTCAGCGAATGTAAATAAATCTGTGAATTTAGCAACTGCTAGTTCAGGTAAAAACTAAATCAATAAATATCATGTGGCGATGCTCGTACATCCTGCCAACTATAAAAGTACAAATAACAAATAAACTGTATTATCACAAAGTATGTAAATAAAGTTATTAGCAGGTTCTACGCTCGCCGCTAACGGGTATTGGCGACGTTTCGCGATCCACCTTGTTGCTGTTAGGAAGATGTCCGGGGGCCTCTTCTAGTGCATTTTTTTGTCCTTTCCCAGGAAGATCCCGTTGAGTATGACTTGGTACCATCTCGATCTCTTCCTGGTGCGCCTGCGTTGCTGTTCTGCTTCCTTGAGGTAGACAGAGGCAGCGTGCTTTCATTTGAAAGTATACCCATATGCTGAATATTGTTGCACAGGTTATCATACAGCCGTACAGGACATAGTGATGTTGCGCCGCCTCCACGGAACTAACTATTTGGATGTCTTGCTGTTCTTTAACCAGCTCAATTTTTCTCTAAGGTTGATCTGCACAACATATTTTCCATACAAATTTCGGGGGACTATTACTCCACTGTTTGACATGGTACATCTAAAGTTAAACATGATATCGTTTTGTCTCATTATTAATTGTGTCTGTGCGGAAACAGAATAGTAAAATAAAAAGGCATTCAAAAGTTACGAGCTACCAAAGATTCATTTTTATTGCCAATTTTAACGTAACTTTGGGCGTAAATTAGTAATAAAAGAAGTGTCAAATTTCCAAAACAAAGTCGGTACCGACACAGCAAAATTATCGAAGAATTCAATAAATTTTATTTGATAATGATTTATGCAGTGGTTTTTTCATAAAATTCGATTTCCCAAAAGCCTTTTCATATTTTTTTACGCGCGCCTTTTACTATGTATTTTCGTGCATCTCACTGAATAATGTTTCCCCCGGTGCGGTGCGGGAGGGGGACACGCCATATTGACATGTCCTTCGTTTGATAGAAGAACAAGACCTATATTTCTGTCCTTTTCATTTCATGCATGACGTCAGTGACGTGTCATTTGTTTTTCGCTGAAGTTGAAGGGCCTGTGCATTTTTATTGCACTCCTATAATGTGTGCGTTTCGATGGCGCGACCACGGCATTCTTTTTTTTTTAAACTATGGCAAGATTTTGTAAAAAATAAATACATAATTTAAAATTAAATTCATTAATTAATTAAATATTTTACATTCGTAACATTTTGAAGGTGATAAGCGATACCATACGTATGCTCCTGAAATATAAACCTAGGATTTTTTATATTTTTTTTACAAATTCAATCTTTTATTTACCTAAATTTCAGGTCTCTGCAACGCTTAGTTTTTAAGATTTCCATGGCCGCGCGGTTCTCCGAGTTTCGATGGCGTGGCCACGTTCAAACCCTTATAACTTTTTAACCATAACTTTGACAAATTTAAGGTTTTGGGAAATTTGAACCACGTACATACATAATTTTTACAAAATCATGGCATAGTTTTTTAAAAAAAAAAAACGCCGTGGTCGCGCCATCGAAACGCACACCCTATAATATGGTGTAGCGACCTACTTATTTAGAAACTTTATATACATAAAACCTTCACGATATAATTTTTACTTTTCTTCTGATCTGTCACTTCTCTGTCTTGTGTTGACTAAATTGATATAGAATTATGAACATTTTTAATTTAATTTAGTTAGTGTACAACAACCACTAAATTGGTGACTCCGACGTGATACGCCCTGAAAAGGAAATCCTAAACTTTATCAGGCCAAGGAAATCCACAGTACCACGATGACAATATAAAGCAGTCGTCTGCCGACCAACGTCCAGACTCTGCTGGCTTCACAGCTATTTATTTCTCTCGAGGGATTAGCAGACCTGGCGGAAAGCGTCCAGGACATCGTGACCCCAGGCCAACAATAACAAACAATATAGTTATACAATATTATTGTTGCCACTAATCTCGCGAATTGTGTAGTGACGATGACGTTATAAGTTGATAGTAAAAGTTTTAAAGAAAAAGTTTATTTTATTCTTTTTAGCGCATTAAAATAAAAGTTCAGACGAAAGTATTATAACTTCGTTTTTGTTCGGAACGGTTCGGAACGCTGAGTGTGTGCGTACGAACTAGACGCACGTGAAGACTAGCGTCTAACTGCTCATCACTGATACTATCTCTGTCGGGCACGATGCCAGGTGAGACAGCGTGCTTTTTAGCCACGCCCACCAATGAGTTCGAGCTCGTGTGCTGTGTCACCTATTTGTTCTTCATGTGTTTTAATTTCCATGTTTGTTATGTTTGTAATTTGACTGTTGCTTCTTAATAGTTCGTTTAGGTTTATCTCTGGTACGTCGATCTCTTGCTCATTTCCTAAATCCATTGAGCTTTGCATATTGTAGTTCGCATGAATTAGATGTTTATCGCCGCGCACTATGCAACCTGTCGCTAAAGTGATTATGCCTGTATTTTGTAGTGTTTGTGACGTAATTCCAGCTGGACAGAAAATGCGCATAGTGCATTCCTCGCAACACGTAAACAACCAAGCCCCTTTGCTGTGTAGTTTTTTCCATTCGTTGCTGCAACTTGATACCTCAGTGCGGCAGGTTGATACTCCATGATTGTTTATTATGTCAGCTTCGCACATTTTTGTGGCTGCTTTTATGCCGTAAATAGGTAAGTCAAAGTTACATAGAAGCAGCTGATTTGTGTTTATTTACTTGTGTGCATGATGATAGATGTTGTTGATCCAGTGATATCATCATGTCCATTTTCAAGTTAACGGCTATGTATTGAATTGTTGGTATAATGTTAATCATGGAGGGTCCCTTTATGTTGCGGATTGGGATGACTTCGATTAGTTCATATTGTTCGTCTGCTACTAGCGGGATTTTCACTTCGAAAATAATAAATTCTTCAGTTAGTTTTCCTTGCACACTTGCTAGTTTATACATCTCCCGGATGCACTTGAATTTGTTTGAGCAGGGTAGTGATAATCCTTTTGGTACTTGTCCCGATATGATGTTCAACTGTTTTTCCACTGCATCGGGTTTCAGCAAATGAGTGTCGACTTTGCCGTGGCGAAGATCTGTAACTAGGTTGATCAACATGTCTTGTATTCTCCGCAAGTTTGCTACCATCATGTTTGCGGCAAGTGCTGTAGCAGTAAGGAATGTTTCTTGGTCTTGTTCGGTTTTCAGTTGTTGCAGCGAGTCTCTGAGACTTTTGTTGATGACGATGAACTGTCGGTTCATTCATCCGGCTCAAAGGACCAAAAATGTACGGGCAGCAGCTCCGCACACTGAGATGTTGTATGTAGATGGACGAATCACACGGGATGTGTACAGGGAATAAAATCACTGTTTTGTGTCCGTAAATGATTGACAGTTTATTATGTAAAACATTAAAATATATAATACAAAAAGTAGGTGACTTGTGGCGGGCGTAATAGCCTAGTCAGCGAATGTAAATAAATCTGTGAATTTAGCAACTGCTAGTTCAGGTAAAAACTAAAACAATAAATATCATGTGGCGATGCTCGTACACCTGCGAAAGGAGAGTATCCATCATCATTCTCTTTCCCTTTATCCCAATTCATTTGGGGCCGGCGCAGCACGTCTTCTTCTTCCATACTTCCGTGGGTGCTACTGAGAAATGCCTGATGGAAAAACCCAATAACACTTTGCCTGACCTGGGAATCGAACTCAGCCCCAGGGCCTCATACTGAACAGTCGTTTGCGACCACTCGGCCAATGGAAATGGGTTCGTCTCAACATGGGACTTAAACATAACTGACTAAAAGTGGGTTTGCTACAGTTACACCCTTGTGTATGTAATGATATGTTTTTAAATGTAAGTCTGGCTATATTTTACCTACAACTGTCTTATAGTAGGAGAGCTACTCTACGTGCGGCGCACCTGATTAGATCATATCACACCATGTCCCACCTGCTGGAATGACGAAAATGTATACCTGCACCCTTGACGATCTGAAAGACACCGCATTAAGGTATGATTCCGAACCACGCTGCACGCAGCAGTGCTGTCGCGGCACTATTGGTCCCCATACAATCTCTATAAGCTTATATGAGATTACATTCCGAGCTAGGCAGCAATGTCACGGCAGCAATGTAGCGGCAGCACTGCTGCGCGTCAGTGTCGCCCTACCGCCGCGACAGATCAGTAGTGACGCGTCTGCCGCCGCCGCGCCGCAGCAAGAATACCTACGTGAATGTTGATAAGTAAATTGACAACAAAAGGATAAATTTATCTGATTCAGTACCTATAAATAATATATAATATAGTATAAATAAAAGTTGGTCATCAATCGACATCTTGTCATCTCAAAGTAAACTAACGAATACACAACAACGCATCACAACGAACAGAGCGACACTGTCGCCTTGCTCGGCCGCCAGCGCGGCAGGTAGCACTGCTGGGCAGCACTGTGGCAACAGCACTGATGCTTGTTGCCGAGTCATACCTTTAATCGTGGCCACTTACTGGGCATAAGCAGTATTGTGTGTAACGTCGATTAGAGTAAAAGAAGCTACTCCCAGTACAAGCAATGGTATAGGTAAGTGTACTTTTACTGCCACTATGTGAGAATCGCTAAGATGGATAAATTGTAAACAAGTACCTAAGTCTAATGGGATTATTCCAGACATCCCCACCGACAAATCCCTACCAGTGGGGATCGTTACTTTTTTTTCCAGAAATCCCCACTAGTTAAATAATCTCAGCCTAATGGGCTTGGCTGGCAACATAGCTAGGTTCCATAATTAGGTTTACCGGTAAAAGTTGTAGTACTGCAGCAAGTTCAATTTGCCTCTTCAAAATGTTGGATTTCGTCAGATTCAGTTCTCGTCCTTATTATTTCTGTTTAGATTTTATTTTTTTATTTTTTTTATTTTGTAGTTAAAACTACACGTTAAAACGTGTAGTTTAAGGTGTTTTTTTCATTCTTATTTTTGATCTATTGTGTGCACTTGTGAATAAATATGTTTTCTTCTTTTTTATTCTAATTAAACGTTTTGACTAACGCATTTTTTGTTTAACAATTTAGAAACAACAACATCTGGTGGGGATTGTAGTTTATTTTTCCAAAAATCCCCACTAGGCTGAGATTATTTAACAAGTGGGGATTTCGGAAAAAAGTAACGATCCCCACTGGTAGGGATTTGTCGGTGGGGATTTCTGAAATAATCCGTCTAATGCAACATCTTATGGGGGAGGGACACTAACCGACAATCATTCATCCGTATAACAATATGCTACGACTACAAACCTTTTAACCAAACCATCACTGAAAACCACTCAGCACATTCATCATTATAAAAAAATCAACCTGCAGTTTGATACGTTTTTCATAGAATCCTGGTTGTGACGTCAAAGTGCAATATCCCAAAATAGGTGACCCGGATAGAGAGTAGCGTTCCTCTGTGCACGCAGTATAGGAGCATGACGTCATAACCCCCCTCCCGGTTCATGCAACCCCCCTACTCCCCTGGCCGACACCATAGCTCCTCTAGGAAGCCTGCTTCAAGCTACAATGTTAAAGCTCAAAGATCGAACGATGGAGATTGGATGCAGGAAGGCTCTACGATGGTTTGTATGAAAATTATAACTAAACCCGCGAAATGCACTCTCTTAAACTGTGAAAGGAGTTGTGACGTAAATAATAAAAATTACAAAATTAACCGACTGCATCGAAGGATACTGTCAGTCAATAGGTGTGTTAGGATCATAATATGTGATCCGCATCACGAGTGATGCCACACCTATTGACTGACAGTATCCTTCGATGCAGTCGGTTAATTTTGTATTCTATTAGCATGTAGGCTATCAATGTTAAATGAGGTAGACTAAAGAAAAGACAGAAAAAGTGTGAACTTTATGTAAAGTTAATCTAAGTTACCACGTGGTGGAAAAACTATTTGGGGAAATCTAGACCTTACTGAAATCAACACAGACGGTTGTTTCGAGTACAATGTTTAGACCTTTTTATGAATGAGAAGATGCCTTTCAAACTACATGCAGATTCATTATTTAGTAAGTAGGTATGGTCGACCAAGCTACATTACATTGCTGGTTTACATTTTAAACAAATTACATTGTAAAATGTAAACCAAATAGTCTTAGTCGGAGAATTTGTAAAATAATGGATTTTAGAGCAATAAAGCATAAGTAGTGCAGAGCAGCAAAATCAAATAACGATACAGTTTTGGTAGATATTTATACTTCCAATAATTTTATCGTTATTTGATTTTCCATTTCAGTGAATTTAATGGATTTGTTATTGCATGTACCTAATACCAATAAATGTACTTGTTGAATATTTATAAAGTTATAATGTTTGACCTTTTATTCGCGATCCCGAGTACTTGCAATATGTATTCAAGTACGAGAATCAAGTATCTATTGAAACAAAATATTCAGTAAAGGTCACAAAAAATTATTTTTCAAATGAAAATGAGCGCTGAATGCACAGTAGATGAGTGCTTGGCTCTACGCGATAGGGATTTGATTTGGATTCCCGGACGGCACAAATACTTGTTTGTAAAGACCATAAATGGAAAGTTGATTTAGGTTAAATATGTCATGTCACGCGCACATTAAAATAAAAATTGTCTTTTAATCAATTTGATTCTGTATATTGTATTTTTTTTTATAGCTCTGGTTTGTCATAACCGCAGTGCGGCCATCTATCGGCATTTCCGTCAGCCCAGTTATATTTTTACGGCAAAAGCCGCATCGTCCGGAAATAATGGCGCCACACACGAATAGAACTACTTTCGTGTAAACACCGCATAATTAAAGTAACAGGTGGCGTTATGCACCGCTATCCATATTTATATTTAATTTAATAGTAATGAAAACCAAAATCATATTAAAAGCTTCTTTTTAGGCATGTAAGTTGCAATGTAAGAATACAAAGCGTAAAAAGCTTTCACACAACTTGTATTTCAAACAACGCCATCTACTGGGCATTTCCCGAAACGATCTACCCGGGAAAGCGTCCGAACGTTGCGTTCCGTACGTGGCAGAAAGTTCACTTCTGTACACATAGTAACACGACAGTTGGTCGCTTGCTCATTTAAAAGATGGCGCTGCCAAAATGGCGGGCGTAGGCGGGAAAATATTTTCTCAATTTTTCCTTTAAACGGGTCAGCACGATTGGAACAAAGGGTATGGTAATTTACGAGTATTACCACTATCATCTCTGAATTAATTTCACGTTTGCATATGGGAATGAAACTGATTTTACGGATCGTTGCGTTGTTTATTGCAGTTGGTACATTCTCTGCGGGAAACGGTTGGTAATGTTGGTATTGTTTGGTCTTTTGAGGCGCATTAAATTTTCGTATTTAATGGGACTGTTATGCATTGTTTATCATGTGTAATAAATTAATTTTGGTCATGTTGTTATTGCAATATTAAATTCCTCGTATTTTAATCTGCGTCTTCATTATTTTCTGGACGTAGACGAATTTAATTTGTTCCCTAATAATTGCATTCGCATTTATGTAACTATGAATCAATAACAGGCATTTATTTTAGGGGCAAGTTGGCAGCCATGAAAACAAAAACTGGATCCGTTAGTAGAAAATGACGTTTACACTTAAAACCCTAGTTTTTATTATTAAATGGTCTTCGATTATCCTGCTATTAATTAACAATAAATTCCCTGGCCAGAAATTGAATTGGCTAAATGCTTAAATCATGAATACCCTACTTTGTAGACAGTTATTACAAATTTATTTGAAATTAATAATTACTGAAAGTTAACGAGCTTTCGGAATTATTAAAGAGAAGATTGACTTTCGATAGAATTAATTAAATTTATTAATTGTGTTAAGTGAGCAGAATTTGGGTTAGTACGTGATATGATATCTCGACTCGTCTTCGTTTACGTTATCTTTGCGTTTTACCCAACTACGCTTTGTTGTAAAATTGGTTGAGGGCTCTCCCAAAATAGATTCTATTTAAATCTTGAGTTTGATTCCATTAATTTACAAATTGAAGAAACTAATATGAATATTAATTATATTATTTATTTTAAACTCGAGGAGCCCGTGGCTAAATAATAACAGCCGCTCGGGTCGATCTTTAGGTTAAGCCGTGCTTGCCTAGGTTGGTCTGTGGATGGGTGACCACCCCTTACATACCGGGTTTCCTCCGTGCCTCGGAAAGCACGTTAAGCCGTTGGTCCCGGCTGTCATTTGTAGATCTTTGACAGAAGTTACAGGTAGTCAGTGACCCAAAAAGTCTGACAACCAGTCTTACCAAGGGGTATCGTATTACCCAGTACTAACTGGGTTGTGGAGGTCAGATAGGCAGTCGCTCCATGTAAAATACTGGTATTCAGCTGCATCCGGTGAGACTGGAAGCCGACCCCAACGTAGTTGGGAAAAGGCTAGGCAGATGGCAGATGGTGGATATAGCGAAGCTCAGTTTTACTAATTGGAAATTTTTGACATTAGAAAATGCTTTTTAATGACATAATAGGACAATATAATGGGTATTACTTTGACTTAAATGCAACTTTAATAGTCTGTAACATGCACAGCTACTCTATTCAGTTTCATGTGCTATTCATAAATTAATTCACAAAAACTAAACAAGAAAAGCAACAAACAGGTATTTCGTCTTTGAAAACCCAGCTATGTCAACTCAAAAGAACACATTTCAGACAGACACGACTTAAATCTCAAATACTACAGAAATATTGTGTAAAACCGTACAAGACGAGTTGCATCTTTATTCGCCGACATTCTGCTATGTACAGTCAGTCACAAAGCAGTGAATTTGTAAAGCTGTGCCTTGTGTACCGACATTCCGCGGAGTAAGCTGCAAACCGGGAGTGGGAAACTAAATTTAATTTTGGTTATGTTGTTCTTTTTTACAAAGAAGTTAGGTTATTTTGATGCAAGATTATGGGAGGAGGTTGAAGTTTCTTAATAAAGTATGTAATGTTGTTTTGGTTTGTTTTCGTGTAATTTTTAACCAACAGAACAAATAAATGGTCACTAAGTTATTTTATTAACTTCCCTGTCGAGTAGAGTAAAATAGAAGAGATAATGAAAGTTTGGTGTCAGCTATAGTTGTAAAGCATAGAATATTATTAGCATGACCCAGACGAAACGTCTATTTCTAGACAAATATTGGTTTTGTTGCGACAATCGAACCCATTCACCCCATGTATATCGAAAGAGGAGATCTTCGTAAATAATACTAGCAGTAGGACATATAATAAAACCTTTGGTAACAACCTACCTAGATTCAAAAACTTTACACTAAAGTCTATTGAATTGTAGAATCTGAAAGCATAAACTAAAATTGAGTCATCATCATCTGTCCTTTCTCAACTATGTTGGGGTCGGCTTTCAATCTTACCGGATGCAGCTGAATACCAATATTTTACATGAAGCGACTCCCTATCTCACCTCCGCGGTACTGGGTAATACGATACCCATTTGTAAGGCTGGTTGTCTGACTTCCTGTAACGACTGTCAAAGATCTACCAATGATAGCTGGACCAACGGCTTAACGTGTTTTCCAAGGTATAGAGGAAACTCGGTATGTAATGTGTGGTCACCCATCCAAGGACCAACCGCAAGTGCAGCTTAACCTAAAGATCGATCCGAGCGGCTGTTATTATTTAGCTACGAGCTCCTATAAACTAGAATTCAAAATCTGTCAGTTCTGAATCGAGATTAATGCTTGAACAGGTACCGCAGGAATCAATTTACAATACAAGCCTTACCTACCTACTTTCCTCAACGATCCATCAAGAAATTCACAAGAATGTTTCTGAACACAAACCATAAACAAAATACCGCTTGATTAGACGAACGTGAGTTCTCCATATGTGATTGTCGGTTCATCTCCCATGGATAAAACCAACATCAATCTTCCAAAATCCATGTTTATATTATCCTTTCTCTTCCCTCAAGGGAGATCGTTATTGCGTCACAGGAGTGTGTTCTGTTTTGTAAGTGTTTATTTATCGCTTTCCAAAATCTTCTTTTAACCGTATCGATGACGAAAAGTAAAAATATGTTTGACTTAAAATTCAGCTACGCGAACTCCGTTCACTAATGAAATCATAAGGTAATGAAGTGCACAAGAGGCTTGCCATTAAGAAATGGTTCTAGGACGAAACTCTGAATCTAATCTAGATGTAGTTCCGTTAATTTGGATAGTCTAATTCTAGTGTTATACAGGGCGGGCCTATACTACCTCAAATGGCTTAGCATGATCCTCCGTTACGAAACGTCCAAATCGAACAATAAACCGCTGATATTAAAATAGTACTTCAAATTAGATCATGAAACTTTGCATACTAACTGAACTAACTATAAAGCAGGTCTTATGTTTTTTATTTTTTCCAAAAGACGAAAATTTGATTTTATAAAGAATAAAAACCACTCATTTCGCACTATTCGGCCGCAGTGACTGACGTAACAACCGCTTTGTAGTGCAAGCTGATTAGAACGTTATTCTAACAGTATTAGAAACGAAGTTTGAACCACCACAAATAGAGTTGCTAATCTGAGGTAGTATAGGCTCTTAAGAACCGGCCAAGAAATTAGTTCTCTCAGTTTAAACAAAAAACAGCATAAATGTTCACATAATGATGACGTGGTGAAAGGCTTGGCTAAGCATATAAGTGTTGGCAATGCGACTGAGAAAAGTCTAGTATCACAGACTCTACTTACGTCTCTTATGAACACAGTCGCAATGGTTACGCATGTTATAACTCCTTTATAAAAGCCATGACCGATAATAGTTAGTAAGAATAAAATATTGACGTTGTGATCCTAAAATATTATTAGAGTATAATATTTACTTGTATTTGTTTACTATATGTTTTTTATGTATATTTATTTTGTCCTATTTGTCCATACATAAGTTTATTCGTGTGTCGTTAGCCGGTACAAGCGATTACAAAATTCCAACCGTCGCGGTTTTTTCTTGTACTTTATAAGTCGTGTGCTTGATACAATTTTCTACGCAAAAATTACAAGCTTTCGTCCTTTTGAGCGTGTAGATGATAATTATTTTAAAATCTTTTACAAAATTACTTGTTCGTAAACCCAAAATTATTTAGCCTTTGCGCTATGAGTGAGTGAATTCAAAATCTCATTAGAAAGCGTTAGCGTTCCTATAAACGGAAAGTAATAATAAGATCTACATAGTTTAGCGGAAATTTCCTTAAGGGAGCCCATAACCTCTAGAGTACGCATCCCCAGGTGGTGGATAGGGCAAAGGCTCGTAGGTGCTTCGGTAGTAGTGCCGAAAGGAGAGAGGGAAATCAAATACGCATCGTAAGCCCCAGTTAGCAAGAGGGGTTACTGTCCCGGTGTCAGGTGGCAATCTCCTGATTATGAAGTACAATATTAAGAAGAAACTGTTTTATACTAGGGCGACCGCAAAAGGCATAACTCGAAAAAATGTGATAGATACTAGGGCGTAGGCGTCACTTCCTGCTCCATTTTTCTCACTTTATCAAACATTTTAAAAAATCTTTTCAAATGCTCCGATATCACGATTATGGGATATTGCGAATCAGATTAGGAGTTTGTTGGTATAAGGCTGATGCTCATCCACCTTAAGATTTTAGACGGCATCGTTTTCTAAGCATAGGAAACATTTCCTGCTGAAAATATATCGTTTTCTCGTTACACGTGTTTCGTTTACGGATAAAGCTATTAAATATCTTCGTGATTTAAAAGCTAAATAAGAAAAATCAAGGTATCGTTTATGACGATTTTAATAAAATATAAATGTTATCCTTATCTTTTCAGTAATTACTCCAGCGGTAGAGCAATATTTATAGAACTCAGATAGTAAGTAAACAAATACTCGAATATCTAGTAGGAAAATATGTTGTATATGTTGTTCTCCATACTATAAATTCAAGAGCAGGAAAGTGTAATTCTCACTCCATTTAAAATCGAGCCTGAATAATCTAAGAAAGCCGTACCATGTAAAATTAATCTTCTGCAGTTGAGCTGATGATAATTTCTTCTCGTACGTAGATTAACACTTTTGTTGGCGTCTGTATCCAATATCAGAGTTTTCATTTATTCCGGTGACTTGTCGTTTTTTGTTTATCCAATCATTGTCGATGGTTCCATTTGTTCATGGTATATATCTATTTCATTGAGGTCATACCCTCGGGGAATGTACTGTTTTGTCCTTTATTATCTTTCTCACAACCTTTGTGTTTCGAACTTTTTGATTCCTCTAGTTTTTTTTTCTGACCTTTGCAAGTAATGTAAAATATTTTTAGTGAAAAAGCTGGCTGAATTTTAAGTGGTCATTTGTTTTAGGTGTGGAAATGGTTAAAAAGTCATTTGTATGCGAATTTTGTGGATATAAATTAGAATTGTAGGTTTTGTACAAATTACTTTTTTATACTCCATATTTGGTATCACCAGTGTATAAATTTTCTGAAATTTGTTGGTTTGGTATCAGAATAACCAAATCTATGGCTTTCATATGGGTTTGTCCGTAAAACGATGAGGCAAATATCTTTGTAATGCTCTCGTACTAAGATGTGCATTTACAAATGTGCTGTACTGTGCACAAACAAAAGCTACGCACAGTTTTGCCGGTGGACACTGATCTGCACGGAACAGAACATGTTCGGGCACAATGGAATCGCACCATTAGGCTCATCATCATTCCCACTGCTGGGACACAGGCCTCCTCTCTATGAGAGGGAATTGGCTATAATCCACCACGCGGGTCCAGTGCGGATTGGTAGATGTCACATGTCTTCAAATTTTTTGGTTCTAGGACATGCCGGGTTTCCTCACGATGTTTTCCTTCACCGTTTTGAGAGCAGCGGTGTTGAAATAAATTACACAAAGTAATGCCGCCTGCCTGGGTTCGAACCCACGACTTACTGTTCGTAAGTCGGGGCCGCCACCACTGGGCCACCACTGCCACTTGCCTAAACCGCGCCCATTAGGTTCACGAAAATTAATTCCAAAGAGGTTTTCTTGTAACATAGAATTAAGTATCTGTACAGATTTTGTCACACAAAAGCACAATAAACAAAAACGCTTTTAAAGGGACAATACATTCAAAGAAAATAAACCTTTTTTCTTTACATTTTTTTCGAAACCTTTACAAAAAGAACTTTATTTGGGAGATTTATATAACCCCGAACGTTTGAATAAGAGTAGCGTATCAAAGAGATGTTGCCATCGAATATAAAAGTGTGTTCGGAAACGAGTTCAGAATTAATAATGAACTGCTATAATGTATGTACGTTTAAGATTCTTGAACGGTACCTGCGAGTCTTTTTAATATAAAACCTACCTTACTTTGTACTTAAACATTCATGAGAAACAAAGTAGACAGTAATTACTTAGCGTTGTTCTGTTTTAGGTAAGGTATTTTATATATTATGATGGGCTGAAGATGGTAGTATCTCGGAGTCTGAATTTGTGTCCGTTTGTGGTTAATGGCATAGACTCACCTACTACACACACACACACACACACACACACACTACTTTCACACACACACTACTCTCACACACACACATACTACTTACACACTCACTTATGACTTATTACATGGGTGTTACTACAGTACTGCCCTAATCTTTCGAGAAAGACAGCTGTGATTTTATGTATAGAATATGGTCCCTAATTAATAAACTTAAATTCAAAGAGATTCTACATTAATTTTCGAAAGTACAACCATTTGGTTGCAAGTGTTAATCATGAAAATTGATGGTCAACTCGAAACATTTAGGTGAGAACTACGAGGTACATTGCTGTGCCCTTATGGACCGAGTGAGAAGTTTCCCTTGTCAGGTGGGATGATGTAAACCTTGTAAACTACAGACACTCGAGATTTGAATGACAGTTTTACGACTCAGAATGCCGTCCCCTCGGCCACCCTATGTATATCTCAAAACTTATTTGTTGTTATGTAAGTTTAACCTGTGTGAGGAACTCGTGGCTAAATAATAACAGCCGCTCGGGTCGATCTTTAGGTTAAGCCGTGCTTGCCTAAGTTTGTCTGTGGATGGGTGACCACCCATTACATTCCGAGTTTCCTCCGTGCCTCGGAAAGCACGTTAAGCAGTTGGTCCCGGCTGTCATTTGTGATCTTTGACAGTCGTTACAGGTAGTCAGTGGCCAAAAAAGTCTGAGAACCAGTCTTACCAAGGGGTATCGTATTACCCAGTACTTACTGGGTTGTGGAGGTCAGATAGGCAGTCGCTCCATGTAAATTACTGGTATTTCAGCTGCATCCGGTTAGACTGGAAGCCGACCCCAACACAAAGAAAAGGCGAAGCAGATGAGGCAGATGATGTAAGTTTAACCTGTGAGTACTGATTAGTTTTTTGTTTTCAGCAATGTCAGACCAAGAAGCCTAGACAAAGTATAGTATGACCACTTTAAGGTTACAGTTTATGGTGGTGCTGCTTGTCAAGAAAAATGCATCGAAATGTCAAACTTAGTACGTTTATTTTAGTTCTGTTTTCCCGCTTGCACAGATAAGTTGGTTGAAGTTGTAACATTCTAACAGCGCTAACGATGTGAAAACGTGTTAATGTATTGATTGGGTTTGACATAAGCTTCTGAAAATCTTTTTTGTTTTATTTTCTGTTGATAGTCGTTGTAGAAAATAAACATGAAAAGCCAACGCTTTAGGTAACCTTAGAATTTAGGAATTTCAATGAGACACGTTACTAGTGAAACTAATTAATTAGTTGATAGAATAAGATTAGAATCTACATACCAAGTAAAAAGGTAATTTCATTAGTATCTTCTTAGACAAGCAGTCGTTTACTACAATGGCTATCAGCTTTAAACTATTTCCCAAAGAAAGCCAGTCCGTTTTAATTTAGATTCAATCTTGAATGGAACTTAACAATGAATCTCCTGCCGCTCGCTTTGTCCTTTGAAGAATGGGCTCCAGCTTGCTCCAGCTTGCTTGGAGCTTTATCGGTGCAGCCAATGTTCTCTGCAACATTGAAATAGTGTCATTGGTCTGTTCTAGACTCGAAGCAAGAAACAAAGCACTGTTTTCGGGGGACTGATTGGAGTATTGATTAAACTGTTTATTTTAGAAAACTAGCGAACCTTGGGGAAGAACTGCCATAAGTAATGGAAGTATTTTCGCTGTACATTTCCAATTTGAAATGTATCGATAACTATACGGGGTCTAGGATTTTGTGGATCTTCGGCTCTCAAACTCCGCTTCGGGCCGCAGCTCATCGCATTTCAATAGTGCTGCAGCCCGCCTATAGTGTACGATAGTTCATTTAAAATGTACGCGATGTATAGAAGGATTAACAATGTAATGTCAAGCTCTCTGCCTTCAAAACACAAGAGTGATGTTTTACATTTGAGTAGAGCATCAGTATGATACAAAATTTACCTGAAAATGTGTTACTTCAAACACTGTTTTAAGCTTTCACGGTTTACAACTAAACTTATATTGACACTTACGGGATAGCTTCTGTATATCGGGAGCTCAAAACAATAACTAATCACGGAAGATATCCCGTAAGTGACAATATAAGTTTAATGTGTTACTTGTTTGTGATAAACTCTAAAAAAAAAGTCAAACTATGTATTATGAGTTTGTATAGAAAGAGTTCTCGTGTTCACATAGTCCCGAGTTATTTTCGGCCGGTGACTATTTTCATGCTGTAATGCGAATGAACGGACTCACATACATTTTTAAAGACTAAACATTCTGAATTTCTATGTTGGGATATTCTTGTTAATAATTTATTACTAGCGTTTAAAACTATTATTAATGTGTAGTTTTTCTTGGTATTTTTAGATTTAGGTAGCAAATTTTTTGCAAGCTTTACCAAATGTTTGCGTAATTGTTGATTAAAATATTATATATCAGTTTTTTTGTTAACTGTAATTTAACTTCTTTTTTCTTGTGATTCCAAAATACTACTCAAAAATAATTATTGTATTTAAAGGTGGAATTCAAGACTGCCGTCCCGATTGAAAAAGCCCCACGACCCATGTTTGCGATCTTTTAGACAATATTTGACAATTAAATAAGTAACTGTTAGTATTGTTATAGCCTAGTTAGATCAACCGGGTCTGGAAAATATAACCAGGCAGGATATTGGCAATAGCCAGTCAGTAGGTTGCAAGGTGGAAGAAAGGAACCTGTCTAAAAGTCACTCAGCACCTGACTAGAATTTTCCCAACGTTGTTTGTGTTGGTTTCCAGCATAACCGGATGCAGCTGCATACCAGTGTTATACATGGAGCTATCTCATATCTGACCTAAACAACCTAATTACTCACTAATACCTACCTAGTGATTAATTGTCGAGTGATAGCAAGCACGACTACAGAGCATGATGTCCTGGGTTCGATTCCCGAATCAGGTAAAGTGTTATTGGGTTATAGTGTGGTAGAACCTTTAGCTGTAAGTATATGTAGTATGTACCTCTGTATGTCTTCATATGTACTCTTTATATTCAGTACTAGCTGACGTCCCGCGGTTTCACCCGCGTAGTTCCCGTTCCAGTGGGAGTACGGAGACAAAATATAGCCTATGTTACTCGTGGATAATGTAGCTTTCAAATGGTGAAAGAATTTTTTAAATCGGTCCAGTAGTTTTTGAGCCTATTCATTACAACCAAACAAACAACCAAACAAACAAAGTTTTCCTCTTTATAATATTAGTATAGATATAGATAGTATAGACGAGCTGACGTCCCGCGGTTTCACCCGCGTAGTTCCCGTTTCCGTGGGAGTACGGGGATAAAATATAGTCTGTGTTACTCAAGGTGAATGTAGCTTTCTAATGGTGAGAGAATTTTTGAAATCGGTTCATTACTTCCGGAGATTACCCTCTACATACAAACTTACAAACAAATGTTACCTCTTTATAATATTAGTAATTATAGTATTCAGTAGTACACAAGGTGTCATCCTAATTTCTTGCATTTGTCTCCATTCTCTAACGACCACCTTATATGGCGACCCTGCTAGGCCATCAGGAATCCATCAGGAATTTCTCAGTAGCAGCTACGGAGTATAGCAGAGAGCTTGCCCTTTATTACATGGGACTTAACATAACTGGGGAGGAGCTCGTGGCTAAATAATAACAGCCGCTCGGGTCAATCGTTAGGTTAAGCCGTGCTTGCCTAGCTTGGTCTGTGGATGGGTGACCGCCCATTACATACCGAGTTTCCTCCGTGCCTCGGAAAGCACGTTAAGCCGTTGGTCCCGGCTGTCATTTGTAGATCTTTGACAGTCGTTAGGTAGTCAGAGGCCCAAAAAAAAAGTCTGACAACCAGTCTTACCAAGGGGTATCGTATTACCCGTTACTAACTGGGTTGTGGAGGTCAGATAGGCAGTCGCTCCATGTAAAATACTGGTATTCAGCTGTTTCCGGTAAAACTGGAAGCCGACCCCAACACAGTTGGGAAAAGGCTAGGCAGATGATGACTTAACATAACTGGTGAAATGTGGGTGTACTATTAGGTACACCTCTGCCTAACCCTTCGAGAGTTACAGGCGTGATATGTAAAGTTAGTTAGTTGAAACAATACCTGATACGCGTTCTGCGCACTTCAAAGTGTAACCTATACTCAGACAGTATAGCCAAGTGGTATACAAGATACAGACTATTATATCCTTGTTGAATCTAGTTTAATTAAATGCCGGGCTTACGGCTTAATGTCTCAAGCGGGATCTATTTGTTGAACGATATCAAACAATAGGTGATTGATAAAAGATTAGAGTGAGTTAAATGTACTTAGATAGTTATCTCCTCATAAACTTCATACTGTCTAGTGGGTATAGGATTTGTGGCCATTTTTATTCTTAGCGTATCCACTGCAGACCCACCGTACCCCTGGCTGTTCCCCTGGTGGTAAGGTGGGTGTTTTAAAGTTAAACGATACCACCAGGTAATAGTGTTGTAACACTAGTTAAAACCACTTCTGGCCCAAGCAAGACTTTTCGAGATAAAAGCAAATTTAGAACCTGCTACGACTCCATGACGCGCGCTGGCTTCGTTCGCATATTAAATAACACTCTTTGACTTCTGTCCCCCAAGGGCCGGGCCTCCGACAGCCTCCTTCGTCGGCCCACGGTCCGGTGCCCACACCGCCATGCAACACTATTACCTGGTGGTATCGTTTAACTTTGAAAAACCCACCGTACCACCAGGGGTACGGCCAGGGGTATGGTGGGTCTATATCCAGCGTGTCGATGGCAATCTATAATGAGTCGACCCAGAATTTAGCTATGAGTTTCGTACTATCACTAGCATACATCGATTCCTGATGTTCAGATACCCTAACATCATTAAGGGTTTAGGTAGGTCAGGGTTAGCCAAGCTTTTATGGTTGTATGAAAGTACTAATCAAGCACTAATCATTATGTCTCATTGTTTGGGGAACAGCATAATTGCCTGGCCATCGTATATTTCTAAAGTCATCATCATCATTTCAGCCGAAAGACGTCCACTGGACATAGGCCTCTCCCAAGTGTCGCCACATTGACCGGTCCCGTGCGACTCGCACCCAGCGGATTCCCGCAACCTTCACCAGGTCATCGGTCCACCTAGTGGGAGGCCTTCCAACGCTACGTCTTCCGGTTCGCGGTCGCCACTCCAGAACTTTTCGGCCCCATCGGCCATCCGTTCTGCGAGTAAAGAGAGTTTCTAAAGTAAATTAAATAAAAATGTTTGCATTTTGACCAACATATTTCTTCTGTGCAATTTTATATCTCTGACTGAGGTCACTGTATAATTTATACTGTGCTGAGGTAATAGTAACTCACCCTGCCTCCGAGCAGACAGAGAAGGATCCGTCCTCCTCTGTCACCGCCAATCTCGTAATCTGGATATCGAAGCGCTGTGGATCACGTCTCGCGGTTTCGATAGGGGACCGAGGGTCTTGGCTTAACCGCCCGGACCGCGAGGTAGAAAACCTCTATAAAAAGTTACCCCGAATCCCAAGTGGCGATGCACCGCGAGGGGATGTATGGCTGACGGGTGTTCCATGGAACAAATCAGTCGCTAGTGCACTCCTCGCCAGGGTACCTGCAGACCCCCATGGCGAGTAATAAATGCTAAAATCTGCTTATCTAGGGTAAAGGGGTCTCTGCCCAGATGGACTTTTAAATCCCCCATACTCGTGGGAACAATATGGAAATTTCTAAAAAACCCAACACCGCCGGCAACGGCAAAGGAGAGGAGAGGAGGAATGCGGCGTCGGAGTCCGACGTTGCATCAAGTGAGGTGAGCGCGGGAGGCTCAGAGAGCTCCCGTCGCGCGAGGGCCGGGACGCCTGCGGAGAACAGCAAGTTCTTCCGCAAGCGCCCCAGGCGGGATGGCGACCGGGGGTCGTCATCCGGAGATGAGGAGGCCTCGGCCCGAAAAATCCCCACCAACAAGCGTGGGGGGATCCGGGGCAAGGGGAGGGGGCTCCCTGCCTCCGTGAGGTCGGCAAGAGTTGCCGAGGAGGTGCGCCCCCCGGGCACTACTGTTCCCGGGCCTGGCGATGAGGCGGGTGAAACTGGCGGCTCCGAGGCGGAGCGTAAGGCCAGGTTCACAAAGGCGGTGGAAGCCGCGATAAGGGGCGTGGCCAATAAGGTGAAGACAGGCACGAAACTTAAGGCCATACCCGCGGCTTCCGCCTCCATCTTGGTGGCAGCAGAGGCCAATTTTGCGGGGCCTTCCCCTCCTCCGCCTCCGGTAGGTGGAGAGGAGTTGGCCAAGCTGCGGGAGGAAGTGGCCCGCCTGACGGCCACCACGGAGCTTCTCCAAAAGGAGAATGCGAAGCTCCGGGCAGATCTGGCCAGACTGGGGGGGCCGGGCTCTCAAAAGGGGGGCCAGACCCAGCGGCCTACTCAGCCCGAACCGGCGGAGAACCAGATCCTAAATCTGGTTCGGAAGGAGCTGGCTGCTTTCGAGCAGCGGTTCTCCGTCCTGGAGGGAAGGGTCCTGCGCCCCCCCCTGGGTGCAAACAGGGCAGCCGCGGGCCCGAGCACGGTGTCGTACGCGGCTGCCGCTGCGGCTGTGGCACCCGCACCCGGACCGGGGCCGGCGAGTCAGCCCTCCGGCAGGGCTGTGGCGGCCACCCCCGAAAAGCCGGCTTCGGCGAATCCGGCGCCGGCCAAGAAGTCGCCCAAGAAGAGGAGGAAGGGCAAGGCAGCGGCACAGGCGGTGACGGTGCTGGCGCCAGTGCCAGCGGCGATTGGGCCAGTGCCGGCGGCAGGCCAGCTGCCGCCGCCACCACCGCCCCCCCAGCCCCCGACACCTGCGGCTGAAGCCGGATGGCAGGTGGTCGGGGAGAAGAAGAAGGGGAGGAAGGCGGCCAAAAAGGCCCGAAATGCGGAGCGGCAGCGCCAGTTCAGGGCGCGAAAGATCGCGGCTAGGCTCCGCGCCCCGAAGACCGCGGCTGTAGTGATCACACTACAGCCGGACGCGGAAAAGAGGGGCGTGTCTTACCGCGATCTCCTAGCGAAGGCAAAGGAGACGGTGGACCTGGGGGAGCTCGGGATCACCGGGGGCCTCCGGCTTAAAGTCACCGCGACGGGAGCTCGGTTGCTGGAGATCCCCGGGGAAACTAGTGGCTCGTCCGCTGACGCTCTGGCTGAAAAGCTCAGAGCGTCCCTAAACGCGGACGAGGCCCGAGTGTCCAGGCCCGTCAGATGCGCAGATCTGCGCATCCTGGGTCTGGACGACTCGGTGACCGAGGAGGAGGTGGTGGCCGCCGTCGCCAGGTCCGGAGGGTGCCCTGCCGATCAGGTCAGGGCAGGCACCCTTCGCCCGGACTCCACGGGCATGCGAACCGTCACGGTGAGCTGCCCTGTGACGGCGGCCAAGACTATTGTGGAGGGCCGTAGGCTACTGGTGGGCTGGGTTTCAGCGCAGGTGAAGTTGCTGGAACCCAGACCTCTGAGGTGCTACCGATGCCATGTGGGACACCATGTGTCGGTGCAATGCGCCTCGGAGGTCGACCGCAGCAACCTCTGCTTCCGATGCAGTAAGCCCGGTCACACATCCGCGATTTGCTGCGACACGCCGCACTGTGCCGCATGTGCGGCGGCCGGCAAATCAGCTGATCACCGGGCTGGGAGCAAGGCCTGCGCTGCACCCACCAAGACCAAGGCCAGAGGCAGGGGAGGGCCCTCCACCGCCACCACCACCACCGTCGCCACAGCCGCAGCCGCAACCGCAGCCGCTGCCACTGTCGCCGCCACCGCCGCCGCGACAATTGTGCCCGTAGAGGGGCCCTCACAGGGGGCCCGAGTGGAGGAAGCGGTAATGGAATGCCAATAACGGCGCCATTACGCTTCCTACAAGCGAATATCAACCACTGCGCCTGCGCTCAGGATCTGTTGCTCCAGAGCATGGCGCAGTGGTCGATTAACATCGCTGTGGTCGCTGAGCCGTATTTTGTCCTGCCCAGGGAAGACTGGGTGGCGGACCTTAGCGGCTCAGTGACCATAGTGTCGTCGGCCGCCGCCGGTACCCCGACCCTTGAAGGTGTCAGGAGGGGTCGGGGGTGCGTAGCAGCCCGGTTCGGGGAGATCGTAGTGGTGGGAGTCTACTTCTCCCCGAGCCGAACTCTCACCGAGTTCCACAACTCTCTCGCAGAGTTGAGTGTCGTCGTTGGGAACCATTCCCTCCCCGTGGTTGTCCTCGGGGACTTCAATGCCAAGAACTTGGCTTGGGGTTCTCGTTGCACAGACGTGCGGGGAAGGATGGTGGAAGACTGGGCCCTGGAGAAGGGCCTGGTTGTCCTAAATCGGGGTTCTGTCCCCACGTGTGTGCGGATGCGGGGCGAGTCGGTGGTGGACATTTCGTTCGCTAGCCCCGCTCTGTCGCCGCGTGTCGTTGACTGGCGTGTCATGGAGGGGGTGGAGACCTATTCCGACCACCGGTACATCCGGTTCGACGTCTCCACCCAGAACTCAAGCGCGCCGGTCCAACAGGCCCCGAGTGGTCCGCGCTGGGCGCTGAAGCAGCTAGACCGGGAGCTCCTCCTGGAAGCCTCGATCGTGCAGGCCTGGGTGACATCACCGGACAGGCCTGCCGACGTTAACAATGAGGCAGGGTGGTTCCAGGAGGCCATGTCTGACATTTGCGACGTGGCAATGCCCCGTGTTCAGCCAAGATGCGCCCGGCGTCAGGTGTACTGGTGGTCGCGTGAGCTGACATCTCTGCGCAAGGCGTGCGTGGCTGCACGTCACCTGTACGCCAGGCATCGCAGGCTCCGCATCCGCCCACCAGATGCGGCAGCCATTGAGGCGGAGCTCTATGAGGGGTACAGAGCGGCGAAGACCGCCCTCCGCGAAGCGGTCCTGCGGGCCAGGGATCAGGCCCGCGAGGAGTTGCTGGGGACTCTCGACAGAGATCCGTGGGGGCGCCCTTACAAGTTGGTGCGGGACAAACTCCGCCCCTGGGCGCCCCCACTGACGCAGAGTCTCCGGCCTGAGCTCGTGGAGGACGTGGTGAGCACTCTGTTCCCTTCACGAGGGGAACACCCACCCCCGCCTATGGCTCCGCCGCCTGCGGTGCTGGAAGCGGATCATCAGGACGACGACGACGACACTCCGGAGGTGACTGGGGTAGACCTGAGAGTGGCGGTACGCAGGCTCAGTGCCAAAAATACCGCCCCGGGACCCGACGGCTTGCCTGGCAAAGCCTGGGTCTTGGCCTTCGAGGCTCTCGGGCCCCGACTGGAGGGGCTCCTAAGCGCATGCTTGGAGAGAGGCCAGTTCCCGCTTCGTTGGAAGACGGGGAAGCTGGTCCTCATCCGGAAGCCGGGGCGCCCTGCGGACTCTCCGTCCGCATACCGGCCCGTGGTGCTGCTCGACGAGGTGGGCAAGCTCTTTGAAAGAGTAATTGCAAACCGCCTCGCCGAGCACCTTGCGGGGACTGGGCCGGACCTTGCGGAACACCAGTTTGGTTTCCGCAAGGGGCGCTCTACGGTGGACGCCATCATGCGCGTGAGAGCCCTCACGACGGGGGATGCGGTGTCCAGGGGTGGGGTTGTCTTGGCGGTGTCTCTCGACATCGCCAACGCCTTCAACTCCATGCCCTGGAGCTGCATTAGGGAGGCACTCCGGTATCACCGGGTGCCGACCTGCCTCCGTCGAGTAGTCGGGGACTATCTGACGGACAGAGCCGTCATCTACCCCGGTCGCAGCGGAGAATGGAACCGGCGAGAGATGTCGTGCGGTGTTCCGCAGGGATCGGTCCTAGGGCCGTCCTTGTGGAACATCGGTTACGACTGGGTGCTGCGCGCCGACCTCCCTAGTGGTGTCAGCGTAGTTTGCTACGCTGACGACACGCTGGTGCTGGCCCAGGGGAGGTCGCACGAGGCGGCGGCCGAAGTGATGACACGCGGGGTTGCGACAGTCGTTGAGAGGATCCGGCAACTGGGTCTCGAGGTGGCATTGCACAAGTCCGAGGCCATGTGCTTTCATGGGCCTCGGAATGCGCCACCTCCGGGATCCTTACTCACGGTAGGAGGGGTATCCATCGGTGTCGAGTCGACTTTGAAGTACCTAGGACTCGTCCTCGACAGCCGGTGGAACTTCGTGGAGCACTTCCGACGTTTGGCCCCCAAACTGGAACGGACTGGGGCTGCCTTCAGGCGGCTCCTGCCCAACCTGGGGGGGCCGAACGCCTCCTGCCAGAGGCTCTACGCGGGAGTCGTGCGGTCCATGGCCCTTTACGGGGCCCCGGTGTGGGCGCGTTCTTTGAGGCGGCGTGCCGCCCACTACCTGAACGCGCCCCAAAAGGTAGTAGCCGTAAGGCTGGCCCGGGGCTACCGCACGATTGCCCGCGAGGCGGCGAGCCTCCTTGCCGGATTGCCGCCATGGGATCTGGAGGCGATAGTCCTCGCGCGCCTGCATGAATGGCGGAGCACCGCCGTGTCCTCGAAGCGGCGATCGGCGGCGGCGACCTCTCGCGTCCGGCCCTGGTGCAAGCCATGGTCCGGAGCGAGACGGAATGGGACGCCGTCACCTCCTTCTGCGAAGCAGTAATGCTAGAGAAGGAGGTGGCGGAACGTGAGAGGGAGAGAACCTCTCAACGTCCCGGCCGCCGTGGGAGACGCCCCGGGCGTCGGGGGCCACCACCACGTAGCCCCCGGCCACCGTAGGCGCGGGCCTGTGGACGGTGAGCTATGGGCTAGCTCGCCGTCCGTCCGTCTCATGACATGACGACAGGCCGTGTCGACGGCGCGTTCGTGTTCCACGCGCGCCTCAAAGAGAGTCAGCAAAAAGGAAGGGGTCCGTAAGGACCGATGCCTGCCGGGGTTGCGGGACTATTCGAAAGAGATACCGTGGCCCCGGAACACAAAGGGCGATGAAGGAACATGGATGGGTTTTAGTCAGTAAAAGTCTGACACTCCCTCCTGCTCCGCCCAGAGCGGGAGGGGTTATTTGATGATTTCCCATCCGAAAAAAAAAAAAAAAAAAAAAAAAAAGGTCACTGTATAATTTATACTGTGCTGAGGTGGTAGTAATTTTTTTTCTGAATTTCAGGCAAGAGCATCAGATAAAAAAATAGAAAAGTAAAACAGTTGTTCATGTTTTTTTAAACAAAACGATCTGTTGGCAATGGCTGGAAAACTGGCAAAAAAAGGACAACAGCTCGGGCAAAGGCACTTTTTAAAAGTTCTCTCGTTTGCAAGTCCACTTTGAATAATTAGAGGATTTTCTTAGGAAGTCTCTGTCGTTTTCAGCTATAGAAATGGAACCGTTAAGGCAAATCTACTGCGTAATTTGACCGAACATGTGGCCCAATTACTTTACCACCAAATTAGTTTGGCATTGGACGAAAACAAGATTGAAATTTTTGTAAGAATTTTCATAGGTATTTTATATACGGTTTTGCACCACTATGATCTTTATTCTTGTTGCCATATGGTTAATTATAGGTTGCTTATAGCAGCTAAAGAGATATTATAACTGTGTAAGTCATAAGTAGCCTTTAGGGGTTCCCACTGCTGGGAGACAGGTCTCCTCTTTCAGGGAAAGAGTGCAAAGTGGTATAATGTGGATTTGTAGATAATGTAATGTAAAACAATTTATGTAATTTTTATTAGTTCAATATGAAAGGACTAAAAGTTTTGTCTCGAAAAATGATAATCTGTAAAATCAAGCTTTGTTTCACAATTCTTCAAGCTTTATTCCGGAATCTCTTGAATTTAATACGAACTTACCTACGTGTGAGTTGAACGGATGCAGCTCCTCAATCGTATTTATTTAGTGTCCGTTATTTATTGCACAAAGCCCGGATTCGGATGCGATTACGTATACAAACAGTTCGTGGAATAGAGCTACAAATTGATGATGTGTGTCTATAGATACAATATACATAATATATGTTTGTATTCCTAATTGTTACGAGAAATCTGAGCTTGGATGCTGCTCGGAATGGGAATTGGTGATGGTGCCCGTTTATTCTGAGTTTTATTGCACAAAGATTCAGAGAGCTAATTGGCATTTGAAAACAGTGTACACACAAGTACCTAATTACCTCAAGAGTTCGGTACTGCACACGTATTTTTATTTGAGTTTTAAGACAGTGAGATAGTGGGAATCGTGTTGTTGTTCACGTAGCTGTTTGTATGGGATAAGGATAAGAAAAATACACTACCCTTGTCTTTGGTACCTTTCTCTCTTACGGGACCGTCAAACCAGTATGGATAGATGGCAGATCGGCTGTGGACACGACAGATCCTTCAGTACGTTATCTGTCAGACTCAAAATCTGCTGTCCAGAGCCGTGTCCACAATTTGTCCATTCTTGTTTGACTAAACTATCACCTGCCTTGATTATCGATTAAAAAGCATGAATTACCTAAATCTTAGTTAACAGCACAAATCTCAAACATTATCGTATCATGTAAATTAAGCGAACCAAGCTAACACGTTCAGAAATAGCCGTGCAGTTAATCAGGCGTGACAGAAATAACGCTGTAACTACAATACGTAAGCGTTGCTGTTTTATCATCGGACGTGCCGGCTGCCGGTTGGTGATGACGTCAATATCGGCAGAGGTTCTCACAAAATGAAAAGATTTTTTTTAATAGAATAAGAATATTAGGTCATTAGCAGCTGGGACAGACTGGATGACGGAACTTTGAGTGATGTGGTACGGTTTAGGCGATACTTTCCAGCAGTGGACCGCGTTACACTGAGTTGATTGAAGGGAATATTGTACTATTTTTACTGTTCTTGTCAGATAATGTATTTATTTAGCCCTTATTTGATTTAAAATTATATATAATGATTAATTTAATTTCAAATTTCATTTATAATTACATTAAAAAAAACCTTACATTTAACATTTCTTTTAACATTACATAAAAAATACTTTTAACATGTTCATAAAACCTTACATTTAACAGTTCATTTAACAATACATTTAACATTTAATTAAACATTACATTAAACTTTACATTTTATTTTGTTTAAATTTCATTTTGTTTAACATATCATCTCATTTTTGTAAATACTTTTAACATTACATTCAACGATATATTTAATATTTCATTTTAATTAACATACTTCTAACATTTCATCGAAAGTACATTACACATTACAGTATATTATGTCAGATAATAGGTGATGAACAGTATTTGGTTACTGTCCGAGTTGCCAATTAAATCACTACCGGACGATGTAATCACCGATCTGGACGATGAATGTAACAAAGAGACTGTCACTCAGTAATCATGAGTGGCAGAGACGATGCTAAACAATGCCGAACAATTGCTAATGCCCCTGGGATCAAACACCTGAACTGGGTTCTGTGTCACTTCGCATAACTCTGTGTAACATAGAAGTGACGAGGATAGGTATGAAAGGTAGTGTCTAAAAATATCATTCTAGTTTTATGAGCACAACTCTTTGTTCTTTTCACGGGTAGAAGCACTTCTTTTCAACCAATCTGCATGATACATAAACTTTTGATAGAAACACACTTTTTATGCGATGCGCCTTCTATGGACATAAAAACGACAATATACAAGGTGTAAACAGACCCTTTACGAAGCCGTGAACCAAGCATTTCGTACATCAAACTAAGTTGCTCTGTGCAAAATATTGCTGAATATATTTTTTTGGGGTGTAAAATCACGGTTCACTGTAGGGCTCAATGTAACGCACACAAAACATTGTGCTGATGGATGCATTAAATAAATAGTACAAGGGTCATGGAGCTATTTAAAGTTATAAAATTTAATATTAGTAAGTATTTAAAAAAAAATCGGAGGTCTTTGGCGAGTGCCGATAGAAGTGAAAACAAAAACTACACAGGTCCCGCCCCAGTCGTAGCACTGGTAATGCCCCACTCATGCCTATGTGGTGCTACGCCGTAGCGGATGCTACGAGTGCTACGAACGGCTACGAAGCGTGACCGCACGTTACGTTACGTGACGATGAGTTCAATGTTTTTCCTTGACCAAAAATATGCTCAACGCGCCTAAAGAAGTTTTCACTCAAAAAATGTAAAAATGTTGGAACTTTGACCTCGATTATCACCGTGACTAGAAAAGAATGGTCTAAAACAAAAAAAATATCGCAATGATGAAGAGAACACTTTTCGAGAGTCTTTTTCCATCCATTACTAAATATGAAAAGCTTTTTCCCGCGAATTTCGAATAAATCTATAAGAATCCATTCTTTCTTAAAAATGAACCAACAATTTCATAGCTCAAGAAAAATTCTTGCTGAAAATAGAGGTTTAGAACTATCTTTCGTGTAGCTATAATGTCATCCAGCAGAAGATTCATAGCGTTAAATATGTAGGTCGCCATTGTTTCACAGCCCACAGCCTGACTAATGTACCTAGGGGTTACACGAGCTAGGCATTATCTGCTGTTTTACTGCTCAAGTTCAGTACTAAAGAATAAATAGGGTGTGGCTTGGGACTCGTGTTTGATGGAGCTTCGGACGAGTTTGATAGCATAAACGGCCAGTGACTAATGTGGCTACAAATTTATATGGGGAGGTCTGCAAAATTCTGTTTTGGACTTATCAGTAAGTTTTTGCTATTCGTGTTTGATGGAGCTATGGGCGAGCTTGATAGCATAAACGGCCAGTGACTAATGTGGCTACAAATGTATAAGGGGAGGTCTGCAAAATTTTGTTTTGGGCTTATCAGTAAGTTTTTGCTATTCGTGTTTGATGGAGCTTTGAGCGAGTTTCATAGCATAAACGGCCAGTGACTAATGTAGCTACAAATTTATAAGGGGAGGTCTGCAAAATTCTGTTTTGGACTTATCAGTAAGTTTTTGCTATGGCATAAAGGGTCCGTGGCTTAGGCCCCCAGTGGTCGAGGCACCCGTGGCTGACGCCCCCGATTCGATTCATTTGTTTTTTGTGCTATTTCTCTTAGTACAGTCATCGGCAGGTACAAAAAAGAAATTCGATCTCGAGGAGCCGCCGTGGGACACGCCCCGGGCGTCGGGGGCCACCGTAGGCGCGGGCCTGTGGACGGTGGACTATGAGCTAGCTCGCCATCCATCCGTCTCATGACAACAGGCCGTGTCGACGGCGCGTTCGTGTTCCACGCGCGCCTCAAAGAGAGTCAGCAAAAAGGAAAGGGTCCGCAAGGACCGAGGGCTTGCCGGGGTTGCGGGACTGTTCGAAAGAGATACCGTGGCCCCGGAAAACAAAGGGCGATGAAGGAACATAGATGGGTTTAGTATTAGTAAAAGTCTGACACTCCCTCCTGCTCCGCCAAGAGCGGGAGGAGTCATTTAATGATTTCCCATCCGAAAAAAAAAAATAGGTTGGGCTCTGCTGGGTACTCTAGCACTCTACACAACATTTCATCTACACCCCAGCTGCTTATAGTCCACACGACTGATTGCAAGATAAGAATAGAAGAAGATTTTAACTATAGATCTAGCTAAGACTTTTGTTAATATCAGATAGAGCCTCTTGCGGCGACATATACATACAACTTACAATCATTATAAGTACATTTATTATTTTTGTAAAACGTTCTGTGAATTCAGATCCAAAAAAAATAAAATACCCAGTACTAACTGGGTTGTGGAGGTCAGATAGGCAGTCGGTCCATGTAAAATACTAGTATTCAGCTGCATCCGGTTAAACTGGAAGCTGACCCCAACATAGTTGGGAACAGGCAGATGACGATTATTTTTGTGCCTGACAGTACATTTGATCAAAAATTGCTTTGAATTAAATTTATCGAATCTGGGGCGTCGGCCACGGGTGCCTCGACCACTGGGGGCCTAAGCCACGGACCCGGCATAAATTATGATCTTAGTATCAGTATCAATGAAATCCTGTCTATGTTCTTTGCTAAAGAGAGCGTGTTCATTTGTGTGTAATTAAGAATATTTTATAATCAGTCTTTTTTTTTTAAACCTGAAAGACACTAATAATATACATAAATAGTGACACTATTTAGTTAAGCCGTATACTAATATCACACTATTGAAAAGTGCTTAAAACTTCTGATGCGCTGGTTCAGTAGTTATATATTTAAATCTTTCTCCAATTTCTATTAGCACAGCTAGGTCCTAAACTCAACACCGAAAACAGTTAACAGCAAAACTAGTTTCTAGTCTAAAACACACAAATTAACAAAGTTCGTGCCTTCAATTACAGCCTGGCGAAACCTAAGTCGCCAATTGGCAGATTGGCGGTTACGGGGCTCCGGCAGTCACTACTCGGCTTTAGTTTAGAAGCTTTAATGTAATAGAAATTCGACTCAAAACAGTTTGTAGGGTAAAGTGCAATAACATGTAATGACGTGTAAGACTTCTTTGATCGCCTTACTTTAGGTCTAATAACACTAGAAATAAGAGCGACTTTACGTACAAACTCGGGTGTTTGAAAATAGAACTATTTGTGTTTTAGAAACTGGTTGTTACTTTGTTAGTGCTTACGTAGATCGTATATAAGGACCTATATAACAGGGTGTAAACAACCTCGTCACGAAGCCGTCAACCAAGCATTCTGTACATCAAACTAAGTAACTTTACGCAAAAATTATTGCTGGGAAACGACTTTTTTTTTGGGGTGAAAAATCATGTTAAAAGTGGTAGAACTCAATGTTACGCACTCAAAACATTGTGCTGATGGTTGGATTGAATAGTACGGGGGTCGTGAAGGTGTTTCAAGTAAAAATCATACATTAAAAACTTGTATTAAAAAAAAAAAAAAACTTGTCAAAAAGTTGGTACTTTGACCCATAAAATCTCCCTAGCTAGAAGGTTCCCAGGTATGGTGTAAAACAAAAAAATAATCGCAATGACGGGGAGAACAAGTGCCTTCGGCTTCGTTAAGAGGTGTTTTACACCCAAATTATTTAATCAAAGTAATTATTTGACCAAAGTATGCTAAATCAAGATTAGTCTCTTGTATTGGCGGTTGACGTTGATGTCATAATTATGTCTGTCTAGTTTCATAATATGTTTCAGCTGTTAGCCAGTTATGTAAAAAAATAAGCAAACATTAAAATGGTTTGAGTATATGATCGGCTATAAAGATTATCTTGTCTCTCCGTGAAATAAATTGCACGCGAGTCCAAAAAGAGCGGTTTCTAAAATAAACTTTTAAAATATGACGTTTTAAACAAAATAAAATTACAAACTTTATGCCGAAAACAGCTGTTCCTCCTACAAAAATTTGCTTGAAAAATACTTCGGAAGAAAAAGTAATGGCATCTTTAAAAACGTATAAAAATGGCGTCAGCTTCAGTAAGACGTCTTCATTTACGAGAATTCCGATAAAGTTACTACATGGGCAGTTAACATCGGCCCCAAGGCATAAACGAAGTCATTTAGAAACTTGAAACACGTACCATGAAGGAAGAATCCTTAGAACTGAATGGCAATAACCCTTTCCTTGTCTTTTGTTTCGTGGATGAAAGAGATGGACAACGTTAGAGAATTTATATTTAGGTCAGAGCTCGTTTTTCGCGTAATATTTACGTAAAATGATACATTATTATCTCTTTCAAGTCAGTGGTTTGGGTGTGTTGTCTCGATAAGGACGTTAATGTTCGCTAAATTTTCTGCGTTGACCTCGGAATAAAAGAAAAAAACACATAATAACTTAGTACCCCTTTGGCCCATTCTGCATATCTACACTGATGTTATAAAGAGGAAAGATTTGTATTTTTGTGTGTATGTTTGTCATGAATAAACTCAAAAACTACTACGCCGATTTCAAAAATTCTTTTACCATTAGAAAGCGACGTTCACCCTGAGTAACATAGGCTACATTTCATCCCCGTACTGCCACTGACAGGAACGGGAACTACGCGGGTCAAACCGCGTGACGTCCGCTAGTAACTTATAATCTTTAGATCAATTTGGTAAGCTGGTAGAAGATAGCAGTTATTTCTACTTGTGCAGTTTTTAATAAACAAAAGAAAGCTTTCACGGTTTAAAACTAAACTTATAGGTACTGTCACGGGATATCTTCCGTGATTGTTCATTATTTTGAGCTCCCGTTGTTCATGTGAGTTTTTGTCTTGGCGCTTGCAACAGCGTCGAATTTTTTTTGCGAAATTGTTTTACGCGAAAAGCGATGTAAAAAAATGTTGATCTAAATATCTAGATACACCTCTTCAAAATTTCAGACGGCTTGAAACTTTGTAAATATTCTATTCTTACCGAACGCTACCCGTGTGAAAAGTTAGAAACTTGGTTTCAGAGCAACAATGTGGTTTCTGTATTTGGCTGTATTGAAATTTCTTCCATCTGTTCCAAAGCCAGACGTTGCTAACATAGGATTTCTGATTTCAAGAGATTGCATCCGAGATTTGCAGTATAATATTATGTAGGTAGTTTGGTCGCGTTGATTGCACTGAATTAAGGTCTTAGCCCAGTTACACGACTTCGCTTCAACCCGTCAAAAATAATGTATTTCAAATATGGTCTATAAGTATTTCTATTTTGATATACTTTACATTGACCGCCGTCGCCGCCGATTGTCTAGCCGTGTGGTATCCGGCAGAGTAGAATAGAACCAACCCATTACACTCACGGGTGTCGTATAAGGCGACTAATGTCTGAGGCAGAACACCTTGAGAATGGGCAGCAGCGTTTTCTGATAGTCTTTCATCACTGCGATCTCCAATCCGCCTGCCAAGCGTGGAGATTACGGCAAATTCCTCCCATCATGGGAGAGGCTTATGTCCAGCAGTGGACTGTATGGGCTGTTGTAGTTACATTGACATTGACGGCGGCGGTAAGCCCTTTGACAGCCAGCTGTCTGATAAATTTATGTTGCCAATGTAAAGTATAACTAAAGAGCAATATTTATAAAGCCCATATTTGAATTATATTCTCTGGGTGGGATTTTCCGGGTGGGAGCGGAGTCGTGTATGTAGGTGGGCCTTATTTCAAATATTAGGTAATTCAACCTCCTTGACTGTACTTAACGGTAGAGCAGCGGTAGCCCAGTGGTGGCGGCCCCGACTTACGAACAGTAAGTCGTGGGTTCGAACCCAGACAGGCACATTACTTTGTGTAATTTATTTCATCACCGCTGCTCTCAAAACGGTGAAGGAAAACATCGTGAGGAAACCGGCATGTCCTAGAACCACAAAATTCGAAGACATGTGACATCTACCAATCCGCACAGGGCCCGCGTGGTGGATTATAGCCCATTCCCTCTCATAGAGAGGAGGCCTGTGTCCCAGCAGTGGGATCATTAATAGGCTGATGACGATGATGATGATGAATGTACTATACGTACAAGACTAATTCGTACTCATGGAACTATATAATGTTAAGTACTAAGTTCGTACCAAGATAGAGTTAAGGATGACCGCTGGACTTGTATTAAAGAGTGTTATCATTTGTTGTGGAAGACCAGCATCCTAGACAAAGTACTAATGTTAAATTAACTTTTATACTTAAAGTTACCAAAAAAAAAATACTGAAAATAACTTTCTTCTTAATAACATCACGCCTGAATTTGGATGTAATTTGGCACACAGATAGTTAATAACCTGGAGTTGTGTTTACACGTAATACATAAATATATTATTTTAGGAAACTGAATAAAACCAAGTCTGCGAACCAATTGTCAGTCATTTATTTTTCTGAAGGACACTAACACACAAGAGTATTTAACATGTAGGTTATATACACCACATGGAACCATTTCTTTTAAATCAACATAAAACAATTACTACAGTCCCCGGCACGTAACTTGGCAAGAGTCGTTAGATGCGCAGAAGTCGTTTTTTAGGTCTCTTTGGCGGTCAAGCGGGACGCGGGGTATGAAGTAGCGCCGATCCGAGCGCGCGATTGGCGCGTCAGTCGACCCCTGCCTCCCGCACCGCGTCTACATTCCGTTCGCTCCCGATTACACTTGCGTGCAGGAGTACCACTACTACCCTTTGTTTTTGTTACGAGTTCAGTTTTAGTTTTAAATTAAGTTTTTGTTACGAGTTATTGTTATTGTTGTTGTTTTAAATTTAGTTTTTGTTACCAGTTGTTGTTATCGTTTTAAATTTAGTTTTTGTTACGTTTTTTACAATGCCAGGACCAAATACCGTTTTACGCAGACATGCCCGAAAAATGGTATACGATGTGTTTTATTTATAACACCTAATAAAAGTCACCTCTGCTTTGTTTAACTACATGATTAAAAATAAATGATGGCAATAACCAAAAATGACAATCAATAAAATTTAAGTGACCCGTTTGTTGTTCCACTATGTGTACGATGCGCGAACTTGCCCCCACTCCGCCAAAACCTTGCCAACTTACGTGCCGGGTACTGTACCATCACAAAAAAGAAAAAAAAAATAACCGCTATTCTCATTTAACAAATCAAAAATACAATGAACTAAACAAATCATTAAAATGGATAATTATTTATACCCAAAGTACAAGTGCGCTTTGGATGCATACAAGAATTTTCAGGAGTCTGAACAGTATCAGGAAACTGGATCTCTTGGGACAATTATTACCGACCTACATGCGGGCCAGCCGCGGGCATAAGCCTAATCATTTATGTAAAATTAAGAAGAACAAACGTGTCTCGTTTCAGAAACACACAATTGTAAGGCGAGTCTAGTTTGGCCTAATTAGGATCTCATTTCTAGTTTCTACGTTGTCATAATAAAAGTTTCTAGACCCAAAAATAATAAACTGCCTAGAAAGTTGACGTTATATTAAAATAATTGTACTGTCGTTGGTATTCTTTTGTTAGCCTTGGGGTACTTCGTCGGTTTTATATCAAGGATATTTTTTATTAATCCGTGTATCTCTAAGGTCGACAGTACTCAAAAAAGGTTTTTTACATGATGAAGACTTTCTTTAAAAATAACGTTGATTTATTATTTCACGTATAATTAAAAAAAACAGATAGGCAGTCGCTCCAGGTAAAATACTTGTATTCAGCTGCATCCGGTTAGACTGGAAGCTGACCCCAACATAGTTGGGAAGAGGCTAGGCAGATGATGATAACTAAAAAAACCTGACATGAATAAATAGGTACTAAATCTTTTGATTTGATTTTATAATGATGTTAAATACAGGGTGTAAAAGACCTCATCACGAAGCTATCAGCCAAGCATTCTGTACCTACATCAAAATAAGTAACATTACGCAAAAAATATTTCTGGGAAACGACTTTTATTTTTGGGGTGAAAAATCATGTTTTGTGATAGAACTCAATGTAACGCACTTAAAACATTGTGCTAATGGATGAATTGATGATTGAATAGTACGGAGGTCGTGGAGGTGTTTAAAGTAGAAATCTTACATTAAAAACTTGTATTTAAAAAAAATTTGTCAAAAAGTTGTAACTTTGACCCCCAATATCTCCGTAACTAGAAGGTTCCCAGGTATGGTGTAGATAAAAAAAAATGATCGCAATGACGTCCTCGTCATTGCGATCATTTTGAACAAGTGCCTTTCGGCTTCGTTAAGAGGTGTTTTACACCCTTTATTAAATTAAGAATCGCGTTGGACTTGTGTTAACCTTTTTGTTATTGCTTTTTGTGGTTGGACTTTGGTTTTAATTGTTTGTGTGAGAGTTATAAATATCGATTTACAAACATAAATCACGACACTTTTACTTCCCAAAACGGTAAGGCAGACATGACCTAGAAGTACACCCACATTTCCCCAATTATGTTTACTCAAACACCCATGTAAGTGGGCGAGCCTATCAAAATCAACTGGGCATACATCCAGACTCAAAGCTTCTACTGAGAAATTCCTGATGGAAAAATCCATAGTCCCAACTGGGAATCAAACGCAGTACCTCATGCTCAACAGTGGTGCTTGCGACCGCTTGACCAACGAGGCAGCAAACAACTAAACAATGTAGATTTATGTGCTTGTATATACAAAGTACTGGTTAGTAGCCATGTAATATAATACGCTTGTGTCCTGAAAGAATCTAATTAGTCCGTCACTTAGATTATCAAAAAATATTTGACACGTATTTTTTCTTCTGTTACCCAAACCAAAATTGACGAAGATACGACGCTTTTAAAATTTCCAATACGTACATTGCGACGTCATGAGCCCCCCCACTCCCGAGTTTTGATGCGTTTTATCTTTGTCAATATTCATTGATTTACAAAAACAAAAAAATACGTGTCCATTATTTTCCAATACTCTAACTGACGGACTAAATAGATTTGCAAATATTGATGGTGGAAACTAGCCTATTGCATGGCACAGTAATATACAAATACGTGAACATTTTTAGGATGTTTGAACATGTTGCAAAATGTTGTTTTCCAACACAGTTTGTTTTTCACGGAACATCAACGGCTTCTGTTCATCTCTGTCGTCATGTTTATGTGTATTAGGAACTAAATACACTGATGACAATAGTTGTTTACGTCCACCACCGCCCGAGCCAATATTGGACATTTGGGGAGTACATTGTTGGTAGATATATACTTTTTATTTTAATATACGTCCGTGTTTATCTGTGGCGACGTTTCAAGGCTTGATTTTACTTACATGGTAAGAAAAGTTCTCTGAAAATGGAGTTAGTTTCGGCTAACTGGAACTTGCAAAAAAAACTTATTATTGCAAGTTATGATTTAATACTTTCAACAAATTGTATCAAAAAGTTTCATTTTGTATGAAACTTTTTGATACAATTTACAGTATACATACATACAGTTACATATTGTGTGTTATATTGTTATATCTCTTAAAGATTTTCTGTCATTAATAATGAACTCAAAAAATATTGTGTTGATTAGAACCGAAAGTATTCTTAGCGGGCTCATTCCTTGCTTTGTTGTTGCTATTTATAATTCCAGGTCAATATTAATGATCGTGCTATATGAGAACTTCGCAACTAGAGTAGGTGAAATTGAATACATTAATAAAAAACCGGCCAAGAGCGTGTCGGGCCACGCTCAGTGTAGGGTTCCGTAGTTTCCCGTCCGTCACAATAAGTGTTCCCACTTATGAGTTTAAAGGTGGGTATCCATTATGTAAAAATGCTTGCATATACGAATATACTACAAACTTAGTCCAGAAATTATTTTGTACAACTTTTGGTCTTTTTTGTACAAAAACTGTTGTTTCCATCAAGTTCAAAATGATTTTCCTAGAAAGTCCTTATAAAGTTCTACTTTTCAGATTTTTTTCATATTTTCTAAACTTATGGTTCAAAAGTTAGAGGGGGGACACATTGTTTCATACTTTTGGAGCGATTATTTCCGAAATTATTGACATTATCAAAAAATGATTTTAGTAAACCCCTATTCATGTTTAAATACCTTTCCAACAATATATCACACGTTAGGGTTGAAATTAAAAAAAAAATCACTTCCCACTTTACGTATAGGGGGGCTACCCTAATAAAACATTGTTTTCCAATTTTTATTTTACTACTTTGTCGGCGTGATTGATATACATATTGGTACCAAATTTCAGCTTTCTAGTGCTAACGGTCACAGAGATTAAGCGAGGATGGACGGACAGACATGGCGAAACTATAAGGGTTCCTAGTTGACTACGGAACCCTAAAAAGATAGGGACAAGCCGTTCTTCGAACGACTGGCCCCCTTCCGACAGCCTAGGCTCTAAATGTAGAGTTAATAAAGTAATAAGCGGCTCGCCGCTAGGGCTAATCCCCACTGCTTTATCACTATCCTCACTTCAAATTATATAAGCACTAGTAACAGAGAAAACGACCAGGATAGGTTTCAAAAGCTCCTACTATACGGACAAAATGAAACACGCAATTGTAAAATGAGATTTTTAAGTGATATGTAAAATTAAAACTAGAGAAATAAATAAAATTCTGATTCTGATACTACATGAGAACCTGTTCATTTATTAGTATTTGTATTTTGTTCACTCCTTTCAATTTGAACGCCTGTAATCACCGAAGGCTTAGGCAGAGGTGAACCTAACAAGTACACTCACATTTACCATTTATGTTTAAGTTCCATGTAATAGGGGGTGAGCCTATTGCCATCAACTGGGCATAAATCCACACTCTGTAGCCACAGAGTCTTCTGCATCAACTGGGCATAAATCCACACTCTGTAGCCACAGAGTCTTCTGCATCAACTGGGCATAAATCCACACTCTGTAGCCACAGAGTCTACTGCATCAACTGGGCATAAATCCAGACTCTGTAGCCACAGAGTCTACTGCATCAACTGGGCATAAATCCAGACTCTGTAGCCACAGAGTCTACTGCATCAACTGGGCATAAATCCAGACTCTGTAGCCACAGAGTCTACTGCATCAACTGGGCATAAATCCAGACTCTGTAGCCACAGAGTCTACTGCATCAACTGGGCATAAATCCAGACTCTGTAGCCACAGAGTCTACTGCATCAACTGGGCATAAATCCAGACTCTGTAGCCACAGAGTCTACTGCATCAACTGGGCATAAATCCAGACTCTGTAGCCACAGAGTCTACTGCATCAACTGGGCATAAATCCAGACTCTGTAGCCACAGAGTCTTCTGCATCAACTGGGCATAAATCCAGACTCTGTAGCCACAGAGTCTACTGCATCAACTGGGCATAAATCCAGACTCTGTAGCCACAGAGTCTACTGCATCAACTGGGCATAAATCCAGACTCTGTAGCCACAGAGTCTACTGCATCAACTGGGCATAAATCCAAGAGTCTACTGAAAAAACCCTGTTGAAAAGACTCATGAATGTTCAAAACACACAATGATAGTAGCAATCGCGCACAACTCACCGAAATTTTCACAGCTTGTTTTTACAGAATAGCACTACAGGATGAAATCATATAATTCACTGAAGGATACTTCATGGTTAAATCATTTAAAGTTATATCATTTGGGTTTAGGAACACAATTCCGGTGAAAGTTTTATATAAAACTATGTGACAATATCAACAGTTGTAACGTTACCGGTGCTGAAACTGTAACGATGCCACAATTAGAAATAGTTGGAACTCGTTTGTAACGACAACTGCGATCCTCCAACAACTTTAATTAAAATCTGTAATCAAATGTAGTGTTTATTGGTGGGTGCTGAAAGTGCCGTAGTTTTTAATGATGAGTGCTCGAATGCGTGTTACTATCAAATTAATAGATCAGTTAAAAGCATATAAGAGAGTCTAGACTAGTAGCAATGGCTTTCAAAACTTTTCATGTTACTACGAAGACTTTCAAAACAGTTGACGTAAGATTTCTAAACTTATTAGGTCTCTGACGGCCTGGGTGGTCTAGTGGTTGGGAGCACGACTGCTGAGCAAGAGGTGCTAGGTTCGATTCCCGGATCGGGCAATGTGTGATTGGGTTTTTTCATCAGGATTTTTTTAGCAGTAGCCACGGATATTTAAGTTGTGCCCGGTTGATGGTAATAGGCTCGTACACGGGACTTAGCTGGTGAAATTTGGGTCCTACATATTAGGTATACCTCTGCTGTAACCCTTCGGGAATTACAGGCGTGACGCTATAATTATATGTAATATAGTTCCCTGAATTTGTGTCGTTCCCTGAATTTGTGATGTAGCCGTGTGGTATCCGGCAGAGTAGAATAGAACCAACCACAGAAATGTAAAAAAGAGGAGAAGTGGTAAGGGGGCGTGTCGGTGTCCGCGCGACATGTCCAGTCGGCCATGTCATAGGCAAATGGCCGTCTCCGCGAACTAGTATACTTTCGACCGCGATCGTGACAAATTATAGAAATTCCGTGTTGTTCAGGGGCTTTTTTGTAAAAACCGAAGCATAAACCTAAACTTTGTTGATCACGGAATTACTTATCATGTGTAAGTACAAGTATTTTACTATATTTGTCTTTAAATTCATGAAAAACAACAAATCGTAAAATATTTCTTGCTTTTACTATGTTATGTTTGTTTTCAAATATCACAGCGACTGTACTATTTTTGCAATAAATACATTACTCCTTAACCACTACCTAAGTTTGTCGCTAAGTGACTGAACCAGTAATGTAAAAATCACAAAACGATATTTCATTAAGCAGATGAATCACGTAGTACGGCCGCTGCTTCTTGCGACGAGTTAGGGATGTGCTTGTGCAGATCCACTAATGTAGGCTATCGACAATGTCGATTGACGAATTAAATATTACTATTTTAGTTTTATTTTTCAATTTGTCAACCGTTTTAACCCGGTTGGAAGATCGATGTCAAATAATGTTTTTTATGTATTTTGAATATTTTACAGCCTAGTAGAGAAATGCGTAACCAACTTTCGTAAAGTAAGTTAATTAAATTTCAGGTTTAATCGGTGGAGTGTTTTTGGCTTTGAATTATCGTATATTATGCCTTATTCTCGTGCTACTAACTACTGTTTCAATAGGCCATGATAGCCTAAACCAACGTAACCGGATATTTTATTGTTTTAATTTACTTCATAATATATTTTTAGCTACATATTGTTTATTTTTATTATAATATTATATTCTGGACATTATTGACATTATTGTCTCGATAATTATTTGAATTCCATTTAACATTATTTTGAGTGTGTTTTATAAACTAAGTTATGGATCGTTGTGTCTGATGCAAATAAATTATTATTATTATTATTATTTAATTATTTTCAGGATCCTAAAAAAAATTACACAATAATAAATGAAAGATTCGATAACTTTCCGATTTAGTCAATCACTAGCGTACTTATGCTTTTGAACAACACAACGATAGCGAGTGATGTTTTTGTGTGGGTAAGTTGTACGGTGCATGGTAAATACACGCTGTGTTTGATGTCATAAGGTTTATAATGGATTGTGTAGTACGTTCAGTTTTAAGAAATGCGGGTGTGTGCGCAACTGCGTATCTATTACTTTTTGTGAAGTGCATGTGTAGTAGTTGCCGTGTGGTAGGGGCAAAGTGAAGACACAGGGTTCCGATACATTTTCGTCTTGCGTAGCATATCTCCTTCTTTATTAAATCAGTGGAACCAACCCATTACACTCACGGGTGTCGTATAAGGCGACTAATGTCTGAGGCAGAACACCTTGCGCCTCCGTAGACCAGAGAATGGGCAGCAGCGTTTTCTGTTAGTCTTTCGTCACTGCGATCTCCAATCCGCCTGCCAAGCGTGGAGATTACGGCAAATTCCTCCCATCATGGGAGAGGCTTATGTCTAGCAGTGGACGTTATGGGCTGTTGTTGTTGTTGTTGAATTTGTGTCAATCCAATACGTACATTTTTGTTTTTCCCACCATCGTTATTGTTGAAAGAAAGTAATTTTGTGTAGCTACACAAAATAACTTTCTATCGACTTCAGAATGATAATAATTAAGGATTTCCCGGTAATGATTACCTAAACTACTTTAGGAATATCAAATATTTTTTTATACTAGAAATTTCACAATCTCAGTCATTATTACGACATTACATACATGCACTACAACAGCTGTTGTTTTCAAATATTTGATTAAAAATACACTTTTGTTGAAAACAATTCAAACGGATTCATGGAGGATTTTATAGTCTCAAAAACTTCTTAATTAGAGCTTAGAATACCGCCATTTTAGCTTCATTGTGCACTTCCAATAATTACGGTAGTGACCAGTTCGTTCAGGGCGGCCAACTTTGCAATTTCCCACCCCACCCCCATCTAGTGTGAAAATCTAGACTGGTTTTAATTATCTACTGCGTTGTTAGTTTGTACTTCCTAGCTGGGCAACTATTGGGTCTTTTATTGCACATGTTCTAAGGCAAAGTAGGCTATCACGGAGAAGAAAATCAATATTCTTCGTTTCAGCTAAGTTATCACGAACAGGAACAATATTCTTCGTTTATTGTGGTCAAAGCGTATCATTTTACTTATCTTATTTTTAGTTGTGTTTTAGTAACCTCATTGCGTCGGACCGTTCAGAGATTGGGGAAACTAATTTGTTTTGTTTTTAAGTGTCCATTAACTGTTGTGTTGTTCACACGTGTTTCCTGGAGTTCGCGTAACACTGGTCAATTTCCCTCACTCATCATTTTATTTAATTCGACACTTTCGTCGATTCGTCACTTTCGCTGAGATATTAGTAATGATGCGGACGAATATAAGGCACGCTAGTCTACAAGTAACTAATCTTGAAGGCTCCCAGGTAACCAAGTTACAAATACCTAGTTATCAAGAAACTTAAACTCCGCGGCGGTGAGGCCTGATCATAATTCTCTTGCCATTCATCATCATCATCATCATCAGCCTACTAATGTTCCCACTGCTGGGACACAGGCCTCCTCTCTATGAAAGGGAATGGGCTATAATCCACCACGCGGGCCCAGTGCGGATTGGTTGGTAGATGTCACATGTCTTCAAATTCTTTGGTTCTAGGACATGCCAGTTTCCTCACGATGTTTTCCTTCACCGTTTTGAGAGCAGCGGTGATGAAATAAATTACACAAAGTAATGCGCCTGTCTGGGTTCGAACGCACGACTTACTGTTTGTAAGTCGGGGCCCGCCACCACTGGGCCACCGCTGCTCTCCGCTGCTCTTGCCTTTAGTCCAATTCTTTCATTTGTGGTCGGCGCAGCATGTATTCTTCCATACATCTCTATTACTCGCCATCTCATCAGATACCTCCTCTCTTGCCATATCATCAGGTGAGGGCTGATGAGATAACAAATACTCCGTTTGTCTACCTATAGCTAGGGTTATCACGTTGTCAACTTTGGCGCCACGTGGACTCTTCAGGTGCCAAACGTTCATAGAGATGATTGACAATCAATTAACTCTCTATTATTAGCCGTGTGGTATCCGGCAGAGTAGAATAGAACCAACAACACTCACGGGTGTCGTATAAGGCGACTAATGTCTGACGCAGAACACCTTGCGCCTCCGTAGACCAGAGAATGGGCAGCAGCGTTTTCTGTTAGTCTTTCATCACTGCGATCTTCAATCCGCCTGCCAAGCGTGGAGATTACGGCACATTCCTCCCATCATGGGAGAGGCTTATGTCCAGCAGTGGACGTTATGGGCTGTTATTGTTGTTGTTGTTGTATTAGACTACGATCACAACAAATATAATTACGAGACTAATGACTTTGATCTTCCGCATTTACCGCAAACACATTTCCTACATTTCATTTGCATAGTTGGACGCTGCTGTTTTACATATTCACCTACTTTCAGTTTAGTGCATGAAACTACGCGAGTTCCAACAAATATTATATGTAAATGTGAAAATTATCTGAATTAGTTTAATTTAATTTAAAATAATAAATAAATATTGCTGGACATTTGCTCATTGTTTAAAGTGTATAAGTTAAATAATGTCGGTGGACGAAGTATTTCAATTGATCAATGAAATAAAGAGCAATAAGCACTCAAGCTGTAACGCAAGACTTCACTAGCGTATGTGGGTCGCAGAATAAAATTAAAGTCGGTTTATATAACGTAGAACAGAGCTTTCAATTCTTTACTTTATGGCTTTATCGGAAAACACTATCTAGCCGTAGCCTTTCTATTTGATATTCTCTTTTGTTGTTTTTTATTGAATGGGTATATCAAAAATCTAATCATCTTGAAACGGGTTGTTTTAATCATAATCTCCGTACTGTAATAGACTGATATTGAAAATGGTTTATGGGAACGCACATGGCATCAGTCGGTCAACAATTTACGAGGCATCCGAGTAGTTCAAACTGGAGCTTATATCTGATGTTATTTCGGTGTTGGTGTCAAAACGACACTGCTCTAAAAATGTCTGGACTGAAGGCGTGCGATGGTGAGCGCGGGCGCTGCGGGGCGAGTCTGCAGGAGCCTGGGGCGGCGGGGGCGCGCGGGCGCGGGGGGCGGGGCGCTGCGCCTACGCACTGCCCGCCGCACCTTGCCGCCCGCTTCGCACCAGTCAGCAGCTGTGGCTCGTGTTGGCTGAACCATCTATAGGGCCATCCTCTTTTTCTTTGCCTTAGGTGAGTTTTAGTGAAAGTTTAAATATTTTTACTAACAAAACGGTAATCCGACGCAAGATTATTGAAGTGCATTTAACGTTCAGTGAAGTGATATATCAACGTCGCGGTAAATCGGACACTGCGCCGTGATGCACCGGTCTCGGGATCGAGTGTGTGGACTGACGAGCTTTCCGTGTATCAAAATGATGTTTCCATAAGTGACCTTCTATAAATTTAAAAACTAATGTTCCAGCCGAATCTATGACGTCATTGATAAAGATCTCAAGTGTCATCGTTGTCTCCTGGACGTATTCGACATAGACATTGAATCGGACTACAACGAAGCCTTATCTGATTGTCCAATTTTCCATTTCCTGGGTCACGTGCTGATCGGAAATCTGTTGCGAACTTTTGCATATCATACTTAAATCATCTAACCATTTGTAATAACTTTTGTATTTTCTGAAATTATTATTAAATGATAAAATTTCCTCGCGAATCACATAAAATAAAATAAGTTTCATATGCGATTAAACGGAAATTAAACTTCTTGGTAACCTTCTGAAACAAATTTTTCAATACATTTTCCGGTTTGAGTTTGTACGAGTTATTTTTAAAATGGAATTGGTGCCATCGTGTTTGTCGGTCAATAAAATATCGTTTTACTAGTCAACATCCCCAACATCGGTCTGCTTTGCATAACGGCCGAAACCCGAGTAAGCGAAGCTGAGCGTTCGCGCCACCAAATTAGGATGCGGTGTATGCGAGCCAACCTATTTCAGTCGCCCGCGCACCACCCGAACTTAGCCGACTATGTCCGAGCACGCCCGAACCTAATTGTGGAATTTTCATTACGTTGGCTACCGTTATTACACGGATTCTTTTACGATCCTCATCGTTACTATTTTCATGATCTAATTTTAGGTTTTAGTTTTCTTTTTTCGGATGATTTTGTAAACTAAACTCTGCAAGAAATTTAATAATTGAAAAGAATGTAGGTATACGTCTGCAGTATGCGAAATATACATTAAGACTCATTTTTAACATTTATTAAAATATGGAAAATCTTGGGTAGGTAACCGGATTTCAAGTATCAAATGTCGGTATTCACACGTCGACGTGTTGGCTTTCTTCCAAATAGTTTCAAATAACGATCTTGTTTCTCATGACTATGGCCAAATACGCTTTATTTATCGTCGTTAATAATATTTTGTTGTGCGATGACAGATTTACATTAAATTGACTACCTTGACATCAGCTACTTGTAAATAAATGTCAAAGATGATGAGTAATTGTCAATTATTGCAAAGGTCACTGAAGTAATTATTTGAGAATTTTTCAGTATCATGAATTGGTGACATTGATTGTTGATGATTGATTAATTACGGTAATCAATAATGAACGTCGATTATTTTTTATTTTAGTTTTACTTAGAGTTTACATAGCTGAATTGATAATAATAATTAGATATTTTTTTCAAAAAAAGAGACTGAAAATTGTTTTTTTTTTTTTCAGGACTCCTAGACCAACAAAAACAAAACAATGGCAGACGCCGATGAAGTAAGGTAAGTCAATGGACGCTAAATAGTAAGAAATTTTCGACATCTTTTATTTCGACCCCTTTGAAAACGACTTCAATGAAATCTCTCTTCGTTGATGACATAGTTGAATTTCGAACATAAAAAACTTTTTAAAAACAAATGAACTTGTTTAAATCCATTCTTTTTTTAACTGTAATTATTTCAAAATATAGGTTATCATAACGATGAAGACAGGCATCTAAAGAGTCTAATGGGTCAGCTAAAAAATTAAACAGTTTTTTTTTCTAGGATTATAAATCTAATATGTTTCGTGTATCTTTCTTCTGTTTCATTGTTACTTTCCGTGTATCCTGGGGCTGTTCTTCCGTGATGAAACATTGTCTTCGCTGTCGATTCATCATGTAGTACTGATTGCTATGTCTCCTCGAGACTCAGGTAATTGTTTTGCTTTTCTAACCAGAGCATTTTGACACACAGACACACAAAACACACAAGAAATCATTCCATGGTCACTATCAGTGATAAGAAGATGATGATGTATACGTTACAGAATTTACACAATTGGCTCTTAAAGTTTTTTGGTAAAAAAAATCATTGGTAAAAATGATAAAAGTTTTGACAAAAGAACAGTAATTATTCCAAACATTTTTTTTAAACTACGAATATGTTTGAGACGAAAGATTTTATTCCTATTTAATTTTACAGTATTTGTTGCAGCCATTTCTTTATTTTTACATTATAAAGTTGTAAGTCGAGTTCAGTAAGAATAAGTTTCGACTTTACGTAACTAATGATGATAATGACGCAAAAATATAATATTTTAAATAAACGTAACAATAAGCTTATATGCATAATTAATATCGCACAGAGTTTAGTTTCAGCACCAAAAACACTACTTTATAATTTTTCTAGTTATAATTTTCACACTTAGCTTTTAATTACACTTAAAAAACTTTAAAAAGCAACAAAAAAAGAACACGTCATCTAAAAGAGATATAACCTGCTTTTATAATAAAAAAAAATGAAAAAGAAAACAACGCTTACATACTTTTTACTCATACTATGCAAAAGATACCCTTACCCTTATCTTTATTTTAAAATAATCGTAATATCTTTTGTTGTTTTTCTACAAAAAAGAACATAATATGAAACTTAATGAGCCTAGGCCTGAATAACGTCCTAGTTACTTACATACGAGCCCGCACTATCATACAACTCATACTGCACACTGTGATTGCATTCGCACCAAAATAACAGACCAACTTTCATTCTATTACCATACACTGGCGAGCAAAGATATGGGAATGTTTTCTTAGAAAACTCCTTAGAAATTCCTGAAACGGAAAGAAAAATACAGGATGTGTCCCTGTATTTTATACTCCCAGCGCTTCGTAAAAGAATGATAGATATATTATCAGCACAATAATTTAGATATTAGTTAAAGCCTACTTAAAAGGCTTTTGAATGTGAAATAACTGAAAAAGGAGAGATCCTATTTTCATTTATTTCTGCAAAGAATGAGAACACTCTTAAATTCCCCACTTGATGTAATTTTAAATCTAAAATAAAAGTAAAAAAGGTTTGCTAAATAGCCTGGCTATATTCCTTTCCTGAACTGTACGCTACATTGTGCTGGTAATTGTGGCAAAAGTAAACACTTTAACTCAAGCAATTTATTCAGCTTATTGCCGTATACTGAGATTTATTTATTTCTTTTACAGAAAAAACGTCTCGAGGAGGTAAAGTAACGACGAGCAGCAATCGTTTAATAAACGATTTACACTATACGTATAATTTATTCATTTATTAAACACCCAACACACGCTGAAATATACACAGAAATAATTTACAGGGCCAAAAACATTGACATACATACATTCACACACACAAACAGAAAAACACCTTACAGTCACACACAATCCACAAAAAGTCAAACACTTAAACACTCATACAATGCTTATTTCCATACACAACATATTACAATCATATTTTACAAATACGAACAACATAACAGACACACGCACAAACACTAATCCACTAGTTAGGTAACTAATAAGAACACTCTCTACCAATGTACACTGTCTCCAGGCGAAGAAGGCCAAACAGGCCGAGATCGACCGCAAGCGCGCTGAGGTGCGCAAGCGCATGGAGGAGGCCTCCAAAGCCAAGAAGGCGAAGAAGGGTTTCATGACACCTGAGAGGAAGAAGAAGCTCAGGGTAAGTGGAAATTAAATACTAAACAGACCAATATAAGTAGTAAACTGTTAGAGTGGTATACTCAGTCCTCTGATTGGTCCACCAACAGTTGTTGCTGCGTAAGAAAGCCGCTGAGGAACTGAAAAAGGAGCAGGAACGCAAAGCGGCTGAGAGGAGGCGCATCATCGAAGAGAGGTGCGGCAAACCCAAGAACATTGAAGACGCAAATGAAGGTAACTATCTGTTCAACCCACGCTATACAGCAATGATATCCCTAATTCTTATCTTGTACATCTCTCACACGACATATAGCCAACAAGTGGACATTTGTAAAGACCCCATACAATACCCCATCATACACTTCACAACAAGACGGAACCCATGCTCGTGTTTCTCTCACATAGGGCTCCACCATAAATCACATCTATTGTACATGTGTTATGTCAAATTATAGATACAATTAAGAGAGTTTGCAAAGAATACCACGAACGCATCGGACAGCTTGAAGATGAAAAGTTCGATCTGGAATACGTCGTTAAAAGAAAAGATATGGAGGTAGAGAGATGAGCTGCTGACAACGAACAGCTCTCTTGTGTCGACTCACAAAACTTACAAAGACTTTACTTTCAAATATTAAACAAAATTAACGTAACTTGTGATATGTCAAGTGGCGTGTTGTTCTTCTTTCGTCAGCTGGTTTAACAAAGACTTTAATGGTGTGTCCGGCCGACAATCTCAGGCCTATCTGTCTAATGCGTTTCTCTACTTCTTCTAAACTTCATTGATATCGTTGATTTTTATTTGCGTATACTCACTATCTTCTACATTTCCGTCCTTAAACTTTCTTTCCACTCACACTGGCTAACTGATCGTCGATGGCGCGCGGTGTCGCGAGGTACGGGCGTTCGGTACAACTGCGAACATGCGAGTAACTCTTGGTTGATGTTGTAGCGGCTCTCACGAGCATCATAACCGGTTACCATCAGCGTATCGCCAGGCTTGAAGAGGAGAAGTACGATCACGAGATGGAGGTGGCCCGCAGAGCGTTCGAGGTCTGACCTGGTTTGGGAGCTACGCAATTTATATATTATGCTCTCGTTTGAGTAGTTCATGCCGATAATGTGACTAGTTTAAAATATTGTTTTGTTTTCGCAGCAATATTATAATTGTCTATTTACGAAGCTGAAAAGAAATTATTCCTTTCAACCTTAACCGTGTGGATAACAAAGTAAATTAAAAAACGCTAAAATAACAACGACCCGTTGTAGCAAATTCCAAAGCTGCAATAGATTCTGTAGATACTCTCATCGAGTTTTGAGTCAATAACAACATTGATTATGTTTCAGTAATGATACCCACCTCAGTACTGATCATGTAGCTTCGCTTACGCTTTGTTCCACCAGTCGAGGGTCCCCATGTCGAGTCCACTACACAGCAACAACACAGAACCGTGAGACAGACTTCGAAGCGCCGAAAATTATTCAAAACTTAAAATGTGATTGTTTTTCTTTAGCGGAACTCCAGACCATTTGTCAAATGTACTGGCACAGAATATACAACCTTGAGGGGGATAAATATGAACTAGAACGAGCGATCGAAATTAGGAAAATGGAGGTAAACCACATAAATTAGGAATTGGGAATGCATATGACATGATATGAGTTGATTCTGATTTAGTTGTTACGACATGACATGATAGTTTTACGGCTCACCGCACACATGCACACGATGCTCCGCGCCGTCAGGTCACTCACACCGATGCCCATGCTCATTCTGCTGGCTCAATAATATGTCTTTCCTTTTTCTATAGCAATGCTCAAGAGAATAATACAGGAGTATCATGACCGCTTGTATGTGTGTGAGGGCCAGAAGTGGGATTTGGAACATGAAGTCAGGAAAAGAGATTATGAGGTATTGACCAATACTTTATAACCATTGTGAATATCACAGTCATCGATTCTGTAACAAACGTGCGCGTGTGACAGTTCGTGTACATTGATAACGCTTTGTAAGTTTACGGTTGTTTGTTGGTGAGTTGTAAATAACGGTGGAAGGTCGGTTCGTTAGTGGTGTATTGTAGAGCGCGTGTGATGTGTCGTAGTGGGAGGGTCGCGGGTTCGCGGTGCGTCTCGGCAGGCGTGCGGTGCAAAATCGATCTCCGCCGGTCGCGTCATCTGACATGGAGCTTACACCATTAACTACACTAACTACAGTAACCGCCACCGGCGTAACAGTAACAGTAACAACACTGCACTCACTAGCGACGGGCCCGCGCCTCGCCGCTGCATGCCCGCGTAACTGTCTCATCTATATGTTATGTATTCTGTTTATATCTATGTTATCAATAGCGCGGTCACGTCTCCTGTCAAACTATATTGTTCATGTATCGTCTATACGTGTATGTATATATTCGATTGATGTGTCGTGTCGGTCATCTCTCGATGTGGTTCTCATGTTCACCCTTACCGAGTCATCTCGTCACCAGACCGCTTACCAGCTAAAGCTTTGCCTGTTGCATGTCGACTATATTATAATACTAAGTAACAACTATCCCTTAAGATACCTTATTAAATCATATCTAAAATAGTATGGCACTTTAATAATAATTTAAAAAGTGTTCAAGTACATAATCAAGCATTATGATAATAGCTGCATCCGCCAGTGTGTCGCTTCATGTGTGGTGGCGAGCTTAGAGGCCAAACTGAATTTTCTCTTTTTATGATAACAATTAGAGATACCGTTGAGGTGTAATTGGAACGCTGGACTGGTTCCTCCATTGGCACACGCAAGTGCATAGTGTAAGTGAAACTTCTTGTTCCAAATCTCCAACTTTTCACGTATGTGCCGTAATATTCCGCGCGACTTGTTTGCGTGTTCGGTTGCTGATATACCCCACAAACCTTTTGCAATACCTGTATACACCGAGTGTTTAAATTGAAAGTGCCATGCTCTGGTCGATGTTGCCCGCCCCCTCCCTGTCCGACCGGCGTAGCGGCCGCTCGGATGTCTGCATCACTTATCCGGGACACGGAGTGGTGTATACTATGCTCACTTGCGAGTCCAAAGACACACAGTACCCACATCTGTATCTACATACATACCCACAAATGCAAGTCTGGATCGATTTTGCACCGTCACTCCATGATACACATTTTCTGCAACGTGGTACTCATACATTGATCGCCGATGTATACAGAATTGATTCCATCGCAACATTACATTTAAAATTAACTCGCATTCCGACAAGCGCTCAATATGTTACAACTTCGATCACTGACTAGACTAGCGTTAGAAGCTGATGACTCTCAGCCGACACGCGACGCACGATTCGTTCGCAGCCGAAGCAGTACAATATTGTTAGCGCTCGTGTTATATATGTTGCACATGTATAATATCCTGCACATCTCTATGTACATTTGTGAATAAATCTAGATTATTGAGGCACAGGAGCTGCAGGCGGCCAGCTACCAATCACGAGGCACGATAAGTAGATGTCTTGCACGAATCTGTCAGATGTACCTGTACTTAATATATAGCCCACGTTGATTTGTGTAATGTTTAGGTAAAGAGCACAAGTTTAAGATATATAGGAGGTCACAACCTTGATCCGGGATAGTATTATGTTCCTATAGACCACAGATATTAAAACAAGACTTCAGCGCGCAAATAACACTGCCTAATCTATGCTCAGTTCTATATCTTGTTCTGTGCTTCTCTAGTATTAATATTTCGAATTCTTTTTTCATATAATCTTGGTCATGTGTTTGATTTTGTGGTTATTCTGAGTTTTTTTTTAGTTTGGGAGCTTTCCATGTGACATAATGCTCAATGTGCATTGCATGAGGTTTCTTCTGCTGTAAATTGAAACAAACATTGCACAAGTTTGGACCTTCTGTTTGTGGTGTTTTACTTCGTTCTTTATTCTATTTTATAAATTTTATGTTGCAATACTTTTGTTTTTTTTTTATTGTAACAAACTTGTGAAATGATTTCATTAAGTTATTTCATTGGCGGTTTGTAATTACCTTTTATTTAATATTCTATCCGTATTTTATTTACATTTATCTTATTATCTGTCTATATTCTATATATTTAATTATACTCCTACTTTAACTTCATTTAATGATTCTTGATTGTCTACTTTAATAATTTTAATTTCATTTCATAGTCAACTAATTTATTTGATTCAAGTCCTTCCCTAGTTTATCTGGAATGCAAAAAAAAACATTACTTTAGTTTTGTAGACACTATAACATTTCCTTATATTTTCTACTATACATCTGCTTATATTTTTATTAACTCGACGTGTTTTCTTGATCATTGATTTCTAAGACAAGTTTTGTTTTAACAGATCTCGGACCTGAACTCTCAAGTCAACGACCTCAGAGGCAAATTGTGAGTACCCTTATCTTTTAAAAGGCTAAATTATGATAATCTCAAGTAGTTTCGGGTTTTCTTTTCGTTTCGTTTACAACAGTGTTCTCTAATAACGAGCTACGATAAAATCTGAAATATTTCGAGTCTTGTAATTTCTGTTTCGTGCACGATTCTACGGAAAACTAAAATTTTGGGCTCGATCCGGTTTCAACGAAAAATAGTTAGAATTTCAGGATAAAAGCACGTTTATATAAAGCTGACGCCTTTACGATTGACCACTTTGACTCTTCGAGAGCCCTAAGTGAATCTGCATTTCATGAAAGAGCTTTGAAGTCAGAAAGTGGGTAGCTTTAGATATGTCTGTGAATAAAATTACTGGCAAATGGTATTCAAAGTCCGGTTAAGAGCGATGTTTCTACCACGACTGGACTCCCTTTGTTACGGTCGCATTGTATCGCGCAGTGGTATTAAATATGAACAGAACACATACCGCAAAATACAAAGGACTTTGTACACTGTAAGCCGAATTCTAACTTCCTCGGTCCATGAAAAACATTGGCTGAAAATTTGAATAGAGAAAGGTTTGAGATTGAAATTCCAAAAATACTTTTATTGCCACTAACATGGAAATGTCTTTAAAAACCCTGCCCTTCCTTTGGTTATCTTAATGTATCAATATTGTATTTTCTGGTCAATCTATCATGAAAATAGTCGTTTGGGAACCTATTGCGTAATAACTCTGATCCACCTGTCCTGTTGCAATCGGCAAATACAATTTCCTCAATGATGTTCTGTCATGTCTGTTTTGTGCTCGGAGTTTCCCGGTCAAAGTTGGATAAGCTAGTCACATGAACAGCCCTCAACCACCAAAATAAGTCATCGAATACAGTCGCTGTGGCCGAAATCAGCTAGACGGCAGCATCATTATCATTTACATGGAATGCTAACGTAACATCTTTTCCTCCAGCGTCAAACCCACACTAAAGAAGGTGTCCAAATACGAGAACAAATTCGCCAAGCTCCAGAAGAAGGCCGCTGAATTCAACTTCCGTAACCAGCTGAAGGTCGTCAAAAAGAAGGAGTTCACCCTTGAAGAGGAAGACAAAGAGGTAAGATACTCGATACAATTCATTTTCATGTATTTCTAGACGATAATATTGATGGTAGTTTGAAAACAGACTTTAATATTGATTTAGAAGCAATATTTTTGTATGTCGTAGATAGAGTAGTTGAGTATGAAGATAATGCTGTTGTTAACAAGTAGGTTCTTGAGTCTAATAAGGCTACAGATGGAGATACATGTTATGCTACAGAACTTGCAGGGAACGAACAAACTTCAAGAAGTAAAACTTCATGTTTTACAAACTTATAACAATATTACACGAATCCTTATGCAACACCAGAAACAATACCAACGATTATTTACGATAATGTTCAAAATTATTTTTTATATCTAACATTCTTCAACTTGTAGTTTATTATTGGCTTCATCTTTTTCTTCTAGATACATCGTGTCTTCGAACTCAAATTCTTTTACTTTTCTCTAATAATTTTCTTCTATAACTTTCTTTATTTCATTAACTTCATCGTTTCTCATTGCTTCTACTACATTCAGTTCGTGGGTTCGACTCCCGAAGCCTACATTATGTTCTAAACTATTCATTTAATGTATTTTCCTAGTGGTAATATTTTAATAACGAGCATCATTTACCTGATCATCTTCTACAGGCCAAGAAAGCGGAGAAAGCTGATTGGGCTATTGGAAAGAAGTAGACCAAACATTAAAACTAACAGTCAATTTCTTACAATCATTCTCTACTGTTGAACAATAATGAACTTATTTTTTAATTACCCATTAATTTAATATAAATAAATCGTTCTTTTCTACGATAATTCTTTTGTTAAACATCCAAACCTGATAAAACAAGGTGAGAAAGTGTTTGGATGACGCGTTAAATACAGCTTCAACTCTGTGTAGATGTGACTTGCAATCTTGTTATTAACATTTTAATTTAACTCCTCCCCAGCCAAAGGCTTACGCTGCAAGTTTTTAACTTTAAAAATGAGTTTATTTCAGTATTCAGGTTTCCCCTGCAAAGCTTCGCCACTCCTCTATAATAGGACCTTGAATTACATTACCAAAAGCTTTTTCTTCTATTTATTTTAGTGACTAACTTTCATAAATAAATCTGCAAATAGGTCTTTTAAAAATGTTGTGTAATTTGTGTACAAGATCTTCAAATACTTATCAACATTATGTTTCGACACTTACTCTCACAACATGGTTAGATACTCGCATCTCTCTCACATTGTTACTTTCACACATATTTTTTTAAACTAACTGCACACCATCTATATGTAAACCTTGGAATCTTTAGAAATTGTAGCAATTTTTCATATTACTAATAATCTCAGCAACCTGAGGATAATTTCGTGGGACTGATAGAAAAGAGTACCAGTAAATAGAGTTACTAAAACTTGGTCCTTTTTGAGGCTGGCAAAGTAGAATAGAAACGAAAATAATATTGTTACAATATCATGATGCGATGTTTCACAGGGTGGCGCAGCGGGCAAGGTAAAAGTAAAGCAAGAACGCGTACGGACACGTTTTTAATTTAGACGTTGCTCATACACGCGGCATGTTATATAATACTTTCAGCACAGCTATGAGATGTACCGTTATTAGAGTTGCTACAATTAGTAGGCTAGTTTAAGCTGAAGATCTTTGCCAATTCAGACACATTAACGATTGGCATCAATTCGTTTTGTATATTTCACACGTCCGTGTTCAAGGGCGTTAAATTGAAAATTATTTCTCGTTATTTCTCCGTCTGACGGATTTTTTAAGGAAAAATAACGAGGATAGCTGCGATTATGCTGCATTTTGGCCCCTTAGCAGATTTATTGTATAAAGCTTCTGTGTGATACCAACATGCGCCCCACAGTGCACAAACAAACCACACTTGTATTATAAAACGGTTATTTCTAGGTTGCTACACAAAACGCTTCGGTTTTAATAGCAAAGTTTTCTTAGATGTGTTATACCTACTTCAAGGTTTTGAAGTGTGTGCTTTACACGAATATTACCTACAAGTCGCGAACCTATTATTACACCGGACCATACGCCTTTCGACGAGCCATGACAATAATGTTACGCTCTTAAATTCGGCATATGGTGTGGTGGGTCTGCTGAACAAAGAGCACCATTAGTGGCTTATGCCGAGAAAGAACGGTGTGAATTTTATTTGAAACATTTCAATGTTTATAACATAATTTCAAATACATTATAAATAAAACTTGCACCTCATGTTTACTTGGTATTTTTACAACAGCATCTGTATATATTTTTACGACACCTGCTTCATCAAAATTAAGCAGTTTGTTGATCGCGGGTGTATCTGGGACTATAGCCGCGATGCGCTATAGCTTCGAAAGAAACCAACAAAAATATGAATGCTTATTAATTAAACTCTTTTTGTATCCACAGAAAAAACCAGACTGGTCCAAGGGCAAGCCAGGAGATCAGAAGGTAAAAGAGGAAGAGGTTGAGGCATGAACTGTTAATGACCCCCACCTACTATAAGACCTTTACTCTATGTCAATTGACAATTGTTATTAACTATCAACACATTGTGATATACCTACCCTCTATGGTCATTCCGCGCCGTGCGGGTGTCATCCTGTAGGTATCTAGTACCAAAAATTCCTCCATTAAAATCTGTGTACTTGTCGATTGATTACATCCATTTCGAACATGTCAAGTAATTTTTTTATAATTATTTATTTATTAAATAATGTTTTTTGTAAGATAATACGTTTAATAAATTAATTTTCTGTACTGTATTACACTTAGTGGATGTCATTTGTGCCCCGTTTACCCTGTTTCCCTGAGTATCCTTATGTGTCGTTGTAAACCTCACTGGTAGAAGAATTAGAACCTTATTTCTTTCAGATTGAGTGTTTTTTAGTAGAATGAACATGTTCTATCGACTTCGAAATAAAGTTATGTCCACACTGCCTTTTTACACCGGGTTTTTCAGTAAAGTGACCTTTATGGTCGTTGTAATAAGGTTTGTTAAAGACGTATAATAGCTATGAGAGAACTGACCGTGGCCGTACTCCGGACACCGTGCCTTCCAAGCGGACATCTTAAGAATCCAATATAACTGGTCTCTTGAAAAGCTGCACTCCTATTAAATGAGTATTTCAATGACACTTTATTTCCTTTTAAGGACCTCGATAGCCGCTGGAAATAAGTCGAGATTTGCAGTAATAGACGTGAAAACTGTTCCTATTTTATAGGAACGTGCATTTCGACGAAGTTTGAGATACTTAGCTTTTGAATAAGCAGATTTGATTTATAACATTAAATTACTTAGGAGCTACGATTTGGATTCTTGTCTGTAGGTACAACTTAATACAACTTGAATAAGCAAGTGATTCCCCAAAGACTTTAAGAAATGTAAACAAGATTTTACATATTTTTTGGCGTTGTATACTCTATTTATAAAACCAGATACTTAATTCAAATCGCCACAATGAAGAGTATTAAATATAAACACCGTTAAAGGTGTTACCAGCATGAATATGAAGTGTATTGTTTTTTTTTATGTTTTATATGGCAACACTTGATCCATTCATATCCCTTTCTGATCCTTTGTATCCCTGGAGTCCTTTCAATGTTATTGTTTGAAAAAAAAAGGTAGAACACTCTTATGTTGTTTGGATCGTTATGTCTATGTAGATTAGATTATCGACTATATGTGAATGTTTTGTATCCTGTGTTGGTGGACATTGAACCCTGTGATGACAGTAAGTAGATACCTATATGGAGGAGGATTTGGGATCAATATCGGTAAGTAAAACAATGTAGCCTTGCAATCACAGTCTTACCTTAAAATACATGAAAATAAAGTACATGAATCACAATGTAGAACCAAAAACCAAGTAGTTGCATGGTTTCCTGAAAATTCAACAGAGGACGGAAAAGCGTTGGTTCTGTGTTATTACAATAATTAAATAATTGTAGTAAACAGGAATGGGTAATGATAACATAGGCATGGGAACATAGGAATGGGTGATGGGATAATAGAAACAGGCAGAAAACTCAAATGCAACAATCGGTTGTGATGGCAAAAACGCTAAAGTCTTAGCGCATATTTTCAATATCTGATACACGCTCCTCTAATTTACGGATTTGTGTGCGTTTTGTATAATTATCTCTTGCTTCGGTGAAAGAAAACATCGTGGGGAAACCAAACCAGCATGCCTGAGAGATAATTCTCGACGGCGATGCAATTTCGCAATATGTATACATCCCATTCAAATACGATACACTTAGTTTAGAAAAAAAAACCCTTCCGCCAGATCTTCAAATCTTTGTAAAAATATACTTTCAAGTAATCCAGTCCCAGGATAAACAAAAGAAAAGGGAAAACAAAAGATCAAGCAAAGATTGGGTATCTTAAAATAGGGGTCCCATGTGCAAAGGAACCTTTAACTCGCGGGTTTAGACACGGAAAACCCGCAGTTCGGTTACCTTGTCTAAGTTTCATTACACCCTTACATATGTATAAACATGTAAAGTAAGGCCGAGATCTACAAACGTTACTAACGGAAGATTTCACCTATGAACGGTGATTTAACGTTGTCCAAAAGCTTTCAGTGTCATAATTGCTATGGAATTTTAACACTGACAGCTCTTGAACGCCGTTTATATAATACTATGTTGATCACGTTCAAGTTTATTGGTGGAATTAGCTCTTAGTACAAACTTTGGCTAAGTGATATTTCCGTCACTTTTGCATAAGTGAAGTTCTTCATTATCGTGTGCCTAACCTGGTGTCAGACTTTTTAGGCCACCCATGACTTGACTTTATATGCCGTCAAGAAATATCTTTCAGGCAGGTTTCTTCACCACGTTTTCCTTGACCGAACTACATGTGAATGTTGATCCAATTCAATACGCACATGGATCCGAAAAATCAGAGGTGTGTGTATTGAGTTCGAATTCAAGACGTATAACTTAGCAGTCCGACGGTCACAATACCAGGCTATCTGCTATAAGTGAAGTGCAAGATGGAGACAGGAACAGGCCTAAGCCAAAACACGCGAGAAGTAATGTTTATAGATCGCGGTCTAAGAGTCATGTAGAGTTAAGATCTCAAAGTTAGATTAAGCTGTCAGTTCCGATTTGGTAATGTGTGCGCACCTGGATAAGCGATTTCTGTAATATTTGAACTTATGTGTAAGCTTGCGACAGTGCACACCTATCTACTTGAAATTAGATCAGCAGGCTTACATGTCAGTTTCGCACAAGTGAAGTTCAAGATGGAGACGGGAACATGCCTAAGCCAAAACACGCGAGAAGTAATGTTTATAGATCGCGGTCTAAGAGTCATGTAGAGTTAAGATCTCAAAGTTAGATTAAGCTGTCAGTTCCGATTTGGTAATGTGTGCGCACCTGGATAAGCGATTTCTGTAATATTTGAACTTATGTGTAAGCTTGCGGCAGTGGTACACCTATCTACGTGAAATTGGATCAGCAGGCTTACACATGTCACAATCGTTTTCAAAGTGTTCCGTCTTCCTACAACAAGTTTCAAGATTGTTATAAGCTTTTTGGTAGTTTATGCCTTTGTAGAGCTCGTGGCTAAATAATAACATCCGCTCGGGTCGATCTTTAGGTTAAGCCGTGCTTGCCTAGGTTGGTCTGTGGATAGGTGACCACCCATTACATACCGAGTTTTCTCCGTGCCTCGGAAAGCATGTTAAGCCGTTGGTCCCAGCTGTCATTTGTATATCTTTGACAGTCGTTACAGGTAGTCAGTGACCAGAAAGTCTGACAACCAGCCTGACCAAGGGGTACCGTATTACCCAGTACTAATTGGGTTGTGGAGGTCAGATGGGCAGCCGCTCCATGTAAAATACAGATATTCAGCTGCATCCGGTAAGACTGGAAGCAGACCCCGACATAGTTGGGAAAAGGCTAGGCAGATGATGTCTTTTTGGACGAGCAGTCACAAGTGCGACAGCTGAGCATGAGGTCCCGGGTCCGATTCCCGGGTCGGGCATAGTTTTATTGGGTTTTTCCATTAGAAATTTCCAAGTAGCAACCATGGAGTCTGGATTTGTGCTCGGTTGATGTCAATAGGCTCACCCCCCCTATTACAAATTATTTAACGATGACTGACGAAATGTGGGTGTACTATTGGATACACTTCTGCGAGACCCTTCGAGTACCTATTAAAGCGGTATGTTATGTTATGTGTGATACGTGATTATCGTTATCACTGAAAGAATGCCCTTGTGGTAGACAAGCACGCGGCCGAATCGTCGTCGTCTTGTATGATAATTATTATCAAACGGAAATGAACTCGGATTTTAACAGACAGATATTAATTGATTTTCTATTCTCTGCATTTATGATAGCAAATTTTCACTTATTGGCGTAATAGCAGAAAACCTTTTATTAGTATTAGGCTCATTGGAAACAGCAGGTATGCTTGGTATACAGGGTGTAAAAGACTTCATCACGAAGCCGTCAACCAAGCATTCTGTACATCAAACTAAGTAACTTTACGCAAAAATTATTGCTGGAAACGACTTTTTTTTGGGGTGAAAAATCATGTTTTGTGGTAGGATGATTGTGCTGATGGATGAATTGAATAGTAGTAGTGGTCGTAGAGGTGTTTAAAGTAAAAATCTTACATTAACCCGTATGCTCCCGGCCGTGCCTCCAGAGGCACGGTGCATTGTTATTTTAATTGTGTCTGTAATTGCGGGTATTGAAGTGTTAAAAACTTGTATTAAAAATAAAAAATAAACTTGTCAAAAAGCTGGAACGTTGAACCCCAATATCTCCGTAACTAGAAGGTTCCCAGGTATGGTGTAGAACAAAAAAATTATCGCAATGACGAGGAAAACAAGTGCCTTTCGGCTTCGTTAAGCGTGTGGGGTGTTTTACACCCTTTATAATAAGTAAGGCTACCAATAGAAAGATATGATGTAAGGTTATTATAAGGATTCCGTTTGTCCGTTACCAAAAACCTACCCCAAGAAAAAGGTACTGAACCAAGACAGTAAGATCAAAATGATCCCTGGTTTCATTCCGAAATCAACGCAGTTTCATTTTATTGTTATGGCAGGCATAAATACCGATAAAAATATAATAGATAATACTCTCGACAGTAATGCCATCCACGACAAAGAATACAAATAAAAGGGTTGAGTTTTATAAGTCCCTCAAGAACATAAAATATTTAAGGATGTGAAGTGGTCCTAAAAGAACAACGTTGTATCTGAAAGAGTAGGAAATTATGAAAAAGTTCATAAATTAGTTACTACACAAATCTAGGATCAGGCAGAAAACTAAGTTTAGGCCTTGCAAAGGAAAAGATTATGAGACTATACAAACTATACTGAGATAGGGAAATATGCCCTGACTTTTTCAGAACGAAATAATATGTCTGGTCAAAAGCTTAGATACCGAACACCTTCAAGCCCTAAATAAAATAAGACAAACAGCTCTAGATGAATATTCTAGACACGTAGTCTTTCTTTACAAGCGTGTTGTAGTGTTTCAAACGCTTTTTCAACATCACAATCAAAGACTTCTAAACTAACCACACCGACTCCACATCCGACTTCATAAGCAGATGCTTCGGGTCCCTTCGGTAAGTTCTGAGTTCCCGACGCAGGAGTCTCTTTATACATCTCCAAAACTTTTGTACGTCTTATAAAGCCGTCGTCTTTGACTTGACTTATTTAATAAGCTTTGTAATTTGCGTTGTTTCTTCTTTGTTTGTTATTATTGTAACGTTTGTGGTTACAAGTTGAAAGACAAATCTTGAGTTATTTTTGGGTAAAATTGTTATTTCTGTTTTTCTTATTTTGATAAGTAAGTGGAGATAAAAGGTTAAGGTGTAATTTCGAAGGTGAACAAGAGACGCGTTTGTAGATGGCAATATTGTTGACGTGTTTTTAGAGCTACATACATAGAAACCAAGAGGAAGTCTGAAAGTGGCGCCGTTGACTGAAAATGTGTGTGGTAATCGGTTGGCTTGATACAGGCATGTGATACGGAGGAATGAGGAAAACGTTGTGAGGAAACCCTTTTTTCTTTTTTCTTTTTTTCGGATGGGAAATCATCAAATAACTCCTCCCGCTCTGGGCGGAGCAGGAGGGAGTATCAGACTTTTACTGACTAAAACCCATCCATGTTCCTTCATCGCCCTTTGTGTTCCGGGGCCACGGTATCTCTTTCGAACAGTCCCGCAACCCCGGCAGGAACCCTTGAGTATGAATGTGGTTAAGAGTAGACGAAGACCAAAAAAACGATGGATGGAGTGTGTGAAGGATGATATAGTAAGAAAGGAGGTGTCTGATGAAATGACTAGAAATATAGAAATACTTGTATGAAAGAAGAAGATAAGTCTGCGCCGAACCCAGATAAATTGTGATAAGGACAGGAAAGAAAGAAAGAAAATTGTGTTTATGAGGAGGAGAATGATGATGATGATAGGAACCAATCGTTTTCGTCGCCGCGGATGCTATAGCGATTGGACGGCTTTGGCTTTATCGCTACAGTTTGTATTCGCCTTCAGAATTGTACCTTAAATGGAAAAAAACATGAGTCTCAAGGTTTAAGAATAAATTAAACTGTTGTTACAATTTTCTTTTTATCTATTTTTGCCCGTCTAAACGTTTTTCTATATTACGGTACCTACTTAAATAGCTAGACCTTACTTAATATTTTAAATCAAGTTGGTATCCATTAAATGTCCTAAATCTCAACATTACACAGAGTTGATTTAATTATGAGCAAAATGAGCTTAACGAATATATAAATTGCTTTCATAAAATGATAATTACAACTTACCGTCTCTCATAAAATTAATAATTTCAGTATTCATTATGGACATCATTAACTTAATGGTGATGAATAAACACTGAACTTAAATGACAGGCTCGGATGAAAAATTAACACTACACAGTGTGTTTTTAGTTTTACATTGTGATTTATTTTTACAACGACGTTAACATAAATTCATTGCTTGGGACTGGAATAAAAATGCTTTTGGTTATTCTTTTCAACTTTTTATTATTTTTGTCATTCGTTGTCGCTAAACAAAAATTTATTGCTGTTATGATCAAATCAACTTAATTTTTTCCCGTACATTATACTTGCTTCAATCATGGTTATAGATATGAATTTCCAAATTAAGCTTTGTTTAAAGGTTCATTCATTTGCTTCGAACATCAATCGCTACAACTTACTCCCTAGGGTATCATATTTAGCAGACTAATGGTAGCATTACAGATTTAGAATCATTTTGGCATTTAGCTTTGTACAGATAATAATTATAGCTGTTCACATTATTTTCATTCGTTATGATCATTAATACCTGTTAGCTTTTTATGCCGAGACCACAATAAGATACAAAAGGGCAGCATAGTTCAACAACATAATAGGCATGACGACAGTATCAAAAAATTGTAAATCTATTTAGTCCGTCAGTTAGAGTATTGGAAAACAATGGACACATATTTTTTTTGTTTTTGTAAATCAATGAATATTGAAAAAGATCATCAAAACTTGGGAGTGGGGGCTCGTGACGTCAGAACTAGCTAAAAATTATACCTAGGCGTGACGTATTGACAATTTTAAAAGCGTCACATCTTCGTCAATTTTAGTTTACGTAACAAATGAAATATGTGTCCAGTATTTTTTGGAAATCTATCTGACGGACTAATTAGATTTTATTTGTCGACTCACCATCGCAATTGTGGGGGAAACCTTCATGTCCTAGATTTCATTTGTCTTCGAAACTTTTGACCACAATGTGGATTATGATTTATCCCTATGACCGCGGAGAGGCATGAATCCCAGCAGTGGGAACTTTAAAGGCTAATTATCAAAAGAGCGTTATGCTCTGCATAATACTGTATGCAACACAACTTAACAAGCTGTTTGATTGTACAGTACTATAATTTGTGTGTTGCACAGAACAATAACAATAAATTGTGGTCTCGGTGGCAAGTCCTGTGCTGTAACTGTAAGCCTCATTAGTCATTACTATTGGCAAGCCACTTAATTAAGACATTGTTTCTGGCTGAGCGCTTGATTATTAATACGTGACCGCTTCTTAATTGCATGTGGATTTAAGCCCCGTATAAATTATGTACCTAAACAACAGTTGTACAACAATGTTGCAGTAGCAGTAATATAGAAAGAAAAATCATTTCTTTGCGTCTTAACGTTATTGTACCGCATAGAAAATACAGCAGCGTCGTTTTGTGTTCCTTGCAACATGTTCCCATAACACCAAAACATGTTACCCAAACAATGTTTTGCAACTTTTGTTTCTCTTGAATACGGGGCTTTGTGTGACACAAGATGTTATGATTCTGGTATGTTTACAGGAGGGTGAAGCAGCAGCGCCTGCAGAAGGCGCCCCACCAGCCCCACCAGCCGAAGGAGCTCCTGCGCCCCCTGCGGAAGGAGCGCCCGCGGCACCTCCCACGGAGGGCGCACCTGCACCCGCGGAGGGCGCACCTCCACCCGCGGAGGGCACACCAGCACCCGCGGAGGGCGCACCTGCACCCGCGGAGGGCGCACCTGCACCCGCGGAGGGTGCACCTGCGCCCGCACCCCCAGCAGATGGCGCTGCGCCTGCGGCTCCTCCGGCTGAAGGTCATTATTACAGTTTCTTTTGACACAAAATTATGATTTGCTTCTGTAAACGTCATCGTCATGTGATTCGTTGAAAGCAATATATTTAGTCATAATTAGGGAGTGGCTACACCTAACTACACGGAATCAGCTTTGGCGGATCACCCGTCATCACATTTGTCGCATTTGGCACGGCGACGTTGTGTCGAGTCTTAGAGTCCTATTACATTTTTTAAGTAAATTCATGATTTTTGACGCAGTAATTCTCAGCAGCAGTAAGATATTTTAATTATTTGCTTAAAAATAACGATAGTGCCATTCTCTTTCTTGTAAGTTGGAGTTACACATTTTCATTTTTCTTTTCGTGTAATTTACTATAAATATTTTACGAACTCAGTTTACTAGAAAAACCGTCGACGATGGAACTTTAACGCTCAAATTCACATAGTTACATTCAATTCTTATAAACGCTAAAGTTACAAAAAGATAAGTTGAATGTTTTACTTGTTTATTGGAGATTTAGAATTTCTTTAAATTCCTTGAGTTTTCACGGAAAAAATCGTAAAGAAATAGTAATTTAAGCCATAAATATCTTAATTCAGCGTCAATTATATTCCAAATAAACTCAATTTTATCAAACTAATTAATATGGTATAAAACTTCGATCTACAATGAATAAGTTTCATTAGTTTTCGTTTGTCAATATAATAAGACAAAAATACAATAAATAAAATTAAAGTACCTACTATAATTCTCAATTCAGCTCGCTTCTCAGTCTCATGTCAGTCTCGTCTCTAATATTCGTCAATATCAATCGACAATCGTCCAAATATCGCTATTATTATCAACTCGTGTACGCCGACCGAAATAATTTGATCCAGGAAGTAAAAATCAAAAATTTGCCTAAAAATGTAATAGGACTCTTAAAGCTCCTTTTGTCAGGCTCAAACCGAGTTTTTGTCGTTATGTGTGCTCAATACATTATGCTACACGAACGCACTTAAGGCACGGTTATGATATACTATTCCCAATTATCCATATTAATTATTTCTTAGTAGTGAGTAAGCACTTAGGTACTGTTCTACATGTTTCGAATTTCAACTGAAGTCGTTTACAACAGTCCAAGAAAAGCAATTATTAATGTTAAAGTAACATTTCATTGCGGGATGGGCAGTATTCCAGGCGTTGTCAGCATGAGTGTCTGATGCCGTTGGCCACTCTCCAAATTACAGCCGTGTTGGAATTAATGTTCACGCTCCTACAGTTGTAGATAAGTAGACACATAGATTAGCAAACTGTTGTTTATGAACTGTTGTTTTCTACTTCCGTGAATGGGAGATGGAGTGTCAACAATGTTGATGAAACACTTAATGTATGCTTGTAATCTTGGAAGATTAGAAAAAAACATTTCGTCAGGTTATTGGCATCATCCGGGCATAAATCGAGACTGCGCTGTTAAAACTGAAAAACCAAATAACATTTTGCCACGACACAGGAATCGAGCTCGAGACCTCATGTCCAGTAGTACCTAACTCTTAAGCTAAACAGTCTCACTCTGTAAAAATATGTTGGAGTCAAGTTAACTGAATCTTACTACTTTATAAGTGCGAAAGTGTGTGAGGATGTTTGATACTCTTTCACGCAAGAATTACTGAACGGATTTGGATGAAATTGCACAGATCGTTCATAACCTGGATTAACACATTGGATACTTTTTATCCTGTTAGTACGATTCCGTGGAACAATTACTGAACATCACGCGGGCGAAACCGCGGGCTTAAGCTAGTGTATTATAAACTAGCGGACGTCACGGGGTTTCACCCACGTAGTTCCCGTTCCCGTGGGAGTACGGGGATAAATGATAAATGATGTTTATTTTGCAAGTAGGTTTTTACAAACACTTTTACACGTCATTTTTTTTTAAACTAGATGGGGCCGGTGTTTCGTACCTGGACTACTCTGAGAAGAAACAGCCGAAACAAACTCAGAGGTCATAGTCTCTTTTGAAGTCCAGACATAATCTTGCTCAATTCACATGAGGACTATGCAGATTATTGCCTGAGATGGTCTTTTGAAGAAAGAACCACACAGATTTGAGTGGACCTGTCCAGTCAGTGCAAGCATTTGTCAGTTATCGTGTAGCTCGACTTATAACTCAAGGAGCTCAACGAAACGACGAACAATACCAAAGAAAGGACATTTGGGTAGGTCGCCAAAAGTACTCAAACTGCCAGACAGTTGTGGGAAAAAATCAAAGAAAAAAAAAAAAATGTAACCCACATGGTCCCCACATTCACAATATTCAAATAAAATTAATAAAAAGTTCTTTTCAAAATGAATGTAAATAAAAATCACAAAAATCAATAAATGTCACAATGATAATAAAAAGTAAAATACTTAATAAAATAAGTATTCATGTCAAATCAGTGAATGTCACTTAAAATAATAAAAAAATAATAAAGTAAAAAATAAAAAACAATAAAATACATAATAATATAAAAATATAGCTTATGTTACTCAGGGTGAATGTAGCTATCTAATGGTGAAAGAATTTTTGAAATCGGTTCATTACTTCCGGAGATTACCCCCTACGTACAAACGTTACCTCTTTATAATATTTGTATAGAGTATAGATAAGTTAGTGGATCGATCTGGATGGTTTTGATCGCAGTGTAAAAGCACCTCTAACGTATAAACTAGTTAATTGCAGATTTACATGTTTTACATAATGTGCTTGTAAAGTATTCTGTGTTCATCATGTAACTCTTGATGTTCCAGGTGCACCCGCGCCTGCGCCGCCAGCGGAAGGCGCACCCGCTCCAACTCCACCAGCGGAAGGCGCGCCCGCTCCCGCTCCACCAGCGGAAGGCGCCCCCGCTCCCGCTCCACCAGCAGAAGGTACATAACCTGTTATACAAGAAAATATACAATCTAAGTTATCAGTTTCTATTATTTTTCTTTTCAATATAGGCTATAATATAACCCTGTATTGAACAAAGAATATACAAAGGTATAAATTGCTTTTAAAACTCAAACAGCAGCTATAAAGGGTGTAAAACACCTCATAACGAAGCCGAAAGGCATTTGATCTCCCCGTCATTGCGATAACCTTTTTGTTCTACACCATACCTGGGAACCTTCTAGTTACGGAGATAGTCGGGGGTCAAAGTTCCAATATTTTGCCTTTTTTTTTTAAATACAAGTTTATATTGTACCTAAGATTTTTACTATAAACACATCCACGACCCCCAAACTATTCAATCCATCCATCAGCACAATGTGTTGAGTGCGTTACATGGATTTCTACCACAAAACATGATTTTTCACCTCAAAAAAAAAGTCGTTCCCCAGCAATAATTTTTGCGTAAAGTTACTTAGTTTGATGTACATAATGCTTGGTTGATGGCTTCATGATGAGGTCTTTTACACCCTGTATATTTGATTGATTCAACGAAAATAGACAGAAAGATTCATCTATTTATTAATGCTATAACTTAATGTTTGCAGGCGCCCCTGCCGAGCCCGCGCCGGCTGCACCAGCCGCTGAACCAGGTAATATCAATAAAACAACGCAAATCTCTCCTTCTTCTTTTTTGCGTTTCTATGGACTCAGTGCCAGAATGTAGCCACCAGCATGGCTCTATCGTTGGCTTCGTTTAAATCCTGCAAGGTGCAGAATGGGCAGGAAAGGTGGAGGGGTATATTCTCCAGAGGGGCTTCATATCGCTAGCTTTAGCTTAAGGTTATACACTGAAAATAAATCAGAGAAGTATAACGGTGGAGTAGGAAATAATATACATTTTGATACAAGTGGAGAAAGTTTGTTATTGCATTCGAGGCGGAATTATAACACCCGAGCCATAGGCGAGGGTGTTTTTGAGCCGAGAATTGCAATAACAAATGTCCACGTGTATCAAACGACGTTTTGCAATACACTTTTGAAGAAATAAAATAAAATAACGAAAAATATTTTTGTCACGAACTGAGAAACTATGATTTTATTTTTGTTTTTTTTTTTTTTTGTTTTTCGCGCTTTGATTTCGCCAGGTTGAAGAAGAGGCAACGGTATAAGGCCGTTAAACAGCCTAATTAAAAAAATAGATTTATTTTATATTTTTGAATTCAGAACACAAATAAATGTTAATTTGTGTATAAAAGTAACTACTTATTAGTTTTTAATAATCATGTTTATCTATGATATTCTATTTATAAACACAATTTGAATATTCAAAAAATATTTATGCCGTCAAGACGCGTAGTACTTTGCCGAAATTAAAAAAAAAACATTTACCTCAGACTATAGGCATTGAACCACTTTGGACTAAGTATAGGTATAGTTATCTGTGGCAATTTTCATTCCCGCACACGTGCGGGAAAATGGAAAAAATCGCACGCGTGTGAAATACATTGCATGTTGTACCTAATCGTAGTGCGTTATGGACCAGTTTTCGAGGAATTGTATTGAAAAACATATTTTTCACGAATCATTCCCCCTGCGTCGAATCTCTTTACGTCGACTCGTGAAACAAATGACATCTGTTTTAAAAAGTTTACGCTTGACCACGAGATTGGAAAAGTACACATATAACAAAAAGTGAAACGCTTTTCAGTTACGTGTGTGAAGTATTTAAATTCAAATGTGTTCATCATTTTCAGCGCCAGCCCCTGCGCCTGCGCCGGCGGCGGAAGCCCCAGCTGCGCCCCCACCAGTCGAAGGTAACTATTGCAGTTCAGACATAGTATTTTGTGCAATAAAGTGGCAACTCTGTGATTTTATTATTTAAATCTTGGTTTAGACCAATTATGGTTGGTCATGGTTTCAGTAGAAATAGAGAGCAGCTAATAATAATAAAAAAAAAAACTCAACCAATTCAACAACCGAAAAGATTATTTTTGGTTTCATATTTTTGTGTTACTAGAAATAATAATCAGTAAATCCGTTTTTTTTTCAGCATCCGCCTAAGAAGTGCATTGATGGAGATTACAAAGGAGTCAAATTACATGAAAATATACTATACTACTTCCAAATGTGAGATTTCTATAACATTCATAATATCATCTATAGCGTCATCCCGGCTCAATGCCTGGGCCCGCTTCAATGAAACATCATTCATAATAATTTAAAAAAAAAACATCATTAATATATTGGTATTTATTTATAATTGCCATTTTTATATCTACAACACTGTCTTTGTTATTTTTATACTGTTTCGCCACTACTATGTAGATAAGTTTTGTATGATATAATAAAATAAACAGATACATGAATAACAGTAAATTTGTTTTATTTGCAGACCAACTGTTTCTATCAAGTATCTTTTCCTTCCAAAGTTACTACATTGTATATCACGAAAGTAGACCACGAAACTATATACTAACTACATTGAAAATAACATAAGTTTGTCGTTTTGTAAATTTCCATGTCTTTATGGAATGTATTAAATTAAACGAACCCAATTCGTCTTATACCAAGATCAAATACAATCATCATCATCAGCCTATTAATGTTCCCACTGCTGGGACTCAGGACTCCTCTCTATGAGAGGGAATGGGCTATAATCCACCACGCGGACCCAGTGCGGATTGGTAGATGTCACATGTCTTCGAATTTTTGCTTCTAGGACATGCCGGTTTCCTCACGATTTTTTCCTTCACCGTTTTGAGAGCAGTGGTGATAAAATAAATTACACAAAATAATGCGCCTGCCTGGGTTCGAACCCACGACTTACTGTTCGTAAGTAGGGGCCGCCACCACCGCTGCTCCATCATCCATTTATATGGAGCAAATACAATGTTGGAATATTATTATCTATTCCGAAAGGCTAGACCAAGCCGTGATAGGTACCGATGATGGAAAAATAAAAAAAATATGATTGGACTACGTTTCTTATACATGACGACTTATCTTCATTACTTCATGATTTTGATATTGTTACTTTATATTTTCCCGCATGCCTTGGTTAGTTCCTGAATGTGTACCCATTACATACCAAGTTTCCTCCGTGCCTCGGAAAGCACGTTAACCTGTTGGTCCTGACTGTCATTTGGATCTTTGACAGTCGTAACAGGTAGTCAGTGGCCTGAAAGTCTGACAACCAGTCTTACCAGGGGGTATCATATTAGCCAGTACTGAGTTTTGGAGGTCAGATAGGCAGTCGTTCCATGTTAAATACTGGTATTCAGCTGCATCCGGTTAGATAGGAAGCCGACCACAACATAATTGGAAAAGGCTAGACAGATGATGATTTTCTTGCCTGTCATGACATCGCATTCAACCAGACACCAAGCATACATACTATCGTGTCTGTATTCGTTAAAGTGTTGGGCAGTAGTGCACACCCACTTATCGCTAACAAACGAATGAATTCAAAAATAGAAATATCATCCCCATATACACAATTAACGTACCCATTACATTTCTAGTTTTACTATGAAAGCCCAACTAAATTAGTCGGTACAAAATAAGCCGGCCTCATAGAATGGACATGTGTTACAAGGACCTAGTGGACCGTAATATCTCAACCCTTATTACTGGGATACAGGGCTGGGCAATTTGGACAACTCTTTGAGGTAAACTGCCCAGCGCTCCTACAATGTAATGTCGGGCTATTTCACCGAATTGCCCATTGAAGGGACTCTCCACCCAGATTGCTGCGTATTCTTTGTAATTGATATGTTGGGTTCACTTGTTTGATTAAAGATGTTTATTTTATTGTTTGTCTCTTGTGTAGACAACGGTTTTGATGGCATCTAATCTTACTTATCGTCGTTGCGAATTTTAGACCACTTATGTGTCACTTTTGGCAAAATCACTTTTTTACGCCAGCCGATTCTACATTTTAAAGCTCTATCCAATGCAAAAACTGTCATGTGTATACGATGTTTAAATCTTAATTTATTTACCAACTTCAAGATCTCCAATGTGCTTGCTAATCAAAAGTTGGTGCTAAAATATCTTATGTGTCAATGAAAACTGATTTTTTTGCTATGATACTACTTTTCATTTCAACTAACAGTGGCAAAGTAAAAATCACGAAATTCTTGTGGCTGATACCTATTTTTTTTGTTATAGTTGGTTTCATTATATTTTTTTCAGTAGACTGTTGTTATCGATTTTCTCATAAAGTTGATTTTTACACATAAGAGGTCTTAAAGTCGCAACGACGTTATACTATACAATTATTAATGCGAAAGTTTAGATGGATGTATGTAATAGGTTATATGTTACTAATTCACGCCAAAGAGCTGCACGGATCTCGATGAAATATTTTACAGAGATAGATTAAAGTCTGGAATAGCACATAGGCTACTTTTTTTCCTTTCTCACAATACCAACATTTCATCACAAATTAAAGCTGCGGGTAACAGCTAGTATTATTATAAACAAATCGTATACCAAATAACTTTAGATTAACTTGGATCGGTATAATGAGCAATAGAATGCTCAAATCTCATGCGAAAGGGACCAAATGAGCGCGTGGTCACCATTGATAGCTCAATTTGGCTTGTTATGATTATGAACCGGCCTCAGTGTCATCTTCAAATATGATTAAATCCTCATTACGTATTCAAAGCAAGAGTTCTATTAAACGGATCAACGTTAACGGGTCGTCCCAAAGTTCCTATGTTCACATAAGTATTTAGGAAAAGCAGCATTAAAAGGGTTCTGTGAAATCAGCCGAGCAGAACGGCCTTAATAATGATCTTTCATTCGCCTTATCTTTAACCTTATGTTGGTAATGAATGGCCACATTAAGTTTAATTAAAATGGGCTTTACTGTTGCATTGTAATGCCCGTAATTCCGTTTTGTAAACAAAAATATTCAGCCGTTTTTTTATTACTTTTGTAGATAAGATACCCGAGGCCTAGCCATGTTACAAACGTTTCGTATCGATTCTCTTTCTACAATCGTAAACGCCTCGGCGTAAGCGATTGTAGAAAGCGCTAAATTGGTAGCCAAGTTGACACGACTGAGTCGATCGCTCGTTCTCTAATGTCTGTAGAAAGAACTTTAGTCTATGGTGAGCGTACCTACCAAAGAGTTTAGCGATCAACATTGTAGAAACTATAAAATTATATTCTATCATTTTGAACGATGGAAACTTGTCTACGAATTTTCTTTTCGATTGTGTTGATCACGTGATTTAACGTTGAGATTTTTTTTTTTTTAATTACAATATGGGCCTGCTTTTGACCTCGATCACGTCTGATGGAAAGCGATGGATAAGATCTATGATGGAACGAGCGTGCCCAGAAGATGCCTGTTCACTCTTGCTTTGAAGGCAGGCGGGTTAAATGTGGGTGGGAACACAGACGCAGTCCACACGCACACATCGGGATATCAACCAAGTGCGGATGGTACGCCGCAGTACGTCTGCTAGTCCGGTGGTAAAAGGGTGATGGGGATCAGGTCGTGGAGCTACTGCGCACACTCACCGAAGTACAGTCTGTAGAAGACCGACAGGCAGGCAACATGATGTCATTCCCATTCATTTGAATAGTTTTCTACTAGCGTTAACGCTAGCGGCTAGGGGTGCTGCACCCCTAGCCAAGTTGACATTCTATAATCGTTAACGCTAGTAGAAAACTATTCAAATGAATGGGAATGACATCATTTCAACGTTAGATCACGTGATCAACACAAACGAATTACGATTGTAGAAAGAGAATCGATACGAAACGTTTGTAACTTGGCTAGGCCTGCTGTTCGGAATTTGAATAAATTCATTACTTTTATTGCACGTGTTTGGCTTTTGTGAGTTGAGTCGTAGCATACACGAGGGGGGAAATTCCTGAAATTTTGAATGGCATGACATTGTGTAACAAATCATGCAAACATACATATTTGTGTACGTATCGCGTAGCGCGTGCGTGACGAGATGTGTTCTCAGTCGAATCAGAACCAAATAAGCATACAATTGTTATATTTACTGAGATACTCGTGTTACATTTTATTTGATATAATAAAATTGTTATTCTTGCATGTTGATTTTATTACATGTTCATATATCTTTACGTTTATTTTTATTTTATCGCTCGAACTTCGTATTTCTTGAAAACATTGTTAGATCGTCTGGAATGAGCAGGTGCTTCTATTTTTAGGAGCACCCTTCACTGTCTACGCTTTTAGTATCTAAGTTTACGTTGTGTTTTTTCCGAGAAGAATATTTATACAGTTCATATATTTAAATATATAAATTAAGTATCAGATCCTCCGCGGATTAGGTACTTAGTAATCAAAACATAACGTTATTGCTAAACGATTTCGTCGTGATCGTGTAGCAGGTTGTAATTTAGAAATGTCTTATTCCGTAATTACAGGTGATAAATGTAAAGTGCTAACGACATCACTTAACTTCATTAAGAAGGCTTTTATACTGCGAAAGCTATGTTCAATCTCTATTTAAATCTACTTACATAATTGTTGTATGTAAAGAATCATTCACTGAATTGACAAAATTAAAAAAAAAAAAAAGAAAAAAATGAGAGAGAGTCGAGAGAGCGAGTCACGAGTCGTTGAGTTGAGATTGTGGGCGTGTTGCCCCACCAGGTCTAGTTTATTATTCAGGCTGAATTCGTAGTTTACTTACGTCCTCAATTAATTAGGATATCCAATTGAATCCCTAATAGTACAGATGTTACCTGTCGTCTGAATTTCAATTAAATGGGAGCTATTTCGACGCAATATCAATTTCATTTAGCCTCCAACCAAAACCATTTACCTTATTATGTATTCAAAATCTTCAAATAAATGATTCACGATATCACATTGTTCTCTAAACATTGTCAAAAATAATGTTTCCAGCCCACAATCTCAACTGGTCCCACTGTAAGGGTGGTAAACAGATGTGGAAATCGTGTGAACGGGATTTTGTTTTAAAAATGAGCAGATTTCGTCCGAGCTCATCTATACTATAATCTATACTAATATTATAAAGAGGTAACATTTGTTTGTAAGTTTGTATGTTTGTAAGTTTGTATGTAGGGGGTAATCTCCGGAAGTAATGAACCAATTTTAAAAATTGTTTCACTGGTAGAAAGCTACATTATTCGTGAGTGCTATAGGCTATATTTTATTCCTGTACTCCCACGGGAACGGGAACTACGCGGGTGAAACCGCGGGGCATCAGCTAGTGGTATATAAAGAAACGAAAAAGTCACAATGGTATACTTGCTTGGATTTGAACCCCTAACTTGCATGAGAGGCTAAGCCTATACGACATTTTATCAACTAGATAACCACTTTATACCGTCCATAATCAGGGGCACGCACTCAAAAGTACCATCTAGCATATAAAAAAGTCTTCGTCTGACGTAGGGACGTAGGAACGTGCTCCGATTTTTATGCTAATCACGTCCCCCTGAATTGTGGTTCTGGTATTCCAGATTTTTTAATAAAAATCCTCACATTTTGGGCCAACGGATGTAATGCACTATATTACGTAGGAAAGTTAGGTCTGAATTGAGTAGATAGGTCCTGAAACGACAGATTTTTTGGTTTTCGAACTTTATGAAAAAAGTTACTTGTTTATGTGAAAATTATGTGGCCTGTCATACATTCATTCTAAAGTTCGACGAATTTGTTTGAAAGTATTTTCAATCTGGATGGTTTTAATTAGAGAAATATCCATCGTAAAAGGGCAAAGTGAAGCATTCGAGTGATTCACACCCTTTACCGCAAATTGGGATATCCAGTGTCGTGGGCGTGTTTCTAATTGGGCTCGGTATAACCCAAATATCATCAAAGTATGCCATTTAATTAACAATTTGACATCATATTATGTATCAGTTGCCACGTGCACGACAAGCTTTATTACACGTAGGTACTTATAATTAACATTTCAATCAAATGTCACCACTGAGTAATCAAGTACCTTAACAATAATTTATTCTAATTATACTGTTCTCGATTGTACCTTCAAGTTTTTAGTCTAGCTAGCGTACAGTCGCACACAAAAGGGGGGTAAGGGTTGTTACCCGTGGGACCTGAAGCTTGTTTGTAAAAGTGGCTTTCCAATGTATTATTAATGAACTGTTGAAAACAACACCTGCTCGATACTTTTTTTATTTTGTTATCTGTGGTGCTGACAAGAGTTGCTTCCACAAATTTTATTTTTCGTACCACTTGCTCAAAAAAGTGACATTCTATGCCACAAAAAGCGAACATAACAATAGTCATTTTTAATCTGTTAAAAACAGGGAAAGATAATTGTACTGAATTTCATTCATCCTCTAGGTGGAGAATGTGATTTAAATTTGGAATACTTACCGAAAGGAGACAATTTTTTTTGTTTGGAGAACAGGCCACCCCATAAATTGTAGCAGATATTAATGAAACGTATATAGATTTCTTCCTTATAATTTCTAGATTACAGTTGTTATATTAGCTAAGCCATGTCTAACCGGAATGATGAGAAATTCGAAAATGAAAACGTGTATCTAACAATAACCATACAAGTTGCTGCACGTCTGTAGCAGTCAGAATGTAATTGTATTCGCACATTACCTAGAAATCTTACTGCACAATTGACACAACGACCAGCAGATGCCATTTTCATAAAATAGTTTTTCATTATATGCGAATAAATCGCAGAAACACTTTCAAAAAAATCGAAATAAACTGAGTAAAAATAGCCGCGTTCCGAATTAGGCTGCAATCGATTTGAGCGTCCATAAACCCGTTCCGAATTACCGTGAGCGCAATAACGATGTCCCTTGAATCGTCATAGATGACATCATGACATGCGTCATCTTGCATGCTCCAAATAAATATCACCGTGAGCGCTGTCAAAAATGACAGTTGTGTTGATAGGTTGTGTTGTTTTGTTATGAACTTATGACTCGCATCTAACTATAAATTATATTTAACTAGCGGACGTCCCGCGGTTTCACCCGCGTAGTTCCCGTTCCCGTGGTAGTACGGGGATAAAATATAGCCTATGTTACTCAGGGTGAATGTAGCTTTCTAATGGTGAAAGAATTTTTTAAATCGGTCCAGTAGTTTTTGAGCCTATTCATTACAAACAAACAAACAAACAAAGTTTTCCTCTTTATAATATTAAATATATATATATAAAGTCTGGTAAGTCTGACAACCAGTCTTACCAAGGGGTATCGTATTACCCAGTACTAACTAGGTTGTGGAGGTCAGATAGGCAGTCGCTCCATGTAAAATACTGGTATTCAGCTGCATCCGGTTAGACTGGAAGCCGACCCCAATACAGTTGGGAAAAGGCTAGGCAGATGATGATATATATATAAAGTATAAAGTATAGATTATCGTTGCATCTATGTTATTTGTAATTCGTGGTATTTTTTTAAGGGGTAAATCTTTGCCGGGTGCAAAATACGCTAATATAAACACTTCCGTCATCCTTTTCATCACTGGACGAATCGTCGTTCTCTATCTCAAAATCTGAGTTATCAGAGTCGATAGAGTCAACCAACTTATCTTCCATTTTCAAAAATAGGTCTTGTGATTGGGGTTATGATCACTGGCAACGCGTTCATGAGCGTTCCGAATTCATGACAGTTCTTAACTGTCATAATCGTGATATCTAAATCGGAACGCAAAATATTGATGTGAGCGCTGTGAGCGATTATTTTGTAATACGGAATGCAACCAATGTCAAATGAAGTTGTAAATGTCAAAAAGAGTAAATGTCAAATGCAGTTGTCTGTCAACCACCAAAAAGACGGATATACAACGTTCCGTGCCATGATGATTTTCTATACCATATAAAAGATTTTAGCGGAAACCTTGCATTAAAAAGCTCACAGTTTAATATTATTTATTTTTATGTTATATTCTATTTCTATTATAATTAAAGCAGATATTATTACCAATGGATACCGTACTTTTTTTTTGTAAACGGGAAAAAAACGCCCCTATTTACGTAAGTATTTTCTGTCAAATAACATTGATCACAACAGGAATGATTTGACTCGCAAAAAAATATCATAATATAACTTATTTATTAGGATTTTAAGATTCCGGTTTCGTTTCTGTGTAATCTTTCGTTTATTACTATAATAAAAAAAAAACAAAAAGCAAGTCAAAGAGCACTACCTTTCTTCTATACAGTAATATTCTACATATATGTATGTATATTATAGGTAAATATTTACTATACGAGTATTTTTTTTTTTATATGTGTATGTATTTGTATGTATGTTTATTTCATATACCTAGATATATTTTGTTTTAAGTTTTATTTTACATTTCCTGTTTTGTCTTTTCTACACACTGTGTCTACATTTCTAATCGAACTTTCCTCTCGCAGGTCTGCTGGAAGAGATTTCTTATGAAATAAGCAGTACCTTTGTGCTCTTCTATCTTAATGTAATGTCCTGTTAAGTATGTTGTGTGTACATAAATAAATAAATAAATAAATAAATAAAATGGTTACTTTTTTTTGGTGTAATATGAATAATATTTATGCAACATCGAAGAGGGCCTAAAAAAAACTGTCTCCTTTATACTGAACTACATCTGTGTTTACACCATTGAGTTTGTATATAAAGCATTTTACATCTTTTTGAAAATGGAATACGCATTTATTATGCAGTTATGATTATTAAATAAAATTACGAAAACCGACGAGGCCATATGAGCTTGATGCCTTTGCATTTCCGACAAAAAAATATTAGTCTAGGAAATTGCAGCGTTTTTGTTTTCTTCAAATACATAAACGTTAAGTTTATTTTAATTTATTTTTATAAATAAGTTAATGTTCTAAAAATATGTTACGATGTTAAATCAAAGCGACAGTGATAGTGAATTGTCGGATTCCATCAGTGCAAATGCTGCCGCAATTATAAATAATTTGCTTCCAACAAAATCCAAGGAAAATTATTTAAAAACTTATGAAGAATTTTCAACGTGGAGAAGTGCGAAAGGTCTATCAATTTCAGAATCAGTACTTCTTGTCTATTTTGATTATTTATCCAAGACAAAGAATCCAAATACACTTTGGTGCATATACTCAAAACTGAAAGCTACAATAAGCATCAAACACAGCATTGAAATAAATAGATTCACTAAATTACTGACTTTTTTAAAAAGAAAATCAGAAGGGCATTGCGCAAAGAAGTCTAAAATTTTTACGACTCAAAATGTGGAAAAATTTCTTAATGAAGCTCTTGACGAAATTTTTCTGGCAAAAGTAAGTATACGTGATTTAACTATGAATATTTCGTATCTTAGTAATGGTAATTTTTCTATATATTTACCTGTTTTTATCTTTGTTATAGGTGGCCTTAATTTTTGGACTCAATGGTGCTTGCCGCGGATGTGAACTTGCAAACTTAAAGGTGGAGGACGTTGAAAATCATTCCAATGAGTTACTTCTGATTAATGTAAAGGAAACTAAGACAAAGAAAAATCGGTCATTCATTGTACAAGGACAATATACTAAAATCATTCATAAATACCAAGCATTACGTCCCACCAACATGGAAAACAATAGATTTTTTATAAACTATCGGCATGGGAAATGTACTCGACAAGCCATCGGCAAAAATAAAATTAGCAATATGCCAAAGGAAATGGCTAAATATTTAAAACTTAAAGATGTTGAACTCTACACCGGTCACTGCTTTAGAAGAACTTCGGCGACTTTCTTGGCGGATTCAGGGGCGGGTATTACGTCAATAAAAAGACAGGGTGGTTGGAGCTCTGATAGAGTAGCTGAGGGTTATATCGCAAGCTCAATGGCGAATAAAACCATATTAAGCAGTCAAATGAACAAAAATATAAAACTTAATCCATCAGAGCCACAACCATCAACTTCCGGCATCTTATCTTCGTCCGTAACTCACGATGCACCACCACCACTATCTCCGACGTATACTATCTACAATGAAACGCAAGTTCCTCAGACGCAAGAACTGAGAAATACTCAAATCAACTCATCAACAATAAATGTACCAAACAAAAATGTAACTCTCTCTATCAATAATTGGACCAATGTTTCGAATGTTAACTTTTACTTTTAATTGTCATTATTTTTTAATAAATACTTATCTCATATTATTATTGTGTTAATTTTTTCGCAAATGGTACGAAAAGTAGAGTAATTTCCTCGGTGATAAAGCTGTCTTAGTCTTGGGTGAACTTTAATCCCTCGCTACACTCAGGACTCGTCTTAAATCCCTTGTTTCGCTCGTGATTTAAGTTTTTAACACCCTCGCTACGCTCGGGAGTAAACCTCGAGTCCTTCGTTACGCTCGCGATTTAAATCGTCACCCGCGACAGAAGACACTGCTTTATCCCCTTGGTTAATAATCTACTATTAACATAGCCGAAGCACTTGTTCTCAATTTCATTGCTATATTTTATTTTTGTTTTGGAATATATCTGGGAACCTTCTAGTTATGGAAATATTGGGGGTCAAAGTTCCAACTTTTTCACAATTTAAAAATAATACATGTTTTTAATATTTTAACTTTACTTTATACTTGAACCCAGTACCACAGATAATATAATACTTTGTACCAGTACTATTAAATGCATCAATCAGCATAATGTTTTGAGTGCGTAATATTGAGTCCTACCGTAAAACATGATTTTTCACCCCAAAAAAAGTCTTTTCCCATCTATATGTCGGATCCTGATGAGTATGCACTTAAAATTAAACACAAGCGCCTTTGTTTGGCGTTGTGCGGAGTCTTAAAGGTGTGATGTCCGAATGCGGACCTCAGTCCCAAGGAATCGACAGTGCCTGATGAGTATGCACTTAAAATTAAACACAAGCGCCTTTGTTTGGCGTTGTGCGGAGTCTTAAAGGTATGATGTCCGAATGCGGACCTCAGTCCCAAGGAATCGACAGTGTTCGTTCGGGCGTGGTCGTGACACATACTGGTCTAGGAACTGCTCTGTGTTTTCTTTTAATTTCAGAGTATTTAGTTAGTACAGTAGTGTTGGTAATTGACTCTGTAACAATAAACTGTGTATAAGTTAAGAGAGCTATTCCTCTAGTTTACCCGTATCCCATTCTACGCTCACAACAGTTTGACACTATGTATGTCACTTAGTACGTACTGGCCAGGGTTCTATGTACCTGGATGCGAAATATATTTGTTTTGGAGAGTTACTTAATTTGATGCACATAATGCTTGGTTAATGGATTCATGAGAGGTCCATTTACACGTTGTATAAAATAAAATTTACCTTTTTTTAACTTATTTAATTTACTTTACTAAGTGTTTCACAAAGTTCATTGCATCGGAAGCACTATGTAACCTACATCATTAGACCTTAGGGGACCGGACTGCTTCTCCTTAACACAGGTTTTCATAACATAGCTAGGAGAGCAGTGCTCACCTACACGTTTGTATATATAGTACTTTTTTGCAAAACTGTATTTTTAACGTGTACTACTATGCCTTGTTTTGAGTAAATAAATAAATTTATAATTTATTATTGTAATTTGAAACTGAAAATAGCTTGTCTGTCAACACCTCCCCATTATTGTTCTCTGCATGTGTTATATCTAGGTACTTTCTGTATATTCAGTAAGTAAATGCTTGTGCATCTCGATATGATCTGGCATTGTATTCGGGAGCGATAAAGATGTCTGGGAGGATAATGAAGTCTTTTAGAGGTGTGAAAACTTCGCAATTCTTCAGATGTACCATTTTAATATTGTTTTTATAATCATCCTTGTTTATTTTAAACTTTAAGCACAAAAAAGGTACAGAGGCGACAATATTACTTTGTTGTTACTGAAAGCCCTCTCAAGTGACAAAACTATTACCGAAGGTACCCACCTTCGGTAAGTAATACTTTTTTCTTTTCTACGAAGTCAAGCCGAAAATTAATTGGTAAGCAACTTCATAACAACCTTAATAGTCCGTATAAACAATAACTATCAGTCTTTGACACTAAAACACGGCAAATTGACGTAGGTTGTCAATTTGCTTGACCATTAATTGCTCTGGTGGGTAACACTTATAAGAAACGGAGACCTCTGCACTTGACAAAAGAACCGAAAACCTAAACCGCTTTGAGACAAAAGACAGTCTCCACACCATTATATTTCTTTAGCTTCATTTTTCAGATATAAATAGTTAGGTAGGCCATGTAGTACTTTCAACCTAATAAGAAACTTTCGCACATTTAAAAAGAAAAAATCCATAATCGATACCCCTTCTCTAGTCTATGCGAGCGGCCAGACAGAAAAGACGCAAGACGAGGGCGGGGCGCGGACCCGTCGCAGACAGGGCGCCGTCACGACTTTTTAACATATATAGAAAAGACACGGACGCGTCGCAGACAGGGCGCCGTCACGACTTTTTATGGCGCGCACTAGAAGCTTTTCTCGGCATTCAACCGTCCGATTTTGATACGACAACATGTCTTCTTCCGCGCCCTTTCCGCTCCCCCGCTTGCGCCCGTGCAGGCCCGCGCCGTGCCCGCGCCCTGTCCTTTCTATATGTTTTCCAATAGGGCGCCGACAAATTAACGTCGTGACGGCATCCCGTCTTTTCTGTATGTTTTACGTCGCGACGGCTGTATACATTTTATATGCAAGTAGATTAAACGGGCGCCGCGACTGCAACGGGTCCGTGCCTTGCGTCTGTTCTGTGTGGCCGGTGCCTTAGGCATCCGAAAAGTTTCATTCTTTCAGAGAAGACAAAACTTTTCAGTTAAGGGATATGGGGGGCGGGTTTATATCTTCAAATGAAGCTAAGTCATATAATAATGATCGAACTTCACACGTGAAGTTCATTTGATCATAATATTGTAAATCCTAGACTCCGTTTTGCTAGTTACTACATATAAACTACAGTGAATCTACCTTGAACTTGCGGATCTTGTGCCAACTCCTAGAACACGATAGGACAGTGCCATATAACCCGTCGTTGATGTAAATCATAATTGTTACTTTATCGTTCCTTTTAACTTGAAATACGAGAATGTCTTCAATAACAAATAACTCAAAAGTTTCACTTTCTCTTATTTAATACGGTTTGAGGAAATCTTTTCTTGTTTGAGGTGTTTTGGCGTCAGCAATTTTGTGTCTAAAATAAATACAAGTCATGAAGTGTTCCAAGGGTTGTTTTAAAAATAATCCTTGATGTTTTTTTTACTTTTCTACCATCATGTTCATTTAGATGATACACGATTTCATTTACGTATGAAATCGTCACTGTCATTTAATTTTCTCACACTAGCATTTTCGCAACGATGTTGCGGTCAGCTTTGAGTCTTATAGCCGGATACAATTGAATACCAGTACTTTATATGGATCGACTGCCTCTCTATGTGACCTCCACATCCCAATTATTGGGTAACACGACATCTTTGGGAACATTAGTTACAAAACTTGTGATAGTGAACTGCTTTACGAATAATATGACAAGTAAATCTTGAACTTTACGTACTATTTCAATTCAAAATCACTGTTAAATATTTAGAACTTCACACTGAATTAAGAGGCTGTATACGGCACTATTTCCTAGAACCAAAAATTTGAAGACATGTGATATCTACCAATCCGCACTGGGCCCGCGTGGTGGATTATAGCCCATTCCCTCTCATTGAGAGGAGGTCGTGTCCCAGCAGTGGGAACATTATAGGCTGATAATGATGATGATGATACGGCACTAAAATATTCATCCGAAGCAAAACACCGCCTTCATCTCGGAAGTCAAAATGGCCATGTTGCCATGTTGACTGTCGACAGCGGTCTTTCGAGAACTTATATCTACAGACGTTCACCGAGCACTTAGGTAGACGAATGGACCACTTAACATACGCATTCGTTTCCTGAAGGGTTACAAGGGCCACAACATGTGCCCGCGATCATAAAAATATAGAAATATGTAGACATAACTGCCCCAAAACCTTTTCCCATATAAACATATCATCGTCCCAAGCGATGTTTCATTTTTAGTGGTCATATTTATAGCGAAAACAACGTAAACCGAAGTAGAAATAGGTTTGTAAACATGGATGGTTTTGGCAACGCTTATGGTCTGAAAGACGTTTGTGCAATAAGTTTTGGGAACTGAAATAAGAATAACAAAAAAGTTCGGCCTGCCTCACCAGGCAGGCCGAACTTTTTTGTTATTCTTAGTTGTTATTTTTTTGTTATTCTTATTTTTTTGTTATTTGTTTTCTTTTTATTTGTAAATCACCATCTACAATACGAGGAAAAGACATTTCAGCAACTTAAGAGTCCTATTACATTTTTTGGGCAAATTTTTGATTTTTACTTCCTGGATCAAATTATTTCGGTCGGCGTACACGAGTCGATAATAATAGCGATATTTGGACGATTGTCGATTGATATTGACGAATATTAGAGACGAGACTGACATGAGACTGAGGAGCGAGCTGAATTAAGAATTATAGTAGGTACTTTAATTTTATTTATTGTATTTTTGTCTTATTATATTGACAAACGAAAACTAATGAAACTTATTCATTGTAGATCGAAGTTTTATATCATACCAATTTGTTTGATAAAATTGAGTTTATTTGGAATATAATGGACGCTGAATTAAGACATTTATGGCTTAAATTACTATTTCTTTGCGATTTTTTCTGTGAAAACTCAAGGAATTTAAAGAAATTCTAAAACTCCAATAAACAAGTAAAACATTCAACTTATCTTTTAGTAATTTTAGCTTTTATAAGAATTGAATGTAACTATGTGAATTCGAGCGTTAAAGTTCCATCGTCGACGGTTTTTCTTGCAAACTGAGTTCGTAAAATATTTATAGTAAATTACACGAAAAGAAAAATGAAAATGTGTAACTCCAACTTACAAGAAAGAGAATGGCACTATCGTTATTCTTAAGCAAATAATTAATAGTACATTTTGATACAAGTGGAGAAAGTTTGTTATTGCAATCGAGGCGGAATTATAACACTCGAGCCGGAGGCGAGGGTGTTTTTGAGCCGAGAATTGCAATAACAAATGTCCACGTGTATCAAACGACGTTTTTCAATACACTTTTGAAGAAATAAAATAAAATAACGAATAGGTATTATTTTTGTCACGAACTATGATTTAAATTTTCTTTTTTTTTCGCGCTTTGGTCTCGCCAGGTTGAAAGAGAGGCAATGGTATGAAGCCGTTAAACAGCCTAATATAAAAAATAGATTTATTTTATATTTTTGAATTCAGAACACAAATAAACGTTAATTTGTGTATAAAAGTAACTATTAGTTTTAAATTATCATGTTTATCTATGATATTCTATTTATTAACACAATTTGAATATTCAAAAAATATTTATGCCGTAAAGACGCGTAGTGCTTTGCAAAAAAAAAAAAAACTGTCACCTCAGACTATAGGCATTGAACCAATTTGGACTAAGTATAGGTATAGTTATCTGTGGCAATTTTCATTCCCGCACACATGCGGGAAAGTGGAAAAAATCGCACGCGTGTGAAATACATGCCATGTTGTACCTAATCGTAGTGCGGTAAGGACCAGTTTTCGAGGAAGTGTATTGAAAAATATCTTACTGCTGCTGAGAATGACTGCGTCAAAAATCATGAATTTACCAAACAAATGTAATAGGACTCTTAAACACTCTGGCAACTATACTTTTTAAAGAGGAGAGCAGTGTCACTGTTTGGCGGCAGAAAAAGAGGGGGGAAACGGGTGAAATGGTCTATATCCTTTATAGAAAAGGAAATAGCCTCTGACCAGATGGTGGACTACTGCCTGACGGTTGATATCGGGTTTATGATGTAAGTTACACCGATAACTCTGATAACACACACACACACATTGCTCGCAGAACGGATGGCCGATGGGGCTGAAAAGTTCTGGAGTGGCGACTGCGAACCGGAAGACGTTGCGTTGGAAGGCCTGAAAGGCCTCCCACTAGGTGGACCGATGACCTGGTGAAGGTTGCGGGAATCCGTTGGATGCGAATCACACCGGTCAATGTGGCGACACTTGGGGGAGGCCTTTGTCCAGCAGTGGACGTGAAATGATGATGATGATCTCTGATAACGAAATACAGAATATGATAATATAGATAAGTTCATATGTAGCGGTAAAGATGTCGCCACAAATGCATATACTTCCCTGGACGAAGGGATACGTACACAAAACAACTTCAGGTATAATATATATTAACAAAAGAAAGAAAACTTCTGAAGGTTTTATGAAAAAAGTTACATTGCACGTATAATAAATGCGAAAAAGTAATAACCTGCTCTATTGTACTAGCTAAGACGTATGCGCTATTGTGCAGCTTCGTAACAGCGCGTTATTGTTAGCGGCGCTTATTAGCTTGCAAGCTTTGTATCGCTGCCTCTGGGGATTAGTTACACCCCCAGGGGTGAAGTTGAGCTTGGCTTAGAAAATAAACTCGCGATGTGGAGGTCTGTTAGAAAGAAACACTTTTAAGATGCGGAACTGGTGTTATTTTGGGGAATGTTTTAGAGCTTGAGTAACTGAAGATATGTCTAAGATACGATATCTTCTGATTATTTGTGTCCCTCTGTGTTTTTAGGGTTCCGTACCCAAAGGGTAAAAACGGAACCCTATTACTAAGACTTCGCTGTCTAACCCGTCTGTCCGTCTGTCCGTCTGTCCGTCTGTCCGTCTGTCCGTCTGTCCGTCTGTCCGTCTGTCTGTCACCAGGCTGTATCTCATGAACCGTGACAGCTAGACAGTTGAAATTTTCACAGATGATGTATTTCTGTTGCCGCTATAACAACAAATACTAAAAACAGAATAAAATTAATATTTAAGGGGGGCTCCCATACAACAAACGTGATTTTTTTGCCGTTTTGTCTAATGTATAGATAATGGTACGGAACCCTTCGTGCGCGAGTCCGACTCGCACTTGGCCGGTTTTATTTTTTTGTTTTACACGAGCTTCATTGAAGCTGTAATACGGTACGAAAAAAAAAACGAAACTTGCACTATCACTTACGGGATATATCTTCCGCGACTTTCAATTATTCCGAACTCCCGATATTTCGACGCTGTTGCAAACGCCATGATCGCGGGATGACTCGAGAACATAGATAATACACTATATAATACAAGAATGCGGGTGGGACTGGTAAATAAATTGTTAGGTGCAGACAAATCTGTCTACCCTCCTTCTTTGTCTTTTGCTAAGCACAGATTCTGTATACAGAAATTACTAACTTGAATCATTGTCAAAGTAAAATAAACTTAGCTATATTTAGGCTGAACTTCTCATGAATTCAAACAATAGCTAGAACAAGTATCTGAAATATAAATGACAAGTTATTTCTGATATTTTAGGATAAATAAACATATCTTATCTACCCACTTTCTGTTTTCATTGAAGAACATAAGTTAGTGAATTTATTTCAAGCACGCAGTGGGTGCTGTCTATTTTTGTCTTATTGAATAAAATCACGTTCATTGGATATTCATTACAGGGGACATTTTCAGTTCACTTGAAATATTATTATGTAAGCAGGAACTTGGGAATAATGCTGGCCTAAAATAAGAAAAAGTCTATGGTGACTTCATTGTTTGAACTTGTTTTTTACTGGTATTTTCTTCCTTCATCCAAAAGACGTCCACTAGTGTACGCAACAATGATTCATGGGTTAGTTGAGTAATAATTATTACGCGCACAGACAATAGGGAATATGCATGTAATTTTTTCTTCACTTAAATCAATAAAATACACTGTTATCAACCCAAGAAAAGTATTAAAAGTTAAATTCTACTGCTTGTCGCTCAAAAATAATATTAACCTCCTGCAATTTTCTATGACAGTTGAAACGTCCGTGACTGTCGCGGCCATGATGTGACGTCATTTACCTCAATCTGCCTTGTTTAAATCTAATGTTTTGGCCTTATTATAGTAATTTTACTAATTATATCTGCTTTATTCAAGCAACAATTGCGATAACGATATCATAATAAAATCTTAGTGAAACTACTTTCAAATAAAAGTGTTTTTTTGACATACCTATAGACTTTGACGTCACGACCGGCGTTATCGAGGACGACGCGTTTTGAGAGTGGGTTCCTTTCACCAAAATATGGAACATAAAACAATAAATTGTAAATTATGTGATGTTTTAGAAACTTAAACAAGTGTACCCAATATTTTAATGCGCCAGTACAAGGCATTTTTTGTATTTTTTGCATATTCCCTATTCATACTTATACAAAACCATCGGTGATGCATTACTCCTACCTCACCAACACCTGCATTAAGTGGTTCATCATCGATGAATTTTATTAAATTTGAACACATACATCTTCAAAATACCATAAGGAGTCGACCGCGTTCTCTTTAATAGTGCCTCCATTTTATTTCTCACTATATTGCGTGAAATTCGTGAACAACGCGCCTGAGCGAACATGTCAGAGGCACTATAGAAACGCGGCATCCCGAAAAACATTTTGAAGCTGTTATAGTATTAGACCCTCAGGGCGTCTATTGTTTTCCGAGTGTAGCTGGCCCTCAAGCCACTTGTGTATAGGTCTGGCAGTAAGCGTTTAACAACGTACAACGTGTTTAACATACCTTAATTTTAAAGGCTCCAATAAGCTTGTCAACTGAAAAAATATAATAAGTCCGTCAGTTAGATTATAAAAAAATATTTGACCCGTATTTTTTCTTTTGTTACGTAAACCAAAATTGACGAAGATACGACGCTTTTAAAATTCTCAATACGTCACGCCATGGTATAATTTTTAGTGCGTTCCGTAGCCCCCTCCCGAGTTTTGATGCGTTTTATGTTTATGATTATTATGAACGTTTGTTCATTGATTTACAAAAACAAAAAATACGTGTTCATTATTTTCCAATACTTTAGCTGACGGACTAAATAGATTTGTAATTTATTGATGGTGGAAACTAGCCTATTGTAGTAACACCTCTCATTTTCATCGCAAAATTAATCAGACACCAATTCTTATGTTTTTTTTTTCTGTAGAAAAATAAGCCTCTTACATTTCTCGCAACTTAAGAGCTCTGAGCAAACTTCAGGCAAAACTAACGTGTCTTACTGAAAACTATGAATAGAGATAAGTTTTGATTAAAGCTCACATTAGATAGAACTGACTTTTAGAACTTGCACGAGGTGACTAGAACGTGGAAAGACTGTGAGAAAACTCAACCTACAATAAAAAAGTTTAGATCATCTACAATGTACTCGTAAATGAAAAACAAAACTTTTTGTTAGTTATAGGCATAGACTGAAGAAGTTTATCTTAAGATTTCGATTTTAGAGAGTAATTATATCTTCACCTAAAGTACTTACGGGATAACATCCGTGATTTTCTTTTCATGAGCTCCCGATATTTTGACGATATTCCTGCGATCATGATGCTTGCAACAGCAACTACTATAAGTGTAGTGAAAAACCGTGAAAGTCTAAAACAGTGCATTAATTATATCTTCTCCGTTAGCATATACTGGTGCCGATTCCCTTGTTCACAAACTAAACTAAATTTAAGTTGAATGCATCTTTTTCTTTCTATTTCATTATGAAAAGGACAGAAGATAAATATTAGTTTAGTCCTGTCAAATTAGTCAGCACCTGACGTAGCTAATTTGATTTAATTTTAGTAGTCAACTTTTTAATCGCGTCTAAAACTTGTATGGCGCTGATTAATTTGACAGAACATAACTAAAATTTATCTTCTGTCCTTTTCTTAATGAAATAGAAAGAAAAAGATGCACTGAACTTAAATTTGGTTTAGTTTGTAAACAAGGGAATCAGCACCATTATCTACTTAGTTGAATCTCTAAAATAATTAAAGTTTATAAATAGGTACAAATATTAAACTTAAAAAGACAAATTGAGTCGACCTTTAGTTTTACACAAATAGATGCTTACCACTGAATATCGGCATATGATGAAGGTTATACCCGTCGTCACTCACATAGCCCAGGGATGTCCTGTTAATATTGAATAGTATTTTTTGGTCTTTGTACCTACCAGTGTCATAAGAACACGATCGAATATTTTAAAGACTCAATTTGTATTTTCTTTTTGCAATTATGTTACACACAGTGGGTGTCAGAAGACGGGCGTCGTCGCCGAGGGAGGACTGGAAAACGCTAGCATGACGATCTAGAGGCGTTTGTGCGAAATCAGCCCAAGAAAACTGCACGGAAAGAAGATTGGAAGGCTATGATCCCGGGAGGCTGTTGCCCATCAGTGGGACATTAGAGGGTAAACAAAAAAAAACTTTACAACACAAACGGATAACGGTGATGACGGGAATATTCGATCTGACAGATCTTATTGTCAGTCCGATGATTGTATGTAGTGTGTAACGTATGTATGTGTGTATATATACAGGGTGACTTTTTTATCACTTTCCAAAAAAAATGGGTATGGTATAGGTAAACAGAGTAGAAGCAAATGGCATACTTAGTTTTTTTTGCGAAATAAAATAAAATCTGAAATTCAAATCAGTTACAATTCATTTTTATTTTTTCCAAAATTTCTCTTTCTTTGTTTTAAACATGAAAAGTTTACTTGAAATTTGTAGCGTTTTTTGATGATGGATCATTTTTTTTCTAAGCTGCGAAAAAATAAAAAAAATGGCATACCAATTTTTTTATTTTTTCGCAGCTTATGGCATACCATAAGCTTTCACTACGTTCACCTAATTTATTCGCCCATTTTATTTGGAAAGTGATAAAAAAAAGTCGTCCGGTATGTAAATGATTTTTTATAGCCTAGCTATGGTATTTCAATTTTGGTTAATACTGACGAGGAATGGCGACTATGTCAACTGCCATCGAATAACTTAATTACACTAATAGCAGTATAAACTATGAGCCATCAACCATGTGCTAATGAACGGCAGTCGTGTTGTGTCGCGGACTAATAGTGTCATAGACTAACCCTGTCATATCCCTCGGGTGCCGTGGGGACGACTAATTGCTTATATTTACGGGCAGAGGGTATTTACGGGTCGTTATTGTAATAACAACAGATTATTATGATATCGATTGGAGCGTAGGACAGTAAACACTGGCTTGCAAAACTAAGGACTACACTTTTAATTTTTGACTATACAAGTTTAAAATAAAAAACGTTTCATGGCAATTTTTATCAGCTTTATTAGTTTTTATGTACAAAATTAAACTCTTTTTCGAGTCCTTTTTGTTTCGAAAATATATCTTGTGTACTTGTGTAAAAAAAAACTTTTTTGCAAAAAAATAAAACCGACTTCAAAAACCAAAAATGACAAAAAAAAACTAATTGAATCAAACAATGGTCACCGACTTCTGAAGCTAAAGTTATTTTTCACTTTTTTGTTTTTTGAAAGTCGGTTTAATTTTTTTGCAAAAAAGTTTTTTTTATTTTTCCATTTTTATTTGTTATATCCTATACAAATATTTGCTATGCATTTATTTTACATTGTTAACAATACATGTCATGGTACTAGGCTTATCCCCAATAAATTTGACGACCCAAATGGCGCAGCGGTAGTGAGACTGCCTTACGTTCTTAGGGTCCCGGGTTCGAATCCCGGATGGAGCAAAAGTTTGTGTGATGAGCATGGACATTTGTTTCCGAGTCATGGATGTTTATATGTATAATAAGTATGTATTTACAAACAAAAAGTATCTATGTAGTTTATCAACTATCTGGTGTCCACGACACAAGCCTCGTTGCTTAGTGTGGCACTAGATGGCGCAGTGTGTAATGTCCAGCGATATTAAAAAAAAAAAAAAAAAAAAATGGAACTACAAATTTCAATAATTTAGGAATGATAACCTAAATTATTGAAATTTGGGTGTATTGTACACATCTGCGCACCCTTCAGAGCATACAGGCGTGATGTTACGTCATGGTGTTGTATAAACAAATAACATCCAAGCGTTTGCAGCAATCACGACCGATTTACCATCTAGTTTTGAAGAGTTCCATTGTATATCTCCGAAGATCAGCATCAGATCTTCACCAAATTTAAATGCGACCATTTCAGGAGTATACTCTTTCAAATAAAAAAATAATTTTGAGAATCGCTCCACAAATGGCGGAGAACATACATGAAATTATACCACAAGACTGAAGTAAAAATGTTCATAAAATGAAAACGACTGGTCCAAACTATGTTAAATTTTTATGGGACCAAATGGCAACTATTTCGCATCAAACTAAAAAAGAATCACGTAAATCGGATCATAAATGTCAGCGTAATCGGTGTACATACATAAAAAAATAAAAAAAACAAGAGAACCTCCTCCTTTTGGAAGTCGGTTAAAAAGATATTGCAATGTTTATTTTTGCAAGCCAGTTTAGTTTGTATTCGTCTTATGTAGGCAAAAAAACGTTTTTTTTTGTAAAAAATGGTGAAGCTTACTTTTATAAAAGTGTGATTGTGTTAATAACGCACAGCATGAAAAAACATTGCTTATGTGGAAAAAGATTACCAAGTATTTTTGAAAATTCGCCCCCTAAAGAACTTAAAGCCTCTATGCTCTCGGATGCCTCTTGCCGTTGGGATAGCCCATCAGCCTATTCCAAGCCCGCCACACTATTTCCAGACCACTGCAACTTCTGACAGCCAGAATTAACAGTGGCGACCACCAAAAAAGCGCCAAGACGTCCCAGAGAAACAATTTAAATGTCTTGGATCCCGCAACGAAATTAATCAGAATAAAATACCAGAGCAGTAGGAAAAACATAATTTCTACTTAACATCAGCCTATTAATTTTAAGAAGTAAAAACCTTTTTGTAAGTCTTTTAACTCATGGAAAGTATCTAGCTAGTTATTCGTTGGCAATGCAATATATTCTCCTGGAAAATGCAACAACAGTGTTTTCACACAAACAAAAGTATGCAAATATCTTGATGCGCCGTCCCCTGGCGGTACTGGCTCATGCACTGTTGTACAGGGGACAATGAGACAAGTAGATAGTTCTTATCAGTGTCCGCATTCAGGCGACACGTCTGCTTTTATAACTGACTCACATTTTCAAGCAAAACTTCACAGCAGGTAAATACAATAGTACATTGTAATACAAGGGGCTAAAATGACCCATTATATACAAGGTAGTTTACCGAGTTTTAATGGGATCTTAGCGCCGTGTGTTATACTGTTTTTTTTACTTTGAGTGCGAGAAAAATAGTCAATTTAGTCAGACGGACAGACAGACGGACAGAAAGACGGACAGACAGACGGACAGACAGACGGACAGGCAGACGGATCGACAGACAGATGGACAGACAGACAGACAATACTAACGAAACGAATTAAAATAAAGAGGTTATTATGAAGTTGAAGTTGTTCGTGTGGCGGTTGGACCGGTTGCCTTGGTCTTCGACGAAGATTTTACTTGTCGCCTACACACGACATAAAGACGAACTTCAGAGCATGAGAAGTGAAAAATTATTTTTGTTCGATAGTTGTCTAACATTTTTTTATAATCTACATTGTGTCCCACTGCTGGGCAAAGGCCTCCCCTTTTTCCCTCCAAACCTCTCTGTTCTGTGCAATTTCTGACCACGTTTGAACTGCAAACATGATCAGATTACATGTCTAACATTACTTTACAGTAATAAATAAAAATTAATAAATATAAATATCGCTGGACACAGCGCCACCTGATGCCACACTAAGCAACGAGGCTTGTGTCGTGGACGACACCAGATAGTTTATATACTACATAGATACTTTTTGTTTGTAAATACAAGCTTATTATACATATAAACATTCATGACTCGGAAACAAATGTCCTAGCGGGATTCGAACCCGGAACCCTAAGAACGTAAGGCAGTCTTACTACTGCTGCGCCATTGGGGTCGTCAATTTAACAGTACATCACGCTTGTAATCCCTGAAGGGTAAGGCAGAGGTGTACCCTTTAGATACCTATATTTTGCCAGTTATTTTTATGTCCCATATAAAATAGGCGGAAAGCCTATATCTTCTGGGAACAAATCCAGACTTCATGGCCGCTACTAAAAAATTCCTAATGGAAAAACTCACCGCACATTCTTGGGTTTTTCCACCACTCCAGGATCCATGCTCAGCATTCGCGTTTGTGGACACTAGACTTCCAAGGCAATTTATACTAGGGCACGCCACGATAGTGGCGATAAGTCCCCTCTTTGAGGAGTGGCTTGAGAGACGCCACGGCGTCCTCACCTTCCGCCTGACGCAGGTCCTCACCGGACACGGAGTGTTCGGGAGGTTCCTGCACCGAATCGGGCGGGAGGAAACGCCCGGGTGCTTCCATTGTGAGGATCGACCGGAGGACACGGTGGAACACACGGTGGAGGTGTGCCCCGCGTGGGCGGAGCACCGCCGTGTCCTCGAAGCGGCGATCGGCGGCGGCGATCTCTCGCGTCCGGCCCTGGTGCAAGCCATGGTCCGGAGCAAGACGAAATGGGACGCCGTCACCTCCTTCTGCGAATCAGTAATGCTAGAGAAGGAGGTGGCGGAACGTGAGAGGGAGAGAACCTCTCAACGTCCCGGCCGCCACGGGAGACGCCCCGGGCGTCGGGGGCCACCACCACGTGGCCCCCGGCCACCGTAGGCGCGGGCCTGTGGACGGTGGGCTATGGGCTAGCTCGCAGTACATCCGTCTCATGACGACAGGCCGTGTCGACGGCGCGTTCGTGTCCCACGCGCGCCTCAAAGAGAGTCAGCAAAAAGGAAGGGGTCCGTAAGGACCGATGCCTGCCGGGGTTGCGGGACTATTCAAAGGAGATACCGTGGCCCCGGAACACAAAGGGCGATGAAGGAACATGGATGGGTTTTAGTCAGTAAAAGTCTGACACTCCCTCCTGCTCCGCCCAGAGCGGGAGTTATTTGATGATTTCCCATCCGAAAAAAAAAAAAAAAGGCAATTTATACTAATCTATACTAATATTATAAAGAGGTAACATTTGTTTGTAAGTTTGTATGTAGGGGGTAATCTCCGGAAGTAATGAACCGATTTCAAAAATTCTTTCACCATCAAAAGCTACATTCACCCTGAGTGACATAGGCTATATTTTATCCCCGTACTCCCACGGGAACGGGAACTACGCGGGTGAAACCGCGTGACGAGACTTCCAAGGCAATTTATACTAATCTATACATATAATAAATCTGTAGAAAAGTCATTTTTGTACATTGAAGAAATTGAAACAAAAAATAGCCAGCGTGTGAAAAGATAAGTAACAGAACCCATTTCCATCATTTTTGAAATTTTTGTCTGTTTGTCTGTTTGTTTGTGCGCACATCACGTAAAATCTACGAATTCAATGCTGACAATGTTTACACATAAAAATTGTGTGTAACTTGGGGTATGATTTAGTGTTTGTTTCATTGAAATCGGTTAATTCTATCAAAAGATATATGAACTTAAAGTTTTCAAGAAGAACTAATCAACAATTAATGTAAGATACATACATGCAGCGACATCTGTTGAACTAAAATGATAGCAATGACTAAAAATGTGCTCACCACAGTCATAACTTTTAAATCGACTGACCAGCTTTAAAAAAAAATTATAGCATAGGTAATATACTTTAGCAGTTTAACATTTTGGTCGATAGACGGCGTTGTTTATTTCACTCCATTTTCTGAATTGAATGACACTCGCCCGTGTCAGTTGCCTATTTTTTGTTTTTTTTTTTCGGATGGGAAATCATCAAATGACTCCTCCTGCTCTGGGCGGAGCAGGAGGGAGTGTCAGACTTTTACTGACTAAAACCCAGTCATGTTCCTTCATCGCCCTTTTGTTCCGGGGCCACGGTATCTCTTTCGAACAGTCCCGCAACCCCGGCAGACATCGGTCCTTGCGGATCGGCCCTTCCTTTTTGCTGACTCTCTTTTAGGCGCGCGTGGAACACGAACGCGCCGTCGACATGGCCTGTCGTCATGAGACGGACGGACGGCGAGCTAGCCCATAGCCCACCGTCCACAGGCCCGCGATTAAAAAAAACCGCGATAGCATTATGTCTATCTTTCAAGGTTGACTCCACTCTCTCTAACCCTCTCTCTCTCATGTGACGCAGACGAAGTTGCGCGGGTCAGCTAGTCTATACTAATATTACAAAGACGAAAGATTTGTATTTTTGTATGTAACGAATAAACTAAAAAACTACTGTACCGATTTTTTTTTTTCAGCATTGGATTGCTACATTATCAACGAGTAACATAGGATATATTTTATCCCCGTACTCCCACGGGAACGAGAACTACGCGGGTCAAACCGTGCGACGTCCGCTAGTCAGTTATAAAAATATTTATCTCGAGTTATCACTCAAAGTGGACCAAAAATCTGAGTTGAAGTGCTGAAGGAAATCTAATCTTTGTAAGTGTTTCTTACATTTCAAGTTTCATAAAAGCTGTAGACGTTTTTAGTTATAATATTTTAAGAGTGGAGGCCTCTTTTACACAAACGTACAAAAAATAAAAAACGGAACCTTATTAGGATCACTCGTGCGTCTATCTGTCAGTACGTCCGTCTGTCACAGCCAATTTGCTCCGAATCTACTGGGCCTAATCAGGTGAAATTTGGTAGGATGGTGTAATCCTATGACCCAAGCAAAGTAAATAAATATATTTTTTAAATAAGGGTAATTTTCGGGGGACAAATTAGGAAATAAAAAAAATGCTTTGCAAACTTTACTGTGTCACATATCAAATGAAAGGGCTCGTTATGAGGATCTCAAATATATTTTTGTTATTATTATAAAGTAAATAGTTTTGATTTTATTCATGAAAGAAGACGAAATTGACCATTGGGGGAGTGGTAAATTTTTGGTGATCTGCTGACCTGATCTTCGAAACTACTGAGCCTAAAATTTTGAAATATTTCAAAGTGTAGTTCATTGCTTGTAGATTACAGGAAAACCCATAAGAATTCTATCAATTGAAAATAAAGTGGTAAACTCAATATAAGACTGGCATTGTACGGAACCCTCTCCACGCGAGTTCAACTCGCACTTGGCCGGTTTTTTATCCTTATGAGACTCTGATTAATAAGAAAAAAATTGACGCTGGTCTGACAGAATAATTCATACTTACGAAGTCTACATTATATCGTGTCCTTGTCTGTTAATTTTTAGCACGTGGAGCCATTTTAAACTTACCTGGCTGACAAACTCCTTAAAACCTAATTTGATTTATTTCAGATATTTCGTATTAAAGTTAATTGCTTGCTAGGTTGTGGAGGTCAGATAGGCAATCGCTCTATGTAAATTACTGGTATTCATCTGCGTCCGGTTAGACTGGAAGCCGACCCCATCAAATTTGGGTAAAGGCTAGGCAGATGATGATGATATACAGGGTGTAAAAGACCTCATCACGAAGCCGTCAACCAAGCATTCTGTACATCAAAAGTAACTTAACGCAAAAATTATTGCTGGGAAACGACTTTTTTTTTGGGGTGAAAAATCATGTTTTGTGGTGGAACTCAATGTAACGCACTCAAAACATTGTGCTGATGGATGGATTGAATAGTACGGGGTCGTGGAGGTGTTAAAAGTAAAAATCTTACATTAAAATTTGTATTTAAAAAAAAATTGTCAAAACATTGTAAGTTTGACCCCCAATATCTCCGTAACTAGAAGGTTCCCAGGTATGGTGTTAAACAAAAAAATGATCGCAGTGACGGGGAGAACAATAGTGCCTTTCGGCTTCGTTAAGAGGTGTTTTACACCCTTTGTATACTAGTTTAGTCTTTCGAAGTGGTAACGTTACAAACACAAAGTAACTGGATTGTGGTGGTCAGATAGGAAGATATAAATTGCTGGCATACTACATTTGTGTTATTATCATTAATAGGGTAGTTTCCACCATCAATAAATTGCAAATCTATTTAGTCCGTCAGTTAGAGTATTGGATAATATTGGATATGTCTATTTTCAACCGACTTCCAAAAAGAGAAGGTTCTCAATTCGACTGTATTTTTTTTTTTTTTTTGTTTGTTACTTCAGAACTTTCGACTGGGTGAACCGATTTTGATGATTATTTTTTATTTGAAAGTTAGTGCTTCCCGTGTGGTCCCATTTTAATTTTGTGAACATCTGATGCTGATCTTCGGAGATATACAATGGAACTCTTCAAAAATAGACGGCAAATGTGCCGTGAATGTTGCAATCGCTTGGATGTTTATTGTTTATACAACATCATGACGTAACATCACGCCTGTATGCTCTGAGGGGGTACACAGATGTGTACAATACACCCAGATTTCGACAGTTCGTTCCTGTTCCGCGCGCGCCTCAAAGAGATGTCAGCAAAAGGGACTGTTCTAAAGAGATACTGCGGCCCTGGATAAAAAAGGGCTAAGAAGGAACATGGATTGGTTTTAGTCAGTAAAAGTCTGACACTCTGAGGGGGGGGTAATTTAATGATATCCCATCCGAAAAAAAAGATATGTTAAGTTCCATATATTGGGGATATGCCTATTCATCATCAGCCTATTAATGTTCCCACTGCTGGGACACAGGCCTTCTCTCTATGAGAGGGAATGTGCTATAATCCACCACGCGGGTCCAGTGCGGGTTGGTAGATGTCACATATCTTCGAATTTTGTGGTTCTAGGACATGCCGGTTTCCTTACGATGTTTTCCTTTACCGTTTTGAAAGCAATGGTGATGATAAATTACACAAAGTAATACGCCTCTGCCTGGGTTCGAACCCACAACTTACTGTTCGTAAGTCGGGGCGGCCACCACTGGGCCACCGCTGCTCACGCCTATTACCATGACAAATGACATGTATTGGTAACAATGTCAAATAAATTCATGGCAAATATTTGTTTTGGAACAACTAAAAATGGATAAATAAAAAAACTTTTTTGCAAAAAATAAAACCGACTTCAAAAAACACAAAAAAGTGAAAAATAACTTTAGCTAAAAACTACTCGCACTCGCAGCATCATACATATACCTACTTCTAACACTGTATTTTTCGACACGACTCGTCTAAATCGAATATGTAGAAGCACCGCTACTGACATCCGTTTTCTATTAGGTATGCCCTCACCACATCCTGAGGTTTGTACTCGTGTAGTAGCTGATTCGAGGTGACAATATTGACGGAAAGCTTAAAGAAAATTCAGCAGGCCTAGCCAAGTTACAAACATTTCGTATCGATTCTCTTTCTACAATCGTAAACGCCTCGGCGGGCGTAAGCGATTGTAGAAAGCGCTAAATTGGTAGCCAAGTTGACAGGACTAAGTCGATCGCTCGTTCTTTATTGTCTGTAGAAAAAACCTACACTTTAGTCTATGGTGAGCGTTCCTACCAAAAAGTTTAGCGATCAACATTGTAGAAACTATAACATTCTATTCTATCATTATGAACGATGTAAACTTGTCTACGAATTTTCTATTCGTTTCTGTTGATCACGTGATTTAACGTTGAGATGATGTCATTCCCATTCATTTGAATAGTTTTCACTAGCGTTAACGATTGTAGATTGTCAACTTGGCTAGGGGTGCAGTTTTACTTTCCGGGAATACTTACTTTTAGGGTTTCTTATCCGAAGGGTTGCCAAAGAGACCCTATTACTAAGCCTCCGCTGCCCGTCCGTCCGTCCGTCTGTCTGTCAGCGGGCTGTATCTCATGATTCGTAATAGGTAGACAGTTGAAACACAAAATGTGTATTTCTGTTGCCGCATCTTGGCCGGTTTTTTCTTGCTACCTACTGTTAGATAATAGGTAAATATACTTCCGATAAGATCTGCTACGTAACTGGTGATAATGCCATCTCAACAGCAGCGACTGCATTCAGTGAGTTTTAGTTGAAACCATCTATCTAAAGGCTATCTGAAGCTATGAGTTCACAGGCATTCTTCGCACGCTTAGACACTACTTTATGTACTAAAATAAAATCATATTCCTATGTCCTTTTTAGAAACATCAGCTTTGAGAAATCCGTATGTAGGTAGGTAGTCTTGGCAAAAGGTTTAAACAGGCACAAATGTTCTGTCCTGATTATACTATAACGAGAAAAAATAATCATCAACAACATAACATACAACAGCTTATCAAATCCTAATAAACAAAATTATAATATTTTGTTGTACATACCTCAATATCCACAAAGTAATATCTGCTAACTAAAGATCGTTATGATGTAACTACGCTCGTTAAGTCTATGTGAATATTTTTATAAAAGCTAGCCGTTTGCAGGCCCCAAGCTCTTACTAGCAACACTTTATTAGCTTACATAATATAAAGGAGGAAATTGAAAGAACACAGTACACGAGCTGCTGTAATAACGAGCAAGTTGAGAACCTTACAGCTAAGCTTTATTTATTACTTAAAAAAAAATACCTTTCCGTATAACGCTGATATTGTGTATCATAGATTCTACGTTGCAAGGCAGCAAGAGTATCGATAACTTACCCGAGATGTGCTACACGCTGCTTTAAATAATTACGACAGTGACTGCTGAGAAAAAATGTACTACTGTAAAGTTTCTCCTACACACTTCCATGCATGCCAGCACAGTTTGACTGTACCTACGATTACATGCAGTAATACATGCATAACCTATCGTCTATGGCTGGCTTTAGTAAGTCACATCATAGGTCATATTTTCCCAAGGCCTTATTGCGGTGTGTCGTATCCAGCAGAGTAGAATAGAACCAACCCATCACACTCACGGGTGTCGTACGGCGACTAATGTCTGAGGTAGAACACCTTGCGCTTCCGTAGACCAGAGAATGGGCAGCAGCGTTTTCTGTTAGTCTTAAATCACTGCGATCTCCAATCCCTGCCAAGCCTGCCAAGCGTGGAGATTAAGGCAAATTCCTTCCATCATGGGAGAGGCTTATGTCCAACAGTGGACGTTATGGGCTGTTGTAGTAGTATTGCGGTCTGAAATTGTTGAAAGACGATTTTCGATATTTTTACAAAATCGTCTTTCAACAATTTGACGTCCGTCCGTCTGTCCGTATCTATCCGTCTATCTCACACACGTCTGCAGATGAGTTCGAGTGAGAGAGATGGATAGAGAGGGATGGACGGACGGACGTTAGAGAATAGGGCCCCAGAGACGAGATACGACGTGAGCGGCGTGCAGTGAGCTGCATGCGATTTTACTTGAGCTTTGCACATCTCACCTCTTCGTTTTGCACATTTCCGGGCAGCTTCGGTGGACACACTAGCTCCTTCTCCTTTCCGCTTCGCATATATATTCCTTGTATATCATTGCTTTAGTGGAGTTTTCAGTTCGCTTGCTATATTGCGTCGTTCGACGTTATATTGCGGTTTATTGTTGTTGAAAGGCTATTCCAAGAGTACACACATCAAGAGACATTAGAGACGGGTCTGGCGTAGACGTTTGTCCATTTCTAGTCCCTTTTATGATATTTGAGATATCGTCTATAAATAGGTGGCGTACCGACGCGACGCGACGTTGAGACGTGTCTGACAGATAGCCACGTCAACGTCTTGTCATCCTGAGTGAATTGTGGTCCTAATACTCTTGGTATACTGTCGCCTATTAACAAATCATGTAGTACAGTTACTAGCGACGCATCTTCTTTGCACAGTTTTTTATTAATTGACAAAACATCATGATTTCTTTACTGTATTTGAAGTTTAATATTTATGAATTAAACACTTATCTGCGTAGTTTAGTAGAATACGCAGACAGTCATGAGATGTGGCTTTAATATAAAGACAGTATTAAATAAATTCATCCCACACGATCTATCTCCGAAATTCATTAAGTATTCAGAACTTCACGGTAAATAGAATGAATAATATTATCCAAAGAAAACTCATACAACTTTCTCTTCAATCTTTTCAGTTTTTTTTTTTTTTTAACTTTTGTCATTCGAGATTCAGAAGGCGATGTCTTCATAACTTCTATCATTTCTCGTTTGATTTTTTGCATTGAAAAGTTCCATAATTTTTTACATTATCTTTAGTTGAGTTTCAGTCACAAAGTTTCAGAATTGTGGTTTCCGTTGAGCGTATCAAAGGTTCACGGAAATCATTTTGCTTGTTGGCTTATGTTCACGTTCAGACCTTATAAATGGTTTGTATAAATAAAATATAAATTAAGAAATTGTTGATGAAATGCACTTCGTTACCTTGTGATAGTTAGAAAGGAAAATATAGTGTCCATTCTGTTGTGCACAAACTAAGCTTAATTTAGGCTATTGCTATCTTTTTCTCTCTAATATAACGAGAAAAAGACTATAATTGGAACTAATATTTCCATACAAATGAAGGGTGCACGTAAAAACATGTCGACTAAAAACACGGTGAAGCGCAAGGCATAAACTAGTTTGACATCTCTAACTTAGTTCATAGCTATAGCTGTCCTTTTCTCGCACTGCCTTTTAGTAAAAGATAGCAATAGCTTAAATTAAGTTTAGTTTGTGCACAACAGAATCGACACCAATGTCTTTATTGGACAGTGGGAGGGGACGCCTAAGAAGGACATATACACATAAAAAAAAGTTTGTGATCACTAGCATAAGCTGATATTATTATTTAAATTGAACTTTATCAAGAAAAATGATTTTTGAAGTGAAAACTTCTTTAGGCGCGTTGAGCACTTTTTGGGTGAAGGAAAAACATTGAACTCATCGTCACGTAACGTAACGTGCGGTGACGCTTCGTAACCGTTCGTAGCATCCGCTACGGCGTAGCACCACATAGGCATGCGTAACCAGTGCTACGACTAGGGCGGGGCCTGTGTATTTTTAGTTTTCACTTCTATCGGCAGTCCCCAAAGACTGCTCTGTTTTTTAGGGTTCCGTACCCAAAGGGTAAAAACGGAACCCTATTACTAAGACTTCGCTGTCTGTCCGTCTGTCTGTCCGTCTGTCCGTCTGTCCGTCTGTCCGTCTGTCTGTCACCAGGCTGTATCTCATGAACCGTGACAGCTAGACAGTTGAAATTTTCACAGATGATGTATTTCTGTTGCCGCTATAACAACAAATACTAAAAACAGAATAAAATTAATATTTAAGGGGGGCTCCCATACAACAAACGTGATTTTTTTATAATAATTGGTACGGAACCCTTCGTGCGCGAGTCCGACTCGCACTTGGCCGGTTTTTTTTTACTGTTTTATATTCTAAATCTATAACACTGCGTTACACGATTTTGGTACCCTCTTAACTGATAGCTGGAATGAATAGGTAATGAGTCACAGATGAAATGTTCCAAACATATGTGGTATCCATCACGTCTAGTTTTCGAGGTACAGTCAATTATATCGTAGGAATACCTTTACTTTGGAAAAGTTGTTTGTTTTTATCTCCTTTATTAAAATATGATGTAAAAATAAATTATAACTACCCTGTTACCGCCGCGACAGCAGAGCCACAGAAAAGCACTATACTACAAAAGTATGGCCAGAAAGGTCAGAGTTTGTTTGCGGAAAATCTAATGTGAAACATATACCATTGATAGATCCTAAAAATGTCATTTTACCTCCCCTCCACATAAAACTTTTTGTTTGATGAAAAATTTTGTGAAGGCTATGAATAAAGAGGGAGATGGATTTTTATATTTAAAGACAGTATTTTCAAAATTAAGTGATGCAAAACTCAAGGAAGGGATATTTGTGGGACCGCAAATACGCACATTGATGAAAGACCCAAATTTCGACAAAAAGCTTACTAATAAGGAACTTGACGCCTGGTTATCACTTAAAGCAGTTATAAAAGGGTTTTTAGGGAACCACAGAGCCGAAAATGCGGAACAGCTGGTTAACGACATGTTAAAGGCATACGAAAAGTTGGGTTGCAGAATGTCATTAAAAAATCACTTTCTTCATTCTCATTTTTCTTTCTTTCCATCTAATCTTGGTGCGGTCAGTGATGAGCAAGGTGAGAGGTTCCACCAGGATGTAAAGAAGCTTGAGGAACGATTTCAAGGTCGTTGGGACACAACCATGCTAGGTGATTACTGTTGGCATTTAAAACGAGAAGATCATTCAGAGCACAAAAGAAAAAGTTAAATTTTCATGATATTTTGTATTAAAATTTTATAAAATGGCTTTTTTTGAGTTTTTTTTACCTAAATGATAAAATTAAACTTGATGAATGTAAAAAATTCTGGTTGATTTTATTAGATTTCTTTAAAATATGTTTTTGCCTTTTAATTTTTAATATAAATTGGCACATTCTTACAGAAGAAAAATGAGACGTGATGAAAAGAAAATTTGTATGTATGTTTAATAAGCGATAGGTATAAATAAGAAAACATGACATTTCAAAGCGGGTACTCAAATTTTTTTTTAATTTGTAACGCAGTGTAATTAATAAATAATCTAAAAAGAAGAAGAAATCAGAATATACGTAATCAACCGTAAAAAAAATGATTTCGATTTTTCAAAGTGATCGCAAACTTTTTTTGATGTGTGAGGTTCTTCAGAAAGTTCAGATGCGTAGTACTCGCAACCGGCGTGCTTGTATGACCAGATGTATGAACGTGGACGAGGGACATGGAGTATGTAAGAATCGTAGCAGGTGACGTTCTGTGGTTTCTGCCTACCCCCATGGGAAAAAGGCGGGAATTTATGTACAATACATTGTACAGTGAAATAGTCATCATATCTACAGTCAAGTCCACAAAAAAGTTCCTTGCTGCAGTCTTCCTTTATAAAATTTTTATTCCATTAGCCCGGGTTAATTAATTTTCTTTCTTTCAGAAGAAAAAAAAAGGAATTTTCTTTTGAATAGCTGCCTTCGCCAGGGAAGCTCAATGAAAGAGGCTTTCATTGAATTGTTGAAGGCGATGGCGAGTGGGCCACTTGTGATTTGCACTTCGAATATCCTAGTACAACACTCTTTTGAAATATAAGAAATAGGTATACATCTACATATACTAAAATAATAAAGTTGAAGAGTTTGTACTATTTACACAGATGTTATACCTACCCACAAAGAAATTATTAACTTATTAGATTCTGATCATTGTGGGCAATTGATCACAATTCCTAATGTAAGCAAGAAAGTCACTAAAAAGGATATCATTGTTAATCCAAAAACTAAAACTCGCCTGGAAACCTTTAAAACTAAACTTTTGTCTAAATTACCACTACCGTCAACTAATGATGATCCCAATCAACATTATAACGATTTTTTCAGTATGTATTGCACACAATTTAATACCACATTTATTCCTAAGACAATCTCGGTTAATAGTAACGCTTCCTTCAACGACTGGGCCACTATTGGTATTCATAAGAGTCGAAAACGACTTTATGAGCTGTATGCAGAGCGGACCTATATAAACACTGGAGAATTTAAGTTGTATGTTAAAAATTATTCTAAAATATTTAAAAAAGTTTGTTTTATAGCAAAGTCACGTTACTTGAGTTCAAAAATTAAAAATAGTAGTAATGTAATTAGAATGACATGGAATATTATTAATAGCGAAACGGGAAAGTCTTGCAACCAAAACAGTGACTACAGCCTTGCTATTGGCGATAAAATTTTAAATCCAGACACTCAAGTTGCCACAGCCTTTGAAAATTTCTTTGCGGATATTCCCGTATCGACTACTAAATCGCTAAACTCGTCACCTGCTGCTGCCGAGTCTTTACTAAGGGAAAACGTTTCAGTCTGTGATTCCGAATTTAATTTTGAATATGTCACCTGTAAAGATATAATTAAAACTTTTCACACCTTAAATGTCAAAAAGACCGCCGAACTATGGGGTCATTCTGTGGAAGTTGTTAAATCCATTATAAACATTGTAGCTCCTTCATTAGCTGTAATATTTAACGATTGTATTGACCGTGGTGAGTTTCCTGATCTAATGAAATATAGTAAAATAATACCATTGTTTAAATCGGGTAGTACATTAGACCCCACTAATTATATACCCATTTCAGTACTACCCCCCTTTAGTAAAATTGTTGAAAAAATAATTTTGGCACAAATGCAAAGTTTTTTCAATAAATATAAGTTATTACATAAAAAACTGTTTGGTTTTACAAGGGGTCGTTCAACTACTGATGCCGCCGGTGGTGAACTTTTAGGACACATTTATAATGCCTGGGAGGACAAATGCGATGCTTTGGGCATTTTTTGCGATTTATCTAAAGCTTTCGATTGTGTTCTTCATGAAACATTAATCAGGAAACTACACCACTACGGAATCCGTAACGCCTCCCTGGATCTTCTTATTTCAAATTTGAGTGACAGGATTCAGAGAGTTGATGTTAAAGGGAAAAGATCTCCCGGATCCTTAGTAAGAATGGGGGTCAATTCTTGGTCCATTTTTGTTTCTTATTTATATAAATGACTTGCCTTACCTCATAAAGGATAATCATGACATAGTATTGTTTGCAGACGACACTTCTCTTTTATTTAAACTCAAACGTCAGCAGTTAGTTACGGATGATATTAATAGCGCCCTGGCGGAAGTCGTTAATTGGTTTAATGTTAATAACCTACTCCTAAATGAGAAAAAAACTAAGTGTATTAAGTTTACGATACCCTATGTAAGACAAGTGGAAACTACTGTACTAATTAAGGATGAAGAGTTAAAACCGGAAGATAGCACAGTCTTCTTAGGCATAACTTTGGATGCCAAGCTTCAGTGGGGCCCGCATATAGACAAATTGTCGAAGAAACTTAGCTCTGCAGCATTCGCCGTTAGAAGAATTCGTGATTTAACTGATTTAGAGACCGCCCGTTTAGTTTACTTTAGTTATTTCCATAGCGTGATGTCGTACGGTATTCTCTTGTGGGGCAATGCCGCCGATATTCAGACAATATTTGTTTTGCAAAAAAGGGCAATACGTTCAATTTATAAATTAAGTCCCAGATACTCCCTCAGAGAAAAATTTAAAGAGACTAGTATTCTTACTGTGCCCTCTCAGTTTATTTATGAAAACCTTTTGTACGCACACAAAAATATTAATTTATTTGAAAAAATACAGTGATATCCACAACATAAACACGAGGAACAAACACAAATTTGTTGTTCCTGCAACGAGGCTTAAAAAAATAGGGGGTACGTTCAGATGCCAATGTATACGCTTTTACAATAAACTTCCGAGCCAAATTCAAGCACTAAGCCTAAATAAATTCAAATCGTTTATAAAACGGAAGCTGTGCCTGAAAGCCTACTATCATGTTAATCACTATCTCGAAGATAAAAAGGCTTGGGATTAAGCTGCTCCAATGAAATTTGCTCTGTGAATGTCGAAGCTTCGGACTTCGCTTGTTTATTATTTATTCCTTTCTTTTCCTTTTTTTATTTTTTCTTTTCAAACCTACTTGCAAAATAAACATCATTTATCATTTACTAGTCGGATTTTGAAAACTCTTATGTTTTTTTTATGATTTGGAAGAACAAGGAATGGCAATTGAATGAAAGATTATTTAGGCTATGTGATATCACGCTACGATCCTCAGACGCCGTGCAATAAGAATAACACTCAGACAAGGTGGGCGAAACCGAACAACTAGATATGTTATAAAATAAAAATGACCAATAATGCGGTTGTAATATATTTATATTAACTATTAACATAACAACACATCACTCCTGTAGTCCGGATCAGGCAAAGGCGTAGTAAGTACCTAAATAGCCCACATTTCGTCAGTTAAGTTCGTGTTCCATGAAATAGGCGGGAGCCTATTGACATCAACCGGGCACAAATCCAGACTCCGTGGCTGCTAATGAGAAAATCTTGATGGAAAACCCCAATGACACTTGTCACTTGGTATATGTAAAATATTCTTCAGGTATTTTTAGTAGAAACACGCTTTTGTAGGAATGATTAGAATTTTCTTGAAGAACAGCTTTAGGGATGCAATTTCATAACAGTATTAATTATACAGTAGAAATGCCTGCAGCCTTACCCGTGAGGGGAGAGCTTAAATTGTGACTAGTCTAGGTTTCATTATGGAAGCACCGCACAAATTATACGCGGAAAGATAAATGAAATTAGTTTTGAGGCTTACATAAGAAGCAAATTATAAAATTAATTAGGAATTTATTAGTAATGTAAAGTTTAATACGACATTCTATAAAATAATTAGGTGTTGTGGTTAATAGAATTAAGAATAACAAAGGGTGTAAATCACCTCTTAACGAAGCCGAAAGGCACTCGTTCTCCCCGTTATTGCGATCATTTTTTTTTTCTACACCAAACCTTGGAACCTTCTAGTTACGGAGATATTGGGGGTCAAAGTTCCAATTTTTTGACAAGTTTTTTTTTTTTTTTAATACAAGTTTTTATTGTAAGATTTTTACTTAAACACCTCCACGACTCCCGTACTATTCAATTCATCCATCAGCACAATGTTTTGAATGCGTTATATTGAGTTCTACCACAAAATATGATTTTTACCGCCCAAAAAAAATCGTTTTCCAGCAATAATTTTTAGTTTGATGTACAGAATGCTTGATTGACTGACGGCTTCGTGATGAGGTCTTTTACACCCTGTATTTATTTGCCGGAATACGAGTTACAAGAGCAAGGTGACCAATATACTTTTTTTCATTAAACCTGTATGGCTAAGGTATTCCCCATTGTCTTCCTTGCCTCTATACGTGTGGCTTTCTACAGCCAATCTCCTACAAACACCTCCAAGTCCAGCCAAATATACAAAACAAAATCAAACCAACCAAACTACAGTAGGTACTTATCTATACGAAAAAAAAAACTATTGGTCCTTTGCTCTTACTTTTTTTATCTTTCACTGACAAGCGTATGATCCGGGTATAATCTCTCGAGCTAGAAAAAGTTTTATGACTTTCAGCCTGCGGTTTGTCTATTTACAAAATGTTTGGTTAGTCAAAAGTCTTATACAAGGTATAAACGGTTTCTTCACGAAGCCGTCAACCAAGCATTCTGTACATCATACTAAGTAACTCCCAACTAACTACTAAGTATCTCCACGCCAAAATTATTGCTTGGAAACGACTTTTCTTTGGAGTGAAAAATCACGTTTTACGTTACTCAATGTAACGCATTTAAAACATTGTGCTGTTTAATGCATTGAATAAGTACAGGGGTCGTGAAGATATTTAAAATAAAGTTAAAAACTTGTTATAGAGTTGGAACTTGAACCCCCAATATCTCCGTAACTAGAGCTTCCCAAGTATGGTCTAGCTAAAACAAAAAAAATGATCACAATGACGGGGACAATTTGGCTTCGTTACGTCTTTACACCCATTAAATCATGGTCGGCTTACATTGTATGGGAGCAAACACGCCTATATAGGTCCAACGTCCAACCAGATGAACGAACGTGGACAATACGAGTATTGTAGGATTCTAGGGTTCTGAAGTTTCCCCATGTGAATAAGGCAATGAGTTTGTGTACGCAACTACCTCTCCAAAGCTTACACGTCACAACGGTAAAATAAGCTAAATAAAGTTCTCCAAGTTGACAGGATCAAGATGAATGGTCACAAAGTTGAAAGACCTATTTCAGAAAATGTCTTCTATGTTCGCATCATTATTCATTTTAATACTTGACTCATAAGTTAGAATTTTATCCCAGGGTACGAATTTTGTTTAAACTTGGGTTAAAGTCACGCCTACAATCCTCGAAGGAAAAGGGTGCCTTGTAGTACACCGACTTGTCCCTGGTTATATTTAAGTCCGTTACAATAGGGGGTGAACCTTTTGCCAACAATCGGACACAAAGCCAGAGTCCGAAGCTGCTTCTGAGAGATTCCTAGTGGAAAAACCCAATAACACTTCGCTAGAACTTGAAGCTCAACAGTTGAACTGATACAAGGCTGTTCGAGGAATTTTCTTTATGCCTTTATTTAATCGGATGAGAATATTCAGCCATTGACTTTCTTCTTTTTTTAAACGCTTCATTAATACAGTCTTTTGCGACAGAATTTTAACCAAAGGAAATAAAGCAGGACAGTGTAACTGACGTAAAAACGTTGGCAAGCGTTTTAAAAGGTAAAATTAAAAGCGTTTCTTTTAGAAAATAATTTTCCTTCAAACGAGTGGTAAGTTGAAAATATCCTCTGAAACGCATGTTTATTATTTTTCAGAAGCGTGTTCTACTTTGAAGCTGTAGTGGTTTACTATGATTATATGCAAATATGCCTTATTAAAGTTTCCTTCAATAATTATCTCGATTTGCATAGGTTTACATTAAACTTTATAAAACCTAAAGCTTTGACATACAACCGCAACTTAAAAAATATATGAAGGAATTTTGAGTCCATCCGGCTCGAAGGACCATTTTGTAACAATTTCTATGTGCTACATTTAACATTAACGAAAAACACAAGCCAAGTTCCCCACTAAATCTCTTTTACACCTTAGCTCCACTATAAGGTAAAATGCATGACAATACTGTTACACGATACACCCCATTGGTTGTTTCGCCATTTTCCTTATCTCACCTGCAGGCGACCCCGTGAAGGGTTATCGCATAAACATAACCGTGTTTCTCGGGGTCCAGGGTTCCGTAGCGCAGTAGACCATATTAATATTAAGAGCACAGTGTTTCAACTACGTAGATACAAATTTTCGAATTCTGCACACTTGAAAAGGGTTTGAGCTTGTTTCCAGGTTACACGTGAGTAAGTAGGGGCTGTCGCATCGAATGGCTACGTATTATATTTGTAGTACAAAGCCACATGATAAAAATTTTAGTTGACAACCTCAATAACCTCATATAACTTACATAACATAACATCACGCCTGTTATAATAATAATATAATATTATTTATACTTAATGTTTTCTATAGAAATATTTTTAAATGTTAAAATATGTAAAATAATGAATAAAGGAGATAATAATAATAACGCATTGAAGTGTAAGGTAAGTACGTAATAGTACACCCATATATCGCCAGTTCTGTTTAAGTCCCATGTAATAGTGGGCGAGCCATCAACCGGGAACAAATTTTGACTCCGTAGCTGCTACTGAGAATATCCTGAACAACCGGAAACCCCTAATAACAATTTGCCCGACCTGCGACCACCCTCGTATAATTTCACAAAAAGGCCCTACTTTGGTTTGCTGGTTATTAGGGTTCCGTACCTCAAAAGGAAAAAGGAACCCTTATAGGATCACTGTTGTCCATCTGTCTGTCTGTCTGTCTGTCAAGACCCTTTTTCTCAAGAACGCGTAGAGGTATCAAGTTGAAATTTATTACGAAAAGTTTATTCACGAAAGATGACCACTGCGCAGAAGGTATATTTAAGGTACCTTTGGAGGTGCGGGGTGAGGCGGGAGCGGAATGCGTCAAGACCGGAGCGACGCTATTGATGCCAACTAAAATTAAAATATTATTTTGAATAGTAGATTTCCTATTGAAAGAGACTCATCATCATCATCTTTTCAGCCGAAATTGAACTGCTGGACATAGGCCTCCCCCAAGTGTCGTCACATTGACCGGTCCCGTGCGACTGGCATCCAGCGAATTCCCGCAAAAGAGAATATTCAAAAACAAAATCGTAGAAATTACTTTCTTCAACACACATAATAAAACAATTTTATTCTAACACTGCAGCTACCAAAGTGCATTTGTAAGATAAGATAAAACAGTTCTCACAGCCTCTTATTTTCATACATTCACATCTCGTTTGCACCCCTACAGAGATACGAAGCTACAGGCACTGTATAAAGAAAAAACCCGCCAAATGCGTGTTGGACTCGCGCACCGAGGGTTCCGTACAAAGTAGGTATTTTGTCATTAAACTACATATTTTAGGTTTTCAGATTGTTTCCTTTACATGGTGCTGTAAGACGCTTCTTGCCAAATTTCATGATTCTAGGTCAACGGGAAGTTAGGTTAGGTAGTGATTCAACAATGAAACGGTCATATCTTTTGATCGCGTTGATTTAGAAGTTTCTTCACCGCTATAAGAGACCGCAGAACCGAGTACAGTACGAATCACGAAAGATGACCACAAATGCAGTCATTTGTAGTTTAATGACAAAATACCTACTTTGTACGGAACCCTCGGTGGGTGAGTCCAACACGCATTTGGCGGGTTTTTTCTTTATACAGTGCCTGTAGCTTCGTATCTCTGTAGGGGTGCAAACGAGATGTGAATGTATGAAAATAAGAGGCTGTGAGAACTGTTTTATCTTATCTTACAAATGCACTTTGGTAGCTGCAGTGTTAGAATAAAATTGTTTTGTTATGTGTGTTGAAGAAAGTAATTTCTACGATTTTGTTTTTGAATATTCTCTTTTGCGGGAATTCGCTGGATGCCAGTCGCACGGGACCGGTCAATGTGACGACACTTGGGGGAGGCCTATGTCCAGCAGTTCAATTTCGGCTGAAAAGATGATGATGATGAGTCTCTTTCAATATTCCTAAGGACACGTTACTTACCTAATAATTCAGTTTAAGTAAGCTATAAAACAAAAAGAACGCTCCACCTTTTAAAAGAAACGTGTTAACTGTACCAAAAACCCTTTTCCTCAACTATATGTCAAAAATAACCTTCGTTTGTCATGAAACTCAACTCGATAAAAGGTAACATAAGAATATGTTTTTCGGGAAACTAGCTCACGTCCACGTTCAAGAAAATCGTTTCTTTTTCAGTGTGAAAATAATGTTTTAGTCTTCATGGAAATAAATAATGAGAACAGAAAAAATAAAATGTAGAATTTAATAACAATAGATTTTACTTCGGAAAAGTTTCGATTTATCTTATGATTTTACAATTATATTTCAATCCAATTTATTTTCTCGGGTCCGTGGCTTAGGCCCCCAGTGGTCCAGGCACCCGTGGCCGATGCCCCCGATTCGATTAATTTGTTTTTTTGTGGTTTTTCTGGTTTTGTTTTTCACTTACATAAAATAATCGCTGGTTAGTTGACTTCGTCAGTGTAAGTCTAACTCTGAGATGTGAATATTTATTCATTTTTCTGTAATTGCAGAGGGTGAGCTCGATGGGGGGAGAGGCGCTGATTTTAGGCTGCTCTTAATGAAGTCGCTTTGACAGAAAACACCACCATCTTTTATTTAATTTAAAAACACTACCATCTCTTATTCAATTTATCACGTTTCTACAGTAACACAATGTTTTTTTTTATTTAAAAGCTTGCGAAAAACATAGGAATCTTAAGCAAGTTATCATGGAATAAAGAAACTCACGCACTCTCTTTTTTCGAGCAGTTGTGTAAAAAGAATTTCTATGTCACTAATAAGAAAGACTGTTTCTCTAACAGACAAAAACAAATTAGCATTTTAGAGACGGTTTTACAAGCAGTTCCGAGCGAGCCGTGGACGTAAAACTGACCTTATTACGTAACCTACACAGAGTTATGTATAAAATACTGACAAATATTCACCCGCATCTGGAAGCCGACCGCATCTTAGTAGGGTAAAGATGCAGATGGCACATGACTTAAGATTCGAATACCCATCTCATCTTTGAAGACACCTTTATGGGTCTGAAATGATTTCTTTTGATTATAAACTTGAAACTTATGGTTGATTGTAGTATAATTTTAGACATTCATACGGATATTATACTAGGTGATTTTTTAAACGTGGACAATATTTTAGTGGCGTGTAGTATTTATAGGAATGCACAACTTTTTATGGGACCAACCATGAAATCGCCAAAAAAATATTAGTAGCTCCATACATTTATGGTAGCATATCTGGAAAAAAATTAGGAATAGCCGATTTTTAGCTCCTTTAAAATAATGCCTACGTTTAACCAATCAACTTCACTCCTGTTAAAGTATTGCCCAGGATTACTAATCACCTTGCATAATGCGAAATTGACTCTGTCTGTTACTTGTTCACACATAAACTGATTTTTAAGGAATTTCACATATAATGTCTATAGGCACACAAGCTACTTTTCATCCTGAATTGCAGATCAAGTCGCATTTTGTAAATATTTGGCAATACCGTTGACAAAATAGTATTTATTTATCTGTTTGAGAAATGTTCAAAGTTTAGAGAATCCATTACAGTGTCACTTGTTGCGTAGTTTGGTGTTGTTCCAAATAGGTCATGGAGAAAACACCAAAATGTTTCCAGAGTTATTTCTATAAAAGCTTATAAGAATAGAAATTCTGTATGATCACTGGATTTTGTAAAGTTTATTAATTTGCTTGACCTAAATAGAGAACAAAGAAAATGCGTTTTGTGTCCAGTATTAATGTATGTATTAGTCTGACCAGTTTACACAAATATTAGACAACTAATACTAGTAAAACTCAGAGCTACATAAAATCTGTGTGCGAAAGTTTGTTTGCTGGAATGGAATCCGCAACTCGTAGCACAGCATGGCAACCAACACTAAAACTGATTTTGCTTGTTACCAAAATTATCATACTGTATGTATTATACAGGATTCTCGAAATCTTTCAGGTTTCCGAGAGTTTTAAGAACATTAATAAAAATTAACAAAAATGCAATAACATAAACTAACATTTAAAGGTCTATACTACCTCAAATGGCTTAGCATGATCCTCCGTTACGCCTAAAATACTGCAGCATTAGTTTTGAAATAAATATATGGTAAAGTTGAGGATTAATGTTAGGTCTTATGTTTGGCGAAAACACGATTTCATAAAATTTTCTTGATAGAAAAAAATCCCAAAGTTACCTCCAAATCGAACAATAAACCGCTGGTATTCAAAAAGTACTTCGAATTAGATCATAAAACTTTGCATACTAACTGAACTAACTATAAAGCAGGTCTTATGTTTTTTTTATTTTTTCCAAAAGACGAAAATTTGATTTTATAAAGAATAAAAACCACTCATTTCGCACTATTCGGCCGCAGTGACTGACGTAACAACCGCTTTGTAGTGCAAGCTGATTAAAAAGTTATTCTAACAGTATTACAAACGAAGTTTGAACCACCACAAATAGAGTTGCTAATCTGAGGTAGTATAGGCTCTTAACAACATTTAACATGAATAAAAATACCAAATTGGTGCTGCCATTCTCAAGTGGCAGGTATTAGCTGTTTGTGGGCGTGTGATTAACCTAATACAATATTTACCAGTTTTTTTTTCTTATTTTTCATTTACTTAGCTCGTACTGTCTGTACTGTGGAACTTCTTCAGTCCATAGCGCGCGACGGGCGTCGTCGTGGTAAATGTAGTGTGCTTGACTTTAGATAGTCGCGCGTAAATCATTCGAGCCGGCTTCAAGTCGGGACTGCTTGGATAACACTCCTGGGAAAGAAATGGGATGAGAATGTTTATAAATATGCAGTATAATTTTAACATCTTGATTGTCAGCTTATTACAACAGCTGCCTGTAAACTGTTGATGTCTCTCAACGCCATCATGTTTGATTCTATGCCACTCTAATTGATGATAAAACTTCTGTAAAAACCATTACATAAAATGTTGGAAAATACTAACGCTAAGAAAGCAAAACTTTTTTTTAATATTTTTTTATTTTATTTTATTTCAACTATACCGTAAATTGGAACAGCTACTCAAATTGGGCGGGCATTTTATTTTCAGTCAACTAATCTCACTCGGAGCACGTGGACGAGGATTGAAACCTGGGCTGCGTTTCATGGCTACCACAAGTTACCGTCATTAGTTGCAAATTATCTTCGAGTTTGACATTTATTTTTTCTTTTAAACTTTATTTAATTTCATACAAATAACATTAAAAAATATTTATAAAAAAACACTAGATTAGCAATCATCATCAGCAATAAATAGATGTTTCAATCAATAATTAAGTCCCTCAAATTACTAATAACAATAATCGGTGACTAATTACATCCAATTAATAACTACAATAATCATTAACAATAACAATAAATATATATTTTGAATTAAATTAACAATAACTGACAATAATCATCAACAATTTATAAATCAATAAATTATTCGAATAAATTAATAATTAATTCCATCAAAATTACAACTATCAATAATCATTAAATAATTCCCTCAAGTTATTAAATAACAATAATCCATAATAACATTAACAATCAATAAGAGTTTGACTTTATTTGCTGTAAATACAATATCATATTTTTATTCTCAAATATAAATAATACTGAATAGCTATTAAAAGATTATAATGGGGGATATATCATTATAATGGGGCCGACTGCTTGCTTGTCAATTATTTGCATCAACAGAATAGATGGTAAGCTATGTTACTTGAAACTAAAGGTAAACTGAATTTCCCTTTGTTAGAAAATCCCGAGCAACGGAAGGGAAAATTGATTCTCAGTTTTATTGGTTTTGATAAACTAACGGCTAATTACGTTTTCCCGGTATTGTTAATAGTGGTGTATTGTTTAGGTTACAGTCAAAACCACTTTTGACTGGTGTCAGTCAAAACACTTATGAAGTTAAAATGCGTTTTCCTCATTAAAAATATGTTGTTTTAGAACGCCTATGTTGGAATTACCTAGTCCTAGAATTACATGATGTTTTTCAAAGGGTCACTAAAAAAATACCTTGCAACCTAATAAGTAATAAGTAGTTTTGACTGATTAACAGTTTTGACTGTGACATTATATATGACATAAATTATATTCTTCTTACAGACCAGCCATTCCGAATATGTTTGGGAAATGTTTTCCTATTTAATTTCATACAAACAGCGTTGGATGAAATTTTAATTATTAGCAGGAACTATTCGTGAGTACCTACAGACCTAGTTTGTTAAAATAACCTTCACGTTGGGGAAATTCACTGTAGTAATATTATCGTGGGTAAACTTCTTGAAAGCTACTTCCAAAAAGGGATCCCAAAACAAATAAATAAATAAAATGTAATTGATTTTATTAAAGTAAAATTTTCTCTTTTCCCTTATCCCTTTTCTGCTTTTTATCAGGATTTTTCGTTAACAATCTAAATACGTTAATGAAATGGGGGAATTCCGAAAACAAAAAAAATCAGAAGTAACTGGTATCAAGATCCGACTCACTGCAATATTCCCTAATAATCCGGAATTGGGGAAAAATCGAGAACAAATAAAAGGAAATGAGAGCAAACAGGATATTTGCATAATGCATATAGGTACCTATATTTTTTTACTATCTTCCTGATATTTGCTGTAACAGACTTTTTTGTTGGGAAATTATTACATGGGGAAAAAAATCTTATCCCAACCTGTACAGTCAACCTCTTTATGTTTGTGTGAGACTGCACAAACAGACTCACGATGTCCGCGATTACGCGGAGCCCTAATCAAAATCATATTTGTTCAATCGACAAAGGGAAAACAACTATTAGATACACTTACCATCACGTTGGTACCGGTGATGTGACGTAGGTCCCTGGTCACGTCGTATCTGAGTGGGGTGTAAGTATAACTGTGGTTTGTGTGGTGTATGTGTAGTTATGTAGATTCGACAGCAACCAAAGGGCGCCCCACAGCGCGTACCGACGTCTCCCTGGACAAACCTTCCGATCACACACGTGGCACCTTTCACCAATGTCCAACTGAATTTTATCCCGGTTTGCTAACCCAATCGGGGATATACGATAGTCCAGCACTGAATTTAGGAATTTACCGGCGTTCAAATGACACAAAAAAAGCCGGACATAACCAACAAATCACTCGCGGTCAAGACCCAAAATGGCGAGATTTCTCAATTTTCACTCAATTATCAACAAAATATCAAACACCGATCAGGATTGTATCGGATTACCATTAACTAACTAAGTTTCAATCAATAATTACACGACAGCCGCGTGCACCAAATTACAAGACCACGGAAGCCCGTTTTTTCCAAACCAATTTCACTGACAAGCAAAAACGTCATCGCACAGACAACGAAACGTAATCTGTCAAACGTCAAAAAGGTGCGTTCAGAAACTTGGTGGATGAAACATCTACCCCCCCCGGACGGGCCATCCCGTCCGCTAATCAATTGGCAGTCTTGACAAGGTTGCGACCGCTCTCTTCATAACCGATCCATCCACTAAAACCTCAGCAAAACGAGGTACCCCGTCGGTGCCAGCCACCAAATTGAGAATGCGCCCCCGGCGCCAATACAGAGGCTTAAGGTTGGCATCCTTAATAAGGACGAGGTCTCCTATCTTGGGCGGATGAGTTTTATCAGTCCACTTGACGCGCTGCTGGAGGATGTGCAGATACTCTAAGCTCCAACGCTTTCAAAAGCTCTGAGTGAGCTGTTGCACCAACTGAAACCGCGATAGCCGATTTTGGCTCACATCAATAAAATGGTACTCAGGCAGAGCGACAAGTGGCTGTCCAATCAAGAAATGGCCCGGGGTTAGAGCCTCCAAATCGTTAGGGTCCGAAGAGAGCGGGCACAACGGACGCGAATTTAGTACCGCTTCAATGCGACAAAATACCGTAGCTAATTCCTCAAAGGTGAGAACGGTGTCTCCCAACAATCTCCGCCAGAGTCCCTTTGCCGCTTTCACCGCGGCCTCAAAAATACCCCCCCAATGTGGGCAGGCTGGCGGGTCAAACAACCAAGTGACCCCTCGACGGGCCAATTTGTTACCAATGTCAACCTGGCTCTCATTAAGAAAGTCATACACTTCTTTCAAATAGTTACTTGTACCCTTGTAGTTGGTACCGCAATCAGACCTGATCAGAGAAGGTAACCCACGGCGAGACGTAAATCTATCTAAAGTTGCCACAAAGGCCTCCGTCGAGAGGGAGGATACCAGCTCCAAGTGCACTGCCTTAGTTGACAGGCAGACAAATACGCACAAATAAGCCTTGACAATTTTACTATTGCGAAGGGTAGACGACTTTATCGAAAAGGGACCAGCAAAGTCCGTTCCTACGCCTGCAAAGGGCCTCGCCTCATTGACACGATCAGCAGGCAAGTCTCCCATCTGGGGCTGCATCGTTGGGGCCTTAGTCCGATAGCACGGTATGCAACGGAAGACGATGCTACGAATGGTACGACGAGCCGACAAAATCCAAAACTCTCGCTGCAGAATGGCCAACAGCGCATTGCAACCGGCGTGCGAGTTCTTAATGTGACGATCAGTCACCAACAATTTAATCAAATGGCCCGCCTTGGGCAACAAGAGGGGGTGACGGACCCCATAAGGAAGGCTAGAGTGCCTCAACCGTCCTCCAACACGTAAAAGACCCGTTTCATCCAAAAAGGGGTTCAACTTACTAACGGCTCCCGACAACTTAACTCTACCGGACTTCAAGGTCTCGATCTCCTTCTCAAAGTGTACGGCCTGCACAGAGCGAACCCACAGGAGGAGTGACTCCTGTCGCTCTTGAGGAGAGAGAACCGGTGACAGGCGCTTGTCCCCTGGATTCCTAGCATTGTGACCAAAACGCCTGATCCACGAGGTAACGTTCAACAATTTGTCGAGGGAGCTGTATCGATTCAACAAAATATCCGGATCAAACGGAGGGTCCTTCGTTCCAACAGCGAGCACCTTAAGCCCGGGCAAAGGATCCGACATCAAAATTGGCGTTCGAGGCCAATCATCCTCGGGGCGAGTCAGCCAATCCGGTCCCCACCAAAGGGGGTGCACAATCAGGCGGGGGGCCATGCACCCACGTGAGGCTACGTCACCGGGGTTCAAGTCTCCAGGCACGTGCCTCCAAATCAAAGGCGTTTCGGAATTTTGTATCTGTGACACTCGGTTCGCCACAAAGACCTCCAAGGAGTGGACGGACGTCTTCAACCAGCACAAAACAATTTGACTGTCCGTCCAGGCGTAAGAATTCCGAATGTTCACAGATCCACCTAAAGTTTGAGCAACGTGATTCAAGAGACGCACAAGAAGCGCCGCCCCTGACAACTCTAGCTTAGGGATGGTCAATGCCGTCCGGAGGGGGGCCACCTTGCTCTTGGCCATGATCAGTGACAACTTCACCTGGCCTGTCGCGCTGACGGTGCGCAGATAAACAACAGCTGCATAACCGTGCGAAGATGCGTCACAAAACCCATGAAGGGTAGCAGTATAGTTCCCAGGGGGGAGGATAGCGCGTGGTAACGCGACCTCGTTGACCGCAGGAAGTGCGGATACAAATTGGAGCCAATCTTCCAAAAGGGTTTCCTGAAGTGGCTCATCCCAACCAAGTTCCGCGGTCCAAAGGCGCTGGAGAAAACATTTCGCCCAAAACAATACCGGGCATATTCGGGTCAAAGGTTCTCGCGACAGTAGACAATACCAGTCGTTTAGTCCAAGTGTGTGGTGACTCCAAATCGACATCATACGTAAAGGTGTCTTGGACTGGTCGGTACTGAACGCCGAGAACGGCCAACATAGCAGGGTTGTCAGCATTTTCAAACAAATGAGGATCCTGCTTATGATCCTCTTCCACATCTTCCAACAGTGCTGGCGAGTTGGACACCCACTCACGCAACTCATAGCCAGCGGAATCCAAAATTTGAACCAACTCGTCACGCAACAGGATAGCTTCCTCAACCGTGGAAGCCCCAGTGCAGACGTCATCAACATACAAGTCCGTTTTCAAGATGGCGGACGCCCGAGGGAACTTCAAGCGTTCTCGGTCCGCGAGCTCCCAAAGCGAACGAATAGCAACAAAAGGGCTCGATCGAAGGCCGTACGTATTCGTGTTGAGCTCATAAACAACCATGGGGTCCCGGGGATTCTCTCGCCACAGGATCAACTGATAACGTCTGTCATCCCGGTGAATAACCGTTTGCCGGAACATCATTTTGATGTCAGCCACAAAGACTACTTGATGACGACGAAAAGACGTGATGACATCACAAAGGTCCCTCAACAATTTGGGGCCGGAGTGCAAGCAATCATTCAAAGAGACACCAGAGGAAGTCCGCGCAGACCCATTAAATACTGTGCGCAACTTACCGGTGGATGCCTTGAGGACCGCGTGATCGGCAGAAAGTAATGCTCAACTGAGCGCCAATCCAAATTTGACACCGACATGTGTCCCAAGTCTGCGTACTCACGCATGAAATCTAAATATTTCTGCCGCAGCACCGGATCCCTGGCCATACGGCGCTCCATCGCCAACAATCTCTTCTCGGCCATAGGTCTGGACTCGCCGAGAGGTGGTCGAACTGCAACAAAAAGCAACCGTGTTACGAGCCGACCGGAACGGAGTCGACCTGTGTTGTTCTGATAGAACAACTCGCACTCCTCATTTTCCGGGTTCAAGCGGGCCACTTGCGGTGGCTCCTCAACCTCCCAAAACCTCTGAACAGCGTCAGAGAGAGCGGAGCCACACGCCAACGCAAAATCAGGCTCAGGTGGAGGGGGAGGCTTCAACACTGGGCCCATCACCGCAAAGCCAAAGATGGTCGAGACAGCCACCAAACCGTTCGGCTGCAAGACTTTCATATTACCCAACAATATTCTCCCTAGTACATCGGAACCCAATATCAAATGAGTTGTATTAGGGGAATCAAACCGGCGGTCAGCCAAATCCAGGCCTGACGTCAACCGGACAATATCAGGCGACAGCTGACGTTGGGGATGACAGCCCAAAATACTCGTCAGAACAATGGCCGAAGGAAAAAACTTAGGGTCCAAACAACTCACAGGAGTGAGCCCAAATAAGGTTTGTCCCTCAACAGTCGGGATAGGTGTTTCGCCTATTCCATTAATCGTGCCTGAAAAGGCACGGACATCCAGGCTCACCCGACCCGCTAACCAAGACGACAAAAGGCAACCCTGGGCTCCCGTGTCCAAAATGGCACGGACCACAACAGAGTCCCCCGTGGGTCCCCAGACCCTGACCGATGCCGTTGGCAACAAAACCGTGTCGATCTGGGGAGGTACGTTAGCGGGACAGGCGCCAATTTCCTAGTAATGCCTGGGCGGCGACCGATCGCCGCATCCAGTCTGGGGTCTATCCCGATGAGGATAGTAGTCAAACTCCTCATCCGCGCGATGTCCCGAGCCGCGCGCCATCGCTGGAGGGGCATATCCCACTTGACGCCTGAGTGGCGGGGGGCGCGTCTCCAAACGGGGACGTTCCGCCAACGGAGGGGAGGGAAGGCGGTGCTGGTCTGGCCAACGTCGCCTACCAGCAGCTGCATAGTCGCTTTCACGAGGGGAGGTCAATCGGCGGTCGCGCGGCTCCCGATCAACTGGCGCGGGGGGTGGAGTGCGGCGGTCAAAGTTGCAGGCCCCTCCTCGACTCTGATCCGGCGAGCGAGAAGCCCGGTGCTCATCTCCATCATACCCCCCCCTGCGCGAACCCCCATCAGAGGCTGGTCTGACAGAGCGGTTCGCGTTGGCGCACAAAACTTCAAGATGTGAGCCCCTACAAATTGAACAAGGGCGGGGGTTGGGGCAATCCCGATGAAAATGATTCCCCAAACACGAAAAGCACAGACGGCGTGCATTGGCAACTCGGCGGCGGGCACTCACGTGCAACTCCAAGAAGGCCGCGCAAGTTGGTACGCGATGTCCCGTGGCCTTACAATAGCCGCAAACAAGATTACTCTGGGTGCCACCAAAACGGGGGGCAGGGCGGCTATCACCAGGCCCGACAGTCCTAGTCCGTCCCTGGGCCCTCGGCCGAGAGGGCGGTTGGCTTGACCCCGTGGCACCACGGGCGTTGTCGAGGAAACGACACTCATCCTCCAATAATTTGACGAGGTCCTCAAAGGGGGGAAGATGGGTGGCACTATCCCCACCATACTTCTGCTCAAAACGGGACCTCAAGTCTGACGGAAGCCGCTGCAACACCAAGTGCACCAAAAGATAGGACCAATAGTCCACCGGCAACTCCAATCGTTTTAAGGCGTTGGTTGCTGCCAGCAATGGATTCAAAAGGTCAGCACGCAACGCTGACATTCTGGTGATGGCCGGCAACCCCAAGATCTGGTCAATATGGACATCAGCCAGGCAACGTTTGTTCTGGTACCGTCGGGATAGAAGTTCCAGAGCAGTGGGATAGGCCGAGTCGGTCACCGGCAAGTGCTGCACCAAGGCTCGAGCCTCACCTCCTAGGGCTGACAACAAATAAGCCAACTTCTGGGCCGGTCGGAGGTCAGAGCGCGAATCAACCAAACTGTCAAACAGGTTCCTGAAGCTTAACCAGTGGTCCAAGTGACCGTCAAAATGTGGCAGCTCCAGGGTAGGCAGTCTACCCAAAAGTCCAGGGCCTGCAACAACAGAGGTCTCTGTTTTGACCTGGGCAGGGTCCCGACTCTTCAAAATTTCCCTGGCGCGCATACTTATTATGTCACCCAGGTTCAACATCTGGTCATAATCCGCAACAACCTTATCACGGGCTGCTTGACCCAAGGTTTCCAGGTCCAAGTCCAAAATCACTTCATTGAAGCGAGCAAACAATCCGGGCTCATACCGGGCAAGCGTGGCCTCTTCCAGGTCTAGACGCTCAGCGGTTGCAGCAGCAGAGGCAAACCATCTTAGCTGTGAGGTCAATCCACCAATGGCTTGGTTTACAGCTTTCAATGAAGCCATTGGGACAAATATCAAATAAACAAATTAAATTCAATTAAATAATCAACAGGAATAATTTTCCCGGACCCAACTACAATTTAAACCAAATAATAAAACTTAGTTTGAATTATTACAAGTTCAAATCCGACCCTGTACAAGCAATACCTTGTTTATACAATAGCAAATTAAAGTACAAACCACAAGGGACACTACATATCATAATATATTATGTCAAACAATCTATGTTAATTTGAGTCAGGCTGACGGCAACAAATCAGACTTCTCAATACTTTTAACTCGACAATAAGTGGTGAATTTAACAATTAAACCACGCTCTGCTACCAGCTGTGTGAGACTGCACAAACAGACTCACGATGTCCGCGATTACGCGGAGCCCTAATCAAAATAATATTTGTTCAATCGACAAAGGGAAAACAACTATTAGATACACTTACCATCACGTTGGTACCGGTGATGTGACGTAGTCCCTGGTCACGTCGTATCTGAGTAGGGTGTAAGTATAACTGTGGTTTGTGTGGTGTATGTGTAGTTATGTAGATTCGACAGCAACCAAAGGGCGCCCCACAGCGCGTACCGACGTCTCCCTGGACAAACCTTCCGATCACACACGTGGCACCTTTCACCAATGTCCAACTGAATTTTATCCCGGTTTGCTAACCCAATCGGGGATATACGATAGTCCAGCACTGAATTTAGGAATTTACCGGCGTTCAAATGACACAAAAAAGGCCGGACATAACCAACAAATCACTCGCGGTCAAGACCCAAAATGGCGAGATTTCTCAATTTTCACTCAATTATCAACAAAATATCAAACACCGATCAGGATTGTATCGGATTACCATTAACTAACTAAGTTTCAATCAATAATTACACGACAGCCGCGTGCACCAAATTACAAGACCACGGAAGCCCGTTTTTTCCAAACCAATTTCACTGACAAGCAAAAACGTCATCGCACAGACAACGAAACGTAATCTGTCAAACGTCAAAAAGGTGCGTTCAGAAACTTGGTGGATGAAACAATGTTCTAATGAACTTAAAAGGTTAAATTGATGATTTGAATGATTATAATTCTGTAAATACATGCATATTCCGGCGGCAAATCATATTTTGTTCAATATACAGCCTGACACTACGCATACGCATATTGCAAAAAATGTTAGAAAATTTGAATTTCGCGGGCTATCCTAGCTGGCGCTTCCACATTAATAATAATAATAATATTTTATTTCACCACAAAAATGAAACATTAACATATTATATGACTGATGGGCTTAGTATACAAGTTTTTAATATGAAATCCTCTGTTGCTGAACTAGGACGGATCTTGTATCTCGGCAAACAGTGCCATTCCCTAACAGATTTCACTACAATGATTAAGCTAAACTAGACATACAAGTTGCATCGATTCAGGATAATAATTATCAAAATTAAGTTCTTTAGAGTAGCTCACATTACATTCAATAAAAACAATAATAATAATATAATCTATACAAATAGATAAAATCGAATTAAGAGCCCGCAGTATAAAATCCACTCGCTAGAGTTTAGGCAAATTCGTTGCGATCCTATGTTTGTGTGCATTGTTCATGCAGATTCCCGCACACACGGGTTAAGATCGAGTGTAGTGATCGCTTAAACCATTTTGATCTTTGAGTTATTTTTAAGTAACATATTAAGTAGTAAGTACGGTTTAGAAATAAAAGTCATGAATTTGTGTGCAATAAATATGTCGTCTTATTGGATTTTCCATCAGGAATTTCTCAGTAGCAGCCATGGAGTCAGGATTTGTGCCCGGTTGATGGCAATAGGCTCGGCCCCTGTTACATGGGATTTCCACAGAACTGGCGAAATGTGGGTGTACTGTACTGTTAGGTGCATTGCTGCCTATACCTTCGGGGATTAAAGGCGTGATGTTATGATGGTTAAGTCATAATAAATTAGATCCACGCAGATTAATATCTAAGATGATTTTGAGGAAAGAACCGTACACATTTGAGGGGACCTGGGGGTCTAAAATGGCCGCTTTAGCAGAATCGTAATATGAATCACGTACAAATTTAAAATTCTTAAAATGGACTTTATGACCATAACCATAAAGTCCATTTTAATTTTTTAACGTGATTCATGCTAAGATTCTGCGTGGATTCTGCTAAAGCGGCCAGTTTAGACCCGCTGTCTATCCATTGCAAACATTTGACAGTTATTGTGTACGTCGACTCATCAACAATACAATAGGGTAGATGACAAACAAAAAATTAACGTCAGAAAGATTTGCAAAAAATATTGTACACAGTTTTTTTTATTTTTTCACGTAATCTAAAAATGAAGCCGATACAGTGCGTCGAAAACTCATGTGACGTCACATTTGAGTACAGTTTTTACCGGAAAGTGACGTCACAAGCCTCTCTTTATCTTTGACGCGTTTTATCTTCGTCAATTTTATTAATTTGATAAAACAAAAAACATGTATCCAATATTTTTCGATAATCTAATGGACGGACTAAACAGAATCATATTTTATTAGTCAGGGTCATCCCTAAAAAAAAACATTGTTGTGTTCAACTTGTAACCCGCATAAAGTACCGAAACTGACAGACATTAGTTAAAAACTAAGTGAAAAGAAAGAAAGAAAATGGTCATATTAATGTCGTAGGCAATTCGTATGTATGATGCGCCATTATTATGTATGGCGCGCCGTTATTATGTATGGTTGAAAAACCCCGCCGTTATGTAATACGGCGTCCTCACGTTCAGCTAGATTACAATTCGGCTGAAATAAAGTACGCCGCATTGAATGAGCTGTTCGCGTTCGTCAAAGCGGTGTAATAACGTGCCGCCGTTATACAAACGGACGCATCGTCGATACCGCTTTGAAAGTTTTAGTTCCATTTATCACCGCAAGTGGCGCTGCATGATCATAACAAGAAACATCATGGCGTCACAATCGACAACCATGTCACAATTTCCTGCGTTTCAGTTTTTTTTTTTGTTCATTTTTTTTTCGAATTTTTTTCATTATTTTTTTTTACATACATGTTGAGAATTACGTGGCTGGGGTTTCTAAAAGGGGGGGTGAAATTTTCATTATTTTTGCGATAGGACGCACCGTTTTCGAGATATAAGCAAATTTAGAACCTGCTACGACTCCATGACGCGCGCTCGCTACGACTCGCATTTCACATTACACATCCACTTTTTGTCACAAATGTCGTCGTCGCTCCACCGGCCTTCGCCCTACACTCCTCATGCTAGCAAGACTTTTAGGACAATTTTAGTAGGTTATTTTAGGTATTGGAATTGCTGACAATACGGCTAAACGTTGGACGCCGCTTATCGAACGTATCGCCCCACCACAATCCGGCTGAACGTGAGGGTGCCGTATTACATAACGACGGCGTTTTTCAATCCGGCGCGCCATTATGTGAAACGGCGTGTTATACGAATTGGCTGCGACATTTATACAAGCAAATTTTGTTGCGTACATAATCTTCTAAAGCGTCACGTTTCAGAAATATGAGCTATCAAAGCTAAAGTCCATTCATGGTGGTCCATTTACACATTCATTATGTCTGAGACAGCAACGTATTATGGTCTAAAACTATCCCACGGGCACGTCCTGCAAATAGCCTTTGACACTCGGCGAAAACATAATTTAAAAAAAAAAAAAAGAATTTTCGTAATCGGATCAGTAGTTCCGAAGATTACCCTCTACATCTAAACTTGCAAACACGCAAACATAGAATACAAACTTTACGCCGTCATCATAACATTAGTATTGAAGCTGAACTAAATTTTAACAATCTCAGTAAACAAGCAAAGTTTTTTGTTTATAAAATGAAAATATTAAAAAAAAACTTTTCAGATCAAAATATGGTAGTCGGTGTACAATCTCCGGAATATAATTTACGTAGAACACGTGACCGCGCGCAGCAAAGTCATACGTCCTCACTCTGGGATGGCCCGTTCGTTACTGAAGGGAACGGTTGAAAAGGATAGCGCTATTACTACCGCGTGCAAAACAAGGGATAGAAAGAGTGCGTGCTCGCTTAGAATAAAATAACGTAAGCGCCAAATCACGTACTGCTAATTACGAGAAAACCAAGTAGAAAAATAAAGAATTAAGTCAACACGATTTAAGATAATATTGTTACCTATTTATTAGGCTAAAAATCATCATTAAATTCCTTAGGGTTTCAGATATCCAACTCAAAATAAGTGCAAAACGAGTTTTTTTTGTATTTTTTTTCTATCGGGATTATTTTATCCAATCGTGTTTTCGCTTCAACAGATTTAATGATTATAAGTCCAAGTTTAATGGTGTCCAAATAGCGAACTCTTAGGTCTTATAGATACTGAGATCTAGATCGCCCAATATCACCAAAACAGCAAATACAGGCTCTTAACGTGACAAACTAATGAAAAATATAAGTACCGCGAATGTATATGGGTGTGTTTGTGTATGTGTGTGGTTGTGTATCTGTGTGTCCGCGTGTATCTGTGTGTTTGTGTAATGTTTATTTATGCGTGTAGTCATTAGTTAGAACTTACGACTGAAAACGTACATTAACACAATACTTTCGGACAGAATAAAATGCCACTTAATTGGTAACTCATTATTATTATTTTGAATATAATTTATAAACCAGTGAGACAACCAATTTAATTTAACTGGTTTCAGTGTTGTATTAATCAATTAAAAGACATTTAATACGTTTGAAGGCGCTCTTCCCGCGAGTAACAGGATCTTCATAATTAATTAGAATATTGCATTAATTTATTGGTATCGGAGGCTGGAATCTTGTTGCGCGGAAATAAATATGTTGATTTTCTTGGAAATTAATGATATTGTTCTTAATTTATACGAAATTGGACTCTAAGAAAAAGCTACATAAATTACACATTATTTTTTTTAAACAATCATCGTCTTCCTGCCTTTATTCGATTCTATTTGAGTTCGGCGCAACACGTTTTCACATTTATTTATAACTAGCTGACCCGTGCAACTTCGTCTGCGTCACATAATATAGCTTATAACATGTCATTTTGTGCATTTAATTACGAACAAAAACCTTTTAAAATCAATATTGCTTACCTCCCATAAAATACGGCGTGATAATATGTAGCCTAAAGCCTTCCTTAGTTTAAAAATAATATTTTTGCTAAATTTCAATTCAATCCATCCAGTAGTTTTGGCGTGAAGCCGTACTATACACACAGACAAACAGACAAACAGTCAAAAATTCTAAAAAGTCACTTTTTGTCATCAGTTAAGTTTTTCTAACAAAAGCCACTTATTTTTTCTTGAAAATTCTCAATGTACAGTTTTTTTCGTTACTGTTTTATTGTATGTATATAGACAATAACGATAAAACAATGACGTGACATTTGTCTCATCAAAGTTTTGGTCAAACCGCTACGGACATGTTACAGACGCAGATCTGGACACGAGACTCGGATCAACACATCGTCTGTGTTGAAATATTTTTGTCCTTACGCCGTTTTATCCGAACCTTTAAAGAATTAAATAGGACGACAGATTAAAGTAAGTAGAAAGAGTAATTCTATAATGTTTGTCTGTACTTATTTCGGTCGTATTGTCTGACACAGCTACACACTTACGTTTATCCTTTGAGGGTTTCTCTTAGTTTTGAATGTAACATAAGTACTGTGTACAAGGGCGGATCCAGGGGGGGGGTCATGGGGGTCATGACCCCCCCCTGGGCTGTGTCCAGGACCTAGGTGGACCACTAATTAAAATTGTTAAACATAATGTTAAACATAATCTACCAGAATAGTGTCAAGACAAATACATAGGGCCAATAACCAACCTGCTCAATCTGCTGAAGAATATTTCCGCAGAGCCATAATACATCTCTCTACTGGATTTAATAATAAGTGACCTGCAGGACCGTCTCCTGAAATACTTATTTTGTTTCAGCTAAACGTTTTTATGCCAAAAAGCGAATACAGTAATCAAGACATTGAAAACCTTGAAACGACTAGCAACCGATTATACGTATACATTGTTACTAGATAATACTCCAGTTTCTGTCGCAAACGAAAACGGCTGTGGATGGTAAAGTGGCAGCGGAGTCCGCAGTCGCGATAGCGATATTGAGATGTATCTTATAAGAGCCCCTTGCCCCGAAGCCTTATATGCAATTATAGCATAATTATCTTAGGCAATGATGTAAAAAATTGTGAGCTCGCTTCGCTCGCTCTTGTTGCTTAGTTTTTCTTGAGTCTTAACTTTGTCTATAAGAGGCCCAAGTAACTCCAGTAGATCGAAACAATTCTAACCTGTTGCAAGAGATAGGTACCTAATGTGTTAAAATTTTCGAGCAGCCTGCTTCCTCTTGAATGTTGAGATTGTTTGTCTGAGGGTCGATCTAGTAACTCCTTTGTGGAGGGTCTAAACAATTGCAACCTGCCCAAGGTGGTGTGTTACAATTTTTGAGCTCGTTTCGCTCGTTCTTGGAGCCTTCAAAAAATCAAATCGTGGCTACGAAAAAGCTTCAATGGTTGAAGAACGTCTAACCGGATTGACACTTCTCCACGTCCATGAAAACGTACCAATTGAAGTAGATGAAGTGATAGCGCGTTTCGGGAGAAGACGTAAAAGAAAATTTGATTTTGTTATTTAAATATACTTAGGTAGGTATTTTTAAGTATATTACTTACCTTATAAAATACCTACTTTTAACTTGTATCTATTATTATCAAAATTATATTGTAACTTTTTGTGACTTGACCAGGACAGTGTGACCCTCCCCTGGCGCCAAAGCTGGATCCGCTCTTGACTGTGTATTTAATTTATATTACTATTTACGTATGTACACATAGTAGACAACACAGGAAAATGACATAATTATTATATTTGAGTACGTAGGCACAATGCTTTTTTTATTTTCTCAAGAAATTGCAAAAGCAAGATTTTTTTTATTCAATCGTGAAACGAGAACCAATACAAAACCTACTTTTTTAGTGGTTAGGAAATCTTAAAACGAACAACAGGCTTAACTTTTGACACGAAACCGAATTTTTTTGGAACTTGTTTTCATAAAATTTTCAGGCTCTATTTACCCTTCAGAAAAAAAGAGCAACTAAATATAATATTTTACCCTAAAAGCCACTTTAATCTTTAGCATAAAACAGCAGTTGTTAAAATGCTGGCTTTTAGAGCCGGCCTAGGTTGAAACTTGCTAATGAAAAAGTTTTTAGAATTTAACAACATTCCCTCGTTCATAGTGCTTCAGAGTACTTTACAGAACATCACTGGATGTTTTGAATGGTCTTAATTAGAGGTATAAATAATATAGTGGATTTTCTAGTTTTACATAAAAACGTTGATATAAGTTTTAGGGTTTCGTACCCGCCGGGGTTGCGGGACTGTTCCAAAGAGATACCGTGGCCCCGGAACACAAAGGGCGATGAAGGAACATGGATGGGTTTTAGTCAGTAAAAGTCTGACACTCCCTCCTGCTCCGCCCAGAGCGGGAGGAGTCATTTGATGATTTCATGTCCGAAAAAAAAAAGTGTTCCGTACCCAAAGGAACGGGACCCTATTACTAAGACTCCAATGTCTGTCTGTCTGTCACCAAGCTGTATCTCATGAACCGTGATAGCTAGACAGTTGAAATTTTCACAGATTATGTATTTTGTTGCCGCTTTATCAGTACTAAAAACAGAACAAAATAAATATTTAAGGGGGGCTCCCATACAACAAACGTGTTTTTATAATGGTACGGAACCCTTTGTGCGCGAGTCTGACTCGCACTTGGCCGGTTTTTTAATAGCTGTCATTTCATTGCAATTTTTTAATTGCTTGATGAGTGCAAAATATTATGAATGGACGTGAGAAAATAATTAATTAATTTATAATGTGAATGATAAGAGTCAATAATTTTTAACCTTAATGTAACCATTCCAATTGCAAAGTAAATCTTCAAATCAACTGAAATATTTCACGTGTGAAATCTGTGACGAATTTAGAAAACGTTGACACTGAATTTTCAACTCTATGTCCTAAGAATAAAGTTAGTTTTTTATGGTGGTCGATGTCAAAGTGTTGACGTGCATCGCGAATATGCGGCAGGCGCCAGCAACTGTTCCGCGTTCTATTTGCAGTTGCATGCGTCTATCAAATATTTCCACGTATCGAACTAAAATATCATTTAGTTCACTTATGCGCAGAATATGTAAGAGCCGTCTTCAAGTATTTATTTTAATCCGGTATTATATTATACCAACGACCAGTGGTCCACATTAGCCCTGAATAGAGAAAACGGGAAGTCATGGGGAGTGGCCTTTGCCCAGCAGTGGGATGACGCAGGCTAACAGTATCAGTATTATAAATACAAAATCAAATAGCGTAAAGAAACGATGTTTTAATGAGAGGAAGATGACATGGCTAAAAGGAGGCGATTGCTGAGACGAAGACTGATTATAGGCGGGGTAAGAGACATGCTACACTAACCTCAATCAATTCATCATCATCGTTCATCATTTCAGCCGAAAGACGTCCACTGCTGGACATGGGCCTCCCCCAAAGGGGGGTTTTGCCATAATCGCCACGCTTGGCAGGCGGGTTGGCGATCGCAGTACGGTTGTTACAAAAGCACAGAGAGAGCTGCTGGCCATTCTCTGGTAAGTCCCGTCGCCTCTGACGACACCCACGGGAAGATTTATGGGATGGTGGTATTCTTTACGTCCGACACATACGGATTACTCAATCAATTGGGATGAGGAAATTAATAATTAATAAATTATTCTTATGAGTTTTCCGCGCCAGTTTATTTAAACAAGCTTTGTTTGAAACGCGTTTTTCCAAAGAAAATACGCCTTGGAATATGATTATCTAAATTTCAGCCATGGAGCAGACTCGAAAACTTTTTCTAATTGCCTGGAATTGCTCCTCGATTCAATTACGATGCCACTTTCAGCATTTTAATTAGAAAACAAAGGCAAAGAATTGGGTGGATTAAACAGAACGTTCTCTCACTCCATTTGGATATAATAACGTAGAATGAAAGGTACGATGACGGGGCAAAAATGTTGAGCAATTTTCAATCAATCAATCAGTTTATTTGTGAAACATAGGTGTTTACATAGGTGTTTACATAAATAAGAGGTACGCTATGTTTTGTCATAATTAAGACATACAAATTTAAAAGTGACCCACTAGGTGTCATTACATTATGTCACAAAAAAAAAACATCAAATACAATAAAATTAATAAATAGTCATAGTACTTCTTAATGCATTATTCTAATAATTGGTCATTCAAAAAATCGTCTAGATTATAATAACATTTGTCAATTAATAATTTGTGAGCTTTTTTAAACTTACATAATGTCATGTTTTTTAAGTCATTAGGAATTTTATTAAACACTAGGTGCCATACCAAAAAAACTTTTTCGCATCAATGCGGTCTTACATTTTAGATTACATAGTTTATTTACGTATTGGGCACGCAATGGAGTTTTTTTAGTGGAAGATATTTTTTCAAATAAATGTTCAAACACATTCCCTTTACACATTGCGGGCTCATGTGTCAACTTTTCAAACTGGCAATTTTATTCAAACACTTCCCGCGATCTAAGGGTTGACTTTTAACTTGGCTTAGTAATAATTGGTTTATTATTTTTGCTAGTATATTCATTTTAACTTTTTTTATTTTTATTATTTTATTTTGTTTTGTGCCATTGACATTAATTGATTTGATCTGACATTTATTTGTTTCTAATATTTTAATTATTTTTGTCTATTTATTAACTTTATTTCTTTATTATTCAATCAGTTGACTAAAATTGACAAAAATCTGTTTAATGTTTTGTATCAAATATGGGTCAATGACCTGAAATAAACTTTTTTTTTTTGTGTTGCTATACAAGTCACTTGAGCACATTACCAGCTTACAATACAATCTTATTATTTGTTGACAGCACCGAGTCAAGAAAATAATAAAAATATAATAAAATGTGACCTCCACCAATCCGCACTGGGCTGGGCAATGCGTGGTGGATTACGGCCCACTTATAGAGAGGAGTCTTGTGTATCCCAGCAGTGGGAATTTTATAGGCTGATTATAATGCTATAAGCAAAAGGTGATTATCACTTTAATTACTTAACTCATCATCATCTGCCCAGCCTTTTCCCAACTATGTTGGGGTCGGCTTCCAGTCTAACCAGATGCAACTGAATACCAGTATTTTACATGGAGTGACTGCCTATCTGACCTCCACAACCAGTTAGTACTGGGTAATACGATACCACTTGGTAAGACAGGTTGTCAGACTTTTTGGGCCACTGACTACCTGTAACGACTGTCAAAGACCTACAAATGACAGCCGGGACCAACAGCTTAACGTGCTTTCCGAGGCACGGAGGAAACTCGGTATGTATGTGGTCACCCATCCACAGAACAACCTAGGCAAGCACGGCTTAACCTAAAGATCGACCCGAGCGGTTGTTATTATTTAGCCACGAGCTCCTCTATTTTCATTAATTAACTCTACCTACATAAAAGCACGGCGGCCAGTGCAAACGAACATTCAAAACACGTCTCTTTATTCATTAACTGAATATCAAGACGCTAGACGTTAATTATTTTAGTACAGAGCAGCTCAACATGAGATTATTATAATAGTCGGTGTAGTACATAGTTCGTCGGCAACTGGTCCCCTTGGGGGTCGTGAATAATCGCAGGCTTGTAACACTCGAACTCGGTGCAGTTATTAACTTCAGGTATCATGAATTTGGCTTAGATATGTTAGCGTCAAATTGTAAAATCCGTCAAATTGTTATCTGTCTAGTTAGATTGTAAACTGTCGAAATATTGTCCACTGAACATACTGCTTACAATATGATGTTATTTTTTGGCAGATAACAATCTGTCGAAGTGGAACCGTCAAATTGTAAAATGCATGCGATCAAATTATCTCTGCCCCCATAATCGAGACTTGGGGCACCCCGAAATTAGGTTAGTTAGGTTCCTTCAACCCTGCAGACAGAAATATACCGTCGACTACGCTTTTTAGGCGTATATAAAGTGTTTTGAGGTTAGGTTACATTAATCGGTTTTTACCCCCTCCCCTCCACAGCGCGCGAGTTGAGTTCCGTCGCATACATTTCACAATTTGACGGTTACACTTTGACAGATTATAATCTACCGAAAAATAATGCGTCATATTGTAAGCAGTATGTTCAGTTGACAATATTTCGACAGTTTTCAATCTGACGAGTTTTATAATGTGACGCCGACAGATACTTAACGTCACGCCTGTAATACCTGAAGGGTTAGGCAGGGCTGTACCTAATAGTGCACTGTGCGCCCAAATTCCGCCAGTTATTTTCATTTTATTTTTGTTGATTTTTTTTCAATTATTATTGATGAAAGAAAAAATATTAGTTGACGTTCTTGATTTGTGATAAGGTTAAGTTTTTTTTTTCATCAAAGGAGAAAACTCAAATTTTCTGATTGTGATGATGCATAACAACTTAGCATTCGCTTTACACTAATTATTTTAGTACGAAGTGGCTTAACATGAGATTATTAATTTATTTATCTACACCCATGCTATAAATCCTCTATAAAGGTATTTGAAACAGTTAGCTTATCGCCAACATTAAAACAGCCAGTGTCATAATAACCATTATAACAGCCAAACGGGTGTTATAATGTTGTACTGAATTTCATTATGCAACTCGTTTTAAAAAAAGAACATTGTCTAGCACGTGCGATTCACTACCACAGCGCTGTAATTAAAAAAAAAACTTATAGGTTAATTCGAATTCACGTCGTATCCCGCCATTTTGTTCGACATTTGGATATTAGTATTGCATTATGTACCTACTTTGTTTTTTACAAAAATGAGTGATACAAGCTTTGTGAATTTTGATAATTGAACAATCCAAAATGTTAATAATTATATTACTACTTATACACGGTTTGTTTGTATTAAATACAAGCAATTAAACTTTCCATGAATTTACATAGACTTCTTAGAACACTGCAACACCCTATGGTTTCAGAACCTTTTATGGAGGATTCATATCATGGATGTAGATAAAGTCTTGTATGCAACTGTACATAATTAGGTATTAAAACACTCATTTGATACTATTATCACACTCGGCTTCGCCTCGTGTGATAAACCCACATTCGTGTTTACCCCTCATTATACAACAGTTGCATAAATAACTATTAATAGACGGCGTAGTACACAGTTTGTCTGCAACTGGTACCGTGGGGAGTTGTAAATAATCGCGTGCTTGCACACGAGAAACAGCAGGAACTAACTTCGGATAGCGTAGTTTAGGCTTAGATATTACCTGGATTTTAGGTGTTTTATGATAGGTCCCTTTTGTGGTTCAATGCCAAGTAAATATTGGTTTATCACAGGTCGTTCTTATAAAACGTATGGCACGAAAAAAAAAACCAACATCTTTTTTATGTTTGACTTCAAGTCACTACATTTTTTTTTGTCCATCGATGGGTAAAAACTTCATGCATAACTTTTACGTTCATAGTCATTTGACTATGAACGTAAAAGTTATGCATGAAATAATATAATAAAGGTAATAAATAATAATAAATAAATATCTTTATTTCCCAAAAACACAGATAATTGTACAATTATTGGTTTACAATTTTGAAATAGTGGTAGAGAACACTAACAATAAAATTTGGATGCTTCAGAAATCTGTACACAATAGATTAAAATATATCTCTTAAACTAGGGTATCCTGTATCGTAAGAGACAGTGAAGATAGTAGGTAGTTAGGTACCCAACATCTACTTAAAGACTACGTTAAAAATAAATGCAGATAAAGGCAATTACAGTTGTGTCATAAACAGAGGACAGTTGGGATTGTACGATCAAGAGCAGTTCTATAGTTTTCTCTCGTTTATTTAATTGAAATAATTGCTTAAAAAGAATTCAACATTTCGAAACGAAAAAACCCTTTGATATGTAAAACGTGAGAGTTCAACCGCAGACATAACAAAACAGTTATTTGCAAGCGTTTCATCGTTTTCGTATTTGGTAGGCGTTTCACCAATGTTAATTTTAACCCTTTTAAATATTTAATTACTGTAGCTTCTACTCCGTGCATAGAATATGGTGATAAATCATTTTGCACACTTCTTGAATGTGTTAATTTAACAAAGAATATGCTTCCTCTACATATACATTAATCACAATATTTTATTTATACATTTTCACCACGCATAGTCACATTAGTATTTTATTGATCATTAAAACCAGCAGAGCATGTTCTTGTTGCTGTTCGTTGGAAATAATCAAGAAATACTCGTAGATGTAGCACTTTTAATTTATCATCTGTTTTTTCTGGCTTCCAGTGTAACTTTAGCAAATACATGGAGCAACTGCCAATCTTACCTCCACAACCCAGTTAGTACTGGGTAATACGATACCCTTTGATAAGACTGGTCGTTTGCGAATCAGACTTTATTTCGACATGACACGTCTTACATATCAGATAATATCCGTCAATTTGTTGTTTTTTATCACATTAGTATCTTATTGATAATTAAAACTACCAGAGCATGTTCTTTATTGCTGGAAATAACCAAGAAATACTCGTAGATGTAGCATTTTTAATTTATCATCTGCATTTTCCCAAATATGTTGGGATCGGTTTCCAGTGTAACATTAGCAACTACATGGAGCAACTGCCGATCTGACCTCCACAACTCAGTTAGTACCTACTGGGTAACACGATACCCCTTGGTAAGACTGGGCGTTTCAATCACGCTTTTACTTCGACAGGACACGTCTTACATATCAGATAATATCCGTCAAGACCAAGAAATAATACCCCTTCTTCCTTACGTCTAGTTATTTTCCAAGTTTTATAGAGTCACCGATTTCAAAATCTTGCATTACCTACTTTATCTAAATCATTCTGTCTACCTCCATCATCATCTGCCTAGCCTTTTCCAAACTATAATAAACAGTAATTTACATGGAGCGACTGCCTATCTGACCTCCACAACCCAGTTAGTACCGGGTAATACGATAGCCCTTGGTAAGACTGGTTGTCAGACTTTTTTGGATCACTGACTGCCTGTAACGACTGTCAAAGATCTACAAATGACAGCCTGAACCAACGGCTTAACGTGTTTCCGAGGCACGGAGGAAACTCGGTATGTAATGGGTGGTCACCCATCCACAGAACAACCTAGGCAACCACGGCTTAACCTAAAGATCGACCCGAGAGGCTGCTATTATGTAGCAACGAGCTCCTCCATTTCTGTCTATCTCCGTTGTTAGTTATTGGTTTTCCATAATACATAAATGAAATATCAAATATCCCTCCATATTTTAAAAGAGATATAAAAACTTGTAAAATATGCAAAAAAAACTTATATCTACAAGCAAATTGTTCCTCGGCTATTGTAAGAGATAACTAAAGGGAATAGCTTGTTGCGGTGTTGCCTCGCAACAACCCTCGTTATTTATGAACCGTTGTGGTTTTTATACCACGGAGCTGCAGGATGCAGGAGTTCCAGTTGCTTTCATTAAGGAGACTATTGGAGCTAAACGCGAGTTTTATAATGCAAAAAAGCATATGATTCACTGCAATAAACAAAACCGAAAAATATATGATATTCTTCATTGCGATAGTGTTTTGAAAACATAATAAAACAAATTTTACTCGATCAAAAACTCACAAACTTATCTCTAAAAATTTCTTTTAACGAGGAAAAACCATAGGTATACTAAAATACATGCGATCATTCTGATTTTTTGGCAAATAATTCTACAAACAACATAATTATTAGCATGATAGTGCTAGTAGATCAATATATTTTTTTTGTAAATCGCAAAAAAACACTCATTTCGCACTATTCGACCCGCAGTGACTGTAACAACCACTTTGGAGTGCAAGCTGATTAAAACTTTATTCTAACAGTATTTCAAACGAAGTTTGAACCACCACAAATATAGAGTTGCTAATTTAGCTCCTGTAGTCGCCTTAAGTAGTTGTTTGTAATATCGCTTCATATATTGTTGGGAGCACGGTAAGTTTTTAATTTTGCAATCTCGAGGGATTTAGGGGAGATGGGAGAAGTTTTTTATGTTATATTTTTGTATGACCAGGTGTATAAACGTGGACGAGGTGAAAGGATTATTATAGGAAACGTAGCAGGTGGCGTTACAAATAGTCTGCCTACCCCCACGGGAAATACGCGTGAGTTTATGTAAGTATGCAGTTGTATTATTTCGTGTTCGTGGGGTTTTTTCTGCTTTATAATAAAAGTTCGCTTCCATGTTAATTTCAGACTTGATAGACACTTGACTAAAATCCCAGTGCGCGTAAGTCATAGACAACTTACCTAACTATACAGGGTGTAAAAGACCTCACCACGAAGCCGTCAACCAAGCATTCTGTACATCAAACTAAATAACTTAACGCAAAAATTATTGCTGGGAAACGACTTTTTTTTAGGGTGAAAAATCATGTTTTGTGGTGGAACTCAATGTAGGTAACGCACTTAATACATAGTGCTGATGGATGGATTGAAAAGTACGGGGGTCGTGGAGGTGTTTAAAGTCAAAATCTTAGATACCCGCAATTACAGACACAATTAAAATAACAATGCACCGGCTGGGGACATACGGGTTAAAAACTTGTATTTAAAAAACCCTTGTCAAAAAATTGTAACTTTGACCCCAAATATCTCCGTAACTAGAAGGTTCCCAGGTATGGAGTAAAACAAAAAAAATATCTCAACGACGAGGAGAACAAGTGCCTTTCGGCTTCGTTAAGAGGTTTTTACACCCTTTACATAATAACATAACTATAGATATACCCGCGTATAGGTCGGAAGTTGTCCCTCGGGCAGTAGGCACCTACTACCTACTATAGTGATAAAAAAGTATTCAAAGACATGGTCAACCTAAGCGCCAAATTTTTTTTTTTTAGAAACAGCATTGCAAAAATATTAGCCAGATATACAGACAGTTAGTTACTTTCGCATGTTTAATATTGGTCTGTATTAAATCTCTAAATTGACTCTACTGTAATAGAAAGAACGAAACGTTTGAAAGCTTCATCTTGTTTTAGGGAAATTCATTCTGAAGTTGTGAATAACAGAAAATGGGGAAATTCCGAGATTTCGTCACTCAGTTCTTTGATTATGAATTTCAGTATGTGCCACAACAGATCTTTTGTCTTCCTCAATTTGTTTTAAAGCCCGTATTTTAGGCACATCTGAATTTTAAGTAGTTAATTTAGTTAGAGTATCAAAATTGAATTCAAAATATTTTACCTAATTAAAATATATTGTTAGCGGTTAAAACATATTGTTGTTTTTATTTATATTGAACATAAATAGAACATGCATAATTAATTTGTAAAAAATTATACTATTGTGTAGTATATTTTTTTACAAATTAATTATGCACTACAGTCACAATCATGATTCATAGACAAACAATATAACAATTAGTGTCTGTAATCAAGAATGGGTATTCTTGATTACAGACACTAATTGTTATATTGTTGTGTGTACTAATTGTTGTATTGTTTACTGGGTAGTAAAACCAATAACATAAAGTAACATGGATATTAAATCCATTAAATATACTCTGCAAATGATTCGCCAACTCAATGAAAGGTATTAACAAATTAAATTCAGCATATTCTCTGCTGGCCCTTTTTGAGCGATGAATGAAGCACTAGAACTAATATTTACCTCCATTCAGAATAGTTCACTTTCCAAACGATATTAAACTCGTCCAAAAACAAAACTCGGGAGCTATTCTAACTTTTTGCAAAATTAATTCAGTTATTTGAATAACGGAATATTTAGTTATACTGTAAGAGAAGCATTGAGTTAATTTATCTAGGTAGGGTAATCTATTCTATCCTTCTGTTCGTTTAATTATACAGCCCCTATCCCTGCTGACGACAGGACACCTTTGATCCTTGAATATTGCTTCGTGAGACTGAAATCGTCCATAGACGGTTCAGTGAACAATCTGCATGATATCGATTGATTGATCTAATAAATATTAATTTAATTATTCGCTGCTGGTTTCTCTGTTTCCAGATCATTATAATCTGTATCTCTTCAAAGTAAGAAGTCCTTAGGGCCTAACATGCCTCAGATGGCTTAGCATGATCCTCCGTTACACCTAAAATACTGCAGCATTAATTTTGAAATAAATATATGGTAAAGTTGAGGATTATTGCTAGGTACTATGTGTGACGAAAACACGATTCCACAAACTTTTCTCGATAGAAAAAAATCCAAAGTTACCTCCAAATCGAACAATAAACCGCTGGTATTCAAAAAGTACTTCAAATTAGATCATAAACTTTGCATACTAACTGAACTAACTATAAAACAGGTCTTATGTGTTTTATTTTTTTAGTCCAATCAATAGTTTTTTTGTAAATCGCAAAAAAACACTCATTTCGCACTATTCGGCCGCAGTGACTGACGTAACAACCGCTTTGTAATACAAGCTGATTAGAACTTTATTCTAACAGTATTTCAAACGAAGTTTGAACCACCACAAATAGAGTTGCTAATTTTAGGGTTAGAAGGGTCTTAAAGTCGCTTTTGTGTGTACTCACGGATATGTTATGAAGCGGGTTGCTAGTATTAAATTAAATAACATCGAAGTTAAACACTTCAGCAGAAGCTAAACCCACATTTTGCCATAAATTTACACGTCGTTGGAGGATTTATTATTGGGCTGAAACTGAGAAACTCTCAGTAAATTTTTGCTTGACCTGGCGTTCGAACCCAGGACCCCAGAGACCCCAAGGCTTAGCAGTGGAGCTTTCGACCACCACACCAATAATGAGATCAAACATTATTCTGAGAATACCAGGAAATTGCGCAGTGTAAGTGTATTTATGTGTACATCATCATCATCAGCCTATAATATTCCCACTGCTGGGACATGACCTCCTCTCATTAAGAGGGAATGGGCTATAATCCACCACGCGGGCCCAGTGCGGATTGGTAGATGTCACATGTCTTCGAATTTTTGGTTCTAGGACATGCTGGTTTCCTAACGATGTTTCCCTTCACCGTTTTTGAGAGCAGTGGTGATGAAATAAATTACACAAAGTAATGCGCCTGTCTGGGTTCGAACCCACGACTTACTGTTCGTAAGTCGGGGCCACCACCACTGGGCCACCACCACTGGGCCACCGCTGCTCTCGTGTGTATGTACATATGCTTGTAATTGTTTTATCACTTAAAAGTCTCAGCAATTTTTTATGTGAAAGGGTGAGAAAAAAGTATTCTATGTGCTATTCCAGACTATAATCTATCTCTGTGCCAAACATCATCCGTTCAGCCGTTCTGGCGTGATTGAGTAACAAACATCCATCAAAACCATCGAAACTTTCGCATTCTTAATATAAAAAGTATAGATTATCTAACTGACACATAGCAGAATAGACCTTGAAGTTTCTGAAGTGTAAGTGACATTAAACCTTAGGGTGGTAAGTAAAGCAATTCCGAGAGCAATATCAAGTGAAAATGCAATATTTAACGTAAACGAAAAAGACCCGCATCGCAAGCGATCCGTCCTCGATTCCAACCCTTGAGTGCCGCTCTCACTATTCGATTTAATACTCACTACCAGCAGAACTAGTCAAAGGAACGATTATATCTACCTATCTATGAAGCCTTAGTAGTAGTTCAGTCATGATTATACAGCGTGAAATTTGTCAACCTCATCTGGAGGGAAAGTACTTGAAATACTGGAGATAGCACATTTTACTCAAAGGAAACATGGTTTGTTTATAAAAAAAAAAAACATGCATTAAAGATTTTCGAGAATTCGTTTGCCACACTCGGGTCCATCGAACAGGCTAAAATCCGGAAAAATCATACCTTGTACTTTTATGGTAACAATCGATAGGGTGAATCGGAAGAAAGGATGAACATACAGGGTGTAAACCACCTCATCACGAAGCCGTCAACTAAGCGTTCTGTACATCAAACTAAGTAACTTTACGCAAAAATTATTGCTGGGAAACAACTTTTTTTTTGGGGTGAAAAATCATGTTTTGTGGTAGAACTCAATATAACGCACTCAAAACATTGTGCTGATGGATGGATTGAATAGTACGGAAGGACGTATGTGGAGGCGTTAAAAGTAAATATCTTACATTAAAGTCTTGTATTTAAAAAAAACTTGTCAAAAAGTTGGAACTTTGACCCCCAATACCTCCGTAACTAGAAGGTATGGTGTGGAACAAAAAAAATATCGCGGGAGAACAAGTGCCTTTCGGCTTCGTCAAGAGGTGTTTTACACCCTTTAGTTAGAGCACCCCGTCTAAATGAGTTAGAACTGTGACCACGCCGCGCGAGCCAATTGGCCAATTTGGTCGCATTGCAATTCTTTTGTTTGGGTTAGTGTATATATATTCTGAAATGATAAACCAGTAAACCGGTTTGGCCTTGGACAAACTAGTTTGGCCTGAAATCGGGTATGGCCGGTTACATACTCGTATACGTATCGGTGCTCCTGACTCTATCTAAATACTTAGTTCAAAGCATTTTCATCGTGTTTCGCATACTAAGTGACACAGAATGACAGAACTAATACAAGGGTCATTGCGGTTTTGTTTACTTAGAATTGTTTGTGTCTAGAGATAAGGACTAGAATTAGGGCTTATTAGTGTTTATCAAGCGTAGTTTTATTTAGTTAAGGCCTACGATGGAGCGACTCATCAAATTACTAATTAGGTACTTACCTAGTTGCCAGCTGAGGATAGAATCTTAGAAACCTTATCTTCCCAAAATAAAGTGGTTTTTGTGTTAACTACTTACTTTTCGTCAAACTTTATCCATCTCTCGTTTTAATTATTAGTTTATCTTTTTCTATCTTGAGCGTCAACAGCAGTAATAATATCCAACGAACTTAATAATTACTTAATTTACTTCCTCTTAATTATTCATGTTTAGAATTAGTACGTAATTAAGAGATTTAAGTGACAAGCAGATCCCAATATTCTAAAGAGATTTAAATGTTACGCTGGAGCCTCTGATTAGTCTCACATACGCACATCAAACAAAGTTTGCGATCACTTTGAAAAATCGAAATCTTTTTTGTTACGGTAGATTATAATTATTATGTTATGATTTCTTCTCCTTTTTAGATTCTTATTTTTTTTTTTAAACAGTGTATTTCTATTTAAAGAAAACATACAACAAAGAATTTTTCTTGATAAAGTTCAATTTAAAAATTATATCAGCTTATGCTAATGATCACAATCTTCTTTGTTTGGTGTAGTATTCTATCCTGTTAGCCAAAACAAAACAATAGACGCTCAACTAATGAAACGAAGTTCTACTGACGGAATTGTTGGCCACATCACTTGGTCCTGCGGGCTACGGGTACGAGTCTGGGACTGGGTGAAACTTCAGACATCGCATGCATTCCTAGGTGGATCGTTCAGCCGGAATTAACGCGATCTTTGAAGCCCCGAGCTCCTCGCACCCATTCTCAAGATGTAAGCCTTGAAATTAAATCGTTTTCTAGGAAAAAGGCCGTTGGTCGTTTTCTAGTTATTTATTGTGGGTTGAAAGTTATACGTACTTAGAATCTGTTCTTTAGTTCATCTCGTGCCTAACGAGAACTAACACGACAGATACATTGCATATTAATTAAAGAATGATGCCATTCCATTGAGCGAATAAAAATATCGAAACTGAGCTTTCCATTTGTACTTTTAATAAACTCTAAAACCCGTTTTCGCTAGGGCGACACTTACCTAAATGCAATGCCATTTATTGTGCAAAATAATGGGGTATATGACACACCAATCAATTGAGATACTTTTTAAGAGCTGTCAAAACGCGGTTCTTTCATAGATTTTGTATGGCAATAGCAAACTGCAACTGCAACTGTTTATTTAACTCAATGACTCAACTATTTATTTATTTCAAAGCAACAAAAACTTGAATTTGGCAATTAATTGAAAATAAATCGGATTTTCAGGTCCAAAATAAAGTGTTTTTTTTAGAGATATGTGTCTTGGAATTATTGTTTTATGGTGTCATATATACCCTATTGCGCTTTTAATTAGGTAGGTATTGGATGCCCTCCACCGTAAAGATATAAAAAAGTTCACTATCATCTCTAGCCTTTTCCCAACTGCAAAACAAATGCAAAACCAAGTCCCCTTAATAACCCTATCTACATGTTTGCAAAAGACAGAAAACCGACCGGAATATTGATTACTTAGTAACACTAATTTATTTACGCCTTTACGGAATTCTGAACGGTAGACACAAATGGAACTTCGAAAATCCCATAAGTTTCTTTCGAGGTAGCTTTATTGAACGAAAGTCTTCAGTAAATTGAACAAATGAATGCTGTGTTGGCGGCGCGGGTATATTGTCGAACCACAAGATAGGGCGGTGCACAATACTTGCATTTATATCGATACTTCAGATCAATCCGTGTTTCAACTATGCGATACAGTTCTAGATTCTAGGTAGGAGCTCGTGGCTAAATAATAACAGCCGCTCGGGTCGATCATTAGGTTAAGCCGCGCTTGCCTAGGTTGGTCTGTGGATGGGTGACCGCCCATTACATACCGAGTTTCCTCCGTGCCTCGGAAAGCACGTTAAGCCGTTGGTCCCGGCTGTCATTTGTAGATCTTTGACAGTCGTTAGGTAGTCAGGCCCAAAAAGTTTGACAACCAGTCTTACCAAGGGGTATCGTATTACCCGGTACTAACTGGGTTGTGGAGGTCAGATAGGCAGTCGCTCCATGTAAAATACTGGTCTTCAGCTGCATCCGGTAAAAACTGGAAGCCGACCCAACATAGTTGGGAAAAGGCTCAGTTCTAGATTCGTATTAATTGGCTTCGATCCAATTCTTCAAATATTGAATTGTGTCGTATTTTTATCGACACTTTGGTTTAATATAAATGTAAAAAACGTATAGTATTTGTTCTCTGAGTCCTTATGTACTCATTTTGTGTTTCCCTTTTGTATTCTTTAAAATTTTCGAATTATGCAATTTATGACATTTTTTTGTCATTCATTAATTCCAATAACAGTATTTTTGTATCGATTTAAGCTTATTATGTATAATATCGGAGTATGGCATCACGTTTTATCGATACCGTGTAAAGCATCGGATCGGACCGTGCATCACTACTGCAAGACATATGAATTTGCACATGTATGTGAGATGTCATTGAACCCAATATGTCCGTGTGATATTTTTCCTTAGTTGATAGTAAAATCGGCAAATAAACAAGAAATCTGTTGTCATTATCGACTGTTATTGTTGTCTGTACATCAGTAGAGATTTTCCTGTTTTGCTTACAGCTGAAAATATAAACTGTATTTATTTTGGGATGTTTGTTTATTTCCTTGTTTGGACTTCTTAGCATTGGAAAACAGAAATACGATACATTAGTGAAATTAGACAGTTTTTTTTGCAAATTTACAAAGACAAGGTTGTGTTTTTCATGCTTATCTATTTATCTTTGTAGGTGTGTGGGATTTCTTATGGGATAATAAGGAATCCATGCAAGCATCCGAAAAGCAAACTCCAAATAGCGTATTGCATAGTTGGAGGTCTCCTACTGCATGATAAGATTAAAAAGATTACATTTCTTTAGTAATTATATTATCTACATTATAATATTCCAATATTTATACATAGCTCACTATCTCTCTCTTAATTTTCTATGGTAAATAAACTGTGACAAAATGTGGCCTTAAAATTAACAAAACTTTGTCGATTCGACCTTTAAAAGAGGCACGGATACAATTTTTATACCAGTACCCACCAACAGCTTAAATAATATACAAGAGGTGTTATATTCGAGGGTTTTTTGCAAACTGCTTCTACATATAAATAGATAATAAAAAGGGCATCCGCCTACTCGTAATCGCTTCAATGTTGATACAAAAACGGACCCTGGCAGCAAGCCAAGTTCACGCCTAGACAACATAGAGATTCTACATACCTTCTTAATGGAAGCTGTATTCAGGGTGGATTATTGAGATGAGGCAGTAAGGGCAGGTACCTTAACCGTTGTAGCTACAGAAACACGCTGTTCTCAATGTACCTTTTCATTAATTTTGATCATTCGCACATTTCAGTAAAGTTCATTTCAGAAATTGTTGTCATAAAATTGTCCAATTTTAACTAAATTTTTTGTTGATGCCAACAGATTCTATTTCTTATGGATGAATAAATTCACTGCGGAACTAACTTAGGCCCAATCTCGAAATTTCATCTACTCTACTCGAATCTGTGTGGTTCTTTCTTCAAAAGACACTAACTGCATAATCGTCACGTGATTTGATCAAGATTATGTCTGGACTTTAAAAGAGTTTCTTCTTAGTACTCAGGTACGAAACATCGGCCCCATCCTGTTTAAAAAAAAATCGGCCAAGAGCGAGTCGGACTCGGGCACCGACGGCTCCGTACAAACTTTTTAAATGACAAACTTAACTTTGCTGTTCGATTCCATCAAACGGCTATTGCACCAACCGGTAATAAGTTTGTAATCGTAAAATCGCTTTTTTTGTTATTGAACTACATATTTACTTACGGTTTTTATTTAGTAGTTTTAGCTTTTTATTTTTCCCTTTACATGTGCTGTAAGACATTGCTTCTCGCCAAATTTCGTGATTCCAGGTCAACGGGAACTACCATTTAGGTTGTCTACCCAAAACCTATAGGGTACTTCCGGTTGACCTAGAATTGTCAATTTTGGTTAAAAGCAAGTTCTTACAGCACAAGTAAAGGAAAAACTCCGAAAAATAAAAGAAGTTGAAAAATTAGGGTAAATTTTGGTACTTACAAGGTTTCGCGAAAATCTAAATTTGCCTATATCTTTTTATCATGTTGACTCAGGACCTTGATTTTTATACACCTAATAGTGGTACTATAGACCTCAGTATCTGGTATAAATTTCAACTTGCTAGGTCCACCCGTTCCTGAGAAAATCTGTGTTGACAGACGGACGGACAGACGGACAAGAAAGTGATCTAAAATAAGGGTTCCTTTTTTACCTTTTGAGGTACGGAACCCTAAAAAGACGTAAAAGTGTTTGTAAAAAAACAATAGCAACAATAGTATCCACATTCAATTACCAAACATTTACCAAACGTTGTCGTACACTGTAGAGCTACCTGTAACAATTTACATAAGTATTAGTAAACAGCAACTTCATTGAAATTCAAAAAGCTTCTTGCTCTAATAACATCCTCACGAGCAAAGAACATAAAAGAACAAATTGTCTTTACATAAATTCAGTGGCACACTAAATACTAGGTAGGTACTAGTACCTACCTAGTATTTAGTGTGAAAACAAAAACGTATTAGTACCTAGGTACTAATACGTTTTTACGTCGTGACTCGTGTGTCGCAAACCTCCGCGCTCGCTCGCTTGCAGCGTTTAAAGACGAAATTACCGACTTCCCCTCTCAGCATTCAAAGAGTTACTCAATGTTCCCTCAGAAATATCAGCCTTATTTTAACTTGATTGTCCAACTAAATCCACAGTTTTATTCCGAACTAGCCAACTTCCTCCTCCGTTTTAAACGGCTTTACGCGAAAGAGTTGAAGCCGCGTAAGTTTGCACTTATTATTCTTGCCATAAATAACTGAAGCTTGTTTAGTAGTTCGAGATGAAAAGTAGTTCTTTATCCTGCAACAACTTTCAAAGCACTTCGTAAACATTGTTCGTGGAATATGAATTCCCTTTAATATCTCAGGCTCAGCTGATGCAAAATAAACGCGATATCTTTCACATTTCTCTAGAAACACAAAATCCCCTTATAATAAATCTTTGTCATACCAATCGAGATTGTCTCTGCAATAAATCAAGTTACAACTTCTATACCGCTAAATAGAATTGAATAAATACACGTCACTTCAAAATTATCTACCAGTCTAGCACCATATAAGGCTTAACGCACCTAAATAAACGGAATACTTAAAGCGACGTACTATTAGGCTATCAATGGGCCTTAAGTTCTCAAATATAAATCAAGCCGGTCCTTAAGAGCAATCGTTTTGCCTTATTAGAAGTAGATGTATACGACAATTATTGCAGCACGGTTACTATTGTTATGGCATTTTTACCAGTGTAAGTTGACCTTTGGTGTATGGCACATCGTCTCATAATAAATCACGTTTCCGTTTAGAGTGCGGGGCGGGAGCGGGTCAGTATCGTTGGCACTATGTGCACTATATTACGACACGGAAATAGAAGACATAAAACGTAGCGGGAAACGGTATAGTTATTTAAAGTTATCAAAGTTATGGTAAAGTGGGTAAGTGTTACAATTTTAACGATTCAGTAAGTATCCGTTCAATGTTAGAAATAGGCACTACAATTTATACACGGTTAATTTTAGGTCGTTCTGGAACCGAAAGCCATAAACTCAATCATCGAACTCAAAACGATTGGGACTATTTTTTTCAAAAAATTACAAAAAACAAATTTAATTTATTACAAATTTAATTTTTCGTGATTTTTATTATATTTTTTTATTGTAAATTTTTGAAAAAAAAAACTTTTTTTTTTTCTGTTTTAGTATGTGTCCCAATCGTACCGAATTCGACGATCGAGCTTATTGCTTTCGGTTCCAGAACTACCTAAAAATAATACACCATTATTTTTAGCTGAACTTACCTAGTTTAGATTTAGACACATGAAATAGAATTATTTACGTGCATTTTATACTTAATTGTGTCGTTGAGTCTAGTGGTCAAGCGAGACCGTTGAGCATAGGATCTTGGGTTCAATTCCCTGGTCAGGCAAAGTGGTATTGGGTTTTTCGATTAGAAATTTCTCAGTAGAAGCCACGGAGACTGGACTTGTGCTCTGTTAATGGCAATAAGCTCGCCGACTATTACATGAGGCTTAAATATAACTGGTGAATTGTGGTTGTACTGGGTACATTTCTACCTAACCCTTTAGGGATTGCAGGCGTGATGTTATGTTATAAACTTACTTGAATAAGAGCACCCTTTCCTACATGTGTTGTACCTACTAAATAAGATATTTGTTACGTATTCAACGCGATTTAAATCAAGTCCTCTGGCTTCCATAACATAAAGGTATCCATTTCCTAACTAAAATCAATTTAGTTTAATTGGTTTCAATTACTAAGTAATGAAGCAATGGAGTTCTCGGAAAACAATATTAATTTACAATATTACAGGTTTCATTTGATTCCTAATAATTCATCATCTGCCTAGCCTTTTCCCAACTATGTTGGGGTCGGCATCCAGTCTAACCGGATGCAGCTGAATACCAGTATTTTACATGGAGCGACTGCCTATCTGACCTCCACAACCCAGTTAGTACCGGGTAATACGATACCCCTTGGTAAGACTGGTTGTCAGACTTTTTGGGCCACTGACTACCTAACGACTGTCAAAGATCTACAAATGACAGCCGGGACCAACGGCTTAACGTGCTTTCCGAGGCACGGAGGAAACTCGGTATGTAATGGGCGGTCACCCATCCACAGACCAACCTAGGCAAGCACGGCTTAACCTAACGATCGACCCGAGCGGCTGTTATTATTTAGCCACGAGCTCCTAATAATTATTGCCTCCTAATCACCTACAGATTTCCCACACCATTTACTATTTAATTGTATCAAACTTTAGTTACGTCAGATGCGAACTTAGTACCTGCTCGCAACCTGTGTACGTGTATGTCCAAATGTATGAACATTGAAGAAAAACGTGTGAAGTTGGTTAAATTCCTCTTCCACAAATTAAAGACAATCGGGGGTTTAAAATGGCCGCTTTAGCAGAATCGTAATATAAATCACGTTAAAAATCTAAAATTATTAAAATGAAAAGTCCATTTTAATAATTTTAAATTTTTATCGTGATTCTTATTATAATTCTGCTAAAGCGGCCATTTTGGGCCGGCGGTACCTACTTTTGATGTAACATAAATACAGGAAAAATGTGTTTTATTTGTGGGAGACTGGCGCCTAAACTAAGCCAAGGCCTGTATTTTAGGTATTTTGAAATAGTTCCAGAAATGATAGATGAAAAGATAGACTTTAACCTTTTTTTTTTTTGGCTACGATTGTTATATTAGTTTCTAGTTCAAAATCAAAATTTCTATAGATTGTTTTGATATAAATAACTTTGACTTTACAAAACCATAGGTAATTTGTGCTACCTTACAACTCTTGTCACAATCAGGCATACATTTTGTACATGCTCGTATGAGCACAAAATTAATATCGTCATCTTTCTGACTTTGTCATGTCCTGTTCAATTATCCGTTCTCATCTATCAACCGTCAAACTATTACCACTCGTTAGGGTTTCGTACCCGAAGGGTAACCAACGGGACCCTATTACTAAGCCTCCGCTGTCCGTCTGTCTGTCTGTCAGCGGGCTGTATCTCATGATCCGGAATAGGTAGACAGTTGAAATTTTCACAGAATGTGTATTTCTGTTGCCGCTGTAACGACAAATACTAAATACAGAATACATTTAATATTTAAGGGAGGCTCCCATACAATAAACGTGATTTTTTTGCCGTTTTGTTTAATGTTGCATAGATAATCTTTTGAGATTATCTATGCAACATTAGACAAAACTCAAAGCATTTATTTCAATTATATCATTACGGCACTTTTTTACACAAAAATACAAAAAAAAAACAAAGCTACAGTCCCAGTCACAAGGCATAATAACTTGAGAAAGTACTATGGAGAGAAGAACGGGCAAGAAACTCCATGGACACTCTTTTAAATCAAAATGTTGTTATGAAATCTTGGTTACTCACGGAATGAATGGTACGGAATCCTTCGTGCGCGAGTCCGACTCGCACTTGGCTGGTTTTTTTAAATTTTATTACGTTTCATCCCCTCTTATCTCATCACATTCCCATACAATATCATGAGAAAATATGTCTAATATTTATGTCTTTTCTAGATTAACGAAGTCCGTGTAAGTCCGACCACTTGTGTTCACATTAACAATGCACCTCCCACACACGGGCCAGCTCAACAACTATGCATCGAATGCTTAGTTTATTTTATACCTTATTGCTTCCAAATGTTATCTACTGACATTTTGATTGTAAGGAATAGGGATAAAGGGACGTCTTGTGTTTACGTGATTTTGATAACCTTCTTAATAGCATAAACCCCATAGAATTTAGATAATACAAAATGTTAAACGACAGTCTATTGTTTTGTTATGTGAACAAAGACAATCTGTCAAATACAGGGGGAATTCGTTTAGTAGTAACTCGCTACTAGCTACTAGTGGCGAGGTCTTGTCTTTATCTAATTACGGTATAATGGTTAAAGCTCTTCTAACCCCTAAAATTAGCAACTCTATTTGTGGTTGTTCAAACTTCGTTTGAAATACTGTTAGAGTATTTCAAACGAAGTTCTAATCAGCTTGCACTACAAAGCGGTTGTTACGTCGGTCACTGCGGCCGAATAGTGCAAAATGAGTGGTTTTTTGCGATTTACAAAAAATCTATTGAGTGGACTAAAAAAATAAAACACATAAGACCTGATTTATAGTTAGTTCAGTTAGTATGCAAAGTTTCATAATCTAATTTGAAGAACTTTTTGAATACCAGCGATTTGTTTTATTAATTTGTTTGATTAATTCTCGCGTCTCATTCCCTAGCTGTCAAAAGTACCTCTAAAATATCTGATCTACAATTTTTGACAAAAACTTTCTGACATTGATGAGTTTGTGACTAAGCTTTCTTCTATAGAAATTGGTCAGATATGATGTAAATAGATAAACTGGTGTCGATTGATATTAATATTCTTCAAAATTACAAACAAAAAAGTATCTATGTAGTATATCAACTATCTGGTGTCCACGACACAAGCCTCGTTGCTTAGTGTGGCACTAGATGGCACTGTGTGTAATGTTCTGCGATATTTATTTATTCTTCAAAATGCGTCCACTGCTGCGTTGGTCACGACTGCTAAGCAAGAGGTCCTGGGTTCAATTCCCGGGTTGGGCAAAGAGATATTGGGTTTTCCATCAGGAATTCCTCAGAAGCATCCACGTAGTCTGGAATTGCCCCCAGTTGATAGTAATAGGCTCGCCCCCCTTTTTTTTTTTTCGGATGGGAAATCATCAAATAACTCCTCCCGCTCTGGGCGGAGCAGGAGGGAGTGTCAGACTTTTACTGACTAAAACCCATCCATGTTCCTTCATCGCCCTTTGTGTTCCGGGGCCACGGTATCTCTTTCGAATAGTCCCGCAACCCCGGCAGGCATCGGTCCTTGCGGACCCCTTCCCTTTTGCTGACTCTGTTTGAGGCGCGCGTGGAACACGAACGCGCCGTCGTCACGGCCTGTCGTCATGAGACGGATGGACGGCGAGCTAGCCCATAGCCCACCGTCTACAGGCCCGCGCCTACGGTGGCCGGGGGCCACGTGGTGGTGGCCCCCGACGCCCGGGGCGTCTCCCGCGGTGGCCGGGACGTTGAGAGGTTCTCTCCCTCTCACGTTCCGCCACCTCCTTCTCTAGCATTACTGCTTCGCAGAAGGAGGTGACGGCGTCCCATTCCGTCTCGCTCCGGACCATGGCTTGCACCAGGGCCGGACGCGAGAGGTCGCCGCCGCCGATCGCCGCTTCGAGGACACGGCGGTGCTCCGCCCACGCGGGGCACACCTCCACCGTGTGTTCCACCGTGTCCTCCGGTCGATCCTCACAATGGAAGCACCCGGGCGTTTCCTCCCGCCCGATTCGGTGCAGGAACCTCCCGAACACTCCGTGTCCGGTGAGGACCTGCGTCAGGCGGAAGGTGAGGACGCCGTGGCGTCTCTCAAGCCACTCCTCAAAGAGGGGACTTATCGCCACTATCGTGGCGTGCCCTGCACGGGGTTGCGACAGTCGCTCTCTCCGTGTCGCCATGAGATCCCGCCGGAAGTCTGTCCGCTGAGCGACAATTTGTCGCGGCAGCGGAGTTTCCCCCCGGCGTAGCGCCTCCGCGCGCCATTCATGTAGGCGCGCGAGGACTATCGCCTCTAGATCCCATGGCGGCAATCCGGCAAGGAGGCTCGCCGCCTCGCGGGAGATCGTACGGTACCCCCGGGCCAGCCTTACGGCTACTACCTTTTGGGGCGCGTTCAAATAGTGGGCGGCTCGCAGCCTCAATGAACGCGCCCACACCGGGGCCCCGTAAAGGGCCATTGACCGCACGACTCCCGCGTAAGGCCTCCGGCAGGAGGCGTTCGGCCCCCAGGCTCGCCCCCCTTCGGCGAAATGTGGGTGTACCTAGGTACACCTCTGCCTAACCCTTCCGGGATTGCAGGCGTGATGTTATGTTACGTCGACAATTTTTGACAATGAGTTTCTGACATTGATGAGATTGTGACTAGCTTTTTTATACAGGAATTAGTCTTCAGATACGATGTGATAAACTGGTATCGATTGATTTTAAATTAATCAAAATGCTCGCCAATAGGTGCTACCGGATTCACTGACGGTCGACCAATTTTCAACCTTAAAACTAAGGACGAAAGGGTGACAGTAGTACCTACCTCTTTTATTTCTTCCCATAAAGTCGAGCCTACCTCAGAAGAGACATAGCAAACATTTTGCAATATAAAATAATCCCGGTATATTGTTACTCAAAATTATTCTCGTAACACAGTAGAATGTTTTTAATATCACAAACACAAACGTTCTGATTGAAAGTTGGTGAAGCGAGTTGTAATATCCGGTCGGAGCGAACTCTTATTTTCAGTATGATTTTAAAGATGCACATATATTTTCAAAATCTTTCAAGTTAAATAAAATTAGACTAGAGTGAGTTTCGTTGACTCTTGAAATTCAGGTAAATATAGGTAGGTGTATTCATTGTAATATAAAAATATGCATGTAACTTTTGACTTTAGTTTTTGTTTTATAATGTTGAAGGTTATGCTTGTAATTAGCAAACAAATTAGTAATGCTTTCTACAGAAGTTGTAAATAATGTAAATATTACTGAAAATAAAAATTCAAAGTTTTTATAGGTATGGGTATCAAATAAAAGGGCTCATCGTGAGTGTTTTAAAATGATAAATCATGACCATATTTATTTTTTACGGCAAAAAAATCACTTTTGATTGCCAAAATTAGTAAATGATCATCAAAATTAATCCCCATTTTATCGTGAAATTAGAACCAAAAATTTATTTTTTTAGTTAATGACCATCAGAAATTTAGCTGTTATGCTCTTGCATCCGAGTCGAGGGAAACCCGGTCGACGGAGCTCCGCTTCGCGGGGCTCCTACTTCTGAATGGTTTATAAAAAAATCAGTTGGGGTGCCCCAAGTCAGCCTAGGCAAAACTAGTTTGTCATCAACCACCTCATCAAAATTTGGTGATCAATTGATATTTTAGGTGATAGATGTTAGTGGTCACAAAGTTATTTTTGGTGGTCATTCTATTTTCCCCCTTTATTATCTATACAATATACGCGCAGATGTCTAGTAGGTTTGTGAACTTTAAAGTGATTTATATACCAAAATAAATAAAATGCGTAATTCTCCATCTTAATATAATCGTAACTAAAAAGTGTAATAATAAAATAAAATAATTTTATTAACTAAAAACATCACTCCTTAACTGTACAACTTGCTAAAATAACATGAAATCTAATTAGAGAAGAGCTCTCTACATTCCCTTCAGTTTGCACACCTGAAACTTCTAAGGACTTATTCACGATAATTTGAAGGAACGTATTCAGAGGTGACAGACCGAGAAATGAAACTTGAATGGGATACTTTAATTAAATAGACTTCAGAAGAGTCGCTGTATAGTCTAATAGCTTTTAGTTTAAGTCTTTTCCCAACTGTTTGTGTCGGCATGCAGTCTTACCTGATGCAGATGACTATTAATATTGTACATAGGCCTCATGGGTCTCATGGGTCTTGGAGCCAGAGGCACCTGGGGGGCATCAAAACGCTGACACCAGGTTTGGTACTAACCACACTAAAAAGATGAATATTTTACATAGAGCGAAGCAGTCCCTCTATGTAAATCTCGCTTTACATAAAAAATCTGACTTCTTCAACACAGTTACTGGGTAAGAAGCCCCTCGGCCAGACTTTCAGGTTTCTGAATTTCCAGAAGTACGGTCAAAGATGCACAAATGACAACCGGGACCGACGAGAGCGAGATTTATATAGAGGAATTGCTTCGCTCTATGTAAAATACATAGAGCGAAGCAGTCCCTCTATGTAGATCTCGCTCTATATAAAAAATCTGACTTCTTCAACACAGTTACTGGGTAAGAAGCCCCTTGGTCAGACTTTCAGGTTTCTGAATTTCCACAAGTACGGTCAAAGATGCACAAATGACAACCGGGACCGACGATAGCGAGATTTTCATAGAGGGACTGCTTCTACAACAGCCCATAACGTCCACTGCTGGACACAAGCCTCTTCCATGATGGGAGGAATTTGCCGTAATTTCCACGCTTGGCAGGCGGATTGGAGATTGCAGTGATGAAAGACTAACAGAAAACGCTGCTGCCCATTCTCTGGTCTACGGAGGCGCAAGGTGTTCTGCCTCAGACATAAGTCGCCTTATACGACACCCGTGAGTGTAATGGGTTGGTTCTATTCTACTCTGCCGGATACCACACGGCTTACTGGAGGGACTGCTTCACTCTATGTAAAATACATAGAGCGAAGCAGTCTCTCAATGTAAATCTCGCTCTATATAAAAAAATCTGACTTCTTCAACACAGTAACTAGGTAAGAAGCACCTTTGCCAGACTTTCAGGTTTCTGAATTTCCGCAAGTACGGTCAAATATGCACAAATGACAACCGGGACCGACGCGGCTTTATGTGTTTTGAGATGCAAGAATCCGCAAATCAACCTCGGCAAACGTTACTTCGCTTGAAGGTCGGCCCGTGTGGCTGTTATTAGGTAACTAAGCCACGAGCCCCTTTATTGCACTGGTCTATAAGACTCAAAAATATTTTGAACTTTGCCACTAAATGAGCCACAATATGTTTATAACGACTTGGGTAATTTTACCATTAGTTTGAGACCGTAAATAATGTTGAGCATTTAGACTTAAAAAGTTTGTTAACTTCGCTGTGAAAGCAGCAAAAGTAATATTTTAGGTCGTAAAGTTGGTGAAAACAAATCCATTTGACTTTCACAGCGGTCTCATATAACACCGACTGTAATTATGCGCCGAAATAACACTCAGAACTTTATAGGTATTTAGTAATAGTACTAAACTAGCGGTTAATGGTAACCGTCGTAATAAAATTTATCTTCACAACATAACATAATATCGCGCTTATAATCCCGAAAGATAAGTCAGAGGTGTACCTATAAAACCAGCATATTTTGTTAGTTTTCAACCGACTTCCAAAAAGAGGGGATTCTCAATTTGACTGTTTTTTTTTTTGTGTTTGTTACCTCAGAACTTTCGACTGGATGTACCGATTTTGATGATTCTTTTTTTATTTGAAAGTTGGTACTTCCCGTGTGGTCCCATTTCAATTTGGTAAAGATCTGATGCCGATCTTTGGAGATATACAATGGAACTCTTCAAAATAGACGGCAAATCTGCAGGAATCGCTTGGATGTTTATTGTTTATACAACATCAAGACGTAACATCACGCCTATATGCTCTGAGGGAGTACGCAGATGTGTACAGTATAACTAGATTTTAACAGTTATGTTAGTTTCCATTTGATTGGGGATAAGCTTAGTACCATGATATGTATTGTTAACAATGTAAAATAAATGTATAGCTAATATTTGTATAGGATATTACAACTAAAAAAGAAAAAAAATATACTGTCGAATTGAGATCCTCCTCTTTTTGAAAGTCGGTTCGGTTAGCTTCAGAAGTCGGTGATTTATTTGTTTGATTCAGTTTTTTTACCACCGACTTCTGAAGCTAAAGTAATTTTTACTTTTTTGTTTTTTGAAGTCGGTTTTGTTTTTTGCAAAAAAGTTTAATTTTATTTTTCAGAAGCACATAAATTGGGGGCGACCCTATCACCATCAACCGACCACAAATCCAGACTCCGGGCTGCGACTGAGTAAATACCCAATACCTGCTACTTAGCCTGACCTGGAATCGAACCTACAGGACCTTATCGCTAGACAGTAGTACAGATAGGTTTATCTGTACTGAAATATTTCAATACTAGCGTTTGCTCCCAACTTTGCATACATTTGCTTGGAAATTGAGCAAAAATGTGTAATACTTCTTCTTGCAAGAGCAGAATGATATTATCTCATTTCGTATGCGGATTTTAGATTAAAAGAGGAAGTCACTTTAAATTCTCGTTTGATATTATTAACCGACTTGTAAAGGGTATGTGTGCAAACTAATTTAAATGAGGTTTTCTTTATGATGTAATTTTCTATGTTTCAGTGTATAAAGTAGTAAGCAATCTAAAACCGACATAATTAACCTACATTATACTTAAAAGAGGGGTGTGCATGTTCTTTCTTTGTAAAAACTAATAATATTGCACTGCCCTGCAAGGAAAATTACTACAAAATTCTCATTTGCATCAGCTGTTGTGCTGAGCTTGTAGTTTTTTCTTGCTTCATTTCACTGCACTTCATCATAGTCGTAGTCCGGAGTTTAGACTTGTACCCGGTTGGTATTTGGTTGAATTTATAAGTTAAGATATCATAGTTTCCCTTTCATTTAATTTATCGTATTTGTTAGAGGGATTTGATCCTTATGATTGACCCTATCGATTGGTGCCATAAAAGTACAGGGTGTTATTTTTTTGGAATTTAGACGGTTCGATTCCCGAGTGTGGCACGCGAATTTTCAAAATCTTTGAATGCAGATTAATTTCTTTTTAAAAATGAAGGAATGTTTCCTTTGAGTAAAATTTGCTATCTCCGGTATTAAGAGTACTTTCCCTCCAGGTGGCATTACAAAATTCCAGCCTGTATATGATTTAGAGAATCTCAATCATTTGTTGTCATAGAACGACCTTCAAACTTCCATCTGTGAAAGCTTTTTTATTCCGCAAATGCCAAATTTGCCCGCAGGCTCCGAATAAGGGAGGAGTCCATATATTATCATAGATTAGATATTTTCCCGACGTTTGGTAGGCACTTGTTCCTTTAGCGTAGATTTAATAATAATAATAATAATAAATCCTTTATTTTCAGGCTACTTTGGCCCATAGATAAATACCTTACAGACTAACATAATATATCATAATAGTACAAAACTTGTGTTAGTAAATAAGACTTAAAACTATGTTAGTAGCACTTCACTTAGACACACTTCACTTGTGTTGACTGATTTAAAACTCAGTACTCTATTTCATGTGCCTTGGTAATAGAACAATAGCTAAATTGAAGTATATGTTACTCAGGGATTATTTAGCATTCTATGGTGAAATAATTTTTGAAATCGGTCCAGTAGTTTTTGAGACACAAATACAAATCTTTCCTCTTTATAATATTACTAGCGGGCGTCACGCGGTTTCGCCCGCGTAGTTCCCGTTCCCGTGGGAGTACGGAGATAAAATATAGCCTATGTTACTCAATAAAGACGTGGATTTATAATGGTGAAAGAATTTTTAAAATCGGTCGAATAGTTTTAGTGTAAAATCGTAACAAACACACAAACAAACAAAAAATCAAATCTTTGCTCTTTAAAATATTAAATAGTATAGATATAAATTTCTAGTGTCCATGCCATATCATTGGCTACATACCGCACCTCGTCTGCAATAACACTATGTTACTTCAAACTAACAAAACGCTAGTAACTGAATATCGTCTAGTAAGTGCTTGGAAATTTATAAAGTTGTAATGGTACGAGGAAAGTTCCGGTGTTCAGGTATTTCATACAGCTTTAATATATGTTGCTTGATTAAAATACGACGCTTGACTGCCGCTGCTGCATAAAGTAAACTCAATATTTTAAATATATATAAAGTGTACTTTTTGATCCTGTATTAATGAATCATGAAACATTTTTTATCATTTTATGTAGTGGACTTAACATAAATTCAATTTGCTCGTCTTGATTTAAATTACATTCTGAATTATTGCGTGAGATTTTCTAAGAAGTATCTAAAGTAAAGTAAGGTTCTTTTAAGATAGGTAAGAAAAATGTAAAACAATTTGTAAATAGCTAAGAAATATTCATGAATAAAATTCTGAAAAGTCCACGAAAAATTTCTAAAGATTAAACTGAGAGAAACATGTAGGTTAGGAAACATATTTTCACTGCACTGAATCTGGAATGCAGTGACATTAAGGCTGGGTTGCACCATCTTACTTTAACTATAACAAACATCGAAACTTCAGTTAAAGTATCGGTTAGGCCAAAAATGAGTTGCACCATTTGACAAATAGTTAAATAACGTCATAACTTTAACCGTAACTGTAACCGCTCACTTTCCGCTGGTTAGTGTTAAATTATCTGTCAATTGTCAAACGCGTTGAATATAACCTCTAAACATCATGTCCCTGCTCCAAGAAATACTCGCGGAAACCAGTTCTGAAGACGAAAGTGATGATCTTGTCAATGTAAATAGAAAAAGAAAAGTGTAAAATTGAAAAAGCGGAATTCGAAAAAGTATAATAAATTTGAAATATTTCTATGCTTTCTTGAAAAATTTCGTTGTTTACAACCTCCAACAGACACCAAACTGACATCAAAGAAATGACACTGATGACAGCGCTAGAAATGGTTATGTTTAGTGTTGCCATATTTCAAAATGTTAGCCGCATCGAATTTGGGGTAAATCACGCCTCATTTGACTTGCAACCCCTTTAACTTTGACAAAGCTAAAGAATTCGCTGGTGCAACATATTTTGCTATAACCGTTAAAGTCAGCGTTACTGTTAGTGTTAAATTTGACACAAACCTTAACTATAACTTATTCTATGGTGCAACTCAGCCTAACTCTAGCCACAGTCACCTCTCTTATGTGTTTGTATAATATGTTCTGTCTCCAACCAGCAAAGCCCTTAGCAGAACCATTACTTGTAGTTACATATGGACCGGGTCTACCACTGGACATTTACGAGTTACTGTACACTTGTCCTATTTTAGAGCTGAGTAAATAGTCTACAAGTGTATTGTATGTGAACTGAAACGTAATGTAGTACCTAATATATTACTTCACTAGCTGTTCTGTTGCTTGGAAGTTACAGGCCTACCGCTTGACTGACACGGTGCTTAAAGGCATCTCCACACGCTAAGTTACGTCATGAAAAATCGAGTTCCATTTTAAGGATAACTGTACAGTTTTCTCCTATACGTTTATGCATAGTCTACAGTTTGACAGTACAGGCAATACTGCTCATGCATAATCTATCGTCTATGGTGGGCTTAAGAAGTGTTGGTGTGGTGTGGTGACGTGACCTGTCATTGGCCAGCTCGTTGTCGGACGTCGGGAAAAAAAAAAGCGCGGGAAAGTCAAGGAAACTAGGCGCGATTTTTGGAAAATTTTCAAATTTATTTTATTTTATCACTACTTTTTGCATAACTACTTAATTGTAGTTTGATGTGATGGGGAGGGTTAAGAAGAGGAAGAAAAGTGGAACGGATCCCCCTGGGGATCCCCTCGAAGATGATGCTGATACTGGGTCGTTGCGCTCCATGCAGTCGGCCACATCAGATGCTGAAAAGGAAAAGGATACGGATAAGTACCTTGAATATAGAGTATCTGATTACACCCGGTCTTATCCAGAGTCTGGTGGAAACTATGAATATATTGTTTTCATCGAAAGTCAGAATCAAGTCCCGATCGGTGACCGCGATATGATGTCGTTAGCCACTAACTTCAAGAGGTATAACAAAGGGGTTAAGCAACTAATTAGAATGAACCGGCACAAAGTTGGTGTTATTTTCGAGCGTCCGACATTTGCCAATGCTGCGCTCATAAATAAAAAGTTTTTGGACAATTTTAAACTCAAAGCCAGCATTCCAGCCTCAGCTACAGAAATTACTGGAATCATACAGCATGTCCCGATTGATCTGTCGAATGAGCAAATTTACTCAGCTATATCCAGCTCCAAAAATTTAATATCAGTCAAAAGATTTATGCGTCGTACTATTACAGAAAATAAAGTCACCTTTGAACCTATGAAGACAGTGAGCATCACCTTTTCGTGCGTCTCCTTGCCCGACAGCGTGGACCTGAACAGCTGGCGGTTTGAGGTACGGCCGTACATCCCGCCGGTAAAGCAGTGTCTGCAGTGTCTGAGGTATGGACATATTGCCAAATTCTGCAAAAACAGCATCAGGTGTTCCATATGCGGAAAAGATCACAGCTATAAAGAATGTACGATTGCCCCAACAGAAGCTACGTGCTGCCAATGTAAAGGAAACCATATTGCTATTTCTGCAGAATGTCCTGCCAAAAAAGCTAAGATAGAAGAAAATAAAAATAAAATTCAGAAAAGATCATATGCTGATGTATTTAATGAAAAGTCATTCCCTCCTTTAACTAACAAAAACCCTGCTGAACAACTTAAATTTCTAATACAAACAGATCAAATACAAAACATTTTAATTCAGACCCTTCTTACTTTAATTTCACAAAATCGGAACAAAGAAAGTTCCATTACAAATGAAAACATTAAAAAAGTTCTCTTAGCAACAATACAGAGTGATAATAACATTAAAAAATCTTAATTATGGATCAGTTAAATATTGTACAGTGGAATGCCCAGAGTATTCGTAGTAATCGACATATTTTTTCTCATTTTTTAATTGAGAACAATATTCATGTAGCTTTACTTTGTGAAACTTGGCTTAAGCCTGAGATGCGTTTTAATATAAAAGATTATAATACTGTTCGATTAGATTCTGGTAATAGTCATAATGGCGTAGCTATATTAATACATAATTCATTACAGTTCAAAAAAATTGATACTTCATATGATGACTCTATACAAAATATTGCAATACGTTTAAAATATGGTGCTAAGGAGTTTTCTTTGGTGTCATTTTATAGTCCTGGTAATTGTAATCCATCCTTTTCTAAATCAAAGCTGGATAATTTAATCAAAAGTATTCCTGGTCCTGTGTTGATTGGTGGGGATTTCAATGCCCATCATTCGGCCTGGGGCTGTAGTGCACAGTGCAGTCGTGGTATTGACATTCTTGAAAGCATCAATGATAACAATCTTGTGTTGCTGAATAATGGAGATATGACTACAGTAGGCTCAGATAGGTGGCAGAGAAATGCCCTTGATTTAACCTTAGTATCACCATCATTAGCTTTGTCTTGTAGCTGGTCAGTGCATGATGTTCCCCTAGGTGGATATCATTTGCCTGTAATTACAAAAATAGTATTTAATAATTTTATTTCTTCATCCAATGATCTTTCAAATTTGCCTGTTCATGTAAATTTTAAACTAGTTAATTATTGGGAACTTTACACAGCTCAAGTAGATAATCTATTACAAAATTTTGTGGTTAATCATCAAAACCCGTTACAAACTTATAATGAACTTATTCTTATCTTAAATAAAGCTATACATAATTCTGTTCCATGTTCTGATATTTCTCATATGCAAACTACTTCTAGTGCCTCACTCAATACATCTAGAACTTCTAAAAAGAAAAAACGCAGTCCACTTCCATGGTGGAATAACAACTGTACTAGGGCTGTAGAAGATGCTAAGAATGCCTATATACAGTTTAAACATGTCCCCTCACAAGCAAACTATGTTGAATTTAAAAGGCGACAAGCTGTTAAAAAATTGATTTTAAAAAGAGAGAGGTCTTCAAGTTGGGTAACTTTGTGCGAGTCTTTTAACAGGACAACTCCTTTAAGTAAAATTTGGGGTATTTCTAGAAAGTTTAATAGAACATATGTACCATCTTGCAATAATGTATATCCATGGATTTTTGATTTTCATAAAAAATTCACACCTGATACTGTAGAGGCCCCCTTTCATTCATATGATCATTTACCAACAGCAGCATGCTCAAATTATTTAACAGATCCATTTACTATGCAAGAATTGAAAGCTGCAATTTTTTCCAGGCGTGATACAGCTTTTGGCCTCGATTGTATGCCATATAAAATGCGTAAGAATGTTTCATTGCAAGCCTTATTTTTGGTTTTAAAAGTTTTTAACTTACTTTGGCTTAATGAAATTATACCTTTAGAGTGGAAAATGGACTGTCTTATTCCAATTTTAAAACCGAATAAAGATAAAAACAAACCTGATTCTTACAGACCTGTAGCTTTGACCTCTTGTATAGGAAAGATTTTTGAGCAATTATTAAAGCAAAGACTAGAGTTTTACATAGAAAGTAATAATTTATTACCTTCTAATCAGCTGGGATTTCGTAGAGGAAGGTCAACACGTGAAAGTATTTCTTATTTGCATCTTGATATTTTTAATGCTCGTAAAATGGATCATGAGTGTGTTGCTGTTTTTGTTGACATAGTTGGTGCTTTCAATAACGTCAATCATCAGATTTTGTCACTTGAACTCCGTTCACTTGGCATACCTGAAAAAATAGTTTCATGGGTTTTTAATTTTTTGCATGGTAGAGAAGTTTATGTCAAAGTGGATAAGCAATTAATTGGACCCCGTTTTTCATATAAAGGGGTGTGTCAAGGTGGTATTATGAGTCCATTGATTTATGTGCTATATATGCATAAGCTTAATATGGTTTTGGGAAGCAAAGTACTAAATTTACAATTTGCTGATGATTTGGTTATCTATACATCTGGTCCGGATATGGATGAGATTAAGAGTAATATTAATGGGGCTTTGAAAAATATGAGTAAATATTTTCATTATTTAAACTTAGAAATTAGTCCAGAAAAATCAAAAGTTGTTGTTTTTGGTGAAATAGATTTTGATTTAGAATTTTTTTATGATAACTTTCAACTTCCCATTGTTAATCAATTTAAGTACTTAGGAGTAATTTTTTCTGCCAATCTTACTTGGAATAAATATGTTGATTACATACTTGGTAAAGCAAATAAAGCGTACAATTTTATAAAATCTGTGTCAGTACATGCTGATCCTAAAATTTTGTTAATGTTATACAAATCTTTAGTCCGTAGTCATTTTGAATACGGCTTTTTGTGTTTTGGGTCTGATCAGAGACTTATCCGTAAACTTGATGTCTTACAGAATCATAACTTGCGTTGCATTACTGGTGCCATGAAAACAACACCTATCAACTCCTTACAAGTAGAGTGTAATATTCCTCCACTGAAACTTAGATTTCAGTACTTAAAATCTAAATTCCTTTTAAAGCTTTTGTCATTTAATGGACACCCTCTTTACAGAAAACTTTCATTTTACCATACAGTTTATAATCCTTCAAATAATATTAACATTCCCTATTTACTTCATGACTTTTCTACTACAATTACACTTAATCAGCAACATGAACTTTACAAATGTAATGACACTTGGACATGTTATTCTGGCAAGTACAATAGTAAATTTATGGATATGAATATTGTTATAAAGCATGATTTGAAAACCAAGGAAGAGGTGTACCAGTTATTGCATGAACATTCTGGCTATCGATGTATATTCACTGATGCTTCTAAGAGCAGTACAAATGTCGCCATGGCTATTTACATACCATATAATAAGACTGGTCATGGTGTAAGGTTGCCTGATGTTTTAACTATATTTTCTGCTGAGGCGATGGCTATTTCAGATGCTTTGGATTTCATAAGTGAAGAGAACTCTGGCATCTTTTCTTGGCTTATTGTAACGGACAGCATGAGCGTTCTTAGGGCATTAGATAACAAAAAACTGGATGCTTCTACAAACTACATCATCTATCGCATCAAAGAAAAGTATTCCGCACTCCAATCAAAAGACTTTGATATCAAATTTTTGTGGACCCCTTCGCACATTGGAGTCAGTGGCAATGAAAATGCAGACACTTTAGCGAGAGCCATTGTTGACATAGGAAATGCAGAAATTAAAAGTGTTGCCATACCTTGTTCAGATTTATTACCTAAGATCAAGGAAGATAATATCCGATGTTGGCTTGAAGATTGGCAGGAGACTTTGCAAATAAAAGGCACTTGGTATGCAAAAATCAATACAGCTATTGGTTCAGCTCCTTGGTTTACGAAGGCACAATTTCACAGAAGCAAACAGTTTTATTCTCTAATATCTCGGCTAAGATTTGGACATGGACGTTTTAATGCTCATCTGGCCAGGATGAAGATAATAGCTTCCCCTAAATGCACTGACTGCATCCGCGATAAAGATCAGACCCTTAATCACATTATTTTTGAATGCCCAGCGCACAATGTGAATCGTATAATATTGATTGACAAATTGCTTGAGATTTACAAAACACCGGCAAACCTCCCGCGCGACATTCAAGGATTGCTGGAGAATTTTTCTTCATATATTCCCTTGTATAATTTTATTACATCTAGTGGGTGTAAAATTTGATCGGGACTCTTATAACATGGTTTAATGGTTATGACATTGAATGACAATTGAATTGACATCATACCTCCTGGAAATGACAACATGGAAATGACGCTCTAGTGGATTTGACAAAAAGAAAAAATTGGATTGACGAAACATTAAATTATGAAAATAAAAGAAGACATACATATGCATATGCCTTGATTAAAGGATAATAAGATAAGAATTTACTGATGACTTGGCTTTGGCCTTACTTGTAATAAACCTAGAAGAATACGAAAATATGACGAGGCTGAATGGTCTATAGATCGATGCCTGCCTTTTTAGGGCGAACGAAAAAAAAAAAAAAAAAAAAAATGTCGGAGGTCAACACACGGAGTGCAACCCGAGTGTACGGCTTGATTTTTGGAGTAGCGTCATATGTCAAAATTTCCTCTAACTAGGGTACATTCTCTTGGAAAAGACAACTAAATTATTTCTCATCAATTCTATCGTTTACAACACTGCCTTCTGTCTCAAATTTTTACAAGAACATGTACTACTTATCATCATATTATAGTCCAAACTGATTAGAGAAAAGCTTGTTTGTAAAAGCATTCATCCATTTCAAGACTTCACCATATATCTTATTGAGAATAAACATCAACAAAACGAAATTTTCCAGATAAATTCATACATATTTGAGTGACATATTCTCATTTCTTTATATCTAAACATGTCTACTACAATGGTAAGCTTTCCAGTGACCATTTACAAGGACCTGCAAACACTGGTATTGGAAGATGTTATTCGTCTAAGATTTTAAAAGCAGATAGAGGCGGGGAGGTCGAGTAAAACTGGCGATTGTCATTTCTTTATTTTGGTAGTCCGAAGTAGTTCGGAAGAAGACTACCCACACAACACACTGTGTCGTAACCTTATTTGCCCATTATAGTTTATCGAACCCAAACAAGCTAGAACGCCCAAACATGGTCCCGTATTGTATTGTGATATGCAATTATCATTCGGTATACTTTTATCGAATTCATGTTTCATTCACAATACACTGAGTTTTGTCAGTGACTTCTCTCGGTTTTGCGGTGCCCCATAATACGGTATTACGTGCTTAATGTTTTCCTCTTTTTTATTTACAGGTTCGTTGGAGGGTTATACGGAATTCAAAGGAGAATAATTATATTTCAACAAGGAATTCGCGTTATACGGCACGTATTTAGGGTCGGTTAGGGAAATTCCTTTCGACCATACACGCATATTTTTATGGAGTGAAGAAATTGTTCTGTATTTTTCTATTTGTTGACCGATTCTTGACGGCCGAGCGAGAGAAATATCAAATGTCTGGAATTATTACTAATGGTAGAAACCACTTTCTTCTAGAAGCGATTGATATTTTATGTACAAGCGACTGGCCCCTGCTTCGCACGATATTTCGACAATTTAACAAAACAATAAACTTATATTGTAATAAGTAGTAAGTATGTGTGTGATAATATAAGTTTAGTTTTACACCGAGAAAACTTAAAACAGTGTTTAACAAAACAATGTTTTTTGAATAATATTTCTAAGTTTAATATTGATGCAGTAAGTACATAAATGTACATAAGCCTCCTGGAATAAATTCTCTAAATGAGGAAAACTTTAATATCCATCCTTTGAGTACAGTTTTGTACATGTCATAACACAAAAAGCTACTTTAGCCCGAAGGGGTTGGCAGAGGTGTACCTAGTAAGTACACCCACATTTCGACAGTTATGTTTAAGTCCCATGTAATAGGGGGCGAGCCTATTGCCATCAAGCTGGAACAAATACAGATACCGTGGCTGCTACTGAGAAATTTCAGACAAAAAAATCCAATAACACGTTGCTCAATCCGGGAATCGAAACCAGGACTCTAACTTTAAGATATGTACACTTATACTTAAAGTTAAGTCTTTCAGTGTAGTGAAAAATCGTGGAAGTCTAAAACGATGTACTCTTGTGTTGTGTATACCTCTGGCCCCCTTCCGACAGAGTAGGCTCTATTCAGTGTAGTGAAAAATCGTGGAAGTCTAAAACGATGTACTCTTGTGTTGTGTATACCTCATCATAATCATCATCAGCCTATTAATGTTCCCACTTCTGGGACACAGGCCTCCTCTCTAAGAGAGGACCTGTGTAGGTATACCTATACCTTACCTATTTCTTATTTTCATACTTCCCCTCTCGGTATTATCCCTTACCGTAACTGTTTTACGTAAAACTGAATTTCATTGGTTACCGGTTCCCTCTGGTCTACTTAACATTCATAGCATTAAGATCGAAAGCAAACAGTATAGTAACTGCGAACATGATCTTTTATTTACATGTTGGGACAAATAAACAGCTAAGGAAAACTGGGAAGCGACCCGCTATCCCGTTTTCTATGTAAGAAGTAACAGCACTATTAAGTTTATATGTCTAGCTTTGTATACGCAGGTATAGTTGGTGCCAGTTAAGATGAGAATAGCGGTCATTGCCCTTTCCCTAATATCTCTTCGTACGAACCAAAACAAATAAACCATGTATCGTTTTTCATTCCAAAAAATGTTGAAGATCACGATAGATGACGATTCCAGACTTGAACAGGCTTATTTTTGGCTTTCAAAATTAAGAAGTTTAATAAATGTAGGTGGGTCAATGACCGCTATTCTCATCTTGACTGGCACCAACTATAAAGGTTACTTTTAGGTCTTTCACGGTACACTTTTTGTAGGGTTTAGCCTGTTTTAGCACTTTTGTCTACGGTTTGCGTTAAACTTTAGTACTAAGGCTGTATAAGGGACGCTAGAACCGGGAAATGGCAGAAAAATGGGGAGGCCTAAACCCAGCAGTAGGTGCTTCCGTGCTGATATAATGATGATGATGACTAAGTCTAACATAAGATCTTTGACAGTCGTTCCAGGTGGTCAGTGTCCTGTAAGTTTGAAAACCTGTCTTACCAAGGGGTATCGTATTACTCAGTATCAACTGGGTTGTGGAGGTCAGATAGGCAGTCGCTCCGTGTAAAATACTGGTATTCAGCTGCATCCGGTTAGACCGGATGCGCCCTTAGTGTTGGCTGCCTGGTAATAATAGCATTGGACAAAATTTTATAAACTAAAGTAAATAGAAATCAAATTAAAATAGTTACTCATTAATGTAACCTAATTTTTTTAGACTGATTAGAATCTTTTTTCACAGAATTGATGGTGACGCAGTGAGATTCAACAGAGCGTATCCTACTATGACTGTTTCGATTTTAAAGCTGTTTAACTATTATTAGACCAAAACTAGTTATCTGTTACTCATTAAGTATTCCTAGAATCAGGTAACAAGGACAGATTACTCACTTTATTTCGTGGATATTGGAGTAGATGCTGTGTTGGATGAGTAGGAGTTGATAAGTAGGTACTCTACAAACGTTCAAGTAGGTGTTTTACTCATCTCCAACTAAAATCTAAGTCGGTTATTCCTTAAAACTCTGTACGTGGGCATGCTTTCTAGATTTTCAGTAATAACAATAAATAGATATACAACTAATGAAAATAAAATAAATCTAATAAGAAACAATACGAGTAGAAACTTAACTTCACGACGCTAGTCAAAAGTAATCAGTAACAAACAGAAATCAACCATAATGTACCATGTTTTTACACAAATAAATTATATTCTATACCTTTGTATGACTAATTAATTACAGAATAAAAGTGAATCATTTATCCTGATTCAGTTATTTTACATCTAGGAATGAGGAACTAGTTTTCAAAAAATGACGTCATTCTTGATATGTCTATCATCTATGTAGTTGACTATAGTCATGCAGCTTCCGTATAAAACTGTCAGTGTTAGGAGATGATGACAAATTCAATGAATTACACACCTATCTTCATCGTGAAAATATCTTCAGGTATCCGGAAAGCAGGTGTTATCCAGTAACCCACAAAAGGTTCGCTCCCAGTCCCAGTAAGGAGATTACAGTAATGGGTTCTGAAACTTTTTCTTGATATTTTTAAACACATGTTAGATCAACTGCACTTATCTAGTTAACTAGTCATGCTGCTTCCGTATAAAACTGTCAGTGTTAGGAGATGATGACGAATTCAATGAATTACACACCTATCATCATCGTGAAAACATCTTCAGGCATCTGGAAAGCAGGTGTTATCCAGTAACCCACAAAAGGTCCGCTCCCAGTCCCAGTAAGGAGATTACAGTAATGGGTTCTGAAACTTTTTCTTGATATTTTTAAACACATGTTAGATCAACTGCACTTATCTAGTTAACTAGTCATGCTGCTTCCGTATAAAACTGTCAGTGTTAGGAGATGATGACGAATTCAATGAATTACACACCTATCATCATCGTGAAAACATCTTCAGGCATCCGGAAAGCAGGTGATATCCAGTAACCCGCAAAAGGTCCGCTCCCAGTCCCAGTAAAGAGATTACACTAATGGGTTCTGAAACTTATTATTGTTATTTTTAAACACTGTTAGATCAACTGCAATTAAAACTGCACTTAATTACACCATACACTTAAAATGAGTCCTACTATGTTGCCATTTTTTGTGGTAACTGAATCTGATAATGAACCGTGACCAGAGATTCTGTATTTTTATTAGCCGGTAATATCTCAGTGGCGAGCAAAACCTTCCCTTTATCTTTTCAGGTTCTCTTTTCGTGCGCCACCTCAAACCAGCCGTCGCAGTCTGCGTCCAGGTCATCTCAAAATGAAAAATCTTAAATAATATTGAAATATTTTTAATTATTCTTGCTATTTTATTCGACAATGCTATTTTATTGTTTTTTTTTTTTTTTTTTGGATTCATCAAATACCATTTTTATTGACATGACATAATTATTATTGATCGCTATTTAAATATGTATAAATTATTATTTTAAATGAATCTAATTTTATTTAATTTTATTAATTGATTTGTAATTTTAATTTTAATTATGATAAGTATTTTAATGTAATTGCTAATTACTAAATGTGTACTGCATGCTATTAGTATACCAAGATGTAAAATCTCAATATTTGTATGGCCGAAATGCCGAATATAGTGAAACCAATAGATATTAAGAACTTACCTGTGTTAACTACCTATATTCTTGCAAATAAATCTATCATTCATTCATTCATTCTCGCCATCTCTTTCTGGGCCAGTCTCGGCGGCGGCGCCGTCCATCCTCAGGCACTCATTGCGTGGAGACTTTGGAATAAGACTACTATAAAGGGTGTAAAACACCTCTTAACGAATCCGAAAGGCACTTGTTCTCCTCATCATTGCGATCAATTTTTTGTTGAACACCATACCTGGGAACCTTCTAGTTACGGAGATATTGGGGGTCAAAATTCCAACTTTTTGACAAGTTTTTTTTATTAATACAAGTTTTTAATGTAAGATTTTTACTTTAAACACCTTCACGACCCCCGTACCATTAAATCCATCCATCAGCACATTAGTGCGTTACATTGAGTTCTACCACAAAACATAAATTTTCACTCCAAAAAAAAAAGTCGTTTCCCAGGAATAATTTTTGCGTAAAGTTACTTAGTTTGATGTACAGAATGCTTGGTTGACGGCTTCGTGATGAGGTCTTTTACACCCTGTATACAAGTGTTAAAAGTTTCATTTCTGTTTCTCAAAACAGTACAGGGGCCCCTACTCTAATAACGTCCGTCCATCCGTCCGTCTCTATCCATCTCTCTGCGTGCGCGAGAGAGACGGATAGATACGGATGGACGGACGGACATTAGAGAGTAGGGCCTCAGTTTCGGATTCTACAAATAATATTCTGAAATAAATACATATATACGTAGTAAGCACAAAAACGAAAACATCCCCAACTAAATAAGTCCCCAATCATTGAAAGCAAAGTAGAACATCACTCGCTTCCCGAACATTTTCATCACAATCGTCATTTACCGTAAATTATGAAAGAAGATGAAAATCGGTTTTCATTTCAATATCCCTACCCTTATTAAGAATGAGAAGAAAAACGTCAGATATTCCAATATAGCAGAAAGATCCTTTGGAATTGATTGAATCCTTTGTCGACGAAACAGGAAAAATTAAAGGTCAGGGTTTATACGTACAAGATGTTAACAAAAGAGATATGTTGATATTTACAGAGCAACCCCAGGGGACGATCTGTGGTTGGTATCCGGGTTTTATTTTATTTTACTTTATTGGGTCATATACACATGACATTTAAAGTATGACAGATTAAATTTAAAAGCAAGCAAACGTGTAACCCACTCCAATGTCTGCGAAATAATGACCAGAAAACAGTTAAATGCGTACGTTTATTTTACAGAAAGGATTTTTTTATTAATTTTATGTATAATTAAATCAAGACAGTAGAGGTGTTAACCTCATCATCATCATTTTGGGGTCGGCTTCCAATCTAACCGGATGCAGAACCGAATACCAGTATTTTACATGGAGCGACTACCTCTCTGACCTCCACAAGCCAGTTAGTACTGGGTAATGCGGTACCCCTTGGTAAGACTGATTGTCAGACTTTTTGCGCCTCTGACTACCTGTAACGACTGTCAAAGATCTACAAATGACATCCGCCGGGATCAACTGTTTAACATGCTTTCCGAGGCACGGAGGAGATTCGGCATGTAATGGGTGGTCACCCATCCACAGACCAACATAGGCAAGCACGGCTTAACCTAAAGATCAGTCCGAGCGGCTGTTATTATTTAACCACGAGCTCCTCCTTCCACGAGGTTTTAACCTATATAGCTTACTAGCGGACGTCACGCGGTTTCACCCGCGTAGTTCCCGTTATGTTACTCAGGGTGAATGTAGCTTTGTAATGGTGAAAGAATTTTTGAAATCGGTTCATTACTTCCGGAGGTTACCCCCTACATACAAACTTACAAACAAATGTTACCTCTTTATATTATTAGTATAGATTTTAGAGATTAAAGCTATTATTGAATAGGTAAGATTTAAGAGTCAGCTCTGATACTTGTAGCTAAAAAAGGTAATCAATTTTAGTAACAATTAAGCTATAATATCAAAAAAGCCTCACATTTTAAATAGAGTAGAGCACATATCAGTCCTACTATTTTTTGTATAGTTAACAAACAGTATCAAATCTTTCATACTGTTCGTTAATTTGAGTGTAAAGCTAAAACACAGATTTATGTCTAGCTACGTATTTGTTTTGCGTACTGTACGTGAAAAGCAAAGCTGCCATAATAACATTAGAATACTTAATGAGATACGAACCAAATCCGTACGTTTTCAAGGGGCTTAAGTATTATAAATAATTCAGACCAGAAAGTAGTAAGTATGCAGAAAACCGGAAATTCCGGAATGAGCGTCAATAATTCAAAAAGTTTTGAATTAAACACAGAGACGTAAAATCAGATCTTGTTTTTTTATCTTTTATTGTTCTTTTTTGTTTGGGATTACAACGGGATGATTTATTATTTTATTGTGAAGGTCAAAGGTTAAATGGTGGTCGAGATTAGTCTTAGATTACTTGTAATAAATATAATGAATATTATAATAATCCGTAATTTACTATGGTATACTAGGGTTTCCTGTGTTTTATTTACCATCGCATACCGGTGTAATGACATAATCTTGTTAAAGTAACTAACCAATGTGCGAACTAGATGTCAATTATTAATTATTTAATTATTTTAATACTAGAAAAAATAACGAATAAATAAATAAATATCGGTGGACATTAACACACAGCGCCACCTAGTGCCACACTAAGCAACGAGGCTTGTGTCGTGGACACCAGATAGTTGATATACTACATAGATACTTTTTGTTTGTAAATACATACTTATTATGCATATAAACATCCATAACTCGGAAACAAAAGTCCATGCTCATCACACAAACATTTGCTTCAACCGGGATTCAAATCCGGGACCCTAAGAACGTAAGGCAGCCTCACTACCGCTGCGCTATTCGGGTCGAAAATAAATATTTATATAATTTTTGTGAAAGGCCCGCCTTAAATATTTAAAAACCGACGCCTATTTCGTTTCTCAGCCATAAACAAAAGCATTTTTTAAACTCAGTTCCAAAGAAACAAAGTTAATCTATCTTTTTAAAACTTTCTAGAGCCGTCTGAAGTGTCCACATGGGAGCGACCAACCCTTCACTGCTCGTTCACTTTTGTTATTTTTAAACTTTACGGCACCTCTTGAGAACAACCAACACACTTCATTTTTTATTTTAGGAGACGCCTGGCCTTAAGTAGTTGTTATATTAATAACAACTACTTAAGGCCAGGCGTTAGAATATTAATTCTTGTTAGCCCTTCACATGAAGCCAAGGGTTCTGCTAAGAATGGGTTCAACTATTGAGTTCACTCCTGTAAACTATTGAAGTTAGCATTTAGATTTGAGATAACATGCGTTTCTGCAGCTTAGAATCCTGCGTTTTGCTTCGGAGGGAATCCACATTTTGTCAAACAAGTTTTTATTTACCTATTTATTTAATGTATAAACACATTTTATTTAAAATAGCCTCGTTACTCAACTTTAGATAGGTACTAAAAATCCAAAAATAAAACTTCATTTACTGAATTCTTATTATTTACAAAAACGTTGCTACCAATTCAATTCTTCAAAAATAATAAGTCTTTCAAAAATACAATGTTAGAGAACTTATACTTTTCAAACAAAACAAGTTACATTGACAACATTTAGGCGTAACCACGTCGCTGGAGTAACAAAAAAGCTATCTTCCGGCTTTGTAACTTATGCGGTTGAACCAACAGTTAAACGCTGAACAGTACACAGACACAGCAAGATTGGCCCGAAGCACCCACATAATCTGCCTCAGCTAAACTTGTTAATTTAACCCGACTTGTTTTACATAATTCCTCCCACCAATGGCTGAAGGGACCCTGAAGCCTGGGAGCTGTTTCAGCCCCTTTATAGTTTCGAAGCAGCGAGCTTAGCCTTTCAGAATTAGCTCGAATTAGTAAACCAAATGACCAGACCGAGGAACTTCCGTACGGAACCCGCGTTTTCCCACTGTTGACAGGATGATGCCTACCACAACAAGAACCGTATTAAGAATTTCCTCGAGACTTAAATCATCGCTGTGTCTCTAAAGTTGTTTTATCAACAATCGGTGTTGAACCAGCAATGTACGGCGTCTGGTGCGATTATCTCAGAGTAAGTGATTACGGCGGCTCTTGAGACCTTTCGTGGTAGATGCAGAAGTGGAACTACGTTACGTTGTACGTAAGCCAGTACGGCGGCAACGCTACGAGTGTTGACACGTGCTGTGCGTACCACGACGCTCCGATGCGATGTTTTTCGCGCCGATTTCGAATTTTGAATTAATGTTGTGTATGACGAATGTTCCTTTAATGTGTTTTAGTTGAACAGTTTGCACTGTTATCTGAGAGTTTGAGTGAAAAGTGGTTCAGTGAAGTTTTATTTTCATATTTTGAAATAACTGAGAACTTGTTGAAAATTAGCAATAAAATATTGCTAGAGATTTTCCTTGATTGTTAGGTAAGTGGAAAATTGATGAGAGCTTTAATCATAATCATTTTAATGTATACGCCTACATACACATTTAACATCAAAAATAATTAGTCTCCACCTACTAGCGAATAATATCGATCCAAAAACAGCAGATACATATAAAAACAACACACACTATAGATAACATAGAAATTAAATAAATATTTATAAAGCCATAAAAAATCATTAACTCTTTCATCTTGAGTTAGAAGAGTCATAAAATTCGAGAGCACCTATAAAAGTCGCTTACCTATCTATGTAACATTTTAAAGTCATAAAACGTATACACATTTTGGTACAAACATTCTAAATTTAAAGCAAGATCTCCCACATGTAACCAACTCTTCCCATAAGATATCACGGATCATCAATTTCGACCATAAACTAATTTCATGCCCAACTCAGGACAGATGCGTGAACGTTCCCAATACCAACAAAAACAGTTGATTTTAGTTCATAGTTTATAATCGTGCACAATCTAAGACGACCTTGTACGTCCGAGTATTAAGTCACCAAGTTGTGGAGTGACTCATATATACCCACAAATGGAGATCTCCAAGACTTCTCAGACTGTCTAACTAGTATTTAAGATGCTAATAAGTTAAACACATTATACAATAGCTGCAAGAATATGCAGTTGACAATTATCATTATGTAAATGAGTAGGTATATAAACAAATTAATATGTACTTATGTCTCGCAATGCTGTTCGAGTTGTGTTTGTTTTTTTATCGGAATGACATAAGGCTGGGTAACTAACGAGGTGATATATTATGTATAGTTGATATTGGTAATATCGTAACATTATTTTTATTGTGTGCGATATGTTGGTTCCTAAATCCTCATGTATGTATAGTGATTACATTGTGGGTATTTATTTTAATACCTGGAGAAAGCAAGGTTGATTATGATAAAGAAAATAAATTAGTTTTTCTTTAGCATTTCACGCGATGTTAGCAAGGTTATATCAACAGTAGAAGGGTTTGGAACTACATATTTCGAAATTTTTCTCTATTGTTTTCATGACCATTTTCTCGTAATATCAGTTTTTTTTAATTAGCACAGCAGGATGAAAACGAGATGAAGATTGGAATTTAAGACCCCCATCTCCCAACATAATCACCCTTTGTAATAAGGATCTACTGACCTTAAAAACCCTTCATAATTACGGGTATTAAAACCAGAGTAAAGGGTGTGAAAGTTAACGGAGTTTAAATCCTATTCTTGATAGATCGAAAATTTAAATTAGCGTAAATCCTGGTTGACCGACCGACAATAAAAGCTGCTAAAATTATTTTCTTTTAAAGTGTAGCAGACGTTTCTGATTTTTTTTTTATTTAGGCTTTCATCCCAGCTGCCATTATTTTGTAGATCTTTTTTTGAAAATCGTTGTATTCAGAATCCCGAAAGTGAGAATGAGTCTTACCGAAGATTGTCGTGTGCCAGTGACTGGTTTATGTCGCTCATTCAGTCGTTCCATGTTCAAATAATGACATTCAGTTGTTTTCAGTTAGGCTGAGAGCCCACTCTAACATAGGCGGGAAAAGGCTGTGTTAATAAAGTGCGTGTGTTACGTTAAGCTTTAAACAAATTTATTTGTACGGGTTTAAACATAACATAATATCACGCCTGTAATCCGCGTAGGGTTAGGCAGAGGTCTACCTAATAGTACACCCACATTTCGCTAGTTATGTTTTAAGTCCATTATGTAATAGGGGGCAAGCCTAATGCCATTGACCGGGCACAAATCCAGACTCCGGACTCTGACTACAGAGAAATTCCTGGTTGAAAAACCCAATAACAATTTGCCCGACCTGGGAATTGAACTCAAGGCCTCATGTTACCACCACTATAGTCTCCGCCAGATAAGTAAGAATTAAAGGTCATTGCTCTTTTCTTAATTTCTCTGCGGAGGTACCCCGACAATACATTACCTATATATCGTTTTTTATTATTAGAAAAAAAACTTTTTTGCAAAAAAATAAAACCGACTTCTAAAAACACAAAACAATTAAAAATAACTTTAGCTTCAGAAGTCGGTGACCTTTTTTTGATTCATTCAGTTTTTTTTTGTCACCGACTTCTGAAGCTAAAGTTATTTTTCATTTTTTTGTGTTTTTTGAAGTCGGTTTTATTTTTTTGCAAAAAAGTTTTTTTATTTATCCATTTTTAGTTGTAATATCCTATACAAATATTTGCTATGCATTTATTTTACATTGTTAACAATACATGTCATGGTAATAGGCTTATCCCAATAAATGGAACTTAACATACCTAAACTGTCGAAATTTGGGTGTATTGTACACATCTGCGTACTCCTCAGAGCATACAGGCGTGATGTTACGTCCTGATGTTGTATAAACAATAAACATCCAAGCGATTGCAGCAATCAAGACCAATTTACCATCTAGTTTTGAAGAGTTCCATTGTATATCTCCGAAGATCAGCATCAAATCTTCACCAAATTTAAATGCGACCATTACAGGAGTATATTCTTTCAAATAAAAAAAGAATTTTGAGAATCGCTCCACAAATGGAGGAGAAATCGGTGAACATACATGAAATTATACCACACAACTGAAGTAAAAATGTTCATAAAATGAAAACTACTGGACCAAACTATGTAATTTTTTTATGAGACTAAATGGCAACTATTCCGCATCAAACTAAAGAAGAATCACTTAAATCGGATCATAAATGGCAGCGTAATCGGTATACATACATAAAAAAAAAACCAATCGAATTGAGAACCTCCTCTTTTTGGGGAAGTCGGTTAAAAATGTTAAGGATCACGATAAAGGTCGTTTCAGGACAAGTTTTCGTCATTATTTCTGTTTTCGGAATTATGTATTTGAATAAATGTATGCGGGTTAATGACCTTTAATTCTTACTTATCTGGTGGAGACTATAGACCAACGAGGCAGTCAAGCAGATCGAAGCAGTTATTTAAATTAATTCCCAACCTACCACAACACAAAACGTAGTTCGTAAACCGTAACTGTCAAGTGAGTATTCAGTTTACGCGATCAAGTGTACATGTGTAGTGTATTCAGTGATTTCAGTGACAACCGGTGACGGAAATACCTGTGTGCGGGCCATGTGCATTGTATGTAAGTGCTGTCGGCATTATGTATGCATGAGCGTTGCACCGCGCACCGGTAGCGTCAGGGTTAAGTCCTGTAGTGTTGGAGAATTTACATTACACAACATCATGCCTGTAATGCCTGTAGGGTTAGGCAGAGGTCTATCTTATCTACATCTACACTTCTACACTAATATTATAAAGAGGAAAGATTTGTATTTTTTTTATTTTTGTGTGTATGTTTGTAATGAATAAACTCAAAAACTACTCGACCGATTTTAAAAATTCTTTCAGCAATGGATTGCTATATTATCAGCGAGTAACATAGGCTATATTTTATCCCCGCACTCCCACGGGAACGGGAACTAGGCGGGTGAAACCGCGTGACGTCCGATAGTAAAATATAGTTTAGTTAGCCAGATAAGGCATATCTGGCTAACCAAATTCACTGTTTTTTTTTTTTTAAATAAATAAATAAATATTGTGGAACTCGATGATGTAAAGTAAAACATGGATTATAAACGTTCTATGCTGAAAATCAAACAGATTTTAGTTATATCACAACTTTGTGCGTGGCGCAATGGTTTTATTGAACAACCGCATTAGTAATTATGACTCTGGGTTTGTCATGTACACTTCTAAATACTCAGAGAATGACCACAGAGATTTAAGAAGCTCTCATAAAAACAGAAGCATGTTTACATAATTAAAAGGTGAGTAAGCTTGGCTTCAGTCCTAAAACTACTATTTTTTCTGGTTTTAAACTCCGATCTCGTTACGAATAGAATGAAAAGAAAGATGGAATACTCTTTATGTACACCATACAAATTACAAGTATTTTACATACCTAGGGCCTTGGCCAACTTTTGTTTATTATGTTATTTTAATAACTTCCACATTTACATTATTTAGGCAGGTCATTATTTAGGAGCTCGTGGCTAAATAATAAGCTGTTATTGTGCTAACGCTCGGGTTGATTGTTAGGTTAAGCCGTGCTTGCCTAGGTTGGTCTGTGGATGGGTGACCACCCATTACATACCGAGTTTCCTCCGTGCCTCGGAAAGCTCGTTAAGCCGTTGGTCCTGGCTGTCATTTGTAGATCTTTGACAGTCGTTAGGTAGTCAGAGGCCCAAAAAGTCTGACAACCAGTCTTACCAAGGGGTATTACCTGGTACTAACTAGATTAAAAAACAATTTCTAATCACGGAAGATATCCCGTAAGTGACAATATAAGTTTAGATTGTAGAGGTCTGATAGGCAGTCGCTCCATGTAAAATACTGGTATTCAGCTGCATCCGGTAAAACTGGAAACCGACCCCAATATAGTTGGGAAAAAGGCTAGGCAGATGATGATTTACATTATTTAGGCAGACCTAAAATAATAATAAAAATAAAATTATGTAACATATATCAAAAGCAGAAAAGAACTAAACGGCTTCAAAAAAATTCGTCCGCATCGCTGTCAACGGGAAAAGTGCCCAAAATGCTGACAGCTTTACCACGTTGGATGGTAATGTTGATTCTTTGGCCAAGAAATGGGCCAGGCCCTCTGATCACCAGAAGAGTCGATCAACCATTTTGGCGATATCTCAAAATACTAGATACTACCTACTTATAGTTGGTGCCAGTTAGATGAGAATAACGGTCATTGAATATCTCTTCGTACGAAAAAAAAAACAAATAAACCATGTATCGTTTTTCATTACAAAAAATGTTGTAGATCACGGATGGATGACGATTCAAGACTTGAACAGGCTTATTTTTGGTTTTCAAAGATAAGAATTTTAATGAATGTAGGTGGGTCAATGACCGCTATTCTCAACTTAACTGGCACCAACTATAACTTGTTAAATTAGTGGTCTACTTGAATTAGCATGAAAAGGAAAACAAATAGAGACATTTTAATTTTCTCTTACATCAAGATTTACGTTGTTTAGTTAGAGTTGTTTTCTTATATCCTCTTACAGAATAAACAGAAACAACTATCACGGGTTCTGGGTCAAAAAATACATATATTTATGACAGTACTTCTTCAGCGGAGGCTCACTTTTTACGATATTTTGTGTAGAGGCAAGTTTCCTTTTTATTTATATACGTTTCAGCAGGCAAAGTTTGAGTGGTTTTCTGGAATATTTACATTTCTGTTGGGTAGAAATTATTTCTAAGTTATACAAGGTGGAAATGAAGTCTCTGAAAACCTCCAGGTTCAATGTACTGTCGGTTTTATAACTTACAACCAACCTTAAATTAGGCTGGCTGCTTATAGCTGCATTCGGATTCTTAAAGGATTTTGAATTAAGAATAATTTAAGAAAAAAAATCTTATCTTTGTAAAAATGAGGTCCATTATTAATAGTAGATTATTAACCAAGGGCTGTATGACATCAATTGCATACGAGGTTTTTGGCGCCTGAGCGAAGCGAAGGCGCTAATTAACCCGAGTATGCAATTGATGCTTACGCCCGAGATAAATACTCTGCTTTACATATCGATTGTGAGGTAAGTAAACAACAAGACAGCAGGTTTCAATGAACATTTATTAAGAAGAAAAAAATGTGTATTTAATTAAAATTAATAGTAAAATTATTACAATTTGTAAGAGATATGGTCACGTTCTTTTTAGGTATATTTATAGTTTGAATATGAGTTTGTGATGATAAGACTTGAGTTTGAGTGACTTGAGGTTCTTGCATCGTAAATGGCGGCAGTTGACTGGTACTATTTTCTTCATTAAAAAATGGCTCAGATGATGTGCTTTGACGTGGTGATTTTAAGTTTATATTTTCTGTTATTTTAGAAGTAATTTTGCTTTTGTTTGCCATCGAATCTTCGATATAACCTTCCGCCACTTTGCTGGACTTCCAGCCGCCGTGCCTTTTTAACAGAGTGAGGTTGGCTCCCGAATCAGCCAATAGAGTCGCTGATGTTCTGCGAAAGCAATGCCCAGTGTATAACTCTACGTTACTCAGTTTTAAATATGTGGCTATTTGCTTTGGCATGCCTGTAAATTTGTTTTTTCCTATTACTTGTCTGTGGCATTTTCCTTTACTGTAATTAAGAAAAAAACGATTTGTATCCACGTTTTCAGGCCGAAGAGCTTGATATTTTTCAACATAATTTGCAAATTCTTCATGCACAACAAATGACCGGTCAATTTTAGTTTTCGTGTTAGGCAGTTTTATGAGTAGTAATTTGTTATGTTTTTCTACATTTTCTATTGTCAAGTTTGTCAATTCCACGGTTCTGCAGGCTCCCGATATCCCAAAAATTAGAACAACCTGTAAAAAAGACATAAGTTGTATTAAAGGCACCAAATTCGCATAGTATTTTTGTGAAATATTTTGGTAACTTATTAAAAAGGGCAAGTAAATACGTAGGTACCTTTATTGCTAAATAAATTTCATCCGGAGCTTCATTTAAGAATTTCTGTACTTCTTCTGCAGTAAATACCTTCGATTTCTTGCTTTTAAAGCCGTCAGACTGCCTTTTCAAGAAAGCAGTAAGTTTAGAAAAATCTTTCAAATTCACGTCATGTTTTGTCATCATTGTAGATTTTAGCATGGAATAAAAGCACCATAAACTGGAAGGTTGTAGCCTCTTAGATAATTCATCAAAATATGATATAAAAACACTTTCAGAAAGAGATTTCACTTTTTTTTCTGACCGCCATTTCATAAATTCGTCGTATTACATATCTTTCTTTCGAGTTCGGCGGTAATATATTTTCGACAACTGTTTTTGCCCTTTCTTTAATAAAATCGGGCGTTAGATCTATGTCTTCGTCACTAGACATGTTTAAAACTTTTGAAAAAGAACTCAAACAAGAAAATTAATTATTTTCGCGATGCTTTCGCGCCTACTAGTAGACTGCCTTTTTTTTTTCACGCACGCAAGCGCGTCAAATCTTGCTGGCCAGTTTGATTTTTAAATCGATTCCATCTAACATACGATGTGGAAACAAATAGTTCCATATTTAAAATAAAATCTTTATAAAATAAATTGTCTAGATTCCGATTCGAGTAATTAATCGATACCGAGAAAAAAAAATTAACTTTTTAAAAATATTCTTCGTGCAGTATGAGTATGACAGTTCTTTTTTCAAATTCCAAAACCTATGCTGTAATGATAGTCATACACCCCGGCATTCAGGGGTGTAAGGGTGTACTTACAGAGCAAGAGATATGTAATAGTAGATTATTAACCAAGGGCTGTATGACATCAATTGCATACGAGGTTTTTGGCGCCTGAGCGAAGCGAAGGCGCTAATTAACCCGAGTATGCAATTGATGCTTACGCCCGAGATAAATACTCTGCTTTACATATCGATTGTGAGGTAAGTAAACAACAAGACAGCAGGTTTCAATGAACATTTATTAAGAAGAAAAAAATGTGTATTTAATTAAAATTAATAGTAAAATTATTACAATTTGTAAGAGATATGGTCACGTTCTTTTTAGGTATATTTATAGTTTGAATATGAGTTTGTGATGATAAGACTTGAGTTTGAGTGACTTGAGGTTCTTGCATCGTAAATGGCGGCAGTTGACTGGTACTATTTTCTTCATTAAAAAATGGCTCAGATGATGTGCTTTGACGTGGTGATTTTAAGTTTATATTTTCTGTTATTTTAGAAGTAATTTTGCTTTTGTTTGCCATCGAATCTTCGATATAACCTTCCGCCACTTTGCTGGACTTCCAGCCGCCGTGCCTTTTTAACAGAGTGAGGTTGGCTCCCGAATCAGCCAATAGAGTCGCTGATGTTCTGCGAAAGCAATGCCCAGTGTATAACTCTACGTTACTCAGTTTTAAATATGTGGCTATTTGCTTTGGCATGCCTGTAAATTTGTTTTTTCCTATTACTTGTCTGTGGCATTTTCCTTTACTGTAATTAAGAAAAAAACGATTTGTATCCACGTTTTCAGGCCGAAGAGCTTGATATTTTTCAACATAATTTGCAAATTCTTCATGCACAACAAATGACCGGTCAATTTTAGTTTTCGTGTTAGGCAGTTTTATGAGTAGTAATTTGTTATGTTTTTCTACATTTTCTATTGTCAAGTTTGTCAATTCCACGGTTCTGCAGGCTCCCGATATCCCAAAAATTAGAACAACCTGTAAAAAAGACATAAGTTGTATTAAAGGCACCAAATTCGCATAGTATTTTTGTGAAATATTTTGGTAACTTATTAAAAAGGGCAAGTAAATACGTAGGTACCTTTATTGCTAAATAAATTTCATCCGGAGCTTCATTTAAGAATTTCTGTACTTCTTCTGCAGTAAATACCTTCGATTTCTTGCTTTTAAAGCCGTCAGACTGCCTTTTCAAGAAAGCAGTAAGTTTAGAAAAATCTTTCAAATTCACGTCATGTTTTGTCATCATTGTAGATTTTAGCATGGAATAAAAGCACCATAAACTGGAAGGTTGTAGCCTCTTAGATAATTCATCAAAATATGATATAAAAACACTTTCAGAAAGAGATTTCACTTTTTTTTCTGACCGCCATTTCATAAATTCGTCGTATTACATATCTTTCTTTCGAGTTCGGCGGTAATATATTTTCGACAACTGTTTTTGCCCTTTCTTTAATAAAATCGGGCGTTAGATCTATGTCTTCGTCACTAGACATGTTTAAAACTTTTGAAAAAGAACTCAAACAAGAAAATTAATTATTTTCGCGATGCTTTCGCGCCTACTAGTAGACTGCCTTTTTTTTTTCACGCACGCAAGCGCGTCAAATCTTGCTGGCCAGTTTGATTTTTAAATCGATTCCATCTAACATACGATGTGGAAACAAATAGTTCCATATTTAAAATAAAATCTTTATAAAATAAATTGTCTAGATTCCGATTCGAGTAATTAATCGATACCGAGAAAAAAAAATTAACTTTTTAAAAATATTCTTCGTGCAGTATGAGTATGACAGTTCTTTTTTCAAATTCCAAAACCTATGCTGTAATGATAGTCATACACCCCGGCATTCAGGGGTGTAAGGGTGTACTTACAGAGCAAGAGATATGTAAAAATATATAGCGTCGCTGAAATAACCTTTATTTAAAATAGAATGAAGCCACCGTATTTTAGTAGAGGAGCCTGGTTAATATTCTACAGTATACTCTTACAATGAACTTTGAAATCTGAAATTAAAAAAAAAACTTAGGAACCATTTTTTTTTCTCGATTTGTTTTTTTTATGATTCGTAAATATTCATAACAAGCAATGGCGTCATTGATCCTTTAAAAGGGTTTTTAAGTTTTAATTAGGTATTGAAATTACACCTTGCAACACTATCATAAAACTTGTCTTTACTTCATTACATAAGTAATGTAGTCATTAATGTGCTACCTTCAACTTTGAGTGCGAGCATTTAAAATTAGCAAACATCACAAGATGCACAAGGATTGTGCAAATTTCGACCTACGTTATATATACTACTAGCTGACGTCCCGCGGTTTCACCCGCGTAGTTCCCGTTCCCGTGAGAGTAAGGGAATAAAAGATAGCATAAAGCACTCACGAATAATGTAGCTTTCTACCAGCGAAACAATTGTTAAAATTGGTTCATTACTTCCGGAGATTACCCCCTACATACAAACTTACAAACAAATGTTACCTCTTTATAATATTAGTATAGATTAAAGCTTTGACATAGATGTGTGTGTGAATGTATAACTTAAGATAAAATAAACTGTTATCAGTGGGTTGTACCTGCACAAGTAATCAATAACTTAATTATGTTATAAGCATAACAATCACGCCTGTAATTCCCGAAGGGGTAGGCAGAGTTATGGGCTGAGTTGAAGCGTTTGTAATAAGCGATCAAACTGTTCTAAAAAACATTTATAAATATGTATTTATACTCTTCAGGCTAACGGACCTCTTGGCTAAATAATAACAGCCGCTCGAGTCGATCGTTAGGTTAAGCCGTGCTTGCCTAGGTTGGTCTGTGGTTGGGTGACCACCCATTACATACCGAGTTCCTCCGTGCCTCGGAAAGCACGTTAAGCCGTTGATCCCGGCTGTCATTTGTAGATCTATGACAGTCGTTAGGTAGTCAGAGGCCCAAAAAGTCTGACAACCAGTCTTACCAAAGGGTATCGTATTACCCGGTACTAACTGGGTTGTGGAGGTCAAATAGGCAGTCGCTCCATGTAAAATAGGTACTAGTATTCAGCTGCATCCGGTAAAACTGGAAGCTGACCCCAATATAGTTGGAAAAAGGCTAGGCAGATGATGACGACTCTTCTTCAGGCTTATGCCTCTTCTGATTCCCAGCCAATTCACCGGAGAGGAAGACGAAAATTTATTCAGTTAGTGTTCAATTTAATTATGAAGCTACCTAACCGAATTATCTACTTTATCGGTTTGTGTTGGCGTAAAAAACATGGTTTCCGCCTTTTCCTTTTTTATATTATAATTATCTAAAGTTTACATTCTCAGAACTACACATCTATACCGTAGTTAACTTCAAGATTATATTATTACAAGTTTGGTTTTAACCATTAACTTTACAAAGATTACTTACTTGTATTTTGGACTTTATCACAAATAGACATAAGTTACTTTTTTGAATGACCAAAAATGTAAGTCGAAGGCTCGACCCCGTTGCTTGAACATTCTTATCGATAGTGTAATTATAGAGTAACCTTATTCGTATTTATCGCTTACAATACTGAACACTAATTAATTACGCAACATTTTATTGACTGCCCCGTTGGTCTAGTGGTTGCAAGCGTGACTGCTGAGCATGAGGGCCTGGGTTCGATTCCCAGGTCGGGCAAAGTGTTATTGGGTTTTCCATCAGGAATAGGGAATATGCATACATTTTCTTTTTTATATTTCGATACGGAATGTTAAAGTACTATAAAAATAATGACTAAAACCGAAAACAAGACATAAATCGGCCAAACAACACAAAAGTTATAACCGTTTAAACTTTTGTTTCTATCTCTTTCTAGAAAAACGGAATTTAGTATGGATTTTGTACGTCGATGCAGCGAATGACGTCATTCGCTGTATCGGAACTCTCTGTCTAATCAACAGTTTCAAATGCTTATAACTTAGTATTTTTTATAGATATAAAAAAAATAATTTCACTTTGCTATTTCTGATGTTCAATACGCTTTGTTTAGAGTGATAAAAAAAAATCATGCATATACCCTATTTCTCAGTAGCAGCCACGGAGTCTGCATTTGTGCTCGGTTGACGGCAATAGGCTCGCCCCCTACTATATTGGACTCATTAGTACACCCATATTTCGCAGGTACACCTCTGCCTAACCCATGGGGGGATTACAGGTGTGATATTATGTATTTTATTTCATCATCTGCCTAGCCTTTTCCCAAGTTTTATTGCGGTCGGCTTCCAGTCTAACCTGATGCAGCTGAATACCAGTACTTTACATGGAGCGACTGCCTATCTGACCGCCACAACCCAGTTGGTACTGGGTAATACGATACCTCTTGGTAAGACTGGTTGTCAGACTTTTTGGGCCACTGACTACCTGTAACGACTGTCAAAGATCACAAGTGACAGCCGGGACCAACTGCTTAACGTGCTTTCCGAAGCACGAAGGAAACTCGGTATGTAATGGGTGGTCACCCATCCACAGACCAACCTAGGCAAGCACGGCTTAACCTAAAGATCGACCCGAGCGGCTGTTGTTATTGAGCTCCTCATATATATTATTATGTATTTTATTTACGTACAGTTAACATATCAGTGGTTCCACTTGCACTTCGAAAACTGGCTTTAATGCTAAATTCAGCCTATGTATATAAAAGCGCTGTCTATGTCAAATTATTACCAATAACGTGTAGTTGTCTGTATCATATCGTAGGTACACAAATATTGTTTAGTAATGGGGAGCTGACTGTATCTAACAATAAACATTAAGGCGGCTCCCCGAGCAAATGACCTTGAGCGAGCAGTTTTCTGGAGCCTACTCCTCTTTATCCAAAAGAAATACCTACTAATAAAAAATACATTAAATTACTACATATTCTTGACTCCAAAATTGTCGTTTCATTTTTTTTTTAAGTTGCTTAATGTTTAATAAATCCCCTCACAACGAAACCACAGAAATGAGAAATAATGATTTATAAAATGCTACTCCTCGTAAAGTAACCATTATTTTACTTATACTAATGGATAGGCAATTTAATAATGAACATAATTGTCGTTTTATTTTTTCCAAAAGACGTAAATTTGATTTTATAAATAATAAAAACCACTCATTTCGCACAATTTGGCCTGCAGTGACTGACGTAACAACCACTTCGTAGTGCAAGCTGATTAGAACTTTATTCTAACAGTGTTTCAAACGAAGTTTGAACCACCACAAATAGAGTTGCTAATCTTGCTCGGGGAACCGCCTTAAATGGATATATAAAGATCAAAATAGCAGTGAAAGAATACGTTTGTCTAGATATCATAACATAGTTGCAAAACGGAACAGTTACCAGATGAGAAATTATTTCCTATCTTCTTTCTTTATTTCCTATCTGCAAAACATAATTTAACCAAAAGCAAATAAAGTGTTTTAGAATTAGACCAACAAAATCTCAATATCGTCTCTAAATCCGGTGTTTTGCAAATAAAATCTTTTACAATTGGGTCAGATCTTGTCAAGGGAAGTTGAGCGTTTTGCGCACGAATTTATTTAAATAACGCAATTTCTTTATTAAATGTAACGCAGTGGCAGAATATAGTCTAGACTTGGCTCTCCTGAAATTCTCAAATACTGCAAAAATTTAACTGAAACATTTTCATACATAAGTTAGTGCTCGACTGTAGTTTGAAAATTTGCTACGCCACAACTTTTCTATATAGCCTAGTACTTTATCGCAACAAATAGTAAACATGTAAATATTTAATTCACTTTTGGGCTTACGCGTTACAAACTTACAGTCAACAGTTTTATTGCAAAATTATCATGATTTTAGGTATCATAAAACAAAAACACGAACAAAAATCATTCACAATTATTGCAAAACTGAGAAAAATACATTTTATTGCATTTATTTAACTCTCACTAGTTTAGTATGGACAATTTCATGACTGTTACGTTAGGCTCAAAGATGTAGGTAAAAAAACCGGCCAAGTGCGAGTTGGACTCGCGCACGAAGGGTTCCGTACCATTATCTATACATTAGACAAAACGGCAAACGGCCTTAAATATTAATTTTATTCAGTTTTTAGTATTTGTTGTTATAGCGGCAACAGAAATACATCATCTGTGAAAATTTCAACTGTCTAGCTGTCACGGTTCATGAAATACAGCCTGGTGACAGACAGACGGACAGACGGACAGACGGACAGACAGCGAAGTCTTAGTAATAGGGTTCCGTTTTTACCCTTTGGGTACGGAACCCTAAAAAATGAGCTTTCTCCTTTGAATGAGATTAACAAATAGGTAGAATATGATCAGGGTTAGGACATGAGATAGTTTTTATCCATATTATTATTTTTATTATATATTTATTATTTGTAATACAGGGATAATTTCCGACCTCCATGTAGGCGAAACCGCGGCGTAAAGCTCCTTATAGTATAGTTCGCTTTAGTATATAGCGTGGTGAGCGTTCATATTGATAATAAACCTCATGTTTGTCGCAAAATACTGAGAACGTGACAAAATATAAAATATCATTTCTCTAAAAGAAAAACTATTTTCGCATTGCTCTAAATATAAATCTCCTTGTGGCGGCTCTATTTCTGTAAAAACTAGGGTTTCTTTTAATAATAGGTATCCTATCTTTTGTTGGAACATTACGGCCAAGATACGAGTAATAGGAAACAAAAGACGACTACAATAATGTTGTCTGGAATGAGGACAGAGACAATATTAATTTTCTTTTTATCTAAATACATTGAAGTCTTGATATATTACCGATGTATTTTATAAAGACGGTGGGCATAGCATAACATTATGTTATATACCTAATCAGAATAAAATTGATCCACCGTTGGGACAATGGCCCCAACTTTATAAGAGAAGTGCGCGTGTCTATGCAGCAACGTAAAGAATCAATTTTTAAATGAAAATACTCTTTCTGCTCATAATGTTTGCTAAGTTTTTTTGTTTTTCACGACCCGGTTGGCGGAGCGGTAGTGAGGCTGCCTTACGTTCTTAGGGTCCCGGGTTCGAATCCCGGTCAGAACAAATGTTTGTGTGATGAGCATGGACATTTGTTTCCGAGTCATGGATGTTTAATGTACTTATAATAAGTATGTATTTACAAACAAAAAGTATCTATGTAGTATATCAACTATCTGGTGTCCACGACACAAGCCTCGTTGCTTAGTGTGGCACTAGATGGCGCTGTGTGTGTGTCCAGCAATATTTATTTTATTTATATTTATTTATTTTAAGAAAGCTCTCACGATTACTTGCTTGCGTGCTTGTAGGAATAGTTTAAACCAAAAATGCTTAAGGATATTAGTATTTTCGATTCGAAAACTTTCGAATTTACGTTATGTTTACGTCATTCATTGTATTCATTGTACGAAGTATCTTGGAATACTGCAGCACTATCTGGAGACCTCACTACGCAACGCACAATCTGAGATTAGAGCGGATTCAGAAACGATTTTTGTGGCATCTAGCTTATGCCAGTGGAATCGCCAGAAAGAAACGGTCGTATGGAGCCAGACTCGCACATTTTAAGATGGTATCACTGGAGAAGCGCAGAAGAATCGCGGATTCCATTTTCCTTTATAAAATTCTCCGGAACAAAATTGACTGTCCCCACTTGCTAAGCAAGTTCCGATTTCGTGCTCCTGCTAGACTCCCTCGTACCCCCATTACACCCTTGTACCCCACTCCACGCAGAACAGTTCTCGGCACAAGTTCTATTGTCCCTCGCCTCTGTAAACAGCTAAACGAATACAGCGATCTTATTGACGTGCATTTCGACTCGCTTGGCAAGTTCCACAGAATAACATTTAATAGTGTGTAATAATGCATTTTCTATTGGCCGTAATTTGAATTTTTAATTTGATTTTATTATGTTTTTGTTTCGTGTTGCTTTTATGACATTTTCAATTGAGAATTTGATTTTATATTGCATTATTTTGATTGTGCTTTTTTGTATTTAAATTGGATTCTGTATTTAATTTTGATCTTGTTTTTAATTTCGTATTTGATTTTGTAATTAATTGTAATTTCTATTTAATTTTGATTTCGTAATTAATTTTAATTTGTATTTAATTTTGGGTTTAATTTTGATTTCGTATTTAATTTCTGATTTTGTTTTGTTTTTTATTTAATTTCTGTATTTAATTTTGATTTTTACTCTGTTCTCATCTGGTTACATTTATTATTTTATGGGGCATGCGGTGCTAACCTATAAGAAATTGTTATACTAACCTTTGATATAAGAATTTTTATTTAAACATGTAATAGTATAAACAATTGTTGGTTGGCCTGATAAATAAATAAATAAATAAAAAAATCATACTAGGATCACAGGAGTAGGCCTAATATATCTTAGCATAATCTTAACGTGTATGACGCAACTATAACAAAAGAAGACCTTCTGAAACTTCGGCAGACGCCAGAGTCATGACCTGAACGACTTTACCTAACTTATACACCCATTAAAAAGTTTAGCCTTTGTAAATACAAAGTTTAAGGGTAAACTTGCTTAGTCTGCGAGTTAGTGCGTCTCGGTTCTGACAACAGAATCACAGTTCCTCTTGGGAAGGTGCTTTGTTGCTTCACAGAACAGATGGAGGTATGGATGGAGCTCATGGCTAAATAATAACAGCCGCTCGGGTCGATCTTTTGGTTAAATCGTGCTTGCCTAGATTGGTCTGTGGATGGGTGACCACCCATTACATACCGAGTTTCTTCCGGGCCTCGGAAAGCACGTTAAGCCGTTGGTCCCGGCTGTTAATTGAAGATCTTTCAGGCAGTCAGACAGTCGTTACAGGTAGTCAGTGGCCCAAAAAGTCTGACAACCAGTCTTACCAAGGAGTATCGTATTATCCAGACTAACTGGGTTGTGGAGGTCAGATAGGGAGTCACTCCATGTAAAATACTGGTATTCAGCTGTATCCGGTTAGACCGGAAGCCGACCCCAACATAGTAGGAAAAAGGCTAGGCAGATTTTAGTAGCTCCCCCCTGTCCCAGGGCCGATACCAAAGATCTATAAATAAATACTCGTACCTACTTGCTAGAAGAGTCGTCGTTACGGGTGGGAAGTCTGACAATCAGTCTTTCCTAAGAATATTGTGTTAACTAGTAACTTGGCCGTGTGGTATCCGGCAGAGTAGAATAGAACCAACCCATTACACTCACGGGTGTCGTATAAGGCGACTAATGTCTGAGGCACAACACCTTGCGCCTCCGTAGACCAGAGAATGGGCAGCAGCGTTTTCTGTTAGTCTTTCATCACTGCGATCTCCAATCCGCCTGCCAAGCGTGGAGATTACGGCAAATTCCTCCCATTATGGGAGAGGCTTATGTCCAGCAGTGGACGTTATGGGCTGTTGTAGTAGTAGTGTAGTAGTAACTTGGCAGAAAAGGCGGGATAGGTAGTCGTCATGTAAAATACTGGTATTCAGCTCCATCCAGTTAGATTGGCAGCCGACCCCAACACCATTCGCAAAAGGCTGGGCAGCAGATGATGATGTCACTAAAAGATGGCAAAGAGCGGGCGTTTAGAAAACTGTTTTTTGAAGTGAACACTTCTTTAGGCGCGTTGAGCCATTTTTAGGGTGAAGGAAAAACATTGAACTCATCGTCACGTAACGTAACGTGCGGTCACGCTTCGTAGCCGTTCGTAGCACTCGTAGCATCCGCTACGGCGTAGCACCACATAGGCATGCGCGAGGCATTACCAGTGCTACGACTGGGGCGGGGCCTGTGTACTTTTTTTTTAAAATATATTTGTGTTGTCTGTGTGTGACTGTGTGAGTTCTCATAAGAATCTGTAAATATTGTTGTAGAGACATCTCTCAGTTCATTTCTGACAACAGAATTTCAGTTCCTCTTGGGGCAGCGCTTTGTTGCTTTACAGAATGGATCTACCTCCCCTTACTCAAGGCCGATACCACAGAACTATAAATAGATACTCATACCGCTAGAAGAGCCGTTAAAATGCCGCGGTTGTTTTTGTAACATGTTGTCTGTTTTGTTATGACTTATGAGAAACATGTTCGTGTCGTAAAGACATCTTTCAACTAAACAGTCTAAGTTACTATGCAGTTGAAAACACGTAAATAATTTTACTGCATTGAAAACATGTGTAAATACAGTCATATTTGGAACACATTAAAAGCGTACTGGTTAAAACATTAAATCGTTTACGTTTTGTATTTTTTTTTAAACAAGTACAGTGAATACCTTCAAAATAACACATTTTAGTAGTGTCCGACCAAAACAGGATTTTCAGCCGAAACCGAAACCGAACCTTCGGCCTTGGTCCCAGTTTCGGCCGAAAACGAAACCGAAACTTATTTTAATTTTTATAGCATGTTAAATCTATTGTATTTTTACGCATATATAGACAGTTAACACGTGTAAAAAAATAAAATGCAACAATCAAAGTATGTAATAAAAATAGATCTTTATTTTTTAAATTAATAATTAAAAAAACAAAAACAACATAGTTGTCAAACTTTTTCAAAAATCAACATTAATTATTTAAGTTTACTATAGTCTCAATGATTATTTTTTACCTGAAAGAAAACAGTCTATGATAAATAAATAATATCTCACAGATTAAAATACAATAAAATCACTAAGGTAAACAAAAACATACCTATAGCAGTCATTGTTAAAAGAAAAATTAATTCAAGTAAATAATGAAGTTTATCTAGAAAACTTTCACGTACTACTGTACTACGCGTCCGAATTGACTAAACACCTCGCGTACTAAAGGGAAAAAATGCGACATGACTAATAGTACAGTACTGAAAGTCATTCACGCTAATAGTTAAATCACTGAAGGTAGTTGTGTATCGGATTTACGGGGCGATTTGAATACGGGTACAAAATTTAATCCAACAACAATTACAAACAAATATAATAATGTTAGAATCAAACACCACAGGTATCTTTACGCATCTTTAAAGTGTTACATTAATTTCTATATAAATTCATATTGTATAAGGGATCTAGGGAATACCTCAACAGAACCAAGTAAAATATCTAATGAATTATATTCTATTACAACTTACAACCTATTTCTTTTCCACTGTAGGACAAGACTCTAATGAATGCCATATAAATACATCATCATTAATCATAAGTAAAAACAAATAATTACCTAATAATGTTTGCGCGAGAAAAACCACATAACCTCAAATCATTACGATCGCGCCGGCTAGCGAATTCAACTGGCAATCACGTTCACTTCACTCACTCGAAGTTAGCCGAATGATGCGCGACAATTCACGAGTCGAACACCTGGCCGAAACCGAAACTGTGGCCGAAACTAGATTTTTTTGTCGAAACTAGCTGAAACCGAAACCGTACCTTCGGTCGGTCCTTACATTTTAGTAGTTCTAACAACGGTTACTCTTGGTTAAATATCCCAAAAGACTATAATTATTTACGCGGTCACATTCCCTAAATAATCCGTCTTCCGAGATATTTACGAAATCCCCATAAAGGCGGCAAAATCTAATTTACGTATGCCCAAACACGTAATTGACGGCTTGATCACGAATAAAACTCTATTTCAATTAATGAGTAATACACAACATTATGCCACCTAGGATAAGTCAGGGAAAACCCTCGGGAACATCAAAAGGCTTCGCTCTTTGATCATAATTTATCTGTACATAGTTATGACCGAGAGCTACTGTTTACAGGGTGTAAAAGACCTCATCACGAAGCCATCAACCGAGCATTCTGTACATCAAACTAAGTAACTTTACGCAAAAATTATTGCTGGGAAACGACATTTTTCTTTTTGGGTTAAAAAATCATGTTTTTTGGTAGAACTCAATATTGTGTTGATGGATGGATTGAATAGTACGGAGGTCGTCTAGGTGTTTAAAGTAAAAATCTTACATTAAAAACTAGTATTAAAAAAAAAAAAAAACTTGCCAAAAAGTTGCAACCCAATATTTCCGTAATTAGAAGGTAAGATATGGTGTAGAACAAAAAAATGATCGCAATGACGAGGAGAACAAGTGCTTTTCGGTTTCGTTAAGAGGTGTTTTACACCCTTTATACGTATACGTACTTATATACGTATTTTACCTCACCACACACTCAAGTGACACGCGTGTAACTGGAAGAAAGAAAGAATAAGTATTTATTAAACAAAACAAGAAAAATAAAAAAAATTAAAGAAAACAAAAAAATAATTAAGCACTATTTAAATTAAATTGTCGTGTACGGGGCCAAAAGGGTCCCCCCATTTCAGCGGTGACGGCGGTGACTTTTGTTTGTTTCACTGACTTATTTGCCACCAACTTCCGGAAAGTAAAGTCATTATACCACTTTTTAGTGTTTCTTATTTATTTTTTTATGTTTACTTTTTTTGTATTCGTTTTAAATTGTACTATGTAGAAGTTATAGGACGCGACAGAAACAAATGACACACGCGCGTTCCGTCTGTCGCAAGTCACCTCACAAATCGTAACGTATAAAGTCGTGGACCTACTTTGTACATTAACGTGGCAGAATTAAATTTATCAAAGCAAAACTTCGTGTAATGGAATTTGGTCCATTCAGCACTTGAAATAGCTATTTTAATTGGTTTATAAAAGATCTCTCATAGATAGTGGATTGCTTTGAACTTAATTTGACTTAATTAAGAGTCGGTTAGTGATAAGTATCACTTAGGTACGAGTCTTATCCATTTATAAATCACTTAGGTAGGTATCTTTGGTCATAGAATTCAAATATGATTATGTACTATCCACTAAAAGGAATGTCCTGTAAAACATAAATAACTGACAGCAAAATCTACTGTATTTAAATCAATTATACAGGAGTTAGCAGCTAAATCTCGAAGCAAATTCTACACAATATATTCCGAGTATAAAGTCTTTGAATGCAAATACAAATGTTACGCTGAACACGTGATCGGTAGTTTAGCTAAAGAGATTGATATGGTAATGAATAATGCAACAATAGTCGTAGGTACAGTCAGTAGCATTAATATGTTTACTTTTAACAAAATTCAGCGATTTGCTCGTGGAAAAACGGTTGCAATTTTATATTTAATTTATTTGGTACACCAACAGCAGTATAAACTAAGAATTAATATAAAATATGAAACAATAACATAGAAGTCCTGGTATGTATGCCTAGTATAGGTATACACAACATTTACTATAGGACAACAACATTCACACATTCTGAAATCTTAGTTATAAAATAATAATGCCGGTGGGCTACTATTTTTTGTATATTTTAAAATGTTGTTTTTTTTATTACTTTGTTTTGTATAGAAATATTTATTAGAGATGTAAATCATTTTGTAAGAATGTAAATGAAAAAAACTACAATTTGAAAACAATGTAAATTTTATTTTAATCAAATTTTTAGGCTAAGACCTAATTCATTATAGTCATCATCATCAACATTGGCAGCCTGTTCCACTCACTGTTGAGTATAAAGCCTCCTCTCTTTTGTGCCATCTTCCGTGGTCTGCGCAAGTCTCAACAACCAGGGTTGCCAAGCAGGATTGTTTAAATGTCACTCCAGTGTGGGAAAGTGACGGAGCTAAAGAGGACGTCTAGCGCCATCTCTTTCTCACTCTGGAATAAGATTAAAACAGTCCTGATTTAAGACGTCATGGTAGGCCACCAGGTCTTACTCGCGATCTTTTGAATATCATCAAACCATCTTGCTGTTGGTCTGCCAACACTTCGACTACCGTCTCTCGGAACTCTCTCTCTTTCTCTCTCCATTCCGTGAAGACTAGTCCACCTGCCATCACCACGTCTTGCCAAACGTCCCGCCCACCTCTACTTCAAAGTCGCTACCCGCAATCCGACATCCTGGATACTTCGGATTTGTATAGTACGGGTTCATAAATACTAAAATTACAGTTATTGTCTCCGCCAGATAATTAAGAATTAAAGGTCATTGCTCTTTCCTTAATTTCTCTGCGTAGGTACCCCGACAATACATTATGAATCGTTTTTAGGGTTCCGTAGTCAACTAGGAACCCTTATAGTTTCGCCATGTCTGTCCGTCCGTCCGTCCTCGCTTAATCTCTGTGACCGTTAGCACTAGAAAGCTGAAATTTGGTACTGAATATGTATATGTATATCAAACACGCCGACAAGGTGGTAAAATAAAAATTGGAAAAAAATGTTTTATTACGGTAGCCCCCCTATATGTAAAGTGAGAAGTGATTTCTTTTTTTTTATTTCAACCCTAACGTGTGATATATTGTTGGAAAGGTATTTAAAAATCAATAGGGGTTTTCTAAAATCATTTTTTGATAATGTCAATAATTTCGGAAATAATCGTTCTAAAAGTAAAAAACAATGTGTCCCCCCCCTCTAACTTTTGAACCATAAGTTTAGAAAATATGAAAAAAATCTGGAAAGTAGAACTTTATAAGGACTTTCTAGAAAAATCATTTTGAGCTTGATGGAAACAACAGTTTTTGTACAAAAAAGACAAAAAGTTGTACAAAATAATTTCTGGACTAAGTTTGTAGTATATTCGTATATGCAAGCATTTTTACATAATGGATACCTTTAAACTCATAAGTGGGAACACTTATTGTGACGGACGGGAAACTACGTTACCCTACACTGAGCGTGGCCCGACACGCTCTTGGCCGGTTTATTTTATTACTAGAATAAGTCAAGGATCACGATAAAGGTAGTTTCGAGACAAGTTTACTTATGTCATTATTTATGTTTTCGGAATTATGTATTTGAATAAATGTATGCGGGTTAATGACCTTTAATTCTTACTTATCTGGCGAAGATTTTCTCAAATTCGAATTTTAAATCACTATTTAAAGCAATGATATTATATAGTAAAAAGAGGTAGATATCGCACTAGCACGTACAAATTGTTGAGGACAAAGTGTCACAATTGTTGCACTTTGATTTAGTCGGGTTATAACAGCGAGCGAGGTAACGTGAGTGCGCGGCGTAACAAAAATGCCAAGTTGTGTATTCCGAAAGTGCAAAAACTATGGTGCCAAGAAAAATAAGAGTTGTGGAGTGACATACCTTAAGTAAGTATAATAAAATATATCAATTTTGTATTTTTTTCACGAGTTATTCCTCATTTTCAAATAAATTTCGTATTATTGACATGATGGTTCGAAAAGGATAGAGAATAGGATGGCAATCTGCTGCGTGACAGAGACAAATAGCATCCGTCATAGGTGGTCATAGATTAATCAAACAGAAGCGAAATGGTAGGCACAATATATAGCGTTGCGGTTTCATTTTTTTATGATTAACCCGTATGCTCCCGGCCGTGCCTCCAGAGGCACGGTGCATTGTTATTTTAATTGTGTCTGTAATTGCGGGTATTGAAGTGCTACAATTATATAGAATGAGATTAGTAATAGCGGGCTGTCATATATTTTATTAGTAAAATTGGAGTGTACGTAGTAATGTACCTAGATAAAACATATTTTCTCATAATGTTTTACTATTTTACAGATTTCCAAGTGATGAGTTAATAAAAAATAAATGGGTTAGCATAGTTAAGGCGGAAAGAAGTGAACCTGACTGGATGTTTAGTAAATGTAGCACAATTTGTTCGGCACATTTTAAAGAAGATGATAAATTTATGACTCCAAAAGGACTCAAGCGTCAAATTATTTAGTGTTCATTTTTTTATAGGGACTAATAACATTATGAACCATAGGAACTATGACCTCTGAGTTTGTTTCGGCTGTTTCTTCTCAGAGTAGTCAGGTGCGAAACACCGGCCCCATCTAGTTCAAAAAAATGACGTGTAAAAGTGTTTGTAAAAACCTACTTGCAAAATAAACATCATTTATCATTAACACCTTGATAAGACGTCGTAAATACGAAAATCCTTGTTTTCCTTAAATAGAATTCAATTTTGTTTGTTGTTTTATTTAAAACATCATTCATTACCAATTTAAGAAATATACCACTATTGTCACAGGCGCTTGTGTTGAAGTATATTATTAATTATTCAAAATCCTACACATTTATTTCATTTTTATGAAAGTCGCCAACGTAACCAACAGCTACTACGTACTGCGAATATAAATAAACTATAAATATTAATAAATTGTCTTCAGAAATTTGATACAAATATTCGATAGTATCTAAAATATAATATAAGTATATTGTAAAAAGATTAATTTTCCTACGCAGTAGCTGTATATTGGTAACTGTCATGAAAATAATAAATAATAATTATACCAAGCGTGCACCCCACGCGCTTGCCTATTGTTATATTCAATGTCTCTTCTGTGGTGAATCGACAAACTCTATGATACTCTCGTGTACTTCAAGCGCAACACACTAAAACTAGCTATCTCTTTCTATCTTATACGTTCCGTATTATCTATCGCTGTCGTAGTTTTAAATTACTGTATACATATAAGTTAGTACTTATAATAACAACGCAACGATATCTGAACGCCATTCAGTATGAACATGGCGTATCTTTCTTTATAATATCATTGATTTAAAGTTGTTACAAATAAGTCTTCGTTACTGTACTTCAAAGATTTACGAAATGCACTTCGTTCAATATATAGACTTTTGGCTATCGTACCGGAATGTGGCCGGATACGGATCGAGGTTGGCCGTTCCGCTTTTCTTAACGGATGGCGATAAAAGTGATGTGTGAATGTCAATAGCAGGGTCAGTGCAGCGTGTACTGACTTTTTTTTAATATTTCGGAGTATATTGTGATCGGTCGAGGAGCATTCAAGGCCCTTCTATCCCTAAAATTAGCAACTCTATTTGTGGTGATTCAAATTTCGTTTGAAATACTGTTAGAATAAAGTTCTAATCAGCTTGCACTACAAAGCGGTTGTTACGTCAGTCACTGCGGCCGAATAGTGCGAAATGAGTTGCTTTTTTGCGATTTACAAAAAATCTATTGATTGGACTAAAAAAAATAAAACAAAAATAAGACCTGCTTTATAGTTAGTTCAGTAAGTATGCAAAGTTTCATGATCTGATTTGAAGTACTTTTTGAATACTAGCGGTTTATTGTTCCATTTGGAGGTAACTTTGGATTTTTTTTTGATCGAGAAACGTTTATGGAATCGTGTTTTCATCACACATAGTACTTAGCATAAATCTTCTTCTTTACCATATATTTATTTTAAAATTAATGCTGCAGTATTTTAGGCGTAACGGAGGATCATGCTAAGCTATTTGAGGGGGTATAGGCCCTTAAGTTTTAATTACATTAAAAAATATATATACTTACATTAAATACAAATTAGATTCTATCTACCACCCATGTTTTTGATAATAAATAATTTGTTTGATTTGATTTGAATGTAGAGATAATCTTCAAAACTGATGATCCTATTCCGAAAATTCTTTCACTAATGGGAAAGCTTCATTATCCTCGATTGTATATTAAGCTTTATTTGTAACGTTTCCGTGGGTCAATTTTCGACCGTAACGCGAGTGCACTCTTGAGCTAAAGCTAGTTCTTTTTAAATCCAATTTAATTTTAAAATCGTCAAACATCGCTCTCCAACAATAATAACAAATTTTAGAACTGAATATTATTCAAACGATTAATTAAATAATTTAATTTTCTTGTTTTGTCTTTTCTACACACTGTGTCTACATTTCTAATCAAACTTTCGTCTCGCAGGTCCGCTGGAAGAAATTTCTTATGAAATAAGCAATAGCATTGTGCTCTACTATGATAATAAAATGTCCTGTTAAGTATTTTGTGTGTACATAAATAAAAAATGTACCATCAACACCGTATAACATTATTTTCTGCTTGACACATTTAGTATCCATAATTCCATAGTCCCAAGTCGTCTCTATGCGTATTGTTCAAATGGAAAATGAAGCGCATCCTCTTTTGACAAACTTCGCGACTTCTTGTTACTAAACAAACAAACATTCTTCTGTTTAAGTCTGATTTGAAATATTGTTGACATGAAAAGCAAATTCCATAATTTCAATAATTCTGGAGTATTTCTTAATCATATACCGACCTAATAATATTCAGCGTTACAGGCTGGTTTCGCCAGTAACTCGATTTTTTAAGATCAAAGTGACTTCAACATTATTAGTTTTCATATAATTTTACCTCCTTTGGCAAGTATCAAAGGAGCCATTTTCAATTACATTATATTTCACAGAATATTGTTAGCGAGACCATCATGCATATAGCATAAATACAGGGTGTAAAAGACCTCATCACGAAGCCGTCAACCAAGCATTCTGTACATCAAACTAAGTAACTTTGCGCAAAAATTATTTCTGAAAAAGGCCTTTTTTTTTGGAGTGAAAAATCATGGTTTGTGCTAGAACTCAATGTAACGCACTCAAAACATTGTGCTGATGGATGGATTGAATAGTACGGGAGTCGTGGAGGTGTTAAAAATAAAAATCTTACATTAAAAACTTGTATTAAAAAAAAACTTGTAAAAAAGTTGCAACTTTGACCCCCAATATATCCGTAACTAGAAGGTTCCCAGGTATGGTGTAGAACAAAAAAAAACCGGCCAAGTGTGAGTCGGGGGTGCGCCAAAGTTCACCTAAATTTTCAACTCCGATAATTGGAAATCCGAAAATGTTCTTCCTAACATTTTTCATCCTAACAATCACAATTCCTAACTACTCTGTCTCTAATGTTCATAATTCCGAAGCATTCAACTTCATAATGTCAGTAGCAATAAACATCTATTATACTTTTATTTGTTTTCCTATATTTTCTCAACATAACCATTTTTTACACTATTATTCAAAGTCATATCTTTTTTGTTTAGATTTCTTTTTATTCATAATAATCAGTATTATAAGCATTAATTTTGCGTAACTTTATTTTCACATAACATGTATAACTTATAAGAATAATAGTACCATACAAAATAATAGGGGGGAAATATAATGACCACCAAAATTAACTTTGTGCCCACTAACATCTATCACCTAAAATATCAATTGATCACAAAATTTAGTAAATTGAGCACCAAATTTTAACGAGGTGGTTGATGACAAACTAGTTTTGCCTAGGCCGACTTGGGGCACCCCGACACGGATAGATTAGGTTAGAAGGGTATGGCGGGGTCGAATGAGCGAGCGAAGCGAGCGAATAGACCCCGCCATACCCTTCGTGGTTATTTTTTTATAAACCATTCAGAAGTAGGAGCCCCGCGTAGCGGGGCTCCGTCGACCGGGTCTCCCTCGACTTGGATGCAAGAGAGACACTCTGACCTGAATTTCATTCATTTAAGACAAAAATCAGTGAAACGACCTTTAATCATTCTAAACAGTTGGTTTTTAGACATAATTATCTCAGGTATAGTTATAGTAATAAGTACGTTATGTAAAGCATACCCCCAAATATAATCATACCCTCAAATTAAAACTATAAATATCATCTTCTACCCACATATATTTTTTATTACACTTGGTAAATGTTTCTTTCTGAGTATGAGTGAAAATATTATGGTAATTATGTTTAGGGATAAAAGCGTTAGGATAAAAAACAGTAGGAGATTAAATACATTCACATTAATGATATTATTAATTACAATTTTCGGAAACATGAGTGTTATGAACATCACCGGTAGCACTACAAATAGTATGAATGAAAACTTTAGGATGAAAAATTTTAGGAAGAGTGATCATTCTGATTACAAATAGTTAGGAAGAACAATTTAGGGTAAAGAACTTTAGGTGAGCCAATATGGACCCGTGAGTCGGACTCGCGTACGAAGGGTTCCGTACCATTATCTATACATTAGACAAAACGGCAAAAAAATCACGTTTGTTGTATGGGAGCCCCCCTTAAATATTGATTTTATTCTGTTTTTAGTATTTTTTGTTATAGCGGCAACAGAAATACATCATCTGTGAAAATTTCAACTGTCTAGCTGTCACGGTCCAAGAGATACAGCCTGGTGACAGACAGACGGACAGACAGCGAAGTCTTAGTAATAGGGTTCCGTTTTTACCCTTTGGGTACGGAACCCTAAAAATGATCGCAATCTAGAGGAGAACGAGTGCCTTTCGGATTCGTTAAGAGGTTTTTTACACCCTTTATAACAACAACAACCCATAACGTCCACTGCTGGACATAAGCCTCTCCCATTATGGGAGGATTTACACCCTTTATAAACAATGTTAATATTGTTTTATTTTAATAAAAAGTTATCAAACTATGCTCTGAACTGTCGAAAAGATAAAGCGAGGAACTTTCATCGCGAGGAGATTTAAAATACGACTGAGTTTGGCAGGAAAACTTTAAACAAGTTTAAAATTAATGAAATAAGTTGTCCATTGTGTTTCCAAATTAGAATGTTCACAGATATGTTTTGGGAGCTATTTGTCTTTTTCTGACAAGTTGTGGAACTGTGCTGAGTATACTGTTTATTTTGAAAGGAGAATGTGGAATTCTTTATTAATAATCTCGATTTTTTTAAGCAATGTTTATTGTTTTTCTACTGACCTAATGGCTTAATGGCTTACCACGTTTTAAAGTCAATTATAATAGGAAAAAAATCATCCATTTTTTGTAAAATTTGTAACTAGGTACCTAAATTACGTGTACATTGTGTTAAGTATATTAATTTAATTTAAAGTTTGCTTGCTGAATGAAGTCAGCGAAATATGTGAAACTTTTTTAAAATAAAAGACCATTAATGTAGGTACCATATTTCATGCAAATAAAGAATCTTGAATCATAATATCTGAAGGTATTATGACTTCATTATCGAAATATGATGATCTAATCAACATAATGATGCGTTTAACACAGCTAGGTGCTAAGTGATATATTTTCACCATGTGCTAAATTTGCATTTGCACTTTAGGCAGTGTAGCTAATTAGCAAGAAAATTAGTCAGTTTTCAGACAAACTGTACCTCACATTCTTGTGTAGTGAAACATTGAAATTACTGCCTAAATAATAGTACCTACCTTCTTTAAATGTTCTAGATTTTAATACTACTACTAATACAACAGCCCATACCGTCCACTGCTGGACATAAGCCTCTCCCATGATGGGAGGAATTTGGCGTAATCTCCACGTTTGGCAGGCGGATTGGAGATCGCAGTGATGAAAGACTAACAGAAAACGCTGCAGCCCATTCCCTGGTCTACGGAGGCGCAAGGTGTTCTGCCTCAGACATTAGTCGCCTTATAGTCGTATAAGGCAACCAACCCATTACCTACACTCACGGGTGTCGACCCGTGAGTGTAGGTAATGGGTTGGTTCCATTCTACTCTACCAGATGCCACATGGCGTGCAATACGTAATCTTTAAAAATAGTACTAAAATAATACAGGAACAGTTTCATTGTCTTGTCCCGTGTTGGTTTTAAGCAGAAATTCTTGTACATATTATCAAGTTGTGGCCGAACAGTTGAGACTCAGTAACAGGTGGTTCTATTTATTGGGGCTCCCAGCATTATAAACCTCTAATTTATTGTGAACTTACGGCTTTCTTGACTGGGTTTTATTTCACCTTTTGAGTAAGTGATTAATGTTGTAAACTTGGGTTTATTCGTTGTTTCAAGCTTGTTTTACTTAGTTGTTCACTAAGGCGCCCTGTACCCTTTTTTGAGGTTGTCATTAAATGCAAAGTAGCGTCCTTTTTATTTCCGAAGTCCTTTTTCCAAACGACGTAATTTGGCAATCGCCCCTCGTGTTTTTTTGTTGTAGCAGGAGGTACTTAATTGAAAGTTTTATTTTAAGGCCGTGTGTTTTGAAAAATGGCAAAATAACTGGCAAATAATTTGCTGTTTTTATAAGCTAAATCAGTGTTCCACTAAAATAATGGTTATGAAATTTATTGCTATCATTTGGCCTTGGATTACGTGTTGTATAGCTGTAAAAGAAAGCTTTTAGAAGTTTTACATATGCTTTTTTATACCAAAAACAAATTATTTATTCATTCATCATCATCCTATTAATGTTCCCACTGCTGGGACACAGGCCTCCTCTCTATGAGAGGGAATGGGCTATAATCCACCACGCGGGCCCAGTGCGGATTGGTAGATGTCACATGTCTTCGAATTTTTTGGTTCTAGGACATGCCGGTTTCCTCACGATGTTTTCCTTCACCGTTTTGAGAGCAGCAAATTATTTATTCAATGACACAATAGGTATATGTACTTACAGTAGATGCAGTATTTAATCATAGTAGATGCTATACCTACATAAAATAGTTCCAGTAAATATATTTAAAACCAATAAACAACATTTTCCTCTTAACTTATTCGACGTTAAAATTTTCACTCGTACATATTTCCTAAGGTCACGTTACACAGATGAGCGCATCCGACGCTACTGACGTCATCACTTTGCTATCTCCCAGATGTCGGAAAATCAACATACTTCATATAATATTACATAAGTGTAGGTAGCTGTATATAGCTTGTGTACATACTCGTAGTACATTTCTGCCTGAGGGTATACGAGACAGTTTTTGAATTTATTATGTTAGTGTGTTGTATTTAGTTTCATACAATTAAAATATGTTGTCATTTTCTTCTTCAGTTTATATAATTTTGAGGGTTTTTTCGCTGCCAGTATCGAATACCTAAATAATAAGTAAAATGGGTTCTTTGTCTTCAGGAAAATTCCTAGCCGTTACAGGAAAGTCTTTCTATTAGTATTAGACTATTTCACTGACTAGCAACTCTTTGAGCAGTATACATTTTATATTGTCTCAAATCTTTCGTTATAATTAATTTTAAATAATATAAAAAACTTTAAATTCTCATTTTTAATAAAAACAACTCTACGCCTATACGTCTGTTACCTACCTTTTCACGCCGTAACGACTAAATTAATCTCAATGAAATTTAGCACACAAATAGACCACAACCTGGATTATATTTCCCGATCTCCACGCGAGCAAAGCCTTGGGCATAAACTACCAACCGCAGGTCTAATTATAAGCTCGAAGCATTGAAGTAAGTCAGAACTAATAACAAGCCCCGACAAAGACTAGATGTCTGCGTTTTCAGTTAAATTCACGCTTCAATATTTAGCTTCTATTAAATTATCCGCCTCCAGGTAAATCCGACGACTGCTTTAAACGTAACCTGAATAGTTTTAGATATGAATTACCTCAGCCATGTCAAAAATGTAGGATTTCTGTAGTAATTAAACTACTATTATTAAATTACATTAAACCTTTTGAACGCCAGAGCGTAAACGCATCGGCGCCCCTTCCACGCCAAGCCACAAAATCAGCGCAAATACCTACAAAAAAAAAATAGGGATTCCAACATCTTATCGATAACTATCTTATCGATAATTAATCATTGCTTTTCGTTCTATATTTTTTAAATAAAATATTACTTGTTGCAATATTCTTTTATTTAATTTGACCATATTTATTATCATACTATCATTAAACACCAGATACAAAGTACTAAAACAACCTAAAAGTAGACATTAGAACTACAAATGAATAAACCAAATAATAATAAGGTACATCACTAATCTCGTTCGTGACGTCATTCGTTGTCGGGAATACCCGACTCTGGCGTGGCTGGCACGACTTTTGACAACTTTCTCGCACATGCGAGTAGGGATGTGACATGGGCATAATAAATAATAATTGAATAGTATTTTAAACAATTTAATCAGATTCTACGTAACTTGGAAAACTTATGTCATCCCAGTCCTTTTGTTGTCGCACTTTTCTAATAACGTTCAGTAAATTGACGTAAGTTACTGAACGATTTCTTCTGGCACTCTATCTAGTTCAAAAGCGATTAGCCTTCCGAACGCCGCATTTCGTGGGTCGCTAGGCCCTGGTTGGTTAAAATCCACCGGAGGTAACTTGGAGACATCACACCTTAATTCTTTTGCGTCTCAGCTCCGTTGATAATTTGACACATAATTGCACTCGCTATAATTATGTTCCGAAGATACTTGTGTTTCTTTTTTTTTTTTGCAAAAAGTTGTTCGTTTGGCGTTGCTTTCTTTTTACGACTTACATCACTTAGTAAACTTGGTGAAGAAGGTCCGGCTACTTATATCCTCAGGATTAGGAAAAGACATAATTATCACATAAAATAACAAAAATTGTACTTAAATAAGAAACCTACCCGATAGATCACTTCTAGTATTCACTGTTTTTTAGTGTTACCAACCAAAATGAAAAATATGATGAACGAATGAAATATGGAATAAATTTCATCTTAAGTACCTAAGATTTCCGTGACATCTGAGATTAAACTAAAATAGGATAATGTTTTTTTTTCCACAATTTTATAAATATTAAGCATAAGGAATATTCAGATACGAATAGTTGTTATAAAAAATAATTGTCGAAGTAATACTAAGCTACTTTTAATAAAATATTTCCATAGATTTGAAATATGTTACCTTACCGACAGCTAGTGATAGGTACATCACTAGCTGTCGTGTCTTGACGACTGTGGCGTGAGGAAGGACACTTTTTTACGAATTTCGATTAGCAATTTTTGATTATTGTTTTTTCAAGTGAAATATAACTAATGAATATATCTTTAGGCCATTTTACAATATTTCATTAATGTAGTTTGAAATAATAGGAAAAAGGAACACAGAAAACTTAGTTTAGTATATTTATTTTGTACTAAAAAAATGTCGTTTTCTTGTCGCCTATAGACGACGGTGGCGTGTTGGGCACGTTTTCATTTGTCGGCTATACACGACCGTGGCGTTCAAAAGGTTAAGTATATATTCTCCTTGTGATCGCATGCGGGACTGCTGAGTATGAAGCCCTAAGTTCGATTCCCGGGTTGGGCAAAGTGTTATTGGACCTTTCCATCAGGAATTTCTCAGTAGCAGCCACGGAATCTGGATTTGTGCACGGTTGATGGCAATAGGGTCGCCCCCTATTAAATGGGACTTAAACTTATAGCTAGAGAAATGTGGGTTTACTAACCTACACCTCTGCCTAACGCTTCGAGGATTACAGGCGTGATGTTATGTTACGTAAGAATAAATTTCTGTATTTCTACATGATGTTTCTTTAATTTTTTACTAAATTAATCATCATCATCTGCTAGCCTTTTTTTTGCTTACTTCGTTGGCGCGACTTCCAGTCCAGGTCAACGGATGCAGCTGAATGCGAGATTGAGTATTAGTTATTTTTATTGGTATTCTAAATATTTATGATTTAGTTCAAACTCGCCAAAAAAAAACAGCTGTATTTGTAGATCTGGTTTGTGCAAACAAAACTGGCATATTTTTGGTTATACGGTATAACCAAAAATATACGGTACAGATTTCTTTTTTATAAATTCCTAGTAAAAAAAATAAATATTAAAAAATTAAAAAACCCGATTGCGTTAAAAAGAACTAATAATTTTTAAATAAAAACTGAAAAGAATAAAACAAGTTCAGAACTGTCTCCTGAACTTGTTTTATTCTTTTCAGTTTTTATTTACATTATTAACTGCAACAGTCGGGACCCATTAAATAATCCAGACTAATATATTGTAAAAATAATATATTGTGTATTCAGTTTTTATTTAAAAATTATTAGTTATTTTTTACGCAGTCGGGTTTTTTTTATAATTTTTTTATTTTACACTTTTAGGTTACTTAGATATACCATTTTGGAATTCTCATGATGAGCCCTTTATCAAGCTGTTCAGGCTGCAGAGCGTGCCAAACATGAATTTGGCGCCGGAAATCCACCATTTTGTTTTTTTATTTTGATATACCCAGTGCCACTCTCACAAAGATGTTTTTGTTTAATTCCACAAGCGTCCCGCTCTGACAAAAAAAAAGGTCACGTTAGTATACCTAGTCTAAAATAGTGTATGACATTAGGGGCCATCCGTAAATTACGTCACACGAATTTCATGATGTTTTGCCCCCCCCCCCTTTCTTGTCACAGCTGGTCACATTGGCGAGACCCCCCCCGCCCTAGTGTGTCGCATATTTTGCAATTTTACATCTACAAATTATTGAATTAAAAAAGCAGTTCCGAAATTAGTTTTATTTCGATTTAAATTATTTTTTAACAAAATTAACATCAAATGAAACATTTAAAAATTTAACAAAACTTAAAACAATTAATTATTTTTATTAAAGATTCAGATTTATCAAGATTTTGAAATGTGACGTCACAAAATTTAGAACCCCTTAGTAGTCGACTCCAACATAGTTGAGAAAAGGCAGATAATAATGATGACATATTGTAAAACAAAAACGATTTACTGTATCGCTCGAACATTGCATGTAGTATCAAAATAATATCGCATTTATTTCAGTTATCACATACTTCATACAAATCTAAATTATGTAGGTACATAATGTGTTCTGTTGCATCTGGCAGGGCACGTGTGTCCGCATATAAAAATAGCCGGCCGCCTTGAAAAGTGCCCACAGCCCAGGGCTCGCTCTTGAACGATACTGACTCATAAATAAAGTGTCGGCGTCCGTTAAAAATCAATCATACTGTACACTAATTTAGATTCATAATATAAATGTCTGGGTATGACGTGTTTTATAAGCGATTTTGGGAAAATGTTTTGAATCACGTCGCTCACTTAGCTAAAAATATTAACCTACAAATAAATAAATAACCGGCCAAGTGCGAGTCGGACTCGCGCACGAAGGGTTCCGTACCATTATTTGTAATAATTTTATTCTGTTTTTAGTATTTGTTGTTATAGCGGCAACAGAAATACATCATCTGTGAAAATTTCAACTGTCTAGCTGTCACGGTTCATGAGATACAGCCTGGTGACAGACAGACGGACAGACGGACAGACTGACAGACAGCGAAGTCTTAGTAATAGGGTTCCGTTTTTACCCTTTGGGTACGGAACCCTAAAAAACATTCAAGATACTGGTCTACCTACATTCAAATGTGACCTTAATTATTAAAACTGACTGCTTCAAATGAACACTGAAAATTCGTATTGAAACTTTCAAAGAAAATAGTCAGACCATTTGGTTTGAAAGTCTACAAAATATTACCAAGTATCTTCTCAATCTTTAATCAACTACAAATGTCATAGTTGAATCCAAGCAGATCCATTTATTATCAAACCATTTACGAAAGCTTAGCATAGCTTTATCCAAAATGAAAATCAGATTCACTTTCGTTTTGTACAAAGCGACTTTTTCCTAACTTTAGCAAAATAAATTCAGATCCAGATCTTTTATCTCCTAAATCTAACCGTCTTAAGTCCCCTCGATGATATTTTTATTCGTAAATCAAACTTTGACTCTTTTATGACGTGCAATTATAAAAGAACTGGGCCCTTCTTCCATTTGTCCGAAATTTCCATTTTTAAAAGTTTGGAAAAATTAAGCCACCGCCATTAATATTGTACTTAGGATGATTAGATTTTTTCCGTTTCCCTTTTTATTACAATTTTGAGAACTTAGTCCTTTGATAATGGTTTGAATTATTTGTTGCTTTATTTGGGTTAATTTTGCCAGTTTGGGTTTTTGAATTCATAATAGCAACTAAGTGCGGGGGAGCTCGTGGCTTAATAATAACAGCCGCTCGGGTCGATCTTTAGGTTAAGCCGTGCTTACCTAGGTTGTTCTGTGGATGGGTGACCACCCATTACATATAAAGTTTCCTCCTTGCTTCGGAAAGCATGTTAAGCAGTTGGCCCCAGCTGTCATTTGTAGATCTTTGACAGTCGTTACAAGTAGTCAATCAATGGCCCAAAAGAGTCTGACAATGCAGTCTTATCAAGGGGAATCGTATTACTCGGTACTAACTGGGTTGTGGAGGTCGGATAGGCAGTCGCTTCATGTAAAATACTGGTATTCAGCTGCATCTGGTTATAAAAAAATAAATAAATAAAAAACATTTAATTCAGGCAAGACACCCAAACGGAAGATACAATTTTCACAAATATTTAAAAGAAAAAAAAAAAACAGAAAACAAATAAAATAAATCCGAATGAAGTACGAGTAAGTTTACATTCTCGTATCCATTAATTTTATTAAAAAAAATATACAAATATAAATAGTTATACTGGAAGCCAACCCCAACATAGTTGGGAAAAGGCTAGGCAGATGAATAGCAGCTAAGTGCGGCACAGATATGATTATCTGCCTATCCTTTTCCCATCTAAGTTGACTGTCAAACATCTACGTATAAATGACAACTGGGACCAACGGCTTAACGTAATTTTCAAGGAGGAAACTCCGTATGTAATGGGAACCCATCCGCGTACCAACCTAGGGTAGCGCGACTGTTATTATTTAGCCACGAGCTCCCGCAGCTCAAATAATTTGACCAAAATTGAATATCTGCAGAAATTGGGAAAAGCACTAAAAACCAATCATATTTATGAACTTAAAATAAGAGCATAAAAGTTACCTTTAAAAATACGTTCCAATTCAATATCTATCATTTTCAGAAAGCGTGTTTCCCAGCCATTTGATCACAATTTGTTTCTCGGAGTGGTGGCTTACGATTCGGCCAAACTCATAACATTTTCCTACGTCAGCGATACAGAACCAGATAGTGGGACCCTTCACCCGACTATCCCTTATTGAGGACTTACGTCACGGTCAAATGGTCACCCATCACCCAAATTGGGTATGTACTGAAAGGCTGAACTTTTTGAGCTGACGGGCGTCTTTTTTTACGGATAAAAAGTTTTTTCGGGTATTACAGGTGGTCGGATTTACGAGTGAAGGGTAATGGTAGATAGTGGAGACAAATGTTAGTAACTTATGACTACACTACAACAGCCCACAACGTCCACTGCTGGACATAAGCCTCTCCCCTGATGGGAGGAATTTGCCGTTATCTCCACGCTTGGCAAGTGGATTGGAGATCGCAGAAGAAAGACTAACAGAAAACGCTGCTGCCCATTCTCTGGTCTACGAAGGAGCAAGGTGTTCTGCCCCAGACATTAGTCGCCTTACACGACACCAGTGAGTGTAATGGGTTGGTTCTATTCTACTCTGCCGGATACCACACGGCTAACTAACTGTAACTTATTAGTACTTACTTAACTTGGACTTTTGATGGGACCGTGAGAACCACATAATTATAAACCTATATGTTTTTTAATACATAGTCCTCATGTGAATTGAGCAAGATTATGTCTGGACTTCAAAAGAGACTATGACCTCTGAGTTTGTTTCGGCTGTTTCTTCTCAGAGTAGTCAGGTACGAAACACCGGCCCCATCTAGTTTTAAAAAATGACGTGTAAAAGTGTTTGTAAAAACTACTTGCAAAATAAACATGATTTATCTATGCTAGTTACTTTTGTTAGAATGTATTCCTTGCATGCGGTATTTATTTATACGTTTTTCTGTCTCACTTTTTCTTTCAGTTTTCAATGACATCATATACCTACGGTAGTTGTAGATTTTAGGTAAGCGTCCACCTGTCCACTGTATGTATCAGACGCATCATGGACGCTTACCTTTTATCAGCAACTCTTTAGTTTTTGGAAATCAGTTAATTCAAGGTTTAATTTTCTACGTTTTTAAGTAAATACCCATTTACACAACATCAGAAGTTAAACATTTAAAATTAAAATACTTCTCCGGATATCCATTTATCTGTTCAAATACAAGCCGAAAACAAGGATCTAAATTGGCCGGGGCGTGCCCAATGAAGCAAAAAAGGTTGTAGCCCCACTTTCTGAATTTATTTATAGGGACATTCTGTTTGTGGTCGGAAAACTGTACATCACCTGAAACATCTGAACAATCCGAGTAAATCCCGACAATATGGCGGCCCTAGTTGTTGTTATAAATTATACCCGGGTTTTCACTAAACAGTTTTTACATTTGTGACGTACAAAACAGTAAGCTACAAAGGGGATGAAAAGAATGGAAATATAAATCTGTGTAGCTTTAAAAATACTTTATGCGAAAAGGTCAAAAGTACTTTACTATGTTTCAAAAGGTTAGTTAGTCAGGCGTAGTAGATACAAGTGCCTACTGTTTGTAACGGGTTGTATTTGTACCGGACGTCTTTATAGTTATTTATGATACTAGTGCGGTAAGTTGGCTTTTATAAATACCAATTTCTGCACGTGTGTCATACAATGTTTTCCAGCACATTTGCGAGAAAACAGTAGGTACAATATGTAATGAAACAAACAGCGACCCCAAAAACCACGAAAACGATACCCATGACGGAAAAACCGAAAATTTTCATCGGCACCATCTTGGATTTTCATTTTGACCTAATTAAAAAAAAACCGTAAAGAATACGCACGATACTATACAACGGGGCATGCGGTAAAATAGGTACTTAGGGGAGAGTACCTATTTTACCGCACGTTCCGTTGTACGATGTGTAATTTATAACTTTCGAACAATGTATACAGGCTCCGTAAATGCATTTTTTGAGCAAATGTGTTGAAAAATGTTTTCTATCACTTTTGAAGCGTAGCTCTTTTCGTAACAGCTGTCCTAATACTCACTTAATCAGAAGGTTTCAACTTTATACGTTGTTCTTTCTAAGTATAATGTGAACTTATTATTTTTAGTTAATTAGAAATTAATTTTATAATATAGTGCTTGTGGCACACCTAAAATGTTTATTGCATGCGGTGCTACAGGTTAGTACCGCATGCATTAAACATTATTAGAAATTGTTATACTATTCTTATGGATGAGTAGTTCATACAACACAAATAATTTTGGTATTACGTTTGTAATACCAAAATTATTTGTAAATCAAACATATTCTTAAGGTAGTGTGTCTTTATCCCTATTGGAATACAGAATATCTAGGTTTCTAAATATATATTTTAAATGGACACTGATTTAAACAAGAGTTATGAGAAAAATAAGTTTTGTAAAGCAATTTTAAATTCCTCATATCTCGTCTTTATATCACTGTCCTTTCAAAATATATATATTGGGAACATAGATATTCTGTAATTCAATAGAAATAAATACACACTACCCTAAGAATATGTTTGATTTACAAATTATTTTGGTACTACGTTTGTATGAACTAAACAATTGTTGGTTGGCCAGTAAAGGAAGATAAAACAAAAAATAAAAAATCTTAAGTTCGAACCGACTAACTATACACCTACAAAATAAAACGTTTCACTTCATGAATTAAAGCTGCCTATACATGTTCACACTTACACATGAATATTAAATAGGTCAGAGGTGGGGACTCATTTTATCCGTTGATCAAACATTGCATGAATTCGCTGTTACGACCCTTACCCTCCCCAGAACTCAATCTCAGGATTGATTGCGAAGTTCCTCTCTTTATCTCAGACCATTCATTAATACAGTCACCGTAGTACTCAACATGTTTGTTCGCCCATAATTACCGGAACTGATATATAACGTTAATACCACTGAATACCCTGACAACTATAACTCAGAGGATAACCCCTGAGTGCAGACTGGTCGTGCAAACAGTAATAGGCTAGTTTACACCATCAATAAATTGCAAATCTATTTAGTCCGTCAGTTAGAGTATTGGAAAATAATGGACACGTATTTTTTGTTTTTGTAAATCAATGAAAATTGACAAAGATAAAATGCATCAAAACTCGAGAGTGGGTGCTCGTGACGTCACAAACACAATGCACTAAAAATTATAGCACGGCGTGACGTATTGAGAATTTTAAAAGCGTCGTATCTTCGTCAATTTCGGTTTACGTGACAAAAGAAAAAATACGTATCAAATTTTTTTTTGATAATCTAACTGATGGACTAATTCGATTTTTTCAGGACACAAGCCTATTATTATCAATTACATTGGTAGTATTCGTCGTGATTTCATTAGCAGGTACATTCATACGTGTACATGGACTGGTAAACGTTCCAATTTACATAAATCATGTCGCCGGTATTCCCCGTAGAGAAGGTAGAGATGTCTAGTAGGTGTACTCGTACATCGCATGGTGCGCTGTGCCTCTGTCTCGCCCGGTGTCATAGCATTATGATATAAATATGAGCCATAGTTTTCTCTTTTAGGGTTCCGTACCTCAAAAGATAAAAAAGAGCCCTTGTAAAATCACTCTCTTGTCTATACAGACGGACATACAGACGGACATACGTCCGTCTGTATGTCCGTCTGTCTGTCCGTGTGTCACCACCGATTTTCACAGGAACGGGTGGACCTAGCAAGTTGAAATTTATACCAGATACTGAAGTCTATAGTCACTACTATGTGTATAAAAACCAAGGTCCTGAATCAACACAATAAAAAGATATGGGCAAATTTAAATTTTGAAAATCTACGTAGTACCAAAATTTACCTTAATTTTCAACTTTTTTTATTTTTCGGAATTTTCCCTTTACTTGTGCTATAAGACCTTGCTTTTAACCAAAATTGACAATTCTAGGTCAACCGGAAGTATCCTATAGGTTCTGGGTCGAAAACCTATAAATGGTAGTTCCCGTTGACCTAGAATCATGAAATTTAGCAAGAAGCACATGTAAAGGGAAAAATCTGAAAACCGTATAATAATATGTAGTTTAATAACAAAATACCTACAAGATTATACGGAGCCCTCGGTGCGCGAGTCCAACTCGCACTTGGCCGGTTTTTCATTCTTGTACATACATCCACATTTCGCTAAAGTTGTGTTGAAGTCTAAATAAATTGCGGTTTTTCCATTAATTTGGTAAAATCAAATCTTGCTCGAATTCAGACTCCGAGCTGCTTCTGACCAATTCATAATGAAAACCTCAATAACAGGGAATTGAACCCAGGACTCTAAGTTCAGCAGTCACGCTTGCTTGCTGCTTGCTCCAATATTTCTTGTCCAATCACGTGCCTGTATCAGCTAGATGGAAATTCTTCAATAAATATTCAAATGAATGGAAGAAGGTACATTGTGGGTCTCGCCAAAAGATGACGTACGCGCCACAAATCTTCGTGACAATTTTTATATGTAAAATATATCAGCTGGCTCTCCAATCATATAAAATTCGTTATTGCCACAGAAAAAATAAGAAAGTCAGCCACGAAAGGGTCTTTTTTTGTTGTAAAAACTGCAAAAAAATTGACGACATTTGTTTTTACTCTCTGCTACATTATTCTTATTGTCTGTCGAACATTGCACCCTGTTTTTTTTTTGAGTTTTTTTTTATTTATTTATTCCAACAAAAAGTTACATAGGAGTTTTTTACAAAAATCTTCTGCCAAACTGCAGGACAGTTTGTCAGTAGAGTTTAAATTGAAAAAAAAAAACAAGAGCATTGTAAAAACCTTTGGAAGAGCAAAGTGACCTAACACAGGCAATTTTTGTCTAAAAGGTCATTTCAACCACTCTAAGTAGTACATAACTTGTGAAAGAAAATACATTATTTGTATTTGTAAAAAAACCTATCGAATCTAAAATATCCTAATACTACTGACAGGTTACAATTGGCGGAAAATGGGTTTACAATAAGTTCAAACATTTTTCACACTCGCGTCCTTTTTACAGCCTATCCTTTCGAGGAAATCATGTCTCATATTACATTTAGAAAGATTCCGGTGATAAACAGACATAAAGGTACAAAAATACCTCAGGCTACTAATAATATTAAATAACAAAGATGATGACACAAAATCCCCAAATCCCAGATTATTTATCATCTGTAGCTGTCACATTTCTCCCTCCAAGCACTCCCGCTAATTGGTTGTGGTGCACAAACCTAATGACGTAATGAGATGGTGACGCACAAACTAATTAATTTGTGCCACATTAAGCACAGGGTACAGAGAGAAGTAGGAATCACGTTTGATCATTTACAGACGGATTCCTCTTCAGTACACTTAATTAATCCACTGCAGTAAGACAAAAAAACTTGGTGTTTTTAATTAGTGAAGTGAAGCCTGTTTGAGCAGATTCCTAGTAGCGTATGTAGGGCAGGGTAACATTAGTATTGAGGCTTTAATTAAAACACGTCCGGTACTGATTACTGTAGATCGAAAGACAACAACAGATTTTGCGTCTAAGTTTCTGAACAGTTTCCTTCCTTTTACTATCGTATTTGCCGGCGTTCAAAGTGGTACCTGGGCTCACTGCCATACGTTTAAATAAATAAATAAATATTGCTGGACATTACACACAGCGTCATCTAGTGCCACAATAAGCAACGAGGCTTGTGTCGTGGACACCAGATAGTTGATAAACTACATATATATTTTTTGTTTGTAAATACATACTTATTATACATATAAACATCCATGACTCGGCAACAAATGTCCGTGCTCATGACACAAACATTTGCTCCGACCGGGATTCGAACCCGGGACCCTAGAAACGTTTATTTAAATGCTATCTAATGATAAGTGCCCAGGACCATTTTCATTATGCTTAAGGTACTGTAAATCTTAATCAGATTTTGATATGTTTCAATGTGCAGACCTAGGATAGCTGCGACGGATTACCAATCAGCACCAATAAGCGACCACTATTAGGATTTTCTGCACAAATATTATGAAAATAGGAATTATATCGTCCGCTTCCTTAATGAAATATGGCTCTGGGCAAAGAAGGATAGTAATTTCATTCTACATACTAAAATTGGTGATGTATGATTATCGAAATTCTAGGAAATCCTCGTAGATTTCGGCGTCTATACAGTGTGGAGTCGGTCGGTTACCGGCGCAGCGACCCTACATCCTTTTAAATCCCACAAATCTACCTCATTTACGGTAAATGGCTACATGGAATAAATTATTTTTTAAAACTAGATTTAAACATAATTTATTTCATGTAGTCATGCTTTTTCAAACCAATTTACAGAAATTAATACAAATTTATAATTTTCAAAGTACTAAATCCTACATAGTAAAGTTTAGCTAAAGTAGAATACCGAACTCATGTTGAACTTAAGTTACTATACAAGCAGTATAGTTAGTGAATGTTTTCATTGGTTTAGCAAAGCAAGTTTCAGGTAGGCACTTCCCAACTCTACCGATCTTTGATAATTTTCAGTCAAACTAATTAGGCTCTTCGAAACAGTCTTGACGTTTCTCAAGTTGGTTTTATCAATAAAAAAAATATTTTATTAATTAAAGTACGAGGTTTTCTATTTACTCATTTTCGTATAGAAACGATACTAATTTACGAACGACCGGACTGGATACGAACGGATGGCCGATGGGGCCGAAAAGTTCTGGAGTGGCGACCGCGAACCGGAAGACGTTGCGTTGGAAGGCCTCCCACTAGGTGGACCGATGACCTGGTGAAGGTTGCGGGAATCCGCTGGATGCGAGTCGTACGGGACCGGTCAATGTGGCGACACTTAGGGGAGGCCTATGTCCAGCAGTGGACGTCTTTCGGCTGAAATGATGATGATGATACTAATTTAATATTTTGTTCCTTCTTTTTTTATTGATATTCAGTTGTGGACACATGAGAGCAGTGCTATTAGTCTAGTGGTATGACCGTTGGACTAATGCCAAGTGATAGATCTAGAGTTCGAACCCAAGACACACACCTCTTATTTTTCGAATTTACGTGCGTATACATCTTCTAGAAGAAGAAGAAGAAGATGAGCGAATTGTATAATTATCACTTACTTCGGTGAAGGAAACCAACATGCCTGAGAGATATTTCTCGACGGCATGTAAATCCAACTCAGCCCAGCCCATGGGTGGCTTATTAACTCTGACACCAGGTTAGGCAGTAACCACACGATATACGTAAAAAAAGAAGCTATGGACACCTCCATACAAATATTGAAGTATCCGTCAGTGTCCATGTCCAGAGTCGCTTCCTTACTTTGTCCGTACCGGCTTTAATTATCCTATACTACCTCAAATGGCTTAGCATGATCCTCCATTACGCCTAAAATACTGCAGCATTCATTTTGAAATAAATATATGGTAAAGTTGAGGATTAATGTTAGGTCTTATGTTTGGCGAAAACACGATTTCATAAAATGTTCTCAATAGAAAAAAAACCCAAAGTTACCTCCAAATCGAACAATAAACCGCTGGTATTCAAAAAGCACTTCAAATTAGATCATAAAACTTTGCATACTAACTGAACTGAACTATAAAGCAGGTCTTATGTTTTTTATTTTTTGCAAAAGATGAAAATTTGATTTTATAATGAATAAAAACCACTCATTTCACACTATTCGGCCGCAGTGACTGACGTAACAACCGCTTTGTAGTGCAAGCTGATTAGAACATTATTCTAACAGCATTACAAACGAAGTTTGAACCACCACAAATAGAGTTGCTAATCTGAGGTAGTATAGGCTCTTAATGGTGTCGATTCTGTTGTGCACAAACTAAACTTAATTTAGGCTTTTGCTATCTTTTACTAAAAGGCAGAGCGAGAATAGGATGGCTACAGCTAATATGAACTAAGTTAGAGATGTCAAACTAGTTTATGCCTTGCGCTTCACCGTGTTTTTAGTCTACATGTTTTTACGTGCACGCTTCATTTGTATGGAAATATTAGTTCCAACTAAATATGAAAGCTCTAAATTACATCCGTCTCTATCTCGTTTTATTAGAGAGAAAAAGATAGCAATAGCCTCATTTAAGTTTAGTTTGTGCACAACACAGTCGACACCACTGTGTAGAAATGTCAAACTGCTATTCTAAATCTCAATGAAACAATACTTGGTCGGAACAACACGTTTCTGTCCTAGCAATTAATTAATCATGGAACATTGACAATTTGAGAGCGAGGTAACTTTGAAGAGGCTCTTGGTGGTACAATGGTCTGGGAGTTAATGAAGAGTTACCGCTACTTGTTGGTTGGCGTTCAATTTAACATTCCAAGCCTATAAAGACAAAAGTAACTAGTCCTTTTGATTATGAATAAAACCCCGTAATCGAGATCAGTTTTTATTTTGCGTGAAAGAAATTATAGTGGTAGTGAACACATAATTAAAGGCCCCTTATTAATAAATCATCACCATCATCATTTCAGCCGAAAGACGTCCACTGCTGGACATGGGCCTCCCCCAAAGGGGGGGGGTTTGCCATAACCGCCACGCTTGGCAGGCGGGTTGGCGATCGCAGTATACGGTTGTTACAAAAGCACAGAGAACGCTGCTGCCCATTCCTTGGTAAGTCCCTTAGTCGCCTCTTGCGACACCCACGGGAAGATATGGGATGGTGCTTTCCTTCACGTCCGACACCATACAGAACAGAATTAATAAATACAGCGTATATAAAGTTATGCAGAACTGTAACCCCGAAAAAGATATAGCTAAACAGGTTGTAACATCTAATGATTTCTTTATTCACTGCCACTATAAACTATCAAAAACAAAACACTACCAAACATACGAATGCATTTTACCCAAAAAGAAATAAAAGTGAAATAATCACCTGCCGCCCACCTCTGTTGCCTTTACAATTTGTGTTGTAGAACCTTACAGCGCTTTCAGCGGAAAGCGGCAAAATTTTTAACTTTATTGAATTTGTTCCCAGCATAGTGCCAGGTTATTGCGATACTAATCTATAAATCTATTATTCGAATCGAATCGAGTTCTTGTCAAGTTTTCGTTTGTAATTTGTGTCTAGCGAGTATTGTAAGCTGGATTTGAGTTGATTGTACTGGTAGGATTATTGGTAAGTTTCATTGATAAAGTTGAGTGGATTAGTACTCTGTTTATAGCAAGCCGGGCAGTATAAATATTGTAAGTATAACGATTTTTGTACTAAACTATTATGATTTCTGTTTTGTAAATAATATTAACTTTCGTCTTTAAAGAAGTTTAAACTAGTACTTAAGTAATGTTGTAAACACGACTGATACGTAGTATTAAATATTACTTAGCCATCCATGTACATAGCCACCTATGTAACCAAAACAAAAGTTAAACTGGCTACACGAAAACCAGAGACCTAGATTTATGATTAAATTGCTACAGTTATTCAATTACGTATTCCAGGCCCGATTTATGGCGAATATTTAACATCCGGCAACACCGAATCCAATATCAGAATTATTTTAGCGTGCAATTCATTTGCGACTCCACTTTGGTACTCATGCTTTGGTATAACGAGTGGTATTTGTTTGTTTGTCAAACATTCGCGACACTCTGCATGTACCTTGTTCACGAAATCTACCGCGGGACATACGTTCCGTGTTCTCCCATTCGTTTTGTTGTACATCGCTTTTTTCACAATAACTTTCGACTACTACACTGACGGAATACCGCAATGGTGCTTTAAAATCCAAATCCGTCCTTTGAGCTTCCCGCTGTACGGACTTTGCAAACGGATCTGAATACAAATAACAACGTCATGTAAGACGTAGGTAGCTCATAATGTTGTTCGCTGCAGCCGTGAAATATGCTGAGTATTAAATGTGACTGTGATAAAATTGCACAGATCTTTTATACACAGTAATGTGAACACAAATTGTGTTCTTCGTAATGTTCCGTGTTTTTATATAACCGTCACAATTTGTTTCCCTTTTTTAAAAACTTTACTAAGTAAATCATATTATAAAATTCTTTAAAGAAAAATTTGATAGATTATCAAGGGGCCAAAGTAACAAAGTCTTTAAAAAGTTTCAGCGGTTAAAACGTAATGCAACTTTGGGTTCGCCTTTGATCATTTTTCGATAAGGGGCGGACTTTTGAAGTTTTTTCCAACAGTTTTTCTCGTAATCAGATGTACACCTACCACTGCTTGTCTCTGCATCACCCAAAGGTTGACTGGTAGAAAATGCCTATGGCATTAAGTCCGCCTCTGTACTTTGTGCTTGAAGTGTTAAATAAATAAATAATCTATCTGACGTCAACCCGACTAAAGAATATTGCAGTCAATACACTCTGTGAAGGGGATGGTTCTGATATCTACTGCGGAGGGAACAAGGGAATTGCCTGTCATCTATCAGAGACAGCTTGCGGGAATTCACTCTTTTTCCAACACTCCTTGTCAACTTGCAACGTGTTTTTTAAACAGACATAATAATCTTCTATGAGAGATATACTGTCCCATTTATTTTTACACTCGTGGTTGTGCATACAACACAAAATTAAAACCGTGTCAGAAAAAATACCACACCCTGTTTCATATTTTTATCCGCGAATGTTAAATTATTACTGACGGAACTCTGCACACGATATTTCACTTCCAGACTGACATGAGATTTTTTGTGTTTTTTTCACGTTTCCAAATAAAAGTAGTAAAACATTATCAGTAAAATAATTGCAATTAGGGTAAAAATAAACTTGAGTTTTTTTTTTTTTATATTATATCTTGTAATAACACCACTGTAGCTCGAATCAACTCATGAGTAAGTATATTCAAATCTAGTAAGGCCTAGATGGGCAATTACGAACGTCGACAAGAGTGCACTGTTCGGGTTGGTTGCTACCATCGAGAAGAACAGGCAAGAAACTCCATGGTTACTCTTTTCAATTTATTTGGTATTACACAATTCTAGATTACTTCACGTTTTATACAAAATGCAATAATTACAACACTTATCAGTTATCGGACATGGATTCGACTATTAGTCTTAACATCACAATTTATTCCAATGAACAGCCCTCTCTGGGCCGAGTGACATGCTTTTATAAACTACCCTTTCCCGCTACAACATTGACAGTTAGGCAGTGTTGTCATTTCTCAAAATAATATAAAACGAATTATTAAAATCTTTAAAACCCTACATAATATTAGTTAAGATAGATCACAGCAGAGCTTATTGTTTAATACATATTTGAAAAGCATGACAATCTATGTAAATCTCGAGAGTCTATATTAAAAACATTTGGCAATAATGCAATTAAAAAAAACTGAGGTTCATCCAATAAACTCATAATATTTTAAAATACATCCTGTCCTATTTTAAAGCAGCATCAATTTTACGAAATTCGCTTTTGAAGTTTGCTAAGGCTTTTCATCAAACATTCAAATAAAATGCAAAAATCGTGTACGTAACTAAATTATTTATTCAAATCAACATACGCGTGTCTACACAAGAGTAACAGAATTTTTAAGTCGAAACAGAATATTCATCACATGAGATCGGGTATAAAATTTTAAACAGCGTTAAGCCGTGTCCGATTTACTATCGACATTTTGACGATGACTACTTACGGACATACGGTCAAAATGACACACGCCTACGTCAAGCTAACGTGTAGTTCATAAATTCCAATCGTTAGGGTACATAAAAATGTTTCTTTAATAGAGTTATGGTGTATAAACAGCCTTACTATGATATAAAGTTATGGTGAGGGGTTATTTAATGTATAAAAGTACGGTAATATAACTTTATGTGCATTGTGTAAATAAATAGCATAGGTACCTATGTATATTTTTCAAAAAATTAGTTAAAACCTTTTTTAATAACGTTTTTATTTTATTTTTTCGAAGATCTTACAAATCTTTATGGTTGTAAATAAATTTACCTACACAAATAAATAAAATTGAAATGTCTGTTTGTAATTTCAAATAACAAAAAAACTGTCGTCATATCTGTTTGTTCCGGTTAATCCCCAAAACGACGGAAATCGATTTTTACAGGACTTTTACAGGCAGATAGCTGATTTTGACCCATGAAATTGTTAACAAAATAAAATTTAAAAAAGGAAGTAACATTGTTATAATAATTTCACCCGGAAGAAGGTGGCTGACAACAGCTATATTGATGAATTTTCATATCTTGGAAGCGTACTCCTGTAACATGATGTTAAAATTCATAATACATATTAAAAAATATAATAATATTGATAAAATTCATAGTTTATATTAATCTTCTGCGGGCTCCTTTCAAGCATAAAGCATTGGTTTCTTTCACCAAAACCTAGCTTCAATTACTATTTCCACTTCAAAAACCCACCTCTATATTTCCTACAAATGTGCTCTAACGGTACCTAAAGTGCTTGGAAACTAAAAATAAAGCACAGCAATCTGTCGGCACTAAGCAATGAAGCGCAAACATTCTCCAGGGAAATCTAGAACTGTCTCACATTGCTCCACCAATTTAATCGGAACAAAATTTGGTTAGCTCCAAAGAAACTTTGCCTACTCGAACAATCGAAATAGGTAACGTGAGAAATTGGTTGTTTTGTGAAATTGGTAAATTTTGCAAAATTACCGCCGTCAACCAAGCATAGAAGTACATCAAACTAAGTAACTCTAAGGAAAAAATTTTGCTGGTAAATGACATTTTAATTTGATGTGTAAAATTACTGCAAAGGACTTAAAACATTGTGCAGATGGATGAATTGAATAGTACAGGGGCCGTGAAGGTGTTTAAAGTCAGAAAAAAATCTTACATTCAAAATAAGTATTAAAAAAAATGCAGGAACAAAAAGTTGAACTTTGACCCCCAATATCTCCGTAACTAGAAGGTTCCCAGGTATGGTCTAGAACAAAAAAATGATCGCAATGTCGGGGAGAACAAGTGCCTTACGGCTTCGTTAAGGTGTTTTACACCCTTTATTGACTACCTATCACCTGGCGATGTAATGTCAACGCGTAGTATAAGTATTGCACGGGATTACCATCACATCAACTCAAGCAGTTCGGAGTTACATAACATCACGCCTGTAATCCCCAAAGGGTTAGGCAGGGGTGTACCTAATAGCGTATCCACATGTCCCCAGTTATGTGTAAGTCCCATGTAATTTGGGGGCGAGACTATTACATCGACTGCCCAGTTGAGACTCCGTTGATGCTGCCGAGAAATTCCTGTTGAAAAAACCCTTTAACACTTTTGCCCAACCTGGGAATCGAACCCAGGACCTCATACTCAGCAGTCGCGCTTGGGACCACTAGACCTACGAGGTAGTCTAGGATTCCTTCTATGAAATTGCATACTGCTGCAACGTATACTTGTTAGCACCGTAAAGTGAGGTGATGCCGAACCAGTGCCGAGCTATTAGGTGGATTTTTGCAATGCTCAGCGTTGCCCTGATCTGCGCTAGTCTTTAATAGTAGAGTATACAACAAGTGCACAAAACGAACCATTTTTATCCGAGACTTTCGGGGCGAGGACTGATAGTAATGTCAAAGATAAAATGGTTTTGTGGACAAGTTATAAACTCTGCTTTTCACTTCGATTGCGAGGAAATAAAACAGTAGTATAACATAACATCATTAATTAAAATTCAAAGTAAAATTAGTAAAGTTTGGAATACTGAAGGAAATTGTTTTCCTCGTCATATCGCCGCTTTATTTTTTTAAAATCTTATGACATTGATTAGGCTTGGGCTGCAGACCTATACAGCCTACTATTAAATTAATTTTGTAATAATATTTTTCTTAAATTAATATATATAAATAACCTACCGTACTTGAATTTAAATTTTAATATCTTATAGGTCTTAAAAAACACATAAGACAAATAAATTAAAGTCAATATTATAATAACAAATTCTATCTATGAACTTCTTGTTGTGTTTGGCTGTATGGCTCATTTTCTTTGCCTTAATATAAATACATTTATGAGTAATACGTTAATGCACTTGTGCACAAAATTCGATTTTGTGCAGTCTATATCCTGCTCGAATAAGCACTTTCAGAGCATGAGAAGTGAAAAATACATAAATATCACTCAAATTTTTGTCAAGTGCCGTGTCAACTGTCTTTATTGTTGTTGATTATTATATTAGATGACCATTTAATAAATGGTTAACCTCGGCATTTAAAGTATTCTGTTTAGTTTGCTAGTTGATTCGTTTATCAGCTGAAAAATTGATTCTAAAGGCACACACGAGGATTTTCTTGGTTATTTAAGTCTAGTAGTTTTTACTTACGTTACACTCCTTACGCCAACGAATGCCAAGCTTAGTCTTAATCCTTTCACGAGCGCCGGTCCTTTGTGGAGGACTTTGACTTTTTTGTCTTAATTACTTTCTTCACCTTCACATTTATTTATTCTATTTCTCTTATCAGTTTGCCCTGATTGTATCTCTACTGACCTAATTCCAAGGGAAAAAAGGATTCGCTAGAAAATAAAAATAGGTAATTGAACGCCGAAAGTAGCTGAAACAAAACCAATCTTCTATATTGAAATTCTTAATCGCGCGTTTGGGTTGCTAAGCTCCACCGAATAAAATTAATAACGCTGTCTAAAGCACTAAGCATCCAATTTATCAGAAAGGAAGGTTTAAGGGAACAAAAACTGAAGGAAAATATAGATTTTTTATGTATGGAGCTTTCATAAGGGAGTGAGATGAACAAGGCCTCATTTGTCAAAGGCTTTCGAAGGGGTCAGGAGAAAATGATCAACTTCCACTTGTGACCTTTTTGATAGTCATCCATATTCCTTTTTAGGGTACCTACCTACCCGAAGAATAATCAAACCCAAACTCTATTTACTGCGTTCATGCGTATGTACATTTAGTTGTTACATAATAGGGTATATGCATGATCTTTTTTTATCACTCTAAACAAAGCGTATTAACATCAGAAATAGCAAAGTGAAATGATTTTTTAAATGTCTTTATAAAATACTAAGTTATAAGCATTTGAAACTGCTGATTAGACAGAGAGATCCGATACAGCGAATGACGTCATTCGCTGCATCGACGTACAAAATCCATACTAAATTCCGTTTATCTAGAAAGAGACAGGAACAAAAGTTTAAATGGTTATAACTTTTATGTTGTTTGGCCGATTTATGTCTTGTTTTCGCTTTTTGTCATTATTTTTATAGTACTTTAACATTCCGTATCGAAGTAAAAAAAAGAAAATGTATGCATATTCCCTATTATAAAGGGTGTAAAACACCTCCTAACGAAGCCGAAAGGCACTTGTTCACCTCGTCATTGCGATATTTTTTTTGTTCTACACCATACCTGGGAACCTTCTAGCACATCTTCTAGTTACGGAGATATTGGGGGTCAAAGTTCCAACTTTTTGACAAGTTTTTTTTAAATACAAGTTTTTAATGTATGATTTTTACTTTAAACACCTCCACGACCGCGAATCCGACTCGCACTTAGCCGGTTTTTTCAGTCTCCGTTTAATCACAGGGGCAAGTGACAGCTTGCCTCCCTTAAACGCCTTTATGTCACATAGCAATCTTGTCGCTGCCTCTGTTGAGTTTTATTAACTGCCAGTTCCACTGGTATCTTACAAAGCGTAGTTGAAGTGGGGACTATTTATTGACTTCCAAAATGTCAGTTGCGATTACATGTAGCCAGAATTAATACAACTGGAATCGTATCGAGTGTAATTAGCCAAAACATTTTTTTCTCTCTTTGGCAATGATTAATTCTGACAGTGTTGTGTCGAACTTTATTTACACTTAAGAGCCAATGCTACCTCAGATTAGCAACTCTATTTGTGGTCGTTCAAACTTCGTTTGTAACACAGTTAGAATAAAGTTCTAATCAGCTTGCACTACAAAGCGGTTGTTACGTCAGTCACTGCGGCCGAATAGTGCGAAATGAGTGGTTTTTATTCTTTATAAAATCAAATTTTCGTCTTTTGGAAAAAATAAAAAACATAAGACCTGATTTATAGTTAGTTCAGTTAGTATGCAAAGTTTCATGATCTAATTTGAAGTACTTTTTGAATACCAGCGGTTTATTGTTCGATTTGGAGGTAACTTTGGGATTTTTTTATATCGAGATTTTTTTTTGAAATCGTATTTTCGCCAAATATATGACCTAACATTAATCCTCAACTTTACCATATATTTATTTCAAAATTAATGCTGCAGCATTTTAGGCGTAACGGAGGATCATGCTAAGCCATTTGAGGTAGTATAGGCCCTTAATGGTAGGTAGTGTTAGTCGAATGTTTTAGTTACACGCCAGACTACATTTTAATACCATTATCATTTAGAAATTAGAACAGGATTTGGATTTGTTTATGAGAAAACTTGGTCAGGAGGGAATTTAAATTAGTAGATAGGGGGGATTTTAATTTTTTGGCCCTTAGAGTACCAATTAAAATATTGGGAATTTAATAGACATGAAAAAAAGATATGGTCCAGAGTACCATCATCAAGAAGCAAAAACTTGAATGATAGCTACGTTTTCCTTTTCATATTAATACCATAGAAAACGTCAAACAATGGTGTCGATTAGGTTGTGCACAAACTAATTATATAATTTAGGCTATTGCTATCTTTTACTAAAAGGCAGTGCGAGAAAAGGACCGCTATAGCTATGAACTAAGTTTGGGATGTCACACTAGTTTATGCCTTGCGCTTCACCTTGTTTTTAATCGACAAATGTTTTTACGTGCACCCTTCATTTGTATGGAAATATTATTTTTATCTAAATTTGACAGCTCTAAATTACGTCCGTCTTTTTCTTGTTTTATTGAAGAGAAAAAGATAGCAATAGCCTAAATTAAGTTTAGTTTGTGCACAACAGAATCGACACCAATATACTCTATCAATCAGTTTGTGCAGCACTAAATTTGTTTTGACAGTCCTGCATTCGTTGTTTCAGCTCGATTCTTCCAATAGTTCCATTCCCCATTAAATCAGTGTCCGGGATAAAAAAAAAAAACTAACAGTACACTCGTCACCGTCCAATTTGTACCTTCGTAAACGACTTTTACGCGGTTCCAACCAAAAAATATCGGAAAGCAAATATTTATTTTTAGTGATGGTTCCAAATATTTGAGTTCAATTTGTAAAGCATTTAGAAATTGCTTATTTCTTTTTGTACAAAAAACTCGTTAAAATGTTTAAAATACTTGGGAAGGCTACAGAGGCAACTGGACTAACCACTGGATTCGCGATCCTAACCAAAAAAAATAATCGGAAAGCAAATATTTATTTTTAGTGATGGTTCCAATATTTGAGTTCAATTTGTAAAACATCGAACCGGAAGACGTTGCGTTGGAAGGCCTCCCACTAGGTGGACCGATGACCTGGTGAAGGCTGCGGGAATCCGCTGGATGCGAGTCGCACGGGACCGTTCAATGTGGCGACACTTGGGGGAGGCCTATGTCCAGCAGTGGACGTCTTTCGGCTGAAATGATGATGATGTAAAACATTCAGAAAACTGTTTATTTATTTTTGTACAAAAAACTCGTTAAAAATACTTGGGAAGTCTTTAAAGAGGCAACTGAACTGACCGCTGGGTTAAAAGAAACCCCGTCTATAATAATTATCTATTGAGTAGCAAAAACCAAATATATTACGCAAATGAGAAGCTGTTTTTGCTGGAAAACACATTCCAACTCTACCAAATGTCCCATAATCATAACACATCTGCTAAAGACTAATTGCAGGTTGCAACAAAAGTATTTTAAAAAGGAAAAAAAAAAAAAGTTAAAAGATCTTAAGTTTTAAAGCAGAGTTTACACGCTAGCAGCTTCGTCGATGAGGCGGAGAAGTATCGGATGTTAGAGACCAAGACTTAGCCGGCAAAGTTCGGCTGCTAGTTTAATCTCTGAGCACGAAACTCCTCGGACTTTAAGCTTTACGAGCTCAAATTATTTTGGGAAAATTCTATTTAAATTTAATTTAGAAGGACCTCCATTTCTATGCCTGCATTTGAAGTTGCAAGGTGTGTTCAAACGCAGTAAAATATAGGAGCGTGCTCTTGAAAATATTACAGTAATTTAATAAATAACAACTTCTTGATCTCGCAAATTACGAAATCTTGTTAGTCTTAAACAAGCACTCATAAACATGTAACGCCATATACAGACACCAATTCAAAATGACGCATTTGTAGGCTCGTTATACAGTTTAGTTTCCTGCCTCGGAAAACTCAGCTACACGAATATCGTGCGAACCATCGAGGTGTAACACTGTTACCAGAAAATTGGTGGATAACAGCGAACTATACTAGAGTAGGTTATGTCTATACTCGACAAACTACACCTCGGACCGTCGCGCCGTGGCTGACAAAAAAACAAGCGACAAAAAGTCGCCGCCGCAGCTATCTGTCGCATAGCTTTGTGCAAAGTCTATGGAGTTCCGTGGATAGGATGTGATGCATGAATATGGAAGTGTTTTACAATATTCCCATTTTTTAAAACCGTAGAGTTCGGGATCAATCAATATTTCGCTACTTTTCTGTTGAAGCCGTAAAAGGCAACTAATAGTAGATTATGCGCCGAGGGGCTAAAGTTGTGTCTTATGTCACGGGCGTCATATTGAATCTCGAGCGCAATGAAGGATTCGGGATTTAATGGGCAACTACAGTACTTTCTCAAGTTATTATGCCTTGTGACTGGGACTGTAGCTTTGATTTTCTTTTTTGTATTTTTGACTTTCAAAAGTGCCGTAATGGTCTAATTGAAATAAATGCTTTGAGTTTGAGTTTGAACGCCTGAGCGCAGCGAGGGAGTTAAGAGTTTGGAGTTAATACAAGAATCCTGAATGCAGCGAGGGATTCAAGCTAGCCCAAGGCAAAGACACCTTTAGCCCAGAGGAGGATATTCAACTTTTTACACCTACTGTGAGAAAATAATAGCCTTAGTACGAAAAACAAAGTATTTATTAAATAAACAAACAGTAAGAATAATTAACTAATGTTACAGTCAATTACTATTACGGTATTACGGCGCGGTACGGTATTTATTTGTTATTATTAATGCCAGTTTTAATGTTATTCCATTCCTTTTAAAAAATGGTTCGTAGTTATCTAATTATTCTTACAATATTATGTCTTCGAAAACATGGCAACGATATGAAGAAGCAGTCGTTATGATTTTGTAGGAAATCGAGAATATCATCCACGCGTAGTAAGGGTATCGAGAATAGCTTTCCTCTTTCTGGCACCAAAGGGTGTTTGTTTAGTAGATTGTATCATAAGGGAGCAAAATAATATTTTTACGGCGAGGGCGCTTTTTTGAATCCAGAGCAAAGTGAGGGATTCTAGAGTAGAATCCCGAGCGTAGCGAGGGATTCTTTAATAGAATCCTGAACGTAGCGAGGGATTCAAAGTACGTCGCCCGAGCCAAAAATATATTTTGCGCCCGAGTGATACACTCTACTTTTCATCACCCTCTATGAGAAAATAAAAGGCGCCTCATAATTTTAACCGACTTCAAAAAGGAGAAGGATCTCAATTCTACTGTTTTTTTTTTAATGTATTTACACCGATTACGCTGATATTAATGAGCCGATTGACGTGATTATTCTTTAGTTTGATGCGGAATAGTTGCCATTTGGTCCTATAAAAATTTAACATAGTTTGGCTCAGTAGTTTTAATTTTATGAACATTTTTATTTCAGTCGTGTGGTCTAATTTCAACATGTAAAATAAATGCATATGTAATATTGAAAAAATGGAAAAATAAAAAGAACTGTTTTGCAAAATATAAAACCGACTTCACAAAACACAAAAACGTTAAAAATAGCTCCAGAAGTCGGTGACAAAAAAAAAACTAAATGAATCAAACAAAGGTCACCGACTTCTGAAGATCTAAAGTTATTTTTCACTTTATTGTGTTTTTTATTCACTGTCACTTCAAGAACTAATTTTTCAAAACAAAACCATGAATTTCTAACAATTCATGAAAATTTACGAAAACGCGGTCTGTAGTTCACGCGTTTTTTTTTTAATCAGCTAGCGCTGCGGCGGGCGCGACGATGGGCCGTCGAACCAGCCAGTCTTTATTCAAACAATATTTGCGTTCGATTTCTTTCGGCGCTGAACACTAAGATGTTCCAAATTCAAAAAGTGCTTACTAAGATGTTCCAAATTCAAAAAGTGCGCCGCGGCGCACTTATAAAGAGGAATAAAAACTCATTACTGCTCGCTAAAAGTTTCTTATAGAAAACACCACCTTTGGGTGCACTTAAAGGCGAACCAAGTCGTCCTTTTCGAATAGGTGGGATGAAAAGTACTATACTGCCAATTTAGCTGAGCATGTGAGACTCCAAATTCAAATCACATTATTGACCAGCAGGTCATAATGAAATCCAGTACAACATTATTGACCGGCTGTGCCCCCGGCCACTAATGACTCACTAGGTTAAGGTTGCTTGACATATAATTTGACATTTTCGAGCAAAGGTATTTGTGAAACTGTTAGTTAGCTGGTAGCTGATAGCTGTTAGTTTTTTAAACATTATTTTGTACCCTATCACTATGTTTTCCTATTTGACCCCAAGGTTGACTGGTAGAGAATGCCTTGTGGCATTAAGTCCGCCTATGTACCACTATTGTTCATGAAGTTTAAATAAATAAATAAATAAACTTTTTTCTGCTTCTTTTATAATGTATCTTGTTGACGAACAATTTGAAAACAGAAAAGGTAACCAAAGGTTGACTGGTAGAAAATGCCTATGGCATTAAGTCCGCCATTGTACTTTGTGCTTGAAGTGTTAAATAAATAAATTTGAAAAGACCGTTCTGCGATCACCAATCTCTCAGTCATGAGTTTATTAAGTTTATTAAGGCAATATCTAGACACAGACCATGCATTGTGGTACAAATTTTAGTCCAAATCCGTTATTGATACAACAAGACAAGAAGAAAACAAGGGGATAGGCCTAAACTTGAAAATGGGTGGAACAAGTCTACCAATAATGATGGTGAAAAACAAAAGAAGGTACAGTAGTACCTTGTTTTGTTTTTCTTTTGTTTTGCGCTCAATGACCGTCGACTTTCAACCTTATTACTCAGAGCATAATAATGAAAAATGATCGACCGCCAGTGAACTCGGTAGAACCTACTTTCTATTTGTGGATAGGCAGCTGCAACTCTTCCACTGAGCTATAGAATAGAAGCTGGCCAGCTATTACAGCTATTGGCAAGCCACTATAGCACAGTGATGGTATTGTTATGTGTATGAAACGCGTGTTCTATTATTATTGTACAGACAAAATCGATTCAAATGGTTGTTAGCTCGCCGCAAAACCTTAATACCGGACCGGCCGTTTATAGGTACTACGAAACGACCCACAAACAATAATAGGATCTAATTAGCAATATAATATGTGGTTTGTGTATAGTTTTGCAGATTTTGTTTAAGTTTTAACTGGCTTCCAATTTTGCTCGAAATAGATTTACTTTTTGCACAGGAGGTTTTTGGTTAACCTCTCTACTTCAATGCTTAACCCATAAATAGTGCAAAAATAGTGAGTCTCAATCGAACTGTCAATTATCTCGCACCTCAACTTATTTACAGCGGTCAATGCATACCTACAATGAGTATCTCTATACAATACATATTCCACACTCCACATCCATTCACACATCAAAGTCATATTCTACACGAGTATAGCTCTAACCTCTACCGACTTGAATGCGTAGGGTCCTAGTTAATTGGACCCTCACTTTCCACTAGGGTTGGCTGATGTTAATCGATTTAATTTAAATCATGCTTACAATGAAACGGTTGTTATTGAAATCATAATTTAGATCAAAATGGCCACAGACAAAAGAAAATATTTCCTACATGAAAAAGGCTATAGTTTCTATTAGTTATATTGCAACGATTGTATTGACAGCATCTAATACAGGGTGTAAAGACCTCATCACGAAGCCGTTAACCAAGCATTCTGTACATCAAACTAAGTAACTCTACGCAAAAATTATTGCTGGGAAACGATTTTTTTTTTGGGGTGAAAAATCATGTTTTGTGGTAGAACTCAATGTAACGCACTCAAAACATTGTGCTGATGGAGGATAGAATACTACGCGGGTCAAAAGTTGCTCTTACATTTAAAACTTGTATTTAAAAAAAGCTTATCAAAAAGTGGGAACTTTGACCCCCAATATCTCAGTAACTAGAAGGTTCCCAGATATGGTGTAGAACAAAAAAATGATCGTAATGACAAGGAGAACAAGTGTCTTTCGGCTTCGTTAAGAGGTGTTTTACACCGTTTATAAGAGTAATATACAGTATAAAGTATATAGTATAAAGTTTAAAAAAAATACAAATTAAATATTGATATAGTACCCGGGCAACCGAGTTCTGTTCGGGTAAAAATAGAGAAAACGAATTTTCCTAGATATGAGACCTAGCTAGATGGATTTGTCGCCCCTCGTGAACTCCAATATAGCAACTTTCATCGAAATCGTTAGAGCCGCTTTAGAGAACGTGATTCTTGCAAACATTGCTCATTTAATAGTATAAATATATTATCTATTGCCGTTATTTATAATCTATTTAATAGTATAAATATGTTATCAATTGTGTCATTCATCATTTTCCTATTTTTATTACTTACTTCAACTTTCTACTAATATACCTACGCCAATTTTATAATAGCTTTAATTTAATACATAGCGGTGAGGTGGTGGTGGTGGGTATTATAATGACACAAACCGCGAAAAGTAGAGAGTTTTTTTTTTACCAAGTATTACAGGTCAGTTTTATAAAAAAAGTGAAAACACAAATCATTAAACATTAAAAAGAGCATCAAGAACAAATTAAATTAAAATCTATACTTAATATTATAAAGCTGAAGAGTTTGTTTGTTTGTTTGTTTGAACGCGCTAATCTCAGGAACTACTTGGTAGGAATTGAAAAATTTGTGTTGGATAGCCCATTTATTGAGGAAGGTTATAGGCTATATAACATCACGCTACGACCAAAAGGAGCGGAGCATAAATGAAAGATGTTGCAAAAACGGGGAAAATGTATTCCTTTTGTTAGCTTTTTGTCTCCTATGTGACGCAGACGAAGTTGCGTGGGTCAGCTAGTCCAAAATAATTTTAATTAGTTGTAAATAATTAAAATTGTAGAGACGACATCTCATTTGGTGGCCAAAGGTTGAAGTCAGGTAGTTTTAAAACATCAAAACAAAGAAAAATAAAACGAATTTCTGCCAGCCCTGCTTTCTACTCAAGTGCCGAGTTCTGACTCAGTAGTGATAATGAAACTGTACTAATATTTGTTTATCTAACGTTCAAGGTGATTGCGCGGGTGCTGCTAATAGAACACGACATGCTACCCTAATTAATGGGAATTGATAAGCAATTAAATTAATACGGGCTTTTAGACTGCAGTGTGTTTAACTGTGCTTGTGTTGGTTTAGTTCAATCTGTTGGAAATGTCTAGCTCCTTTAGTGAGGTAACTCGAATTAAAGTTATACCAAATTAAACATCGAAAAATAAAAGTAACTAAATCTGACATGTGTCTGTATGGTGTCGGACGTAAAGAATAGCACCATCCCATATCTTCCCGATGGGTGTCGTAAGAGGCGACTAAGGGACTTACCAGAGAATGGGCAGCAGCGTTCTCTGTGCTTTTGTAACAACCGCACTGCGATCGCCAACCCGCCTGCCAAGCGTGGCGGTTATGGCAAATCCCCCCTTTGGGGGAGGCCCATTTCCAGCAGTGGACGTCTTTCGGCTGAAATGATGAATGATGATGAAATCTGACTTGTTTATAGATGAGGGGAATAGTTTTAAATAGAAGGAAGTTTCTTTCATTTAGGTATAAGCTAAAAAAAATCCCTGATCTTCATTTTGCACTAAAAGTTACAAAATCGTCTTTTTTCATTAGTATTACTCGAAATCTGATTGTAAATATTCTAAAAGTACATTGAAACTATTTGAAACTGCGTTGTTAGTATTGTATGCATGCTTGTTAGTGCAACCTCATAGTCCACGACTCGAAGCAAACTATTTCTGCTCAAAAACTTTCAATACTTTGTTTTTTTCTTCATATTCTTTGCGATCCCTTATTGCTTTTTATTCTGTGATACTTATTATTTAATTTAACTTAATGTATAACATAGGCTGACTTTATTCTATAAGACATTCTTTGCTAGTCATCCTTTGGAGTTAAAAAAGGACAACACAACAACGATAGGTACAACAACAGAACAACAACACCTTCTACCTTAGTCAGCCGTCCTCCATAACCATAGCAGAAGAATAACTAAGTAAAGTAAATAAGTTTATTGACAAAATATAAGAAACAACAAACCTTACATAAAAATTCCAACAAACCTGTGATTTGTGTACAAATAATACGTATGTAGTTATACTTGTGTACGTTATGCGGTTGTTTGAGCTTGATTAACACTGACCTCCGTACTAGTGAAAACTGTATCACGGCAGGTCATTCTTTCTCGTTCACAAACACACACACTGACACGTATTGCTGAAGAATAACAATTTACCGTTAAAACACTATCTTCAGATAGTTGTTACGATACTGCGAGTACCACCATAGTCGTAGAAGTTAAGCGGCTCACACTTGCCAAGTTTTCAACGACACAAGGTTGCTAGGCATCGTTACACCAAACGACACCAAACATTCTGGAATAGGGGTAAATGCAGCAAAGTTTGTAATTTTGTTGGTATACCCCGATGGAAAACAGTAGCCCATTCTTAGAAGGGAAGTTGTATGTTACTTTGAGCGTTACAGTTAATTTAAACTTAAGTTTTCAATAGGCTCGTTCCACCATCAATAAATTGCAAATCTATTTAGACCGCCTGTTAGAGTATTGGAATATAATGGACACGTATTTTTTGCTTTTGTAAATCAATGAATATTGACAAAGATAAAACGCATCTAAACTCGGGAGTCAGCTCGTGACGTCAGAACGCACTAAAAATTATATACCGTGTCATATTGAGAATTTTAAAAGCGTCGTATCTTCGTCAATTTTGGTTTACGTAACAAAAGAAAAAATACGGGTCAAATATTTTTTGATAATATAACTGACGGACTATTTTGATTTTTTCAGTTGACAAGCCTATTAGACATCAATTTCAAAAGTGGTAAGAAAATTAAGATTTATAAACTAGACAGGTTCCGTTAGAACTAGAAAGAGAATGGGGGTTCGCGAGAAATGGAAAGAGTGGATTGAGGACTCTGCCCAGGAGTGGAACAGAGCAGGCTTAATAAAAAAATAAAACGTTTTTTTGGCTTAAGCTTTTAAACCTGGGTGAAACTGGCACAGGAGCCTGAAAATTAGCACAAACAAAAATAGGCCCGTACCCAGCATCCCAGGTGATTTCAGGCTGTGGTTGAAAAAAATAATGGAAGCTTTTACAGCCATATACAGGGTGTAAAATACCTCATCACGAAGCCGTCAACCAAGTCAACCAAGTCTCTTTACATCAAACTAAGTAACTTTACGCAAAAATTATTGCTGGGAAACGACTTTTTTTTTGGGGTGAAAAATCATGTTTTGTGGTAGAACTCAATGTAACACACTCAAAACATTGTGCTGATGGATGAATTGAATAGTACAGGGGTCGTGGAGGTTTTGCTGACGCGGTGCCCTGCACCAAACGTGCGTCATTTCGGATACTATAAAACCACAATCATTACATTTAATGGGTGAGTGCAATTACTGCAACGCGGTGACTAACATTAGAGAAAGGAATCGTCAACAGTTCTACTTGTATTTTATACGTAATAAATCTAGTGTGAACCTTGTCAAAAAGTTGGAACTTTAACCCCCAATATCTCCGTAACTAGAAGGTTCCCCGTCGTACCGTATGCACCATTGACCTGCACCATCAATGGTGCAGATGAGACCAATTAGTTTCGTTTGCACCATTAGAGGTGCAAACGAAACCACGGATTGGGTATTGTCCCAGGTATGGTGTAGAACAAAAAAATGATCGCAATGACGAGGAGAACAAGTGCCTTTCGGCTTCGTGAAGAGGTGTTTTACACCCTTTATATAGATGTATTTTATTTTACATTGTAAGATTCTTAAGTACAACGTGCATTTTTTGCGAATATTTTTATTTTATTTTCCTTATGGTCACGATTCGTTTTATCGCTTGCGTTTACAACGACCCTGTGTTACGTTTGATAAGCAAAAGTTACCCCTTTGATACCCACAGTAAAAAAAATACAACATAGAGCGAAAAAACGCTGACGTTAATGAATATTTACCCTTTTGCAGAACCTTCACGAAATACTTTCACATTGTTTTACAAACAAACATTGTTTAGCGATACACCAAACAAAATAAACGAATTATTTTCGTGTTATTATGGAACGTCGAAAACCAATCTTCAACTCATTGACTAAAATAATAATACGTGGGAACAGCTGTGCGATATAATTAGAAACAAAAGGAATGGTACATGATTCCTAGAACGTGTGTTTTCAGAGGCATGTGGAGTCGGCTCCGGCCCATCTCGTAACTTTCCCATTTCGACAACTAAACAAAAGACGTGCGAAACAAGTGAAAAAGTGTGCCAACTCGTAACTATTTTAATCTTCATACCCAAATCCCATTTCGTCAACTATAAACTTCAACTGTTTTTTGTACAGTACAGTCAGCTCCCAAAGTTACAAGGAAACCATTTGTTGATGTTGCTATTTTTTGTCTCTCTTTGGCAAACCAAGGTTTGTTACGAGAGAACTCAATTTTGAATTTGAACAGAAAGTACTAGGAGAACAGAATCAAGAAGGAGATGTTGGTACTCTTTATGCAAATTTTTCAAGAAATTTTATTTGACAATTTGATAGTCTTGTTGTTTACCCTTGCAATAAGATAATTTACACGTCTCTAGATGTCTTAAATTCAAAGATATTAGCATTTGAACATACCCTACATTTTGGCTGGTCATTGAAAACTAACCCTGTATGAAAGTATAGTTTGGTTAAGTAGGTATTATTTGAAACTATTTGTTTTCTTAGTTGAATGTCTAATTACTTTTCTTGTTCTCATAGCAGGAAGGTTTATTTTTGTGTACATACATTGGTTTAGTATTTACGATAAATTAGAAAGAAAGAAATAACACCGAACAGTAATTGTGATTTTTCTTAGTAGTTCTCCTGAGTGCTAACTGTACTTGCCGAACAAAAAGTTTACCTAATTGGATTCAATGTATGAAGATCAAAATAGTGATGGGACTTTTGTGATGCTATTTTGTTTAGTTGTCGAAATTGGAAAGTTACGAGATGGGCCGGAGTCGTGGAGCCAACTGAACTGAACTGAACTAAAAAGGGGACAACAAAGAGATATTTTAGAGGTCATATTCTTTATTACCTATCACATTATTCTCTCTCCTCAAAACGTACTAAAACATAAATTGAAATAAAATTGTTATTACATTACTTTTGACATTAAGACCGTTAGCGATGTAATAAAACGTAAAAAACACAACATTCAGTTATTCTCAGACAACTTTGGCCCATAGGTAAATGGGTTATAATTACAGCACGCAAAATACGCGCTTTGACGTGGAGTTGCGGACACCAGCCCATTATACAATACAATACAAATACAGACTTAACATAAATAAAAATTAAAACATACAATTTGTGTTTGTAAATAGATCCTTAAAACTATGTTAGTCATCATTTCAGCCGAAAGACGTCCACTGCTGGACATAGGCCTCCCCCAAGTGTCGCCACATTGAACGGTCCCGTGCGACTCGCATACAGCGGGTTCCCGCAACCTTCACCATGTCATCGGTCCACCTAGTGGGAGGCCTTCCAACGCAACGTCTTCCGGTTGGTGGTCGCCACTCCAGAACTTTTCGGCCCCACCGGCCATCCGTTCTGCGAGCAATGTGCCCTGCCCACTGCCACTTAAATTTGGTAATTCTTCGGGCTACGTCGGTAACCTTGGTTCTCTTGCGGATGTCTTCATTTCTGATTTGATCGCGCAAGGAAACTCCGAGCATAGCCCTCTCCATTGCCCTTTGGGTGACTTTAAGCCTTCTGATGAGGCCCATTATGAGCGACCACGTTTAAAACTATGTTAGTAACACTTCACTATACACTTAACTTCACTTCCGTCGTAATAACATCAGTATTAAACCTACATATCGGAGTTACGTAGAGGAAATCGGGAGCAACGAATGTTATTCACCAAGTCTCTGAGGGATAAAACTAACTGAATGTTACATATCGTGGAAAAGATTCTTTCCCAAAAGGAAGAAGAAAATCTAAATGAAGCAAAGTTAATTATCTTCATGGAATACACAACATGTGAAGTAGGGCAAAGCTGATTCTGAAATATTTACTTTTGCTCGTTACATAAGCATTACATTCATTAATTGAGTGAGTCTCTACATTTCCATTTTTATGACGATTATGTATTTAAGTTCTTTTCGACGAAAACGACAGCTTCCAGGAATATTTCATTATTAATTTACTTTGCTTGTCTTTCGCTATAATAGCTACTTCTTTTTTTATTTTCGGTTTCCAAGAGAATGTTTCACAAATTGAGTAAGTATCAATTTAAATTGTCAATAAAATCAAGTCTAAACCATCATTCTTGGGCTGCTGTAATGGCAAAAATTACGTACATAATATGTCAATTTTAACTTCCAAGACTGTCCTTTATTGAAAGACTAGCTGATGCCCGCGGCTTCGCCCGCCTGGATGTCGGTTATCGCGACCAAAAGTAAAGCTCCCAGACGGCTTATTTTTTTCCGACACCTTCAATAAATATCATTATATTTTAGCCAACGTATACAAAAACTTGACATATTATATACTAAAACCTTCCTTGAAAACCACTCTATCCAGTGGTGAAAACAACATGAAAATCGATCGAGCAGTTATTGAGTTTATCGCGACAGACAGACGCGGCGTAGGACTTTGTTTTAATATGTAGTGATTACTCGCAATTCCCTTGCTTGACAATAAAATTGTTCACTACAAATTAATAATAATAATATTAGTATATTAATATTCATTTATACATACGTATATTATTTATATTACCTTTTATTATTTACCACTCTCCCTGCCATGGGAACCGCCGGCGACCCCCAAAAAATTTTGTTCAGCAGGCCAAAGCACATTTCTTAATACTTTTATTAGCGTTTCCACGCCAGTAGTTGTAAAAATTATTTGAATTCGGTAGGTCAGGGCGGATAACACGGCGTCTTGAAAGATTTTTTTTTAGACCCGCCGGGGCGGCTCCCACGGCCTCTTGCAATAATTTTAACTATTGACTCACGGCGTTCACAATCAGCAAATTTGGGACCCGTCGGCGACCTCCATGGCCTCAACTTAAAAAGCTTTATATATTGTCGGCAGGGAGAGTGTTAATAAGTTATTTCATCTTTTCCCACCCATTTTTTCATCGTCCTCTCTTCGACCTAACCCATCAAGAAAAGAGAGGCGTGTTAATATTTATGTTTTGTTGCTCCATCTTCATAACGTACCATAATCTCTTAATCGGTTCTAATGACAACTACGGTGATAGATCGGTTTATTATATATCGACTCAAACATAATGTGTGTAATATTAGTTATTTATGCAACTGTTGTATAATGAGGGGTATTAAAACACGAATGTGGGTTTATCACACGAGGCGAAGCCGAGTGTGATAATAGTATCACATGAGTGTTTTAATACCTAATTATGTACAGTTGCATACAAGACTTTATCTACATCCATGATATGAATCCTCCATAAAAGGTTCTGAAACCATGGGGTATTGCAGTGTTCTAAGAAGTCTATGTAAACTCATGGAAAGTTTAATTGCTTGTATTTATACAAACAAACCGTGTATAGGTAGTAATATAATTATTTACATTTTGGATTGTTCAATTATCAAAATTCACAAAGCTTGTATCACTCATTTTTGTAAACAACAAAGTACATACTGCAATACTATTATCCAAATGTCGAACAAAAATGGCGGGATACGACGTGAATTCGAATTAACCTATAAGTTTTTTTTTTATTACGGCGCTGTGGTAGTGAATCGCACGTGCTAGACGTTCGATTCACTACCACATTCGATGTTCTTTTTTTAAAACGAGTTGCATAATGAAATTCAGTACAACATTATAACACCCGTTTGGGTGTTATAATGGTTATTATGACACTGGCTGTTTTAATGTTGGCCATAAGCTAACTGTTTCAGATACCTTTATAGAGGATTTATAGCATGGGTGTAGATAAAATATATTATGTCCCTTTAAACGAAGTAGAGCGGAACCGCTTTTATGCGACGATACTTACAACTTGAAGCTGATGTAGCAATAATGTATTGAATTTACAATCATGAATGGATTGTAAATGTATAGGTATACGTATTTATTACCTCGGTACTAGATACTTAATGATATGGTAAATTATCCTGCCTGTTGGTCTGTGATTACAAGTGCGACTGTTGAGCATCAGGTCCTGTATTCGATTCCCAGGTCGGGCCAAGGGTTTTTGGGTTTTTCCATCAGGAATTTCTCAGGAGCAGCCACAGAGTCTGGATTTGTGCCCATCATTCATCATTATCAGCCTATTAATGTTCCCACTGCTGGGACACAGGCCTCCTCTCTATGAGAGGGAATAGGCTATAATCTACAACGCGGGCCCAGTGCGGATTGGTAGATGTCACATGTCTTCGAATTTTTGGTTCTATGACATGCCGGTTTCCTCACGTGTTCCTTCACCGTTTTGAGAGCAGCGGTGATGAAATAAATTACACAAAGTAATGCGCCTGCCTGAGTTCGAATCCTCGACTTACTGTTTGTAAGTCGGGGCCGCTACCACTGGGCCACCGCTGCTCTTTGTGCCCGGTTGGTGGCAATAGGGATTAGGGTCGTCCCGTTACTACATAGCATTTAAAACATAATTGACGAAATATGAGTCCAGATACTATTACCCCTCTGCCTAACCCTTCGGGGATTACAAGTGTGATGTTATGTTGAAATTGTCAACGTAAGCTTTGATTGACCTATCACGAAAGTGATTCATCGATCAATTAACGGATTCATCACAGAAGTTAGTGAAAATAGGACGAAAATTGTTTCCATTTGTGCCTCAGATTTTTCGATTCACGCCGTACCTAGTAGGAGAAACTGCCTACGTGAGGTATTTCTTTATCGTGTGGTTAGTGCCTAACCTGGTGTCAGAGTTTTTAAGCCGCCCATGGGCCTCTGACTTGGCTTAACATGCCGTCGAGAAATATCTCTCAGGCATGCTGGTTTCCTCACGATGTTTTTCTTTCACCGAAGCAAGTGATAATTATACAATACGCACATGAATCCGAAAAATCAGAGGTTCGTGCCTTGGGTTCAAACTCGAGACCTATGACTTGGCAGTCCCACGGTCACACCACTAGGCTATCACTGCTTATACTTACGTGAGGTAAAAGGTAAGGAATAATTTCTAATCAGTTTAGTGCATCTGCCAAGCGTTATTGTTTCAGCATTTTTTCTTTTAAGATAGTGGTGTCGATTCTGTTGTGCACAAACTAAACTTAATTTAAGCTATTGATATCTTTTAAAAGGCAGTGCGTGAAAAGGACGGCTATAGCTATAAACTAAGTTAGAGATGGCAAACTAGTTTATGCCTTACGTTTCACCGTGTTTTTAGTCGACATGTTTTTACGTGCACCCTTCTTTTGTATGGAAATATGAGTTCCAATTAAATTTGACAGCTCTAAATTACGTCCGTCTCTTTCTCGTTTTATTAGAGAGAAAAAGGTAGCAATAGCCTAAATTAAGTTTAGTTTGTGCACAACAGAATCGACACCAGTATCGGTTTATTATTTAGGCCCATTTTGAGTAGATTCAACTTGTTGTAGTCTACACTAATCTACACTAATATTATAAAGAGGAAAGATTTGTATTTGTGTGTGTGTGTGTTGTATGTTTGTAATGAATAAACTCAAAAACTACTGCGCCGATTTGAAAAAATCTTTTACCATTAGAAAGCTACATTCACCTTGAGTACATAGGCATATATTTTATCCCCGTACTCCTACGGGAACGGGAACTACGCTGGTGAAACCGCGTGACGTTCGCTAGTTGATAATATACCAGCAGGGGTATTCTAAACAATTCGATAAGTTTCCGTGTCGGTAAGGAACCGTATTCGACAATCTCATTTCCGAGCCGAAGAACTGTCAAAACGCTATTCACAGATCCGAACATGATCCGAACGGATAAGTTTTTTTCTATCCCATTGACCATTGTGTTTATGGGGAACGCTACAAAATGGTAGTAAATAGATGACCGTGGTAGAAAATTTAAAATAGTAAATAAAATAGGTTTATTTGAATATTTAGTTCCGTTTAAATAAGGAATATACAGCTAGTAACTTAATAGACAGCAAACGATATAAAATGATTTTATTAGTAACCAAAATAAACTTTATTTCATTTCGAATAAACCTGCTTTGTAAACAGCCGTCTGTCAAACTGGCAAAGCGCGAAAAGTGTTTTTTTTTTTTTATAAAACTATTTTTCATAATTCATAGATAACTTTTTAGAGCTTTGTTTAATTAAAAAAGGAAAAAATACTGCAAGTATTTGATATCAGACAATTCATGTTATTTGCTCATTGTCAAACAATAATTAAATTTCTTTGGGGATTACAGCAGATGATTGCGTGTCAGGGAAATAGGGCCTTATTTCTTCAATGAGGCTAAGAGCCATGTCGGGTGTTAGTCTATAAACTAACTGAAACCGCGGGTCGGCAAAAGTATTCGTCATTTCCTTTATGAAGAGATAACGTCTCCTGCCTCAGTTGTCCTGCACGCCGACGGTCTCTGGCTCGCACAATCACATACTCCATCTACCAAAGTATCAAATACCTAATGTTAACTAAAATCTAGAACGAATATCACATTTCTGTAAATTTATGTAAATGCGGATATATCAATGAAATATTGTCAATACAATAATAAAACTTCATTTACTTACGCAGTGTTTAAAAAGTTTACAGTCTTTTTATTTCACTGAAATAAGCTGGAAATATGATTTATTTCTTCGTTTTAATTTTGTTCGATATGACTCCCGATAGCAAACAGCTGTCGGAAAGATTCGAGTCTTCAAATCGAATTTGAACTGTCAAAATTATTCGGTTTCGGATTTGTGAATTGCGTTTGGAGGACATCTTCGATATCTTAGACGTTCGATTCGGTACGGAAGCGAGTCGAATGGTTATGAATAAGGCTGCAGGTCCCATCAAAAATTTTATTTCTTTCTCTACATCAGTCCAGGTTGAATAGCCACTTAAGATAAAACCTGATTATTTTACGATGTCCCTCAAGATCCAAGGACTATGTTACGACCTAATTACGTATCGTAAACGGTAATCAAATCTAGAGAAACCTTCGCACCGTACCGATTCCGATTACTATCGATATTACGTGCTCGCAATGCTAATACGACCGATCAATGGAATAGTTAACTAGTTTATCTTGGCTAGACGCTATAGGAAAATGGCTTACAACACAAAACGAAGAACTATTATACCTAGTTCAGTCATCCAAAATAGGAGATGAGATCCTGAATATAAGGATAAAAATAGTTTGAAAGTAAATGGAAATACCTAAGTTAAAATATATTTGAAGATTTATAGATAAGCGAAGTTCTAAAGAAATGAAACTTCATTTTCCGAATATGAAATCCTCCACAGGTCACGGATTATCTTTGGTCGATCGTAAAGAGGCGCCATCATTATTACGTTCGGGAGAGAAACGAAGATCCCCGAGTTGAAATTCCAAGAGCCAGAACTGTAGGTAATGTTGACTTGATTAGATTAAAGTTCGCTAGAAATGTCCGTCGTTTGTCAGGTTTCAGGTTACAGTAAGAGCAGTCCTCGAAAACTCGTGACTTCTGGACCGTAAACGGACCGTCCAATTTAGAATTCCACAATGCCTTTACGAGTTGTCAGCAAACACGCAACCCGAGACCCAGCTTAAACGAATGGCAATCAATCAAAATTCGGCCTTTATTGACGATAAAAAAACATTTAGACTGCGTGAACAACATCAATATCCCCATATTGGAACGTTATACCTGTCATAAAATATTTCCTCCTCATAATATGAATTTTCGGGTTTCAATGGAAACCTTTTCCAATAGCTGAGTCTATGAGATGCTTTAATACAATGCAATATTTTAAATGGAGCGTGCGCTCTTGAAAAATCGGTCCTAGCAATATTCTACATCCGGAAATTTTGCGACGCGCAGCGAAATATATTTCTTAAAAGCTTTCCTCTCGATATTACAGAGTTATATTTGAAATTCTTATGTTTATTAAAGCTAGATATAGGCATATTCAGTACAGTACGCATGCGAGCTTTTGAAATATATTTTCACCATTCATTATGTGAGCCAATTTCAAATTGCAAGGCCCATCTGATGACGTGATCGGTAGAGAAAAACCTCCTGACTAAACATACATGGCTAAGTAAATTAGATTAACCAACCAAACTCACCCAAAGTTCTAAGTTTTGATGTATGAAAACTGTGATAGAATCTTCAGACTCTTCATAATTATTCCCATATCCTTTAGAATACGCAACTTCCACGGTGTTTTGCATTGAAAAGGTCTGTGAATAATCGCAATATAAATCAGTCTAGTGGGTCAGAAGTCAGCTGGTAATTCCTCCAATCGCAGCGCAGTGACCCTCTAGTACCGAACTACCGACGTATCACACGATTTACGAGGCAAACTTCCCGCCGCGCTGTTCATATGTTTCACATAGGCCTTCAACTCATATATCACCTAAGTTTTATTGAGAAACGCCTAGATTCGAACCACTGGTAGACGTACTTTCGTGTGTTATTTTCCAGTGAAAATGTTATGTGGGAAAACTTTACCAGGAACAGTCTAAAGGAAAATATGCAAGTTGAATACACTTTGCGTATTTCGTTAAATTAATCTGGTGCCTATTATTATTTTTATATAGTATATTCTGCAGGTAAAACTGGCTATGAAACGCTTTCAATTCAATTTGGAGCGGTCCTTGCCATTACTTTTTATTAGTATTGCTACCGCTACCGTACTAAGATTATGTGGGTATCGTGTAAAGTATAAACATCCTGAAAAAAACAGGCTTCTTTTCAAACGGGCATCAAGAATGCGAGCCTACAAACTGCTTTACAAATACATACACGTTCAAACTCCACTTGATCATTTTAGCTTTCATATAATAGCATCTACACATAATTATTTCGTATAATAATTATATTACGGACATCTGACCTCGTCTGTGAGAAGATTGATCATCTTAACCCGCGGTTACACTTGAATACGGCTATAGACGTCATTAGAAATAATAAATGTTTTATTTGTTTGTTAGTACCTATAAATAAATACAGCATTTTTTGTGCTTGCTTGAGAACTTCGTAATAGTAGCTAAACGTCATTTGTTTATTTTAAACTTGTGATAACAAAAAAGTGTTGCCACATTATTTAACGCTACGTACTCACTGTTGACCTAACCTTGTAACACTGACCTTAGCGGCTATGCTATCAGTTCGCTCCGCGGGTCTGTGTGTGTACGGGCCTATTTTACAAAACCACTCAACTGATTACAATTTTATTGTGTTGTCCCATGACTACCGTAATACTGAAAAAGAGAAATGGAATGGAGTGCTGGAAAAACTACATTTGCTAAATTAAATTGGAGCTCCTGGTGCGCAATCCAGCATGGTGATGGACTACATTGGGGTAAAATATCAGTAAAATGATACGATGAACTTTACAAGTCGGGAAGGTCAAAAAAAAACTCACATTTATTGCAAAATGAAGACTTCCACTCTACATTCCATCAATGGGGTGGCCAAGGCAAAGTAAATTTCAGATGGCGCCACCATAGTTGGTCTCAATCTGACCAATGAGGTTAAGCTATTTTGAAATATGAAATGACATTACCACAATTTCAACCAATGACGATGTTTGGGTACCAGCTATGCTAGCGCCATTAGTTCCACAGTTAGCCTCCCCATTTCACAAGTCAATAGGTACAATATTGTGGTCTAACCCGATTCACGAGTGCACTTCATCTAGCTTGTTTAAAAAAAAACGCACAGCAGCGGTTAGTTGTAAATATTGAAATGTTTACAACGCTGAGCGGTTCCCGGGTTATCGAGCTCGACAGTGCACAGTGGCCTGAAAACCAACGAGTCTGTTTTGCATATGAAAATCCTTATTTAGTTTAGTTACCAACACGTAGCACTACCGTGGCTTAAACCAAGTTTCCTAGATAAGTTGAGCCGCTTGAGTTTCGTTAACGACTTTACGTTTTTATCTAGAAAAAGAAAAACAACGCTTAGGGTTGCGTACATCTATCAGCACGGCATGCTTGAGTTTCGTGAACGACTTAATTTACCTGGAAAAAACTTTAAAGCTAAGGGTTGCGCCACATCAATCAGCATGGAATCGCATTTTCCATGCTTCATCCTTTTCTGTCGCTTAGAACCGTCATTGCTAGAGCGAGAAACATACCGGGAGTGCTATCGCATGCGGCAACATCGACGATGCGCTCGGCAGCATTTAAAACTACGATTCCATGCTTATAGATGTGGCACAACACCTAACCCAGCTGTTACCCCGTGGCCACAAGCTACGTGCCTCAAGCAACACAACAACGCGTCTTGCGACAGCGACTAGTAAAGAAACGAATGTAATTATTTTGTTAGAGCAATCCACGATACACCTTCAGGCGCTGAGCTAAGCAACGTGACAGTAACGTGATTTTAAAGTAGTAGTTGGCAAGTGAGGTCGTGTCGTGGCACGCCACGTGGTGGGCTAGTGCCCACCACGTAGTGTATTCTGAGTAATCGTATCGAGTAGTCTCGATACGATTACTCAGAATGTTTGAATGCCGGTGGCAAGTTACGTGCCAGATCTTTCTGAGCACGTACCACGTGGCTTAGGTGAGAACGCACGCGACTTGTGGAGCGATGAAACTTGACGCAAGTCGCATCGCTCCAGGCCGTGAATTAGGCATTACGTAGGTAGAATACGAATTTGTGTACCTACCTTAGAACTTACGACCCACAAGTCATCCTATTGTGGATACAATTTCTAGCTATAAGTGGTGACTAGGGAAATATGCTCTGATAATATTGCGTTACAGCATACCATATGGGCGTAAACCTGTAAATACAAACCATACGGCATTATTTCATGAAATGTATGTCTTATATGTGGGAACCTAGGTTTCATCATCATCATCAGCTTATAATGTTCCCACTGCTACGACATGGCCTCCTCTCAATGAGAGGGAAACCTAGGGTTGTCTGGAAGATATTGCTATCACCAATAAGACCACTATTGTAACCATAGAATTAGCAATATTGTAAAATTATTGAGTTTCAATTTTGGTGATTATACTATTCGGTTCCATCTTATTATAAAAGGCGATCATGCTATGATAATGAAAATTAAGAGTCGTTATTTAGGACTGAAAATTAAATCATCTGAGACAGGAATAAGATAAAGGCATTAAGTCCGCCGCTGTACTTTGTGCTTGAAGTGTTAAACAAATAAATAAATAAAAATTCCAGAAAAAAAAGACATAATCCTTGCTTCCCGGTTTATAAGCGGATAACATCAAACAGGAGTAAGGAGCGCCTTATGGAAAAAGCAAGAAAACTGAGTTTATATCCCGTGAGTTACGACAGATTATCCGAAGTAGCATTTAAAGAGATGACGTCGTATAAATGTCGCAAATGTTTTGTGTACGAATTGTACGTCACTATTTTATACTCAAAAGAGAAAAGTTAAAGGCAGAGGTGTACCATAGTACAGCCACATTTTTAAAGGAGTGAGCCTTTAGCTAATAAACGGGTCTAAATGAAAGACTCCGTCCTGCTACTGAGAATTTTAAATTACACATTTAGCTTGACATAGGAATTGAACCCAAGACCTGACGGTTGCGATCAACGAGGCCATAAAAGTGAAACATTTGATAACTGTACCTGATATGACTGCTTTTATTTTATTATAGAACCAAGAATAAATGTTTCGATTTATAATGTTATTTTTTATGAATATACCCTTTCCGCAAAGTATGTCCATAAAACTCCTTAAATACGTGTTCAGAAACCATAAAACCCCTTAAATACCTTGGAGGTTTTTATCTTGTACAATAATCATTGTCGCAGGGCTAACCGTAAAAACCGTAAAAACGTGACTAATAAACAAACAGACTGAACATAAATTGGGAAGAGTGAACTAAGCATTGCTCATTATCTCACACACCACACAACCTCACTTACACACTCACACCCACACTCACTTACACACTCACTCATGTTACACATACCACACGTACACGCGCGATCTGGCCTTTTTCTACATAACGCTCATTTATTTATCTGCAGAGCTCTTTGTATAATTTTTAAGCTACCCATTTATCATTTATGTTATTTTAATTTTTATCTTTGTTTAGTCTTTCATGTTTATACTGTCTACATTTCAATTGCATAAAAATGACAAGTGGAAGTGCGGAGTCTCCTAATACAAGCAATTCCTTGCTTAAAAGGTGATCTCCAATAATGTGTATCGAAATGCATATTGTAATTGAAATAAACGTTTTTATTTATTTATTTTTATTTATAATCAGATTTTTGGCTTTCACATTGTGAAATACTGTCTGATCTAAATCTCTACCTAAATATTAAACGTTTTCATCATAATTATTTGTAAGACATTTAAGACAATTTTAATAAGATATAATTTGGGTGCCTCAAGTTAAAACGTAAGCTCTCACTTGGTATAACATTAATGAAACCACAATTCTATTCTACAGTCAAACCATCTCTGAAACAGTCTCAACTAGACTAGAACAAACCTAAAAAACCGAGACGAAAAATACTCCTTTCTTTTAGTTCTCTAAATTACACCCAGTTCCGTTTAATCCAACATTTATATATAGCTTGTTGTAGACAAAAGCGGGAGTAATTACCATTGTTTATTTACGTTTGCTAGTTCAGCGTACCTCAAGAATATGACATATGTGTATTTATAGACCGCAGCTTGCAAGGAAGCGAGAGCAGAACTATGTAAACAGAGTCCTGGTACGTCCTGAGACGTCTTGCGGCGTCCTGGGAACGAGATAGGTTTGTATTGCTGTGTGTGTGATTGTGAGCCGTGTGGTATCCGGCAGAGTAGAATAGAACCAACCCATTACACTCACGGGTGTCGTATAAGGCGACTAATGTCTGAGGCAGAACACCACTACCCGATTGGCGCAGCGGTAGTGAGGCTGCCTTACGTTCTTAGGGTCCCGGGTTCGAATCCCGGTAGGAGCAAATGTTTGCGTGATGAGCATGGACATTTGTTTCCTAGTCATGGATGTTTATATGTATAACTAGCTGACCCGCGCAACTTCGTCTGCGTTACATAAGAGAGAGAGAGGGTTAGAGAGAGTGTGAGTCAACCTTAAAAGATAGATATGTGCTATCGTGAACTTTATAAGAGAAACAATCCCGTCATACATGCATGATTGTTGAGTAACTTTTACCGTTTATGCAGTGCACGCAAAGGAAGCTCTCAAAAGCAATATATTTTCCCTGTATTTACAACATTTTTCATTGATGCTCCGCTCTTATTGATTATAGCGTGATCTTATATAATGTATAGCCTTCCTCGATAAATGGGCTATCCAACACTAAAAGACGTTTTAACTCGAACCAGTGGTTCCTAAAATAGCGCGTTGAACCAACCAAACAAAAAAACTCTTCTCCTTTATAATAAGTATAGATTCAAGTGGGCAACAATTACATTTCTCAGAAATATTGTTTTTTTCCAATTAGAGGCTTCCCTCGACAGCCTTACGTTTTCACCCTTAGACACTCGATGATAGTTTTACCCTAGCAAGGTCGAAAGTTCTCATCAAGATACATGAAATGAGCTCAAACGCGATATAGCTGCTGTATACTTTCGGGGACCTCTGGCTACTGTCTTCAGTCTCCATCGTCAGACCTTCGATGAAAGTCATGCTCTTGTTAGGTCTAAAGTTCTCATCAAGCTGCATAAATGAGCCCAAACACCACATAGCTGCTGCAAACTCTTGCGGAGCTTTTGCAGTTTCCTTCCGTCTCCATCGTCAGACCTTCGATGACTTTCATACTCCAGCTAGGTCTAAAGTTCTCATTAAGGTGCATGAAATGAGCCCAAGCACGATTTTTCAATTTTAAATAAGGACCAACATTGAGATAATTATACGCTTTTCACAAAAAAAAATATCATGCAATATCGGAATTACCTGTAAAAAGTTATGCATGGTCCTATATAAAAAAATATATGCATTGAATTGAGTTCCTCCTTATTTCGTGTGCATAACACCAAATTTGCAAGGTAGACATTTTGGTTTATAGTCAGAATAAGATTTAGTTTAAATACTGTATAGACATATTGCAAGGTAGGCATTGTGCTTCTTAGTCAATATAAGGTTTAGGCAATACTTGGCATAGACGTTTTGATTTCTAGTCAGCATGATCATAAAGGTCTGAGGCAACTGACTCGGGCGAGAGTCATTCTATCACGAAAAATCTTAACAACGCGATTCAGAAAATGGAGTGAAATGAACAACGCTATCTAAAGACATAGAAAGCGGTCTAACACACACTATATTGGCTATGTAGATATTTAAAGCAGCGTCATATAGACTAATTTAGAGTACCTCTTGCTATCTTAACTTTTTTTAAAGACGGTCACAACAACAACAACAGCCCATAACGTCCACTGATGGACATAAGCCTCTCCCATGATGGGAGGAATTCGCCGTAATCTCCACGCTTGGCAGGCGGATTGGAGATCGCAGTGATGAAAGACTAACAGAAAACGCTGCTGCCCATTCTCTGGTCTACGGAGGCGTAAGGTGTTCTGCCTCAGACATTAGTCGCCTTATACGACACCCGTGAGTGTAATGGGTTGGTTCTATTCTACTCTGCCGGATACCACACGGCTAAAACACGGTCACTCGATTTAAAAGTTAACTTGTGAGCACATGTTTAGTTATTAGTACCATTTTGGTTGAATAGATGGCGCTGCGAGTATCTTACATTTTGATGATAAGTTCTTCTTGAATACGTTAAGTTCATTTATATCATTTGATAGAAAGCACCGATTACAATGAAACAAAAACTAAAACCTTCTCTAAGTTATGCCCAATATTTGTGCATTAAATCTAACCACATTGGATTTATAATTTACACGTGATGCTGTAACAAAAGACCCCGCACAGACATACAGACAAAAAATTTAAAAATGGTAGAAATGGGTTCTGTTAGTGATCCTTTAACACCCCTCTCAGCCCTATTTTTTTCTAAATATTTTCATTGTACAGAAACGCCACGGCATGAAATAGTTTGAACCAAAACGAAGACAAACCAAACAACAATGATGACAAATATTTCAGAGCAAATTAGCAGTAATAGCAAAATATCGCAGAACAGAAATGAGCTTAAACGTGAATCGCCTAAGTCATTGTATCCTAACCTCAGGTTTTACACTATTCTGTAATCTGTGATTGATTCATGAGTTCGTTTTTTGAAACGTTTGTTCTTACCTTTCAGCAGACGAAATATACTGGCCACCTAGAAATTAGCATAAAAACTTTAGAACGTCATAGAACCTCATTTCATTACCTTTCAGCAGACGCCTGCATATTACTGAAACATACTGGCCACCTACAAATTCGCATTTAAAAAACTGAAGATAAACCTCAAGGAACTTCCAAATTCTTATTTCAATGTAAAATATGCATTAACTCGCTGTCGTAAAATTCAATATGGATGTTTTACGGCTTCCGAATTCTAATTTCAATGTAATGTATGCAATAACGCGTTGCTGTAAGATTCAATTTGGATCTTTCTACTTTTTTCATACAAACATTAAACACCTTTATTTATACCCTTAAGGGCCGAATTTCATAAAACCTTAAACCTTAGTGAGCACCAAGAAGCTGAAAGAAACGTTCAGGCCCACATTCACGTCTCTAACTTTAAAAACATAAGACTTTCATACAAACTTTAAAACCCCTTTTCAACCCCTTGGGGTGCCAATTTAAAAAAAATCCTGTCTTAGTGCGCGCCTGCACCACATAGAGAGTGCTTGTGCCAAATTCTGGACCTCACGGCCCAGTAGTTTCCGAGATTTCGTGATGAGTGGTCAGTCAGTGAGTGGACTTCTCTTTTATATATATAGATAAGTATGTATTTACAAACAAAAAGTATCTATGTAGTACACACATCAACAGAATCTAGGGATATTTTATATTTCATCAAATATCTAAAAATCTATGAAGAATTTTCTGATATAGTAAATGGAAGAATGATAGGTTATTGGTCTATAGTAAAAAATAAAAAACGTTTCGTGATTTTTTTGTTTTAAATAAAAATGTTTATTTTTTTAATCGCCGTAGCAAATTAATATGGTAAAAAATCTTCATTTCTTCTTATAAAGCTATTAATTTTAATGAAAATTGAAAAAATCTTATAAAATCTAATTATTAATAATCAGTGTTGCCACCTCTTACATTAATTACACATCAACATCGATAGTTCATGCTTAAAATTAGATTGTCAATGTCTTGCTGCGGTATGAGGTCCCATGTTCTTTGCAAGTGTTCGTAAAGTTGTTGCTCTGTCGTCAAATTTGGCGGGAAATCTCTCAAAGCTTTTCGTTGTAACATGTCCCAGGCATGCTCGATAGGATTTAAGTCGGGCGACTGTGCAGGCCAATCCAAAACTTGAATATCATGGTCTCGGAGAAGGGCCGACACCAGCCGCGCCGTATGGGAAGGAGCATTATCGTGCATGAGTAGAAATTCCTGGCCCATTTGGATTCTGTGTGGAACAATAACAGGCTCTACTACCTCCTCGTGGTATTTTTGTGCAGACATGCTACCTTGGATCCAAATGAGCTGGGTTCGTCCGCAAAGACGAATTCCTGCCCGCACCATGATTGTCCCGCCTTGGTATGAGTGGAACTCCTGAGGGTGACGTAGACGGCTAACTCTCCCTGGAGTTCTCCAAACGCGTGTTCTTCGTGAATCCGGATGAAACCCAAACCGGGACTCGTCGGTGAACAGCACCAAAGACCATTGTTCGTCACTACATGGTAAATGCTCCCGAGCCCACGAAAGTCGCCGACCGCGATTGCTACGTCGCAATGCTGGAACACGTAGCGGTCTTCGAGCATGAAGACCAACTTCATGCAACCTCCTTCGCACGGTTTGGTCGCTTACCAGCAGCTGGTGGTCCTCCTGGAGCCTTTGTACTAGTTGCATCGCTGTGATATTGGGTTGTCTTCTAGCGGTCATTTGGAGAAATCGATCCTGTCTCTGCGTAGTAACGCGATATCTACCCGTGTGCCGTTCAGCTACATCCCCAATACTGCGATAACGTGACCACAACCTTGATATCACGTTTTGGCTGGTGTGTAGGGCCTCAGCAACGACGCGTTGAATAGCACCATTTTCTAGCATGCCCACGGCTCGTAACATTTCATCTCGACTCAAATGACGACGTGACATGACTCCTAAAGCTCACACGGCACGTTAAATTAAAAAAGAATAACAATCTAATCCCTTTTCATTAATTAATATTAATAAAACAATTTTAATTTTCCTTAACGTAACGAATTACTAACAATTTTGCCGCCGTATTTTGTTTTTTCTTTTTTTTTAATATTTATTATTTAAATTTTGAAAATAGGATAAATGAGGTTTCAATCTGTATACAAACTTTTTATGAAAACTAAAAAGATTTTAAACTAAAAATTCGTAAATAATTTAGGATTAAGGTATCCCTAGATTCTGTTGATGTGTATATCAACTATCTGGTGTCCACGACACAAGCCTCGTTCCTTAGTGTGGCACTAGATGGCGCTGTGTGTAATGTCCAGCGATATTTATTTATTTATTTACCTTGCGCCTCCGTAGACCAGAGAATGGGCAGCAGCGTTTTCTGTTAGTCTTTCATTACTGCGATCTCCAATCCGCCTGCCAAGCGTGGAGATTACGGCAAATTCCTCCCATCATGGGAGAGGCTTGTGTCCAGCTGTGGACGTTGTGGGCTGTTGTTGTTGTTGTGTGTGATTTACCGAGGTCCATTTTACGTAGATATTGTAGGTGTGTTTGGGGGTTATTGTATATTCGCCACAATGTTAATTCTTACAACAGATGATAAACAAACATTCCCGCAGCGCGTCACAATCTTTTATTTTTTCTTTTGATTTTGTCAGACTCGTTGCTGGTCTTGACAGAAACATGAAGAAAGTAATTTCACGTTGTAAGCCTCGAGGCATCTTTTCCAAGAATCTGTTTTTATTCTACGAAAAGCATCGGAACACTGATGTATAAAGGTGGGTACAGGCCAGCGTTACGGGGCGTAATGTAACGTGTTACACAGCGAGCATGTTACGTTACGCAGTGTTCTAAACACCGTGTAACATGCTTGTTTCAAACTCTTTGCTCACCCGTATTTTAGATTAGTTGCCACTCGTAGTCAAGATGTCGGACGACGAAATTATGTTGGGATCTTTGATTTTACTAAATTATTGTATAATCCAAATTAATTCATTCCATCTTTTTAACAAAAAAATATCACAACTAATACACCAAAGGCCCGAAGAACCTAGAATCGAAGCTAGTGCCACGTGCGCTCGTAGATGACTCGCTACGACCGACGCGGCGACGCGACGTACTGACTGAAGCGCGTAACATTCAAAGGATTCGCCAAAAAACCGACAGCGTGGTGGAGCACTCGCAGCGATCAACGAGCCGCTCGTTGCTAGTTACGAGCGCCTTGTTTCCCCGTACTGACTGCACGTCCGCCCGCTGTGTAACACATTACATTACGCCGCGTAACGCCGCCGGCCAGTATCCACCTTTAGAGATAGGTGGCAATAAATTTTGTTTATTAATTTAATAAAACTTTATGGACATAATGTACAAAGGCGGACTGGCCTTGAGCATTTTAATGTTGAACTCTTGACAATTATTTCTAGAACGCTGTTAGAAAGTAACAGATCAAGTCTTTTAGCCGTTTTGGTTGCAATTAAGGGCCTATACTACCTCAAATGGCTTATCATGATCCTCCGTTACGCCTAAAATACTGCAGCACTAATTTTGAATTAAATATATGGTAAAGTTGAGGATTAATGTTAGGTCTTGTGTTTGGCAAAAACACGATTTCATAAAATTTTCTCGATAGAAAAAAATCCCAAAGTTACCTCCAAATCGAACAATAAACCGCTGGTATTTAAAAAGTACTTCAAATTAGATCACGAAACTTTGCATACTAACTGAACTAACTATAAAGCAGGTGTTATGTTTTTTAATTTTTTCCAAAAGACGAAAATTTAATTTTATAAAGAATAAAAACCACTCATTTCGCACTATTCGGCCGCAGTGACTGACGTAACAACCGCTTTGTAGTGCAAGCTGATTAGAACGTTATTCTAACAGTATTACAAACGAAGTTTGAACCACCACAAATAGAGTTGCTAATCTGAGGTAGTATAGGCTCTTAATAGACAATCCCTTTAGACGTTTGAGTACTGTTAAGCTATTTCACCTAGCAAATAACTAGAAGAAGTATTCAGATTTAACGGCCTACAACAGGAATTGGAAAGGAAAGAAAAAAAATTGCGATTAAATAATGACACAAGTATACAACCATCCGCCCTTCTCATTCCCAACCGTGTTTGGGCCAGCTTCTAGACTTACCGAATCAGCTGAATACCAGTATTTTACACATTTTTACACAGTATTTTACATGGAGCGATTGCCTATCTAGCCTCCAGAACCCAGTTATAGTTGGTGCCAGTTAAGATGAGAATAGCGCTCATTGCCCTTTCCCTAATATCTCTTCGTACGAACCAAAACAAATAAACCATGCATTATTTTTCATTACAAAAAATGTGAAGATCACGATAGATGAAGATTCAAGACTTGAACAGGCTTATTTTTGGATTTCAAAGTTAAGAAGTTTCATAAATGTATGTAGGTGGGTCAATGACCGCTATTATTATTGGCCTATAGGAATTGGAAAATCACCAATAGAAGAATTGCGCCTAAATAATGACAACAAAGGACACAACCATCCTCCTTCTTATGTCTTCAAACAAGGAAATATCGTCAGCAAAAACACAATTTACGTTAACGTTATGCATAATAATAAATTCTCCCATTATCTTTCCATTCACGTAACCCATGTATTCATTATCTTCGCAGCGGTAGACCCCTCACCGAAGGAACCACCTGTTAATATTGAGGAGGCACGCCATCATCATTACCGTTATTTCTCTTCGTTATGGCAACGTTAATTAAACATTTTAGTTAATGACAGACAGATTTAATCTTTACTGCTACTCGTATTAGGCGTATAAAAGTTCACTGATGAACTCTTGGACCACTTTGTTTGTAGGTCCGAATAATCGGTCACAGATTCCACAAGACATTTTCAACTGTTTTTTGGTGTAGTCTAGCGAGGGACCAAGTCCAGGGCCTCAAGTCTGCTGTTACAATAGTTTCAGAATGGTCTATCATTGATTTCATAATTGTTGATTTTGACAAGTTGGTAATCTACTAATATGATGACGTCACTATGACTTTCCAATGGTCAACCACTGACACTCCATTGAAAGAAATTGCATAGAATGGTAATCTCGTACATAATGACAAATGAATGACTGGTGCTATTTACGAACTTCTTACTACTTCAGATTGCATATAACACTAATAAATAATATGTAAAAGTATCTAAAAATTAAATCTGGCGGGTTTTATAATAATGGCAATACGACAATGTCAAAACACAATTCTATTATGAGATCATTAACCGACCAATGATCGACCATTATGAATTTAACAGATTACGAACTCTTAGCAAAATGACAATGGGATGAGAATGGGATCGTGTTGGAATGACGAATTTATAAAAATAGCAGACTTGGGCCCCGGGCATGATTTTTGGGATGGGCAATAAACATATCAGGAGTTTGGATTCATGACTAATCTTTTGCTTTACCTTATAAGAACCATAGGTATAATTTAATTTTATGTTTTACTTTATGACTATCTCGTTGGTCTAGTGGTTGCAAGCACGACTGCTGAGCATGCGGTCCTGAGTTCAATTCCCGGGTCGGGAAAAGTATTATTGGGTTTTTTCATCAGGAATTTCTCAGTAGCAGCCACGGAGTCTGGATTTGTACCCAGTTGATGGCAATGGGCTCGCCCCCTATTACTGGGAGTCTGGGACTTAAAACATAACTGGTGAAATGTGGATGTTCTTTTAGATATACCTCTGCCTAACCCTTCGGGGATTACAGGCGTGATGTTATTAATGTGTGTTTTATTTTATAGGCGAACCACGGAATCGTACGTACCAAAGTTTCATATAATAAAGCTTACCTATTTATATTCAGCGTAAAGTAAGCCTCTTTCTTGCAAGAAAAACGTGACGGATTGACGTACTAAAGTGTCACATACCTCACATTCAAGTACCTTCCTGTCTTTACCGTAATCTATCACCCAATACGTTTATTTTCCACTCATAAATAGGTAGTAGGTACCTAAATACACACTTGACCAGGACTAGTCTCGCTAGGGATCCTTAGAACGGCACTCAACAGTCTATGCGAGTCGTAATGTGCACTTGAGACCGACTCCAAGTGACCCTGATTGTTACCGGAGTTACGAGTACTTGAAGAGGGACGGATGCGCTCTCAAGATGGTATTTTTTATGACTTTTTGATGTGACCGTTTTAGATGGCCCTTTTTTTTGGCTGTGGCCGTAAGTGGGTAGTTCAAAAGAGTTACTGCTCCCTTGCGTTATACGAACGCAGGTGGTTATATGAAACATAGGTGGAATGGTTGGTATCTACCGATATTATCGTTGTTCTTACATATGAAGAGTGTCCATGGAGTTTCTTGCCCATTCTTCTCCATAGAGATCTACGCTAGGGAATGGGCAACTACAGTACTTTCACAGTTTTTATGTCTTGTGACTGGGACTGTAGCTAGATTTAATTTTCATCTTTGTTTCGACAATTCAAAAGTGCCTGTAACTGGCCTACTTGTAATAAATGCTTTGATTTTGATTTTGGTATAGATGCAACAAAAATGTACTCAAGCGATGAAGCTATTTTTATTTATGCATGTCATGAAGAAAAGATGGATGGATTGTGTAAGGAATTATATGAAAGAGAAATGAGTAAATGATGGCGTGAGGTCTGACAGAAGAGAGTGGAAGAAGAAAACGTATTGCGCCGACCCCTAATAGAATGGGACAAGGAGGCAAATGATGATGACTCTTAGGCCCAGCGCACACCGCTGGAGACGCAGCGGAGCGCATTTGAAGACAACAATTTAAGGGCTATAATTATATCCCTCAAATGACTTAGCATGACCCTCCGTTACGCCTGAAATTCTGCAGCATTAATTTTGAAATAAATATATGGTAAAGTTGAGGATTAATGCTAAGTACTGTGTGTGACGAAAACATGATTCCATAAACTTTTCTCGATAGAAAAAAAATCCAAAGTTACCTCCAAATCGAACAATAAATCGCTGGTATTCAAAAAGTACTTCAAATTAGATCATGAAACTTTGCATACTAACTGAACTAACTATAAAGCAGGTCTTATGTAATTTATTTTTTAAGTCCAATCAATTGATTTTTCGTAAATCGCAAATAACCACTCATTTAGCACTATTCGGCCGTCACTGACGTAACAACCGCTTTGTAGTGCAAGCTGATTAGAACTTTATTCTAACAGTATTTCAAACGAAGTTTGAACCACCACAAATAGAGTTGCTAACTTTAGAGTTAGAAGGGCCTTAATATAAAACTTAACTACCTTGATATACGGTCGCGCGCATGCTCTTGTAGTAGCTTGAGAGCGCTCCGAGTACCGCGTGCGAATTTATTCTTATTTTGACCGTGTATCAAGGTAGTTAAGGTTTATGTTTAATTGTTTTCTTCAAATGCGCTCCGCTGCGCCTCCAGCGGTGTGCGCTGGGCACAAACAAACACCTATTCGATCAAAATAGATATTTAAATACCTTCTACGGAAACTACATACGATGTTTACTCACGTTACTCAAAATTAAATTTCCTTTCTTCAAAAGTTCCTTTTCCTATTCTTCCCTTACATCCGACTTTCCTATTCAAACAAACTCAGCAATCGTGCAGTAATACGCGAACAAAACTTTATTGATGCTTCTTCAGACTACGTTTACATAACGGAAGACTTGTAAAATCGTAGTTCGGTATCGACTGATTGTTCTGTGCCTAAGATTCTGTAATATCTCCTCTTGGGAGAGGGCAGTGGCTCTTGTAACTATCATCTAGTACAGGAGTCAGGGACTTCACACAATTTTGTAACGACTTTCTTGTGTATTAAATATTATTACTTCCTAATAAAGATAATTTTATTTATTAAACTACAAGAATGGTACTTACATAGGCGGACTTTAATGCCACAAGGCATTTTCTACCAGTCAACCTTTGGGTTAAATAGGAAAACATAGTGATATGGTACAAAATAATGTCTAAAAAACAATAAAACTACGAACAATAATAACAACAACAACAATAATATAACTACGGAGGACTTAGTTATCAGGTAAGTACAGACTTTGGCCAAAATCCGTAGACCGTACACTCTACCCAAGTGCAGTAAGCGTATAACGTATAACGAATAACATTTTCCTGCAAGTGAACGAGATCGATCGTTTCATTCGAATACGTATACAGATCGTATTTAGGAAATTAATTTGATCAATCGTTATAAAAGAATATGAACAGTATCGATACTAGAAAGAAAGAAAAAAGTTTATTTGACGTCAGATAAAAGCACACACACATATAAAAAAAAGATACAAAATAAGGAGGAAAAACAGCTGTGTGCCTCACGGCTGCGCCAAAAGCCGGACTAGACGGATAAGGTTCATTTTCGTTTAAATTGCTTACAGTGTTTAGCTTTACTTTACAAAGTATATAAAGCATATTGTAACGATCTAGAGATCTCGGCCTAAGGGCCAAGTTCACCGAAAAGATAACAGTCTGATTATGTAAAAACAGCTGTTTAAAACACATTTTCATGTTCAAAAATGTGTTTTAAACAGCTGTTTTTAGATTATCAGACTGTTATCTTTTCTGTAAACTTGGCCCTAAGCCTCCTAAACCCTTGTTTAATCTTACGGAAAACCATAGGGTTGAATTATTTAAACAGAGTACGAAATCGAAAATATTCATTCAGAACTGTAAGCTCAAACCACAAACGAAGCATTAGTACGAGCACTTAATGAATACACGATATATTTGTTCACACCAAAAACCGTAACGTAAACTTGTTTGTGAGTAAAACCGACGTTAACGTAAACGTGGGTCGCTTTCGAGATAGATAAAGCGATCATTTAACCAAGATATAACTGTTTAGGATATTTCTGAATTAATCTGTGGCATTGATAACAGTGTTTTGGCTAAATGTTGTTATCTATTTTATTACATGAAAGTTTTAAACATTTTATTGCTCTGAAAAGTTCAGGCCCATTTCAAATACAAATAGTAAAGAAGATAATCAACGTAACATCACGCCTGTAATTCTCGAACGGTTAGGCAGTTGTGTTCCTGTAGTATTCTCTCTTTTCGTCAGTTTTAGGTTATAGAGGGCGATCCTATTGCCACCAACCGGGCAGAAATCTAAACTCCAGTCTGATACTGAGATATTCCTAATAGAAAAGAACAATAACACTTCGCCTGACCTGTGAATCAAACCCAAGCCCTCTTGATCTGTAGTAGGTAACTAGCAACGCTTGCTAAAATCTTCACATAAATCTCACAGTCCAAGTTTTCATACCTCTACAGGCGTATCGTCGTCGTCTCAATATTAGAGAGCTCCTTTCTACTGCACAGAAATTTGACTCGGCGTTCATATATCAAATCCTAGAGATGGCTAGAGCAATCACTTTAGAATACTGGCCATGCCGGACTTTTGAGCTTCGTCGGCGATTTGTCTTCCGGGTCGCACAGTTAAACGCTGTGGTCCAAGCCTGCTCTATGTGATATTGCATGAATCTATGCATTACCTATGTGTAGGTAGACTGCTCAATCTATACATATAATAAAGCAGTAACGGAAGAAAAACTGTACATTAAGAATTTTCGGGAAAAAATAAGTGGCTTTTGTTAGAAAAACGTAACTGATGATAAAAAGTGACTTTTGAGAATTATTGTCTGTCTGTTTGTCTGTGTGTATGGTACGGCTTCTCGCCAAAACTACTGGATAGATTGAATTGAAATTCAGCAAAATGTTCTTTGTAAACCAAGGAAGGATTTAGGCTACATATTATCACGCCGTATGTTTATGGGAGGTAAATTGGAAAATTGAAGAAAAAGAAGAAAACTTTTTGTCTCCAATGGTCACAAAGCAGGAGCATAGCTATATTTAAACTACAAATAAATAATATACGCCATTCAATACATAACAACGCACATAAGTCACAATCAAACAATGACTAATATAATCTCGATTTGTTTTAATGCCACTGTTTACTGTAACACGCGTTTTGTATTACATTCGGAGCACGAACTGTCGTGGCCTTGGCTTGCTCAATCACTGCGATAGGAGCCACTGAACTATTAACAACCATCCGATATAGAACTCCGACAACCATTCCTGATACCCCATTGAGTTTGTAATAGCCAAAGTGGGAGAAGGGAAGGTGAGCTCAACGAACAATGGACTATTTTCAAAGGGCCTTACGATGTTATGGTTTAACTCTTTGTGGGTAGAAACACTCCAGTTTTGATGAAAATATTTGAAGAGCTTTCATTTTGGCGTACTCAATGAGTGTTGGAACAACGGCTTGGTTTGTTATTAGGAACTTGAAACAAGTAATTTATTTAATTAACCTCTCTTTTAATATGACTTGGCCAATTTTAAGTCGTTTCTCGAGAATTCAACAAGTTTTTGTTATGAACATTGTTTTATTATCATGATGATTGTGTTGTATTAAGAAGGTTAACTTGAACCGTAACATCTTCAGGTTATCTTCACAATAAAATGACGTGAACTCTTGTTGTTGAAAATAAGGCCATAGATAATTATACTAAACTACAGCAGCATAATCTTTCTACATACAGAGTCTTCCCATGTAAATCTGCGATAACACGATAAAATGTATGTTCCGTGCACATAATACACAATGACTCCTAGGTACTGATTTCGATTCTTCCTTATCAGATCGTATTATACGTGTATTCGGATCCATCCCTGTACAGTCACTAGCACTAATAATGGGTGTTTAAATGCCCTTAATGTAACCGAAAGGTACTTGTTCTCCCCGTTATTGAGATATTTTGTTCTAGACCATACCTGGGAACCTTTTAGTTATGGAGATATTGGGGGTCAAATTTCTAACTTCTTCACTAGGTTTTAATGTTATAACTTTTTGTTCTCCCCGTTATGAGATATTTTGTTCTAGACCATACCTGGGAACCTTTTAGTTATGGAGATATTGGGGGTCAAAGTTCTAACTTCTTCACTAGGTTTTAATGTTATAACTTTACTTTAAATACCTACTCAGCACAGTATTTTGAGTGATATTGAATATCTATTGATAGTGAATATTGATTCCTACCGTAAAACATGATTTTTCACCCCAATCATTTTTGCAACGAACGTCAACCAAGTATTTGGTACATCAAACTAAGTAACTCTACAGTTGCAGTAGTTTGTTGTAGTAGTTTGATGTACCGAATAATTGGTTGACGGCTTAGTGAAGCGCTGCAGCAACTTTTAAAAGTGATTTTCTCCAATTCTTTTTTTTAAACAAGCCCGCCACACTATTCTCAATCCACTGTAACTCCTGAAAGCCAGAATCATCAGTGGCGACCACCAGAAAAGCGCCGAGACAATGAAGCTCGACGAAGTCCCAGAGAATGAATTTAACTGTCTTGGATCCCGCAACGAAATGAATCAGAAAAATATAGCGGAGGAGTAGGAAAAACCATAATTTCCACTTTCATTTTCTCCTACTGTATTAATTAAAGTTTAGTTGCACACGTTATTTCACTGAAGAGACTTTCAGAAAATCGCTTCTGAACTAAGTGGCATACATTATTATCATCATTTTCATTCATTCATTTATTTTTCATTATTATTTACATTATTTGTGGTGGTGGCATATATTGGTGGTTGCTAAGTGGTATATATCGTTTATTCCCATCTACAACCCCCAATTCTACCACTCGGGGTGGTGGATGGGAATAAATGTTAAACGCGTAAACGCTTCTAGTTATTCCAATCCCCGACCCCGGGTGGTAGTATTGGGGGTGGTAGATGGGAATAAACAGTATACATTAGTGTTCGCGACTGTACATATCCTATGACTCTTAGCTCATGTATTCCCACACGGCTAGCACTAAGATTAGAACAGAGCGAACCAAACGTCTTATCTGAATCCATTTTGCAAATCTTCGTCGATAATTCTGCACGTACAAAGGGTTCATTGTTCAGTATTGTGAACGTGGAAACTATTCAGTTCGGTGTGAATAGAGCTCTTCTCTTCGACGGAATCCACTCTGCACTCTGATTAATTTACGGTGTTCAAGGTCTGAGAGGGAACAGAAAAATATTGCACTTTCGCGCTGTTCCTCTGCTTGGTGCCTCCAATATACAAAGCAAATAATGAAAATATTAAATAGTATTGCTGTTTATGTACGTACTTGTCTCCCTTTCAAAGCAGTTTTGTACAACCCAACAGGATTGAGTTAAGGTGGAAGCGCCAGTAGCCCGCGAAATTCAAATTTTCTTACGGTTTTTGCAATTTGTCGGTCAGTGTCAAATTTTATGTTGAACAAAATATGATTCGCGGCCGTAAAATTTGTTTCATCATCATCATCATCATCAGCCTATTAATGTTCCCACTGCTGGGACACAGGCCTCCTCTCTATGAGAGGGAATGGGCTATAATCCACCACGCGGGCCCAGTGCGGATTGGTAGATGTCACATGTCTTCGAAAATTTGTTTATTTTACAGAATTGTAGTCATTTTACTTTATTTTATTTGATGAATGTGGGGACCATGTGGGTCACATTTTTATTATTTTTATTGTTTTTTCACACACAGCTGTCTGGCAGTTAGAGTACTATAAGCGACCTACCCAAATGTCCTTTCTTTGGTATTGTTCGTCGTTTCGTTGAGCTCCTTGAGTTATAAGTCGAGCTACACGATAACTGACAAATGCTTGCACTGACTGGACAGGTCCACTCAAATCTGTGTGGTTATTTCTTCAAAAGACCATCTCAGACACTAATCTGCATAGTCCTCATGTGAATTGAGCAAGATTATGTCTTGACTTCAAAAGAGACTACGACCTCTGAGTTTGTTTCCGCTGTTTCTTCTCAGAGTAGTCAGGTACGAAACACTGGGCCCTTTAAGTTTAAAAAAATGACGTGTAAAAGTGTTTGTAAAAACCTACTTGCATAATAAACATCATTTATCATTAAAATCATCAATACAACCCTCATCATCATCATCTGCCTAGCCTTTTCCCAACTATTTTAGGGTCGGCTTCCAGTCTAACCGTATGTAGCTGAAACAAGCTTTAGGTAATTTAATCCCATTAAATGACTATTTCATGAAAAAGTCATTCAATTATTATTTATTATTTATTTATTTATAACTTCATGTACAAGAGTGGTACATAGGCGGACTTAATGCCACAAAGCATTCTCTACCAGTCAACCTTTGGGTTAAATAGGAAAACATAGTGATAGGGTACAAAATAATGTCTAAAAAACTAACTTCTTGTTATGGAGAATGTATATATACTTATATTGATACTAATACACATATACACATAAAATAAACTAATAGATATTCACATATAACACACACATATATACATATACACACACACACACACACACACACACACACACACACATATATTCATTTATTGTTTTTCTAATTACATCGTTTTCGACAAAAAAAATGATAGGTAAGTAGTCTAGATCTTCTTAGGTACTTTAGTGTTTTTTCACGGGATACGGGAACAACGATCATTGATGAGATACAGATTATCTTAATATCTTTGTAATGTGATCTGTATTATTCTGTATAAAGAAAAGTCTCATTGTGACTCCGCAGTTTTTTTAGACTGTGATTGTAGTGCTTTCTACCTACTTTATTATTTAACCATAGACTTCCAGAACCTAGATTTCTAATGGATTAATCCTGTGGCTATATCTGTAACCTGTTTTCCATTTAGGTAAAGCAATCACAATTAAATCTCGAGAGATTGACCATCTTATTCGCAAATCAGGGATCCTTGATTAGGCTTTCAGACACCGAAGGATAATCACTTTCTAGGACAAGAAAAGATGGTACTATTTTTAGCCAAGGATTCAAGCATGAATTATGAATTTCTTACTTTATATCCACCGAGACGGCTTTATTTTTCATAATAAGAACGTGGCCGTGTAAAGGTGTGAACAGACTGCGGCCGATCGACGTCAGCCAGTCAGCTTTTGGTATATGATATTCGGTTTTCCATATCGTTAGACAGTCGATCGTTGAACGACCGATCATCTTTCGATATAGGTTTGATTAATAGTGAATTTCACTCCACCTTAAACAAAACGGTCGTTGTTGATCGACCGTAATCAAGGTTACCATTTTGAAATATGAAAACTTTTTACAAATATTAATTTTGACGACCCGAATGGCGCAGCGGTAGCGAGGCTGCTTCACGTCCTTAGGGTCCCGGGTTCGAGGAACAAATGTTTGTGTGATGACATTTGTTCCCAAGTCATGGATTTTTATATGTATAATAAGTATGTATTTACACACAAAAAGTATCAATGTAGTATATCAACTATCTGGTGTCCACGACACAAGCCTAGTTGCTTAGTGTGGCACTAGATAGCGCTGTGTGTAATGTCCAGCGATAAAAAAATAGCCCACATTTTTAAATAATGTCCGCGGAAATTTTACTTTTTAAGTACTCATTTAGCATTTTCTAGTGTCTTAAACAATCCCATTATCTTGAAAAGTATCTATGACGGGGGAGAATAAAGCCCCGACGATGGGGGGACAAGCTGGACATGTTTTGGTAGCCCTAACCATAATCCGGCTGCCGTGCCACTAGATCAGCATCTTCAACGGTCGACGTCATCGATCTACGCCAAGCGTCCGCAGTCAGGTGGCACCCTTATATTAGTTCATAACACGCACTAGCCTACTCGAAATTAATTAGGTTTCCAAGATAAATTACTTCGCTTGCTCCCAGACAATAGTTGCGGGTATTCATTAGCGGTACACGGAACTACAGGCACAATATCGTTGTTAATTACATTATAACTATACTCTTCTGTATTCTATTAGCCGAGTCTCAGGTGCTTGTAACACTGTCTGTCTTTGCTTAGGTTTAGTGTTAGTTTTCTCATTATTATATAAACATCTGCTATCTTGCGTTTAGTACACATACATACATACATAACTCACGACTTTCCCATGGGGGTAGACAGAAATCACAGAACGTCACCTGCTACGATCCCTACATACTCTTTTTGCCTCATACATCTGGGGACCAAGTCTGCTATTACAATAGTGTCAGAATGGTCTATCACTGGTTTCATAATTGTTGATTTTGACAAGTTTGGTTATCTACTAATATAGTGGCGTCATTATGACTTTCCAATGGTCAACCACTGACACTCCATTGAAAGAAATGGCATAGAATGGTAATCTCGTACACAATGACAAATGAATGACTGATTTATTCGACCATTATGAATTTAGCAGATTTCGATCTTTTAGCAAAATGACAATGGCATCGATCAACAATTATGAAATCAATGATAGACCATGCTGACACTATTGCAATAGCAGACTTGAGGCCCTGGTCATACACGTACGCCGTTTGCGAATACTGCGCACCTAACCCTTCTGATGAACCTTATCAATAAGGTCTGTGTACATATATCCTTCTAGGGCGTACCCTTCCGGCGTATCCACTCACATCTACCTTGTACATTTTGTAAGTCGCCTTTGATTCATCTTCTCCACATGTTCAAAGTATTTAAGTATACTCTTTTTTAGTGTATGTGAAATAATAGAAAAATAACTTAAACATTGCGCCAGCTTCTCGATGGATAACATCAAGATAATTATACCTTATAATAAGCCCACATTTCACAGGTTAATTTAAGTCCCATTTAGCAAGGGGTGGGTCTAATTCCATCAACACTAATCCAGACTGTGGACTATTGTTGTCTACTACAACAGCCCATAACGTCCACTGCTGGACATAAGCCTCTCCCGTGATGGGAGGAATTTGCCGTAATCTCCACGCTTGGCAGGCGGATTGGAGATCGCAGTGATGCACTAACAGAAAACGCTGCTGCCCATTCTCTGATCTACGGAGGCGCAAGGTGTTCTGCCTCAGACATTAGTCGCCTTATACGACCCGTGAGTGTAATGGGTTGGTTCTATTCTACTCTGCCGGATACCACACGGCTAATCATTGTTGTCTAGTTTATTTTAATTAATAAAAAGTTATTTATAAATAAAATACAAAACAGAGTTTAGTATTCTAGCTATATCAATCTAAAAACCGAACTTGACCAAACTGGCCATTGATTCGGAGATTGCTGACAGTCGATACGATAGCCAATCAATTCAATTAATTACCTTTGAATTAAAAACTGTATACGCGTTAAGTTTTCATGTTATTTGATCTCGTAGCAAAGGGGTTAAACATTATAAACACAGGGAAAACCCTTAAACAGTTATACAAAGGATGCTTTATTATAATATTTTATTATTTTTCGCCCTTACCAGTTTATTATTCTCATAAAATAATTATGTAACTCGTAATTTTTCCGACTTTCTTTTCATAATAATTTTCATAAAAATAAAAAATAAATAAAAATTCCTTCATGAAAGATCCACGCAATATATACGTAAATGAAAATGTTCAATTTAAAAACGTTGTTTCATAAAGACTTAATCGTAATAAAGTAATATTAAGTTAGTATCTCCCGTCTTTGATAAAAGTACCAAAATCAAATAAACATTTCAAAAGGCCTCCACACTCGGACATAAAAATCTAAAGTTTTTTAAAAACATCGTTGAAGAAGATACTTAATTAACTTTTTGGGCCATCCGTACCTTTCTCAACTACCTTATTAATTTCACTTTAGCCTCTGAAGCCCTCAAAAAGATATTTTCTAATAAAAATATGAAATTACCACCTCTAATGTTTAAAAATGTTTATGTTCATTGAAATTGACGTCGTTGAGCTCCTGAAGCGGACAATTTCCTTCATATAGAGTTTTGTAATTTGATGAGTAGGGATTAATAATGAAGTTGAACATAAATATTTGATTTAGGGATACCTTTTGGACGGGATGAAAAGGATATATTTTGTTTGTGGTCGCCGTCCGGAGGCGAAGGCTGGGGTATATTGAAAAGGGTCCACGTACCGTATCATACATGACTTTTAATTACACTCAGGTGAAACTATTCAGGATAATATTATTTTTGCTACTAAAAACAATTTTTTCGTAAAAATATCGATAATTTCTTGATTCTTTTTTAAGAGAAAAACTTCAGTATTTATTGGGAAATTCATTAATCGACGCACCAAGCGTGTTGGTATCGGAGCTTCAATTACTGGGAACAAAACCACGCAGTTCACCCGTGTGTCTATCAATCACTTACATAAACACTATTTGTCTAATTTATTTCCCTTTTCCATAATAAGTATTTAGAACTTCTCAACGAAACACAAAGCTGTTATTAATCGTCTTCCGTTTAAAGTATTGTATTGCTTTTAATCATTGCATCAATATATATAAAACTTCGTGAAGAAAATTCCATTAAGGTAAAACTTGAAGGCGACTGCTGAAATGTTATCATCTACAAGAGCTTTTTCAAAAGGTTACACATTAGAACCAGCCGCGTCCTTTCGGTCTGAAATTACGGGCGGCTTTGCAGCTGCGGTTTGCGGTCTCCAATCGGCTTCCGAGATGTCCTTCAAAGACTTTTGCGGTCTCTATAAGAAAATATATTATTTCTCTAAGGCCTGAATTACTGTCACGCTGACGGTCGGTCGCGTACGAGATATATGTTGTTTTCTATATATAGCACCATACTGCGACGCTGACGTCAGCGGCGACCGACAGCCGTATTTTGTTCCCGCTGACGTCACGACCGACCGTACGCGACCGACCGTCAGCACGACAAGAACTCAGGGTTTAGACCATGTTTATTTCTGTGAAGATCTCGTAATTATTCGATGTTACTACCCTATTCATTTATTGTTAAGTTACTTCGGTATTTACTGAAACTTTAACAGTATTGACTGCTGCGCTGGTCTAGAGTACGCAAGCACGACTGCTGAGCATAAGGGCCTGGGTTCGATTCCTGGGTCGGGCAAAGTGTTATTGGGTTTTTCCATCAGGGAATTTCTGTAGCAGCCACAGAGTCTGGATTTGCGCCCGGTTGATGGCAATAGGCTCGCTCCCTATAACATGGGACTTAAACATAACTGGGCAAATGTGGGTGTACTATTAGGTACACCTCTGCCTAACCCTTCTGGGATTACAGGCGTGATGTTATGTTATGTTATTTCATTGTTAAGTTACTTCGGTATTTACTGAAACTTTAACTTAAGGGCCTATACTACCTCAAATGGCTTAGCATGATCCTCCGTTACGCCTAAAATACTGCAGCATTAATTTTGAATTAAATATATGGTAAAGTTGAGGATTAATGTTAGGTCTTATGTTTGGCGAAAACACGATTTCATAAAATTTTATCGATCCCAAAGTTACCTCCAAATCGAACAATAAACCGCTGGTATTAAAAAAGTACTTCAAATTAGATCATGAAACTTTGCATACTAAATGACCTAACTATAAAGCAGGTTATGTTATTTATTTTTTCCAAAAGACGAAAATTTGGTTTATATAGAATAAAAACCACTCATTTCGCACTATTCGGCCACAGTGACTGACGTAACAACCGCTTTATAGTGCAAGCTGATTAGAACTTTTCTAACAGGATTACAAACGAAGTTTGAACCACCACAAATAGAGTTGCTAATCTGAGGTAGTATAGGCTCTTAATGCTTAGTAATACATTTTAATAGGCAAACTGGTATAAATAAAATAACTTATGAATAAAACATGTACCAACTTATCTAATTAAAACGTACGTGAGCTCTCATCGTATGGTAATCGCTATCTAATCTGCGACGAACAAAATGCTTACGAGACCCTATTACAATATCGCTAACGTTTTCACTTAGTACTTGAGGTTTTTTTTTTCATTTGTTGGTATAGTGAATATATGGCTATTGAAAATGCGAGTAAAGTTAAAGTGTAAAATAAAAGTTGTATTTTGTTGTTGTTGTATGTTGTTGTTTTTTGTTGTTGTTTGTTGTGTTGTTGTGCTGTTGTTGTGTTATGTTGTTGTTGTAGTTGTAGTGTAAGTTATATTTAAGTGTAAAATTTACTAACGTTGCTGCGTTGTACTTTTTGTTTAAACTGCATTGCTGTTCAGTACATATATTTACTTCGAGATTCAGATTGATTTGGTTTAGATGAAAATATTGTATCAATTAATAGCCAACCCTGTTCGTGGTCACAACCGCAAGTATTACATCCTTGGTTCAATTCCCGGGTCGGGCAAAGTGTTATTCAATTTTTCCATCAGAAATTTTCTCAGTAGCAGCCACAGTCTGGTTTTGTGCCTGGTTGATGGCAATAGGCTCGTCCCTTATTGCAAGGGATTTAAGCATAACTGGTGAAATGTGGGTGTACGGTCGAACAAGCTATTTGGTTTACAGTTTACAATGTAATTTGTGGGTTTAACTGTAAACCAAATAGCTTGTTCGACCGTACCTACTGTTACTGGATACACCTCTACTTAACCCTTCTAGAATTTCAGGCGTCATGTTGTGATATATAATCCTGTACGAAAGGGGGGGCGGGAGGGGATCCGGAAAAATCACAATATAACACTAGGTGGAGCGGGGCGGGTGTAGTGGCATATAACGTGTATTTTTTCTTTGGACGCGCGATTTCTAAATTGTCTCGTGTCTGGAATTTTTTATCACGGTGGTTAATTTTCCAGAACGAAATTAGATTATACCTGTTTACCTGTATTTAAAGATAATATTCAGATTTTTAGGGTTCCGTATTTTTAGATACTTATCACCATAAAATACACCTGATTTTGGGTAGGGAGGGAGGGCTAATCTAAAACCTTACCACATATCACGAGGGGGAAGGGAGGGGTTTTTAGCAACTTTTTAACCCCCCGTTAAAAATTTGCTAAAAACATCACGTGATTAATGGATGACCCCTAATCTGGGCATCTAGAAATAGCCATTTATCATCATCATCATCATCATCAGCCTATAATGTTCCCACTGCCAGGACACGGCCTCCTCTCAATGAGAGGGAAACCTAGGGTTGTCCGAAAGATATTTCCATCGGCAATAAGACCATTTTTGTTACCATACCTAGAATTAGCATTATTGTAAAATAGTTGTTTAAATTTTGGTGATTATTGAATTCGGTTTTCTACCTTATTATAAGAGGCGATCATGCCTTGATAATGAAAATCAATAGTCGTTATTTAGGACTGAAAATTAAATCATGGGCTATAATCCACCACGCGGGCCCAATGCGGATTGGTAGATGTCACATGTCGAATTTTTGGTTCTAGGACATGCCGGTTTTACTCACGATGTTTTAAACACGGTTTTTTCTGTTTTTGTTTCGATGTTTTAAATAGCCATTAGTGAAAAGTATCGAACTGGTACTCTCTCGCTATTCCCGTTAAAAAGTTACCTATTCCTTGTGATAGCACAAGTTACTTTCCTGATAGTGTTATCAGCATTTGGAATTACCAAGAGCATACCTCTGACCCTTGGGAAAATACAGCGATAAAAAACAGAAATCCAGTTCAATAGTTTATCGGAAGGTCGCGTTATAAACAATGTTTGGTTCTCTGATAACCTACTCTAGTTTCAACGTGGGCTCGCGACAGACGATATACATAAACAAACAATTCTTTTGCATGTAATTTATTCGAGTCACAAACGCTACACTTCCATATGAGTTTCTAGTGCTCAGACAAAGTTGAGAGGATATAAAATATTTATGTTTGTTTGGAGGACGTCAAACGTAGGGCTACCAAACCTAAACTGCCTTTGCAGGTTTGAACAGGTATTCTCGTAAGAGTAGGGTTGCAGTTTAGAGAACTATCGGATATAGCAAAACAATCAGTCTCAGGCACCTTTGAATGTTGCGCTGTAGAAATAATAGCTTATAAAATTATTGTTATTTGTATCTATAGAATCCCAAAATACAATTATGAAGTATTCTATGATAAGTTAGGTTATATCCTTAATAAAGTTTGTCTACCTTCAAATAAGAAGGTCGTCTTGTGTGGAGATTTTAATATTAATGTATTGTTAAGAAACAAAACTACATTAGAACTTGAATATTTTCTCATGAAGTACAATTTAAAACTGGCGCTTTATACTCCCACTAGGTTAAAAAGTCAAAGCTGCATAGACAACTTTGCTCACAACTATCGGAATGAATGTAAAGCCGAAGTTGTAGATCTGGTCCTTTCCGATCATAGTTCCCAAATACTTAAAGTCCCTATAAACAAAACTTGCAAACTAAAATATTGGAAAACAAAAAAACAGGATCTATGCATGGAAAATTTAATAACTTTTAAAAAACATCTCAGCTCTCTATCATTTATGCAAGTACATAATGCAAAGGACGCGAACGAAGCTTTTGACATTTTCATGGATGATTTCTCCCTTTTATATAAATTATGTTTTCCCGAAAAAATTATAACCATTCCAACCAGCAAGAAAACGAAATGGATTTCGCATGGAATAAAAATATGTAGTAATAAGCAAAGGCAGTTACTTTGGGCATATCGACTAAACTCAGATTCAAAAAATAAATTACTCCTTAAAAACTACACTAAACTTTATAGGAAAATTATAAACTTAACACAAAAGTCACAAAACAATCATTTCATAAACACCGCCCAAAATAAATCAAAAGCTACATGGCAAATAATAAATAAATCCAAATTTAGGCTGCCGCCGGAGCCTATAACGTGCCTGAATAGAGACAATTTGACATTTACAGACCCCATGGACATTGCAAATGAGTTTAATAATTATTTTATTGACACAATTGAGAATAATATTAAAGCTGACATCACATCTAATAATACACAATTAAATAATAAAACTTTAAATTCACTATTCATGCAACCTGTTACCATTGACGACATAATCAAAATAATTTGCAACCTCAAAAACACGAATACTGTTGGATACGATGGAATTTCCACCAAAGTATTAAAATTTACGAAAGAACTAATAGCATCTCCATTAGCTCATATAATTAACCTGTGCATAACTGATGGCATTTTTCCGGACAAGCTCAAGACAGTTATTATAAAACCTCTTTATAAAAAAGATGACAAAACTGATTTAAAAAATTACAGACCTATTGCAAAATTTCCGACTATTTCTAAAATTTTTGAGAAAGTTATCTATAACTCTTTATATGTCTATTTCGAAAAGTACAAATTGTTTTGCCAAGAACAAAAAGGCTTCCGTAAGAACACTACGATTAATATGGCATTGTTTGACTTATTATCTAATGTCATGTCATCTGTAGATAAGAGAAATCCTGTCTGTGCAATCTACACTGACATGACCAAAGCTTTTGACTATGTTGACCATAAGATTCTGTTGCACAAATTACATAGCTATGGTATAAGAGGAAACATATTAAAGTTAATAGAATCATACCTAAGTAATCGGGTTCAATGCTCAGAAGTTTCTAGGATATGTCCAAAAAGCAAATTGGAAACCATATATGTATCAAAACCAAGACACGTAAAATATGGCGTCCCACAGGGTAGCGTACTGGGTCCGCCGCTTTTTTTAGTATACATAAACGATCTCCCGGAAGCAACAACGAACCAAATGGTTCTTTTTGCAGATGATAGTACAGCTATAATAAAATGTACTGATCCAAATAATTATAAGAATGACATCAATACTTGTTTAAATGACATCATAAATTGGCTAAATAATAATAATTTGGTTATAAACCTGACTAAAACAAAAGTCATGCATTTTTATCAGAGATGTGTAAAACCAAAGGTTGAAATTTCCTACAATGGCTGTGATATTGAAGAAGCTAATAAAGCTAAATTCTTAGGTATTATAATTGACAGCCAACTTACATGGAAGCCTCATGTTGAAGAATTATGTAAGAAACTCAGCAAATCCGCATATGCTCTATTTCAACTCTCAAGGAAAGTTAACAGTCAGGCTCTTTTAGCTGCGTACCATGGACTGGTTGCGTCTGTGTTGCGGTATGGCATTGTTTTCTGGGGTCAGTCCACTGATAGGGAGCTGGTATTTAGATTGCAGAAGCGATGCATCAGGTCAATGTGCGGTTTAAAAACAACTGATAGTTGCGAGCCCTATTTTAAATCATTAAACATTTTAACTTTACCTTCTTTGTTCATATTAGAAACGGCTTTATTTGTGAAATGCAATCCACATCTATTTAAAAAATTATCAGAGGTCAGGAAAAATCCAATACGCACTCAATACGTCAATAAATTATGTCAAGTGAAATGTAACACCGCACTAATGCAAAAAAGTATTTTTGGTATTGCCCCACGCATATATAATAAAGTACCTAATGTTATAAAAAACTTGACTTTTTTAAAATTCAAAAGGGCGTTAAACGAAATTTTAATTATGAAAAGTTATTATTCAATTGACGATTTTCTAAATGATGATTCATTGACTGATTGATATACTTACTTACTGTTACGCTATACACCTACTGTTATTGACTGATTTATAATTACATACCTACTGTTACTCTTATTGACATATTATTGTTATTCAAGTTGGCATGATGTTATTAATATTCCGTGTGACATTATTAATATTTTTAATTTATTACTTTGAGCATGTTGACATTTTTTTAATCTTTTATTACTTTGACCATGTTGACATTTTTTTATTATTTTTTTTATTTTTATTATATGAACCTAATTCCAATGACATGCCACTTAATGTTAAATTTAATGTTAAATTTATTATTTTATTGTAAACCAATTATTACCATGTTGACATTTTTTTAATTTTATTATATATGTGCCTCATTCCAATGACATGCCACTTAATGTTAAATTTATTATTTTATTGTCAACCAATTATTTGCATGCCCATGAGTCGGCAAAATGTGGAGAACTTTATCATAAATGAACATCTATGTACCTATTACCCATGTTTGCAAAGAATAAATGATTTGATTTGATTGATTTGATTTGATTTGCCGACAATAGTCGCAAACTTCGATCAATAATAATTGATCGAAGTTTGCCTCCGACAAAATACCAACCTTTATCCATTCCCGAACCACAAATTTGATGTACTAAAATAATAAAGTTACCAATTCAAATCCAATGAATTATCGAAAACATGACTGGACACGGACTGGAGGACCAGATCATTGAAATCGGCTTTCTGACAAACATCGTAGATATATTGTTTTAGACTCTTACGGTTTTTCACTACACTTAAAGTACTTATGGGATAATATCCGTAATTTTCTTTTTCATAAATAAAGAAAATCACGGATATTATACCGTATATTGTATCGATACTCGATTTGTATGTTTGATCGATCGGATATTGTATCGTAGATATTATTTCATTCTCACTGCTGGGCAGAGGCTTCTCTCCATTCTTCCCACGACTCACGGCAACAAAATAGCTTGCTAGTAGCCAAATGGGTTTTATTCGATATTCCGGTCGCCAAGCTTACATTAAACTTAATCAATTGCACTCACAAGTGCGCTACGATTTCAGTCGATGCAAATTAATTCGCTTTTGACTCAATCGTATCTTGATGCATATCAAACAAAAGGGTAAGTGCATGTTAGTGGCTAACAATGTGTGAAACTTTATGAAAGAAGAAACCCTTTGCTTTCCTGAGTAAAAGGAAACCACAGGATAAAACGCTTATCAAGTTTTCTTAACTTGGCGAAAACAGTTGGTTCCCCAAGTTAAATCATTAAGTGATTCGTGAATACAAAACAAGATGTTTTGCGTGAGACGCAGCCTCAAAGCGTAGTCCAGGATTTATCGCACGTTTCTTGATTATACACACGTTTTATCCTCTTGTTTTTTCGCCTAAATCCTTACTAAACTGGCCCATTTTTTTCCTGAGAACGCACGCGCGCTCTCGTTTGGTTTACTTCGTAACTCGACACGTTTGCTTCTTTCATTGTACAATTATCTCAATATTCCAGGATAGTGTTACTGTCTTAAATGACGGCATATTTCTGTATCGTATTCGTAAGCGCGGCGTCGCGTCGCCCAGCTGTAGCCGAGTCGACGTGCCGGAGCTTCTGATCCGCTAACGTTACGTGGTTACGTTACGTGGACGCCTGTTTGACGCCAAGGGGAAAGGCGAGGCGGTGACGATCCCTTTCCGAGTTGATACGTGTGCTACGACCTTAAAAAGGAAGGCATCGGTCCTGTTGTAGGGCCACGCAAACGTGTATCAGTTTGGGACTTTTAAAACGCTAAAATTTTCTATTTCAGTTACATTTTCCATAAAAGGTTACACGTGTCAACATTTTTAAATCAATGTCAAACCAGATTCACTTAGTTCCTTATTGCATTTAACTAGCTATGAAGTAAATTGACACGATTGGCGACGCGCCAAAATATAAATTTGACTCTAAACGGTGACTTTATTGCGTTACGCGGTGATGTGATAAATGTCACCTACCTATAGCCGCCGTTACTTATTATGTTATTAGTTACCTTGTAGAGATATTTATTGGACTTTTTATTTAATAAAATTGAGTGCACTACGTGTTACTAGATTGTTTTTTTTTTCATTAACACCCCGAGGTAAAGGAAAGGTTGCATAAGACTAGAAATCACCTACTTCCCTTGGCTAAGGCCCTTCTAACCCTAAAATTAGCAACTCTATTTGTGGTGGTTCAAACTTCGTTTGAAATACTGTTAGAAAAAAGTTCTAATCAGCTTGCACTACAAAGCGTTGTTATGTCAGTCACTGCGGCCGAATAGTGCGAAATGAGTGTTTTTTTTGCGATTTACAAAAAATCTATTGATTGGTCTAAAAAAATAAAACACGTAGGACCTGCTTCATACTTAGTTCAGTTAGTATGCAAAGTTTCATGATCTAATTTGAAGTACTTTTTGAATACCAGCAGTATATTGTTCGATTTGGAGGTAACTTTGGAATTTTTTCTATCGAGAAAAGTTTATGGTATCGTGTTTTTATCACATATTATACTTGGCATTAATCCTTAACTTTACCATATATTTATTTCAAAATTAATGCTGCAGTATTTTAGGCGTAACGGAGGATCATGCTAAGCCATTTGAGGGGGTACAGGCCCTTAAAAGTTCACAGTAATATCAACTTTGTTGCTTTTCCTGTCTGTATATATTGTGTAGGTATTTCAGAGCCCGAAAGATCAATCTCTACTCACATTTTATTTCAGGTTTACAAATTCAAATTCTCATATCTTGAATATCAGTAGCTATTTGCAGCTGTCTTGAAAATCGTGCTCTAATATCCCCACACAGACCCATTATTCAATAACATTAGCCACAAAACCACGAAATAAAATCATAAAGCATATTTCTCCGGTGTACCGTAAACTTAGGATAAAGAAACAATATAGCGGGGGGCGCTTCGGGAACCATTTTGAAATAATCTGAGCAGAGATAGAGTTATAAAACATGGATACGACGAGCGTCCCGCGAGGGCCACATATTCATTCACATCACACGATCCAATCTTTTATACATGCCGTTATCGAATTTAGTTACGTGTGAAAGGTACAGTCACTAGCAGAAATACATATATATGTAAAACAATTGCAACTTTGAGATAAGAACTATTTGATACTAGTGTGGGTTCCAAATCAATGTTCGCAACCACATAGAATTACAATCAATAGAATAGGAGAAAATAACGGGTCCGTGGTAGCTGCCTCGTTGATCTGGTGGTCGCAAGCGTTTCTATGGAGCGTGAGGTCCTAGGTTCAACTACCAGGCTGGCAAAGTGTTATTGAGTTATTTCATCAGGAATTACTTAGTAGAGCCGAGCTCTGAAATTGTGAGGCACAATCTCAGATGTGATATGCGATGATGTGATGCGTGATTTGCGATGTGGCTCGGGTCTATAGCCCTCTATTACATGGGACATAAACCATAATTGGCGAAATGTGGGGTTCTAAATAAAAAGTAACAAAGTACACCTCAGACTAAAGGTACCAAAGTACACCTCAGACTAAAGGTACCAAAGTACACCTCAGACTAAAGGTACCAAAGTACACCTCAGACTAAAGGTACCAAAGTACACCTCAGACTAAAGGTACCAAAGTACACCTCAGACTAAAGGTACCAAAGTACACCTCAGACTAGAGGTACCAAAGTACACCTCAGACTAAAGGTACCAAAGTACACCTCAGACTAAAGGTACCAAAGTACACCTCAGACTAAAGGTACCAAAGTACACCTCAGACTAACCAAAATGACCGCAGGGAACCATTCGGGGTTTATAGGCGTGATATTATGTACGATAGGAGAAAATCACTTATGAAAGTCGCTAAATGGTTTCATATTAGTGGTCGTGACTATACTGGCGCTTGCAACCTGCTGAGTTATCCACATCTTTATGTCTCTTCTTGTTTTTGCCTCTTTTATTACTTACCTGTGTTCGTCCAATCGGTTAATGTGTGTGACCAGTGGCCAGAGGCAGTAAAAGAACTAAGTAAAGTGCATCTACTGCTTATCGTATATAGCCAGGCGGGCGGGGAACATATGGGAGATGGGAGAGTAATTACTCGAAGCAAAATTTTATTTTTCGGGCATGTGGAAGAGTAATTAGTAGATGCATTGTTTTTATTTTTCCATGATATACGGCCGTAGGAGGATTTGGTCTTTTATTGGTTAAGGTTAGCTTAAGTTTTGTCCAGCAAATAATCTTAACGTTTTTGTCATTTCCGTACTGTTTAAGTTTAAATCGAACACTAAGCGAAAATGCATTATTGCATCGAACGCAAGTATGCACATTCGCTCGTTCACCAAAATGTGAACCAGTTTGTGTTCAGATCTCATTAGAGACATGGCGTACTCAAAAACCATTACCATTATCATTGTCTTGTAATTAAGTGTTGTAGTGATATAATATACAGCTATTTCTCTTACAATTCGAGACTAACTTTTACCATAAACCATATCCTATTAATACGAGAAAGGAGTGTTACGTCACCATAGCGCCAAGCAGCTTTTACACGTACATACCTCCAATTTATCGAGCCCATCAACTCAGTATTACTTTAGACAACGCACTATTTTAATCGAATGCAAGAACGGTGATATTATTTGTTTATTGACTCATGAAACTATTATATCTAGCTAGATTCCGGGATGGTATTCCGAACAACTCTCTCCAGACGTACTTATGCTATATCAAAATAATCTTTCAGTCACAGCCGTTTCTACGAAATAATCGTTTGTCGGATGAACAGTTAACAGAGAACACTCTTCTCCCGAGAGTTGCTTTAACTGAATGGGAAGAAGAAAGTGAAGAAACCCCTTCTACGAACACAACAATGCTGCTAGGCAGTAGAAATAGGTCCTTATGTGAAGGCAAGTGCTTCCCCGACCAAGTCATTCACTAGAAGCGTTCCCCACTACTACCACAATTTCGCTCAAATTGAAAGCACTCTGCAGTTCTATTCATGTTGTGATTGAATACCCTTAGGTATAGGAAGACAAGATCGTAGATCTATCGACATAAAAAAACCATACTTAGAACCTGAGGGCCTTGAATCGGGTATTTCTGCAACGCCTTTCAACCATGAACGAAATACGTTTATGCTTTCAGCAGTATTGTCATTTCGGTAGCTTATGTCAGTTCAATATTTTTTTTACTTTTCTTTCATCGTTATCACTGACAGAATGTGATATTTTCTAGGCTCTGCAACTTATCATTTATCTGATAAAATAGAGAAGTCAAAAATGAGACGCGCCAGCGAACGAGTTTCATATGACAAAGTCGTGATTACAAACTTTTCCGTAGATGATCGTAGGTACTCGTCTAGAAACAAAAGATAAGTACAAAACAAATAAACACAAGGAAACTTGTATTCCTTGTCCTAGCAATCTGCCATTTCTTGTGTATCCTCCAGTGTTTGTGTTGTGTTTGTTCGCACAATCGAACACAAACATCGTATTACAATCTGCGAACCGATAGGAAACCCCCTTGTTACCTGTAAGCTCGATACGAATTGAAATATTGTATTGTATGAGATAAAATGTATTTATTGAACAGCCGTTGTTGTTGGGTAAGAAATGGTGAAGATTTGTTGCTCTTTAAAGCTTGGAACATTTATCTCTTTGAAGTCTCTTAGGCCTTTTACTTTTACCAAAACAAAAACATCACTGAGCTTACTATTGGTAGAAAGTATTTTTATTGAGTAATATATATGAGTAAATTTTGCGGCCTAAGACCCCCCTGACTCCACCAAAGCGGAGACTGACGGAGATGTGCGAAGCGGAGGGGACAGAAGATGCCTAAAGGCTAGGGTGTATCCATCGACGCTGTACGGAGATGTGCAAAGCAGAGAAGAGAGGATAATGTGTAAAGCAGCACGCCGCTCACAGCACACCGCTCACAGCACACCGCTCACAGCATACCGCTCACAGCACACCGCTCACAGCACACCGCTTACCGTACGCCGCATGCCGTACACAGCGCACCGCTTACCGCACGCCGCTCACAGCACGCCGCTCACCGCAAGCTGCTCACAGTGCGGCGGTGCACTGCTAACAATACACAACAAGGCAGAGCAGACGACAAGAGACGTGAGCGGCGTGCGATGAGCACATCGTACACCGCTCACGTCTCTTGTCGTCCCCACTGGCATAAATAATTACAAGACATCTTCTCTCCTCTCGTCTTGTCTCCGCCTCGGTGTAGTCCGGCCCTTAATCTGGCAAATACATGTGACTGTTTGCTATGTTTTATTATACTACTATTTCAATTCTTTTTTTACTTCATCATTGTCAACAACACATTTTGTAGCTAAATCGTGCCTTGCAAGATCGTTAATATCCTTTACAAGACGTTTATTATCCTTCAGATCACCATGTACATTGAATTTCAATACCCCATAATATAAACGTAACATTTTTACTACATGACCGTATATAAGTTATTTACGACTACTAACCTACTTGGAGGCAGTAACTCCATAATAAACGGGAACTGGCCGTCATCACTTTTATATCGCTTACGCAAAAACCAGATCTTGTTTTGGCATATGGTTGGATGAACAGAAAGCAGAAGGGGAGACGTGAAGTTCCCTTGCGATATCTTTCATGAAGTGTACTTGTTTACGTTGTTTTCGAAGTTAGTTGTATGGTAGCTACCTGTGTTTATGTTTGTGTTGAAGAAGGCATTGTGTGCAATGTGTGCTCTGCTTAACTTCACCGCCAGTTAGTGTTACTGGGTCTTTGAACAGTACTTAAACAATTTATTGGTCTATTTAAGGTGGAAGCGCCAATTTTTTCATAACGACTTATTTATGAAATAGTCATTCATCATCTGCCTAGCCTTTTCCCAACTATGTTGGGGTCGGCTTCTAATCTAACCGGATGCAGCTGAATACCAGTATTTTACATGGAGCGATTTCCAATTTGACCTCCACAACCGAGTTGGTACTGGGTAATACTGTTAAGACTGGTTGTCAGACTTTTTGGGCCACTGACTACCTGTAATTATTGTGAAATAGTCATTCAATGGGATTAAATGATCTTAGAGGGTTGTATTAATGATTTTAATTATTATAATTGTGTGAGACCAGCAGACTCACGATGTCCGCGATTACGCGGAGCCCTAATCAAAACAATACTTGTCCAATTGACAAGGGAAAACAACTATTCAACTATTAGATATAACTTACCCATCACGTTGGAACCGGAGATGTGGCGTAGTCCCTGGTCACGTCGTATCTGGGTGGGGTGTAAGTGTAAATGTGTTTTGTGTTGTGTATGTGAAGTTATGTAGATTCGACGGTAACCAAAGGACGCCCCACAGCGCGTACCGTCGACTCCCTCGTCAAACCTTCAGATCACACACGTGGCACTTTTCATCAATGTCCAACTGAATTTTATCCCGGTTTGCTAACCCAATCGGGGATGTACAATAGTCCAGCACTGAATTTAGGAAGTTACCGGCGTCCAAAATGACACAAAGCCGGCTAGGTACTTAACCAACAAATTACTCGCGGTCACGACCCAAAATGGCGAGATTTCTCAATTTTCACTCAATTATCAACAAAATATCAAACACCGATCAAGATTGTATCGGATTAACATTAACTCAAAGTTTCAATCAATAATTACACGAAAAAAGCGTGCATCAAAAACGAACAACGGAAGCGTGATTCTTCCCAATCAAAAATGGCACTGACAAGCAAACGTCATCGCACTGACAACTGAAACGTCATCTGTCAAACGTCGAAAAGGTGCGTTCAGAAACTTGGTGGATGAAACAATAATGTTGTAAATGCTGCTGTAAATAAAGTGTTACGGTCGCGAAATAAGTTTTGATCAACATACAGCCGGACAGTGACTGGCCAATTGTAAAAAACGTTAACAAATTTGCATTCTACGGGCTACCCTGCATGCCTGCATTATGCACAAGAGTTACCTACTACGAAGGTGTCGATTGGATTTTTGAAAATCCGTCCACTTAAGGGGCTGACAACACCTAATTTGTTGAAATTGATGTCATTTAAGCAGTTTAAGAAAACTATTCGTTTTAGCACATCAAAAAAAATATATGTTAATATTCATCATATTTTAAAGACCTTGGACGGACTCAATACATAATTAGACGAAACCGGCTCGATAGAAAATAATTGCAAAGATTGGTCTTAAAATCATCATTAACGGTTATATTTCTTTATTTTTTTGACGTATGGGTCTGCAATTAAAAACATAAAGTCAACATATGCATACCTAAACCGCTAACGAGTCATATTTCACAAATACTCCACACTTTTTTTTATTTCAATATTTATTCACTATTTTCTTCTTCTAAAATCTGGCCGCCCAGTGATAGTGACGTCTCGTTTACTTCCATAGAAATAGACAGTGTGCGCGATTTTGGTGTTGACAGCGCCTTAATTGGTCAAGTAGAGAATACAAGTTTGTATTCAATTTCATCAATTTGTCGATGGGGAATCTTATCGAAAGCAGACTTGTCAAGAAAGAATTTCATATTCTAAAAGCCACTACAGAATCTTCGTCATCATCATCATCCACAGCCTGTCCTCACACACTACTGGATATAGGTGTCTCTTTGCCTGTGCCAAGCTCCACGTGTAGAAGCTTAGCTAAACCGAATCGAGAGAATAGAACTGAATGGGGCATGTGACAGCTAGCAAGGTCAGTGATGCGAAAGGGTCTAGCTCTGCGGTCACCGAACGGCCTGACTGGCGTTGAATACTAGAAATAGGAGCTAAGATTTACAGCTAGGATGTCAGTAGAGAGATATTGAGGTTACAAATAAATCTGCAGCGGGTTATAGTACGTTCTCTATTTTTGATGTCTGGGCGTGCTATTTTGTTCTAACTGCTGCTACACATTAGTGCTCGTCTATACTAATATTATAAAGAGGCAACATTTGTTTGTAAGTTTGTATGTAGGGGGGTAATCTCCGGAAGTAATGAACCGATTTCAAAAATTCTTTCACTATTAGAAAGCTACATTCACCCTGAGTGACATAGGCTATATTTTATCCCCGTACTCCTACGGGAACAGGAACTACGCGGGTGAAACCGCGTGACGTCCGCTAGTAAGTAATAAAAAAAAGAAACATTTATTTCTCTGATCATCATAAACAGTACAAAGTCAATTTTCACTACAAAGAGACTGGTGTCTGTTTTTGGTAAAACCTTTATTACAGATAACCAGGAATGTAGTATAATATTGTTCCTCGTAAGTACGAGAAATAATATGTAAACATTTATTTAAAACGGCCAAGTGCGAGTCGGACTCGCGCATGAAGGGTTCCGTAATATGGGTATAAAGAGTATACTCCTGAAATGGTTGCATTTAAATTTGGTGAAGATCTGATGCTGATCTTCGGAGACATACAATGGAACTCTTCAAAACTAGATGGTAAATCAGTTGTGATTGCTGCAATCGCTTGGATGTTTATTTTTTATACAACATTATGACGTACCATCACGCTTGTATGCTCTGAGGGGTACGCAGATGTGTACAATACACCCAAATTTCGACAGTTTAGGTATGTTAAGTTCCATTTATTGGGGATAAGCCTATTACCATGAAATGTATTGTTAACAATGTAAAATAAATGCATAGCAAATATTTGTATAGGATATTACAACTAGAAATGGAAAAAAAAAAAACTATTTTGCAAAAAAATAAAACCGACTTCCAAAAACACAAAAAAGTGAAAAATAACTTTAGCTTCAGAAGTCGGTGACAAAAAAAACTAAATGAATCAAACAAAGGTCACCGACTTCTGAAGCTAAAGTTATTTTTCACTTTTTTGTGGTTTTTTTTTAATTTATTTTTATTATTTGTTGTTATAGCGGCAACAGAAATACACATTCTGTGAAATTTTAACTGTAAACCTATTACGGATCATGAGATACAGCCCGCTGATAGACAGACCAAGGGCTGGACGGACAGCAGAGGCATGGTAATAGGGTCCCGTTGGTTACCCTTCGACCTTCGGGTACGGAACCGGAACCCTAAAAAGCAATTTTCTCGTGCAAATAATGACGAGTCATGTAAATTCGTAATAACATAAGAGCAATCTTATGTTTTCACGAACTTACATGACTCAATTTAAACAAGAGGAGAAACTCAGTTTTAATAGTTGCTTAATGTGAATATATTACATTAAGCAACTATAAAAAAATATGATATTCTTGCTCGTGAATGTCCAGTACAAGATGAACACGAATATCGATACAAATAACATTTTAACGCACTATTAAACCTGAAATATCGTCCAAAAACATAAACATTACGTTTGATTTGTGATAGAAAAGTTACTAAAATCGTTAGTGGACATAATATTATCGCCGCGCAGACAGTCTATTAATGCCTGTCCAGCAATGGCCGAAGTTTATAAGTTATGGCCAACTTCAAGCAAATTAGCTTTTCAAACACTATGTATCGGAGTGCTGGAAGAGTTTTGTTACGTAACTCGACTAGTTATTTTTGACTGTTGAGTTAAATTTAGAAATTAGGTCTTTTGGAAGCTCGATGTCTTGTCTGTTAGGTGACATTTTTTCTGTAGCATATTAGTTTACACTTTATTTGTAGTCGGCGTTCTTTCTCAAAATAAAACTCTCAAACATTTTAAATAATGTATTATGGCTTACAGGCTTTCAAAGCAAATTATTTAGACAGGCTTTTACTACTACATACTACTACAACAGCCCATAACGTCCACTGCTGGACATAAGCCTCTCCCATGATGGGAGGAATTTGCCGTAATCTCTACGCTTGGCAGGCGGATTGGAGATCGCAGTGATGAAAGACTAACAGAAAACGCTGCTGCCCATTCTCTGGTCTACGGAGGCGCAAGGTGTTCTGCCTCAGACATTAGTCGCCTTATACGACACCCGTGAGTGTAATGGGTTGGTTCTATTCTACTCTGCCGGATACCACACAGGCCTACAAATAAACAATAATTATAATTTTAGAACAGTGTGTAGCGAAAGCGATGTACCTACCTTCGTACTTACCGTAATATTAAATCTAAAACATAAAATATAAACATATCAAATTAAGTACAAATGAATTGTAGCATATTTTGCGTTTTATTTACTTTGCAGTAGACTCCGGTATATGATGGCGGAAAATATTATAAAAGTTTTATTATGTTTTGTTTCAGACGTGAATTCACGCAGTGCTGATATCAAAACTCAGTTATTGGAAAAGAAAAAGGTAAGATTATTCTATATGTTACCTATTTATACTTTTACAAGAAATAAGTTTCTATATCCATAACTTCATACAGGTCGAAGAATGGAATTATTTTATGGGTCTCGGTAAATCTGATAAGAAGTTTCGATGATAACCTTCCTCCTTCATCAAAACTTGCAAATTTTACGTTTTTTTTTTATAATTAATATAGAAGTATACCTAAGTATCTACATAACAATATGTTGGTCTCTTGATAATAATATAGACCTTTATCCCACAGTATAGTAGGTTTTAGGGGCCTTTCAATTTGCTTGCACAAAAGATCTTCAATGAAATAACCTCCTTGAACTGTGTGGGACAGACATGTAATCATACAAAGAAATATGTACTTACCTACGACTTTAAGACCGTACAGTGATTAATATCCAACATGATCTTCAATAAACCTATTATTATTACAACGGTTTTTATGCTCAATCAAATAATATTTTGACATTTATAGAAACAAAAAAATATATATACTCGTTGTTTTTTGTTGTTCAATGTTTTGTTAGACATTACGAGGTCAATTTGCGTCTCGTATTTCTACTACGAAAGTTACTATCCGCACGGATTTGTCCAACATGTGCATGGTCGGACTTTTCGACTAAAGGATCATTCGAACTGGTACGGACTAACTGCGGACACAGGACTCTGAAGAATACTCCAGTATCTACAGAGGAGTCCGTATCGCAATTTGTCCATATTGGTTACAGACCAAACCTTTAGACCTGAATTCTTGTCGCCGACGGTTGGTCGCGTACGGTCAGTCGCGTACCTACAGTCGGTCGTGACGTCAGCGGGAACAAAATACGGCTATCGGTCGCCGCTGTCGTCAGCGTCGCAGTAATTCAGGCCTTAGGGGATTTTTAAAAAAGTTAGTAAATTTATTTAGTACCTACTAAAAAAGCAAGATTCCGGACTATTTTACAAATATCCGGTTTTTGATAGGATCTCTACCACTAAAGTTGAACAAATAGAGGTTTGAGCCCGGTGCTCCTATATTCGTCGCGATAATCTATGGAGGCCGGATATTGGCATTTGGCGAGCCCACTAGGCACTAGATCACGCACAGGCCGAAGTCGGCCGAACACAGGCTTCATACAAACGAGCAATTGGTGACTTATTAGAACTACGCCAGGTGGTGCACGAACTTTTAGGATTGGTGTTAGGTAGGCACTCTAACTGGGCTTGGGTAATGGATAATTCATGTCTAGCATGGATTATGTCAATAATATAAAGTACTGGGTGCTTGTTTGTACCTACTTGTTACAAGATAACGTTTTTTTTTGTCAAATCTACAAGAATTTCATTGTAAAATATGTTTTCTATATTAGATAACGATTTCGTTGTCCGAATATGTATTTTAAATTTAAAAATATACAGACACAAAACCAATAAATAAATTATATCGGATTACTTCAAAGGGGCCTCCAAGTTGTGGGTCTGTAAGCCTGTAAAACATTTAATAAAAGTTTAACGCTGCAGCCGGGTATTGTAAAAAAGTTCTGTTGTCTGTGCGTACTTTCACGAAAAATAGATGACTTATAATCCCCGGAGCGAAATGAGAAAATTCGAAAAGTTGAAAAATTGCCGAGAAAATTAATATAAAGCAGAGAGAGTGTTAACGGCGCTTTTGCGGGTCAATTAAGACGGTACCATTGTGAAAATGCGAAGGCTTTTAGACAGAAATCACGCTACAAGCGGCTAGCTAATTAGCCCAAAAAAATTAAAGAAGAGGGGTGAAATTTAATGAAAACAAAAGAGCTCCTCAATTTATTCAAAGAGCGCTTTTTTTCCGCGCGAGCGCTGCATTGTGGCGCTTTAAAGCGGCAGATCGATGATACCTACCGGCTGTTTTATTTTCCGAGTTGCCAGAGGTTACGGAAGTAGCAAGCGACGCCTTTTCCGCTCTAGATTATTCATTAATCTTTCCTGTCTTTACGTTAATTTTGTCGTAAAAACATCTCGGCGCTCAAAGCTTTGTAAAAAACTGAGCTCATTTATTTTTTTAAGTATTTATTGATGTTTATTTCACGAAGCCGGAATATTTCCCTGCGTGGTTATATTAGTATCTACTTCTGACAATTTGAATTCTTCGTTAATCTATCCTTCAATGGATCCACTTCGATCAATTTTCGATCATAAATCACCTAATAACACTTGTGATGTTCATTATTGCCGTATGTCATGTCACCGACGTGTGATCCGTTTTGAGGGTCTACACCAAAACCTCGCAGGCTTTGTCGGCACGTGCCCGTACTACAGATAATTGTAACATAGTGAAAATAGTCCAAAGTATTTTTGAAGAAAGAGTTATGTCAGCATTTCTAGCTATGAGTTGATCAGTCCGGACTCGCATAGATCACATCAGTCATCGTGTAGCCCAGGGGTTCCCAACCTTTTTTTATCTACTGCCCACTTTAAGAATAAATTATTTTTTAACGCCCCCCTTTTTAAACATACTTAAAAACCGCTAAGTACTTATAACTGATTATTGAAACGCAAATTTATAGTATTTGGACAGAGTATCTTTTATTGAAAATAAAACAAACATAATCAATTCTTATATAAAAACTAATGTGAAGGTTGAATCTGATGCTGTTCAATAAGTTTGTTGATATCAGGTTCCAATTTACTCAAAAACAGCCGCAAGTCGCCACGTTCGGTAACACGCAAACGATTTCTCTTTTTAGTAAGCAGCGTTGCCACAGCACTAAATCCACGTTCACACAAATATGACGATGGGAATGCTATCAAAAATCGTTGAACAATTGACCATAATCCAGGGTACAATTGCGGGATCGGTTTTTGTAGCCAAAATTCTTGTTATTTAACAAAAACTTGTTAAAACATGATTGCGCGCGGTCTTTTATATCGAACCGAGTTTGAACTATATCTTAATTAATATTAGTTGATGTTCACAAGATGTAGTCGAGAGTCGAGAGCTCAGTCGGTGTCTAAGAGTCTTCCTAGCTAGGTAGATGAAATTATAAATCGACCCCAAAGCCCTACACAATGCCCCCTTTTTTTTCTGGGTCTCTTACCGCCCCCCTTTAGGCCTGCAGCGCCCACAAGGGGGCGTTATCGCCCACGTTGGGAAAGACTGGTGTAGCCCAACACAATTTTCCGGAGCTCAACGACCTGTCGCCCAATGCTACTGGTGTCTCCAGTGGTATGAGTTAACGAGGCACCAGTAACTCATGCTCAGCCTGACACGTGCTCTGTTTATCGCATTCTCGGCACATTACACGTGTTTAATTATTACGAATGTGTGGGCTGCAGTACAATGGATTTCTTTGCCGTTTAGCGCTAGAATTCTATTTAGGTATGATTGTAGGAAATTGTGATGTTTTTGTTCTTTTTTCAAATTTTCCGAGTGCCAGTGATAAAATGAAAGGCCGTGTGAGGGCTCATTTCTGGACACGCGGCGCGTCGGGCGGCGCGTTGAGCGGCGCGTCAGGCGGTGCGTCGGGCGGCACGTTGCGCGTTTTTCCGTTTACGGAGAGGCGGCGTGTGCAGCGGCGGTGTCATCTGTCATATGTTTGTATTTGCGCGCGCACTGCCGCGCTGGCCGCGGCCACATGAGTAAGAAAATGGAACAGAGTATAAGCTTCATACAACCGCGCGAATCGGTTGCACTACTACAAGCACGCGGGGCATGTGTGCGTTACCACTGGCCGCTTGTCGCGTACGCGGCGAGACTGGAAAAAACCGGTTTACGCTGTCACAGCCAGTTGAGAATCTCAGGGTTGTCAGGGCAACACACGTTGTTTGTTTTGTGACACGTTTGAATATTTTATTATAAAAACGTGGTATTTATTAATAATAGTTGTTTATTGTACTGTGTGAATGAATAATACTAGAAAATATAATTATCTTACTTTAACTATCCCAAGGCGTACAATAGGTAAGATAAGAAATATTTGATTATTACTCTTCTAAGTAAGGATCTTTATTTTATTGTATGATTCTTTTTTTACTATGAAGAGGGAATTACACGGTGTGTTTTTAGCTTGTTATTATTATTACCAGCTTTTACTAAACATTTGTAGGTATATGGGCAGGCTGGTATTTAATAGGTATTAGGTATGTGTGTTACGTTCAAAAATTGAAAGTAAGATTTGAACCAATCCGATGTCTGATTGAGCTTAAAGGAAACGAAACATCTTTGTATGGGATTCCGACCATAACCTATACCCTTTAGTTAGGAAAGCTGGGAAACTAACCCCTTTTTTTTGGATGGGAAATCATTAAATGACTCCTCCCGCTCTCCGGAGCAGGAGGGAGTGTCAGACTTTTACTGACTAAAACCCATCCATGTTCCTTCATCGCCCTTTGTGTTCCGGGGCCGCGGTATCTCTTTCGAATTGTCCCGTAACCCCGGCAGGGGAAACTAACTCCTGAATATAATAAAGTAATATTTTTTTCAATACACTTCCTCGAAAACTGGTCCATAACGCACTACGATTAGGTACAACATGCAATGTATTTCATACGCGTGCGTTTTTTTCCATTTTCCCGCAAGTGTGCGGGAATGAAAATTGCCACAGATAACTATACCTATACTTAGTCCAAATTGGTTCAATGCCTATAGTCTGAGGTGAATGTTTTTTTTAATTCTGGCAAAGTACAACGCGTCTTTACGGCATAAATATTTCTTGAATATTCAAATTGTGTTTATAAATAGAATATCATAGATAAACATGATTATTAAAAACTAATCGTTACTTTTATACACAAATTTACATTAATTTGTGTTCTGAATTCAAAAATATAAAATAAATATATTTTTTGTATTAGGCTGTTTAACGGCTTCATACCTTTGCCTCTCTTTGAACCTGGCGAAAGCAAAGCGTGAAAAAAAAAGAAAATTAAAATCATAGTTTATTAGTTCGTGACAAAAAATATATTTTGAGTTATTTATTTTATTTCTTCAAAAGTGTATTGATAAACGTCGTTTGATACACGTGGATATTTGTTTTTGCAGTTCTCGCAGTTATAATTCCGCTTCGAATGCAATAACAAACAATATGTACTATTCCTTATTTATAGTTTTATAAGCACACAATAAAAATTTAAAATGTTTGACGTTTATCGTGACAGTTATGACAGGTTGTAGACATGACGTTTACCTAGTCTAGAAATTGTCAAACCCACAAAATGTCATTTTGAATAATTCGTTCAGAAGTACGTTTCAGAAAATTAACATAAATAAGTTTTTTTTTAGCATTAATACTTACATCGTTCTTATTTCTCGCTACTAGTCGGTCTGTCTTTAACTTAATTTCACAAATGTTTTGTTTAATTTGTTTTCACATAATGTGACAACCCTACCAAAATAGGTGACAATTTTTCACGTTCTTAGGAAGCTTATACTCTGTTCAATTTTCTTACTCATGTGCCGCGGCGGTGCACGCGGCGGGCAACGCTGAATTTTAGCAAACGCGCGCAAAATCGCTTCTCCGTAAACGCTCTCATACATTGCCATATGTTTGAATTTAGAGCGGGCCGCGCCGCACGATGCGCCGCGCAACGCGCCGCGTCTCCGTAAATGAGCCCTTAAGGTTTGATCAAATCGGTACGTGTTCATTGCGGTTAGATAGGTGAGTCGTTACTCTATCAGAACTGTCAAGGTCTGTTCTCCGCAGTGGGTCTGCTATTTGTCCGGATCGGTTTGAGCGAGCTGTCATATCAATACATCGATATCTTAATTATTGTTCATCAACTCAATCAAAGTTGCAATCATTGTAACCTTTACCTTGTATCAGTAGGTACCGTATTTACAATTCACAACCTTCAAAATAAATCTCCCCAATCCAGTAAATTAAACAGAAGGCGCTCCATTCGTCTGCAAAAGACAAAATCCATGCATAAATAATGCAAACAAAAAACCATTAGCCTCCTTCAGCCTGAAAACGTTCACAATAAATACACTTCGGAAACGTTTAAGAATTCCATGAAAAATAAACATAAACAAATGCCTGTCTGAGTCCAATGCGATTAAAGTAAGATAACATATTAATAGCGACGAGCCGCCTGAAACCTTTCCGAACGCGTTACAAGACCCGCCCACTCGCCAAAGGATAAAAGCAATTCTCTTTCCCTTTTAAGAAAAAAAAGTATAACAAAAACAGCGCCTTCTACGGCTTCTACGTAAATTATTTCCAACCTCATTCGATTCAACTCGCTGTAACCTTTCGCTTGTTATCACTCTGAGCAATCTACAGTAAAGAGACCCTAATTTCCGGTAAAACGTCGACGTATTCACAGTGAGGATTCTTCGCCGTCTTTTTCTGAAAGTTACCTTTTTGAAAGTCGTTTCGGTGAAGGAAATACGGGCTCGTCGTGTTACGTAAAGATCTTAGCAGACAATGCTGCTTTTAGCCTCGGCGATCAGCGGCTTAGTCGCTTTACAGAGAGAAATACTACAGGTATAAAACACGCAATTTAGATATGGTCGCCAAAAAGCGTTGCAGTGTCAAAGCGCTGGATGCACGATTTTGCCATTGTGACCGAACACAGAGAGTTGCCAAAACGCAATGTAGCATTTCAAACTCAGCCTAGCAACAGGCCACTGCTGCACATAGGCCTCTCTCTCCTAAGCTGAGCCACAATACCCAACACGTACAGGTTATTATGATTGCTAGCTTGTATCTTCTGGGCAAAAGCCTACTTCCATTCGTTTGTAACGGTCATGGTTTTGCTCTATTTCTTTCCACTTCTAGCATTTGTGAAGCAAAATCTAGTCACCAATGCTAAAATTAGCAAGTCTACAAAGGCCCCAAGAGCTCAGCTGGCGTTCTATCACACGTGTAGATCGGATGACAAATGAATTTCAGACCTCAACCGCGATACTTTTGTTCTAACTTATATTGTTCGAGTTTTCAAGGACGCTGCTACACGCGTTTGTACTGTAGAGAGAGAATATACGGTGTAGTGAAAAATAGAGAGACATTTTCATGAAAATTGATGTCGTATTCAGTGTTTTGTACTATTTTGTGATTGAAAATAGCACACACAATAATTTACAGAGATGGCCAAATGAAACGGGTAAAAATACTTACTATTTCGAAATTTTATTCTATTGTTATACCTAGCGCTATAGTCACTTTAGAAGATATAAGCTACACAGTCCCCAAATAAATTGGGATATATCAGGGAAACTATGATAAATACTTTTTGTTTTTTTTCTTTAGTTTTTACCTAGTTTTTACTTTAAGCTCATGGCAGCAGTCACGATTGAATCTAACAATAAGTGTATTATTTTACACAGAATTGTAAATACCTAAGTTTTCTAAGAAAATCTGTTCTGATTTTCAACACTCGATAACCTTGGACAATCCTCCGTCTTTTGTTTCAACACTAACTTCAAACCTATAATCGCTTTACTTCGCCCACAACTTCCATTTTATCGATACTATTAGTCAATTCAGAATCGTATCTTGCCCATCGTTTTACGATATTTTACCGGTTATTCGGCGGTAATTAAATGAACTATTGGCCTCTTCAATTCCTCTTAGCGGAGGGAAAAGGTTATTCATGTTCCTATAAGCACTCTTCACTGTCTTTCATTGTAGGGAAATATTAAAATAAAGGCCATTGTTATTTTAGGAAATTAATATTTTTGGTTTAATTAACGATCTTATTAAAAGTAACAGAATGATAAATTTGCATTGACTGATTTCAATCAAATATTCTCAAGAGTTTTTTTCTACGTTTAAAGCATTAAGTACAGTACTTAATATTATTAGTTGATTGTAGCCTCTTGGTGTAAGTTTTTTTTTTATTTATTTATTTCAACAAAAAGTTACATAGAAGTAAATTACACAAATCTTCTGCCAAACTGCAGGACGTTTGTCGGCAGTGTTCTCGTGGACACGGAGAGGAGCTCGTGGTTAAATAATAACAGCCGCTCGGGTCGATCGTTAGGTTAAGCCGCGCTTGCCTAGGTTTGGTCTGTGGATGGGTGACCACCCATTACATACCGAGTTTCCTCCGTGCCTCGGAAAGCACGTTAATCCGTTGGTCCCGGCTGTCATTTGTAGATCTTTGGAAGTCGTTAGGTAGTCAGAGGTCCAAATAGTCTGACAACCAGTCTTACCAAGGGATATCGTATTACCCAGTACTAACTGGGTTGTGGAGGTCAGATAGGCAGTCGCTCCATGTAAAATACTGGTATTCAGCTGCATCCGGTATAACTGGAAGCCGACCCCAACATAGTTGGGAAAAGGCTAGGTAGATGATGTTCTCGTGGACACGGCTCATAATTTCCTAACAATTTAATACATCACTAAAAAAGGTAAGGGAACATGTAGTTTTATTACACAGACGTACGCATCACACCACGCCTAACTGCACACATACTCGAGCTACCCAATTTTAATTCAAAAGAGACGTAGTAGGTACAAAATTATACTGATCTACAACTCGAGTATCCGTAATAAAACTATCTTCTTAAAAAAACTCAGAGGTACAAAGCAGGAAAACGCATGAGAAAGGAAAAGATAAGAGGAAATCATCTGCACATTAACAATTTACGATCTGCAAGATAAATCGTTTTAAACCATCAATAGTTCGTTCAAGAACCATCAGCCTCATTCAAAAAATCAATTCACCTTAACAAAAAAAAATACTGAAAGAAAATATCATATTTATTTCCCATAAATAAAGCTAAATAAAGCTTGTGAGTGTAATGCACCGAAATGTTTGTTCAAAGGGCCTAGACAAAGTCGAAAGACGTCATGCGGCGCCCTTCCGCTTTGTGCGACAATAGAAACCACAGCTTGCTCATAAAAGTATTTTATTTTACGTAAACAGTTCATCGTTAATGGGGTCTGTAAACGACGGATACTGAAACCGTGAAAATAAAATTCACGCTGTATAAAATTGTAAATAATCCCTGCCGTTAAAAAGTCCCGTATAACATTTGTTAACGGTTAAATCTTGACTGTTAACTCTTTGATAATTAAATCGTTTGTTACATCATCGCTTTATGTAATCACTAAATGATTTATTTAACGGGCAGTTTTGAGTTTTGATCCCTTGAAAAGCAGTTTCGTAGTTCCCCAATAAAGCATTTACTGTTATAATTAATTTACTTTATCTTAGAGTTAATAAATCCTTATTCGTATTCCATGGAACATAAAAGTGACGTCATCAGGCTAGATATCGCCTCGCTACGCTAGGGTTGTCACCGAGCACTTCTCTCCGCTCTAGTTTCCACTTTAACCCGCGTCCCGGGGCTATGTATCAAAAATGTCGGGATTATGCTAATTACTCAATCTGTTCCGAGTAGCAGATGCCGGGCGAAACAAGCCTTGCATACTCAATTACTTGTTATACCTATTTTATTTCTTTGTAATGAAAGAAATACGTGCTAATGTTACGTTCTTCGATATAAAAAATACGTGCAAAAGGAAACACAATAAAAAAATTCAACCCTCTAAAAAGCAAATTTCCAGTGCGTGATTTTTATTTTATGGTATAGTTGGTGCCAGTTAAGATGAGAATAGCGGTCATTGCCCTTTCCTTAATATCTCTTTGTACGAACTAAAACAAATAAACCATGTATCGTTTTTCATTACAAAAAACGTTGAAGATCACGATAGATGACGATTCCAGACTTGAACAGGCTTATTTTTGGATTTCAAAGTTAAGAACCTTTATAAATGTAGGTGGGTCAATGACCTCTTTTGCGATCTTAACTGGCACCAACTATAGATATAACACTTTTAATTTTTAAACAGCCAGTATCATTTTTTAGCAACGAAATGCACGAATCGTTAAACAGAAGTGCCTATTTTCTCAAAAAAATACGTGCCCATGCTTCTCCATTCCATTTTTGTCTGTGCAACAATTCATGTGTTTTTGTTCGCCGTTTTTTCGGATATGACAACCCTGGGTGCGGCGCGTGGCAAGTCCCGTCGTGGCGCGTCGCCAACTTCCTGAAACCACTGAAAAACTTTCCCCTTGTACTTGATAGCTGCCCGCCCGCTGTACTCGTTGCACACTAACCCTGATTTTAATTAATAGTGTGATGAAGATGATGTTTATTTATGAAGAGTAGTTTTGTAATTAATTAAAATATTATTATGTATTTTGCAACGTAGCTCTATTTCTTTTCCTTTTACCGCGTTTAAAACTTTTCCATCTTATTTTAATCTACTATATTTTTTGTCAACTTCAGATAAATAACCAAATTCACCTACAATAATGCGTATTTTATGAGAAACAAGAGACTCTTTCTAAGTCTGCTTTTAAAAAAAAAATCTCAGGCATTCTCGGACACAAACATTAAATTAATTATTTTTAATTAATCCTCAACACCAATGGAACCAAACAAGACCCAACGAATCTGTAACACTAACCCCCACTCTGAGGTCACAACTTTTTAGTCGCCACCCTAAATGGGCCACTAACCATCGCCGGACACAAGACATCAGCACCAGATGCCGCCCACATCTGCCAGATACAAAATGACCCACTCTCGCAGATAATACGTTACGGACCTAGAACGCGTGCTACGGACAGAAACTACCGCAAAAAGTATAAATCCCTACTAAGGGCGTAATAAATTGGTGTAACGGGGGACGGAATCTTGTTAGGTCGAGACGGGCCGTAAACCGGCCACTATACCCGCTGACGGTCCCCATACGAAGACGACATCTTTCGTCCTGAGGGACTACTAGTCTACCTAACGGAGCTCGTACTAACGGACAACTAAAGGTTAAAGGTTGGCCCAGGGACACTTTGCTCAACGTAATGTGTATTTATGCCGTCTGCTGATAGTAAAATTTTATGCGCACGCTACCACGTCCAAATACTTGTCTATTATACATAAACAACCTATTTCGAGCGTATGCGAATGTGTTTTTTTATTTTCTCTTATCCTTTTTGAGAGTACTACAGCCGTATATTCTTTAGGATAACCGTAAAACAACCTATAAATATAGGTTGCTTCAAAAATCTTACGAAGATTTTTTTCTTGTTTTATATGACTTCATTGCAGTGAAAACAATTGGAAAAACAGTAAAAATACGTAAAGGCGGGTACATTTAAATTAAAAAGCGTGCACTCAATAACGCCAGTTGATCCAGATTAATATTCCAAACGGGATAAATTAAAACAAAAGCTGACAGAGATTGAAACACGTCTACGTATTGATGAATAGGTATGTCCGGGGCAAAAACAAAAGAGCCAATTATTCTTTCAACACTCGCCGACTATTCATAAAGCCGTAGCTATTGTTTACTCTCGCTCCCCTCTTTTCATCCGTATCCGCTTGTTAGAAAAATTCGAACAATTTAATTTCTCATCTCAACTTTTATGTCGACGCCATTTAATTTGATATATTTGAATGGGATTTTTTGGCAATTTTGTGTGTTATTTTTCCATTGTGGCTTGATTTCTGATTTATATCTAAATTAAGTATAGTTCCATTTTTGTATACTGATCTAATGTACTATGTAGATTATAATGAGTGAAAACATATTATCTTCTAGGTAAATAGTAGAAAAGTCTTTTATATTTTTATGAAAACAAAAAGAAATAATGAACTTAAAGCAGAAACTGTAGTTTCTGGTGTAAAATTAAAAGAATTTGCTGTATTTCGGTTTCGTCCAAAAGCATCGTGCCGTAGGTACCTACTTTAATTATTTTATGGAGTTTTTATGAAAACAACTTTCATGACACTTGCGTCGAAGAACTTTAAAATAAGTTGGTTTTATTTCTGAATAAAATTCACCTGCTTGGAGTATAAAATTCAAACAGGTATAAAAACAAAATTCAGTTTAAGGGCAGTTCAGAAACTGTAAGAAAACTGACAATTTTTTTCACGATTTCCGGGAAAAAGGTCGTAATGAAGAGTACAATAATCCCTTAGAAGGTTAAGGGTTAACAAAAAATAAAATAGTATTAAATCTGTTAGTAAACAATATTACGTAATTCAATCAAAACTGATCTCAAATAGGTTATTTCCCGACAAATCTCATCTAAACTCGAATACCCTAGGACAGATATTTATAGTAATTCCAAAGCATAAACAAGCCCATTTTCTGGCTGTAAAACAATTCGGTGTGACACTACAGCTACTATTCGTTTCGCGTTATCTCACTCGTCGAGATTTATAAGCCACAGTGCGTATTCCCCTTTTTTTTCCTTTTTTCGCGCCGCAAATATACGTGTACCACAATTTTGTGGTGTCCCGACCATCCACAGTTGTGTTTTTGTCGTCTATTGGTTTATTGCGTTCGTTAAGCCACTGGAGACCGTTTTTGTCTTTAGCAAAAGTTTGGTGTGATGTGTTTGTTTGTACAATTTTCTTGATATAACATCACTTTCTCATTGAGACGATAACGAGCTGTAGTATTAAATGTGTGTGAGAAATAGAAAAGAATGAACAACACACATTTATTAAATACTATAAAGCTAACATGTTTACAAGTCCTACATTGAAAAGATTTTAAAAGTATTGAAATAACATGTTTGCGAAAATATTGAACCCAGATTTTTATGTCGTAAATGCGTTACCACGTTTCAGTTTTAAATGTAAATACACACATCAACACGGTCTAGGGATATTTCATACTCAATTAAATAACTCGAAAAGTACTGGCCGCATTGGAATCTTTTATACACCGATTTGTTTGTAATTTATCTCAGACTAATTCCAAATTCAAATTTATGAAAATTCTGTTGTTTCGGTGGCATAGAAATGTCTTGATGTATAGGAGAGGGAATTTTCATTTGTGCGAAATTTAGAAAACAATACGAATTACGTTTAGTTACAGTTTTTTTTCATTTTTAAACGAAAGATAAAGTTAAAATTGAGGTATTGTAGCCATGCAACGCCGACATTTGACGAGAGCGGAGATGTTACGAGCTGTGGGTATGCTGGAAGCTGGATCTGTTCAGCGTAATGTTGCTGAGGCCATAGGGACCCATCAAAATGTAATTTCAAGATTGTGGACACGCTATCGTGCCACAGGTGAAGTAGCGGAGAGGCACCGGGGGCCAAGTCGCATCACTACCCCCAGACAAGACCGATTTTTGCAAATTACTGCGCGAGCACAACCAAATGCAACGGCGACTCAATTGGTCCAAAGGCTGCGAGTGGAACACCAAGTGCTTGTGAGTGACCAAACTGTAAGAAGGCGACTGCATGAAAGCAAACTACGCTCTCGTAGACCACTCCGGGTCCCACCTTTACGGAGAGGCAATCGTGGACGACGATTAGAATGGGTTCGGAACCACGTGGACTGGGGCCGTGACCAATGGTCCAATGTGCTGTTCACGGATGAATCCAGGTTCGGCTTCCATCCAGATTCACGAAGGACGCGTGTTTGGCGAGTTCCTGGACGATGGAGCCGTCTCCAGAACCCTCAGGAAGTTCACCCATACCAAGGAGGAACAATTATGGTTTGGGCAGGAATTCGTCTTGGAGGACGGACGGATCTCGTTTGGGTGCGGGGCAATATGACGGCAGAACGATACGTCCAACAGGTGCTGGAGCCCGTAATCTTGCCCCACAGAACACAAATGGGGCAAGATTTCCTGCTCATGCACGACAATGCCCGGGCACACACGGCGAGAACGGTAGCAGCTTGGTTACATACACATAATGTTAGGGCCTTAGACTGGCCTGCTCAATCGCCAGATCTAAATCCCATTGAGCATGCGTGGGATATGCTGCAAAGAAGAGCTCTGAAGGAAGTTCCTGAAAATCTGGCTACAGAAGATCAACTTTTTGCGCACCTCAGGAGGACATGGGACAATATTCCGCAGCAACACATTGACAACCTTGTTCTGAGCATGCCGAATCGTTGCCGATGTGTTATGAACATCATGGGCGCTTTCTCAGACTACTAACTTCAAGTTTATAAACACAAATTAAATGATTTTTCTATTTTTTTCAGTTTTTACTCACAAATTAAAAGTTCATTCATATACGGTTTCCGTCTATGCTTCATTTTTTTTCCATAAAATCCTGAAATTTTAATCTATACCTTAACCATTATTAAAAAATGGTAGAATATTAAATAACGTATCTTTTAAATATATACATGTCATATAAATAATTAACACATTGATAGTAATTCGCTTTTTTTTAAATATCCCTAGACCGTGTTGATGTGTGTATGAATACTGGCCAGTAAATAATTTCAGCACACTAACCGATTTATCGTTGGCTACCATCCCTACTTTCCCCTCATATGTTTGACTGGGTTTTCCGATACCAAAAGCTTATAAATAAGTATTATTTTGTGTCTTTTCCAAGGGTTTGTTTGACGTATAGTGGAGAGAGTCGGGCGTAATATATACCTCAGAGGATTATCTCCAATTCTACTTCAATTTACAAATCACTCCAATGTCGGATTTCCAAAATGAATGTAGAATCAATTTCACAAACTTTATGTAGCGTAGATAAATCTCTGAGGGATTATTGTGTATTCTGTTCCTCTGTTGTCGTAAATATTCCATCACCATTGTTTGACGTAAATCGACGGAAAGAGGAAAAACATAAAAGGGTTAACTTTTTTTATAAGTAAGACTGATCATCTTACAAAGTTCTTACGTTTAGAAACAAAGAAAACTGAGCTTACTTCCAAAGTGTTTAAGGGTCAGAATTAAAACCTGTCTAATAAAATTTATACTACTAGACTGAAACAGCCGCTAGCCGCAGCCGCCGTTTGCCGTGTGGTGTCCGGCAGAGTAGAATAGAACCAACCCATTACACTCACGGGTGTCTTATAAGGCGACTAATGTCTGAGGCAGAACACCTTGCGCCTCCGTAGACCAGAGAATGGGCAGCAGCGTTTTCTGTTAGTCTTTTATCACTGCGATCTCCAATCCGCCTGCCAAGCGTGGAGATTAAGGCAAATTCCTCCCATCATGGGAGAGGCTTATGTCCAGCAGTGGACGTTATGGGCTGTTGTTGTTGTTGTTGTAGACTGTCACGTAAAATAGATTCTCTGTTGATAACATAATGATCAATTTCCTCTTGTTTGTTTCCAAACTCACTAATTGTTTGCCTGAACTCCCTAAATAACACAACGTCGGCAAAGATCAGATATTTTGAGAGATATCGCAAGCTTATTTTCCTACAATACTTGTACCTAATGACCTTGCTTGCGTATGAAGTTGTCATAGCTATAACATGACTATTGATTCGCGTATTACTTATCTTTCCCTCTTGAACAGCCTTGTAAGTCATGTTATTATTAACGATTCATTTAACTGTGATGTTATGAAGTCTTTTAATTGCTTGTATGTTTTTTTTATGTGTAAATAATCTTCTTTCATTTTTCATGCTTTTTCTATGAATGGTCTCTAAATTAATGTGCTGCTAGCTTTTGCGCTTTTGCCCGTTATGTAGGTACGGAACTCAACCCGCGGGAACGTTTAAAATTTAGCCTATAACACTCGGGAATAATAGGTAAAGCACAGCACACACACACACACACACATAGCACAGCACACACATGTGCCTGTGTGTGTGTGCTGTCACAGCAGCACAGGTATAGGTACTTTTTGGAATCGGATCAGTAGTTCCGAAGATGACCTACATACAAACTTACAAACAAATAACTCTTCATAATATTAGAATAGATTATGTATTCTATGGTACTGTCTGCGATTCTTTATTCTCTAACTATCTGTCCTACGATAAACCTACTTTTTGTACTGTCTTCGATCTCTAATAAATATGACTTCAGATGACCTCTATAAGGATGCCAAGAATAAAATCAATAAGTTTATTGTAATTAGTTCACTCAACTGTTCTATTTTATATGAAGGTCAGTGAGCTCCGCTGATTGAAATGATGGTCAGACCTCAATTAACCGCAGTTATTCAGCCGTTACAGAATTCAATTAGTTAGATAATATTGTTAACTCGTCGATATCTCTCCAGGGAGCGCCATTTTGAAGAAATAATCGAATAAAAGAGCTATATTGGAGAATATTGCATTAGTGGGAATAAAAGTTGGCCGAGCAACAAGACAAAGAGAACATGAAATGTATAGAGCAAGATATATGTGATGTGTGAGCCTCGATATGAATATTCATCTACACGCTTAATAGTCGACGAGTGACGTACAGAATCGACCATCTCCATATTACATTAACCCTAATCTATCGTAGATTAAAACATTCTGCAGAATATTGTAATTCGTTGTTTGATCAAACATTTTGCGTTTAAATAAAGTTTTGAAAGAAGGATAGCCCGCCTCTTAAAACTTCGAAAAGAAAACATTTTTACATTAATTAAGGATTATTAATTAACTTCATTCAATTTTTATTTTAACTGTTAAAGCCATTATAATATTCATTTTCGTTTTTAAATTGAAGATGGGAGAAGTGTCGAATGAATTTAATTCTTCTTTTTAATCCGATTTTCGTATCTTCGGCAGAGAAAAGGACCGGAGACAGTAGGGGCACATAAAAATCTTCCAAAGGGCTTAAAATTATCCTTGAGTGCTAAATTTCCCATTGTACTCTTTCTATTCGTATCTGCAAGAGTTTTGTCGTTCGAATAAAGGCTTGCTTAAATTTTCTGTGAATAAAATAGATTGTGAGGTTTTTAACCGACTTCTAAAAAAGGAGGTTTCTCAATTCGACCGTATATATATTTTTTTTAATGAGTGTTCGCGGATAACTTCGTCGTTTATGAACCGATTAAGATGATTCTTTTTTTTGTTGGAAAGTAGATATCTCAAGGGTGATGGAGCCAAAAGACGGTCGAGGGAACTCCTCAACGATTTAAAGCAATTTCCTGGTGTTTGGGCTTGACTAATTTGTATTGATGAGAACTTTACACCTAGATGGGTTATAACTGTGATTAGGGGTCTGATGATGAAGACGAAGGACAATCCAGGGAACTCCTCAATGTTTTACAGTATCTACCTTGTGTTTGGACTTACTTCATTTCTATTGATGAGAACTTTGCACTTATATGGGTTATAAGTGCCGTTACAGGTCTGATGATGGATGGTGATGATGTCTGTGGTAGACAGTCGTCGGAATTCCTCAACGATTTACAGCAGTTACCTTTTGTTGGGCTTACTTCAAATTGAAGTTTGCACAGCAAATATTTGTATTATAGGATACAACTAAAAATGGAAAAATAAAAAACTTTTTTGCAAAAAATAAAACCGACTTCAAAAAAAACACCGACTTCTGAAGCTAAAGTTATTTTTCAGTTTTTGTTTTTTTTGAAGTCGGTTTTGTTTTTAGTTGCCCTGTAAAATGTACCTACGTCACATTTACCTATTACACAAAATAATTTAATACATTTTTAATTTTCATTTTGCTACCTACAACTTTACTTTCTATTTGGTTTTTACTACTTTCTATTAGACCATAACATTACATAACAACCATACGACGGTCTAAAGTCGTGCCAGCATAGCTCGAGTAGCAATAAGCTTCTCAATATTACGTTCATAACCATGTAGTTCAATATGACAGCTTGCTAGTTCTAGTTCGTTCTAGAAATATCGTTAAGTTTTCCTTCGAGAAACTTCTACAACGTGCTAGGGACGATAAGGACAGTGCCTTATGTTTTTCTTTAATTTCCAGCTTAGTTTAAAGTCTAAACTTTAAACTAAGCTGCCACTTTAAAAACGTGCAGGATTAGTATAAGTTCAGCTGGCGAAGCCCCGTTTCTAAAAACGGGGCTTCGCCAGCTGAACTTATACTAATCCTGCACGTTTTTATTTCTTACGCGAGTAAGCTTCGAGGCAATTTGAGACAGCGAAATAGCTTGGCTTACGTATAAAGTGAAATTCAGGAAAATTGACAATAACAAGTTCATATTTTTCACTTTAAACTAACAGCTATTTTCTTCAGTCATTGGCTCCATTTTTCGATTGCAAAAACATTAAAAAAGTAAGTCATCCAAGAGAATGAAATTTTACTTTTATTTTTACAACCACAATAAACATTAAACTTTTGTTACGAGACCGAGACAAAACATTTCAATATCTCCTTTCAAGTGTACTTAAATGAAAACAAAACAAAAAAAACATCTAAAGACTTCTCTGCGACCATTTAACCCTACAACTACAACATCCAAATTTAATTAAATCAACCACAACATGGGTCATGGGTGACCCCAAAATAAAAAAAAATATTACTTACAAAATATTAAACTTTAATAAATTTAAACAATTATTACAAGGTTTTTTGGATATTAATGGAATGCTTAAAGGAAAAAAAAATAGTACAAATCTGAAAATCTAGATACATTGGTGACAAATAGGTAACCTGTGTTGTGCACATATATTTTTGGAGCACTTAACACATTTCTCTCTGCCCTTCCTATCTTTGGCTCTAGTGCTTAAATAGCAGCGGGAACTTGAAGTTGATCGAGCTTGGGCTACCTAGGTACCTTCTAACTCGGTTTTTGCGTCGCGTGCGATACCTTTAGGACCAGGTTGATTTATCACGATGTTTCTACTTGCAGTGCGTGTATTAGGAACAGTGAACGGAGTTCTTCGCCAAGTATAACCATTTTTGCCCATACAGAAATCAGACAGAAGAACATCATCATCATCTGATCCAGATTCAACATCAAACAAATCATCTTCATCGGAGTGTTCGGATATATGTTCATTTTCTGCAGTTTCAGATCCATCTTCGTCCGAAGAACTGGAGGTTTCACCTTCATATTCCTCCAAAAGTTGCTCAATTTCATTACTTTCAAGGGCTCGTGACGTTGAGGCCATATTGAAAGACTATTCGTGAAATAAACGTGAAATCACACAACAGTTAATCACAAAAAAATAGTTTCGATAACCACAACACGGGTCGCGGGCGACCCCAAACTGCAATATCTCCGAACCTAATGAGCGTGCGCACCCCGCCATGCGTCACGGGCCACTGATTACCAATTACAGAAGGTACCTAGACGCACAGTGTTGTAGGTGCAAAACTCGCTAAATTAAAATAAAAATACGTGTGCGTGGGGTCACCCATGACCCAATGTTGTGGTTCTAGGGTTAATTTTAACTTCGTTTAATGGTTGCTTTAATCATTTGGCAGCAGAGTAAAAGTGCATTCAGCTGACAAATTATACGGAGGCGGCGTAACTGAGCGGCAAATTGTTTCCAACAAGAAACAAACCTATAAATATTATTTAGTCAAACCTTTTTGTTGAGAGTTTCGGTCTATTAGAGGCCCTTATCTCCAACAAAACGTAATAATTCAGCTTGTGCACGCTGTTATAAAAACAATACGCACAAAATTTGGCTCCCACCCCGGTCAAATGTTTTTATTTCAACCAAAAACAAACGCTCGAGTTTCCAGGAAACGTACAATCTGCGAGTAATTTTAATGGTTTATTTTCCATGGGATTTCTTCGGGGTTTTGGTCCAAGTTTCACATGATACTGAAAAATAGACAAACATCGGCACGGCAGGCCGTTGTTATCTACACTACGTATGATATTATAAAGAAGAAAGATTTGTATTTTTGTGTGTTTGTAATGAATAAACCCAAAAACTACTGCGCCGATTTCAAAAATTTTTTCACCATTAGAAAGCTACGTTCACCCTGAGTAACATAGGTTATATTTTATCTCCGTACTCCTACGGGAACGGGAACTACGCGGGTGAAACCGTGTGACGTCCGCTAGTGAGACATAAAAGAGATCACAATAAAATAAATCTAGTCATAGGCAGCAAGGCAAGCCTTTTCATAAACTGTTTGTGTAGCTTATGAAAAGGGTAAAGAAAATACTACTCAACTACTTCGTTCATATTATATTAATTCTAATTACAATTAAATACATACATAATTATGTAGGTATATAATTTTGAAGTGTCTCCAAATTCAAATATAAGTTAAGATTGGGCTCTTTTAACATTAATCAAAGATCACACAACACTCACATTTTACAAAGAATCGAATACCAAAATTTAATCGTTATCAATATTCCCTGGACATGTATATTTTTCCAAGAGCAAATGCTAACTAAGCCTGGGTTCACACACGCGACTTCTGAGAAAACTTGTCAGGAACATGCACCTTTCAGCTATACGTACCAAAGTCCACTAACTAGCAGTTCCACAACTTTTCGACTTCGCCAGGCAACAACTAATATTTCCATTTCCATAATAAGATCGTTGGAAACTTTACCAGCTTTGCTTGTTTGCTTATGAATAAAAAAATGCGGTCTTGAAAATCGTCGCCAATCTTGGTTTGTAAGTACAGCTATAAGATCGAACTTATACTTTTAAAGCAAAGAAAACTGCAGCCTTAGGAAAGTCGTAGGTAAATCTTAACTGTGAACAAGTAAAATACCTTTATTATAATTCGATTCGTCATTTTTGCACATGATTTAGAACTGTGCGGGAGGAGCTCGTGGCTAAATAATGACAGCCGCTCAGGTCGATCTTTAGGTTAAGCTGTGCTTGCCTAGGTTGGTCTGTGGATGGATGACCACCCGTTACATACCGAGTTTCTTCCGTGCCTCGGAAAGGGGTTATTCCCAAAGTACTCCATTTCCTTCGAACTACAAATATAAGAAAGCACGTTAAGCAGTTGGTCCCGGCTGTCAATTGAAGATCTTTGGCAGTTGTTACATGTAGTCAATGGCCCAAAAAGTCTGACAACCAGCCTTACCAAGGGGTATCGTATTACCCAGTACTAACTGGGTTGTGAAGGTTAGATAGGCGGTCGCTCCATGTAAAATAGTGGTATTCAGCTGCATCCGGTTAGACTGGAAGCCGACCCCAACATAGTTAAAAAAAAGGCTAGGCAGATGATGATTTCGAACTATGTCAATCTATACTAATATTATAAAGAGGTAACATTTGTTTGTAAGTTTGTATGTAGGGGGTAATCTCCGGAAGTAATGAACGAATTTTAAAAATTGCTTCACTGGTAGAAAGCTACATTATTCGTGAGTGCTATAGGCTATATTTTATTCCCGTACTCCCACGGGAACGGGAACTACGCGGGTGAAACCGCGGGACGTCAGCTAGTGTTCTAATAATCCAATGAATGTAGAGTTAAAACTATTTATTGAACAAAATCACAATTCATTTGTGGTCGGCGCAGCATGTCTTCTTCTTCCATACTTCTCTGTTACTCGTCATCTTATCAGACACTTCCTTTCTTGCCATCTTTAATTTAAAGAACATAATTAGGTTATTAAAACTCGTCAAAGACTTCAAAGAACGTTTCGTTCAAACTGTGATAAATATTTCCAAACATGCGTCTTATTTGTGTATCAATTTCATTATTTACACTAATCCTGTTTTGTCCCTCAAGGTTCCTGTTCCCTTTGAACTCACTTTTATTCATCACAGTGGTTTTCCAACGACATATCTATTTATTTTCTCTATTTAATTTTATTTGTCTAAAGCACTATTTTTCAACCCTTTTCATGATGCGACGTTTTAGTATGAAACATATTTGGCGACCCCCGACCCCTCGCTTTATTTGTTTCATTTATATTACAAATATTACTACTACTACTACATAGGTATACATAGGTATTTATGCATAGGTATTTAACACATTGTTTTTTATTTGCAATTTGATTTAATTCTCAATGTAGGCAGCAAAAACGGATCCACGATGGGAGAAATTAGTTAATGACAAACAAGCGAAACCTCAATATGATGACTGAATACTACCTAATAGATTTTTATTTTGTTAATTTGTATAAACATAGTACAAATGTTTAACATTTTTAACATTTTCTTATTAAATCTATCTTTCTAGGCTTTATTGTTTTGTTTATTGAGGTAGTTTAAGCGACCTCTTGCGACCTTCATAAAGAGGCTTCGCGACCTGCCAGGAGGTCACGACCCACAGGTTGAAAAACACTGGTCTGAAGTATTATTTTTCATTTTTGACTGCCTCATTAGTCTAGTGGTCGCAAGCGCGACTGCTTAGCATGAGTTCGATTCCCGGGTCGGGCAGTGTTATTGGGTTTTTCCATTAAGAATTTCTCAGTAGCAGCCACGGAGTCTGGAATTGCACCCGGTTGATGGCAATAGGCACGACCTCTATTAAAAAAAAAATATCTTTTTTTCAGACCTATAACGTTGTTAGTGGTTAGTAACAGATTGTGCTTATATGCTATGTTAGTGTTATTAGTAGTCCTTAATTCAATTTAACATAAACCTATTAGTCGAGTGCAATTAGATAATAAGGTGGAACGACGTTTATAGTGGTCGGATTTTCATGGGACTTGAAAAAAGGGAAAAATGCTTTCATTAACAGACGATTTTCTTACATTTCCAAATGAATTTTAAGTCACTACACTCATGGAAGTGGTCTTCATTACTGCTTTCTGGTCCAGTTATCTGTGAAAAAGCATCAGTTACTAATTTCAAAAGAAATCTTAGTCTTAAAATTCGATATTTTAAAAATAATCGCAGAAAATAGGATATTTTCAAAAATAACTTGAAATTTACATTACATCGACAACAATGAACAAAGAAACAGACCAAATTAGCATTTAATGGATGCACGCAGATCACACTATTACGCTACAATATGAATTCGGCGAATTTGAAGTTAATCATAAAAGAAAAAAAAATTTTGCAAAGACAATAAAAAAATAAAAAAAAAGTCGCAGCGGCGAAATTTTTTTTTAAACTTTTTTCTCCACACCTCTAGGAACTCAATAAAAAAAGTCCCATGAAAATCCGACCACTATAAACTTCGTTCCACCTTTTGAGTAGGTATTTTTTGTCTAATTGCACTCGGCTATAGGTATACCTATTTTGACCCAATGTCTTTGGATGGGGCAGTCCACTCTGCCAACAATCATTTTTAGGATGCTGTTCCAAGTGCTATGCAAGCGTTGCAGTAAGGAAGCCGCTTTCTTACGCATGATGGCGTGAAAGCCATCCGTGTGAGCTGCAGCAAACATTCCTGATGCACTGCAACGTCGCGTCGCTATTACATAGGACATGATAGGACTTAAGGCGCTGTCAACACCAAAATCGCGCACACTGTCTATTTGTATGGGAGAAAACGAGACGTCACTATTACTGGGCGGCCAGGTTTTAGAAGAAAATAATGAATAAAAAAAGTATGGATTATTTGTGAAATATGACTCGTTAGCGGTTTAGGTATGAATATGTTGACTTCATGTTTTATTAATTGCAGACCCATACGTCAAAAAAATAAAGACATAGGACCGTCAATGATGATTTTAAGACCAATCTTTGCAATTATTTTCTATCGAGCCGATTTCGACGAAATATGTATCGAGTCCGTCGAAGGTCTTTGAAATATGATCAACATTAACATTTTTTTTTTTTTGCCGTGCTAGAACAAATTGTTTTTCTTAAAAAACTGCTTAAATAACATCAATTTCAACAAATTAGGTGTTGTCAGCCCCTTATACATTCCTGGCGAAATGTGGGTGTACTATTAGATACACCTCTGCCTTGCCCTTGGGGAATTACAGGCGAGTTAGATTTATTACTAGCTAACCCGCGCAACTTCGTCTGCGTCACACAATATAGCTTATAGCTGTTCCCCGCGGTTTCACCCTCGCTGCTCAGCACCTGTTGGTCGTAGCGTGATGTTATATAGCCTATAGCCTTCCTCAAGAAATGGACTATCCAACACTAAAATAATATTCCAATTCCAACCAGTAGTCCCTGAGATTAGCGCGTTCAAACAAACAAACAAACTCTTTAGCTTTATAATATTAGTATCTATTATTTTCTCGGTCTTATTTCATTTTAATATTAATGAAACATTCTCCACAACACCTCAAATAAGCGGGTGATACATTCCTCACGTTACCACAAATACACTATGTAAGTAATCATTGTTATGATTACCTACCTCGCCTCGCCTTGCTAGTACGTTCGGTTCGTCGTTCCTACACAATTAATCTTGGGTGAGAAGGTGGTAGTTAGGTAATGAATGGCTGGTCGCTTCGTCGCCTTCCTTCATAATTTTATTAATGATCTTCCAAATTGTGATTATTACTTTATTAGGTGGTCTTTTATTTTAACCAGCTGATAATTTTGTTTTATTGCTACTAATCTATCATCCACCGCTGCGGCGAGTAATGTCTGAGGCAGAACACCTATCGCCTCCGTAGACCAAAGAATGGGCAGCAGCGTTTTCTGTTAGTCTTTCATCACTGCGATCTCCAATCCGCCTGCCAAGCGTGGAGATTACGGCAAATTCCTCCCATCATGGGAGAGGCTTATGTCCAGCAGTGGACGTTATGGGGTGTTGTAGTAGTTGTAGTAATCTATCATCATCAACCATCCATCGAGCGGTCGCAGGACGCCATTTTTTCTCCATATAAAAAAGACTGTTAACGAAGCCGAAAGGCACTTTTGCTTCCTGTCATTGCGGTCAGTTTTTTGTTCTAGACCATACCTGGGAACCTTCTAGTTACGGAGATATTGGGGGTCAAAGTTCCAACTTTTTTCTAGTTTTTTTTTAAATACATGTTTTTAATGTAGGTGGGTAAGTTTTTTACTTTAAACACCTTCACAATCCCCCGGGTTCTATTCAATCCATCTATCAGCACAATATTTTAAGTGCGTTTTGAGTCCTACCGATAAATGTGATTTTACACCCCAAAAAAAAGGTCATTTCCCTGCAAACATTTTTGCGTAGGGTTGAGTTTGATATTTGCTTGGTTGACGGTTTTGTGAAGAGTCTGTTTACACCTTATATTTTTATTTAGCTTTTTCACAGCTGTCACTAACATCCTTTCTTGCGATATCATTTTACATTGGGTTGCTTGGTTTGACTGTTTTTATAATAGTAATTCAAACATGCTGCGCTTTGATGCAGAAGCCCAAAACATACGTAGCTGGCTTTGAGGATCCAGGATCAACCATACTAATTTTCATTAACGTAACTGAAAAAAAAAAAAATCATAACCGACCTTTGGTACCGAACGTGGATACGCGCTATCCCGTTATATTGCCGAAACGAAGATCCACAACAAAACGACATCATGCGTTTTTTTAAGATAACTTTAGTTCGCGGATCTGCTTTCATATACCATGTAAAATACTGGTAGTCAGATGAATCCCGTAAAACTGGAAGCCGACTCCAACATAGTTGGGAAAAGGCTAGGCAGATGCTGATGATCTACTTTCATATACCAAAGGTTAATGAAATTAGTAGAACTATAAACAGAGTCCAATAAAATATCAAGGCATCAAAAGTTAGAGGAATAAAAAACCGCTAAATTAGTTTAACAATCTATTATGTCCCAACTTCTATCATTAGCCATTATTTAAGGGTCTCTAATAAAGTCTAAAAGGTAGTAGAAAAGACATAAAGCGCTTTGAAATTGTAGAAATTACTGTCTCTCAGTTATTTCTAGACACTTACTCATCATAAAATACGAGAATTTTAGAATACTTGGTTCTAGTTTTGCACAATTTATCTACGCAGATCAAAATCCCACTGATAATAATGTAGTTCATCTCGAAATAATTGCTTGAATTACATTAGTTGTAATATTAAAAAGACCACTATAAATGTCCACACTCTATGAAAGTGAACAATAACGGACACATGATTCTGGATGAATAAAATGATAAATGTCAATTATTAATCGGTTATGCATCATTTAACATTTTTCAAACAAAGCTATAATACCAATACCTAGTACAATAGTGACCACATTAACAGTCCTACACACATTAGCGGTGACAATAATGCAATAATTAAACAGAATTAGCTAACAACAGCCAAATTGAATACAATGGTGATACCGAAACTGTAATTAGAAACAACACATGGACTTAACACTGTGTTGGTATGAATTTCATATTTGCAACACCGCCAAATGTATGATATTAGCAACAAATGAAATAAGTATTAAAGCTCACCACAGCAACACGAAAACATATTGTGTTTCTATTAAATACAACTTCATACGGTCAGATTCAGAGTAAATTAACAGTATTAATCAATTATTCGGTGCGGTAATTAATGTACATTTCGTATTCAGCTGATTAATGAAAACTTTCGATTGGTTTAATTTGCTGCTAGTACATAATAAACTAGTAAACAACAGCAAAACAATAGAATAAACACCAACAGAAACACAGAAGTTTCAAACAATTCTTCGATTTAAAAGGTTTCCCCAAGGAGCGATTCTAGGACCCCTTACGTTTAACGAGCCGTCTACAATTTGTACAGTCCGTTTAATAAGAGTCTGTATAACGATTTCCAATTAGATGCATCGATACACAATTTTTATGCTTAACTACTTCAATGCAGGCCAGTTTGTGCAATAAGTCGGTTCACTGCCTCTCGACAACGTCCTTGCGAAGTACAGCAATGTCGTTAGTATAATATCCTATTACCGAGAAGAATTTAAACTTGCATGCATTAATAGGACCTAAAATACCCACATGTTACGTTTGATATGAATAGTTACTTTTAAAACTGTACTATTGTTTCTGCTTCCATAGGTGACCAATAGTTGGGTGGGTTTTAAGAAGTTAAGAGACAGAATTTTTAGCTATTAAACCATGAGTTATTATTATGTATCAGCAAGGTACATTTATTTTTATTACAGTACAAAAGCTGCCTTTGTTTGAACTCAAGATCACTTTAAGCATATCATAATTTGATTGTGATCCTTTTTAGTATGTCGCCTTGACTTCCCTTATTTGTGAAGTAATGAAGTCAGAACACCAAAATAAGCCGTAATGAGGACCTAAAAACAGAGTTTGAATAAATTTTATTTGAAGTAGGCACACTTTTGAATAACTTGAAACTGAAGTATTATATTATCTGTGATCTAACCGGCAAAGGCCTATTCAGATGTAGAGACGGCACGAGCATTAACTACCATGCTTGCTCAAGGCGGATAGACGACTTTTATACAAGCTAAAAAAAAAACTGCTGAAAAAACATAAAACTGTCTGTATCTGTGATGAATCCAGCAGATTTTAATGTACCTACTTTAAACGGACCTACCGCTTAAAGTATATTAAAATCTGTTGGTTCCAACGCAGACAACAATCAAAAATATAATCTACTCTATTCTATAGTTTAGTCATTGCTTGATGTTAGAACTGTCAAAACTTAGAATTCTTAGCTTTGCTTTCTTTGACGGCTCTAATTCGTTTAAATTCTTGTCTATTGCATAAAAATGTTTTCAAAAGTAATTACTTAAACTCAAGTAATTACTTAATTTGACTATAGAATACCTGGGTTAGACATGGGATCATATTTTATTTCTATTATACTTGTTCTAATAGTTCTTTCTATAGAATCCAAATTTCTGGGTTTAAACAGTTGACATATCGACCAGCCATAGCAACTTTGGACATCTGCTTGAAACTGTGTTCGTAGCAGCGATGTTACGAAGCTTCGACTCCGACTCCGATATGTCGGAACTTCCGATTGATCTGACACCTCCGGTTCCGATACTTTTAAATCGGAGGTCGAAGCATAGCAGATAGCGGCCGGCGGCGGCGGCGACGCGCGGCTTCTGCGGTCAACGTGTACGTACAGGTTTATGTATGTCGTCCGGGGAACAGCACGTGTTCTGTCTTTTATTGCCTGCCCTTAAGAGGACGCATTGGAAATCATGTAGTCAATGATCTCAATTTTTGTCAGTAATTACAAAACAAATGAAAATATAAGTTGGTGACCTGATAATTCATGATAAAACCCTTATTTTGTTAGTTTTCAATACATGATTAAGTAACTTTTGTAACAGAGAAAAAAATATCAAACATACCTCTTTTTAAAAAGAGATTCACATTTTATGGGCAAACGGGACCAATTTAAGCCTCTTAACTTTCTCCGTAGATGAGCCTATACATACTCTTTAAAATTATAGAAGGAATTTCTGAAATTATCGTTCCCAACTGAATTAAATAACAAAAACCAATTTGTCGTTTACGTCCTTTAAGTTATAAGCTAGCAATCCTCGCCCCGCTCAGACGCCCAGTCCCCCGCTCAGTCCCGATGCGCGCGTGCCCGGTTTTAGAACGATGCCTCGCCTTAACACATCTTTCTTCTGCCACCATCTCCGTCTCCGATTCTGATTCCGATTCCGACTCCGAAAAACGAAATTTAAAAACTCCGACTCCAATTTCGGTTCCGATAAAACCACCTCCGTAATATCCCTGGTTCGTAGTAACAAGCTGTAATGGTCCGGGTGTTGCAAAGCAATTAGTTTGTACACGTCTGTTGAACACAGCGCAGCTTGTCTTTTGATGCTATTGGACTAAAACCGTCACTGTAGTTATGAGACTGTTGGCAATTTCATAATAATATGAGCATAGTGTTTAAGCATTTACAATCCCTTTGTAACAATATTGTAAGGAACTATTTGAATAGAATGGAACAGACCATACAACATTATAAGGTAATGATAAAGATTACCAGAAGAAGAAGACCTTGTAAGAGTGAACCTGACTATAAATTGTATGTCTTCTTTAAACAATGTTCTATTATAAAGTGTGTTAATGAACACCGAAAGGCACTTGTTCTCCTCGTCATTGCGATCATTTTTGTTCTACACCATACCTGGGATCCTTTTAGCTACGGAGATATTGGGGAGTTATTATTCAAGGTTCCAACTTTTTCACATATTTTTTTTTGAAATACTAGTTTTTAAGTTCATAACTTTACTTGAAATACCTCCATAACCCGTTTACTATTGCACGTTTACTAGCATAATGATTTAAGTGCGTTACATTGAGTTTTACCGTAAAACCTGATTTTTCACCCCCCAAAAAAAAGTCGTTTCCTAGCAATAATTTTTACTCAGAGTTTGATTTACAGAATGCTTGGTTGACGGCTTCGTAAAGAGTCTGTTTACACCCTGTGTGTGGACAATGGTGTAGGTTATTTCATTATTTATTTCGTTTAAGGATTCCATGACGTATATTTAGTATGTGGCGTTACCAAACCACGACTGATATAAATGGCCAGAAACTTGATCAATCCAAAAAAACCTTATCAAAATATCATCGCCGTCAGATAGGCCTCTCCCGAAGGTCGAACTTGAAATTAAATAAAGTCCCCACTCCTAGTAAATCTTATTACCGTTAGGATAGAGAGGCATCCTTTCAAAATAAACAACGCCAATAAAAGAGGGTTACTTTGTAAAAAGTTTTTTGTTGACGACCAATTTGATCTCGTAATAAAATCAAGTTGGGATATCGTGGAATTCGTGGAGGATTTTATTGATGTCGTTTCAACTGGCCGAAAGAAGGAGATGAATTTAAACGAAACTTATGGTTGAGTTATATATAGTGGAAAACTATTATGTTGATTTCATAACGAAAATTTTAAGAATAAAATATACTTTCGAGCCGAACTGCTTCGCATTGGTGCAATGGCGACGATACATCGACATTGCTGTACTGTACTAAATCTATATCTAAAACTTTATGTACATACATTAGATACAATTAAACTTGTATCCAGCTGCAGTATCCAGTATCTATGGTCGCTCAAAGTCAAAATATTGTATTTCTCATTGGCCTACATGGGCACTTATAAAACGTCGAGAAAAGTTGCATGATTCAGGTTGATCGTTTCTTATGACTGACTTCCAGGATAGTCAAACTTCACTCAGGTCTGTCTCAAAGACAAATAGACCTTGGTGTTTTATGACATGCATCTGTTATTCTATTTCTTCATAACAATAACAAGAACGACTAAACACCATGTTTTATCATAAAAGTGGAAAACTAACATTCCATAAAGAATCATCTGCCTAGCCTTTTCCCAAGTTTGATTGGGGTCGGCTTCAAGTCTAACCGGATGCAGCTGAATACCAGTATTTTACATGGAGCGACTGCCTATCTGACCTCCACAACCCAATTAGTACTGGGTAATACGACACCCCTTGGTAAGACTGGTTGTCAAACTTTTTTGGCCACTGACTACCTGTAACGACTGTCAAAGATCACAAATGACAGCCGGGACCAACTGCTTAACGTGCTTTCCGAGGCACGGAGGAAACTCGGTATGTAATGGGTGGTCACCCATCCATAGACAAACCTAGGCAAGCACGGCTTAACCTAAAGATCAACCCGTGTGGCTGTTATTATTTAGCCACGAGCTCCTCTTAAACATTCCATAAAGAATTATGAAATATATTTTCTAGTTGACCAGATGTATGAATGTTGAAGAGGCCAAAAGTGTATGTATAGGGATCGTAGCATGTGGCCTGTGGTGTCTGCCTTCCCCCCTTGGACAAAAGGCGTGAGTTTATATATGTATTAAGCAGATCATAAGTATCATAACATTTCGCCACGAGCTGCTTGTTCTACAAAACACGTTTATTCCTCACACGTAACACTAATTACGGGAACAAAAATGAAGGAACCGTCATTTATTTATTTGCTCATGCGGGGAGGCCAACGGTATAAAGCCGACAAGTCAATTAATGTGTGATACCCATGAAATAAAACAAATTAAGTTGTGGTTAGGTCGCCACAGCTTTCCCGCTGCTAGACTTACCCAATATATTTTCAGTAGGTTTATTCTTTTGTTGCAAGTATTATTGGGTTTTTTTCATTAGGAATTTTGGATTAGTAGCCCGGGGTCTGGATTTGCGCCCATCATCAGCCTATAATGTTCCCACTGCTGGGACGCGGCCTCCTCTCAATGAGAGGGGAATGGGCTATAATCTACCACGCGGGCCCAGTGCGGATTGGTAGATGTCACATGTCTTCGAATTGTTGGTTCTAGGACATGCCGGTTTCCTCACGATGTTTTCCTTCACCGTTTTGAGAGCAGTGGTGATGAAATAAATTACACAAAGTAATGCGCCTGTTTGGGTTCGGACCCACGATCTACTGTTCGTAAGTCTGTGCCGCCACCACTGGGCCACCGCTGCTCTCTATGCGATTTGAACTTGAACTTATACATAATTTATGAAATATGAGTGCAGATAATATTATGACGCCTCCGCCCAACCCTTGGGGATCACAGGAGTGATGTGTTACATTGACCAATCACCACACCAAGTTTTGGGGATTCATAAATTCGTCGATCAATTAACGGAATCATCGACGCAACGAAGATGTAGATGAAAATAGAACGATTATTGTATGTTATGATGGAACATTTGTCATCAAGCTAAAGTTGTCACTAGTAAATCCGGTAGTCACTGAGTCAGGGTTCTAACAGTGAAAAAAAGTTTTTTTTTTCTGGTGTCAACACAACGCACCTATTTTCAGACAGCTGTTGTTTTGGTGAAAAGTTGTTAGTGGCTTGTCACTCAATACCACATTGAAAACACACTACCGACTTGAATGTGGGTACTGACGGCTCTTTTATTGTATCCTTGCCACCCTACATGTCCTAGATGCATTGCATTATCTATAATCCGATTGTCACAATACAAACTACGGTTATCCTTTACAACAAACTAGAGTAGTTCCACGTAACTAAGCGGAACACATATCGTATCGGTATTCGCAACTCCAACCTACAAATCCAATTGCCGATCTGGGACTTCCCATAACTATACATATTCGACCTTTTTATTCGAACTACACAATATGAATTTCGGTACAAAGGTGTTATGGGTGGCAAAGGGGAAGTACATAACCTATGACATCAAAAGCAAACTTTTTTGTAAAAACCTCTTTGTAGTAATCGAATTTCGGTTTTTGATTTTTATTAGGTGAAGCCGTGATTGGGTTTCTGATACTTTTTAATATGTTGACTTATTGTTCGTTGTGCGTACGTGGTAATTTATAGGTTTTTCAATAAATCCTTAGTGCAATAAGAGAAACAATAAAAAAAACCGGCCAAGTGCGAGTCGGACTCGCGCACGAAGGGTTCCGTACCATTATCTATACATTAGACAAAACGGCAAAAAAATCACGTTTGTTGTATGGGAGCCCCCCTTAAATATTAATTTTATTCTGTTTTTAGTATTTGTTGTTATAGCGGCAACAGAAATACATCATCTGTGAAAATTTCAACTGTCTAGCTGTCACGGTTCATGAGATACAGCCTGGTGACAGACAGACGGACAGACGGACAGACGGACAGACAGCGAAGTCTTAGTAATAGGGTTCCGTTTTTACCCTTTGGGTACGGAACCCTAAAAACAGCTCTACAATGAGTCTTCCCCATTGGAACTAACGCCGCGATCTTGTTTTTTACTATTTAACCGTAGCATCTTCTTGTCAATGTCATTCAAGCGCCAAACCAACCTTGCAGTACCACAAAATACAAATTTCGAACAAATGTGAATGAACGGGTCAATTTACTGTGGCTGATAGAGGACTACATTAGTAGGTAATGGAAAATTGAGTTCTAATTTCAAACTCACTCAGGGGAACGTCAAAGCCGAATTGATGGCACCGCACAGTTCATCATTTCATCAATTTCGTGCGACTCCAAAATGGAACACAGATATTCGTAATTATTTTCTTAGGTGCAAAATAGAGGGTTTTGTTTTGGAAGAGGACTTGTTGAATAGATTTTTCAATCAGTATCTTTAGAAAACATAGGTATAAGTTAGGTATAGGGTAATAATTATAAACGAAAGTCCGTTTTCACGTGTATATGTTGTGTAGTGACTACGTAGTGACCATGTTGTTCGTCTAAATAACGTATCGGCTTTCTTTGAGGTTGTCATCATGTGCATCACTTACCTACAGTTAGTCGTTAAAACAAATATTTTAGAAGATGTTAAAGATGTCTTGTGCGAGAAGTTTGCAGATTAAAAAAAACGGCTAAGTGTGAGTAGGACTCGTGCATGAAGGGTTCCGTACCATCGTAGTACAGTCCCCTTAAACACATATGTAAACGGGTATGGGGAGGGTGTACGGCCTTTAATTTTGATCATTCTTTATATATTTTAACATCTGTGAAAATTTCAACTATCTAGCTATATATATGACAGACAGACGGACAGTGGAGTCTTAGTAATAAGGTTGTAGCGGCACTACAAAAAAAAGTATTACAGCTACATGAACAAAAAGTACTACAGCGCCATCTATGACACAGATGATGAACTAACTGCGAAACACGTCAGAATTCCTGGATTACCTGCACCTTGGATTGAGGTGGTCGAATGCCTCCGGCTGTGACACTACCCTAGGATAGTCACCTCTGGTTGTCCAATATTGCACTTGACTGTGTTGTCCGTTTTTAGGGTTCCGTAGTCAACTAGGAACCCTTATAGTTTCGCCATGTCTGTCCGTCCGTCCGTCTGTCCGTCCTCGCTTAATCTCTGTGACCGTTAGCACTAGAAAACTTAAATTTAGTACCAATATGTATATCAATCACGCCGACAAAGTGGTAAAATAAAAATTGGAAAAAAATGTTTTATTAGGGTAGCCCCCCTATATGTAAAGTGAGAAGTAATTTTTTTTTTTAATTTCAACCCTAACTTGTGATATATTGTTGGAAAGGTATTTAAAAATGAATAGGGGTTTCCTAAAATCATTTTTTGATAATGTCAATAATTTCGGAAATAATCGCTCCAAAAGTAAAAAACAATGTGTCCCCCCCCCTCTAACTTTTGAACCATAAGTTTAGAAAATATGAAAAAAATCTGAAAAGTAGAACTTTATAAGGACTTTCTAGGAAAATTATTTTGAACTTGATGGAAACAACAGTTTTTGTAAAAAAAAGACAAAAACTTGTACAAAATCATTTCTGGACTGTTTGTAGTATATTCGTATATGCAAGCATTTTTACATAATGGATACCCAACTTTAAACTCATAAGTGGGAACACTTATTGTGACGGACGGGAAACTACGGAACCCTACACTGAGCGTGGCCCGACACGCTCTTGGCCGGTTTTTTTCCATTTGAGTACGGAACCTTAAGGGGCTACCCCATGGCACACTAGCGCCACTTTAGTAAAAAAATCAGAATTCGTTAAATACACAATGAATATAAAATCTGATAGACAAAATCAATGCTTTAGAGTTCTAGATTATTGACGTCTATTTAATTCATTAAAATATACTACACTGTAGTTACAGTTAGAAAAATTGCTAAAAACGGCCGTTTTTTTCCATTTTGTATCTGTAACGACAGCGAGCTATGTTTCAATGAGATAGGCAGACGTAAATAATTTACAAGACCAAAAGATTGATTTTGTCTATCAGATTTTATATTAATTGTGTATTTAACGAGTTCTGATTTTTTTACTAAAGTGGCGCTAGTGTGCCATGGGGTAGCCCCTTAAAAATGGCCTCTGAAAATAATTCATTCATCATTTCAGCCGAAAGACGTCCACTGCTGGACATAGGCCTCCCCCAAGTGTCGCCACATTGACCGGTCGCATCCAGCGGATTCCCGTAGCCTTCGCCAGGTCATCGGTCCACCTAGTGGGAGGCCTTCCAACGCAACGTCTTCCGGTTCGCGGTCGCCACTCCAGAACTTTTCGGCCCCATCGGCCATCCGTTCTGCGAGCAATGTGCCCTGCCCACTGCCACTTAAGTTAGGCAACTTTTCGGGCTACGTCGGTAACCTTGGTTCTCTAGCGGATGTCTTCATTTCTGATTCGATCGCCCAAGGAAACTCCGAGCATAGCCCTCTCCATTGCCCTTTGGGTGACTTTAAGCCTTCTGATGAGGCCCATTGTGAGCGACCACGTTTCGGTCCCGTATGTAATCACTGGCAACACACACTGGTCATAAACTTTCGTCTTGAGACACTGCGGTAAGTTAGACGAGAAGATACCGCGCAACTTTCCGAACGCTGCCCAGCCGAGTCGGATTCGACGATTGACCTCTTTCTCGAAGTTAGACCTACCTAACTGGACCGTTTGTCCCAGGTACACATAATCGTCTACAACTTCGAGTGTAGTCTCCGATCTTGAAAATAATTATGTGGAAATAATTCTACCCAGAAACATGTTTCTTATTATCTCAATCACACATCCCCATAGCAATCAACAACACCACTCCACATTCAAAAATTAATTAACATAATTTAATTAGCAACATGCAAAATAAAGGTGTCTGCTTTTAAAGCGCAGTTTATTCATCATCCGCTGAAATCAGCGCTACAATGTTCCAGTAATTAATGTTTGAAAAGCGTCGTGGGTTTAATTTACAGTTTCGGTGGACCATGGTGATAATCTGAAATTGACAGCGCCTTTATGTCGGTGCAGTAAGTGTGGTATTTGTAGAGCAAGTGTTGGTGTTAGTCACTTACAGCAGATGCGGTGCATCCACTTTATATAATTAAGCGCTGTAGGTTCTAGCTTCTTTTGCTTGAAGATACGATCAATTGCTTTTTTTTGTCGGGTTTTAATCAAGGAATGTTTGGCTGTTTTTCTCTGAGTTGACAAAATTTTGTCGACTCTACAAAAAGTGTTATGGAGTTAAACTTAATGTGTTACTTACGGGAAATTTTCCGTGATTATCAATTGTTCTGAGCTCTCGTATATTTCGACGCTGTTGCAAGCGCTATGGAGTTGCTATGAAGAGCAGTATAGTAATTATTCGGATAACACATTATTTTTGGTTTATTAAATCCATTAGGGTCTCAATGGTGAGGAAAAGCATTTTGTTATAATCGAAGGATAGCTTTCTGTTTTTAATCAAAGGATATCGTGCCGTTTTTTTCTTTATGTGGACAGTACTTGGAACTGCAGCAAATTAAAGCTTGTTTTTCAAGCGATATGCTCGTAGAGTTAGCAAATAGTGACAGTTTGCAAGCGTATTGCACTGGTCCATACTGTGATTTCAGTAAAGCAATTTTTCTCTGTTGACTTTATTCTTGCGTTAGCTAAAAAATACGGCTTGATTTGATAACCTCCTTTTATTTAAAATCGGTTAAAAGAGAGTTAAAATCAAATCAAACAATAACCGGCAACCATACAAAAAACCAAAGAAAATATTTGAAGAAAATATAACGGCTTCAACGAATATTCTGCTGTCACTTAGCTTCGTCAATGTTAACAAATTAGATAACATTATCTCAAACATGGGGAAAACTCTTGTATTTATTTTCCGCTTGCATTTTTTGGAATCACGTATACAAAACACATAACATCACGCCTGTAATCCCGTAATGGTTAGGCAGAGGTGTACCTAATAGTACACCCACATTTCGCCAGTTATGTTTGAGTCCCATGTAATAGGGGGCGAGCCTATTGCTATCAATTGGGTTCAAATTCAGACTCCGTGCCTGAGAAATATTCCTTATCGAAAAACCCAATAACACTTTGCCCGACCCGGGAATCGAACCCAGGACCTCATCCTCAGCAGTCGCGTTTGCAACCGCTAGAACAACGAAGCACTCTGTCATGTTAGATATGTTTCATGAACACAATAGGAATGATAACTGATTAAAAAAATATGATTCTGTTTAGGTCGTCAGTTAGATTATCGAAAAATATTGGATAATTTTTTTTGTTTTATCAAATTAATAAAAATTGACGAAGATAAAACGTGTCGAAGATCATGAATGGGAGCTTGTAACGTCACATTTGAGTAAAAAATTTACTAAAATGTGACGTCACACGAGTTTTCGATGCACCGTATCGTCTTTATTTTTTTGTTTACGTGAAAAAAGAAAAAATATGTGTACAATATTTTTTGGAAACCTATCTGACGGACTAATTAGATTTTTTTTGTCATCTACCCTATTTCCGTAAAATAATCATTGGTTTTCACAGAAATCCTGTTTTTTTACCTTTCTATGAAACTCGATGATGTTCCTACAAACGTGGCTGAAACTGTAGGATTAACGAAATATTCGAATCAATTTCCTTGAATTCTCTCTTTGCATTCGATTCTCCTTTTTGAATCGGAATGCTGCTCGTAATTGGTATTTCGTTTCTATCCAATACGGATCTTTAATCAGGTGAGTTTCAGGGATACCTACCTACCTAGCTGAGTATTCTCGATGAAAAAACTTATAAATCTTTCCTCGACCTTTATAATATTTATGCTATACTTACAGTTTATATTCATCATTCATAATACTATTTATCATCCTTTTTTACTTGTTTCTATGTTTACACTCAACAAATCGATCTAAATACGATTCTTTAACTTAAAAATAGCTGAACTATAATATTTTTAGTCATAATTTTCATGTTGTGACACGTCAAATTACTTTTTATTTTTCTTTCTGGCTCTATGATATTTACTTTTTGGTTTGTATAATTAAAATTATATTCATCAATATGCTTAGCCAATGTATTTTATAAATTATTACGATTGTTTACTAAATAACTTAATTTTAAATTAGGTATACTATATAAAGCTTTATATTTATAAAATTCTTTACATACTCATGGATATGCCCTGGCCGACTACACTTGTCAGATGAGATGGTGGCTACAAGAAGAAAACTAATATTTAAGATTGAGAAACGAAGACTACATTGAAAACGAGTTTACGAACGGCTGGAGGCAGTCTACTCTTGGATCTCATATGAGAAGCTTTAGAAAACGCTTGGTTTTTGCTGTCACGTATATAAACTACCCAGGGCATCCAGATAAAGATTCCACCTGGGACTTCTACTCCCGATCTTGGGAAGCTGTGTTTGTGACCAGGACCTCTACTCCCGATCTTCGGAAGCTGTCTTCGGCCTCACTTACTGATTGTCTCGCAGAGCTACCCTGACGTCTGGCCCTAAGAACTACACTGGTGCCTTCCTACAGAGCTGACCTGGTGCGTGACTGAGATCTGCACGACGCCCTTCCAGCAGAGGTTTCCTCATACTCGTTACCCTAACGCCTGTTCCTGTCTCTGAACTGATTTGTCGCCAACTATGTGCGTAAATTATAAAACTATCCTAGAGTGTGTCCTAGGTAGGTCTTTTATAATTAGCTGTATTTTTTATCTTCCCTGTAAATATCTTTCCCTATTAAATTTGAATTGAACAAGTCTGCTTATATCCATTTATTTTCATAGGGATCAAGTAGATTTGTTACACCTTTTAAACAATAATATGTAGTTTGGCATAAATAACTATAATAACACAACGGTATTGGCTGCAATAATTTAATTGCAATGTCTGGCATACATATCACGCTTCGAGATATATTTGTTCTGTCCTGATAAGCCAATATGCCTATAATAATATGATAATTATTGCATACTAGCAATTTCTCGCTTATTTACCCGCGTGGAGGTCGGTAACTATCATCACGGAAACGTATTACCTGGATAAAAAGCCCTAAATCCTATCTACCTGTAAGCTAAATTTTATCGAAATCCGTACAGCCATTAAGGCGTAGCAATAATCTGACGACTAGAACTTTTGGACGCATTTATAATATTGGTATGGATTTAACTTTAATATTGTTTTTATTTTTGTTTCAGGTAAGTACGTAACAGGCTACGTTTCTTTGTGATGAATAAGATTACTAAAATTGACTGCTTGGTAAATAAAACATTAAAATTAAAGACAGCATATATACTAAAGGTAAGGTATATAATATAAATATAGGAAGTATGGATAAATAAATACACAGTTATTCAACCAACCCTGATAATTATACGATTAAAGACTATTGCTCGAGTTTAATCTTTTGAACAATATAATTAAGTTCTGCTCTATTTGCAGAAGTTAAGTTAGAGCACTGTAGTTGCAGTTAAACTGGCTGTAACTTTTCAGCGTATACTAGACTTGAATTAACATTTAATATGGTAGAGGTAGTTTTAGTTGAAGTAGTTATGATAACTACAATATGACTATATTCTATTTTGTGACAGCTGCCCAAGGCCGTAGCCAGAAAACCATTAAGTACAGAAATATTAACACCTTATTAGAAAATTAAATTGAGTCTTCTAGCTTTCTTTACAGCGAACAAATCAATTACCTCCTCGGTGTCGATGTTAAATTCTGTGGTGGTCATACATAATAAAAATAAAAGTAGGTAGAGAGTTGTGTTTGTAGTGATTAACTATTATGTTATGTATAAGAACAGAGTGAGACGCAATGACGTATTATATATAGACACGTCATGAACCAACATCGCAACGCTTAAAAACGGCGACAATACTAGAACTACATATAAGCGTGAAGAAAGAGAAAGAAAATATGACACCGAACGGCGGGATGCCTGTTGCGAGAGGGAGATAAATATACATCTTCAGTCACGTCACAGGATTTATTAAATTATAAACAAACGTAGCGTCGCGCGACAGGTTGGTACGTAACTAAGCGCGATGTGGCCAATTGGCTTCATTTCATGTTGTCATTTTAGAGTGCGGACAACGTATCTATAGTTTATATATCATTGGTGAGACGGGCGTGCTGCAGTCTCATTAATATAAAAGAAATATCTTTTTTTATATTTCGGGGGGGATCAATCCCTCTTCCCCCCCCCCCCCCCGGTTACGGCCTTGCAGCTGCCTGCATTTTTATTGCTAGCCTATGTCTTGTCCCACTGCTGAGCAAAAGCCTCCCCTTTCTCCTTCCAAACTCAACTCAAACTCAAATCATTTATTTCAGTTAGACCATTACGGCACTTTTGAATGTCAAGAAAAAAAAAAAGTGAAGCTACAGTTACAGTCAGAAGGCATAATAACTAGAGAAAGTACTGTAGTTGCACATTGCAAACCTGTATGTCTTTCGGTTTCTGACCAGCTAAGTATTTATTTATTTATCTATGTACACACAAAATACTTTACAGGATAATATATTAACACAGAAGAGCACAAAGGTACTGCTTATTTCAAAAGAAAATTCTTCCAGCAGACCAGCGAGAGGAAAGTTGGATAAGAAATGTAGACACTGTGTGTAGAAAAGTCAAACAAGAAAATTGTAATTAAAATTTAAAACAAAACTATATCTATATAAAATAAACATAAGTACATACAAATACATATAAAAAATAAAACTACTATTGTGAATATTTACCAATAATATACATACATATACCTATATGAAGAATATTGCTTTATAGAAGAGAGGTATGCTCTTTGACTTGCTTTTTAAAGAGAAATAAAGTTTTAGAATCTCGAATGTCATAAATGTCTAATTTTAGGAAAATAAATTAGCCAAATTAACCCATCTAACCTCTTTCCAGTCCTCAAACCATAAACTTCAACAACGGTAATCATGCAAAAGCATGTTCAGCTCAAAAAGTGTACCCTTTTAATTATACCAGAGCACCGTTTAAGAAAACTGGAAACGTAGCAAAAAAGCAAGAAGACGAACTCTTTCATTTGAAAGGTAATCAGAGAAAACATGCATAACGAGAAAGTACCGCTTTTCATTCCATCATACCGTTTGAATCCTTTTACCGTAGTCTTCTATTTAGTTCTCAGAAAAACAATTTGCTTAGACTTCTGGAACAGAGCAAGCACTTCATTTTGTTTGAGAAAAACAAATGCAGCTTCTAGTAATTGAGGGCAAATGTTTTACAAAACTGAAACTTTTAGTGGTAGTCTTTTTAAAAACTTTTTTAAATAGTTTCAGTAAGTAATAGGCATCTTTCATTAACAAGTCACAACTACGTACGTTTACTTAACACCAAAATTTTCTTTAATTATACAGACTACACATCGATTTTTCCCCATTTGAACAACTAGACCTGTAAGCTGCACAACTTTGGTACAGCAATTAATAAGAAAATACGTATTATTTTCAATAGGGTAGATGACAAAAAAAAACTAATTAGAACGTCCAACACATATTTTTTCTTTTTTCACGTAAACAAAAAATTAAGACGATACAGTGCGTCGAAAACTCGTGTGACGACAAATTTGAGTACATTTTTTACTCAAATGTGACGTCACAAGCCCCCACTCATGATCTTTGATACGTATTATCTTCGTCAATTTTTATTAATTTGATAAAACAAAAACACGTATCCAATATTTTCCAATAATCTAACTGACGCGGACGGACTAAACAGAATCACATTTTTAGTCAGTCATCATCCCTATAATAATATATTAAGACGATAATAATATGACGATCAATGAAATCGCACCTCACCCTAATCTGTATGGTATGACCGTAGGATAAATTACCAGTGTCTAAAAAAAACTTACTTTGCTTGTCATATAACCTGTTAGCATTGCAACATTTAAATAAATATGGTGCAGTAACTAGCAACCAGATTTCGATAGTTTCATACAATTTTATTGTAACTTAGAGTTTAGTTGGTTTTAAAGTGATAAAGCTGGAACATAAAAAAATGTTTACGCACATAACACGTATTCTTTAAGCCCGCTTGCATAACCAATCACTAACGGTCATTTTCAATAACTTACTAGCCGGTTTCGGTAGGTTGCTATCTCTGTCTGTTTGACATTTTGCTTACTGGACGGTTAGAAACAAAACGTCACAGGAAAGCTTTCTTTGATTTTTCTATGAATCAAGTGACAGGTAGGTGACACGGATAGGATGTTCTTTGTTAGAAACACCGATAGCTACCATCGATCACTAATAAAAGCTACGGAAGAAAGCATATTAAGGCGACTACATGAGCTAAATTAGCAACTCTATTTGTGGTGGTTCAAACTTCGTTTGAAATTCTGTTAGAATAAAGTTCTAATCAGCTTGCACTACAAAGTGGTTGTTACGTCAGTCACTGCGACCCGAATAGTGCGAAATGATTGTTTTTTTGCGATTTACAAAAAATCTATTGATTGGACTAAAAACACTATCATGCTAATATGTTGCTTGTAGATTTATTTGCCAAAAAATCAGAATAATCGCATATTTTAGTATGGTGTTTACTCGTTAAAATAATTTTTTAGAGATAAATTCGTGATATTTTTTTTATCGAGTAAAATTATTTGTATTAGTTTTCAAAACACTCATACTAGCATATATCCTGAAGAATACTTACCATGTATTTTTCTGGTTTTGTTTATTGCAGTGAATCATGTGTTTTTTTGCATTATAAAACTCGCGTTTAGCTCCTGTAGGCCCCTTAACCAACAGTTATACGTAAGTAAGTTATAGAAAACGGCCGTTATTTCTCTTTCTATCAATCATTTGTTGTTGTTGTTATCAGTTGTTTTTGTTATGTACTAATAAACATATTATTATTATTATTATTTTGTTGTTCTTTATGTTTCTTCTCATTTAAGAGAAGAAACCTTACACGCGGGTCGGAACCAAGGATGTAAGGTGAAATTTAAATAGAGAAAGTGGATGATAATGTAGCTGAAGTCAGAAACTTTCGGGTGATTCGACAGGTGTTGAGAATGGTGGCTTTTTGCAGCATGTAAAGTGTGTGATTAGGCATCTGTAGAGTGTTGAGGCTTTGTGTAAGAGATTTTGGTATAATACCAGTAGATGAGAGAACTATGGGGACTATATGAACAGTCTGTACTTTCCATTGAGTTTTAATTTCAATGGCAAGATCTTGGTATTTACTAAGTTTTTCGGATATTGTAGCTTGAATATTATGTGAGTTAGGTATTGCTATGTCTATCAGATAAACTGTTTTATTGATTTTGTCGTGAACGGTAATATCGGGTCTATTATAATGAATGGTTTTATCGGTTATTATAGTTCGGTCCCAGTAAATTTTTTGATCGTTATTCTCTAATGCTACTTCTGGTTTATATTTATAATACGGTATCATTTCAGAAACTAATTTATATTTAAATGCTAACTGTTGGTGTATTATTATTATTATTTGAAGATAACAAAAACAGAATTAAGTTTTATATAGGGTGATGTGTTAGTAGCGATTTACCCCGGCTTCGCATGGCTGGAATTGACTAGAGAGATTATTAGAGTCAACTATCGGGTCCAAAACTATCCTATCTTGCGAGCTGAAACCAACCATCCACATTTAAAAAAAATCATTGAAATCGGTTGTGGTGGTTTTGGACATTAGCGTGTACGAACATAGTGACACGTGATTTTTATATACAGGCTGTAAACAGACTCTTCACGAAGCCGTCAACACAACATTCTGTACATCAAACTAAGTAACTACTCAAAAATTTTTGCTGGGAAATTACTTTTTTCGGTAGGACTCAATGTAACGCACTTAAAACATTGTGCTGATGGATGGATTGAATAGTACGGGGGTCGTGAAGGTGTTTACAGTAAAAATACAGTACAATAAAAACATGCACTTAATAAAAAAAAACTTGTGAAATAGTTAGAATTTTGACCCTCAATATCTCCGTAACTAAGTCCCCAGGTATGGTCTAGAACAAAAAAATTATCGCAATGACGGGGAAAACAAGTGCCTTTCGGCTTCGTTAAGAGTCTTTTTACACCCTCTATTTAGATGGCACAAGCGGGCTTCGTGCCTACATACAGCACTAACTACTTGAGGTGATTTGCATTTACATTCAATGTGTCTGTCAGGCTCCTGTCCAAACGTCTACTAAGTCATGGGGACAAAGGAACATTACAATAATGTACAGAGTTCATTATGCACTATGGTCACTTTGGAAGGGGAGTCCTAATGCATCATAGACTGAACCAAAAAGAATGAGACAGCGTGGGTAACCAAATTCAAGTAGAACTTTCTACTGGGATTCTTTATTTCTTGGTTTGATACTTCAAATAAAAAACAATGCTGACTTACATTTTCTTATAAAACTAAGAACTTTAACTATACTTACACTACCTACAGACTGAACTACATTAACAACTTAAAGTACCTATATAAATTAAGTCCGCTGTACATGACGTTTAAATAAATAAATAAACTTTTAAATTAAAACTGTAAAACTTATCACCATGAAAAACTTTAATCCTAAGATCAAATTCACATTTGTCTAAACTTTTTTATTTGCAAAAAACGTCGTGCTTAAAAAAGAGTAGAATACGGAATCTCGACGCATAAAATATCGATGAAGGTTTAAACGATGCTACAAAATTGCGACGCACTTAAAAATATTACGCTTTTTTTTTTAAATCCACGAATTTAAACTTCAGAAACAATAACGACGTGCACCGTCTCGCCTTTTCAACAGAATGTCGGCTCACCGAACAACCCCGAGGGCTTCGCGACGATACTCTAATTATTATTCCTCTTTTCAATTTACTTGCTTCTTATTCCCTGAATAACAAAAAGGGCTCGTGAAATTCGCCATTTTGGACATCACTTCCATTTAATGTTAATCCAAACTAAATGAATTAACCGGCTTAACATTCCGAGTTCCACACGACGAACCTACAGATAACTCTTTATTGCCCAAGTAAACTGCCCATATAAATATATTGTAAGCAATAAAAATCCTCAGAGGTCCCGTTTTCGGGATTTTAAAGATCCGAACAGAGCTGTTTTATTAGTTAGAAGCCGAGTTAGCGCCCCAACCGGCTGTTAAAACACAGACCCTGAAGTACTTGCAGACATTACTTCAGAAACAACTTGGTCGTGGCTTATTAAGGGTCTATACTACCTCAAATGGCTTGGTATGATCCTCCGTTACGCCTAAAATACTGAAGCATTAATTTTGAAATAAATATATGGTAAAGTTGAGGATTAATGTTAGGTCCTATGTTTGGCGAAAACACAAATTCATAAAATATTCTCGATTTAAAAAAAATCCAAAGTTACCTCCAAATCGAACAATAAACCGCTGGTATTCAAAAAGTACTTCAAATTAGATCATGAAACTTTGCATACTAACTGAACTAACTATAAAGCAGGTCTTATGTTTTTCATTTTTTCAAAAAGACGAAAATTTGATTTTATAAAGAATAAAAACCACTCATTTCGCACTATTCGGCCTGCAGTGGCCGACGTAACAACCACTTTGTAGTGCAAGCTGATTAAAACGTTATTCTAACAGTATTTATAACGAAGTTTGAACCACCACAAATAGAGTTGCTAATTTGAGGTAGTATAGGCTCTTAAGTTGAACGCAGACCGGGACGGCATGGCAAGGGATATAATTTTTTACCAATGAACATTCAAACGTATTGTCATAGAAATACGACATAAATTGCTATGCTTTAAAATTATCCCGCGGCATGCCATGGCATCGAAAGGGATTTGTATTGGCAGACGCGCCACGGTCGTATTTCTATATCAATACGTTTGAATGTCCAATGGCAAAAATTTAAATCCCTTGCCATGCCGATGCCGACCCGGTCTGCGTTCAGCTTTATACAACGGATTTAAATTTCCTTGGATTGTCATAAGGAAGGAACGGTACAACATTCGAAATGTTATAAAATGTTCGCCTTTATCTTAGATTTTTCCGGCTTATTTCCCTGAATTGTTGCAAGCTCGTAGGTACTTACGGTTAACAGCAAAAGGTAATCTCCTTTACGTGCATATGGTTGTTTAGATTTTGTACGTCAACTTTAATGTAATTTTCACTTCAACACAAATTATTTCAGGTAGTTTACAAGGATTACCACAGACACCAACAGAACACAGAACAGAATCCATAATAAATAATTAGGTACCTTACTAACAGCACTATAGCAAATGAACTACTGACATCTAATAAAAGAAAAGAATAATAACATCACTAATGAAAAAGGTTAGGTGAGTTGTAAGTATTTATAACCTACCACAATAAACTTCACATCGTCGCGTCGCACATAACTTCAAAATACAAAAGACACGCCTAGTCACATTTCTCACACATCGCAATCACTTTCAGTCCATCACAGCCTAGCTCAAAACTCAAATCGAACTCACTCAAAATCCCGTAAAACCAATTTAAAACCTCAACAAATTCGGAATAGTAAACCGCAGAAACAAAACTATAAATCCATTCACTTTTCAACGCGAGAAAAGCTGCTCGGTTAAAAATAAACGCTGGAAAAGAAATCCAAGGCACGTGGAATTCATCCGGCCAGCGAGTGCAAGCATGTTGCTTATCCTGTCTTAATACATTCCAAGAAAGGAAACTTTTCCTTTTAGTAAGATATTTAAAACCGCTTATGTTATGCTCGTTACCTATTAGCTGAGAAAACCGCCAGTCAATAGAAATTGTTTCATAATCTTACATTTTGTTTCGTAAGGTTTTGAATTATTCGCAAGCAGGTGTCGTGTTTAGTTTGTTCAAAATTTTCTTTTGTGTTTGTCTAATGCATGTCCTACTTACTTCAGGAAATTATTTGGTTTGTCCTACATCCATTTATATGTAGATATCGAGGAAGTAATTACACCTAGAAGCACTTATTTACCTTGTTTTTCCAGATAATAATTAATTAGGTTGTCCAAATAAGAATATACGCAACTACGCAGCTACGTACCGTCAGAGAAAATATTTTTGGAGCTAACACTTTTGATAATTTACACTAATATTATAAAGAGGAAAGATTTGTATTTTTATACGTTTGTAATGAATAAACTCAAAAACGACTGCGCCGATTTCAAAAATTTTTTCACCATTAGAAAGCTACATTCACCCCAAGTAGCATAGGATATTATCTATTTATATTTTATCCCCGTGCTCCCACGGGAACAGAACTATGCGGGTGAAACCGCGTGACGTCCGCTAGTTAGAAGAACTCTCAAAGAACGAGCGATGTGCTATAGTAAAGTGTAAGTTTTCTTAACAATAAATTCGCTCAAAATATTTGTACAGAGCATGACCCCTAGTCACACCATAGATGTTATAGAAGTAACGAACAAAACATGTACCATCGGACGTGCAATAAATTCTCCAAACTTTATGATTTACGAACAGTACTAGCTGTAAACAACACGAATATTTTTATATCTCGCCATTTACAGAGGCCGTTACAAATGAACATTAACCAAATTGTGTTGCGTTGTGGTCTTCGTACTTTTATATTACGAAAACCTGCTTCTAATGTACCTACTTATTCACCATAATTATTCGTCTTACCCAGTTACTGGATTGTGGTGGTCAGAGAGGCAGTCGCTCCATGTAAAATACTGGTGTTCAGCTGCATCCGGTTAGACTGGAAGACGACCCCAACGTAGTCGTGAAAAGGCTTGTAAAGGCATAAGTCTTGTAGTTTAGACGTGTAGATTTTGTCACCAAAGACATTTTCTTGTTACCCCATTTTTCAAGAAAAATGTATCTTGTCAGTTTTGGTCATATTTTTATAGTCGACATCTGCACAGTATGCTAATTTACTATAATCATGAACGAATAATAATAATACCAGCCTATTACTGTCCCACTGCTGGGCAAAGGCCTCTTCTCAACAGAGAAGGCACGAGCATTGATCACCACGCTTGCTCAAGACGGGTTGGCGATTTCAGACCTAAATTAATTATAATTCCAGATTTCCACACTGATGTTTTCCTTCACCGATGTGAACAAATAATCTCTACTAAATATACGACATTTCACCATACATACACGTAGGAACTCTTTGTGTCAATGGAATTCCAAAGAGCTTAGCGGGAACACATGAGTTAGGGGAAACAATTGGGTCGGAGACACACAAGTAAGTCCTCGTGCGTAAATATGACCCATTCAGTATCCAATCTTTAAAACAGACTTACACTACCATGAGTAAAGTGGCGACGCTCTACGGCACCAAAGTCTTCCAAAAACTCAATGTGTCATGTTAAGGCCCTTCTAACCCTAAAACAGCAACTCTATTTTGTGGTAGTTCAATTTCGTTTGAAATACTGTTCGAATAAAGTTCTAATCAGCTACAAAGCGGTTGTTACGTCAGTCACTGCGACCGAAAAGTGCGAAATGAGTGGTTTTTTGCGATATACAAAAAATCAATTGATTGGACTAAAAATAAAACACGACCTGTTTTATAGTTAGTTCAGTTAGTATGCAAAGTTTCATGATCTAATTTGAAGTACTTTTTGAATACCAGCGGTTTATTGTTCGATTTGGAGGTAACTTTGGTATTTTTTTATATCGAGAAAAGTTTATGGAATCGTATTTTCGTCACACATAGTACTTAGCATTAATCCTCAACTTTACCATATATTTATTTCAAAATTAATGCTGCAGTATTTTAGGCGTAACGGAGGATCATGCTAAGCCATTTGAGGTAGTATAGGCTCTTAAGTAAGAACCGCGTCCTGTAACTTGGTGAACTCAATTAAGTTTATGTATCGTCGGAGACGCCGCGTCAAGAATGCTAAGCGAGCTTGGTGCCAAATTCACGACACGCGTTTTTAAGCTGCGCCTAAAAGACACGGTACGGTTGGCTTCACACTTTGTTTCCGAGTTTCTTGCGGAGTGTTTGGGTGTTGAGTTAATTCCGGAATTAAGTAGGTATTTGTAGGTGTTTTTATAAGCTTCACACGTGTTAGGTGTACTTATAACATTGTTGTTTTGGTTGAAAAACACATTCAAGTGATGGAGGAGATATCTTTGTAAAAAAATAGAGGAGCGAAAAAGAAAAACTAACCTCCAAAATTGATCAAATGATTATTTATCTAGATGCTCAGATAACCTTTTACTTTATTTAAAGTAGAAGTAGTAGTAGATATTTAAATACATATACAGGGTGTAAAAGACCTCGTCACGAAGCCCTCAACCAAGCATTCTGTACACCAAACTAAGTACCTTTACGCAAAAATTATTGCTGGGAAACGACTTTTTTTTGGGGTGAAAAATCATGTTTTGTGGTAGAACTCAATGTAACGCACTCAAAACATTGTGCTGATGGATAGATTGAATAGTGCAGGGGTCGTGGAGGTGTTTAAAGTAAAAATCTTACATTAAAAACTTGTATTTAAAAAAAAAAACTTGTCAAAAAGTTGAAATTTTGACCCCCAATATCTCCGTAACTAGAAGGTATGGTGTAGAACAAAACAATGATCGCAATGACGAGGAGAACAAGTGCCTTTCGGCTTCGTTAAGAGGTGTTTTACACCCTTTATATTTAAGTTATTACAAGATACGTGCATTATTTCCCTCACACATTTCCCTCGCACACGATATTCGGAATGTCAGCCATTGCAGAATGCGCTGAATGTCAGCTTTATACGCGAACTGATTAAATACCTAAAATGACAAATGGTGCAAGCCCTCGCGCATATTAAAAATGTTATTTGAAAAATATTACATTACCAATGCAATTTTTCATCTTGACAACATATTTTAGATATGAAAGTAATAATAAACTGTGACCCTAAAAGCTTTCAGAATCTTTTGTATCAATGACATAGCAATTCATAGTTACTAAAATAATCTAAACAACCTGTCTACGTGTATGATTTCAAAGTATTAAATCCCCTATTGTTCCCACTGTGCTAAAAGTAGACAGTTTCCTTTGTCTAACAAATTGAGTTTCATCCTAACAGCTATCCAAACTTTCCTCATTGTGTTCCTTAGGTGGTTTGTCGAAATAAATCTCTACCAGCAATCTATTAAGTTTTCAAAGTAATAACCTACCAAGAACCTATTAAAAATATCGAGAGGAGCGAGGAATGAGATCATAAAAGAACAAAAGTATTGACTGTTGTTCACGGTTGCAGTTTGTCGGATGTCTTGACTGTCAACTAGGGAACGATTCCAATTTAACAGTATCACCCTGGGATTTGTTGCGATCGCACCATTCCAATGCATTGACTATACGAAATAGTAATTGGCTATTGACTACCCACCCACAAACCCGCTATTTCAAATCTAATTAGAAAATTATTTTACAAAGATATTTCAGCATAAAACGAAGCTCAATGGAGAGTTACTTATTAATGTTTTCCATAAAAGTAATTACGTCTGCAAATGAATGGTCAGCACTTTTATTAAGTAATTTGTGTAGAGATTAATTGAATTCTAACGGTCATTTGATGCTAATAATTCTAATGTTTTTCATGAGAATTAAGTACCATGTGAGCTAATTGAATGGATGCGATCATTATCTACAATGAAAATGTATTTTTAATGCAATCCAAACTAAACACAGGGGGTATCCTGCGTATCATTAATCATTCATAAAGCAGTTTATTAAATATAAATAGCTTAGCTTAGCATGTTTTTCAGAACCCGCTTTACAATTCATATAACCAATAAATCCCAATTCGACACTCCTAAAGAATTCATTTCCTGTCGAAATGAAAGGAGAATTTTTCTCGAATACGATAATGAATGCCTGAATTATTCATACACCAACACCACCGAGGGAATCAGATACGGTTGCCTCGAAATTTCGTATAAGTAAATCGGCGATTAAGCTTAATTATCAGCTGAGATCACACGATGTTCCGACACCTTCGGCTCGTTTACACCCCATTGTGGATACAGCCTCCCCTTCACCCCCTTTTCATTGCCTAGCTATTCCCTTTATACGCACCACCCGATCTTTATAACATCGTCTAGTTACCGAGAGACCCAAATATTTTATGTCTCTATTTTACTGCTTTCTACGTCATATTTTATCAATATATCCCACGAAGTGATTCTCCTAAGCTCGTCGCCTGTCATATTAAACTTTCACAAACATTATTTTGCAGTTGCCGACAACTGGGATGTCGTAACTCACTTAACAAAATAACTCAAATAGTAATAGTAGCGCAGTTGGGCGCCAGCAAAATAAAGTTTGTGGAACACTTGCAGTGTAAAATTTACGGCCGACCCTTCCACATAGCCTCAAGGAGTAAACCTTCCTGTTTTCTTTGATTTCGGATTTGGGATTAGTCTCTTCGACAAACATTTTCTTCGCTTGATTTCTGTAAGGATTAAAACTGATGATAAACCACTTAAAAAACGTCGAAGATTTCTCTTCGAAGGAAGGAATTATTAAAGAATATAAAAGTAGTTCACGAGACAACTTTTATTTCCACTACACACTGAAATTTTCGCCATTTAAACAACAAATTCAAAGAAGTTTTATTGTTATTTCCGTACAAACAAGTACGAAGTTAATTGAGTTTCCTGTTGGGGGCAAGTTGGAGTCAGCAACTCAGTAACTTCTCATATGGACTCCCAAAAATGGCGGGCGTCGTCTTTGCGACTCCATGTTACTTAGTTAACCCAATTTGTGTTTTATCTGTTTGTTCCACTTCTGGACCACGAAACTAATCAAACTAAACCGCCTACTGTCATCAATTTCATATCCGGGTGTATTCGCATGGCAGAATAGTGGTCATATTTTACCCTAACTGTAGATAATAGTAAGATAGATAATATGGCAATAGGGTCCTATAGTATCTCAGTACGTAGACTAATTTGTGTAAAATATAGCGTGTTGTAGAAAAGTGTGGTTATATTCATCAAACTGAACTTTCCCAATGGGATCATTATCATAATCACGAGAAAAAATATCAGCTGCCCCATACATTGGGGCCATGTTGGTATTGAAGGTTTGTATGGGACATCAAATTATTTGATGCAGGTTCCATAGAGAAAGTTGTTTAGTTTGACGGTCGGTACCCTTAGAACATGACGTTTCTGGTACACTCTAAGATATTCTATTAGATTAATAAGTCCGATTTAAAAGTACCCAAGGGATCGCAAAAAAGCGCACAAAAGGCGTAACAGATTGCTATCCTAGTACCAGGAAGTAGTGCCGCAAGACTGGAATAACCTACTTTCTTTGGATTGTAACCTTGCTTTCTTTGGATTGTAGTCTTTTGTTTTTTTTTTTAAAGTGAAGTACTTCGTTGCGATCTTGTCTTTCACAATACTTAATATACAGTGTCAAATACCTCAACCCAAAAAAAGCCTATACCTTTTTATTGCACTGTAGAAAAACTCTTTCCGGAGTTATTTTCACAATAACTAACCTATTTCTTGGACATCATCATCTGCCTAGCCTTTTCCAAACTAGGCTGGGGTCGGCTTCCAGTCTTACCGGATGCAGTTAAATACGAATATTTTTCATGGAGCGACTGCCTATCTGACCTCCACAACCCAGTTAGTGCTAGGTAATACGATACTCTTGGAAATACTGGTTATCAGATTTTCGGGCCACTAACTTCCTAAAGACTGTCAAATATCTAGAATTGACAGCCGGGATCAACAGCTTAACGTGCTGTCCGAGGAACGAGGAAAACTCGGGATGGGTGGTCAACCACCACCCATCAACGTCATCCGTTTAACCTGAAGAACGACCCGAGTGGCTGTTATTATTTAGCCACGAAATGGAAATAAGGGGTGTAAAAGAAGGCACTTGTTCTCCCCGTCATTGCGATAATTTTTTTGTTCTATACCATACCTGGGAACCTTCTAGTTACGGAGATATTGGGGGTCAAAGTTACAACTTTTTGACAAGTTTTTTTTAAAATACAAGTTTTTAATGTAAGATTTTTACTCTAAACACCTCCACGACCCCCGTACTATTTTATTCATCCATCAGCACAATGTTTTGAGTGTGTTACATTGAGTTCTACCACAAAACATGATTTTTCACCCCCAAAAAAAAGTCGTTTCCCAGCAATAATTTTTGCGTAAAGTTACTTAGTTTGATGTACAGAATGCTGTAATGTGTATGTCTTTTACATATTTTTTTACTTACATTTTTGGATATTATTAACCTGAAAATTTAAGCATTCGTCCTCCCTAGGTAGCTTCATGGTCATTTCTTGGAGGCTTAGCAACGGCTTTGGCCTTTTTACCTTGTAATTCAAGTTATTTAAGTTTTTATCTTTATTAAATCTTTGTTAACTTTTGTGATGTCAGTTAGTGGCAACCCTAGTTTTATTTTTAATTTATTGCTGGAGCTAGTTGTAGGTTGTATAGGTAAATCACATCGACCTCATTCGATTTTCTTTTTAATAATTTTCTAATTTTAAAATGTAAATATCTGGAGTTGACAGGAGCCTGGTGGTGGAATGGGCAGTCTACGTTCAGAGCTGAGAGCAGGAACACCTCTGAGAAGCTCCATAAAAGTATTTGTAAAAGGGCAGTTACCCTTATTCTTCGGTTTTAAGTCGGCCTCTCTCCGTGCCGCACCCTCACCAAGAACACCTGGAAACCTTGATGCTTGAGCTACACAAGCCTGATGAAGATTTGATGCTCCTCGGCCCTCCTCCTACGGCCTGAGGATTGACGGTCCTCGGCCGTCCACCACCGTCTGAAGACGGATGCCCTCGGCCCTCCTCCTACGGCCTGAGGATTGACGCTCCTCGGCCGTCTACCACCGTCTGAAGACAGATGCCCTCGGCCCTTCTCTACGGCCTGAGAGTTGATGGTTCCTCGGTCCTCCTCCACAGTCTGAAGACGGACGTTCTTCAGTTATTTATTCCATTTTGCGTTTCATCTTCAGTACTTTCCGCCAGCTTCACTGGCATTAATAATTAAGTAGCTCCAGCCTTTAGATTATCTTTGTTAATAAATTCTTATAACTCGTCCCCTTTATTTCTTTTAATAGTGCTCCCCTCCAGACTGAAAGTTAGGTAGGTGAGTGCTCAGAGTGACCTTACAGTTTTGTGGATCCTATCCAGGAAAATGTAACGTTACAATGCTTGGTCGACGGCTTCGTGATGAGGTCTTTTACACCCTGTATAATCGAAGGAAATAGGAGGCGCTATTTCCTTGTTCATGCGTAAAAAGTTAGGTATCAAAGTGTTTTTATCTCACCGGCAGAATGTCTCTATAAATTTTAGGAAGCCGTTTTTTCACCTCTTTCACCGTAGATTTTGTCTTTCTAAACCGTTTAATTATTAACTGTTAATTTAACTTAGTTAAGTACCGTGCGTGACCCAAATAAATCAGTTTTGTCCTTCCTTTATGTCCTTCCTTTTTCTTTCTTTTAAACCCTCGACGTGAAAAGGGGGTGTTATAATTTACACCGTGGGTCTTGGCTTAATGCGACGCACGTGATTCTTACAACCCCTTGTGAAAAGCCGTGGTTGTGTGATGTAGTGTAATTGGTTGTTCACCATTATTTCCTTTTTATATTACTTTCTAATTTAATTTTTGATGTCTTGCCGCAACATGCTGTAATGTATTTTTGCACTTTTCATATTTTTCTATTATAACTGTTTTTTTTTACATCATCATCATCATCATCATTTCAGCTGAAAGACGTCCACTGCTGGACATAGGCCTCCCCCAAGTGTCGCCACATTGACCGGTCCCGTGCGACTCGCATCCAGCGGATTCCCGCAACCTTCACCAGGTCATCAGTCCACCTAGTGGGATGCCTTCCAACGCAACGTCTTCCGGTTCGCGGTCGCCACTCCAGAACTTTTCGGCCCCATCGGCCATCCGTTCTGCGAGCAATGTGCCCTGCCCACTGCCACTTAAGTTTGGCAATTCTTCGGGCTACGTCGGTAACCTTCGTTCTCTTGTGGATGTCTTCATTTCTGATTCGATCGCGCAAGGAAACTCCGAGCATAGCCCTCTCCATTGCCCTTTGGGTGACTTTAAGCCTTCTGATGAGGCCCATTGTGAGCGACCACGTTTCGGTCCCGTATGTAATCACTGGCAACACACACTGGTCATAGACTTTCGTCTTGAGACACTGCGGTAAGTTGGACGAGAAGATACCACGCAACTTCCCGAACGCTGCCCAGCCGAGTCGGATTCGACGATTGACCTCTTCTTCTTTCTTTTTTTTACAAGTTATAAGTATTTAACAAGTAGCGGAAGATTTGGGCTTCTTAATGGCGTTTTAATAACACTTTTTCAATCTATTTTTTTTTTATAAAACAAAACAACTGAAACCGAAGTACTTTTGGTATGAAGTCGGTTAAAAACTTTTAAAGGTAAAACTGTGAACACCACAATTTCTTTTTTGTCGATGCTTGTGCTAGAATAAGATGAAAAGAATGTGTTTTTGTGCCAAATGTTACAATTTCATTAAAAAAAACTTGTAACGTAAAAAGTTTTTGTCCTCTACTTTCAACTGAAATGCAAAATTCTGTAAACGTACAGATAAATGAAACACAGAACTAGTTTCAATTTTAGCAATTGTTTGCTGAAAATTGCCCGGAATTAAAGACCGTATAAACGGGCAGTTTTGGCAGCTCTAGTAACATTTGGCAAAAAGCTCTATGGTTTACCAATAAAATCGCTTAGAATCCCACTGAAAACTTTTGTTTCGAAACGATTTATATTCCTGGGTGCAAGGAATAGTTTCGCTCAACTACACTGTCATGGAATAATTAGTTTATCACCAAGTAATGCGTTTCCAGTGTCTGTTTAGGTTTAGGGACATTTTCTTCACAACATAAACATTTTCTTGTAACAAAGTCACGGCAGATGTGACGTGTATATCTATGATACATGTATATTTGAGGCAGGCTGTATTCCCGCGTCGCCATTTGTGCCTTCCCTAATGTAACCGTGAGCGAAGCAGGAGGCACCTGTCGTTTCCTTGCTTATTACAGTTAATTAAGAACATGTGTATCTTCGCATATTTTCTCTGTTGTTTATAATTTTGTTAATATATGCCGTCGCGAACAATTTTGCGATTGAGTGAGTGATGTCGTACTCAGATTTGTGTGTTTCAAATGTCAGACATTGAATATAGGATCAATTTTATTCATTTATAGGGTGTAAAAAGACTCTTAACGAAGCCGAAAGGCACTTGTTCTCCCGTTCCTTGCATTTTTTTTTTGTTTATATATTTAATAGGTACCTTCTAGTCTCGAAGATATTGGGGGTCAAAGTTCTAACTTTTCCATAAGATTTTTTCTTAAACATATGTTTTGAGTACATTGTGTTTTACCATAATTTTTCACCCCCAAAAAAAAAGTTGTTCCCCAGCTATAATTTTTGCGTAAAGTTATTTAGTTTGAGGTTATTTAATTTTTGCGTAAAGTTATTTGGTTTGCGGTTGGGCAGCGTTCGGGAAATTGCGCGGTATCCTCTCGTCCAACCTACCGCAGTGTCTCAAGACGAAAGTCTATGACCAGTGTGTGTTGCCTGTGATTACATACGGGACCGAAACGTGGTCGCTCACAATGGGCCTCATCAGAAAGCTTAAAGTCACCCAAAGGGCAATGGAGAGGGCTATGCTCGGAGTTTCCTTGCGCGATCGAATCAGAAATGAAGACATCCGCAAGAGAACAAAGGTTACCGACGTAGCCCGAAGAATTGCCAAACTTAAGTGGCAGTGGGCAGGGCACATTGCTCGCAGAACGGATGGCCGGTGGGGCCGAAAAGTTCTGGAGTGGCGACCGCGAACCGGAAGACGTTGCGTTGGAAGGCCTCCCACTAGGTGGACCGATGACCTGGTGAAGGTTGCAGGAATCCGCTGGATGCGAGTCGCACGGGACCGGTCAATGTGGCGACACTTGGGGGAGGCCTATGTCCAGCAGTGGACGTCTTTCGGCTGAAATGATGATGATGATGATTTAGTTTGATGCACAGAATGCTTGGTTGGCTTCGTGAAAAGTCTGTTTAAAATATAAATAAATATCGCTGGACATTAACACACAGCGCCATCTAGTGCCACACTAAGCAACGAGGCTTGTGTCGTGGACACCAGATAGTTGATATACTACTACTACTATAGATACTTTTTGTTTGTAAATACATACTTATTATACATATAAACATCCATGACTCGGAAACAATGCAATGTCCATGCTCATCACACATACATTTGCTCCAACCGGGATTCGAACCCGGGAACGTAAGGCAGCCTCACTACCGCTGCGCCATTTGGGTCGTCATGAGAAAATCTGCATCTTATATTTTGTATCAGTTTCAGTTGAATATCGATCTACTCTAAATTAAAATACCCAAGTACCTGTTAACTAACTGTCGTGGACAGATGATAAAAAGCAAGCTTTTCCCATGAGAAATCTAAGAAAAAATGAGTCTGGTTTTGCTCATACCACAATAATAATATCTTTATTTCCCAAAAACACAGATAATTGTACTTTCAGTTTACAATTTTGAATTAGTGGTAGAGAACACTTATATTAAACATTTTGGATGCTTCAAAAATATGTACACAATAGATTAAACTCTGTCTAGCGTAGCAATGACTTTGACCTTGAAAAAATCGTTTCTCGACCTTTATGAACTTGGAGGGTTGTATTGATGGTTTTGATGATTATAATTATATAACTACATACGTCTTACAATCGCGTCCAATATTTTAATCAACATACAACCTAGCACTGGCCTGCAATTTGCCAAAAACGTAAGAAAATTTGAATTTCGCGGGCTACCCTGGAGCATCAGCCTTAAACTAGGGTATGAGACTCTACAGTCCACAGTGTATGTTTTGCAGATATATTATAAACTTGTGACTTATAGATAAATTAATTAATTAACATCGTTGGCATCATGCAGTGATAAATTGTAATTCTCTTGTACGCTTGTACAAATATTCCAATGTGGAAATAAATGTTTAACGTGTAAATGTTTCGCAGATTTATGTCGAGAAAATGGACAATAACATGATGTGTTATACTCATAACTTTAATTAAATATTTCGGAGTTTCAATATTATTACTAGCGGTAATTATTGTTCAAGCATCATCAGAATTCACAATATTTGAAATATACAGAAATCTGTCATGACTGTCATTTTATATCCAGTTGTAATATTATTTTTGCTTGGCCGATATTTATACGTGCTAACTGTGAGCGAAAATTATGCTGACCGTTTCGCTTCAGTGGAACTTTTTCACAGTTTTTAACAGTGTTTTTTTCATACATAGAAAGAACAGATATTGTCATCAAAGATATATAATGAGCCGCACGCTAATCTGTGCGTATTATAATATCGTAAAAATCCAAATCGATGTTCCGAAATGGCGCAAAAACGACTGCATACTGCATGTAATTTAATACATTTTCAGTTAGAATCTGAAAGATTTTGAAGAGAGTTCTTTCTTTCTTTCTTTTCTTCTTTCTTTCTAGTCCATTGCTTCATATGTTTAAAAATAATGCAGTGAATATTATTAAAATGATAAATTTGGATAGCATTGGGATGGCAAGTGCCTTACGCAATTACTTCTCTGGTTTTCCCACGATATTTTTCTTCACCTCATTTCAGTGTTTCAAAGCCAGTGGCAGTTAATCTTTTTAAAACATAAGGAGTCGTTGTCCAAATGATATATTGTGTTGTCAACAAAGATGAATGAGATAGGTACGGACAAACATTAGTTGATGCTCGCGACGTTGGCCGGCATTATTTTGATTTCTCTTGAGGTTCCATGTTTTTTGGTAATTGTTAACTATGAGAACACTGTCTTGTCCAAATAGCCCGTACTTATTTGTAGTAATATGTTTTAGAGAAAAAAAATCATTTTATAAAATAATGTGCATGCATGTAAAGACTTTTAGTAGTCTCAGTTGTTTTGGTACTTTTTTAGGTATTTGGCTTTTAGAGAGTTGTTGAACGTCACAATAAAACTGTAAAATAAAATTTTGACGAAACAAATATTTTATGACGACGTAACGTAAAACTACATAGGTACTGTTATATTATCAATATCTAACTCAGCACCTTTATATAAGAACCTTATTTCAGACCATCATCATATAACAGACACATATCCATATTTGTGTTAGTAAGTACAAAATTATGTTATTGAGTTAGTAGGTATGTTAGAAAACCATTTAAAAAAAATGTATGCTCATGCTGCTCATTTAGAGTTAGGCGTTCTAAATTCAACGTAAAATCCCTCCAAATCAATTTGGATCTCCACTTCATGCGTTTATATTTTAAGCTGTTAACGTATAGTGGTTTCGATCGGCGGTTTGCGGCCAGGCCAACAGTCTGCTGCTCTGGTGAATCATGTGCTCTGTGCTTTATGGTAAGCGTGCTTTAGTTCAGTTATAGTACAGGCTGACTTTATAACACACACACAAGTTTATTTATGGTAAGGGACACACTCCAGAAAAACGATATCCTTTACATACTCGAAGTTAAAATGACGTAATCTGCGAATATTGTAACGACTCGAAAGACGTATAGCTTAGAACATGTGCCTATATAAAATTCAATAAAGGTACTTATAGCAATAGCAACCCTTCGTTAGCATTAGCAACCTGTCGTTAAAACGACTACAGGAGCTAAACGCGAGTTTTATAATGCAAAAAAGCATATGATTTTCTGCAATACACAACACCAGAAAAATATATTATATTCTTCAGGATATATGCTAGTATGGTAGTGTTTTGAAAAGATAATATCGATAAAAAAAAATCACGAGCTTATCTCTAAAAATTTCTTTAACGAGTAAAAACCATACTAAAATAAATGCGATCATTCTGATTTTTTGGCAAATAATTCTACAAGCAACATATTAGCATGATAGTGTTTTATTGTTTTAGTCCAATCAATAGATTTATTGTAAATCGCAAAAAAACACTCATTTCGCACTATTCGGCCCGAAGTGACTGACGTAACAACCACTTTGTAGTGCAAGCTGATTAGAACTTTATTGTGACAGAATTTCAAACGAAGTTTGAACCACCACAAATAGAGTTGCTAATTTAGCTCCTGTAGTCACCTTAAATTAAAGTGACCGCTGGAAACCACGTCCCTTTGCCGCTCCTCATCGTCGGAACATTTTTTATTTTTTCTACCCATCAATAGTTGGCAACAGCGGTATTTCGTGCACCCTGTATGGGCGCGGGCGGTCTCGCCACACGCCAGCAAATTGGCCGCCTACTGCGATACATTAGTTCTGTTTTATCTAGTTGCGGCTATTATCTATTACCAAGTGGGTACTTCCCTTGCATAAGACTGGCTTAAGGGTTGGCATATAGGTAACTGTAGACAACAAAAACCGAGTAGGGTAAGCAATGTCAACTGTAAAAGTGCATCAACACGCAAGTTACTTTTTGTGGAGAATCATTTAGCAACATGCAGCACAGTTGGCGCAGTAGATGAGCGATCGGCTGCGCTGCGTGTCGTGGGTTCGATCCCCGCACTGAACAAATATTTGTATGGCCTACAGGTAGTTGTTTCGGGTCTGACTATTCGTGTACGTTAGTTTAAGACTCGGCACAAACGGGCCACCAACCACAGCCACCGGTGGCTGTCGCGCGCTACCGCAAGTCGCCGACATTGCAGTAGCGAGTGGCCCCCACCGGCCACACGTATGCGGCGAGTTTCAACAAAATGCATGAAAAAGGAGAAGTGTATAAGTATATACATTCTCGTTAACAAGAAGTAAGTTTTTTAGACATTATTTTGTACCCTATCACTATGTTTTCGTATTTAACCCAAAGGTTTACTGGTAGAGAATGCCTTGTGGCATTAAGTCCGCCTATGTACCACTCTTGTACATGAAGTTTAAATAAATAAATAAATAAAAAGCGTGTGAACTGCTTGTCGCTGGCTACCACCGGTGGCTGTGGTTGGTGGCCCGCTTGCGCCGAGCCTAAGTGTTTGTAAACGCACCACATGAGAAATTCCTACTGTGGGGAAATGTTAAAAAAGGGGTTGATGTAGCCCCCCACTGTTCCTTTAAAATATGTCGGCTATTGTCCAACGTATCGAGTAAACTTTGAAATTATACTTCACTTTTATTTTAACCTAAAATAAATGAATTACTTTTAGTCCACCTTTAAATCTTCATAGTAAACTACCATTCTACCGGAAACATACAAACGTTCCAAGAACGCCCCTTGAATCGCTAGAATGAACCGACTCGTAGTAATCTATTTGTGGCGCGACCACACAGCACGGCATTACTCCGAGTGCACTCCGGACTATCGAGTAAAGAGAATACTTGCAAAACAACCACTAGTGTGGTCGTTACACCTGCTTTGAATAGCCTAATACTATTCATGCCTTTGTGTTATGGGGATAGGCAGGACATCTACACGGTTCCACAGTTTCCAGTCTACACGGATGCAAGTGAATACAAGTAGGTACGTACTTTACGTGGAACCCTATCTGAACAACCACAACTCAATCACTATCACTACTGTATTATAAAACAAAGTCGCCCGCCGCGTCTGTCCCTATGTATGCTTAGATCTTTAAAACTACGCAACGAATTTTGATGCGGATTTTATTAATAGATAGAATGATTCAAGAGGAAGGTTTTAGTATATAATTTGCGGGCGGGCGAAGCTGCGGGCATCAGCTAGCTATTGATAAGTATAAGCTTGCGATATAAATGTCCTTCCTCCTCAAGTCTCGTTTTACGTCCTCAAAGTTCAATTTAATAATTCAATTTTAATTTTGAATAAAATTTACTGTTCAGCAAAAAAAGCGGTAAAAATTCATGACAAAACTCCTGTTTCAGGAACTTTTTAAACTTAAATTCAAAGACTTTTTACACTGAAATTCAATAGAATCTTGAAATGGGATTTACATTTTTATCTGAAGCCACTCCTTGCGCTTTTAAGGCGCTGAAATCTCGTACACGTTTTGAATAGATTTTAATCCGCATTTACTTGAATGCAGCGTAGGTAGGTACTTCGACATAATGTGATTTTCTCGATATGAGTTTGCACAAACATGATTTTGAATAACTTTATTTTGTAACGTGTTTTTCGTTCATCTCTGTTAATGTTGTTTTTTAGTAGGACTAAAATTAATTTACTTTACTGGTGATGGTGAAGGTTGCAGGGATCCGCTGGATGCGAGTCGCACGGGACCGGTCAAAGTGGCGACACTTGGGGGAGGCCTATGTCCAGTAGTGGACGTCTTTCGGCTGAAATGACGATGATGGAACTTAGATATGAGCAGTCAGATGGAAGGAGATGGATAGCAGTGTTACAACCCAGACTTTTAATGAGTCGTAATCGGTCATGGGTTCAATTTATTTTATCACCACTGGTCACCTTTTTAAATACATACTACTACTACTACAACAGCCCATAACGTCCACTGCTGGACATAAGCCTCTCCCATGATGGGAGGAATTTGCCGTAATGTCCACGCTTGGCAGGCGGATTGGAGATCGCAGTGATGAAAGACTAACAGAAAACGCTGCTGCCCATTCTCTGGTCTACGGAGGCGCAAGGTGCTCTGCCTCAGACATGAGTCGCCTTATACGACACCCGTGAGTGTAATGGGTTGGTTCTATTCTACTCTGCCGGATACCACACGGTTTAAATACATAATTTCGTAAAAATACCGACGATCACATGCAAAGGCGACACATTATCCATATAATGAAGTATAATTTCAACTTGAATAATTCACATTAGAGAATAACGACGTAAAACAAACATCAAACACAAGCCCATTCCCTACTTACAGAGTCCTTTCAGGTTTTAAATGGTGCCAACGTACTGTAAAAAGGGTTAGAATTTGTCTCTGAACAGATGACCGCACATTTTGTTGAAGTGATATCTTTCGTCGGGTACCCATGTAGGTCTGTAGGTGGTACACACGGCGACACATTTAACTATATATATACAGTGTAACCTGACCTCGCTTTATGTGAGCTTCCTGTACAATAAGAGATCAGCTTAATTTAGTTTTGCATTAGCTTGATTGGTTGTTTTGCGTACATTGTACCTTACAACTCACAACAACTATAGTTGGTGCCAGTTAAGATAAGAATAGCGCTCATTGTCCTTTCCCTAATATCTTCTCTTCGTACGAATCAAAACAAATAAACCATGAATCGGTTTTCACGAGAAAAAATGATGAAGATCACGATGGATGACGATTCAAAACTTGAACAGGCTTATTTTTGGTTTTAAAAATTAAGAAGTTTAATAAATGTAGGTGGGTCAATGACCGCTATTCTAACTATAGTACAGTGATATAAAAGTCTTTTGGAGCTTGAGTGACGTGAACCGTTGTGAGTAAATATTTTTGAAATTTATCCGCTTGTAAAAAACAAGATGATATTTGGCGTTAGTACCGATTTTATCCACTCGCCAATTGATTTATGTACATGTTCATAAGCAAACAGGTACTAGTATTCAATCTATCAGAGTTTCAGAGATAAATCAAATATAAGTCAATAAAAGATTTACATGTACCGTTTCAATTGCTAATAGGTCCCGCTAAACATAATAACCGTCTCTTTATAACCGTTACAATATACTTTTCAGATGTATTTCTACAAAAGTGTGCACCTAATATATATATTTTTTTAAATTTATGCACTTTTTTATTAAGGAAAATGACATCGCTGACAGCAACCCTTTAGAATGAATCGAGAAAAAAATTAAAATTCGTCCTTTTCTCCCTTCCTCTTCCTGACAAAAGCCATCACGTTGATGAATAGGCGGCGAATCAACCGAACAATTGGAGCTCATCATTACAATGACGAATAAAATATGAGACAATTTGCTACGGACGATCCCACAGATGAAACCAGAATTGCCGTGATAGGAGAATCTCGTACGACCATTCAAAAACGGCACAAAAAAACGGAAAATCATTAAAATCATTTCAATGACAATTTTAAAAATGGATTCGTATGAAACTTCTGTACCACTTAATTGAGCTAAAAATATTGTGATAAGCTTACAAATCGAAAAATGTATTCTCAAACTAAAGTTCCTTTAATTAGTGTTTTATTAACTACGAGTAAGAATTTTCTAATACACTATCTTGAGTGTTTTCGCAGATATATGGGAGTATCGGAGTCTCCAATGCTGCGACATTAGATGAAACACACTGAATATACTATATCTGCCTACTAACACTACTAATTAGAGACCATTGTTAGTAACACTATGGGCGTAGACCGAAATAAACGCTACAATAATACTCTGGAGCCCTAACCAATAAAATGGTTTCTGTCTCTGGAGCCCTAAACACAGGTAGCTTGGACCCTGCTCCCGACGCCGGAGGACTACTAGTTTTTCATATTCTTTTATTTTTATTTTTTAGGTTATTATAGGTGAAAATGTAAAAAAAACTAGATGACTAAAGGAATAATAATACTAATGATTATTGAATAATTTAGATTTACTATAATGGGAAAGAAAACCGTAACTATAATTTTCCCACTATTTAGAGATTGAGTTAAAAGCTGCACCAACTCCTAAACCTCATGTTATCCTCGCCACACATAACTCCAGCCGTACCAGACACTTAAACCCCGTTTCGCAACGTTACGTGTCAAAACGAGGGTCCTCACTCGTACAGGATTTAATTAATCTCATTGTGGATTACTCCATTTCCCAATAGCCCGGTGAACAGCATCCCTGTGATTGAATCCAGGCCGTTTATGGCTTTCTCCAACTCGTTAATCCCTTGTGACACCTGTTCCACCTGCAATAGAGAAACAAAATGGAGTGGAACTCGAACACGAAATACTAATATCAATAAATATTTCCCTTAACTTTTCTCTGTTCGGGAACTTTCGGTGGAAACGTTCAAGGGTGACATTTTTATACCCTTACCTTCCTATAGGTAATTAGCTCCTGCTTGCTTCCGCCATGTGGTATAAAATTTTATTTGCTGTGATAAATATAAATGTTGGTGTAGAAGGAGCGACAGGCCAACGAAAAAATGTGGATGAAAGCGTGACGATTGACGGGGCAGTGTAACGTGTAGTTGGCAGTGAAACGTGTTGTGCCGACAGGATTTTTCATTCTCTTTATCAGCATGCTTAAATAATGTAAACCTATATTGCAACGTAGAGTAGTATCACCATCTAATACCGCAGAACGCATATGTTTAGATAACAATGCAATACTTTTCAATAACACCACACCATTTCCAATATTCACGGTAAAAGCTTTCTCTACCTATACGTATATTATTATCTATTCACCATACCCATAGACTAGTACCGTTGGCAACTTGGCATACACTAAGCTCGCTAAACCCTGGTGTTTACGTATTTTATTCTATAACTAATGCTTCTAGGGTTTCTACAACAAAAAGGGTGCAAGGTATCCAAGGTATCTCAGGGATTTGAAAAACAAGGATTGACCGTAGAGCTCTATTATTAAGATTTCGATATTTATATATTTCATTTGGTAAGCGGAATAAACATTACAATTTCGCCATTTCATTCCAAATTTTTAGGCCAAACTTATGTCCGGTATATGGATGTCTATACGTATAATTCAATTACGCATTCCAACATAAAAGAGATATTTATTCGATTTCAATTTCGACGCAAAAGTTGAATAAAGTCCTGCCTCAGTGGTTCCCTACATTTGGAATGTGCGCTTCGAACACGTTTCTAGGATCAGCTACGGACTTTGAGCGTCGACATATTAGTCACTGTAACTTTATATATACTTAAAATTCAATTTAAAGGCAAGGAAATAAGTAAATAGAGGAAACTTTGAGAGGAGAAACAGGAAAACAGTATACAAATAACGAGAACTGTTTTCGTATTTTATTTTTATGTGGTACAAATTAAGTTTAGCTACGCATTAGTTACTCGTACTAGTCTTCCTGCTAACGTTACTAACGAAGCTAAATATACTTGTCCAAATTGAAGGTAATATTTAATTCCCTTTACGCAAGTTGCTAAAAGGACGGAGGAATGACGTGGGCGTCAGAACTAACTAGCTTATTATACTAACCACACCTTCATAACACACGCCAAATGAAGGACGAGCACAAAAAGTTTAATAATAACATTAGTACAATACATACTCAGTTACGGCTTAAATTGTGCTGCCGGCTGTACCCAGAGCTATGTCCCACATGCGAGACGAGAGCAAATTGACGACGAACGCAAATCTGTCATCGCTCGACTAGGATAGGAGAATTTTATAGCAGGGACACTTTTTAAATTTCAATGGATATATTTTTGAGTTGCTGGCAGTACTTCAATATTTCCACGTTTGTGATTGTCACTCTTTTGCCTAGGGAAGTGCCTTTTGAAATATCACTTTTGATAGTTGCTTTATTCGCAACGATTCGGCTCTCTATTTAGTGGAGACATGTTCTGGCGTCAACTTACTGTATCAATTCACCATCTACGTTCTATTAACTCAGAAATCCCCAAGTAATCTTCTCCGATTGCTCACAAAACTAAATTTGTGGGAGTACGTTCACCATCAAATGAATATCGATGACTCGCAAAAAGCTCGCAGTATTATTGAATTATTCATCGATTCTCGTTTGCATTCTGATCGCAAGCGTCCTCCATAAGTCGGAACTAACACGTTTTACTGGAGATGGGAAGCACCACAAATCCTTGGGACATGTAAACAGATACCATCGAAGTACCGCAGGGTTCCGTACATATTCGGAGCAGATAATCTGATTATGTGCTGCACAGAACTACTGGATCCCACTGTCCGTGTGCACTCATGTTTTATGGAACACCGAAAGTGGCCGAGCGCGCCCGAAGGCATCCGAAGATACGAGACTTGAGCTCTAACTACACTCGTGTTAGAAACTTTTTTAGTTTGTAGAAACAACACGCGTTTCAAGCCACAAGTTAGATTAGTTTTTATATGTAGGCTTCACAGAAATGTAGTGGCGAACATCAAGATAAGATAGTACTTTATATGGCTTCAGCTTTCTTTGCTTTCACAATATATAGGGATACTTTGTTATTTATGGATCTTATATTATACTAAGAGTAGCGTCGTAATTGTGTATACGAAAGGAATACAATTCAACATCAATACTAATATGTATATTCAAATCCTCATCATAAAAATATTAAACATGAATTTGCTGAGGTCTGTTTTTGTATCTAGGCAAAAAACTGAACAAATTTATTTTCGCTAAAACGGAAAATACATAAGTTACATGACAGAATAACCAAATTCGTGTATTTTGTTATTAAAATGAATTTACATAGCAATTTCGCTATCTCTTGTCGCTTTTATAACATGAAATAAATTACTTGCTTCATATTTTCAGCGTTTCAGTGAAAATGTTTGCAGTGAGTAATGGCATGGTAACATGACACTATTAGATGAATTCGCCCACGTCCATTTAGAGTCAACGGCACGATCACGATACGACGTCCATCAATTTAATTAATAATAACTTTAGTTGCTGAAAGGAGGAGCAAAATCTAAAATCATGCAAAATTGTATTCAAAAGTCTTCTATAGGGCGCTCCAATGCCGCAATTCCGACAGTCAAACGAAATAAAGCTGCTAACCAAACGCGCATGTAGATAAAGTACGTCAAACATTATTTGACGGCACAATTGTGCGGTAAACCTCGAACGTTCGACGTCACGTACCCGTGGCGTGCCTACCTTCTGCTAAAGCTTATAATTAAATTCTTTTAGACTGCCTCGTTGCTCTTGTAGTCACAAACGCTTCTGCTGAGTATGAGGTGGTTCGATTCCCAGATCAGGCAAAGTGTTTTTGGGTTTTTCAAGGAGGAATTGTCTCATTAGCAGCCCCGAAGTCTGTATGTGTGCCCGATTAATAGGAATAAGCTAGCCCTTATATTCTTTTCTGATTCATTTCGTTGCGGGATCCAAGACAGTGCAATTGTTTTTCTGGGACTTCGTCGAGCTTCATTTTTTCGGAGCTTTTTCTTTTTTGAGGAGTTGCAGTGGTTTGCGAGTAGTGTGGTGGGCTTATCCCAATCAAAAACTAGCCCCTATTACACGGGACTAAAACATAACGAAATGAGGGTGTTGTACAGCACTCCTCTGCCGAACCCTTCTATAATGTTATTTGTTGTAATAAAAATAAGGTGGGACTAGGAGCAATGACGTCACAGATCGCTAGGTGTAACTATTACCTCTCAAGGCTAAGCCTCACCCTTTATGTAATGAAGGCAGAGAGACATGCGAACGTTCCCAATTAGTCACCACTATATAAAAATGTTTGTACAAACCCACTTTTTGCTAACTACGGACATTTTGGCAGAATCATGATGTAATTAAAGGGGTTTAGTGGCCTAGTACATTAAAAGGGAAGGTTGCGGGAATCCGCTGGATGCGAGTCGCACGGGACCAGTCAATGTGGGGACAGTTGGGGGAGGCCTATGCCCAGAAGTGGACGTCTTACGGCTTAAATGATGATGATGATGATAACTTTTCAGTGGAGCAACATTTGCAACATAACATAACATTAAGGAACTAATCAACGATTGCAAAGCGGTTGTGTGGCTTGGTAAAGATATCTAGTCAATGATTCTCTTTCTAATAGGCACAATAGGCATACCTAGTTAGTAAATATTCTGTATAAGTAAATAGAAAATAAGGTGCGATGGGGTTGGCATATCCGTATGGATTACCCCTTAAGTTTTCAAAGAATAAAAATAAAAAAACAAAGGAACTCTTGCTACGCTTCACAAAAAATTACTTCGTCTTCGCTGCACCTAAATTCGTTTGCACTTACTAAGACCTACAACTATCTGGCAGGGACTACTATCAGAGTAAAAATATTAATATTAAAACAGAGATCCAAGAGAGCCTAGACGGGTAACGATGTCTTCAAGATATATTTTTATTACATAGAACCTTACCTTACCTGTCTTGTATGGATCAGAATGTTGGGCCACAAAAGGGATGAATGAAAGGCCGAGATGAAATGCAAAAGATGTTTGGTGTTAGGCGAATGAATAAAATATAAAATGAGAATATAAGAGGGAGTCTGAAAGAACACAAGTAAAGCCGTGGTCGCGGGAAGACTGAAGTCAGGCTAGGCAGGTAAAATTTGCGATAAATACCCGTTTACTTGTGTTTTGCAAGACACAGCAGAAAGGTTAAGTGGTAATCGGTTGGCTTGGTATGCATGGGCATGTGATGCGGAGAAAAAAGAAAAACGAGGTATTCTTCAGAGCGCACCAATTTCTAAGCTCAACCATCTAAGCGCAACTAAATTATTCCTGGAAAAACAACCATTAGTTGCGCTCAAAAATTCAAATTAAAAATATTGTACATTTATTCCTCAGAGCGCAACCATACATGATAAAAAATAGAGAGGGGTAATGATGGATTCCTTAATTATATCGATAGACAGTTTTAAATCAACTCTCCTAATCTATACTTCTATACTAATATTATAAAGAGGAAACCTTTGTATTTTTGTATGTTTGTATTGAATAGGCTCAAAAACTACTGGACCGATTTCAAAATTTCTTTTACCATTACTTAGAGGGATTCTTCCGAATCCGTATAGGCTATATTTTATCACCGTACTCCCACGGGAACGGGAACTACGCGGGTGAAACCGCGTGACGTCCGCTAGTTGTTTATAATTTTGAGGAAAGTTTTGAGTCTGAATGTGGATGGGTATAAGAGTAGAGGAAGACCAAAGAAACAATCGATGGACTGTGTGAAGGATGAAATGGCTAGAAAGGAGGTGTCTGATGATATGACAAGTAATAGAGAAGAATGGAAGAAAAAGACATGCCCCAAATAGATTGAAATAAGAGTAAGAGAGTGATGACTCGTCTCACCTTATTAGTATCTGAATCTGAGTTGCTGTCTTGATCAGTGATACCTTGTTAGGAGACCGGATCGGAAACTGGCACGAAAGCAGATACCAAAACAGATATAATTTAGACCAGTGATTCCCAAAGTGGTCCAGGTGGACCCCCAGGGCTCCACGGGAGACTCGTCCGGGGTCTATGTAGGCGTGAAAAAAAATGGGGGTTCACAAGTTTTAAGTGGGGGTCCACGAAAATTTATCTAGTTTCGATACTAAAGAACAAAAATGTTGGCTTGGCTTTATCTATCAATGTAGGCAGACAATAAGCTACGCGAAAAAGTAAAAAATAAAAACAAATGTTCCGGTGATGACAGGTTGTATTTCGGTGAAAATGGTGGTATTGAGACTTTAAGAAAAGTATTTCGAAGCTATAAGATTTAAGTTTTCTGTTTTTTTTGCCAAAAAAAAACTTAGGGGCTACGGTCCTCATGCAATCCTAACAGATAGCGCGAAAATATTAAATTGCAAATTGTTTGCTTTTCTTTTTTGGTACACGGGCTTGAAAATTTTGAAAGTGGTCTACCAGAAAAAGAAAGTTTGGGAACCTCTGATTTAGACCTTCATATACGTGTGGGTAGAAACATTCGAGTAGGCTTGAAAACAACACAGTAACAAAGGCCAACCCTTACGTGAGTAGAATCGAATTAACATGGAGTTAATTAAAAACGAAAAAAAAACGTTTTCCGCATACAGAAAAAACACCTGTACCTACATCATTATATTCCTGTTATAACAGCCTGGAAACATCCAGTGCTGAGTATGGTCTTTTAAAATTAAAGGAGTATTTTACATGGAGCGACTGCCTATCTGACCTTCACAAACCAGTTAGCACTGGGTAATACGATACCCCTTGGTAAGACTGGTTGTCAGACTTTCGGGTCACTGACTACCTATAATGACTCGGCATATTATTCCTTGCTTGCTCACATTATCTTTATTGCAGGTAACATCACAGCAGTAGCATTTATAAATCAAGTTATTAAATAAGTTTTTCATGGAGAAACATTAGAAAATCAAGAGACCCACTCATCAAGCCAAGAGCCAAGGAGCCAAGGATCAGTTCTTGGCCCTTTACTCTTTCTTTTGATGATCAATGATCTCGTCAGTGTGGTACAACATGCAAAATGTCTGCTTTATGCGGACGATTTAAAGTTAGTACTCGAAATTACCGAGAATTGCACGCGTGAGGATCTTCAAAGCGACATTGACCGAGTCTTACAGTGGAGCCAAACTAATAAATTGTATTTTAACACCAGTAAATGTTATGTTATGACGTTCAGCCGTAAATCTCGACCTAGTCAAGCGGTATACACATTGGGTGATACAGAGGTAACCCGCGTATTCAACATCCGTGATCTTGGTGTGACATTCGATTGTCGCCTGACATTTCACGAACACATCTCCTTAGTGGCCGCCGAGTCATACAGACGACTGGGCTTCGTTTTGCGTAATGCACGTGACTTCCGTAACCCTAACATCATCAAAATATTGTATAATTCCCTTGTCAGAAGTAAATTGGAATTTGCAGCTTGCGTTTGGAGTCCATATGAATCAACATACGCCTTAATAATTGAAAAAATTCAAAAGGCCTTCCTACGCTACTTATATAAAAGAAACTACGGGTACTATCCATTTATGTACCCCACGGATTTTTTGCTAGGTATTCTGGGATATAACTCCCTAGCTGTCCGGCGGTCTAGAACGCAGATCATTACTGCTCTGAAAATTTTGCGGAACGTAATCGACTACCCAGAATTGCACAACATACTATGCACATTTTATGTCCCTGACAATTACCTACGCCACCGGTCCAACCGCCGGCACAGACTATTCGCGACTGCACAGAGCCACACGGTGTCCCGTGCGCATTCCCCCCTGTGTCGCATGCGCAGCGCAATCAATACCCTTATTTTTGATCAACCCGATTGTGACGTGTTGAATGACAAATTCAACCAAATCATGTTATTGTGTTCGAGATTTTGTGAAAGACATTGTTTATGAATAATTGTGTCCAAATAATTTGTAACCTAACAAAATGTATTTTCTTTTTTTTTATGTACTTATATATAGTAATGCTGTACCTATCCAGATGAAATTGTAGTTTATAAAATACATAAGAAACTAATTAATTACTGTTACTGGTGTATAACCGTTGTAATTAATAAATAATAAATAAATAAATAAATCAATCACCCGAAATAAGCTTGTCAACATGGCAAGTCACTAACATTTCACCTGTGGATTTCAAGTTGATATCAATCATAGACTAAATAAATCAATCAATGAATTAACTCAGCTTATCGCAGTTCAGCTGGGCGCCACAACACTAGTTCGTCACTCATTCCACCGCGGGGGCGTCAATTACCATGCTAACGGTATACGCGATCTCCACTCCAGGACAGTACATAGTTATATCAATATAAAAGGTGTACAGTATAAACCCCTAAAGACGCTGAGGTGCACTTGTTCTTCCGTCATTGTGATATTTTTTTTAGTTCTGGACTGTACCTGGTGGGGAGCGATGCTAAAAACTGATTGGTTGAATGAAATGGCGCCGGCGTGTGAACACCTGGGAACCTTCTAGTTATGGAGATATTGAAGGTCAAAGTTCCAACTTTCTCACACGTTTTTTTAAATACAAGTTTTAAATCGTTTCCCAGCAATATTATTTGCGCTGTGATACTTGATGTACAGAATGCTTGGTTGACGGTTTCGTAAAGAATCTGTTTTTACCCTATAAGCCTTATATAATGCATCCAAGTAAAGTCTACAATTGCATCCTATCTTGTCGGAATCCTGTTTCACCCTTCACTCCACAAAAGATAGAAAGCATATAATCGTCTTTCTAGTCTTCTACTCTACCACTTCATCATTTCCTCCCTAACCGATAAACAATAAAACAAAAGCGGAAACACATCTTACACCCAGAAGCTGAACAATAAATCCAAGACATGTGTAATGGTCTGGGAACTGCAATAGATAGCGTTAAGTTGTTCGTAAGACAGTAGAGTGTGGTGGAGATGCATGTGCCCGCCCGCAACGTTAACTAAAACGGTATGTCAAGATCTTACAATGTGAGAGAAATTACTTGTTTAATTAGGAGAATTTGTTGGTGTTACTGATTTGAAAATAGGAGCAATGGAGAAAATGTAAGGAGAAAATTAGTTATGAGGCGGTTTCTTGCAATTGTAAAAGTGAAGTAAGGGAACTTGCCATTCCATTCTACGCAATAATTGCCCCCCATGATGATGGGTGTGCATAACCCTGGCAAAATGTTGTGCATTTGAGAGATGAGACCATAAAAAATAATTAGTGTATCATGAGGAGCAATTTGTTTAATAGTAGCAAAATTTGTGTGAATTGTAGTTTTAAAGTTATTTAAGAAAAACACATTTTGCTGGAGTAACGTTTGAAACGTTATCCTGGCAAAATCGATTTTCAAAAATTCGTTCAGCCCGGAACCAAATACATGATTAGATAGCTTTTGTTGCGTAGTAAATGTTTGTAAATAGCAAAATTTGTGTGTGTTAAGGAAGTTAAGGTTCTTGAGTTATTTAAGATTTTGCTGCGGTAACGTTTTGTGATTTCCCAGATCTCGAAAACGGCTCAACGCAGAAGATTGAATTAAAGACCAATAAGAGACCTTAATTTGTTTAAATTAGTTTAAACATTAGTTTTTGATTTGGTATTCGTAAACCAATGGAATTAAATGGTTTCAAAAATCAGATAAAAACGGATTTGCAAGTAAACCAAAACACTTATAACCAAATAAACAGCTGTAAAAAATACCCATGGTAGACACTTATCACGTCAAGTAAAATAGATTATGTAACTTTATACGATATGAAGATAAAAACAAAATTGATTAATTTTATACTGAAATCCATGCATTTCCGTTGTTTTCGTACGTATGCTTCCTATAGTGATCTTTTGAATAAGTATAAACTACATAATCTTAAAGCTAGACGTATTATTTTGGAGACAATGTTTTTATATGATTTATGCAATAATGTGTGTGATTGTATGGACATCACTAAAAAGATTAGTTACGTAGTACCTAGAACAACTATAAGCCGTGGGGTGCGTGCAAGACCCCTGTTTGCCGTATCTTCTAGTCGTACGAACGCGGGATTACGAGCACCCCTACGTCGCCTAACTAGCCAGTACAACAATCTGTTTGAGTGTTGACATCTTTGCTGTACCAATAGGTAAATTTAAAAGCCTTGTTCGTAAAACCATTTTGGATTGAGTGATATTTTTATTTTTATTTCAATTCTTTAAATAGATTACTATCATTTCATGTATTTTTTATTTATTTTTTCATTTTAATTTGTATGCCTGCGTTATTTAACATTAACACATTATGTAATTTTTTTTTCTCATTTAATTGTAAGCGCAAGTCGCATTGTTTTTATGACTAACTGTTTTTATAATATGTGGAAAATGTCGTTGGTTGAACATTTACTCACACTCTAGATTGTAACACTTAGCCCTGTAGGGAGGGTGTCAGCAGGTAGGTAAGTAGGGGTTCGTAAATAATAAGAGCTGGATGATTAGGTACACTTATTATTTATTTCCTAAACTTCCGTGGCCATCACAAGACTCGATTGCAGAGGTAGAAAGGTGGTAGGGAACACTGGCCTGAACCGTCTCCAGCGATGATGGTTCCGTCTTAGACCCTGCCCGCAGCCAACGGCTTCAATTTTAGGTGCTGTCTGTAGTGGTAACTCAGCGTAGGTGGTAGGTCTTCACTCTGCAGCAGAGGACTTCAACAGCTGGCTTTCTCCAAGCGTCCTTCACGACACCGGAACCACGACGTGGCGAAAGGTAGACTAAAATCCCTAGAGGGATTTCGCGACGTATTTATTAAAAATTATTTGGAGCGGCCGGCACAGCCGTCGCCTCAGTGCTCTCAAAACGACTCGTCATCGGCCCTAGCGAGCCCACCCGAATCGTAACTCCTCGGCTACGCTCGGCAAAGATCGTTTTAGCGTTGCGCGGGCGCATAGAAGCGAGGACCTTTACACCCGTAGGTTCCGTACAATAATATTTAGTTTAAATGATTATTTAAGTGTTAGGTTTACTTAATAATATTATAATAGGTTATTTTTTAAAGTTTTGTGTAAATAGTCTAGATTTTAGTGTACATAGATTTCTTATTATTTAGGTTTCCTAAACTAAACTCTTTTAAATTGTAACTTGCAAAGTGCAACGTTACAAGATATAATTCTGTTTATGTAATACTGTAATGTGTAACCGTTTGTTTTCCCAAATAAATAAAAAAAAAACAAATATGGATGTTCTGTTAGTACAGTTGCGTACGTACGTTGTTGTTACTGTTGCGTAGGTTGCTGGTCATGGTGTTCATTATTTTTATTTAAAAATCAGTCTCATACAAATTATTGTATATCTTTGCCTTAGCATTAACATATTGAGGAAAAAATCTCACATAAGTTACGTACGTACTTAATTTTAATATTTGGCAGAAATGTTTTTCTGTTTGTCAAGTACCAATGCTTAAACATTGTTTCATCCACCAAGTTCTGAACGCACCTTTTGACGTTTGACAGATTACGTTTCGTTGTCTGTGCGAATCTGTGCGATGACGTTGGCTTGTCAGTGCAATTTTTGGTTGAAAGATGGTCGCTCCGTGCTTGTAATTTTGGTACACGCTGTTTCGTGTAATTATTGGTTGAAAACTTTGAGTTATTGTTAATCCGATACCATCTTGATCGGTGTTTGATATTTTGTTGATAATTGAGTGAAAATTGAGAAATCTCGCCATTTGGGGTCATGACCGCGAGTGATTTGTTGGTTATGTAGCCGGCCTTTGTGTTTTATTTGAACGCCGGTAATTTCCTAAATTCAGTGCTGGACTATTACATCCCCGATTGGGTTAGCAAACCGGGATAAAATTCAGTTGGACATTGGTGAAAGGTGCCACGTGTGTGATAGGAAGGTTTGTCCAGAAAGACGTTGGTACGCGCTGTGGGGCGCCCTTTGGTTACCGTCGTAATCTCACATAACTACACATACACCACACAAACCACAGTTATATTTACACCCCACCCAGATAAGACGGAACCAGGGAATACGCCACATCTCCGGTTCCAACGTGATGGGTAAGTTATATCTAATAGTTGAATAATTGTATTCACTTGTCGATTGGACAATTTTATTTTGATTGGGGCTCCGCGTAATCGCGGACATCGTGAGTCTGTTTGTGCAGTCTCATACAACTGGTAGCAGAGCGTGGTTTAATTGTTAAATTCTCCACTTATTGTCGAGTTAAAAGTATTGAGAAGTCTGATTTGTTGCCGTCAGCCTGACTCAAATTAACATAGATTGTTTGACATAATATATTATGATATGTAGTGTCCCTTGTGGCTTGTACTTTAATTTGTTATTGTATAAACAAGGTATTGCTTGTACAGGGTCGGATTTGAACTTGTAATAATTCAAACTAAGTTTTATTATTTGGTTTAAATTGTAGTTGGGTCCGGGAAAATTATTCCTGTTGATTATTTAATTGAATTTAATTTGTTTATTTGATATTTGTCCCAATGGCTTCATTGAAAGCTGTAAACCAAGCCATTGGTGGATTGACCTCACAGCTAAGATGGTTTGCCTCAGCTGCTGCGACCGCTGAGCGTCGAGACCTGGAAGAGGCCACGCTTGCCCGGTATGAGCAGTTGAATGCGAGATTGAGTGCGGTTGACACTTTGTTTGCTCGCTTCAATGAAGTGATTTTGGACTTGGACCTGGAAACATTGGGTCAAGCAGCCCGTGATAAGGTTGTTGCGGATTATGACCAGATGTTGAACCTGGGTGACATAATAAGTATGCGCGCCAGGGAAATTTTGAAGAGTCGGGACCCTGCCCAGGTCAAAACAGAGACCTCTGTTGTTGCAGGCCCTGGACTTTTGGGTAGACTGCCTACCCTGGAGCTGCCACATTTTGACGGTCACTTGGACCATTGGTTAAGCTTCAGGAACCTATTTGACAGTTTGGTTGATTCGCGCTCTGACCTCCGACCGGCCCAGAAGTTGGCTTATTTGTTGTCAGCCCTAGGAGGTGAGGCTCGAGCCTTGGTGCAGCACTTGCCGGTGACCGACTCGGCCTATCCCACTGCTCTGGAACTTCTATCCCGACGGTACCAGAACAAACGTTGCCTGGCTGATGTCCATATTGACCAGATCTTGGGGTTGCCGGCCATCACCAGAATGTCAGCGTTGCGTGCTGACCTTTTGAATCAACGCCTTGAAACGATTGGAGTTGCCGGTGGACTATTGGTCCTATTTTTTGGTACACTTAGTGTTGCAGCGGCTTTCTTCAGATTTGAGGTCCCGTTTTGAGCAGAAGTATGGTGGGGATAGTGCCACCCATCTTCCCCCATTTGAAGACCTCGTCAAATTTTTGGAGGATGAGTGTCGTTTCCTCGACAACGCTCGTGGTGCCACGGGGTTAAGCCAAACGCCCTCTCGGCCGAGGGCCCAGGGACGGACTGGGACTGTCGGGCCTGGTGATAGCCGCCCTGCCCCCCGTTTTGGTGGCACCCAGAGTAATCTTGTTTGCGGCTATTGTAAGGCCACGGGACATGGCGTACCAACTTGCGCGGCCTTCTTGGAATTGCACGTGAGTGCCCGCCGCCGAGTTGCCAATGCACGCCGTCTGTGCTTTTCGTGTTTGGGGAATCATTTTCATCGGGATTGCCCCAACCCCCGCCCTTGTTCAATTTGTAGGGGCTCACATCTTGAAGTTTTGTGTGCCAACGCGAACCGCTCTGACAGACCAGCCTCTGATGGGGGTTCGCGCAGGGGGGGGTATGATGGAGATGAGCACCGGGCTTCTCGCTCGCCGGATCAGAATCCAGGAGGGGCCTGCAACTTTGACAGCCGTACTCCACCCCCCGCGCCAGTTGATCGGGAGCCGCGCGACCGCCGATTGACCTCCCCTCGTGAAGGCGAGTATGCAGCTGCTGGTAGGCGACGTTGGCCAGACCAGCACCGCCTTCCCTCCCCTCCGTTGGCGGAACGTCCCCGTTTGGAGACGCGCCCCCCGCCGCTCAGGCGTCAGGTGGGATATGCCCCTCCAGCGATGGCGCGCGGCTCGGGACATCGCGCGGATGAGGAGTTTGACTACTATCCTCATCGGGATAGACCCCAGCCTGGATGCGGCGATCGGTCGCCGCCCAGGCATTGCTAGGAAATTGGCGCCTGTCCCGCTAACGTACCTCCCCAGATCGACACGTTGTTTTTTGTTGCCAACGGCATCGGTCAGGGTCTGGGGACCCACGGGGGACTCTGTTGTGGTCCGTGCCATTTTGGACACGGGAGCCCAGGGTTGCCTTTTGTCGTCTTGGTTAGCGGGTCGGGTGAGCCTGGATGTCCGTGCCTTTTCAGGCACGATTAATGGAATAGGCGAAACACCTATCCCGACTGTTGAGGGACAAACCTTATTTGGGCTCACTCCTGTGAGTTGTTTGGACCCTAAGTTTTTTCCTTCGGCCATTGTTCTGACGAGTATTTTGGGCTGTCATCCCCAACGTCAGCTGTCGCCTGATATTGTCCGGTTGACGTCAGGCCTGGATTTGGCTGACCGCCGGTTTGATTCCCCTAATACAACTCATTTGATATTGGGTTCCGATGTACTAGGGAGAATATTGTTGGGTAATATGAAAGTCTTGCAGCCGAACGGTTTGGTGGCTGTCTCGACCATCTTTGGCTTTGCGGTGATGGGCCCAGTGTTGAAGGCTGCCCCTCCACCTGAGCCTGATTTTGCGTTGGCGTGTGGCTCCGCTCTCTCTGACGCTGTTCAGAGGTTTTGGGAGGTTGAGGAGCCACCGCAACTGACCGCAAGTGGCCCGCTTGAACCCGGAACATGAGGAGTGCGAGTTGTTCTATCAGAACAACACAGGTCGACTCCGTTCCGGTCGGCTCGTAACACGGTTGCCCTTTGTTGCAGTTCGACCACCTCTCGGCGAGTCCAGACCTATGGCCGAGAAGAGATTGTTGGCGATGGAGCGCCGTATGGCCAGGGATCCGGTGCTGCGGCAGAAATATTTAGATTTCATGCGTGAGTACGCAGACTTGGGACACATGTCGGTGTCAAATTTGGATTGGCGCTCAGTTGAGCATTACTTTCTGCCGCATCACGCGGTCCTCAAGGCATCCACCGGTAAGCTGCGCACAGTGTTTGATGGGTCTGCGCGGACTTCCTCTGGTGTCTCTTTGAATGATTGCTTGCACTCCGGCCCCAAATTGTTGAGGGACCTTTGTGATGTCATCACGTCTTTTCGTCGTCATCAAGTAGTCTTTGTGGCTGACATCAAAATGATGTTCCGGCAAACGGTTATTCACCGGGATGACAGACGTTATCAGTTGATCCTGTGGCGAGAGAATCCCCGGGACCCCATAGTTGTTTATGAGCTCAACACGAATACGTACGGCCTTCGATCGAGCCCTTTTGTTGCTATTCGTTCGCTTTGGGAGCTCGCGGACCGAGAACGCTTGAGGTTCCCTCGGGCGTCCGCCATCTTGAAAACGGACTTGTATGTTGATGACGTCTGCACTGGGGCTTCCACGGTTGAGGAAGCTATCCTGTTGCGTGACGAGTTGGTTCAAATTTTGGATTCCGCTGGCTATGAGTTGCGTAAGTGGGTGTCCAACTCGCCAGCACTGTTGGAAGATGTGGAAGAGGATCATAAGCAGGATCCTCATTTGTTTGAAAATGCTGACAACCCTGCTATGTTGGCCGTTCTCGGCGTTCAGTACCGACCAGTCCAAGACACCTTTACGTATGATGTCAATTTGGAGTCACCACACACTTGGACTAAACGACTGGTATTGTCTACTGTCGCGAGAACCTTTGACATATGCCCGGTATTGTTTTGGGCGAAATGTTTTCTCCAGCGCCTTTGGACCGCAGAACTTGGTTGGGATGAGCCACTTCGGGAAACCCTTTTGGAAGATTGGCTCCAATTTGTATCCGCACTTCCTGCGGTCAACGAGGTCGCGTTACCACGCGCTATCCTCCCCCCCGGGAACTATACTGCTACCCTTCATGGGTTTTGTGACGCATCTTCGCACGGTTATGCAGCTGTTGTTTATCTGCGCACCGTCAGCGCGACAGGCCAGGTGAAGTTGTCACTGATCATGGCCAAGAGCAAGGTGGCCCCCCTCCGGACGGCATTGACCATCCCTAAGCTAGAGTTGTCAGGGGCGGCGCTTCTTGTGCGTCTCTTGAATCACGTTGCTCAAACTTTAGGTGGATCTGTGAACATTCGGAATTCTTACGCCTGGACGGACAGTCAAATTGTTTTGTGCTGGTTGAAGACGTCCGTCCACTCCTTGGAGGTCTTTGTGGCGAACCGAGTGTCACAGATACAAAATTCCGAAACGCCTTTGATTTGGAGGCACGTGCCTGGAGACTTGAACCCTGGCGACGTAGCCTCACGTGGGTGCATGGCCCCCCGCCTGATTGTGCACCCCCTTTGGTGGGGACCGGATTGGCTGACTCGCCCCGAGGATGATTGGCCTCGAACGCCAATTTTGATGTCGGATCCTTTGCCCGGGCTTAAGGTGCTCGCTGTTGGGACGAAGGACCCTCCGTTTGATCCGGATATTTTGTTGAATCGATACAGCTCCCTCGACAAATTGTTGAACGTTACCTCGTGGATCAGGCGTTTTGGTCACAATGCTAGGAATCCAGGGGACAAGCGCCTGTCACCGGTTCTCTCTCCTCAAGAGCGACAGGAGTCACTCCTCCTGTGGGTTCGCTCTGTGCAGGCCGTACACTTTGAGAAGGAGATCGAGACCTTGAAGTCCGGTAGAGTTAAGTTGTCGGGAGCCGTTAGTAAGTTGAACCCCTTTTTGGATGAAACGGGTCTTTTGCGTGTTGGAGGACGGTTGAGGCACTCTAGCCTTCCTTATGGGGTCCGTCACCCCCTTTTGTTGCCCAAGGCGGGCCATTTGATTAAATTGTTGGTGACTGATCGTCACATTAAGAACTCGCACGCCGGTTGCAATGCGCTGTTGGCCATTCTGCAGCGAGAGTTTTGGATTTTGTCGGCTCGTCGTACCATTCGTAGCATCGTCTTCCGTTGCATACCGTGTTATCGGACTAAGGCCCCAACGATGCAGCCCCAGATGGGAGACTTGCCTGCTGATCGTGTCAATGAGGCGAGGCCCTTTGCAGGCGTAGGAACGGACTTTGCTGGTCCCTTTTCGATAAAGACGTCTACCCTTCGCAATAGTAAAATTGTCAAGGCTTATTTGTGCGTATTTGTCTGCCTGTCAACTAAGGCAGTGCACTTGGAGCTGGTATCCTCCCTCTCGACGGAGGCCTTTGTGGCAACTTTGGATAGATTTACGTCTCGCCGTGGGTTACCTTCTCTGATCAGGTCTGATTGCGGTACCAACTACAAGGGTACCAGTAACTATTTGAAGGAAGTGTATGACTTTCTTAATGAGAGCCAGGTTGACATTGGTAACAAATTGGCCCGTCGAGGGGTCACTTGGTTGTTTGACCCGCCAGCCTGCCCCCATTGGGGGGGTATTTTTGAGGCCGCGGTGAAAGCGGCAAAGGGACTCTGGCGGAGATTGTTGGGAGACACCGTTCTCACCTTTGAGGAATTAGCTACGGTATTTTGTCGCATTGAAGCGGTACTAAATTCGCGTCCATTGTGCCCGCTCTCTTCGGACCCGAACGATTTGGAGGCTCTAACCCCGGGCCATTTCTTGATTGGACAGCCACTTGTCGCTCTGCCTGAGTACCCTTTTGTTGATGTGAGCCAAAATCGGCTATCGCGGTTTCAGTTGGTGCAACAGCTCACTCAGAGCTTTTGGAAGCGTTGGAGCTTAGAGTATCTGCACATCCTCCAGCAGCGCGTCAAGTGGACTGATAAAACTCATCCGCCCAAGATAGGAGACCTCGTCCTTATTAAGGATGCCAACCTTAAGCCTCTGTATTGGCGCCGGGGGCGCATTCTCAATTTGGTGGCTGGCACCGACGGGGTACCTCGTTTTGCTGAGGTTTTAGTGGATGGATCGGTTATGAAGAGAGCGGTCGCAACCTTGTCAAGACTGCCAATTGATTAGCGGACGGGACGGCCCGTCCGGGGGGGGTAGATGTTTCATCCACCAAGTTCTGAACGCACCTTTTGACGTTTGACAGATTACGTTTCGTTGTCTGTGCGAATCTGTGCGATGACGTTGGCTTGTCAGTGCAATTTTTGGTTGAAAGATGGTCGCTCCGTGCTTGTAATTTTGGTACACGCTGTTTCGTGTAATTATTGGTTGAAAACTTTGAGTTATTGTTAATCCGATACCATCTTGATCGGTGTTTGATATTTTGTTGATAATTGAGTGAAAATTGAGAAATCTCGCCATTTGGGGTCATGACCGCGAGTGATTTGTTGGTTATGTAGCCGGCCTTTGTGTTTTATTTGAACGCCGGTAATTTCCTAAATTCAGTGCTGGACTATTACATCCCCGATTGGGTTAGCAAACCGGGATAAAATTCAGTTGGACATTGGTGAAAGGTGCCACGTGTGTGATAGGAAGGTTTGTCCAGAAAGACGTCGGTACGCGCTGTGGGGCGCCCTTTGGTTACCGTCGTAATCTCACATAACTACACATACACCACACAAACCACAGTTATACTTACACCCCACCCAGATAAGACGGAACCAGGGAATACGCCACATCTCCGGTTCCAACGTGATGGGTAAGTTATATCTAATAGTTGAATAGTTGTATTCACTTGTCGATTGGACAATTTTATTTTGATTGGGGCTCCGCGTAATCGCGGACATCGTGAGTCTGTTTGTGCAGTCTCATACAAACATAAAATACAATGTTGATTCATAGTTTATACAATTTTTCTTAAGACGGAGATAGGCACCTACTAAACACGTAGGTGGTAGGTGGACTCCATTTCCCCTCGACTTACAGTATGGCATTTAAATATGAACTTTGTAACGTGTAACTTAGTGGTTATTTCAACATTACATGTGACTGTTACAGGTGATCAAGGTGTGAACCACGCGTCGTCAATCAAAATCACACTATTAATGATTTACTGAGATTTTTACTTACCTTTTTAAAGTTACTTTGACTTTAAATAATTACTTATGATCCATTAAATTGTTAAACTACTGTTAATTAACATGATTTTCATTTATAAAATAGAAAACTAGTAGAAAATGTGTAATATGGTACCTGCACTTCGAAAATTAAAAAATCGGTTACACGTAAAACGTTTTAAACATCGGACACTAAGTTGCTAGTTTGCGAAGACTACTCGTACGTATGGTGCGGCCGCTTTTACGTGACCTTTTTAATTTGGTCGGCTTGTTAGAGAATTTCTGACATATTCTTGATTTTGATATAACTTTCACTACAGCTGTAATTGAAAGCTGAAATTAACAGGAATTAATGTTCATGAATCATTTTAAGAGCCTGTATTTGCTGTTTTGGTGATATTGGGCGATCTCGGTATCTATAAGACCTAAGAGTTCGCTATTTGGACACCATTAAACTTGGACTTATAATCATTAAATCTGTTGAAGCGAAAACACGATTGGATAAAATAATCCCGATAGAAAAAAAAATACAAAAAAAACTCGTTTTGCACTTATTTTGATTTGGATCTCTGAAACCCTAAGGAATTTAATGATGATTTTTAGCCTAATAGATAGGTAACAATATAATCTTCAATCGTGTTGACTTAATTATTTATTTTTCTACTTGGTTTTCTCGTAATTAGCCATACGTGATTTGGCGCTTACGTTATTTTATTCTAAGCGAGCACGCACTCTTTCTATCCCATGTTTTGCACGCGATAGTAATAGCGCTATCCTTTTCAACCGTTCCCTTCAGTAACGAACGGGCCATCCCAGAGTGAGGACGTATGACTTTGCTGCGCGCGGTCACGTGTTCTACGTAAATTATATTCCGGAGATTGTACACCGACTACCATATTTTGATCTGAAAAGTTTTTTTTTATATTTTCATTTAATAAACAAAGAACTTTGCTTATTTACTGATATTGTTAAAATTTTGTTCAGCTTCAATACTAATGTTATGATGACGGCGTAAAGTTTGTATTCTATGTTTGCGTGTTTGCAAGTTTAGATGTAGAGGGTAATCTTCGGAACTATTGATCCGATTACGAAAATTCTTTTTTTTTTTTTTTAAATTATGTTATCGCCGAGTGTCAAAGGCTATTTGCAGGACGTTCCCGTGGGATAGTTTTAGACCATAATGCGAGCGAAGTCTCAGGAAAAAGTGAGTTAAAAAAGCCGGTGCTTTCTAAACCTCAACGATTTTTAGACAAAATGGCCAAAGAAGGTATCTCTGGTAACAAACTGAAAGGGGTTTGAATTTTGTGGCCAGTCTAACTTCCGCCATTTTTTTTTTCAAAGTTGCGGCTACGCATGTAGCCTATATTAATAGATAGCTGGTATCAATACAAATAAGTTTTGTATGAGATAAAATGTCACGTTTACGATTGATGAGCTATTAAAAGTTAAAATCCATTCACTGATAGCATCTTCAATACAACTTTGATTTGATCAGACACGCATAAAACGCATATCAATCGATGGCATCAATACAAACAAGTTTTTTCTGACACAAAATCTTTTAAAGCGTCACGTTTCCGAGATTTAAGCTATCAAAGTTGTACTGGTAGCGATCACAACGCTATATATATTCGAAAACGTAGCTAACGTTGCTGTCTCAGACATAATGAATGTGTAAATAGACCACCATGAATGGACTTTAGCTTTGATAGCTCATATTTCTGAAACGTGACGCTTTAGAAGATTATGTACCCAACAAAATTTGCTTGTATAAATGTCGCAGCCAATTCGTATAACACGCCGTTTCACATAATGGCGCGCCAGATTGAAAAACGCCGTCGTTATGTAATACGGCGCCCTCACGTTCAGCCGGATTGTGGTGGGGCGATACGTTCTATAAGCGGCGTCCAACGTTTAGCCGTATTGTCAGCAATTCCGATACCTCAAATAACCTACTAAAATTGTCCTAAAAGTCTTGCTAGCTGGCATGAGTCGTGGAGTCGTAGCAGGTTCTAAATTTGCTTATATCTCGAAAACGGTGCGTCCTATCGCAAAAATAATGAAAAATTCACCCCCCTTTTAGAAACCCCCTGCCACGTAATTCTCAACATGTAGGTAAAAAAAAAATGAAAAAAAATCGAAAAAAAATTGAAAAAAATTAAATTGAAAAGCAGGAAAAGCGGCCATTTCATTGTGACATGGTTGTCGATTGTGACGCCATTTTGTTTCTTGTTATGATCATGCAGCGCCACTTGCGGTGATAAATGGAACTAAAATTTTCAAAGCAGTATCGACGATGCGTCCGTTTGTATAACGGCGGCACGTTATTACGCCGCTTTGACGAACGCAAAGAGCTCATTCAATGCGGCGTACTTTATTTCAGCCGAATTGTAATCCAGCTGAACGTGAGGACGCCGTATTACATAACGGCGGCGTTTTTCAACCATACATAATAACGGTGCGCCATACATAATAATGGCGCGTCATACATACGAATTGCCTACGACATTAATACGACCATTTTCTTTCTTTCTTTTCACTTAGTTTTTAACTAATGTCTGACAGTTTCGGTACTTTATGCGGGTTACAAGTTGAACACTACAATGTTTTTTTTAGGGATGATCCTGACTAATAAAATATGATTCTGTTTAGTCCGTCCATTGGATTATCGAAAAATATTGGATACATGTTTTTGTTTTATTTTAATTAATAAAATTGACGAAGATAAAACGCATCAAAGATAAAGAGAGGCTTGTGACGTCACTTTCCGGTAAAAACTGTACTCAAATGTGACGTCACATGAGTTTTCGACGCACTGTATCGTCTTCATTTTTAGATTACGTGAAAAAATAAAAAAAAACTGTGTACAATATTTTTTGCAAATCTTTCTGACGTTAATTTTTTGTTTGTCATCTACCCTATTGTATTGTTGATGAGTCGACGTACACCATAACTGTCAAATGTTTGCAATGGATAGACAGTGGGTCTAAAATGGCCGCTTTAGCAGAATTAGGGCTTGCAATCCGGATATCCGGATATCCGTATTATCCGGATATCCGCCTAGTTTCAAACCGGATTTTACTTGCATCATTATCCGGATTTTTCGGATAATACGGATAGTTGTATTTTTATTTTAAAAATTAAATAAAAAGCTGTAATCTGCCAAGTGCATGACTGTTATTACGTTATTTATTATTTTTCAACACGCTCATATAATGGCTCTAATTTTACTACAATTAGTTACGTAATGAGACCTATAATCAAACTGTGACTTTTTCATTACTATTATTCACAAGTGAGTTATAGGGTTTTTTTTTATAGGCTGAGGTGGTTGTTATTTTATTCTTAAAAAAGTTTCGATACAAAAAACATGTTCAATAAATACTACTACTACTACTATTGCTTGCTCACTTTATGCAACTTCGTATTTAAATAGATAATTTAAACTTGTACGTTTTAAATAAATAAAACTTTCACTCAAATATAACTTTTGTTTTCTAACTTTGAATTTCCCATTTTGTACGTGGCTGAAAAGCTATCCGCGAAAAGCAAAAAAAAAACCTCATTATTTTAGTCTATGGCCGATCGACATTGTTTCAAGTGCGCGCATAGGAAAACTGATTAATTTTTCCCGCCATTGCGAAACATTTTTCACAACTCGTTTTCACTGTTGAAATTATAGTTATTTATTAATTAAAATGTCTACAAGTACTAGTTATGAAGAAAATGATTTATGTTGTACACCGCCCGATATAAGATGTGAAGCCCTTAACGTTATGGAAAGTTTACTACCTGAAAACTCCAAGGACAAATATCTTCTATCTACTAAATAACATTTTTTTTTAGTATTATTTTCTTCACAAGTGTGTTGAAAAAAGTTGTATGATACACGTGTGTATTAATGATTACCGTGCTCGGCTCTCTTAAGACCCTCGCCTTACGGCTCGGGTCTCAATAGCGCCTCAGCGGTAATCACCAACTTTACACACTTGTGCCATAATGTACTATTAATATAGAGCTAATCACTCTTGCAAGTGTTTATTCACTTTACAAATCACAACACAATAATTCAATTTAGTGACAGAGATCATAACAACATTGACCACTTGTTAAACTTACATCCATAGGTACTGCACGTATTTTCAAGATTGTATTGTATTGTATCGCACGCACGGTCGCTTCTCACTTAAAACCAGTTCTTGTTCTAAAGTGATATTTTTATTTAATTATTATGTTTTAAATAGGTTGATTTGATTAGGATTTTGTGATAAATGTAAGATCTCATTTTTAATTGGAATTGTTATAAGTATGAGAAGAATAGATACAAATTATTTGTGCGGTATCGGGTTTTCTATTGTATAATTTTAGAGAGTGAACTAGTTTTCTTAGGTAATTGTTACTTGAAATATTGGTATAGTTTATTATTTCTTTGTCATTTTGCTTGAGAGACTGATTAAAACGTGTTACAAAAGTGTATTAGTTTTATTTAGAATAAAAACTAAAAAATATCCGTATTATCCGTATTATCCGGATAATCCGGATAGTGAAAATTTTGGTGTCCGTATTATCCGGATAGTAAAAATGAACGGATATTGCAAGCCCTAAGCAGAATCCACGCAGAATCTTAGCATGAATCACGTTAAAAAATTAAAATGGACTTTATGGTTATTGTCATAAAGTCCATTTTAAGAATTTTAAATTTTTAACGTGATTCATATTACGATTCTGCTAAAGCGGCCAGTTTAGACCCCCAGGTCCCCTCAAATGTGTACGGTTCTTTCTTCAAAATCATCTTAGATATTAATCTGCGTGAATCTAATTTATTATGACTTAACCATCATAACATCACGCCTTTAATCCCCGAAGGTATAGGCAGCAATGCACCTAACAGTACAGTACACCCACATTTCGCCAGTTCTGTGGAAACCCCATGTAACAGGGGCCGAGCCTATTGCCATCAACCGGGCACAAATCCTGACTCCATGGCTGCTACTGAGAAATTCCTGATGGAAAATCCAATAAGACGACATATTGATTGTGATAAGCACACAAATTCATGACTTTTATTTCTAAACCGTACTTACTACTTAATATGTTACATAAAAATAACTCAAAGATCAAAATGGTTTAAGCGATCACTACACTCGATCTTAACCCGTGTGTGCGTGTATCTGCATGAACAATGCACACAAACATAGGATCGCAACGAATTTGCCTAAACTCTAGCGAGTGGATTTTATACTGCGGGCTCTTAATTAGTTTAAAGTATGCCACGTTTCTTAATGTTTTGAGAACTGCGTATTTCATCGCTAAAGTACGACCAGTCTAAAATTAATCAATTTTGTTTTTATCTTCATACCGTATAAAGTTACACAATCTATTTTACTTGACGTGATAAGTGTCTACCATGGGTATTTTTTACAGCTGTTTATTTGGTTATAAGTGTTTTGGTTTACTTGCAAATCCGTTTTTATCTGATTTTTGAAACCATTTAATTCCATTGGTTTACGACAACCAAATCAAAAACTAATGTTTAAACTAATTTAAACAAATTAAGGTCTCTTATTAGTATTTTTTTCAATCTTCTGCGTTGAGCCGTTTTCGAGATCTGGGAAATCCCAAAACGTTACCGCAGCAAAATCTTAAATAACTCAAGAACCATACCACACACAAATTTTGCTATTTACAAACATTTACTACGCATTTACAAAAGCTATCTAATCATGTATTTGGTTCCGGGCTGAACTAATTTTTGAAAATCGATTTTGCCAGGATAGCGTTACTCCAGCAAAATGTGTTTTTCTCAAATAACTTTAAAACTACAATTCACACAAATTTTGCTACTATTAAACAAATTGCTCCTCATGATACACTAATTATTTTTTATGGTCTCATCTCTCAAATGCACAACATTTTGCCAGGGTTATGCACACTGATGATGGATTTTGATGCGGTCATACTCATAATTACAAAATCAAGATCCAAATCAAAAATCATTGCTTCAAATATGGCTAAGAACCAGCATCAAAATTACATGAGGTTCACCTCTTAGGCTCTGTAGGATATCTTCAATACCTTATTGACAGTCGCTCACAGCTCACTCATAATTGTGTCCAGGTACAAACAGTCCGAGGCATACGTCGCATGCCTCTACGACAGACTGTTCTGTGTGTGGGCCATCTGACATAAATGGTGTTAAAAACCTCTTAACGAAGCCGAAAGGCACTTGTTTTCCCCGTCATTGCGATCATTTTTTGTTCTACACCATACCTGGGAACCTTCTAGTTAAGGAGATATTGGGGGTCAAAGTTCCAACTTTATGACAAGTTTTTTTTTTTTAAATCTTTCTTTTTAATGTAAGATTTTTCTTTAAACACCTCCACCACGACCCCCGTACTATTCAATCCATCCATCAGCACAATGTTTTTAATGCGTTACATTGAGTTCTACCACAAAACATGATTTTTCACCCCAAAAAAAAAGTCGTTTCCCTGCAATAATTTTTCGTAAAGTTACTTAGTTTGATGTACAGAATGCTTGGTTGACGGCTTCGTGATGAGGTAGACATTGATACTTTCGACTCTCCTTGACATAGAGGATATACTATCCCATTTCAACACTGTAACACTTCTATAAGAGTACCTACAGTTCCAAATGTATTTTAATTTATTCTATTGAAGACGGGAAAGCAATTAGGGTGGGGTAGGAGAGACGTTACAAATTAGATCTCTTGCCGAATCTAGTGCCAAGTAAGGGTTGTCGCGAAACAGACCAAGACTAATGATAGTACTGACACTGATTACTTATGACACAACTGACACCCCTGAAATACAACACAGTGGGAGTAGGCTTAGGAATTTAGGCCTTGATGTAACAAGGTTTTACTGTAATAAAAATATTGTTTGTTGGTACTTATGTCAGGCACGCGTTGTACCCAGACAGCTATGACAGACAACATCGTAATTGGGACAGATTTTGATAAATAGTCCTTGCAAACAGTAAATATAAGATCGAATATACTTCATCGTCTGCCTAGCCTTTTCCCAACTATGTTACTGTTACTGGTATTCATCCGGTTAGAGTGGAAGCGAACCCCCCACTTCCACGCTAACCGGATGAATACCAGTATTTTACATGGAGCGACTACCTATCTTTTTTTTCGGTTGGGATATCATGAAATGACTCCTCCCGCTTTGGGCGGAGCATTTCATTTCATTTCATTTATTAATTCATCAAACAATTTACATTGTTTTCGAATTTTACAAAATAATTACATTTCAATCATAACAAAATCAACAAATACAAAGCAAACAAAAAAATATTACTATGTCAGCAATCAAAAACCATAAAAAACCGGCCAAGTGCGAGTCGGACTCGCGCACGAAGGGTTCCGTACCATTATTATCAAAAAAAGGGCAAAAAAATCACGTTTGTTGTATGGGAGCCCCCCTTAAATATTAATTTTATTCTGTTTTTAGTATTTGTTGTTATAGCGGCAACAGAAATACATCATCTGTGAAAATTTCAACTGTCTAGCTGTCACGGTTCATGAGATACAGCCTGGTGACAGACAGACGGACAGACGGACAGACAGCGAAGTCTTAGTAATAGGGTTCCGTTTTTACCCTTTGGGTACGGAACCCTAAAAAGCAAAAAAAAACAAACCATAAAAAGCACAAAGACAACAGTCTATTCCAATTTACGTAAGAATATTAATTACATTTCTGTTTATATGTCCAACCATAAAAAGCTCAAAACACAACCATGTCTATTCCATGTTGTGAAATTAAAATAGAATAAAGAGCAGGAGGGAGTGTCAGACTTTTACTGACTAAAACCCATCCATGTTCCTCCTTCATCGCCCTTTGTGTTCCGGGGCCACGGTATCTCTTTCGAACAGTCCCGCAACCCCGGCAGGCATGGGTCCTTACGGACCCCTTCCTTTTTGCTGACTCTCTTTGAGGCGCGCGTGGAACACGAACGCGCCGTCGACACGGCCTGTCGTCATGAGACGGATGGAGGGCGAGCTAGCCCATAGCCCACCGTCCACAGGCCCGCGCCTACGGTGGCCCCCGACACCCGGGGCGTCTCCCGCGGCGGCCGGGACGCTGAGAGGTTCTCTCCCTCTCCCGTTCCGCCACCTCCTTCTCTAGCATTACTGCTTCGCAGAAAGAGGTGACGGCGTCCCATTCCGTCTCGCTCCGGACCATGGCTTGCACCAGGGCCGGACGCGTGAGGTCGCCGACTACCTATCTGCCCTCCACAACCCAGTTAGTACTGGGTAATACGACACCCCTTGGTAAGACTGGTTGTCAGACTTTCGAGCCACTGACCTGTAACTTCTGAAATAATTGCTGAAATTGGTTTTTCAATGTTTACTTTTCGTGACTACACTATGGGCCAAAGGGCCGTTATTAGATTAAACACTCCTTATTCAAAACTAAGTTTAACTAAATAACCGGCCAATTTACTTTAATCAAATCAGCTACCAGTCTTCCTCAGTTCCCAACAAAGCGAAGTCCGGCGGGAGTATAATTCGGTTACAAAATATTGTCGTCAGGCAACCCGCAAGCCACAAGCCTCAATATTCACTGGGTATACATCAGCTATTCCGTCCCGATGTCATTATAATGGCGAACTATGTTTGCACGGTTTCCGGGTGTCCCATAAATAAAGCAGTATGCATCGAACTTGCTTTTGTGTTTATTTTGATGAATGATGTTCGAAAAGGATGTTAAATGTCACCTTAACCTTGGCAAAGGCGTGTTTTTTAATAAACGGTAGTTAGGAATATATTGACAAAAGTAGGATAATCTCAAATCATAAGTATTTAATTATTCAGTAGTATACACATTTTATACATTTAAGTTGGTGTCAACATAAACTCATTAAAGTTTTACCGTGCACCAAGATTATCGACTACATAATTAAAGAATCACTCACAAACGTAACAACGGGAAAATCCAAGGAAACCTCTAACTAATACTGTGAAACAAACAAACAGAACCCGTCTCTAAAATTCATTTTGAAAATAACCTATATGAGCTCTAGAAAAATTAACAAACTCAATAAAATCATGTGTTACGAATCTACATACTAATCAAATTTGTTAAAGACTACAAAAGTCCCACAACCTATAACTCCACCTTGATGACCCATAACAAACAAACCCACGCCCATTAGACCACCTAATTTGTTCTTACACGAGATAAGATCCACCAAACTCGATAAAAAGGGGTCTTCTGTAGTGAATGACAACCATTACCGTGACTGTCGAACCATTGCTAATTGCTGGCAGTTGGGCGCGATCCAACCCGACTGGGAATGGTCATCTTGCCTGATCCTACGGGGTCACCATAGAGTAAGACTACAGAAGCAGCAGTCTTGCTACAAAATCGTGGTGTTATAGCATGAAGATATAAGGAAAGGTATATAGGATGTAAACAGACTGAACATCCAACTAAGTAGCTGTACGCAAAAATTATTGCTGGGAAATGACTTTTTTTTGTGCAACATTGTGGTTATGAGCGCATTTAATAGTAAACGGGTTATGAAGGTATTTAAAGTAAAGTTCTGACCTTAAAAACTAGTATTTGAAAAAAAAAACTTGCGAAGAAGTTGAAACTTTGACCTCCAATATCTCCGTATTTAGTAGGTTCCCAGGAATGGTCCAAAACAAAAAAAATGATCGCAATGACGGGGAGATCAAGAGCCTTTCGTCAAATAGACCCTTAGGTCTATTTACACCCTTTATAAACGGGCGTGCCTACGCACGACATATCGGCCGGCCTAACCCAATCCGTGCATAAAACAGTCTCATCTGTGTAAATTATAATGTTTAACGTGCCACACGTAATGGTACAGATTAAAGTCGGATCTAGGAGTGCTCATTGGCGGGCGAAGGAGTTGTGGAGTGTCGAAAAACAGTTTTTAATTTCAGCGTCATCGGTGCACGCACTAACGATAACGGAAAAACAGGAGTTTCGCTTCTATACAGTTTTCTTGTTCTATGACGAAACGAACTAATATTACACCCCACCCTACTCAGTGTTCTAGGATTCCAAAGTTTACATCCTACGGCGGGACCGTTAATGCGTGCATTGCCCTGTTTTTAAACTAATCATAAAGCTATATTTGGGAAGCAAATACCGTTCATAATTTACTACTGACTCGAGGATTTGAAAAGGAAAGTGTGGAGTGTTTAATTTTCTACCTCACATCGTACAGCTCGTTAAATAGTAATTAATGTATGTAATTACTAGAATTGTTTTGTTCTAGGGGCTTCCATTTCTGTCTTCATAATTCGTGAGCGTAAGCCAGATTTGTTAGCTTATTGTATAGATATGTTTAAGCGAAACGGTTTTTTTTAGAAAAATCTGCATAATTAACATAATATGTTGAACATACAGAACCCACTTATTGGACACACCTACTTATAATTCGCAAGTAAAAGGGTTTCAATTACATGGTAACTTGCTAAACTGTCACGCGAACTAATTTCCAAAACGGACAGCAATGTAATGGATTGCTCATTGAATAATTACACAACGCTACAAACGCTACCCTGTCCCTTTACACGCAGGCTATCCAACAGTGAGGGATTACCTCCATTGCTGCATTACTTACTACATTGATCAACCTGTGCGGCACAAATGGAGCAATGGGCGTGATTCCCCTGACGTCGGCTCGCGTAATCACACCGTTACAGGCAACGTGACAAGCGTGGGAATCCTCGAAACTGTCTCCAGGGTATTTTAACTTCAAAATTTCGATTAGAACGCTCGTTTTCACGTTTCCCGATCATTTACTTTAAATAAATGAACGAACTAAAATTACCGTAGCATAATTTAACGGTACAGCCGAAGGTCTGAGATGAAATAAAAATTGAATATTCTCAAGAGAAAATAAAATATATCCTTAATGTAAAATTATTAAAACCGAGAGCTTGTTAAACAAAATAAAGCTCCCTGAGCAGATTTACTCCGTAGTTCGATGTTCGTGTGCTTGACTTATTTTGGATTAAAATTTTGCGTTTTTGGCTTTTCTGTTCCCAGTGGGGTAAATCTAATGTTTTGTTTTGTTCTTATTTCGATAATCAACAAGTTTAAGGTGAAATCTGATACCATTTGGTTGATTGAATATGATTTCAGAATAAAATCCCAACCAAATTCTAATGGCATACAATTAACGAACCACCAGATTTAGCTAAATCTAAAAGCAAAAAAATCACTTTTGATTGCCAAAATTAGTAAATGATCACCAAAATTCCCCATTTTATCGTGAAAGTAGATTACATAAATTTATTTTTTTAGTTAATGCCCACCAGAAATTGAACTGTTATGCTCTTGCATCCGAGTGGGAGGCCCGGTCGACGGAGCGGGGCTCCTACTTCTGAATGGTTTATAAAAAAATAATCAGGGTGCCCCAAGTCGGCCTAGGCAAAACTAGGCTGTTATTAACCACCTCATTAAAATTTGGTGCTCAATTTACAAAATTTAGTGATGAGTGATTTATTCAAGGTGATAGATGTTAGTGGTCACAAAGTTATTTTTGGTGGTCATTATATTTTCCCCAAGTTCAAATTAGCATAAAAATATTAAATGCGTGCTTCAAAAAAACTGATGAAGGGAATTTATTTCAAACCGCGTCGGCGTACATAATGCGGTAACCATATTGGTTAATTATTCAGGAATCGCAATCACTGGCTGATTGGCTTTCGGTGACAATTGGTTCAGCAACGTTTTACATACGCGTGACCAGCTTCAATCGTGAAATGAATCCCATTTTCAATAAAAATCAACATATAAAATTCACTGCTGTAAAATTCAGTGCGAAAATTCTCACCAATATTTGAATAGTTGGTTAGCGTAGTATTATCGGATGAAAAATGTTTTCTGTTTTTATTCGAGCGCCCTGTGGGCTAACTATACTCAAAAACTGGGGGTCTAAAATGGCCGCTTTATCAGAATCGTTTTGTGAATCACGTTAAAAATTTAAAATTCTTAAAATGGACTTTATAGTTACGGATATAAAGTCCATTTTAAGAATTTAAATTTTTTAACGTGATTCATGCTATGATTCTGCGTAGATTCTGCTATAGCGGCCATTTTAGACCCGCAGTACAGCGCCCTACGAGTTCAATTCAACAATGCCTACAGGATGTTGTTGGGGTTGCCTCGGTACTGCAGTGCGTCGGGGATGTTCGCTGAGTCACGCGTTGACTGCTTCTATGCGACGATGCGAAAACGGTGCACATCCTTGGTGCGCAGGGTCCGCGCCAGCTCCAACACCATCTTGAGGATGTTGGCTGAGAGGTTCGACTGTCACTACATTAACCATTGTTGTATGCTTAATGTGGTGACAATAGCAAGAAAATGAAATAATCATAACACATTAATGTTCATTATCTGTCCCTCTTTTCTATTTTACGATATTAATTAAAATCTTGATTATATGATAATTATTAAATATTTTTTATATATGAGTTATTATTTTGACATTTATGATTATTTCTAATTTATTGATTATAATTTTCTGACTGTCAATTTAATGTTTAAGTGTGTTGTGTTTTGTTTTATTTTTATTTATTTTTCTAATATTTTTTATTTAATGTACTGCTATTATATGATCTAACTGTTGATTGAAATAAAGGAATTGAATTGAATTGAATTGAAAAACTCTTGGACGTCGTCGGGGTTTCCAAAAGCATTGCACCGGAGGTGTTTTAATAACTTGTTATTTCCGATGGTTCCCGATTTCAATTAAATTTCCATTTTGATTATCGAAAGCCTTAAGCAGAGTTTACACTGCAGTAGATACTCGTATAACCCATTTATATGTTCCATGTAATAGGTTGGGCCTATTGCCATCAACCGGGCACAAATCCAGGCTCTGGGCACTGAATAATTTCATACGGATAAACCCAACAATACTTTGCCTAGGAATTAAACCTTGCTTCTCATCCCCAGCATGTGCGGTCGCTAGTGACTACTATACCACCGGCAGACTAAATATTTATATATTCTAAGTCAAAGCGTTGATTATAAATAATTATTTTCTCTATTTTCAGGTAAGCAAATCTGTTTCAAACCTAGACACCACTTATACAGATACGTAAGTAAGTCGTCCATTTACAGTCACAGAAATGACGCACGCAATCCATTTAATACGGAATGCAGGATAAAACGCATCGTCGACAAATCCTTTGAATTTTGTGCTGAGGTAATGGAGCATTAGACGAGCGCTCATGTGACACCACGGGGACTCGTCTGCACCCGCTACGTCGATAGACTTACAATTTTACAGACTGTGGTGGAAATGGGATACGCGATCAATTCTCTTTTAGATTTTAGTGCAGGTCGAATAGTACACTTCATTTGCTTCCTCGTTTTTAAAATATAGGTGATACAGGAATGTTTTGTAGCTCAAATGATATTGACAAGGGGCGCTACTGCCCTTTTTTAAATATTTATAATTTGTATTGAAAACTATGATACCGGTGTCTATGCAGATTTTGGCCACGATACAAAAGGGCCTTGTGGAGCTATCATAAAATTAAGATCAATATAATAATGTAAAATACATTTTATAAAATAAAAACTGACTGTTTACTCAGACCTAGCCTGTTTATCAAAGCAAGTTTATAACACACAAACTCATAATATATGATTGGTGCACATGTTTAAAAAATGAGAAATATAGCACGTTTCACGTTAATGAGATCTCGGTATCAAGGTTTATTTAAAAATCACATTTTCATACCCGAGACAAAACTCATCAATATTCCCCACTAAAATTTTGCATCAAAAGGCTCAATTTGTTCATAGTCATAATATAATCCACACGCATCAACGCTTTAATCCTCGCACTATATTCGCTCGTCGATATTAAACAAATTAAATCCTCTTCATTATCGCCGATATCAGAGAGTATCTATTATGCAAATTGATTGCCAGGTACAGTAACAAATCTGCGCTGGAACAGGCGAAACAAATTCCCCTTTCATCGGCCGCACCGCTAATGATGCCACTCTACGTAGCACTGGGGAACCGATACACAAATGTACTGATATTAATTTGAGGGTAGACAGGTAGACTTCGATTTATGTTTACTGCTAGTATGAAATACAGGTAAATAAGACTAGATCAGGGGTTGCGGGACTGTTCGAAAGAGATACCGTGGCCCCGGAACACAAAGGGCGATGAAGGAACATGGATGGGTTTTAGTCAGTAAAAGTCTGACACTCCCTCCTGCTCCGCCCAGAGCGGGAGGAGTTATTTGACGATATCCCACCCGAAAAAAAAAAAAAAAAAAGGGGTGTCCAACATAATTTGATGGAGGGCCTAGTTTAGTATTTTTGTTACCATAGCGGGCCAAAGGAAATGCAAAGTGACCTCTAAATTATAAGTAAAACAAGCTTCCCCGGACAAGATTGCGATAATGCGGTCTGCATCCACCTACTGGAGGTGAGCTGGGGCGGGTGGGGGATTACGCGGGAATAACTGACTTGGCGGGCCGGATGAAAGACCTATGCGGGCCGTTAGATGGCCCGAAGGCCGTATGTTGGACGGGCCTGAACTAGATGTATGAACGTGAACGAAGTAAAAGGAGTATGTAAGGATAATAGCATCCGGCGTTCTGTGGTTTCTGCCTACCACCATGGCCAAAACGGCGCGAGCTTGTATTATTGTGTATGTATGTGAGTTTAAATACAGTTTCAATGCAATGAAGGGTATGCAACAACACTGTGAGTAGGTACTGTAATGTAACTTTGTGCTCAAAACTTTTGACGTGATAACGTCTTATAAATCGATGAACACCTGCACGCACGAAAAAGTGTCACACCGTTCCAATCCGGCGATCAACGCCCAGCCCAAACCCTTGGACCTAGAAAACTGGCATTTTTCTCAGTTGTTCCCTATAAAATGTACACAAGGAATAAGGAAGGATTTTTCGAAATTCAACCCCTTGGGGAGTTAAATACAGGATGAAAGATTGTGTGAAAGTCCGTCAGTTTTAAAGTTAGGATCTTAAAATTGTGTGTTTAGGCTGACGATTGAAAATTAATTTATACGTGTCTCAGCGTTTTTGATAATTCCACCCCCAAAGGGTTAAAAAAGGGTATGAAGTTGTGTATGGAAGGAAAGTCCTTAATTCTCGAAGTAAAAATCACAAAATTTATTATCTAGGCGTATGGTTAGAAGCTAACGCAACGGTGTTGTTAGAATTTCAGTCATTAAGGGGGTGAAAAAAGGGATGAAATTTTGTTTTTTTTAAGTTAAAATTACTAATATCTTGAAAAATTACGTTATCACGAAAAATTATCGTCCGTAAACCGACTTTACAAAAACGATTTTTTTGTAATTTTTCCCAGGTGTGGTTTCTGAAAACTAGAACGTTTTTCGTTACTTAAAATAAACTTTAAAATTTTCCCACAACACATTTATACCACAGGCTAGACAACATTATAAAAGTTTTGAGCCGGCAGTTACTCACGCGTATAAAAACCACAACGAAAACTAGAGTGCATCCAAAATTGGGCCATTATGTAAAGTGCCAAAACATTCCAACCAGTCACGCGAAACAACGATCCTAAAAGGCAACAGATAAAACCCCTATTTGACAGATAACTTATATTGCTACTCAGAAAAATGTCACGTTTAATGTGAAAGAAAATGCCCCGCGAGGTTCTTTTAAACATATGAACGTGCTCCGAAATGGAAACAGACGATGAGAGAGCTTTCACACTTACATTATGAAAGTTTAACAAAAAGGTCCGTCGTCTTACTCTGCATGTGAAGCTAGGCTTTACCTTGTACAGTCAACCTCACGTCGAGGTTAATTGTATGAAAATCCTATACTGGATGAATTTTTGAAGTGCGCTTGAATGTTATTAACTTCCCAGAATTTGATTCCTATTAGCGACACTATCGAATGGTGTAATAATAGTCTGTTTTTATTTCCTAAAATGAACGGTTTCGATTCTCGGCCAGAAAAATACATTTTTTTAAATCCAATGATGCAGTTTTAGTTTTCATTAAAATCGGGTTCAAGACTTCAATACGTATTTTGCGCTATTCTTTAGGATTTGGCCATCCACGCCTACTTTAAAAATTCACCCTTTATATACTGCTATAGTTGAACAAGGCTCTTTTGACGCACTGCTTTAATCGGAACTAACACCGCCATTTTGTTTTTTGCATACCATTTTCACAGTAAATTTTACAAAACGCCAAACGAATCATAGAGCACTTAAATTGTACGGCTTAAAAGCTTCGTCAATGTCAAATTGTAACCACTGTGTTCGGTTGACTGTACACCACCGACGTTTGCTAAATCGTTTTCTGTGTATGAAGTACGGTTTATTAAACTTATTCAGGCAACTCAATGTTGAGACTGAAATATTAATTTAAATTCAAGTAACTCCGTTTATTTGTTCGTTTCCAGAGGTACCTAAACAAGTACTCAATTGCAAAAATACCGACTGGGACGAATATTTCGACTAAGTATTTTCCTAAGTTATTGTACACTAGCGGACGTCACGCGGTTTCACCCGTGTAGTTCCCGTTCCCGTGGGAGTACGGGGATAAAATATAGCCTATGTTACTCAAGGTGAATGTAACTTTCTAATGGTGAAAGAATTTTTGAAATCGGCGCAGTAGTTTTTGGGTTTATTCATTACAAACATACACACAAAAATATAAATCTTTTCTCTTTATAATATTAGTGTAGATGTAGATAATAAAGTGTAATAAGCCGTGTGGTATCCGGCAGAGTAGAATAGAACCAACCCATTACACTCAAGGGTGCCGTATAAGGCGACTAATGTCTGAGGCAGAACACCTTGCGCCTCCGTAGACCAGAGAATGGGCAGCAGCGTTTTCTATTAGTCTTTCATCACTGCGATCTCCAATCCGCCTGCCAAGCGTGGAGATTACGGCTAATTCCTCCCATTATGGGAGAGGCTTATGTCCAGCAGTGGACGTTATGGGCTGTTGTAGTGTAGTGTAGTAGATAATAAAGTAAAATTTCACATTACGGTTTTAAGAACCATCTTTTTTTAAACTTTTTTCCATATTAAAATAAAAGACCCTTTAATTACATTATTCGTCCTCTTGAAACATGTCAAAATAGCCAAACTTTTGAGTAACTTTTAATAATTAATGATGGCAGACAATTAGTTCGCAGCAACTTTTTTCTACACAAAAAGTTAAACATTGCCCTGGATTAAACGGAAGTGAGTAAGCAGTGTTTACCATATTGACCCCTGACCCCTTCTCATGTAAATTGGGAGGTGCTCACACATAAAGGGATATGATTAATTTCCTCCTTTACTCCCATTCTCCCCTCTTTCGCCCTGCCCATATAAACTTCATTTGTTTCTCAACCATAGGTACTCATCATCTGGCTAGCTTTTTTCCAAATAATAATAATAATAGCGTTTATTTCGGGCTACGCCCATAGTGTTAGTAACAATTGTCGTAAATACTAGTGTTAGTAGACACCCATACACACACATACATGTTTTATTATGTGTGGAGTTTCATCCAATGTCGCAGCGTTGGAGACTCCCATCTATCTGCAAATAAACTCAAGATACTGTTGGTACCGCCACGAAGACGAGCGAGCAGGGAAGCGCTTCTCTTTCACATGATGGCCGCAAAACCATCTTTAAGGCCTTTCCGCAAACATTTTTGACGCGCTACATCGCCATGGCAGCCTCAACAGTATCCTGTGTGCGTTATTATACTGGACCCGTAGATCGCTGTATGCACGCAAACTATAACTAGTCCACAGGCTGCATGTGTAAAATGACGAGCAAAAAGCTTTAAACAGAGTAATTTATGATCAAATACGTCGAGGTCGGCTTCTAGTTCAAGCTGATGTAGCTGAACATATGGACCTATAAAAAAAACTTTTTTTATAGATACATGGCTGAACATCAGATGCATTGAGCCTATCTAACCTCTGATCCACATCCAAGTTACTGGGTAAGTATGACACTCCTTGTAAAGACTGGGGGTGTCTGACTACCCGTAACTGAAGTAAGTTCCTCAACTATACTCCGCGTTGCTAATCAATTACAAAGTTTTGTTGTCACTGACTTTGCTAAGCACCCGAATAAGTTGCAAAAGGAGAGATTAGGAATGTTCAAGACGTATCACTAAATTTTAGATGATATCGCACGGTGAGAATAAAAGTGACCTATCTCAAAATTTAGGTAAAATGAGTTAAATATACAAAGTGACTCAAAAAAGTACACTCTTTCACATCTTTTATTAAAAAACAGGCCTTTTATGGTCAGAGCGGGATAGAGGTGTTTTCGGTCTCTTTGTCTTTGAGCGCTTCCCTCTCCCCGCGCCCGAATGAAAAGGACGCAATCAGTACTGCACCACGAGTTTTTGTCACAGGACGTGTCAAGTTTAGTACGGTAGTGACCGATTATGTTTTGCGTCAGTTTTGTGCTTATATGTGGGGGTAAGTTTTGCTACAATTTATAATCATAAAGTGACCGATTATAGGTTTAAGCCACTTTCTTATTTCTAATATTGGCAATTTAGGTGACATAAATCAAATTCGGTCATTTATTTATTAAGGCATGAGTTAAACTCATGGACTCATTTTGAAACCTGTCTTTTTAATTTTATGATAAATTATTTTTATTTGTACTATTACAAAAAAAGTCTGATTAAAATTTTTACTATGTGCTTTACAACTGACATATTGATTAATAGTACACTTCACTATTTTTTTTAGAGTTTTATGAATCCTATTGAGTCGGTTATCTCGAAAGGTAAAAATGCAAAGGAGTGCTTTAATTCTTCAAATGGTGGAAGGCAAACAGAAAAATGAGGTAATTAAGTATACTTATTTATGATTGTACTTACATCTTGTATTTGTGTGCTAAACAGATTTTAAGTAATCGTTTTTCATGATCCTTATCGCTTATGTACCGAAAGGTTGTAAATTAAGATCTTATTTGTAGAACACTAATGAGGTTTGTTTAAAATGTTTTAGAACATTGAAAGAGCTCATCAAGTAATAAATGATGAATCAGAAGCTACTGAGAAGACCTCGGGTACCATATCTACCATCCGACCGCTTTCCAGAAGTTCGAGTACCAGCAGTTCATCTTCATCTTCAAGTAGTAGCAGTACTGCATCTTCAAGTGGTTCTGATACGAATAAATTCGAAAATACAGCTATACCTGGCCCTAGTACCAGCAATGTCAGGCCTCAAACAGGTAAACAACGATCTTACGCTCAGTCGCCAATCAACCCAAATGAAAGTGATGTGGATCTAAGTGACTCAGATCCAACATACCATGCGGAACAATCCAACAATAGAAGAAGTAGACGTATTTCCAGTTCTAACTCTTCATCTTCTTCAGTTCAACAGGAACCCTCAAAAAAATAGTAAGCGGAATAAGAACCCTGGTAACTAGAAACAAAACAAAACTAAAACTTTAAAAAACTCCGGAGAATGGTCTTTGTTCAAATCTAAAAAAATCATTCCAGCTAGACAGGTAAAAGAAACTTGTACAAGTGTAGACTTAAGTATTTTGATAACGTTAATAAAAATGAGAGATCTGAACTGTTCAAAAACTATTGGGGTCTGTCAAATTTGGAATTAAAACGTGCTTATATTAGGGCATGCATGATGGAAGTGCAACCTCGATACAGGTAGGGTAAAACCAGCAGAGATGGACCACTTTAAAAAAAAATATATATATAAAGATAATGTGCATAGCTTAATTGAAAAAGAAATGAAAAAAAAAAACATAAAAGCTGGGCCTACATACATACTTGTTCAATTTGCTACCTTGATTAAAAGCGCACAGAATTCTAGAAAACCTTTCATAGTTAAAGAACTTAATTACGAGTTCTTCTTGGATCTCAAAAAACTTCAAAAACAGTGGGCATATAATTTCAGAGAAAACATAAATAAAACATCAGTATTGTGTAATGACATTAAAACAATAAAGTTTCTCAAAGAGGAGCTGTTTCACTTATAAAACATCATACTCTGATGAGACGTTTTCACTGATTGATATGAGGAATAAACGTAAAAAAATGTTAAGCTACAATGAAATTATAATCAATAAGTTGTATGAGCAGCCACTTGAGTTAAAAGAAAATAAAAAAAAGAGATCTCAAAGATTTGGTAAGAAAAAATGTAATACCTATTATTTACGCCAGTTTTTTTAATTCCTTGTAGCTCATCATCATCTACCTGCCCTTATCCCATGTTATACCTTGTGGTCGGCGCAACACGTTTTTTTCTTCCATTCTCCCCTGTCGACCGTCACACTATCATTTACTCCTTTATCTTTCATATCATTCCTCACACAATCCATCCATCGTTTCTTTGGTCTTCCTCTCTCTCTCCATCCTTCAACATTTATATTCATCACTCTTTTAGTCACATGCGATTCTTCCCTCCTCATCACATGCCCATACCAAGACAGTCGATTCCCTTTCAACTTTTCTGTAACTGGCGCAACTTTCAAACTTCCTCTAATATACGCATTCCTTATTTTATCCATTCTTGTCACACCACACATCCACCTCAACATTCTCATCTCCGCTACATGCAATCAATGCAATTCTTTGTAGCCACGTAAGCAAATTTGATAATTGATAAGATCGAATAATTTTATGTGATTATTATAGGCTAATCTGAATTAGTGGAGTGAGCACAAAGTTCCTATTAAATTTTAAAACTGAATTATAAATGGAAGACTGAAAAGTTTTATTTCATAGATAGTAAGAAGAAGAAGATTTAGTAAAAGTTTTATTTTTATAGTAGTTTTGATTTGGCTAAAATATTTTTGTTATAAAATATTTTTTTTTGTTGTTTCCTTTTATTTTAGAATTACTTTTTCTAAACCAGTGTAAAGAAGAAGAATACTCACTGTGTGGTTTGATACCAATGTTTTATACGATTTTGATATTATTATTTTGTTTGGCGTGTTGATTACAGGTTCCTACTATGTTGTAGTAGTGATTTAATAAATGGCATTTAACTATTGTTTGCTGTTTTATTGACCTTGTGTGGGAAAAGGCGCAAAATTGTCAGAAAGAAACTGTCATATTTTGAAAACGGAACATATTTCATTGAGTACTACAAGAAATAAAAAGACCTTTATCAAAGAAAGGCTGTAGGAATTACAATATTTCTAATACTAAAGTGACTTATTTTTCCAGTTTTTTTTGTAAAGGTTATTTTCTATAGAAAAATAATATCTATTTTTTCTTTTAATACGTATATTTACAGCGGTATAGCCAAATAATATTATACAAAAGAAATTCGTAACTTTCGTTTTCATTTTAAAATGTTATTGAAGAATTAATTGAAAATGTTCAATACGTCGAATACATTTTCTTCTATTCCCAAAAATCGTTAATTTTGATTTGAGTCACTTTTGTTCTCAGCGTGCGATATGGTGGATTGACGACCCGATTGGCGCAGCGGTAGTGAGGCTGCCTTACGTTCTTAGGGTCCTGGGTTCGAATCCCGGTCGGAGCAAATGTTTGTGTGATAAGCATGGACATTTGTTTCTGAGTCATGGATGTTTGTATGTATAATAAGTATGTATTTACAAACAAAAAGTATCTATGTAGTATATCAACTATCTGGTGTCCACGACACAAGCCTCGTTGCTTAGTGTGGCACTAGATGGCGCTGTGTGTAATGTCCAGCAATATTTATTTATTTATTTATTTATTTATTGTTTTACGCTGGTCGATTTTAATAGCTATTTACTTTTAAGCTTCTAGGATTCTGATCGTGTCATGTAAATGTAAAGATATTGCTTCATGGTATGTAAAGCCAAGTCAGAAGAGACCCATGGGCGGTATAAAAACTCTGACATCAGGTTAGCCACAATAAAGAAGAAAAAATGTAAAATCAAAATTCGATTTTTTCGAATTTGTTTATTCTGATTTCATTATGTTTTACTTTATCTTATTTACAACTGATTAAATTTTGATAATGTTGTGATGTTATTGTGTGTATTTCATTCGATTTATTTTAATTTTGATTATTTAAAAAAAAAATATTTTAATTTATTGTCTCAATGTTAATTTATTTTATTTTTTAATACTGATTATTTTAATTGCTGTATGGATATAGCTATCAAAGTAAATGAATTCTATTTATCGATTATTTATTAAAGAGAATGAAATTGAAATCAATTTATACAATATAATTATCATCCATGTAATTACAAATAAAGTTTACAATATAATCAAATTAAATCAAATTGTGTTAGTTTAGTATAGGTCAACTTTAAATCTTTAATTTGTGTATATTTGAAAGTATTACTGCATGAAATAAAAGGCTTTTTTATTTTATTTTATTTATTTTATTTTAAAATTTATTGGATGTTATTGGTTTTATACTATATAAAGCTCGTCAATGTATATGTTTCAATGGGTGTTATTTACCTGAAAATAAATTAATTTTTATTATATACAGGGTGTAAACCACCTCATCACGAAGCCGTCAAACAAGCATTCTGTACATCAAACTAAGTAAATTTACGCAAAAATTATTGCTGGGAACGACTTTTTTTTTGGGTAAAAAATCATGTTTTGTCGTAGAACTCAATGTAACGCACTCAAAACATTGTGCTGATGGATGGATTGAACAGTACGGGGGTCGTGGAGGTGTTTAAAGTAAAAATCCTACATTAAAAAACTTGTATATAAAAAAAATCTTGTCAAAAAGTTGGAATTTTGACCCACAATATCTCCGTAACTAGAAGGTTCCCAGGTAAGGTGTAGAACAAAAAAATGATCGTAATGACGAGGAGAACAAGTGCTTTTCGGCTTCGTTAAGAGGTGTTTTACACCCTTTATATATGTGCGATATGGTGATATGTATAGTACAAATAAAGCTGCTTTTGGTGTCTGTATGTATACTTGGATTACAATACGATTTCACTATCATTCAGAGCATTTATATTCCAGAAGGAATACGTGTACAGGGTGTACACTTTATTGAAATTTTACTTAGACCTCACAGAAATCTCAAAGCTGCCACTATTGCACCAATGGACTGCATAAGCCATTAAGAAGTCACTTTTTCCGCAAAACTCTAACAAACATTTCCAAGAATGGTATAAACTAGTCAAAGAGATAAAATGCCGTCGAAGCCAGCGTTCTGAGAACGGCTGGGAGCCGTATCACCTGTCTCCTGTCGACTTGGAGTTTCTTATCTAGTGGAAGGTAATCCCTTGAGGAACAAGGACTAGTAACTGTCAACGATGAACGTCGGTGACCGCAGGTTGGTTAGAACTTAGAAGTGTTCGCGGTAGTTAAAGTTTTATCGGTTTATGTCTATTGCGTAGCTACAGTTTAAAACAAAAAGCAAAGTCACAGTATAAGTCCGTATTTTTTATTCTTTGTGCAAGTATTTCTTGGATTTCGTAACTTGTTCATTATACTTATTGATCAATACAGGGTGGAGATTAACTTAAATATTAATTTTATTCCGTTTTTAGTATTTGTTGATAGACAACCAAAATACATCATCTGTGAAAATTTCAACTGTCTAGCTATCACGGTTCATGAGATACACCCTGGTGACAGACAGTAGGATAGTGGAGTCTTAATAATAGGGTCCCGTTTTTACCCTTTGGGTACGGAACCCTAAAAACTCATAATTGATTCGTGAAAAAAAAATCTATACAATAAACAGTGTATCGATGTATGTTTGTATAAAAAAGTTTAATTTTTTTCATGAATCGAATATCAGTTTATTTGGGAAAGCTATTTAATATGACGGGTAGACTCGCCTCCTTGAAGAATCCAGTGTAACTATATCGCCACCCAGTTATGGAGTCCACAGAAAAAAATATTTTAAGAAGACACAACCATACTTCAGACATTTGAGTAGGTAGTGTAGGTACCTACATAAGTAAGGCAATAAGGTTTATTTACAGAATGCTTTGATAACTGAATTTATAACCTCCAAAATACGAAATCGTTCTGAAATTGAAACCGAAGAGAAAACAATATCTTCCTAGCTAGCAACCTTCTTACGTAAGCACTACATTTATTGGAATCTAGAGAAATATAGAATATTGAAGTACATTACAATTTCTCTCCGTAATATCCACCGCGAGTTTAACCGACAGAAGATATTACGCCGCAGTTGAAATTCGACTTACTCTAGAACCGAACAGATCTAAATTGTCGCGACGACGTCTTTCTTACAAACTTAAGAGAAACCAAGAAGCGAACGGGGAATTTAATAACGAAACTTCTATATCTATAGTCTGCGCCAGATAAGTACGAATTAAAGGTCATTGCTCTTTCTTTAATTTCTCCGCGTGTAGGTACCCCGACAATACCTTATGAATCGTTTTTTATTACTAAAAAAGTCAAGGATCACGCACGATAAAGGTAGTTTCGGGTCAAGATTGTCATTATTTCTGTTTTCGGAATTATGTATTTCTTTTTTTTGCAAAGATAGAATCTTTATTTTCAGTAATATTTACATTATTTACATACTAGCTCTGAAATAAAAACTTGCGTCGACACCCTTGCGCCATCCCATCTTCCTAGCACAGTGTGCTGCGCTGGGGCGGCTGCTGCAGGTGCTGAAAACCTCAAACGGCGCAAATACAATAATTTAATTGATAATTATGTGTTTGAGCCGTTTGGGGTTGAAACACTAGGGCCATGGGGTCCGAGTGCCCACCTAGTTTTTCGAGAAATCGCCAAACGGTTGGTCGACTGTTCACGTGACCAGAGGGCGGGCCTATTTTTTGGCCAAAGAATCAGCATTGCCATCCAACGTGGCAATGCTGCCAGCCTTCTGGGCACTTTTCCTGTTGACAGCGATGTGGACGAATTTTTTGACGCCCCGTAACCCTTTTTGATACTTGTAAATATTATGTATTTGAATAAATGTATGCGGGTTGATGACCTTTATTTCGTACTTATCTGGCGCAGACTATAGATATCATGACATAAAGAGTATCTTTTATTTATCTTAAACTACCTTGTGCCCTCGCCCGTGTGAAGGCCGGATATAATCACATGAAAACATAAAACCGGGATAAAAGGATCCTACGTCCTAACCCAGGTCATGGTCTCCTTGTGTGTCGAACATTATCCAAACTCGTTCAGTCATTAAGACATGAATGGTTAAGACAGGCAGAGTACCTAACTGTTCATCATCCGAAAAGTATTTTTGGTCAGCTTCCAGTCAATATATTTATTTACTAGCTTCTGCCCGCGACTTCGTACGCAGAACCTGTTGCTTATGCCAGCGACAACGGGGTCGTCAAAATCGAAGATCTGATACGTCTGATGTCGAAGCGCAATTCTCTATCCGTGAATGTCTCCGACTCGCGAGACAATGCGTGATGTTCACGATTAGCAGTCAGTCACGCATCACGTTCCCCACTTGTCTTTAGATACCTAGAAGTCGATACGTGTAGATACGCTGAGAACTCAAGCGTAATTCTCTTTCCGTGAACGTCTCCAACTCGCGAGGCAATGCAGACGTTCACGATCAGCGGTCAGTTGCGCATCATATTCTTCACTGGTCTCTAGAGACCTGGATGTAGATACGCTGAGAACGCAGGCGTACTTTGCGATCCGAAGAGGTTTCCACGGAGCGAGTTGAAGCCTGATATTCTCGAACAGCATCAAGTCTCTCCTGACGCTCTTCGGTAGATTCTTGGGATCTTATGATCCTCAATCTTTTAGCTCCTTTGGAACATTGGGAAAGATTTGACCTCTTTCTAGGCATGGTTATAGTTTAATTAAAAACTAAGTGACTGCTCCGCTGCGTTACCGGGTAGGCTACCGTGTCACGAAGATAAATGGAAAAGAAAATTAAACACTAAAATAACATAGATAAAATTAAAAAAATAAAAGGGAGTTTTGGCCAGTAAAGTCAAATTTTCAATGATATACCATCGTCATCGAAAATCAGTCCTAAACTGTTACTACCTTCACCGCGTGGAGGTACTCCCAGCTTACATTATTTTATAATTATACATTGAAATTAGTGATAGCTTTGATTTCCACATCAGATGTTTCTGATATAAGTCAACAGGAAATGCCCATCAGACCGAACAACTTTTGCTAAGACGTCATTCCTATATGTGTTATGGTGTAGCTGGGCTCTCGGACTTCCACAACAGGTGTTCCAGATCTTCGATTTTTATAAATCAACAGAGAGTGCTCATCAGATTAAACAACTTTTGCTAAAACGTCATTCCTATATATATGTTACTGTAGCTGGGCTGTTGGAGTTCCACATCAGGTGTTCCAGATCTTGAAATTTATTCTCTCAGCAGAAAATTCTCATCACGTGGAACAATTTTTGGTATGGTACCATTTTTGTATCTCTTATAGTTTAGTTGGTCTGTTGCGGTTCTGCATCAGGTGTTCAAGTTTCCAAGATAAATTATAGCCTATGTGTTGCCCAGACTTAATACCTATACAACAAAAAAAAATCATTTAAATCCGTCCAGTAGTTCCGAAGACACGCTAGTGTACAAACAAACAGACCCACAGACAAACAGACAGATTTATTTTTTTGGATTCGTGCTCTTTTACTGCTTCTAAATCCCCCTCAATTATTTCTTTTTTAATATATTCAATGTACAGACAAAGTTTTTTTACTGTTTTATTATATGTATATAGATATAGACTAGCGGACGTCACGTGGTTTCACCCGTGTAGTTCCCGTTCCCGTGGGAGTACCGGGATAAAATATAACCTATGTTACTCAGGGTGAATGTAGCTTTCTAATGGTGAAAGAAATTTTGAAATCGGCGCAGTCGTTTTTGAGTTTATTCATTACAAACATACACACAAAAATACAAATCTTTCCTCTTTATAATATTAGTGTAGATAACATTGCATTGGTGCGATACCCTAGATCCGTCAATTTATTTAAAAAAATTAACCTCAAAATGTCAGTTTTCATTTACTATGTGCGACCGTCAATTTTTCACATAAATCTCGTCACTCGGGATTCTAAACATTTTTACGTAAAAGTAAACAGAAACCCCAACAGAAATAAGCTTAAGCGATATTGAAATCGGCTTTATTTTTCGGTTGATTTGATGAGAAAATCTTACGATGGGTGGAAAATTCGACATCATTATAATAATTGTATGAATGTATGGTCGTATTAGGGTATTGTGTCCAATAATCGCGGGATGTGCGTTAACGTAAGCATACTCGTCACACATCGTTTAACCCCCTCCGGCCGTTTTCGCAACTACGATTCGGAACCAGTTGCGAATACGGATTTTTATTCTTTTTTCGCAACCAGTTGCGAATCAAGAGAACTTTTTCCTTAGCCGCAACTTGGTTGCGAACAAAGAAGAAAAACTTCGCGGACATACATAGGTGCGATGGAAGAAAAGCGTTTCTTAATTCGCAACCAGTAGCTAAGATAATGAATAAAAAAACCGTAATTAAAACGGAAAAACACAAACAAATATCTGACGTGGCACTCTAAGTGTATTCTTCATTTTCGATTCCATTTCGATTTGCAATAAAATATGCGAAAACTTCCACTTGTCGTTTGAAATTACAGGCTTTTATATTTCGACAATCGGCGTTAGGCGGCATTTCACCCGCCTCACCCTGACTTGGGCGATAAAGCGCGTCTGCGAGATGAGATAAGACACAATCCGCCGATAACATACCTACCCCTTTATCGAGGTGTTCACACAGATTTATCTCCCTCCAGAGTTCCTGGTGCTCGCAAATGACTCGCATTACAACCAAATGGCTTCGTTAACCGACTCCGCAGCCCGCGTTGGTTATGGGTTATGCTCAGGTAACGTTGGATAAATATTAGATACATCTCTTGGAAGATTCATATGAATTAGATAGAGATCGAGAGAAACAATCTAAAAACCTATAGTTGGCATATTTTTATTTTTTATAGCGTTATTGAGACGTGCTCTATATTTATTAAGTTTCAGCAACAAGTTTTCAGTAATTTTTATTCTAAAATAAACCCTACACAAGTATGGCGAAGAACATGCCAAAATTAATAGAAACAACCAGAAAAATCGCTTGAATGTTAAGTTTTAAATTAAAAATTCATTAGTAAAATTAGTATCCAGCTATGTTGCGAAGTACAGAGAATTTCGAAATACTAAAATAAGAACACAAGAAGTTCTTGAAATAGTATTTGTATGTTAATTAAGTCCACGAAACCTTCTAGAGTTCTTGTACTAATTGGCAGCTATTTAAACATGGAATATTTTCTGTAATGTGTTTGAAGAAAAGAATAGAATCTCTTCTTTGAAACAAAAAAAAAATCGAATCCGTATTATGGAGCTGCAATGCTCTTCTGTCGTCCAACCATATTGCTTACTAGCGGACGTCACGCGGTTTCACCCGCGTAGTTCCCGTTCCCGTGGGAGTACGGGGATAAAATATAGCCTATGTTACTCAAGGTGAATGTAGCTTTCTAATAGTGAAAGATTTTTTTTAAATCGGCGCAGTAGTTTTTGAGTTTATTCATTACAAACATACATACTCACACAAAAATACAAATCTTTCCTCTTACAAATTAAGTGTAGATGTAGATATAGTCTACCGACAAACGGTTAGTAACTTAACCGTCTGTCAGGATCGTATTAACTTAATTAACCATCCGAAAGAATTTCGGTTAAAATTGAGATTAGTGTAGTAACACTAATCGCAATCTTAACCGAAATTCTTTTACATTCAGGCAAATATTAACCATGACGGTCGCTCGCGTACGGTCGGTCGTGACGTCAGCGAGAACAAAATACGGCTGTCGGTCGCCGCTGACGTCAGCGTCGCAGTATGGTATTTATTTATATATAGTACCTTACTGCGATGTATACTAGTACGGGACAGACCGTGCGCCGATCGTCAGCGCGACAAGAATTCAGGCCTAACTCGTTATTGGGCCAACAAGTCTAATCCCTGGTTATTTGAATATTCAATCCCCGGTAATGCCTATGCCTAACATATCGCCCAAGGCCCCTCTTAGACTGCCAATGAGTCTGCTATTGTACGCGGCAAATTGTGAGTGTTTTAAATAATTTCCCTTGGCGTTTAAGAAGGCAATTTATCAACGTCGCACAACGGAGGCACTCCATGTGATGCCGAGCGAATTGCCCTCCACAAATAACTCCTCTCATTGAATACACTTTTTATACAGCCTCTTTCCATTTCATCTACATTACCATACGTAATAGCTGATTTCCTGATTACTTACTTCATACGAATTTCTAAATAATTCAGCATATCCAAGAGATCCTCTTGAAAAGCCCCAAATGGACTGGGAAGAAAATACGGCTCTTCACATATTTCTCTTGAAACGGAATAATATAAGGAAATCTCTTGAGCAAGCACTTTACTGTGTGTAAATTATTGCATCTCGGCTGCTCTCAAAAACTGTGCAGGAAACCGGCATATCCTAAAGCCAAAAGTTCAGAGACATACAGTGACATCTGCCAACCCGTACCTGGCCCACGTAGATTACGGCCCACTCACTGATAGACGACCTGTATGTCCCAGCAGTGGGAACATTTTTAGCCAATTATGCGTCGAAAGTCCCACACTGATATTCTCCTCGAAAACAGCAAAATATTCATAAAAGACATTGTTTAAATTCCAACAAATTCAGTCTAGAATAAACGAAAATCTGCAATATTCTCTGTACAAAATAAACGTTAATCAGCTTGTATTCCAAGTACAATTAATGTTAAAATTTTATCAGTTTTGTTGTTTTCATTTTAATCACAAAATATATTCGTGATAATATTATTCCCACATAGTGATGTAATAATACAATAAAACTATATTCGTATAGGTATTATGCAACTTTATAATATCATAACATCACGCCTGTAATCCCCGAAGAATTAGGCAGAGGTGTACTATTAAATACACCACTAAACCTTTATAATGTACAATATTTATTTTTTAATAGCCTGTACTAGGTTGGTCTCCACCGATCACAGTATCAGATCACGTTAGCCATGGATCACGGCGAGTTGTATCCACTGATACCGTTATCCGTTTCCCTCGTTATCGTGTTACCCACTGATCACGTGCGAAATGGAAAAAAAAAAACAAAATCGAAACAGATCACGGTGTACAGAGACAAGAAATAACATAAAATGTTTTTCGAAACTGTTATCTAAGTTATATTTAAAAAAAAATGCGGTACATGCGTAATAGTTTTTTAATTCCCCTTAAATATCATTGCTCAAACACTGTACACTGTATGTACCTATAATATTTATTTGAAACTATTGATTTTTCGTCTGAATACCTCGCCCTTACTTCTAATAAGATTTGGTTCTTCACCGCAGTTTGGAGTTCAATAACTTCAAGATTCATCTTTTATCCTTGATTTCATTAGACAGTCGTACAATCGTAATTATTCGACTTCAATTTGTGAAGGTTTGGGTGGTGATTTTGATTCTCAATTTAATTATTCTGCCAGTCAGCATGATCTACAATGTATCTACCTACAACGTATAAAAGGTGTAAATGGACCTTTTACGAAACCGTCAACCAAGCATTCTGTACATCAAATCAAACTAAGTAACCCTATACGCCAAAATTATTCCTGGGATATGATTTTTTTTTCTTGGGGCTAAAAATAAAAAAAAATGGTAAAACTCAATGTAACGCATTCGAATCCTTATGCTAATGGATGCATTGACGAGCACCTTAAAAACTAGTACTTATTAAAAAACTTGTGAAAAAATTGGAAGTTTGACCTTCAATATCTCCGTAACTAGAAAGTTCTCCGGTGTGATCCAGAACAAAACCTTTTTTTTTTTTTGTTCGGATGGGAAATCATCAAATGACTCCTCCCGCTCTGGGCGGAGCAGGAGGGAGTGTCAGACTTCTACTGACTAAAACCCATCCATGTTCCTTCACCGCCCTTTGTGTTCCGGGGCCGCGGTATCTCTTTCGAACAGTCACGCAACCATCCAGAACAAAACCTTGATCGCAATTAAAACAAGAGCAAGTGCTTATTGGTTTCGTTAAAGGTCTATTTACATCCTATATGATCTACGTTCATAATTTTGGATAGTTCTGACAAAATTACAACCTTTGGAATGAGCTCCATCCTTTAAAAACCACTGAACGTAGACCTTGCAGATAACATCAAAGTAGATTGCACAGAGCACGTTCCACAAATTCCCTGCCGTAAAAATAAAACGTAGCTAGTTTCTATTGTTTCAACTAAATAGTTTTTCCTTCTGTAACTTTCCGCCCATAGCTCCTAATTAAACTCTTGACAGTCCAACTTGAGCCGCAATCTTGGCTTTTATCTTACAAGATCTTGTTGTAGGAACGAGATATTTGTTGTTTTTATTAGCTACCGGGAGTTAGAAAATACGGGAACTTTCTAACCGCAAGTTCTCGTTTAATATTTCTGCTGAAGTTTGAGAAGTGAAGGCCTAACATAATTGCCTGTTCATAAAACACGTTGCACATACAAAATGCTCTACATGGCCTAACAAGATTACCGTTTGATCATTTATCTCGAGAAAAAAAACTAGATTTAGTATTCACAACTCGCACAAAAGCACGTTCCTTAGCCGCAAACAAACTTATTTCAATATTTTATTGCACGAACATGCAGAGAAACGACGCACAAAATCCCTTCACGTAGAACACTTGAAGTAAATATACTGTAAGATTATAATAAAACATGATATTATAAAACTGAGATCAAAGGAGCTTACTTCGAGACACAAGAAACATGAGCAGAATGTCGTGGAGGCGCACACAGGCGACATCTTGTCTCTTCAGCCACATTTTTTGTTCGCTTCACTATATTGTCTGTAAACAACGAAAACTATTATGTGACGTCGCGTAATGGCTCCAACACATTCTTGAGACATGTTCAAGGAGTCGCTTATATCATCCCTTTTATAAACAAAACTAAATATTTGTTACGGTCGCAAATAAAGCTTTTATACAAAACTCTTTAGAGCTTTACAGAGAAAATTCGAATGAGTAATTTTCAGCTTTCCTCAGCGAAATGACCATAACATCTGAGCAAACTGCATTTTCTGTACAAATGATTGTTTTATTGTTTCTCTAACTGCGCCGCTGTGAGGCCGTAATAGTGCATTTGCCGTTTACGCCAGAACGCCCGCACTAATGACTAGGCGGGTACCAGAATTAAGTAAATATTCCCCAACTCTGCTTTTGAATAACAAAATATACAATGACGTAACATTTGTAGGCATCATTCGACAGAGAAATAAAGGCTGTGTGTACTTCGAATTGCAATTCAATAAATCCTTTTAAAGTACGTAAGTGAAAAGGTCCGTGAGGGTTCTTATACAAGCACTGCCGCGGCCCGGCCATGTGGTTTGTATTTGCTTTACCAACTCAATTAACTGGCCTCGCTTACCACAGTTTGTTACTATTTAGGGTTAAATAAGCGAATAAATTACGATGATAGCCGACAGAACGCGGACTACATGAAAGAAGCATGTTAATGTTATGAAAAAACCTTGTTTATAAAATGCTTTTATAACGGTTATTTTATTGACTAAATGCGGCCACATGCATCTCCTACAAATATGGCCGGTATTAAGGTGAGGCGTCTGTTTATGTTCATAGAATTCTCCACTCGCATTCCGTGTAGTTCAAAATATCGGAAGGTAAGGGCGGCATGTGTTCGTTCGCTGCCTGCCTCTTCAATCATGCAAGTATTTGCGGAATGCCTGAAGGAATTTTTCGATTAAGCCGCCGTCCCACTGGCAAGAACTCGCCGTCATTGTATTAAACATGACTCGACAACACCTAGCTTTAGGGTTATTTTTTCCCGCATGAAATTCGCCTCAGTAATTCACTTTTTGTTCACCCATTTGAGAAGAAAAACTTTCTAATTTGATTAAAGGGTCGAAAGTAACAACGGAAGACATATTTTGTAAGTTAATTTGTGACTTCACAACAAAATCTTGACGAGGAGGTAAAGTTTCGTAAAGGTAGGAATAATGTACGAGTTCTTTTCTTTCTTTTATTTCAAAATCCGTGGAAGGTGGTAATCTTATTGAATAAGAATAAAAACCTTGACCCGCTCCCTAACAAGTCCTGTAAGAGGATGAACGGAAAAAAAAGAATGAAAACTTTTTAGTTTCTGCTAAAGTTTATCGGAATTGCGGTTGAAATTCCCTTAGTTCTAGTTGGGCACGTGCCAAATGAGAATCCTCCGCAAATTAAATACCTAAATAGATGAATTTGCTCTTTAATATTACTTGTAAGAACGGCCATTTATGAGAAAATTATGTTTTAGTAAATCGTCGACTAAAAGGATAATTTAATAGATCTTGTGTTGTTAGTGATGCTAATTGAGTTAAGTATTCCTATATCTCTTCCCTTTTTATGCCTGAAATTTTTAGCGCTTTTCCTTTTTTCTAACTTTTACAACTAACTCGTGAAATACTAACTTGCAGCAATTTCTAAATTTTTCAGTAAGTAGTGCCTTTATGAATTTACTTAATTTTTTTTCTACCTATTGTTAATTTTGTCGATAAGATATCGGTAACAATAGATAATTTGATTCAGATCAGTCCCCACTCGAGAGTGCGTCCATAACACTGAGTTAATTAATACGTTATCTCGTCACTTGAAGCACCTCTGGGAAATCACTGGGTCACAGCAAGCTTGCGTGAAATTGATAACAGGCCATAGAAATCATAGAATAATTAAGTATGCGATGCTGATCTGAAATTGTGATGGCATAGAGACTTCGAAATTACACGAGGAGATCTATAAACATCTGAAGCTGAAAATGCTTTGAAGAAGAAAAAACTTGTAACGACGTATGTGATTGTCAGCAAATATTTGTTTTTTCGATCGAAAGTGATACCGATATTTGATTAATACAGCTCGTATGTAACTCGAAGACGCGGCGGCGACGCTGTCTCATAAGTCAAAGGGAGCCGTCCGTCAACCACAGCGACACTTCTCGTTTGATATCGACTCCAAACAAATCGACTACTTTAATTCGTTCTGTCTCCGAAGCCCTGTTCTATAAGAATGACGTATTGCCATTCACCACGCTGCGAGGCACTTTGTATTGGAAAATATATCACTTCCACGGTATGCGTTTGACGTTCGCTATCGACTGGAATTATACGTAGACATTGTTTTGAAAGTTCCAAAGACATGATGTACGAGTTTAGTTTTTCAATGTCCAGCCCAAAAGTATTGGTTCGTTGTGCTCCAACTATTCGGACGTGGGGCTAACAACAAACTGGATGGAAAAAACACAAACAGAACAAAGTTGGTGAAGCGTGTCGGGACGCGCTCCGCAAATATCTGTAGTCAACGAATCTAATTCTATTTGTAACGATACCCAATCTTCGATAAAATACAAATAACATTTAATTACAAGGAAAGCCGTCGGGAGCTATAAAACTCAAGGGTCTTTATAAATGTGATATATAGCGTAGTAATTAGGAATAAAATTATAAAATGAAACAATTTCAGTCCGCAGATATAGCGTGTGGGCGCGAGCTATGAATATTAATTCGTACTACTTTAGGAGCTCAGAGGGCGATACCTTCGACCGTTTACATTATGTATTAGTTACGAATAAAGGTTTGATGTATCATTATTTTTACCTGGAATATTGTAAGCCACATGAAATATTCCCGATAATAATACAATATACATGGACGAGAAAGTCACACAAAGGGAGTTCTAGGAATCGCGCTCAGCCTCATCAGTTCAGTAATGAGTTGTGCGTAAATCAAAACCGATATCTATGATAATGAATTCTTCGAGTTGGTGAAGATTGAAGGGAGAGTGTTGTCAGGGACACAAATGACCGATAAATCGACCATATAATCAGTTGAGTAAGTGAAGGATGATATTGCTATAAAAGGGCTGACGTCATGAAATGACGACTAAAAGAGAAGAGAGAAGAGAAGAGAAGAAAGAGAAGAGAGTATAGAAGTATGCAAGAAGAGGATATACTGAGCCGATCTCAAATAATTTGGGATAAAGGCCCCCATACGATACCATCAAATAAGACCCTAACACGAACAATTTTTAATCGAAAAATTGTGTTCATTTCTAACCCCCGAGCAAAAAAGAGGGGTGTTATAAGTTTAACCTGTCTGTCTGTGTATCTGTGTATCTGTCTGTGGTATCGTAGCTCCCAAACGGATGAACCGATTTTCGTTTCGTTTTTTTTGTCATAGATAATTTTATCCCGCCATGTTTCATGAAAATCTGTTCAGCCGTTTGAAGATCAGCTCTTTAATAGTTGATGAGGGGATCTGACAACCTTCCATTTGTCCTATCGATTCTAAATTACCTAATTTAAAAAGGAAAAAATAAAAGTAAAATTAAAATTTTTAAAAACCCCCCGACACAAAAAATTAACTCTAAAAACTAACAAATAATATTTTTATCGTCACATATATTATTTAAGTTCAAATATTTTTATTTTTCAAGCGTCGTCGCGTCGGTGGACCGCTATGACACAGATTGCAACAAAAGAAATTACTCCGACAAATTCGCAAAATCGACAGATAGAGCGTAGACTATGGATGAAACTTAAGATCGCTCGTACCTAGTAAATGTAATACGTAATAATTCATTAGCTGTTGTTGGAAAAATACTTTATAAACTTTAGCGGTCCCCCGACGCGACGACGCTTAAAAAATAAAAATATTTGAACTTACATACTATATGTGACGATAAAAATATTATTTGTTAGTTTTTAGAGTTACGTTTTTGTGTCAGAGGTGTTTTTTAAATTTTTAGTTAGATTGTTTGTAACAAGCACAATCGGTAAAATTCATAAAATTATGAAAATATTATACGTGAAACGGGTATTTTTAAATTTTTAAATCGACTTATTTACGTTACGTTTAGGCCTGAATTCATTTTGCGCTGACTGTCGGTCGCGTACGGTCGGTCGTGACGTCAGCGAGAACAAAATACAGCTGTCGGTCGCCGCTGACGTATGATGCTATACAGAACACAATGTATATATTTGTACGCGACCGACCGTGTGCGACCGACCGTCAGCGCGACTAGAATTCAGGCTTTACACCGCGCGCTTGTGCTAGAGCCTCTGTATATCTATATTTTGCAAACGTTAAGTCCCGTATAATTCCTTTAAATATCCTACCTATTCATTCCACCCTACCGTCTTTAAATACGGGATTACATCCAAACTCCGTTCGTAAAATAGTAATATCTTTAAAATAATTACAATCATCGACTCCCGGACATCCCATAAAAATGGAGAGCATAATCTAATCGGCAATCTATAAAACGGAGATTTCATTTCCATAATCCTGGTAATAAACGTTTGCTTCACAATTTTCTTCAGAATTGGGGTTCAGGGGGTACAGTCAGGAGCACCAATATGTATACAGTTTGCAACGTTTCAAAGTGATTTTCTGCTATCATTACGCCAATAAAGGTTTAGTTAGAGAGTATAGTACACCCACATTGCGTCAGTTATGGTTAAGTAAATAAATATCGCCACACATTACACACAGCGCCATCTAATGCCACACGAGGCTTGTGTCGTGGACACCAGATAGTTGATATACTACAGATATACTTTTTGTTTGAAAACACATACTTAATATAAACACGTATGACTCGGTAACAAATGTCCATACTCACCATACAAACATTTGCTCCTACCGGGAACAACCTATGAACGTAAGGCTGTCTCACTACCGTTATTCGGGTCGTCATAAGTAAGTCATTATGTAAAGGGGGGCTATGGGGGAAATGTGACTGCCTCGTTCGTCTAGTAATCGCATTCACGACTGACGACTGCCGGATAGGTTAGCCTCCTATTACATGGGACTTAAACAACTGGCGAAACGTGGGTGTACTATTAGATACACCTCTGCCTTATCCTTCAGGTATTAGAGGCGTCATGTTATATAATAGGGGGCGAGTCTAGGGAATATGCACGTATTTTTTTCTTCACCTAGATCAATAAAATACATTACTAACAACCCAAGAAAAGTATTCAAAGTTCAACTTCTGCTTGTCGCATAAAAATAATATTTAACTCCTGAAATTTTGCCTTGATTACATCAATTTATAATCTGCCTTGTTTACATCAATTTATAATCTGCCTTGTTTACATCAATTTTTTTGCCCTTAATAGAATAATTTTACTAATTGTATGTGATCTAGTCTAGTGAAAATTGCAATAACAATATTAGAATAAAATCTTACTGAAACTTTATATACTTTTCAAATAATAGTAGATTATGCACCGAGGGGCTAAAGTTGTGTCTTATGTCACGGGCGTCATATTGAATCTCGAGCACAATGAAGGATTCGGGATTTAACTCACGAGCGAAGCGAGGGAGTTAATACAAGAATCCTGAATGCAGCGAGGGATTCAAGCTAGCCCAAGGCAAAGACACCTTTAGCCCAGAGGAGGATACTCTACTTTTTACACCTACTGTGAGAAAATAATAGCCATAGTACGAAAAACAAAGTATTTATTAAATAAACAAACAGTAAGAATAATTAACTAATGTTACAGCCAATTACTATTATGGTATTACGGCGCGGTACGGTATTTGTTATTATTAATGCCAGTTTTAATGTTATTCCATTCCTTTTAAAAAATGGTTCGTAGTTATCTAATTATTCTTACAATATTATGTCTTCGAAAACATGGCAACGATATGAAGAAGCAGTCGTTATGATTTTGTAGTAAATCGAGAATATCATCCACGCGTAGTAAGGGTGTCGAGATCAATAGCTTTCCTCTTTCTGGCACCAAAGGGTGTTTGTTAGTACTATACTGCCAATTTAGCTAAGCATGTGAGATTCCAAATTTAAATCACATTATTGACCAGCGGGTCATAATGAAATCCAGTACAACATTATTGACCGGCTGTGCCCCCGGCCACTAATGACTCACTTTAGGTTAAGGGCAGGTAGTCCCAATTTTCCCAATTTTACATAACTTTGATTCAATAGTAATCAAAGAAATAGTGATTTTTTAAAGCCAAAAAAAATAGATATTATAGTTGACTATACTTACTAAGATAATTTGTGGTTCAAAACATGATATCAAAAACTTCACTCGATGAAAAAAAAATCCGAACAGGAGCCTAATTCGAATATGTTTTTATGTTTTTCTTATTTTACTTGGAGAATATGAAAGTTTTACTTCCAAAAAAAATATCTAAGCAAAGTTAATAACATATAGAACAATTATTTGTGGTTAATTTTTTCAAAACAATTTAATCCTTTTAATAATAAATTATTATATAAGAAAACGGCTTGCGCACGTGGATTCAGTCGCCCGCCAGGCCTTGACGAGGTAGGACCTATGTCCCTTTTGCTGGCGCACGGCTGTCCCGTCGATTTATCGAAAGATTTATTTAAAGAACGTAGTGTAATTATAACAGTACAGCCTTTTTTAACCGACTTAAAAAAAGGAGGAGGTTTCACAATTTGACCGTAGGATAACTTCGTCGTTTATGAACCGATTTAGATAATTCTTTTTTTGTTGGAAAGAAGATATTCCAAGAGTAGTACCATGATCATGAAACTGGGATCTGATGATGGCATCTCAGAGAAATCGAGGGGAACCTTTGAACATCGTAGTGCGACTAGTGCGTTTGTTTTTTTGTTTATTGAGTATTTTAGAGCACTACTATTTAAAGAAAGTCTGGACTCGATCTGATGATGGAACCCGAAGACAGTCGAGGGCACTCCTCAACGATTCACAATAATTACCTGGTGTTTGGGCTTGATTAATTTGTATTGATGAGAACTTTACACCTAAATGGGTTGTGGTCATCTTTAGGGGTCTGATGATAAAGACGAAGGACAGTCAAAGGAACTCCTCAACGTTTTACAGTAGCTACCTTGTGTTTGGATTTAATTCATTTCTATTGATGAGAACTTTGCACACATATGGGTTGTAAGTGCCATTGGTCTGATGATGGAGACCATAGACAGTCGAGGGAATTCCTCAACGAACGAGTTTACAATCTCACGAGATAGATTATAATCTAACGGTATTTACAATTTGACGGTGACACATACAACAAATAAAGCATGTGTCTCTTCGTGAGATAAAAACAATGTAAGAAACCTAGTCAAATTGTTCGCGACAAGTGTCTCAAACAGTGTTTTTATATAGTCTATAGTAAGAACGTTCGAGAAAGTACGCTATTGCCGTGTTTGTGATTCTTTGTCGAGTACTTTCTGTTATTATTAGTTTTAAAAGTAAGTAGGTACAAATTCCCTCGAGAATAGTCTCGTCACAGGTGCGCGTACGCAAACTACTTATAAAAAACATCTAGAAATGTTAATTTAATTTCGACCGTACGCCGAGAGCGTAAAGTACCTACTTCCTTCTTCCGTTCGAGTTATTTATTATCCTTTTGTTTATAGTTTCCTTTGTATTTTTTTGTTAATGTTTTTTGTTCATGCTTTTTGTATGAATTAAAAGATTGTCTAGCGAACAAATACTACACACCGCTAGAGGATTCGCGAATATTTTTTGTGTGTCTGCTAATAGTATGAAAGCACAGCGCAGGCACCGCATAGTAAGTTTTGTTTTCGACATTGGAACAGTCAGTTTTGTTTACGATATTCAAGCAGTCAGTTTCGTTTCGATATCCGAATAGTTAACAGTTCTTTCCGATTATAGTTTCAGCTCAGTTTTTCCAGTATTGTCTGCTTGTAGTGTCTTACCATAGTCAAATAGTGTTTCATTTCTTCTCCATCTACAATAATAGTGCAGTATTTTCCAAACCCACCTCTCCGTTCCACGAAGCTAACGTTTACACCCGGAACTTTCGGTACAGGGCGGTTAGTGGCTCAGATTTGGTTCCGTTATAGTTTTTGAATTTCCAAAGACGAGTCCACCCGTCTGGTACACAAATAATTGAATAAATTACGACTTGCAGCAATTTGAGGAGCTCGTGGCTAAATAATAACAGCCGCTCGGGTCGATCGTTAGGTTAAGCTGTGCTTGCCTAGGTTGGTCTGTGGATGGGTGACCACCCATACATACCGAGTTTCCTCCGTGCCTCGGAAAGCACGTTAAGCCGTTGGTCCCGGCTGTCATATGTAGATCTTTGACAGTCGTTAGGTAGTCAGAGGCCCAAAAAGTCTGACAACCAGTCTTACCAAGGGGTATCGTATTACCCGGTACTAACTGGGTTGTGGAGGTCAGATAGGCAGTCGCTCCATGTAAAATACTGGTATTCAGCTGCATCCGGTTAGACTGGAAGCCGACCCCAACATAGTTGGGAAAAGGCTAGGCAGATGATGATGACGACTTGCAGCAATTTGCATTTACAATATCTATTCAAATTAATTTATTACATTTAAATGTTAGGTTTTCGCAATTACTACCTATTATAATAAATCAAGCTGACAATTTAATAAAATAAGTTGACCTACTGCCTACACGACACGCTTACCTATACTGTGACATTTCGCTCAGCTTTGGGTTCAAGTCGGCGACGCGTGTGCATGACTCGTTTCGCGTAAAGGGTGGTAGCGTTAAATACCTACTTTGCTTGGCGTAGACGGCCTTAAGGTTGCTTGTCATATAATTTGACATTTTCGAGCAGGTGGTGTGAAAAAGTTTTTTTTTGACACAGACATTGATGTCACTACCGGCGTTATAGAGAACGACGCATTTTGAGAGTGCGTTCCGTTTCACCAAAAACACGCTAACAGTAAATTATAAAATAAGTGACGTATTAGCAACTTAAACAAGTGTACCACAATGTTTTTATGGGCCAATACAAGGCATTTTTAATAAATAAAAAGAGTTTTGTATTTCATGCATATTCCCTATTGGGCACAAATCCAAACTCCGTGGCTGTTCGAATAAATTCCCGAATGAAAAACCCAATAACACTTTGTCAGACTTAGAAATTGGACTCAGGTCCTCATGCTTAACAGGAGCGCTTGCGACTTAGTAGTCGTAGTCGTAGTATTAGTATGTAACACCGCAATCAGATCGAGAATTGAGTACTCGCTTTTAAATCTAAGCTAGCGTAAACGTTGTTCTAAGCTATCACGGTTCATAACTAAACTTAAAATGTCACTTACGGGATATCTTCCGTGATTATTGTTTATTGTCTTTTTTTGTAACTTTTGTTTATTGATTTTTTCCATCTACCCGCATTCTCCAATTAACCCGCGATCATGGCGCTTGCAACAGCGTCGAAATATCGGGAGCTCAAAATAAACAATAATCACGGAAGATATCCCGTATGAAGTGACAATGATGTCGATTCTGTTGTGCACAAACTAAACTTAATTTAGGCTATTGCTATCTTTTACTAAAAGGCAGTGCGAGAAAAGGACGGCTATAGCTATGAGATAAGTTAGTGATGTCAAACTAGTTTAGGCCTTGCGCTTCACCGTGTTTTTAGTCGACATGTTTTTACGTGCACCCTTCATTTGTATGAAAATATTAGTTCCAACTATTATATATCTGTGGTTTCAACTAAATTTGACAGCTCTAAATGACGTCGTCTCTTTTTCGTTTTATTAGAGAGAATAACACTCCTTTTTTTGGGCAGTTGTGTAAAAAGATAGCAATAGCCTAAATTAAGTTTAGTTTTTGCACAACAGAATCGACACCAAATATAAATTTAGCGTAAACGTTTTGGTGTTCGTGACTGTACCTCTACTTATTTATTTCACTGTCCCGAATGAAATTGTTTCATACCTACCAAAATTCTGTTGGAACCTATAAAACTTCGTGGATTGAATTAATAACGTTAATTGAAAATTTAAATGAGTTTCACGTTGTTTTAACTGTTTTATGTTGTTTTGGTAAATGATATGTAAAATTCGGGACCTAGCTTAGTAGTAAGGTTGGTAAACTAATTATTCATTGAACGGGGACAGTCTCAAACATTTAATTAAGTATGTGTGTTTATGTGCATTACAGGTAGTCAGTGACCAGAAAGTCTGACAACCAGTTTTACCAAGGGGTACCGTATTACCCAGTACTAACTGGGTTGTGGAAGTCAGATAGGCAGTCGCTCCATGTAAAATACAGGTATTCAGCTGCACCCGATTAGACTGGAAGCCGACACCAACTTAGTTGGGAAAAAGCTAGGCAGATAATGTGTCTGAGTGCGTGACATATGTAGGTATCTGTAAAAACAATAATAGATAAGTACCTACAGAAGAGAATTACCAAGTGTGAAAAAAGGTAGGCCTTTTTAACATAACATAACACAATGCCTGTAATCCCCGAATGGTTGGGCAGAGGTGTACCCACACATACCCACACACACTACACCTACATTAAATTCTTACCTACCTTTTTATATTAGAAAATATGAAATACAGCTAGGTATTAATTTAGAATTTTCTTTCCTACAAAAAGGTTTTACCTACCTAATTTCATTATCTTCTAGCGTTACCCACTTAAAAGTCAGGTCCCATAATTAAGGCTTGCACGCAAGACAGTTCTTAAATCCTGGCCATTGGCAGCCATAACTCCGCTTGCTGTAAAGTCCGCATTTCTCCGGCTTAAAGTGCTGCACAGCGCTAAGACATCTAGCTCTTCGCTTTAAGGTCACAATTAGTTATCAAACAAGGTTTTATTTCACGTACGAAACCATGTACTAACATTATAACAAGTCTAACTGAAAAAAAAAACTGCTGTAGAACTATGACCACTATTTTCATACAATATTCTCATAATAATATAAGCTATTCTTCGCTGAAATGGAAAAATCGTTTAAATTATTTTACACAATGCTTAAAATATTCTGTTACGCTAAATAAAGTTTCAGGTTTTCCAAGGACTCATTACTCGTATAATTGTCTGGTGTTCAGGTAGGCACTGAGTTTTTCCAAGAATATGAAAATTTCCAATTTCCATCAGCCCCGCTAACACCACCTTCATCATCATCATCATCAGCCTATTAATGTTCCCACTGCTGGGACACAGGCCTCTTCTGTATGAGAGGGAATGGAAACACCACCTTGCTAACTTTTAAATATTTTAACAACATTAACAAAATGTTACAACCCAGTAACAAGTGTATGAACACATTAAATACTATTTTTTCCTATAGAACATTTAAATCAACCTCCAACACAGCTAAATGCAATGTTATATCCTTTTTAAAAACACCACCACCACAACAGTAACACCACCGATTTACCCTGTTAATTCTGTAAAAGAGCTGTTTTAATCCCTCCTGCGCTGACGTCTGTCGCGCGTAAGAGTATACATTGTGTTCTGTATAGCACCATACTGCGATGCGACGCGACGCTGACGTCAGCAGCGCGTATTTGCTACTGTTTTTCTAGCTGACGTACGCGACCGACCGTGCCCAACCGACGTTAGCGTGGCAGGAATTCAGGCTTTATAAATACAGACATACGTAAGGAACTAACGTAATTATTTTGACAAATTAACGTCATCTTTATGCGACAATGTCACAAAGGAAGAACTTCAACCTACAAACATTATGATTATTATTTTTATAGACAGTTATTCCAGAACTCGTAATATGAGGAAATAACTTCCGTGCTCTCATCAACGATTAACAATATGATTATTTCTTTGGATTGAGTCTTATTATTTCTGTGGTCATAATAATCAAGGCGATGATTTATTATTTGAGCAACCAGACATTACGTGGGAATGTTATCTTAGTTCTTTGTTCAATTAATTTATTATTTATCTGACCTAAAACTTGTTAAAAGTAAAAGGCCAAACCTTACGACCTTATTATAAGAAACTTTAACCAAAAAACAGCCTAAAGCTCTAAATTTCAGTAGGGTCTGGAATTTTGAAGGGTAGGTAAGTAAGTTACCTACGTATTTATAAATAAATTATTACCCAACACCATCTTAGATTAACAAAATTCCGATCATAATTCTGTGTACAACGAATTAATAATTAATTATTTAGAGAAGAGAACTCATAATAGGATTTTCTGACTAATTAATAAGTAGGCAGAAACCGTACTTAGGTTTAACCTTATTAAACTTAATTCACAAATTCTCGACGGCTAACAAATTTCTGGAAACCGGTCCTACTAAGCCGTCCGGCTCGGTCCGGTAATGACCTCTCGTGGGATAACATCTCACCAAGTAGCCGTGTTGGGGGCTTACGATTAGGACGCCGAAGGATCTTGACCGCCGAATAATTGCTGACATAACTCTGACTAATGCACACTTGTGATAGCCCTGACAAGATTGTTTTGAAGTTGCTCACTTGTAACACCCTGGAGTCATGAGACGAAATATCATGTAAACACGCAACAGTAATTGCGTGGTGTGTTACGTGTCTGTTCTCGGCTTAAGGCAGTTAAGTGAGCAAGTACAAAGACACATTAGTACCAATAATCGCGTTACGCGGGGAACGATACACATCGCATTAGTAGAAGCGCTTTTGCGTACAGATGCTTCAGATAAAGGACTGGCTGGTAAATGAGGAATAAATTAAATTGGGGCAATAAAGAAAAGTAAAGTATAATAAAAACGTTAAGAAAATTACTATCCCTAGCGATTTTAAATGAAAGAAAACTTACAAAGCTCATTCTTTTTTCTTTTATAAATACGCACTACCACCGCTTACTTTGTGCCAAGACTTTATTTCTTACTATTTTATTTCAGTACAACGAAAGTAGGTAAATCTTTACTTTTTAACCGACTTCAAAAAAGGCGGAGGTTATATGTTCGTGTGTATGTATTTTTTTTTTTTTTATGTATGTTACCTGATTTCTCTGTCATTTGTGGACCGATTTTCAAAATTCTTTTTTCATTTGATAGAATACACTCCTGAGGTGGTCCCATTTTAATTTGGTGAAGATCTGATGCTGACCTTCGGAGATATACAATGGAACTCTTCAAAAAGAGACGGCAAATCTGTTGTGATAGCTCCAATCGGTTGGATGTTCATTGTTTATACAATATCATGACGGAACATCACGCCTGTATGCTCTGAGGGGGTACGCAGAAGTGTACAATTTACCTGATTTCTCTCCCATTTGTGGACCGATTCTCAAAATTCTTTTTTTATTTGAAAAAGTATACTCCTGAGGTGGTCCCATTTTAATTTGGTGAAGATCTGATGCTGATCTTCGGAGATATACAATAGAACTCTTCAAAAAGGGACGGCAAATCTGTTGTGATAGCTCCATTCGGTTGGATGTTCATTGTTTATACAATATCATGACGTAACATCACGCCTGTATGCTCTGAGGGGGTACGCAGATGTGTACAATTTACCTGATTTCTCTCCCATTTGTGGACCGATTTTCAAAATTCTTTTTTTACTTGAAAGAGTATACTCCTGAGGTGGTCCCATTTTAATTTGGTGAAGATCTGATGCTGATCTTCGGAGATATACAATGGAACTCTTCAAAAATAGACGGCAAATCTGTTGTGATAGCTCCAATCGGTTGGATGTTCATTGTTTAAACAACATCATGACGTAACATTACACCTGTTTGCTCTGAGGGGTACATAGATGTGTACAGTACACCCAGATTTCGACAGTTATGGCATGTTATGTTCCATTTATTGGGGATAAGCCTATTACCATGACATGTATTGTTAACCATGTACAATGAATGCATAGCAAATATTTGTAAGTATAGGATATTACAACTAAAAATGGAAAAATAAAATAAAACTTTTTTGCCAAAAATAAAACCGACTTCAAAAAAAACCACAAACAAAAAAAAACACAAAAAGAAAAGGACAAAAAAATACTAAAACAAAACCACAAAAAAGTGAAAAATAACTTTAGCTTCAGAAGCCGGTGAGAAAAACACCAAATCAATCAAAGGTCAAGCTTCAGAAGTCGGTGACCTTGTTTAATTGATTTTTTTTTTGTCCTTTTCTTTTTGTGTTTTTTTTGTTTGTTGTTTTTTTTGAAGTCGGTTTTATTTTTGGCAAAAAAGTTTTATTTTATTTTTCCATTTTTAGTTGTAATATCCTATACTTACAAATATTTGCTATGCATTCATTGTACATGGTTAACAATACATGTCATGGTAATAGGCTTATCCCCAATAAATGGAACATAACATGCCATCATGCATGGTACCTTCTGCACCCACATATATTTTACTTCAAATGTACAAAAATAGACACCGAATGATACTCTCTTAACAAAATACGTTGTTTTGTCTCTAATTTGATTCTCTCAGTAGCAACTACATTATTATGTTCCTGAGTTGGGACACAAACATTCTAACAAAGCCCTCTCTCATATGATCCCAATAAAACTAAGCTGTGACATACTGACCATCTGTTCACATACGCTTTGGCGTGGCCGTCATTTGCTTCCAATTTTATTTATTTATTTACTCTAAACATACAAATATCCTTACAGGCTAGACCCAATGCGATATTGTAGCACACTTAAAAAAAAATATTAACAAAATAATTAAATTTAATTTAAAAATAATTTAGTTTTTTCCATAGCAAATTCTATAGGTAGCTGTTCTTGTAAATTCACCCAAAGCGCAACAGAATATGTCCAAGTCCTCAGCAATGAGGTTGAGAGTGCGGAGCGTGGTCGTATATATGGTAGTATGGGAATTTGTGGCGATCACGAGCCAGTTATTCCAAAACGCAGTTTTTTTCCAACCTCACTTACCTAGGGAACAACACCGATTAAAACGCAGATAGATTAGAAACCAAGCTTTAAACTAAATTAACATACACAGGTTTAATCTGTTGATTATATATCAGTAAGCATTAAGGCTTCACACCACACAAGAAAAAACAAAACACTAATTCCAATTAAACAGTGAAATATCGCATGCAAATACGTAAAACGATTGATCACTTAGTTAGGTTCTAAATACAAGTTTAACAGATGGACGTACTCGAGCAATACGACCGTGTCCGACATAGTCGGGGAGCATAGCATAGCTTCCGAACCAATGAATGAGAACTCCGTCGTATTCAGGATCTGACCGCGGCCTGTGGTTATCGGATTTCAAGTCGATGAGATCGGTTAGTTACTCCCCATTTTAGAAGGTACCTGCTGTGATTGGGACTCTGTCACTGGTTGAATTGTGGTTTTCAATTAAGTTTTGGGTTTGAGAAAATCAAAGGCTTTAATCATTTTGTTTCCTTTACTAACATTTACTTTGTGTTAAAAGATTCATCATCATTCTGGCCTTATCCCAATTTATTAGGGGTCAGCGCAGCAAGCCGTGTGGTATCCGGTAGAGTAGAATAGAACCAACCCATTAAACTCACGAGTGTCTTATAAGGCGACTAATATCTGAGGCAGAACACCTTGCGCCTCTGTAGACCTGAGAATGGGCAGCAGCGTTTTCTGTTAGTCTTCCATCACTGCGATCTCCAATCCGCCTGCCAAGCGTGGAGATTACGGCAAATTCCTCCCATCGTGGGAGAGGCTTATGTCCAGCAGTGGACGTTATGGGCTGTCGTTGTTGTTGTTGTTGTTGTTCAGCGCAGCATATCCTCTTTTTCCATTCGTCTCTATTACTCGTCATCTAATCAGTCACCTCCTTGTTAGCCATATCATCCTTTATACATTCCATCCATCATATCTTTGACCTTCCTCTACTCTTATTGCCATCAACATTAATACTCCAACTTTTCCTCACACATTTTCCTCATTCTTCCGCATCACATGCCCATACCACGATGTGTTAAAAGATTGTCGAGCCTAAAAAGGCCGTTAACAAGAATGAATGGTTCGTATCAAAGTAGTAACATAGTTTGTGCCAATTCACTTGTTAGCTCCCTACCTACAGGTACTTTGGAATACACATCAAAGGCGGATAAAATTCTCGCCGGCTTTTCAATTGGAAATCGGTGTTTGTAGCCGAGGGCTAGTGTCGCTCCATTTATCACTGGACTTGTCACTTGTTGTTTTATACGACCTTTTGGTTTTCCCATGTATTTTTATTATACGACTGAAGAAGGAGGGTTATGTTTTTCACTGTGTTTTGTTGTCGTAATTCTAATGCTTCTTTCAATAGATATTTTTACTACGCGAACTATTGGGGCGTGCAGTGATTTCACGTTTTTGCGGTTGATCTTATCAGTCTCTTTTTTCACAGAAGAAGCGATTTTAGTTTCTTGACTATGCAGTATTTTATATAAAATAGACGCGATTTGTATCTTTTATTGGGTCCACTCAGATCCAGCCTGTCCCCTTGCTGTCCTCTCCCAGCGACGCCCGACAGCGGAGGCCCGTACCCCGCAGGGGGTGCCCTTAGCGTGTAGTCGTTTAGTTTGTAAGTTTTATGCCCTGGCCTTAGGCCTTACACTTAAGGTACCCACAGGATTGTCCGGTTAAGCAGACGACAACCTCTCTAGGTTGAACTGCGAGATGCCATTTCGGAAAAAAAAAAATGTTTTGTTGAGGTGTTGAAGTGATATTCTGTTTCGGGGGAGCGTCGTCAGCGTGTTTGTTCGGCTTTGATTGTTTGCTCGTAGCCCGGTGTACTTTACAAAGTTAAAGTTACAATACTTTAAGTAGATACAGAAACGATTAGATACTGGCGGGTGGGACTGGGGGTGCTATTGCCATGGTTAATATTATCAAGCCCACGCTCTAGCGCTTTTTTGCCGTGCATTGGATTGGTCACGCAGACTCTCGGCTTATTGTTGAAAGTTGTAAATCCAGAGCGCAAAAAAAAAAACTTGCATTAAAAAGCGCCCGTGTGAAGTAAGTAAGTAATTTGCTGTAAAAGCCGCTTGAAAAAAGGTGTAATAAGTTACAATGATATTGCTACTGACATGTGTTGATTCAGATTTCAGATCGAAATTATATAAGCCGATTTACACCTACTGAAATAATCAGAAAGTTTTAGTAACATTCTAACGGAAAAACGTAATGGAGCACAATATTCTAAGCCGAGTCAAAGCAATAATGTACACATTTCCGCGCACAATTCCCGAAAGTGTGACAAGTGAAGCGCGTTTTCCATTTCCGCATTAGTTTCCTCCAAATAATAGTTCTAGCAAGAAAATTTTCGGCCATCACATCACCGAAAACTGGGTCCATATTGGCTCAAGTTAAAGTTCTTTACCCGAAATTGTTCTTCCTAATGATTTGTAATCCGAATGATCACTCTTCCTAAAATTTGTCATCCTAAAGTTTTCATTCATACTATTTGTAGTCCTACCGGCGATGTTCATAACACTCATGTTTCCGAAAATTGTAATTAATAATATCATTAACGTGAATATATCTAAACTCCTACTGTTTTTTATCATAACGCTTTTATCCCTAAACATAATTACCATAATATTTTCACTCATACTCAGAAAGAAACATTTACCAAGTGTACCTAATAAAAAATATATGTGGGTAGAAGATGATATTTATAGTTTTAATTTGAGGGTATGATTATTATTTGGGGGTATGCTTTACATAAATGTCTAAAAAACCAACTGTTTAGAATGATTAAAGGTCGTTTCACTGATTTTTGTCTTAAATGAATGAAATTCAGGTCAGAGTGTCGTCTTGGGGGCACTATGAAAAAAATACTTAGAAAAGTTTCGCGACCAATTTCGAGGTAGTTGGTCACAGTTCTAACCTAACCTATGGATATCTTTGCAGGTACACACCGCTATAAATATGTATGAAAACATGTATTTAACTACTTGTACCGTACTATTATTTGGCATGCAATTAACGAACCACCAGATTTAGCAAACTAACGGCAAAAAAATCACTTTTGGTTGCCAAAATCAGTGAATGATCACCAAAATAATCCCCATTTTATCGTGAAATTAGAACCAAAAATGTATTTTTGACCACCAGAAATTTAACTGTTATGCTCTTGCATCCGAGTTGAGGGAGACCTGGTCGACGGAGCCCCGCTTCGCGGGGCTCCTACTTCCGAATGGTTTATAAAAAAATAACCACGAAGGGTATGGCGGGGTCTATTCGCTCGCTTCGCTCGCTCATTCGACCCCGCCATACCCTTCTAACCTAATCTATCCGTGTCGGGGTGCCCCAAGTCGGCATAGGCAAAACTAGTTTGTCTTCAACCACCTCATTAAAATTTGCTCAATTTACTAAATTTGGTGATTAATTGATATTTTAGGTGATAGATGTTAGTGGTCACAAAGTCATTATATTTTTTTATTATTTTGTATGGTACTATTATTCTTATATGTTATGTGGAAATAAAGTTACGCAAAATTAATGTACATCATCATCATCTGCCTAGCCTTTTCCCAACTATGTTGGGGTCGGCTTCCAGTCTAACCGGATGCAGCTGAATACCAGCATTTTACATGGAGCGACTGCCTATCTGACCTCCACAACCCAGTTAGTACCGGGTTATACGATACCCTTGGTAAGACTGGTTGTCAGACTTTTGGGCCTCTGACTACCTAACGACTGTCAAAGATCTACAAATGACAGCCGGGACCAACGGCTTAACGTGCTTTCCGAGGCACGGAGGAAACTCGGTATGTATGGGTGGTCACCCATCCACAGACCAACCTAGGCAAGCACAGCTTAACCTAACGATCGACCCGAGCGGCTGTTATTATTTAGCCACGAGCTCCTCAAAATTAATGTACATAATACTGATTATTATGAATAAAAATAAATCTAAACTAAAAAGATATGACTTTGAATAATAGTGTAAAAGATGGTTATGTTGAGAAAATATAGGAAAACAAATAAAAATATAATAGATGTTTATTGCTACTGACATTATGAAGTGGAATGCTCCGGAATTATGAACATTAGAGACAGAGTAGTTAGGAATTGTGATTGTTAGGATGAAAAATGTTAGGAAGAACATTTTCGGATTTCCAATTATCGGAGTTGAAAATTTAGGTGAACTTTGGCGCACCCCCGAAAACTACTTTCGTTTAGAATATTCTGAACACAGAGCTGACTGTACTGTCATCGTTTACTCGCACTATAACACAAATATACATATAGCGTATAAAATCTGACGGCCGGCGGCCATGACAGAAGTCGTGCCGCAAGTAAACTTTCTTGAATATCTTAATTTTTTAATAAAAGCCACTTACACCAATTTAGATTTCTCCTACTGGATTGATATTTTTAGAACCCATATTGTTATGAAACAAGTCTTATCTCAAAGTTATCTCAGCAATTCTATGCTCTGTTATTCAGAACATAATATTCTCTTTAGACTTTCAACCGCCAAGCCGCCGAGCACAGTGTGCACATGTGTCCAATTGCATACAACTCAGGACTAAATTTTGGATCAACTTAGGCACGTGCGCGCTCCCGAGATCCCACTTCCTTTGATGTGTGTTTACTTTCTTTTTTTTAAGAAGAAAAGAACGTTGCAGCCACGCCACTAATAAAGGACTTAGTTCTTTGAAAATGTGAAGACGTGTTTGTTTGTTAACTGGATATTACGTGCAATAATCCTCCCTGCCTCGTTGGTCTAGCTAGAGATTGCAATAGGGAGTTTTTATTTAAACTACGGAATGTTATAGTACTATAAAAATAATGACGAAAAACGAAAACACGACATATATCGGCATAACAACACAAAAGTTATAACCATTTAAACTTTTGTTTCTATTTCTTTCTAGATAAACGGAAATTAGTATGGATTTTATACGTCGATGCAGCGAATGACGTCATTCGCTGTATCGGATCTCTGTCTAATCAGCAGTTTCAAATGCTTATAACTTAGTATTTTTTATACAGGGTGTAAAAGATCTCATCACGAAGCCGTCAACCAAGCATTCTGTACATCAAACTAAGTGACATTACGCAAAAATTATTGCTGGGAAACGACTTTTTTTTTGGGGTGAAAAATCATGTTTTGTGGTAGAACTCACTGTAACGCACTCAAAACATTGTGCTGATGGATGGATTGAATAGTACGGAGGGCGTGGAGGTGTTTAAAGTAAAAATCTCACAATAAAAACTTGTATTTAAAAAAAAAACTTTTCAAACATTTGGAACTTTGACCCCCAATATCTCCGTAACTAAAAGGTGCGAACCTTTTAGTTACGGAGTATGGTGTAGAACAAAAAAAACGATCGCAATGACGGGGAGAACCCAGTGCCTTCCGGCTTCGTTAAGAGGTTTTTTACACCCTTTAGATATAAAAAAAATAATTTCACTTTGTTATTTCTGATGTTAATACGCTTTGTTTAGAGTGATAAAAAAAAATCATGCATAGACCCTATTGCACGATTTTCGGGTCGGAGGAATTATTACCGTGTTTTTTCATAGGGAATTTCTGTTAATGACATGGCAATAGAGTCTCCCCCTATTAGGTAGGTACATAATGCATAAAAACATAACATAACATAACGCCTGTAATCCACGGAGGGTTAGGCAGAGGTGTGCCTTACATTAGGCCAGTTATGTTTAAATTCCATGTAATAGGGGTCGAGCCTATTGCCATCAACCGGGCGCAAATTCAGATTCCGTGGCACCTACTGAGAAATTCCTGCAAAACCTAAATGCATAACTGGGGCAATAATGGTTAAGTAACATGTCTGTTCACCCTTTTACGGAATACAAGCTTGATAAAATGTTGTTATGATAATTCACTATTAAGTTCCAACCCAACAAATGCCAGACACAGAGAAGGCGGGATTTGGGGGATGAAGTGAAATCTCCAGGCTTATTCCAGAGCTCCAAACCCGCCCCGTAGTTATGTTTTCAGTACAAAACGGCCGTTGAACCGAAGGAGACAATGAAACTTATTGTTTCAATAATGTGTAAACCGTCCCTACAGCCCCTGTGAAGGGACAGGCAGAGACATAGGTTCACGAACCTTCGTAATATAATAGCAGGTAATATTCCCTGAAATTGTAGGTAGATATTTTCATATTTAGTTCTTACGTAATATGGATAGATTGTTTCTCGACATATTTTCCCTTTTCTTCGGTCGATATGTGATGAGAGATGAATCGTATGTGACTAAAAGTGTCATCATCTGCCTAGCCTTTTCCCAAGTTTTATTGGGGTCGGCTTCGAGTCTAACCGGAGATGCAGCTGAATACCAGTATTTTACATGGAGCGACTGCCTATCTGACCTCCACAACCCAGTTAGTACTGGATAATACGATACTATTAGAGAATGGGATACGATTGCAGGAAGAAAATACTTATTTGTAGTGTAACAGAAAAATATATTTTTTAGACTAATGTTATTAAGGTTGCTAGGACACACCAAGCAGTAGACAAGATGTAGTTTATATTCAACTTATAGGTTTGCAACCTCTAACACTGGTGCCGATTCCCTTGTTCACAAACTAAACTAAATTTAAGTTGAATGCATCTTTTTCTTTCTATTTCATTATGAAAAGGACAGAAGATAAATATTAGTTTAAACCTGTCAAATTAGTCAGCACCTGACATAATTTGATGTAATTTTAATAGTCAACTTTTTAATCGCGTCTAAAACTTGTATGGCGCTGATTAATTTGACAGAACATAACTAAAATTTATCATCTGTCCTTTTCTTAATGAAATAGAAAGAAAAAGATGCACTGAACTTAAATTTGGTTTAGTTTGTAAACAAGGGAATCGGCACCACTGCCCCTTAAACTTATCTTGTAAACATACATCGGTAGCCAAACCTAACTCGTTTACAAAATACTTATGTTTCTCTACCGACAAAGGTTTAGTTAAGACATCCGCCGTCATTTTGGACGTTGGCATGTAATTTATTTTTACTGCACTATTGCTGACCGCCTCCCGGACGAAATGATGACGTATGTCTATATGTTTTGACCTACCATGAAACGAGTAGAATACGGAATCTCGACGCATAAAATATCGATAAAGGTTTAAACGATGCTACAAAATTGCGACGCACTTTACTACGAAAGACCGTTTCTGCGAAGCCATTACACTGCGATGCACGTTACTGCGAAAGTCTGTTTCTGCGAAGCCACTACACTGCGATGCACGTTACCGCGATAGATCTTCACTGCGATACTACTTGACTTCGATGCACGTTACCGCGACAGATCTTCACTGCAAACATACTACTTTCAGTCAATTTTAAGGCCGACTGATTATCATTGAAAATAGTTATTTCAATGTTACTACCTATACATTCGTGCAAGAAAGTTTTTATAAACAGTGCTTCTTTACAAGCATCGGAGAGCGACATGTACTCCGCCTCAGTACTCGATAACGCAACGGTACGCTGTTTCTTACTTTCCCAACACGTAATAGAATTCCCAATTTTGAAAACATATCCCGTATAAGAACGTCTATCAATTTCATTAGAAGCCCAGTCTGCATCAGCAAAACCCATCACAGATAAGCCAGTTTTCTTATAGGTAATGCAGTAATCTACTGTACCTTTAAGATAACGCAACACACGTTTAGCTGCTTTCCAGTGGACTTCGGAAAAACAGTTATTGAATTGGCTTAATACGCTTACAGCGTGACATACATCAGGGCGCGAACAGACTGCTACATACATAAGACAACCGATCAATTCTCGATACTCCAAACTGTCATCCTTTTCTTCAGCTTTGTACAATTTTTATGTACATCAGAACGTTCGGCCAGTCGAGATAGGGAGCTGGCTGCTACTCCAGTTTTTAGTGACGATTATGTGACGCATAAAGATGCCAGCCAAAGAATTTGTGACAGAACAGTTCGAAAGTTAGAAGCATTTATTTATGGCCGAACGACCTGATATCAGAACGTTCGGCCAACCTGAATCTCCAAAACTGAGGACCTTAGAGAAACTGTTACTGAATAAAGAGTTAGTGACGATTTGGTGACAAACAACCAATGCTTTACTTTTACTCGTAATGCCACCGGTTAAAAGTAAAATGAATTTTGGTTCCTTGAACATCAGGACGTTCGGCCAACGTAATCTCCATAACTGAGGACCTGAGAGAAACCGTTAATGAATAAAGATTTAGTGACGAGACTGAAACGAATGTTTATCGCTTTATTTCTTTTTGTGACGGCCCCTATAAATAGTAAATTGAATATTTAACATATAACCTCAAAACACTGGAATTATCGATTCCTCCACAACGAAGGAGCCTAGGAGACTCGTAAAACACCTGGTGTGTTATAGGTTTTCAGTGCAATGGTGTCAGTATTTTCGTTGATTCAAGATTCAAGATAAATCTATAAAATGCACTATGGCGGATGGCGACTGAAATAGGGTGACCATGTTTTCCAACGAAACAAGTATTTATCGAGTACTTAATTACCGAAACAATGAAGCAAAACAAGTCGTAATATTAAATTATATAGGTAAAAGCATGATGAAAAGAAGCCAAACCAGGTATACATGACGAAAAGAAGCCAAACCATATCAGGTCGTTCGGCCATAAATAAATGCTTCTAACTTTCGAACTGTTCTGTCACAAATTCTTTGGCTGGCATCTTTATGCGTCACATAATCGTCACTAAAAACTGGAGTAGCAGCCAGCTCCCTATCTCGACTGGCCGAACGTTCTGATGTACATCTTAAATCTCGTATTGATGTACTCGCCACCATTGTCGCTTCTAAGGATTTTAATCTTTTTATTAGTCTCGTTCTCAACAAGAGCTTTAAAAATCAAAAAAAAAACACTCAAAAACTTTGTCTTTTGATTCTATTGAATAACAAAATGTCTTCCTAGTAAAATCGTCAATAAATGTAAACAAATATCTCGCACCGCCTATAGATTTCACTGGCATAGGGCCGCACACGTCCGTGTGAACCAGTCCTAACACCTCACTTGCACGTGAAAAAGATTTCTTAGGGAAAGGTAAACTAATAACCTTACCTTCAATACAAGCGATACATTGTTCGTATGTGGATACATCATAGTCGATACCAGCCGCCATACCACTCTTGAGTAGGTTCATGCTGCGACTATTCAGATGTCCAAGCCGACGATGCCATAAACCCTGAGATTGAACCTCTACCTGGGTACTCAAGGAGACGCTAACTGGCAAAATGTGTTCGTGCGAAACGGAATTTATAGACGCATCCCCGGTTTCTAATTTATAAAGACCGCATGCATCCCGTTTTGCTACAGCTACTACCTTTCCGTTTTCGTAAATTTTACAAAAAATTGATATATATTTTACTTCAAAACATTTTTGTGTCAATATACTGACAGATAACAGATTACATGACAAGTTCGGTATAAAAACTACATTACTGACAGCATTGATTTAAATAGTACGCAGTAATATATATGTCAATGACTGACAGTTATCCATTGGTTTTGTAAAAAGAGTTTCACATTACCACGACCCGATGTAAAAAGTTTTTCACCGTTCGCAACGCTTATTTCTTTTGGCGTATCACACACAAAATCATGCAAAATGTCTCTATTATTGGTCATGTGGCAAGTTGCACCACTATCGACGTACCACACATCTCGAACCAGCTTTACCGTCAGTGCCGACAACATAGTCTTCCTACCAGGAGTTTTCTGAACCTTCTCCTCTTCTTGACAACTGGAACTAGATGGTTTATCCTTATGCGGAGCTTTCTGTCTGCAATCTCTAGCATAATGACCTAATTTTTTGCATCGAAAGCACTTGGGACGCTTCGAGATCGAAGTCGAAGTCGTTAGGGCATTCTGTTCCGTACCTTCTGCATCACCTCGTCTCTGTGCCTCCTGGAGTAGTTTAGTTTTCACCAGTTCACTTGAGAGACAAAGGCTACTATGCTCTAACGTCATAATGAGTGGGTCAAACTGCTTGGGGAGCCCACTGAGCATTATTATAGCAACGAACTCGTCTTCCAGAGAAGCATTTATGTCTTGCAGTTGTTGGGCTGTATCTAGAATTTTTGTAACATACGCTTCCATATTCTCAAACTGCTCTAATTTTAAGCTAAATAGCATTCTAAGGAGACCTAATCTTCTACACAGACCTTTGTCCTCGAACGAATTCTGTATATTCTTCCAGGCGTCAAACGCAGTATTGCAGTTCCTGACAACGGAGTAAACAGATGGCTGAATACTAAGACAGATTCTTGCTAGCGCTTTTTCCTGTTTCTTCTTGTCTTCGCATTCTGGTTTGTTTTTCTTATCGACCTCGTTGACACATTCAAACAAGTCTTCATGAATAAGCAACATCTTCATTTGAAATTTCCAGGTGGTGTAATTATTTACTCCGGAGAGTTTTTCAATTGAGATAGATTGGTTACTCATTTTCGCGATTTCGTAATTATTACTTGATAATGTAATTAATTATATCATACGCGTTCTGCTTCCTCACGCTCTGCTACCATATTAGAGAATGGGATACGATTGCAGGAAGAAAATACTTATTTGTAGTGTAACAGAAAAATATATTTTTTAGACTAATGTTATTAAGGTTGCTAGGACACACCAAGCAGTAGACATGATGTAGTTTATATTCAACTTATAGGTTTGCAACCTCTAACAGATACCCCTTGGTAAGACTGGTTGTCAGACTTTTTAGGCCACTGACTACCTGTAACGAAAATCAAAGATCACAAATGACAGCCGGGACTAACGGCTTTACGTGCTTTCCGAGCCACGGAGGAACTCGGTATGTAATGGGTGGTCACCCATCCACAGATCAACCTAGGCAAGCACGGCTTAACCTAAAGATCGACCCGAGCGGCTGTTATTATTTAGCCACGAGCTCCTCTATTTTTAGCCACGCGCTCCTCCATCATTGTGATGAATATAAATGTTGACGGATGGGAGAGGGAGAGGAAGACCAAAGAAGTGTGAGGAATGATATGAAAGATAAAGGAGTGAAGGATAGCGTGACGGTTGACAGAGGAGTTTGGGGGTGAAGCTAGCTGGCTATGTCTCGCTGCCCGAAAGCTTGACGAAGTGATCTTGATGATGATGATAACGTCTAACGATAACGTCTCGTTGCTCGAAGACTGCGCTGACGTTCACTTCGAGGTCACCAATTTGGGAGTATAAAGAACACGGTGTAAAGCTCTTCATCCCCCACAGAAAAGGGAGGATCCTCCGACCAGACGGGTGTTAGTCTGGTTGGCCACTGCCCGACAGTTGTTGTCGGGTTCTCGTATATACTCTTATGTCGCGGATAACTTTGCTTCCGCGATGTAGGACTTGAGCTTGTTACATTCATGTCATAGATGGCGTTGTAGTACTTTTTGTCCAATGTAGCTGTAGTACTTTTAAACCGACTTCCAAAAAAAGGAGGTTCTCAATTCGACTGTTTTTTTTTTTTTTTTTTGTGTTTGTTACCTCAGAACTTTGGACTGGGTGAACCGATTTTGATGATTCTTTTTTTATTTGAAAGCTGGTGCTTCCCGTGTGGTCCCATTTAAACGTTGTGAACATCTGATGCTGATCTTCGGAGATATACAATGGAACTCTTCAAAAATAGACGGCAAATCTGCCGTGATTGCTGAAATCGCTTGGATGTTTATTGTTTATACAATATCATGACATAACATCACGCCTGTATACTCTGAAGGGGTACACAGATGTGTACAATACACCCAGATTTCGACAGTTAAGTATGTTAAGTTGGCGCGATCGTGTTCCGCGCGCGCCTCAAATGACGTAACATCACGCCTGTATCCTCTGAGAGGGTACGCAGATGTGTACAATACACCCAGATTTGGACAGTTAGGTATGTTAAGTTACCGCGCGCGCCTCAAAGCGATGTCAGCAAAAGGGACTGTTCTAAAAAGATACTGCGGCCCTGGAACGCAAAGGGCTAAGAAGGAACATGGATGGGTTTTAGTCAGTAAAATTCTGACACTACCTTCCGCTCCGCTGAGAGCGGGAGGGGTAAATTGATGATTTCCCATCCGAAAAAAAAGGTATGTGAAGTTCCATAATTATATTGGGGATACGCCTATTACCATAACATGTGTTGTTAACAATTTGACAATAAATTCATGGCAAATATTTGTTTGGGGACAACTAAAAATGGAAAAATAAAAAACTTTTTAACAAAAAAAATAAAACTGACTTCAAAAACACAAAAAAGTGAAAAATAACTTTAGCTTCAGAAGTCGGTGACAAAAAAAGTAAATCAGTCAAACAAAGGTCACCGACTTCTAAAGCTAAAGTTATTTTTCACTTTTTTGTGTTTTTGAAGTCGGTTTTATTTTTTTTGTTAAAAAGTTTTTTATTGTAGTGCCGCTACAGGAGAATGGAAGAAAAAAACGCGTTGCGCCGACCCCAAGTAACATGGGACAAGGCATGGGTCGCTTAGTGCTGAAGAGCTCGGTGAGGTAGTGACCCATATTGTTGATTTCTTGTCCTGGCCTAGCGGAATATACCTTGGTCCTGGGCTAATCTTAAGGATTTTTGGATATAGCTACAAAGACTGGAGGATTGGATCGGTCCATTGTCTAGGACTCGCTCAAAGTCACATTTTGTGAGCTATTTATTCAGAATGCTACTTTAAAATAAATACCTCCTTAACTTTATAACAAATTGAAAACGTGAGCCCACGCTACTTATATTTACCGCTAGAAAAGGAAAATGAATACACATCACAATCATCACCAAATTAAAATTAATTACCAAAATTAACTTGGCACGTGGAACAGGGAGCTACGAGCCCTGTCTACATTAAGCTCACCGGGGCTTCATATCATATTAATTAGTAAAGGAAAATGACAAAAATAAACATGAAAGATATGTTAGTACCTACTTAGGCAAATTGAAATATAATTTTGTTTGACCTTTTCAAAGGGAAGTTCAACATTAAAGTACTTTATAATATATTTATATAAGCGTACGAATTAATGTCCCTTTGATAAAGCAGAATGTTAACAGATACTTTTGACTTAAAAGTTGATGAGTAAATATACTGCCTGTGCGGCAGTAAACATGGCACATCGAATTTGGAAAAGCTTCTGTCGTCCTTACACTCATAACTTTTCCACATAAGCTTTATGAAGGTGTCTTTTGGATGTGTGCGTGCATCCACCTTATTTTATTAATATATTAGGTTGTGGGAGTAATTAAAACACGTAATTAGGATATTCACTTCAACTTTAAACGTATAATAATCCTTTATAGTGTATTGGGAAGCAATGCGTCTACCTCCTATCACACGTACGTGACGAATGAATTGAACGATAGAGGGCAGACGCGTACAAAGCTTAGTTATTTAGAAACTTATTTAAGTTAATTTTTGTAACTAATTTATGAAGAAATTCAACAATTTTAACGAAAATTAAGAGCACTGTAATTCTGACAGACATGGTCGTTCATTATTAAGTTCCAACACACAGCAGCCCTTTTTTTTACGTGTGCTTATTGTTATTGGATGTCCTGAGGGGTATGTGGTCTATCAGACTCCAGTCTGTCAGCGGGCTGTATCTCATGATCCGTAATAGGCAGACAGTTGAAATTTTCACATAATGTGAACTTCAGTTTCCGCTATGACAACAAAACCATAAATAAAAAATTAAAGGGGGCTTCTCTACTACGAGGGTACGGAACTCTTCATGCGTGAGTCCGACTCGCACTTGGCCGGTTTTTTTTTCTGTATGCATACCGTGGATTTTTGCGTGACAAAAGAGTGAGGACCCTACAAAGTAGGTATGTAAATTATGGAAACAATGCGTTATACGAGTATACGTGTCAAAGACTCAGTAGTACCTGATATTGTTACGTAATGTAGGCTTTTATTGTCTCTACATTTACATTAGGCACATTGAAAGACGTTTTACGAAATTGGATAAAATTGTACCCACGCATATTGAAATAAGTAGGTTCAATTGTAATTCGTAATCTGTGTAAAGATACAGAAAATAATTTGTGGTATTAAAAATATGTATAGGTATCTATTATTTTATTTAACTACGGCAAAGCCAAAAGAGCATAATTTTAACAGACAGAGAGAAATTTACAGAGACACAGAGACAGACACACACACACACACACACCCACAGACAGGGGACAGAGAGGGAGATTTTGTTCATCTGTTCCCTCATAACTCCTGTAGCGGTACTACAAAAAATACTACAGCAGCAGCACCATAGTACAACGCCATCTTTGACACAAATGAATAACTGACATCAAAATTCTAAATCGTGCTATCTGTGACCTAAAACCATAAAAAAATAACCAACAACAACTGTCAGGTGATGCCCACCAGACACTACACCATTCTGGTCGGAGGATTCTCCCTTTTCTATGAGGGAAACTTTACACCGTATTCTTTCATACCTCTAATTATGGATCGGGAGGCTTCTGGGACCAGGACCGCGGTCCCGGATTCCCCCTAAATATTTTTTATTTGTGAAAATCTTCTCCTTAAAACCATTTTCAATATGAAAATACTTTAACTAATTTTATCTTTATTGTTTTTCAGATATCGAGCAACTAGAACAGGTCAGTATCACAAATCTTCTAACAGCTAAACACCGGAAGGGTTTCGGCTTATACTCCGGTACCCCGGAACATGAAACTGACCCTTTCTGATATATTCAGGAGCGTCTTCAAAAATGTAGACTAAAACGTTTCCTAAGCTGTGCTTACACTGGTAGTTTTTCCAGACGGTTTTGCTTGCCAACGGCTGTTGGAGGAGCTGGCCTATAATCTAGTCTGATTCCTACAAAAATGGTTCAATTGTTTCGGCAATAATCCCACCTCCTTAGATCTCTGTAACAGTTTGTTCTGATAATGGTGTCGACTCTGTTGTGCACAAACTAAACTTAATTTTGGCTATTGCTATCTTTTACTAAAAGGTAGTGCGCGAAAAGGACGGCTATAGCTATGAACTAAGTTAGAGATGTCAAACTAGTTTATGCCTTGCATGGTATGCCTTGTATGGAAATATTAGTTCCAAAAAAATTTGACAGCTCTAAATTACGTCCGTCTCTTTCTCGTTTTATTAAAGAGAAAAATATAGCTATCGCCTAAATTAAGTTTAGTTTGTACACAACAGAATCGACAACAATGAATATGAAATTGCTCCGTATTTAAGCGTATCACTAATAACAGTTGTAACATGTTAACATCGCAGCGAGTTACTTGCTGTCATAACGCTATTTTTGACCAGCACCCCAATTACGTAGGTAGCACTCTTCTTTTATAATCCAAATGAATTTAAGGAAAATTCTTAATACATTGCTCCATTTCTTCTAAAAAATCGTTTTCTCGACTACGTAAAAAGGCAGTGAGTGTTGTGGAATTGTCAAAATGGAATGTGAATGTGTTACGCAATTACCTAGTAATATTGCCTAGAATTTAAACAATTTATGTTACCCGTGTGAGCGCACCTTTAGTATACAGCTTTGAAACATGGAAACTCTCTCAAAAGGTCGTGCTTTTAATGAGATGAATACGCTTTATCCGGTAAAGCCTTTCAGTCTCGTAGTGTCGAATGTTTCTCCTTCGTTCTAGTCAAGATTTCCTTTGTTTGCGCTTTCTGCGATATTTTCTGGTAGAAACTATTAGTTAAGTGTTTATATTTAATGTTCTATCTAGCTAGTAAGTAACGCCAGGAAACAAAATTTCTCCTAAAATGTATTGAACAACGCCGTTTGATACAAGTGTGCATTTGTTACTGCAGTTCTCAGCTCCATACCTCGCCTGCGGCTCGGGTGTGAATTCCGCCTCGACTGCAATAGCAAAGTTTCCCCACTTACATCAAAATGATACATTTTAGTCACTCTACATCAATTTGCCTTATTATAGCCATTTTATACAATTCACATTTCATACCGTTGTGATTTCCATACACGTATAATATGGACAATAAACCTAAGTTGATAGTCACTTTGGTAAACAATTAATTTCACTGAATTAACATCTAAATCTACGAAATAGGACAATTACTACACAGTCAATTTATAAAACAATGATTTTCAGGTTAACAAACTATGTATCTTAATTTAAACAATGGGAACCAATAGGCAAAACAATATTTGATGTTTAAAAATCTCGTGTCAATTTACTATAATACTTAATACAATACTTCGCTCTTACAAATACAAATCTGAATATCTAATAATTGATTATTTTCACAATCGATACCACAAATTGATAGTGTGTAAGCATCACATAGGAATTCAATAGATAGGTACAATAATCAAATTGAAGTGACGATTGGGGGTCGGGCAAATTACAATAATCAAATTGAAGTGACGATTGGGGGTCGGGCAAATTGTTATTCGGTTTTTCAATCAGGAATTTCTCAGTAGCTGCCACGGATTCTGGCTTTGTGCTCGATTGATGGCAATATAGGCTCACCCCTATTACATAGGATTTAAACATAACTGGCGAAATGTGGGTGTACTATTAGGTACTATGGGGGTCTTTTCCGCCACCATTTTAATTTTTTTTTCGCTTAAATCATGCGGAGGCGAGCCACGCCCCCTTAAAGTTTGGGCCTATTAGGAAAGCGTCAACTTTGGCGCGCAAAATAACAATAATTGGCGTGCGTCGTCAGTGCGCTCGGCCGATTCGGTATCTTTTCATTCATTTTTTCTACACAAAATCAACGGGGCAGGGCTAGAGAGCGTTTTTATGTTGCGAGTGCAAGCAAAAATGAGCTTAGTGGTGGTCAGGCGGGAGTGTCCTCGATAGTACACCTCAGCCTAATCCTTCAGGGGTTGTAGGCGTGATGTTACATTTATCATCATCAGCCTATTAATGTTCCCACTGCTGGGACACAGGCCTCCTCTCTATGAGAGAGAATGGGCTATAATTCACCACGCGGGCCCAGTGCGGTTTAGTAGATGTCACATGCCTTCGAATTTTTGGTTCTAGGACATGCCGGTTTCCTCACGATGTTTTCCTTCACCGTTATGTTTATGTAATGACCAAATTAATTTATGGTTTGGCCATTGGTTTTGTTTTCAGACAGAATCGTTAAAATCATTATCTATCCTCATCAATTTCATCGGTCCCTGACAACCTTTGATGAAACCCCGATTAGAAGCTCTTGTTCAGTTTTTTTTTGTCCAAAACTTAATCTTTCATGCAGTGTTCAATTTTCTTTTAGCAAATTGTGTAAAACAATACGTTTTCTTTTAGAAATTTTCCTCACGCTTTGACATTAACGCCTGTTTTTTACAATTTTATTTTTATTTTAAGAAGTTAGTATTGTTAAACACTTTTTCTTTTTATCTTTTGTATGTACAAAGTATAACTAAAAAACTTACGACCAACTTTTATTATAAGATCAACATTAAAATCACGAATAATTAAAACTGGTGATTTCTTTCGTTATTTCAAAAGTACACTTTATATAAGGAGGATAAAAGTTTGCTGGTGTTAGATAAAATTGTCCTAAATAAACATTTGTCTTAGTTTCGGCCTCAATTAGCATTAAATTAACATTTAATTAACAATAAAGTTATAATTATGCGTAGTTGTAGAACGTGGAGGCTGTGGGCCAAACTAAATCTCTCACCATTTCACAAGTTAGTACATTAATCATGAGTCGCTAAGTCACGGACATAATTACACTAGCTACTGGGATTTTCATTGTTTCCCTAACATAGATAGGTACCTAACAAGTTCTAACACATTACCCTTGTAGATAAGATAAGTGGGACAAAGAAACTGTAGGCAATAAACATGCCAGATTGCAATAGACCAGAGTGTTGTCAACCATAGATTTTAAATACTTTTAATGATGGTTTTCCTTTTGAGGTATTAAAAAAAAAACTTAGTTTCCAAGAACTCTCTCTATAGATGGCATTGAACTGACTATGATAGTTGGTGCCAAAGCCAAAACGCTTGAAAAAAAAACATTGTGTCACGTCACATACTCTCGTTGACTGACACTTTCATTTGCTTAACCTTCCGAATATAACCAACATTTCTCGCGCTTTGTTGAAATCAGTTTTTTTAGGTTCCGTTCCTTGCATTATCATACTTACTCCTAGCGCCATCTATCCAGCGACTAGGGAAGAGCTAAAAAGAAAATCCCTCATTATAAGCAATCGCGCACTTGTACCGTCAGCTCAGTTCAAATATACGCTCGGTTCGAACACACGTCTTTTATTTAGCAGTGGCGACGTGGATTAAAAAAAACAAACTTTGTACGGTGCAGAATAGATTTGTGTCGTGTAATCGTGGACAATCGTGACAATGTCTGTGGGAAAAATCAAAGATCGGATCGTTTTTCATTTTTTTTTTTTTCATTCATTCGTTTTTTTTTTGATTATTTTTTGTCATTGTCATTGAAATACAAATAAATATAATTCGCCACACTTTGTTTCCCTTCAGATAATTGGACTGCAATTTATCTACACTTCCATCTGGAAGTTACTTAATTTTGTCATTTTATCTTTACTAATATTTATTATAAAGAAGAAAGATTTGTTTTTTGTATGTAACTTAAAAACTACTCGACCGATTTGAAAAAATATTTCAGCGATGGATAGCTACATTATCAGCGAATAACATAGGCTATATTTTATCTCCGTACTCCCACGGGAACGAGAGCTACGCGGGTGGGACCGCGTAACGTCCACTAGTATGAAATAAAAAGCTTTTTAATTTTATTTTATTATACATTTAATTTCCATCCCAAAACAATTAAACGCAACGTAAAACCATTCGTGCTCATGTTCGCTTTTAAAATTTACAAATTAACGATTCCCCTGACAGTAAATCGAATTACACCTTTAATACGCACTTAATTACTGCACTTACTCCAATATTAACTGAACCATATCACACGTTTAAACGAGGCATGAAGTAAACATAAAATCTTTATGTGTTCCACAGTCACATACCCCCCATAAGTTGTACGCTATTTGCATAAAATAATTCCATTTCAAAGAAAATTACGTACCTATGTAACCTCATCCTCTGGGAGTATTAACGTTTTGTGGAAAAGAGAAGTTTGGCGCACTATTTTCAGACTTGCGTTTTAAAATTTTCCTAGAGAAAATCATGAAGTTTATGGAAAAACTGAAGCTTAGTTTGAATTATTTTTAAAAATAGAAGACAGATTACAGGTTCGAAGAAGGTTTTTTTTTTTTTTTTTAATCATTTTTTTTAAAGAAATTTACAAACAATCTGGTTCAATGTCTCTGTCTTAAAACCTACTTTTTTTCATTAATGAGCCAACGGCACCATATGTTTTGAAGAATGATTTTATTTTAAAGAAACTTCAAAACTACTGCGTTTAAAATCCAACCTTTTTACTTAACTGCGCTACAAATATGCAAACACTCAGCTCCAACTGCGATCTACGTCATTCGTCTAGAGTCTAGACCCTTTATTACAGAACTCCAATCGACCTCGACTCGTCTGTGGCTCGTAACAAACTTTAAAGTGCACTTCGAAGCAAATGTTACACTTGTACTGAAACTTTGAGCCGTCCCGATACACTTTCAGCGGACAAAACCGTGAAACTTCAGCGCCAAACAAATTATAAGAACATCGCAAACTTTTGTGTTAATTGATGCTCGAACAGTTTGCTTTCAATTTATAACAACTTAGATAACAATTTATAGTTTTGTAGTTTGGTGTTTGAGGTTACTATATGAACTACACTGAACTAGGTATCAGCTACAGCTAAAAGTTTGGATTTTTACCTAGTTTTGGAAATTGCTCTTACACTGAACCTTTAGGTAACTTGGGGTATTCATACCTACATACGTATAGGTATCAGTCTAATCACACACAACAGCCTATAGTGCTTTGTCACATATAACTAACTCTTCAGAGTATCCGAGCTTAATGCGGTTGTTTTACTAAACATCACTTTACTTTTGATGTGAAACATCTATAGGCGCGGGTAAAACCAAAAAAATTGGCGACGCGTCGCCAACTGTCAAGTTGTCAACCCGGCCCGAACAATCCCGAACATTGCCGACTTGTTGAAGCAGCATAAGATCTACATATTCGCCACGGCTTACAGCAAGCCAGCTGGTCTCGGGGCACAGCGCTGGGTTACAATCTCGTGACTTCGATCCCAGCATAAGAATTTTCTTTTTGTGAATCGAGTCATTTTGTTTATATTTTATTTTATGTGTTTTTTTTTTTTATATTGACTTTTTTTAAGCATATAACTTGTACAAAATAATTTCGATGTTTCACATCTGCCAGGCGTCGCGTGACGGCTCACTTTTTAAAATAAAATATTCGACGATGTTTTCAAGCGCGTTTTCAACCATGAACTACTTGTCATTCACCAATTCGCAGACTGAGCTTCAATTGCAACTCCTATCCGATTCCAACAATTAGCTTTGAACAAGCTGTTCAGACTTGAAACTGAATATAACCAATTGGCGAAAGGCTAGTTGGAAGATGTTTCGAGTATTGCTAAAATCGAATGGACATTTTCAGGTGTTTCGTGTTCGGTTCTTATTTGGGGAACAAACAAAAACATGCAATAGATCAACCGTTCACTGCCATCCATCCATACAGGTGGAATAAATCACCTTTAGGACACAGTGTGTAGTTTACAACGATAGTTTAGCAACACGAACCTTTGTTCCTACGGTTGTTATCGGAACTCAAATTGTGAATGCAAAATATTGTGATCCCAACGCGGTCCTTCACAGCGAATAAAACTTTTACAAAATTGCAACAAAAAGAAATGTTGAATAGGTGGTACAATCATCGGCACGATTCTTGAGCGCTGACCTTCACCTGCGCAAAAGTGAGTTATTGGGTCCCTTTGGTGGTATGAAGTGGGGCGCGTATAGGTGCACGATGCGCATAGCGATCCCCACTCTTCCGCCGAGCGCTCAAGAACCGTGCCGGTATCTGTATACATATGTAAAGGTGCTCCTCACCGGGAGCATTTGCCTGTAATGTAACAGAATGATACGACTTGTAACATTCAACTCACGCGAAGCATTCGCCTGTAATGTAACAGAATCAAACGACTTGTAACATTCAACTCACCGGGAGCAATCACCTGTAATGTAACAGAATCAAACGACTTTTACCATTAAACTCACTGGGAGTATTCACCTATAATGTTACAGAATCAAACGACTTGTAACATTCAACTCACGGGGAGCATTCGCCTGTAATTTAACAGAATCAAACGACTTGTAACATTCAACTCACCGGGAGCATTCACCTGTAATGTAACAGAATCAAACGACTTTTAACATTTAACTCACCGAAAGCATTCGCCTATAATGTGATAATAGAATGTTACAACTTGTTACACGAATGCAACAAACAACTGAATCTAATGCTCGAAATCGAATTCTAGCGAACAAGCATATAGCAGCTTTACTTTGCTTTTTGTGACTTTGATACATTATCCTATGTCAAAAGTACTTTTGTCAAGTGATAAAACCAAAACGGCATACGTTACGAATTCATACACAAAACACATAAAATACCATAAAATCGTTCAAAAAACAAAAAGTATAAAATGTATTGTATTTTTTATAAATCTATTTCACATTTTCATTTCCCTGCGTGGCGAGCACTTTTCAGTTTTTCAGCGTTAACGGCCGCGAGGGCACTCAACGGCCGATTGTGTCGCCGTTTCACTGCAAAACGGGAACCTTCACTTCGCATTTGATTATTTTTCATTGTTATACTGTGTCATATAATAAAAACTGCCTTTAGTCTAGTAGTTACTATTGCTACTTCTGAGCTCCTGATGGTCCTGCATTCGAATAATGTGTCGGGTAAAGTGTTAATGGGTCTTAGCGTCAGGAATTTATCAGTGGAAACCCGGAGTTTGGAATGGCAAATACTTCACTCCTATTACATGGGAATTTAACATTACTGGCGAAATCAGGGTGTACCCATTACCATAGCTACACTTACCCTTTAGGGATCGTCGTGTTTTTATGTTAAGTTATAATAAAAAGTAATAGCTTTATATAAAGGAGCCTTGGTTTACCTAGCTTATCTATCTGATATTAAGAAGTACCCTCCACGACCAAGACGAGCCGCGAAACGCTTTAAATGTAAATTAAAACGTTACCTTACACAGGCTTTTGTAATTCACTTTTCTTGCTTGGCTACTAACTTTGAATCACAAGGTTATATAAATGATGATAATTTGAGATACTGAAGATAATAGATTACTTTTTAACTGGCTGGTAAAGTTTTTGGTCGATACACTTTAGAAGCATGTATATTTTTATACTAGCATTCGCCAAACAGTTTTCCTGCGTGTAGGTCGTTTATTTTCCCACGAGAACGTATTAAAGCGATAAAATATCTTAGACCTTAACCCTATTCATAGTCTATCTGTATGCCAAATTTCATCCATATCTATCAACACTTCTAAACTAATATTATAATAAAGAGGAAAGATTTGATTTTTTGTTTGTTTGTGTGTTTGTGTGTTACGATTTAACTCGAAAATTACTCGACGGATTTTAAAAAAAATTTCATAGGCTAAAAAATATATTAATATCATGCATATTGGACGAGCTGTCACAATTTTTGTCGAGCCAAGCGGAAAGAAATACCTCTTAAAACAGAGTTATTTGCATGCGCTGCCTAAACAGTTGTATGTCACTGAAAATACTGTTTTTTCCAAATCCAATCCCAGCGAAGTGCTAGTTTAATTATAAAGGCGTGAATATGCGACAATGTTATGCGAAAACATTAGTATAGGAAACATGGATTAACTCACTAAACTCTACCATTTAACCCAGTACTCTTCCTCTTTCCTCTTATGTATGTTTCGAATGGTTCAGCAAACAAATGGAAAGTGGTTCATGCTTGCTTGCACAAACAAAACTAGCGCGGGGTAGAAAATAGAAGCTATCGGTCGTTCTAGCGTTTTGATTTACTACGCAATCACACGTTTATGATGTGAATCGTGGGAGCGAGCGAGCGGTATGTGCGGTAATTACTGTAGAGGGATTAGACTGAATGGATTAGGCTGACCCATGGCTGAACATAGATGAAGTCGAAAATCACTGCTACTAGGATGACAAAATTCGAAAACTGCCTAAAATAGCGTTTTCTGTCATATTTTAGAAGGATTTTGAAGGAAATTCGTAATCTAATCCTTTTGGTTTTGCTGTAGTCTGGGAAACATACTCGACAACGTAAATAACACAATGAATAGCATAAAGATGCGAGTGAGTTACGCAATTATCCTCCATATAAACGGAGAAATGACATCGTATTATAAAGTTGTAGCATTATAAGTACATTACCAACGTTTTATTAAACAACTTTAAGCTTTTAGTTTCGTTGCAAAATGGTCACCGTAATATGTAGGTATTGTCATGCCAGGGCCGTCGAGACCACTTTATATTTTCTCCATTATTGAGAAAAACGGATCGACGTCTTGTTTACCATAATTACAGACACAATTAAAAAGCCATTGTTCTATTCCCATTCGGGAACAGCTGGAGACATACCGGTTAAAAATAGAAAAATCAGCACCAATCGCTGCTGTTGACACTATTAGTAAACATTGCCAAGACAAACCGTAAACAAGCAAGTGTCGCGTTCTATTTATAGACAAAATCTTCCGCTGTACACTTGGATGGATGGCGAAACTGAAATTTATTATGAGCCCTTTCGACAGCTTGTCTGAAACAGTATGCAAATCAGTCGTGTTTACTGTAAGTAATCCGTCTGAATTTGTTATTTTGAATAAGATTGATTATTAATTTCTGTCATCAATATTCTGCCTTTATAGCTCCCTGAGGCAATTTAAAATAGATTATTCCGTAACTTGTGTACCTGCTAATAATTTTGCACAGACATGTCAGTTTCTACCGCTTAGACGCTGGAAATCGACGACGTCGTTTAAAATACATAACAGCAAAATATCGAAATCAATTTCTGGAAAATTCTTGAGTCCAAGAAAAGTTCACTGTATGAAAATATTTATTTACATCGGTATAGGTATATTTATTTAAATGAGACCCGATTTTTCCGAAGATTTACATGTTATATAACTTGACTTTACTTAAAGACGTATTTTTGGTTCACATAGGTTCTATTGTCGATGGCTCACTTAGGTACTTAAATGTTTTTTTTTTAGATTTAAAATAAAAACAATTCGTCTGCCGAGTTTGGTTCCACACAAGAAAAAAAACACTTACTAACTGGAACATTCGTCCGTAAATGCGGAAGTGTTTTCGCTTTTAAATAATTAAATGAATATTTCATCAGAATTCCTCAGGGTGATTCATTTTCTATGCTAATCAAGGGATAAAAGAAAACAGTTGCACTAGGGTTTAGGCTTGTTGTTTGACATTGGGGTCTGGTTAATAATTATATGTGGTTTTGGACAATTAATGGACATAATCAAAAGAAATAAAATATGCTTTAGCTATTATCTAACCACAAGCTGACTATCTACCCTTAAAGCTACAGTGAAGAAGTCTATGTGAATTTTGAACTAAACACGAAAACTAGGTACTATAATAGGTAGGCTCGTGGCTAAATAATAACAACCTCTCGGGTCGATCTTTAGGTTAAGCCATGCTTGCCTGGGTTGTTCTGTGGATGACTGACCACCCATTACATACCGTGATTCCTTCGTGCCTCGGAAAGCACGTTAAGCAGTTCCAGCTGTCATTTGTAGATCTTTAACAGTCGTTACAGGTAGTCAGTGGCCCAAAAAGTCTGACAACCAGTCTTACCAAGGGGTATCGTATATATTACCCAGTACTAACTGGGTTGTAGAGGTCAGATAGGCAGTCGCTCCATGTAAAATACAGGTATTCAGCTGCATCCGGTTAGACTGGAAGCCGACCCCAATAAACTTGGGAAAAGGCTAGGCAGATGATGATGTTTTCATGTTTAGTAATCATCTGTCTAGCCTTTTCCTAACTATGTTATATACGATACCCCTTGGTAAGACTGGTTGTCAGACTTTTTTTGGGCCACTGACTACCTGTAACGACTGTCAAAGATCACAAATGACGGCCGGGACCAACTGCTTAACGTGCTTTCCGAGGCACGGAGGAAACTCGGTATGTAATGGGTGGTCACCCATCCACAGACCAAACTAGGCAAGCACGGCTTAACCTAAAGATCGACCCGAGCGGCTGTTATTATTTAGCCACGAGCTCCTCCTCCACTAAACATGAAAACAAAAGAATGAAAATAAATGTATACGTTATAGTACATGCATGCTATCTGTAAAACTAACAAGACGTTAAATCCGACAGCAACATTTTATGAATAAACGCCTGTGTCGAAAACAATATGTGTCAATAATAAAAAAGACATGCTACTCCCGCGCTTTTCCCCGTCCAATTCATGTCAACGTCGTCCTCTAGCTGTCTAGCAGTCCAATAGGTAGCGTCAGACAATTATAGACTTTATTGGGTCGAGCATTTATTTGTTAGGGTATTAACTAGGCAGATGTGAATGATAGCCACGGGAAGAGACGCCCTAGAACAAGTGGTTCCCAACCTATGGTCCGCGGATCATAGGTGGTCCGCAAGAGCTTCGAATATGGTCTGCGAAAGGTTTAAATGTTATTCAAACTCTTTAACTTGCACAGAAGATGCAAGCTCAATCTAACTTCATTGAAAACCTATATGTGGCCTACCATGACGTCTTAAAGCAGGATTGTTTTTATTTAATTCCAGTGTGGGAAAGAGATGGCGCTAGACGTTCTCTATAGCTCCGTCTCTTACCCACACTGGAACAAGATTAAAACGATCCTGCTTTAAGACGTCATGGTAGGCCACCTGAGGCAGGGCACGCCACGATAGTGGCGATAAGTCCCCTCTTTGAGGAGTGACTTGAGAGACGCCTGGCACGGCGTCCTCTCCGGACACGGAGTGTTCGGGAGGTTCCTGCACCGAATCGGGCGGGAGGAAACGCCCGGGTGCTTCCATTGTGAGGATCGACCGGAGGACACGGTGGAACACACGGTGGAGGTGTGCCCCGCGTGGGCGGAGCACGGCCGTGTCCTCGAAGCGGCGATCGGCGGCGGCGACCTCTCGCGTCCGGCCCTGGTGCAAGCCATGGTCCGGAGCGAGATGGAATGGGACGCCGTCACCTCCTTCTGCGAAGCAGTAATGCTAGAGAAGGAGGTGGCGGAACGTGAGAGGGAACGAACCTCTCAACGTCCCGGCCGCCGCGGGAGACGCCCCGGGCGTCGGGGGCCACCACCACGTTGCCCCCGGCCACCGTAGGCGCGGGCCTGTGGACGGTGGGCTATGGGCTAGCTCGCCGTCCATCCGTCTCATGACGACAGGCCGTGTCGACGGCGCGTTCGTGTACCATGCGCGCCTCAAAGAGAGTCAGCAAAAGGGAAGGGGTCCGTAAGGACCGATGCCTGCCGGGGTTGCGGGACTATTCGAAAGAGATACCGTGGCCCCGGAACACAAAGGGCGATGAAGGAACATGGATGGGTTTTAGTCAGTAAAAGTCCGACACTCCCTCCTGCTCCGCCCAGAGCGGGAGGAGTTATTTGATGATTTGAACTTGCTGCGCTCGCTCTTGCTAGATTCATAAGCATTTCTGCAAAAATCTACTTAGGTATTCCTATTTTTGTATGTTTGATTGCTTAATTTTTTGAGCTCACCTCGATCGCTCTTGTATCTTTCACTTTCTAAAGGTTCCCATCACATTTTCCATTTTTTGCATTCCCCTCTAGATATAATCCTGACGGTGTCCTGGGACCTTATGAGTATGACCCCTGCTAATAACAAAGACACCAAACTGGTCCCTGGTCTAAGAAAGGTTGGGAGCCACTGGCTAGAAGGACATAAAATTGACCTTATTGGTGATGTTCAAAGGTCAGATACGCAACCGGCGTGCGTCTATGACCAGGTTTATGAACGTGAACAGATCAAAAGGAATATTGAGATTGTAAACGGTATAGCGTTCTGCCTACCCCGTTGGAAAAGTGCGTGAGCTAATGTATGTGCACGGATTGTTGAATCAATAATTCTCAAGCAAAGTACGTAAGAATTTACATAAGTTGATCGCAGTAAAGCCAGGAAGCTGCCAGCGCTCAGCATGATCCCGAAACAGACAGTGCAGTCGTCTGCCTCGGCCGGGAGTCGCGCGCAATCTGTCAGTGTCGACGACAGATGTGCCGTCGTTACCCCGGGGTTCCGGGTTACCCCGCCTTTAGCAGGGTTAACACTAGAAAGTTTCCTCTGAATTTCAACGTGTTTATAAAAGGGTTGAATGTGCAGAGTTGCAGACAGCGTCCGTAAGTCCAATTACGTAATTTTCGAAAATGACTTTCTGTATTTCGCAATTTTTGAACCCGGTGTACAATACAGTCACGAACATAAACATGTTCATTTAGAAAGAAAAAATCAAAGGTAATTTTCTCGTGAACTTCAAGAAACTCTGAGATCATCATCATTTCATCATCATTTCAGCCGAAAGACGTCCACTGCTGGACATAGGCCTCCCTCAAGTGTCGCCACATTGACCGGTCCCGTGCGACTCGCATCCAGCGGATTCCCACAACCTTCACCAGGTCATCGGTCCACCTAGTGGGAGGCCTTCCAACGCAACATCTTCCGGTTCGCGGTCGCCACTCCAGAACTTTTCGGCCCCATCGGCCATCCGTTCTGCGAGCAATGTGCCCTGCCCACTGCCACTTAAGTTTGGCAATTCTTCGGGCTACGTCGGTAACCTTGGCTCTCTTGACTTAAGGCCGACTTAAGGCCGACTCTGAGTGAGATAAGACTTCATAATATTAGGGTTCCGAGTTCCTATCCTCATATTGCTAAATGTATTCATATTATTTTATGCTTGTGGCAGTACTTAACTTTCAGTCTGCGAGGATCAACATTGGTGCCGACTGCCGATTCCCTTCTTTACAAACTAAACCAAATTTAAGTTCAGTGCATCTTTTTCTTTCTATTTCATTAAGAAAAGGACAGAAGATAAATTTTAGTTATGTTCTGTCAAATTAATCAGCGCCATACAAGTTTTAGACGCGATTAATAAGTTGACTACTAAAATTACATCAAATTACGTCAAGTGCTGACTAATTTGACAGGATTAAACTAAAATTTATCTTCTGTCCTTTTCATAATGAAATAGAAAGAAAAAGATGCATTCAACTTAAATTTAGTTTAGTTTGTGAAAAAGGGAATCGGCACCATTATCATTTTATTCATACCTATGTAACAAAGTTTACGTAACTAACGGGTGCCGTACGTGGGTGGGTAGTCTTGCTGATCCTTGCGTTGAACTTCAAAAATCCGTAACCACAGGGATTTATCAGATCTTTCTCTAACGACTGTATATAATAAAGCAAACGCAGATAGTAAATAAGTTAATGGTAAAGATATTTGGAGTTAATGGTTATAATAACAAAAATAGACTTTAAATTTGAATTGTCATTTCTAAGACGGGCGGGGATATCGATCAGAAGAAAAATTATCAACACCCAAGTTCAACCACTTATTATTACTGCTAAACAAATTAAGTTATCCTAACCGCTATAATTTTCCTTCAAAGTTCATGAAATCTTGAATTTTTCCAATTTTTTTAAAGCCAGCAGTTTGGCTTTTAGAGGGGGTGGGGCGCCCTACTGGAACAAAAATTTGCACTTTGAAGTTTAATATTTCGTAAAATAAATGGTATATAATAAATTAATAAAAAAATAGTATTAGCAACACCAAAGTCATTTTAAAAGACCCTATTCAACGATATCCCACACAATGGAATAGACGGCGAAAAAAAAATTCATTCCCACTTCACATGTAGTGGAGCTACTCTAAAATTTTTCAAAAAAAAAATTACCGTTTAGTCGGCGTTATTGATATACACACCCCTACAAAATTACAGCTTTTTAGTACTAACGATCTCTTAGCAAAACCTGGGACGGACGGACAGACAGACATGGCGAAACTATAAGGGTTCCTTGTCAGGACTAATGAACCCTAAAAACGATACATATATGTATACTTATACCTATGAAGTAATACACCTAGTCAGGAAAAGCACGTAGTCTGAAAAGCTAAAGGAGGAAACGCAAAGCACCGCCGCTAACTTTGTTCATCTTGTTAAAACTCTGGGATGAATACGGGCTGGAGGCTGCAAACCAATCGTTCTACGCGGTACGTACAAGCATGCAATTAAATTGAATCGAACGAGCCGGCCAGCGCAGCGCTGCAGCGCTCGCGAAAGTGCTGTTAAAGCAATTGCTGTTTGCTACACTTCACACGCTAATAGGTTTTCATAACTAAGTGCTTTGATATCTAGAGTATGATAGGACAAATGAGTGTAGCTAACGACCCCTGCTACTATCTTATTTTCGTGCTCCCAACCATATTCCAACATTTCCAAGCACATCTTAAGTCATAGGTAACTATTGAAGATGACTGACATATGTCTTACTAACATTGGTACCACAATAAATATATAGACCACATATAGATGTGGGTGTATTATGCCATTTTTAATATGCAAAGAAGAACCAACCCGCATGGTTCTACATAATTTGTAGAAAAAATATTTTACAAGGGACCATGTGGTTATGGGTCTTTATGAAAAAAAAACTATTTCAATGATTTTCTAGATTTTCGGGAGATTTACTAGATTTATTGAACAACTGTTGAAATGTGGGTTGATAACCTTGTCAAAGAAATGTTTTGTTCTGTCAAAATTGTCAGATCATTTTGATCTTTACAGGGTCGATAGAAGGTGCATTTTGAAAGCTTTCTGTATACTAATTTCGATTTTGCCATGTGTGTGGATTGGTTCCTGTTTGCATAAGTAGGTCCAATTGATACTGTCATATAAATATTTAGCGTATCGTAGTAAAGTTATCTTGGATTTAAGCGCTGAGGCCAGTACTCAATGTCCGTCCCACAGTAACGATTTGATATTGACTCCACAGGTTCTAACATACACATACTTTTCTTTAAACAAACGGGACACTGACAAACTGTTTTCGGGCCACCAAGCACAGTTCTCAGTTGCAGTCTGTGCTCAGTTTAGGCCAGGAAAACGTCAACTTTGGCGCGCAAAATAACATTAACTCTCGTTTGGCGTGCGTCGTCAGTGCGCACGGCCGATAGGTATCCTTTCATTCATTATTTCTATACAAAGCAAACGTAGCGGGGCAAGAGAGCGTTTCTATGTTGCGAGTGCAAGCAAAAATTAGTTTAGTGGTGATCAGGCGGGAGTGTCGATAGTACACGATTCTAAACGCACCGCCTTTGATTTTACTTATTTCTCAGTTACCTATTAGGTACTTATGAGTATATTTCACCTATGAGGAGTTGCTCTCGCTGGAGAGCACACTCCAACTGTCAATTTATTGTAATCAAGACTGATTGCAGATACAAAAGAGGACAGTTTGCTCGTTGATGTTTACATCTTGTTTAAAGACTTCATTTAATAACCTGGCCAAGACAGTAGCAGCCCTAATCAACGACATTGTACCTTAGCCTGAAGCTGAAAGTTTTCTCAGAAACATGTGTTCTGCTTCCTCTGTATACACGTCGTCGGAGGATGGCCGCCTTCATTGCGTTACGTTAATTAATCGACGTTTGTTTACGGATGTCGGGTACTACGTGTGTTATTCCCGTGCGATCAGCTGTGGCTGTGTCAATGTTCGGTAAATTGATGTGTTATGAGTTGACAGGACCCGCTTAACATTTATAAAATACGATTAGCGTCCATAGGACGTAAAAAAAATATTTGTATTCTGTCAAAAAACAAATATATAGCGTAAAGGCACGAAAAGATAACACAGTTACTCACGCAATAATAATATTAGTAAACAGGGTGTAAACAACCTCATCACGAAGCCGTCAACGAAACATCCTGTACATCAAACTAAGAAACTTTACGCAACAATTATTGCTGGGAAACGCCTTTTTTTTGGGGTCAAAAATCATGTTTTGTGGTAGAACTCAATATACCGCGCTCAAATCATTGAGCTGATGAATGGATTGAATATTACGGGGGTCATAGAGGTGTTTAAAGTAAAAATATTTCAATAAAAACTTGTATTTAAAAAAAAGTTGTCAAAATGAACTTGACATAAACTTCTTAGAACACTAAAACGCTGAACTTAACGTACAGAAACCTAAGAAAAGCCTCGAAGAAAATTGAATATAATAAGAGAATAAGCTCTGAAACTGAGTGTGAAATATCGCAGTGAGCTTGACAGGCGTTGTCCACTCCACTCCGGCGGCCATTGTGGCACATGACGCTAAATGCTGCCAGTCTTAAACATTGCCATTTTATTTTTCCCTGGCAACTTTGTTTAGCTGTTGGAAAGTTGCACAATAAAAAAAAACCCGCCAAGAGCGTGTCGGGCCACGCTCAGTGTAGGGTTCCGTAGTTTCCCGTCCGTCACAATAAGTGTTCCCACTTATGAGTTTAAAGGTGGGTATCCATTATGTAAAAATGCTTGCATATACGAATATACTACAAACTTAGTCCAGAAATTATTTTGTACAACTTTTTGTCTTTTTTGTAAAAAAAACTGTTGTTTCCATCAAGTTCAAAATGATTTTCCTAGAAAGTCCTTATAAAGTTCTACTTTTCAGATTTTTTTCATATTTTCTAAACTTATGGTTCAAAAGTTAGAGGGGGGGGGACACATTGTTTTTTACTTTTGGAGCGATTATTTCCGAAGTTATTGACATTATCAAAAAATGATTTTAGGAAACCCCTATTCATTTTTAAATACCTTTCCAACAATATATCACACGTTAGGGTTGACATTAAAAAAAAAAACACTTCCCACTTTACATATAGGGGGGCTACCCTAATAAAACATTTTTTTCCAATTTTTATTTTACCACTTTGTCGGCGTGATTGATATACATATTGGTACCAAATTTCAGCTTTCTAGTGCTAACGGTCACAGAGATTAAGCGAGGACGGACAGACGGACGGACAGACATGGCGAAACTATAAGGGTTCCTAGTTGACTACGGAACCCTAAAAAGAGTTGACAGGATAAGTAAGCCTTTTCTGTTGTGTTTCTATTGGGTCGTATAATAATAATATTATTAGGTAAATCAGATCAACGGATAAGACTAAGTGGTAACGACCACGACGTTCGATTTGTAGGTTTGGACCCAAGCCCAGGCAAGAAATATGCGTTAGCTGTTTCATCACAACTTCTCTAAAGTGATGAAGTAAACGACGTAAGGACATAACTCTTCCATTGTCATACTTCGTGGCTGCTACGAAGAATTGCTGCAATCGAAAAACCCAATAACACTTTAACCTGGAAACCGAAGTTAGGACCTCGAGCTCAACAGCCGCGTTTTACCACTAGACTTTTTCTTTTTCAATCTTTCTACAGAGTTAAGTTCAAGTTACTTCCTACCCAATTATGTCCTACTTTATGTGACAACAACTCAGCAGCTTATTAAGGTCACAGTCCCCACGATTAATTTATATTAAATCCAAGTACGTACTCAAGTTTTGATTAAACAAAGCTTAGCCATATATTAAGAGCCCCAAAGTTACGGAAGCAGACAATGATTACAAATTCTGACACAAGTCAAACAAAGTACCTAGTTATGAACGTTCGGTTTCCTCAAACTTCAATATCTTCTACGGGACACGTTTATGAGATCCTTTCTTGCGTAAGACAGAAATGATTCTCATAACTGAGACACAGCATCAGATTGCTGATGTACTTGTTTAAACCAACGTCAACCTGTTTAATACTTTGCTTATAAGGTTCTTAATTGAGTGCAGTCAAGAAAGAAACTTGACTGCAGGTCCATAGTGATAAAGCTAGTCTACTAGGCAAGTATTCAATGGTATTCTTCAGTGAAACCGACATTTTCTTACATGTATCTGAGGGTTGAAAAATAAAATGTCCACGTATATAATTTTATATTTTAATAAAATTAGAGCAAATGACACAAAGTTCCATGTGTCAGCTTTGCGCAGGATATGCTGAGAACTTTTTCAACAACCATCGACTAAATCTCGTCAGCCTACTGACCGCACCGAGTTGAATCTCAAAGTATACTTACATTCAGAACGGCAGGGCAAAGCTTCAGATACCCCTCACCACACGACTTTATGCCAAGTGGAAGTGCCCGCAAAGCGAAATAAAATTCCCACCGCGAAGATTTACGAGCTGTTAACAGAAAACCTTCCTGTACTCATTTAAAATTCGCACAAAGATTCGGACTTTCATTAGTTTCCCTTCATATTATAATAGATTCCACGAAACGTTCCCGGACACCTAAACATTAATTGTTCTTATTTATGAAAAACATCTTTGTTTTACAAGACGGTTTTATGAAAAGCCATGAATCAAAACGTGCTTCATTTGCTGAGATCTGAAATTTACATGTTGTTTCAACAATTGCTTAAATAGAAGCAATAAATATCCTTAGGCGCGTGAAATTTTTGATGTAAGCAGCATTCGTTGGCTCTCGAGTGGGCTGGTTTAATGGACCATTTGGTCGGGAATGACCGCATTTGGCAACCGAGCAAAACTGAATCACGCGGCGCTCGTCGTGGCCTGATAAACTTTCCTCTACGCTGCTTTTTTTGCATGCACGCAGAAAATAAATTGGACTACTTATGTGGTTAAGGATTCCGATTAAGAAAATAGTTCCACAATTTATTTATGTGTCCAACCTAATATTAGAAACATAGAGCTGATAAAATTGAAAAAGGCAGTTTCGCGTCCACCGAACACAAAGGTTTACGGATTAAAGAAAACCGGCCAAGTGCGAGTCGGACTCGCGCACGAAGGGTTCCGTACCATTATCTATACATTAGACAAACGGCAAAAAAATCACGTTTGTTGTATGGGAGCCCCCCTTAAATATTAATTTTATTCTGTTTTTAGTATTTGTTGTTATAGCGGCAACAGAAATACATCATCTGTGAAAATTTCAACTGTCTAGCTGTCACGGTTCATAAGATACAGCCTGGTGACAGACAGACGGACAGACAGCGAAGTCTTAGTAATAGGGTTCCGTTTTTACCCTTTGGGTACGGAGCCCTAAAAAGTACCCTCGAAAACAGCAATGCAATACAGAAAAGCCGACTTGGAACTGCAAATAACCAAGTTCTTTTCAATTAAATTAACTTACTTGCATAACTTACCTACAAGTTTTGTACAGCTCTCGAATCTATAAGTTGGACGAAACGAATGAATGGTAAGTTTTTCCTCAGTTATTGAGCAAGGAGATTCGATTTTAATCCAAAGGGAAAAGGACGTGAGATTATATATTGAGATTGTGTTTAAAAAAACTATAGAGACATATAATTTAAAAGATTAAAACTAATTAAAATAACTTAACGGAGTTCAATTAAAAATACGAATAGGTACGAAAAGCTTACAGTACCTACCCATTCAGAGTAAATCTAACATAATAGAAAGAACCCAACAACGTCAGATATTTTAGTAATTAGAAGATTAAAAATCAGATTCATCAGTCCACCAACTGAATCTTCAACAATTGAAGTCAAGCACGTACTAGAGCGAAGACCGTGTCAACATAAACCATAAACCTAAAGCGCTTTGTAACTTTCGAGCTCCAACTATAACTTTATTACAATGTGTGGCATAACTTCACCGCTATGCAACTGCAAGGCAAGTGAGCACTTACACAGAGAATATGTTACTAATAAAACAAATTACAAAGTTGCATAGCATGTGTAAGGCTTCAGTTATTCCTACTGTGAATGAACAGAAGAGACTATACAGTAGGATGGCAGGATGTATTGGCTTGTCGCTTGGCCAGATGACCACGACCTCCACGATCAAGCGACACACGTTTAAAGCCCTTTTTACATTGGTCAAGTGTTTATCGAAGTAGATAAGTACAGTGGGAAAGGACAGTGGTGTATAAACCCGTGTGTAAGCCAATCGGACAGTTAAGTAGCGAGACTACAGTCACCGTCTTAGTCTTCGCCACTCGCCACTGTAGTCGAAGTCACCATTCGCTACTATCCTTGACCAATGTAAATCGGCAGCAGCCTTACGACCGACGGCGAAAACGGAGGAACAATGGAAGAAATTGTTTCAAGTAGGTATGCCACGCGACGGTACTCGCACGAAGGAAATGAAACGCGCGTGTCGCTTGACGCAAAACAAATCGCGAGTAGCGTCACCAGCGGGCATGCCCTGGGCGTTATCCGGTACTTAATATCACTGTTTCAATAGACCCCATTAACTTAGCTCAAACGAATTTGTGTGCAAACGACGGTTAAACGTTTAGTCTCTTGCCTCAAATATTAAATTGATATTGTGGTATTTGTGGTGGTCGGTGCAAGCTTGCTAAAGGAAGGTCTTTCAACAGCACAATTTGCTGAAACAAAGCCACGGGATGATACTCTGACAAAGCTAATAGAAAAAAATAAGCTAATAATAACACACCAATCAATTGACGTACTTACCTACTTTTTAAGAGCTGTCAAAACGCGGTTCTCTCATAGATTTTGTATGACAATAGCACGCTATGACGTCACTGTTTGGTCAACTCAATGACTTATCTATTAGTTGATTTCAAAGCAACTAAAAATCGAATTTGTCAATTATTTGAAAATAAATCGGGTTTTCAGGCCCAAAATAAAGGTTTTTTAGAGTTTGGTGCAAAGAGTATAATAAAAAACACAAAAAGAAAAACTTGACCTTTGATTGATTTGGTGTTTTTCTCACCGGCTTCTGAAGCTAAAGTTATTTTTCACTTTTTTGTGGTTTTGTTTTAGTTTTTTTTTTTTTGTTTTTCTTTTAGTGTATTTTTTTGTCCTTTTCTTTTTGTGTTTTTTTTGTTTGTTGTTTTTTTTGAAGTCGGTTTTATTTTTGGCAAAAAAGTTTTATTTTATTTTTCCATTTTTAGTTGTAATATCCTATACTTACAAATATTTGCTATGCATTCATTGTACATGGTTAACAATACATGTCATGGTAATAGGCTTATCCCCAATAAATGGAACATAACATGCCATAACTGTCGAAATCTGGGTGTACTGTACACATCTATGTACCCCTCAGAGCAAACAGGTGTAATGTTACGTCATGATGTTGTTTAAACAATGAACATCCAACCGATTGGAGCTATCACAACAGATTTGCCGTCTTTTTTTGAAGAGTTCCATTGTATAATATCTCCGAAGATCAGCATCAGATCTTCACCAAATTAAAATGGGACCACCTCAGGAGTATACTCTTTCAAGTAAAAAAAGAATTTTGAAAATCGGTCCACAAATGGGAGAGAAATCAGGTAAATTGTACACATCTGCGTACCCCCTCAGAGCATACAGGCGTGATGTTACGTCATGATATTGTATAAACAATGAACATCCAACCGATTGGAGCTATCACAACAGATTTGCCGTCCCTTTTTGAAGAGTTCTATTGTATATCTCCGAAGATCAGCATCAGATCTTCACCAAATTAAAATGGGACCACCTCAGGAGTATACTTTTTCAAATAAAAAAAATTTTTTGAGAATCGGTCCACAAATGGGAGAGAAATCAGGTAAATTGTACACTTCTGCGTACCCCCTCAGAGCATACAGGCGTGATGTTCCGTCATGATATTGTATAAACAATGAACATCCAAGCGATTGGAGCTATCACAACAGATTTTCCGTCTCTTTTTGAAGAGTTCCATTGTATATCTCCGAAGGTCAGCATCAGATCTTCACCAAATTAAAATGGGACCACCTCAGGAGTGTACTCTATCAAATGAAAAAGAATTTTGAAAATCGGTCCACAAATGGGAGAGAAATCAGGTAACATACATAAAAAAAAAAAAAAAAACATACACACGAACATATAACCTCCGCCTTTTTTGAAGTCGGTTAATAAAACGGGAGTTTTGGTGTCTTGGAATTATTGTTTAATTTATAGTGTCAACTACCAGGATCTTTCGTTTCCAGTGGGTGATACTAGTGATACTAGTTTCCGAACAATCGTATGATCTCACTACTAGGTTTAAGATGCGAAGCTTTGTAAGGATGGATGGATAGATGTATGTTAGTCTCTCACGCAAAAACTACTGAACAGATTTGAATGTTTGATACATAGATAGTTTATTTAATAACCTGTTAACACATAGGTTATTTTCTATCCCAGTAGTACCTACGATCTCATGGGACACTTACCGAACTACACGCGGGCTACGCTACGCCCGCGCGCCGCAGGCATAAGCCAGTAACAACGTATAAATTTTACAATAATTATGTTCTCAGTCACGTACACAATACATTAAATGTATTGTTTTTATATAGTATATATATATTTTTTATAAAGGGTGTAAAACACCTCTTAACGAAGCCGAAAGGTTCTTCCCGTCATTGCGATGATTTTTTTGTTCTACACCATACCTGGGAACCTTCTAGTTAGATATTTAAACATCTCCACGACCCCCGTACTATTCAATCCATCCATCAGCACAATGTTTTGAGTGCGTTACATAAGTTCTACCACAAAACATGATTTTTGACCAAAAACAAAAAGTCGTTTCCCAGCAATAATTTTTGCGTAAAGTTACTTAGTTTGATGTACAGAATGCTTGGTTGACGGCTTCGTGATGAGGTATTTTACACCCTGTATAGTATATTTTTTTTTTATATAAGTAGTATACATTTTATACTATTATAATAAAAGAACTTTGAAGTTCGGAGTCGAGTGGCTGCCTAACCGATCGGAGTATTATTTTTTCTTATCCTATATTATCCCACTGCTGGGCAAAGGCCTCCCCTATAGCCTTCCACTCTTCTGTACGTGCGGCTTTCTCAGGCCAATCTCTAACAAACGCCTTTAAGCTCAGAGTAAATAATAAAACAAAAATAAAAATCCAATTAGGTACTCTGAAAACAATAAGACTGTCGCAATCATTCCTAAACATTTTCCGAGTCATTCGTTTTAATCGAAATGCCGGATATTTTACCCTCCATTGATTTTACAATTTTTACTTTGTTACATTTATTATTCCTAGGGATTGTGTGAAGGATGATAATGGCTAGAAAGGAGGTGACTGCTAAAATGACGAGTGAATAGAGAAGTATGGAAGAAGACAACATGCTACGCCGACTCCAAACAAATTGGAAGAAGGACCTACCTACGTTGTGTCATCATTATCAGCCTGTTAATGTTCCCACTGCTGGGACACCTTACCTTTTGTTTCCACCAAACGAGTTGCGGTCGACCAGCGACTTGACCCCTGAGTCGCTCACTGCCGTCCCGGCCTCGATCACTAATACGCAAGAGCGCGGGCGGCAGGGAGGCTCCGTCCGCTGATAGTTGACTGGTCGCGCGACTGCTTGTGTTTACATACGTAGCCTGCGTGATCAGTTAACTATTAAAATATTTTTTCGACTAACCTACATGCAAGCAGTAAATTATAAGTAACTAAATAATTTACACATCTGTCTTAATATACCTATTTTATTGTGTAATTAATATCATGTTATTACCAGTTTAGCTATCTTTTATAAGCTTTCAAAGGCGAATTGCTAGCCTAATATAGTGTTTTTATTTTAGTGTGTTAATGTAGCTTAGCCACTCCGGCGCTATCTGTCACACATTGTATATCGCTGTCCTATACATAAACGCTATCTGTCACGATATTACTACGCGCACCCGCCTCCCAAAAAACTGCATTAAAAACCGTCTAAAACTGTCTCCTCTAGAGCTTATACCTCTGTGTTCAATTCGTTACTAAATTCCTCAATAATAAAATCGAACATCGCAACACTACTCCATAGACAATTTGCCGAAAAAAAAAAAAACTTTCATTTGACAGACGGTGAACACTCGAATTTCCCTTCGCAGCAAATGTCGTTGATAACTCTGGTATTTTTAATGGTAGCTGATACTATTATATATCAAAATTATCCTTGAGAACCGTGCTTCATTATTTTGTCAACGTAAATTCGTTTTGGAATCTCGAAGTTGCAATATTTCGCCCGTGAAAAAGTAGTTATTATATGTACCTATAGTGATTGTGTTGTGTGAAGAAATACGTGATTTAGTGACTAAAACGTGTGTGAAATGGGAAAAGCAGTGCTTAATTAGTGAGGTGATTAGATTGTTCAACTATCTACACCAAAAAACATGTGGGTTTGTGTGTTTTTTCATCCAACACCGGCTGCCAAAAATTAGTTCCCAGATGTAAACAAACAGTGAGTATCTAGTTTCATAAGTATATTTAGATATGATGCTATTGAGCTATAAATGAGATTGTGGTCTTGTTGGAAAGGAAATATAGTCTAGTTTATTTCTTTAATGTTAAAATGGATAAAAAACTAAGAGAAAACTGATATTTCTAGCGAAATATCAGTTTTTGTAACTATTTTTTGCTATACATTATGACTTGGAGTATATAATTAAAGTATTTCATTTTGATTTCTAGATAAGTAGATTCCTTATCTAATCAGCTTGACAACAGTATTTTTGTAATTGCTCTAGGACTTGTAGTTGTAAGTACCTACTTATTTCAATAGTTTCTAATAACTATGTGCATCATTTTCACTCAGCATACACAGGTATGAAAAATAATTATTTTACAGAATTATTAAAGGTACAGACCTTTAATAATTCTGTAAAATAATTATTTTTATGTAGGTATAGGTACGTAAAACTGGTATTAGTAATTCATTATTACTTAATTTAAATTACATAATATGGACTTCGACCCGGGCTCGTATTTGGAAAATTTGTAAAACTACAAACCTGACTCATGAAGTCTCTAACTAAACCACTCTAAACCAATAGTTTTGCGTCATAACTACGACTGACGTTTATCAGGCAAGTTGTCGTCACCGCAAGCTATCTGACTGTCGGAACGGTGCGTCAGTTTACAGGAACTGATTTAATTAGGTAGATACAGCCGTCACAGATCACGGTTGGTCATATGTCCCTGTTGTTAACCCTGTGGAGAATCATAGTTATCTGTATTTATTATCTATGGTTCCCACGACTATTTTCATTGGGTAGTAGTCAATGGTATTCTAACAAACAGATATGTTATACACCTAAAAAACCAACGAAAAAAGTGTGCTGCGGGGGAGAGCCAGCTCACATACACGCAGTGACGCAGAATAAAGGAAAAACAGGCTAATGAGAGGCTTTCTTTTTGAGGAATAAAAAAAAAACTTAGTTTCCAAGAACTCTATAGATGGCGTTGAACTTACTATGATAGTTGGTGCCAAAGCCAGACAAACAAACGTCACATACTCTCGTTGACTGACACTTTCATTTGCTTAACCTTCCGAATATTACCTAGTTTTCTCGCGCTTTGTTAAAATCAGTTTTTTTAGGTTCCGTTCCTTGCATTATCATACTAACTCCTAGCGCCATCTATCCAGCGACTAGGGAAGAGCTAAAAAGAAAATCCCTCATTGGCTCGTTTTCGAGTCTTGACGATTGCGCGCTCACAACAAATCTGTTTAATAATAGAATATCATTGGTAGTAAGCTGACACGAGAGGTCTAGACTCTATGGTCAGATATATATAACGAAACACGAAGTTTTTCTGGACTTCCAGCAATTATTAGAGTTATCACTTATTAGCTATTTAGACCATTGTTTGTATTCGATATCTAGACGTTATACATGATTGAAGAAATATAGTGATGATACAACATGCACCCGAGTTTCATTGGAAGAACGGCGCAAGTAAGCTCCTAAAACTCTTTTGGGATTTTAGGTACGGACCTATGATGCGTATCTACTGGTTAGCATGAGCTAATCGGAATAAGGACTTTGACTATAAAGTAATACCTACTTTAGTTAGCTAACCAACAGGTTTATCTTGAGACCAAACTGAAACTAAAAACAAAAACTCTCTGAAGGAGGGAAAAAAGTACAGAAGTAGGTACCGGGTGGTAAATCATTAAATGACTCCTCCCGCTCTGGGCGGAGCAGGAGGGAGTGTCAGACTAAAACCCATCCATGTTCCTTCACCGCCGTTTGTGTTCCGAGGCCACGGTAATAGTAAAGCCAACCTCCAGTTTATTTAAAATAAAAGAAAATCCATCCAGAAATCTTCGTAGGTACTAAAAATAAATCACTAAAGCAAGATTTATCTACAGACCTAGGTACTAAGATTCTTTTAGCATTCAAAAGAACATCACATTTGGGATCGATTCAATAAAACCATTCATCCTCATTCCTCCCAGTTTCACTAAAAGCTTACACACAAGTAACTTGGAGATTTTCTCTTTGAGGTAGGTACACATTCCGAATACTTTTAATTCCGGTGTAGGAAAGGTTTTTTCATCCACATTCAACTTAATCCCGAATACCGATAGGTCAGCCATATGCGACTGCTACGACGCTACGAGTGCTACGACTCTACGAGATATAATTTTTTTTACTAGAGCAGGTGAAATGTTTTATTTGACTTAGTAGTCAGGGACCACCTACATCCAAAAAAACCTTGAAATGGCTTCGCTATAGCCGTTAGATGATTCCCTGATAATATTTCGTGTAGAAACACCTTATATACTTACCTATATATAACTAGTTTTCATAAAAATTGCTGTTCTCCAAAAAAGGTGGGTGCCTAGGTATTTGGTTTCTGTAAACATTTAAACAAAGCATTTTTGTATCTACATACTGTTTTTATTTTTACCCTTTGCTCATTGAATAGGAAAAGCGGCTTCGATGACCTTATAATGAAACTCGAAACGTTTTAACTTTTTAAAACTTGACCGCTCTGAGCTCTCCCAAACTTGCTATCCTTTTCAAAAGGTTTTAGCCGATAAACTCATAATAAATAATTTAACTACCTTTTAGCCAGGTAATAAAATCTAAAAATCAGCCAAACCAATCTTACCACAAATCTAGAACTACCGGTACCTAATCTACCCCTTCAACCCCGATAAAATATAAGAACCGACGTCTAAAAGGGAGTGCTGGTTGGTTAAAGTCACAGTTGACCGTTTTATCGTCGTTTCGTCGTCTAATATGTTTATGGGGCATGCGGTGCTAACCTGTAAGAAATTGTTATACACTAACCTCAGATAATGGTAGATAATTACTCGAAATATTTACAGTGTATACAATTGTTGGTTGGCCAATAAAGGAAAATAAAAATAAAATAAATAAATAAAAGAATTAGGATGGTTTAAGAAATTGTTTATTCGCAGGGGCAAGCAAGTAAGGGTCTAGCTAGCACTAGGTCCTAGAACCTAGAGCCTCAAATTCAAAAACAGGCATTAATGTTAATAAAACCGGCAAAATCTTCATGAGTTAAGTAGATTATAGATAGATGGTTATCTGTGTAGAAATTTTTTGAAGTGAAGACTTCTTTATGCGCGTTGAGCATTTTTTGGGTGAAGGAAAAACATTGAACTCATCGTCACGTAACGTAACGTGCGGTGACGCTTCGTAGCCGTTCGTAGCACTCGTAACATCCGCTACGGCGTATCTGGCACCACCTATGCATGCGCGGGGCATAACCAGTGCTGCGACTGGGGCGGGGCCTGTGTTTTTCACTTCTATCGGCAGTCCCCAAAGACTGTTTTTTTTAATATTGAACCTACTCAGGCTGCAGCATTAAAACGGTTCCAAAGGCCTTGTAAAGCTGACCCTGAAAATAAAAATATATCACAGGCTAAAAAATATAATTCATGTCGAATGCTTCAAACAGCGCCATCTCTCCGAAACTATGAGCAATTTTATAAACCAACGACACAAGTTCTTTCTCTCTGTAAACTTGTTTTGCCATTGGTTGCACGAAACAATGTAACCGTTTGTACTGCAGATAAAACATAGAGCGAATACGCCATTGGCTATAAATCTATTTTTCTATTAAGAACCAATGGTAGGTCCCAGTTTTGTAGAAATATTGCCACGTAAACGAGAACAAGGTGTAACGAAAAACAAATTCTTTGTGATCTGTCAAACAGATGACTGTTCAATCGGTATATCCGCCTTGAAATAATTATTTTAAAGTGATACAAGTAAGTAGAAGTCTTTGTATATTGTATTAACAGGTTATTTGTGAATGTAATTGTGATATGTGTTTAAGTTTCTCTATGAATAAGTCAAAATTCTCTGTGAAAAATACTCGAAACACGCTTTTTAGATTGACGTCATTGGTTTGATTTCCATCACAAAACCAAGAGATTTTACAATTTAATACACTGTTTCTACAATTTTCTACAACGTATTTCCTAAGAAATAGCTCACATTACTTTCCTGTGCTGAAGGCAGCAGACTAAAATGTTTTATAAATTTTGTCTGTCTTACGAAAACAGGTATTCCTACGTTAAATTTTGCATTTCCATTGTAATGTTATTGTATTTTAGAACAATAGAAAGTGATTTAGAATACTGTTAGTCCAGTTTTCTTTAAAATATACCTTACAGCACCATTTATATGCCCCTCGCACATTGGACAATTAGGTTTCAACTATGCTTAATTAGGGGCTATTAGGAATATATGTCAGCGCCTTGCAGTGTGCGACGCCCTAAATCGTACAAGCCAGTATTAATAATAATGAGCACAGTATTCGCGTGAACATAGATATCATCACATAATATGTGCATACTCCCTACTTTTGTAGATAACAATGATAAGATAATGTGTTGTCAGTACTTTATGTTTCAATCCGTCCTTATACACCGTGTTGGCTTAATTTAATAATCTTTGAAATTGTTTTAGGTGAGGGGTCCCAAAATGACGACCCAAGTACAAGCTCTGTACGACTTCTCGGGGGAGCCCAATACCACAGAGATGTCAATAACTTGCGGAGAAGTATTAACATTAGTAAATACAGAAATTGGTGAAGGCTGGTGGGAAGGAAGGAAAGCTAATGGAGAGACTGGTTTATTTCCGGCTGCATATGTTCGTAAACTAGAAGCTGAAGAATCAGTTCAAACTAAAACAGCACCTGCAGCACCCCGGTATGATCAAGCAAATGATGACTGGGGTGATCAGCAGTTCAGTGCTGGTGACAGTAACTTTCAAAGAGGAGCTTCACATGAAGAGGGCTGGGATGACGATTGGGATGATGACACTTACTCTGAAATAGGACCAGTCCCACAACAAAATAAGCCTCAATATAATCAGCAGCTAACTCCCTTACCAGGAATGCCTATTAGTGACTTTAACAATCAAAATGAAGAAACAGTTTCTAACTATGGGTCATCAGTGGGTACTGTCAGAAAGAGTAAGTTTGCACCATCATCTAAAGTCAGTGGTGAGAGTTACCTACTTGCCACGTTAAATGTAGAAGTAGCAGATTCGGAAAAAGTGTACATAGTTCAAGAAGAGGACAGATATGAATGGTGGCCAATAACACAACCATACAATGTCACTGTGGCCTCACCAAAGAAAGAATCCAAGTTCAAAGGTATCAAAAGCTTCATCGCCTATCAGTTAACACCATCTTTCAACAATATTCAGGTTTCTCGAAGATACAAGCATTTTGATTGGCTGCATGAAAGGCTACAAGAAAAATTTACACTCATTCCAATCCCACCATTGCCAGATAAACAAATCTCTGGCAGGTATGATGAGCAACTAATAGAACGTAGAAGAGTACAGCTTCAAGAATTTGTAGACTGGATGTGCAGACACCCAGTACTATCCAAATGTGAAGTGTGGCAACATTTCCTCACTTGTACTGATGAAAAAAGGTGGAAAGCCGGTAAACGGCAAGCTGAAAGAGATGCCTTATTAGGTCTTAATTATTGCATATCAATAGTAGTACCCGAAAAAGCTTTATTACAGACTCAAGTGGACCATATAACTGAGCAATGCCATATGTTCGTCAACAGCATGGACACTTCTGTCAAGTCCGTCTCAAGCATGTGTGTAGCACACACGAAGAAACTCCAGACCGCATACAGAGCTGACTGTCAAAAAGTTGGTGAAGCATTCTGCAGCCTCGCTGCTTCACTAAGTTTGGATGAGGGATCACTAGCATCCACATCAAAGCTAACAACAGCAGTCAAAATGACTGGCAGTGCATACATTGACATAGGCAGAATGTATGGTGATCAACCAACTTATGATTGGGAGCCTCTAGGTGATAAATTCCATTTGTATAAGGGTGTTGTTGGAGGCTTTCCTGATGTACTAGCTACCCACAAGAGTGCAGTGCAGAAAAAACGGGAATGTGAAAGGTTGACAGCTGAAAATAAGATGGAAATAGCACAACTAAATGAGGTACTGCGGAGAACTGATGTTATATCTTATGCACTTCTTGCCGAAATTAATCATTTCAAAGCCGAGAGAACAAAAGACCTAAATGCAACAATGCAAAAATTCTTGAGGCAGCAAGTAACGTTTTACAAAAGAGTAGTTGAAAAGTTAGAAACTACTCTGAAATATTATGACGAATAAGAGAATGTTGAGCCAAGAATGATAATTAACTAATAGCTGATAACTAGATCCATCACAGAACTCTTTAATGAGAACCATCGTTTTATAAATTTAGTGTTACATAGTGCCAGGGTATGCTTTATCATGGTTGACAATGGGCAGGGTTGTGATTACTGCTTCTCATTGATAATATTACAAGTTGTCCAAAATATAAGCAAGCTACATCGACATAAATAATGAGTAAGAATTTAGGTGCATTTTATTTATCAGTCCTGATAAAAATGTTTAAAAGTACTAATAAATAATAATCAAACAAAAACTTGAGTAAACACATAAAATGTATTTATGCATTATTTTATTAGGGATAGGCCACACCGTAACTGACGACACCTCGTCTCTATTGGGCAGAAATAAAACTGGCGGAATACAAATCTTTGTATTACCAAGCAAAACAATCAGCAATGTAAACTGCAAAAAGTTTTTCAGCAGTTGTCATCAGATGGTGTGGCCCCATCCTTACTCTCTACTGTCTAATCTAAATTATAAAAAAAGCAATTACTTATTTATATGATAATCCAATAAACTATGTATTCTTGTAAGTAATCCCAAGGATTTTACAGCAGTATTGAAATAAGGTTGCATTGAATGAATTTACATTGTGATGAAAACAAGGACTGAATGAAATGTAATAATGTAATTCATTATTGCTTAACTTTTACAAAACTCAAATTTTCTGTATATATTTTTCGCACTCTTACAAGGTCTTCATAATACAATGTTTTTATTCTGTATACATTGTTCTATTTTATTTTATTAATGTACTAACTGTGGATCAATTATTTTGAGACGTTTTGTTGTATAATTATTTAGAATTATAAGTGTTGTACTATATTCCACTTTTATAAGCTATTTTAGGAATTTAATTAATAAACAATGTAATTCGTTTTCATGCCTTTCAATTATTCAAAATCCTTGATGAGTAGCTATCTTGCTATCAATCGCGAATCAAATCTGTAAGTATTTCAAAGTTGTCTTCTGAAAATACTTCATTTTATCTTCTCGAAATAACATGAGTTTCTTTATGTTTTCAGAATTAAAACGAACATGAAAATAAGAGAAGTCAGGTGAAGAAGAATACCTACCATTTGACTGAGGTTTATTGACAATGGCTGAGGAAAAGAAGAAAGATGCGAGTGCACTGCTGGCCAAAAAGAAAAAAGTAAAGCCGCGCAAGTCTAGAGACGCGGACTGCTGTAGCGTCAACTTCTTGAAATGCGTCCTACATATCTTCAACGTGGTGTTTCTGGTGAGTATTTTTTATACTAATTAATAGCCATAGAGTGCAATTAGAAAAAATACTCAAAAGGTGGAACGAAGTTTATAGTGGTCGGATTTTCATGGGACTTTTTTACTGAGTTTCTAAAGGAGTGGAGAAGAAAGTTAAAAAAAAAAATTGCTGCTCGCGCCCTTTTTTTTTTTTGTTTAATTTCCTTTGGAATATTTTTTTTTCGTTTATGAAGAACTTCAAATTCGACGAATTCATATTGTAGCGTAATAGTGTGACCTGCGTGCATCCATTATACAGTAATTTGGTCTGTTTCTTTGTTCATTGTTGACGATGTAATGCAGATATCAAGTATTTGCTGAAAAATTCCTATTTTTTGCAATTATTTCTAAAATATAGATTTGGACACTTAAATTTCTTTTGAAATTGGTAACTGATGCTTTTTCACAAAAATCCCATGAAAATCCGACCACTCTATACTTCGTTCCACCATCTTGTCTAATTGCACTCGACTATAAGCTTCGTTTGGCGGCAACTTGCCTAATGTGAAGCGTTGATGAGGCCTAGGGCACGCTTGCCTAGACACTAAACTCCTTAAATAACTGGGCCATTTGAAAACTTTTTACTTATATATAACATCAGATAACAGCACATCGCTTTTTCTGTTGGGTTAGGTAAAGTTATCTGTAGCTCCCTATTCTAGTTTAATTTTATTCATGTTATAACGGTATTGTCAGCCTGCATTAGGTATGCCACAGAGTACACCAATTGAGTATTTTTCATAGTTGTCTATTTTTATAAGTCATAGGTTCATAAGTAGGTCATCATCATCATCATTTCAGCCGAAGTGTCGCCACATTGACACCATAATTATGTAGATATTTTAGTCTGAAAATCTAATTTTAGTCCCCCTAGATATATTGTGTGCTACATCCAAAGGTTAAAAAAAGCAAAAAACAAATCTTCAAAAAAGTAATGCATGAAATCCGCTACACTTTCCTTTTCGTTACGCATGTCTTTCGTTTCGCCATGTGCTCATGGTGCATATAATCGTGCCCCTACACTCTATTATTCAACCATACCGTATCGTTTCACTGTAGAGAATGAGTTCGCGGCCAATTAGTACTTATCGGTCGTTACTGATATCATTTTATGAATGCCTATTCTTAAACTGAGGAGGTACTGGTAGGTACTAGGTATGCTATGCCATACTAGATTTGCACCCGTTTTTACAAACATTAGGTGACACAAAATAAATAACGTAAAATCGCGCCTGAAATCCTTGAAGGATTCGGCAGAGGTGTACCTGATAGTAACACCTTTCGCCAGTTATATTTAAGTCCCAGGTATTAGGGGGCGAGCCTATTGCCATCAACAGGGCACAAATCCAGACTCCGTAGCTGCTATTGAGAAATTCACAATAACACTAGCTGTGCCCCACCTGGGAATCGAACCCAGAACCTCATGCTGAGCAGTCACGCTTGCGAATAATAGACCAACGATGCAGGTGGGTTAAAATTAATGGCTAAATAAAAGCACACTATTGTATTTTGAACGCTAGGCCCAGAACAGAGAGTAAAAAATCCTACAGTGCCTTGATATATAGATGTTGCCTTGTTAGTGAAACGGGCATTGAGGTCGCTCGTTATACTGTAGAGAATTAGGAAACCGGTAAGTGTCCTAAACGGATTAAATAGGTATTAGGTAGCTTAGGGCACATAACGCTTGAAAGATTACGTCGCTGAGGAATCAACTCCATAATCCTTTCATGGTCAAACGGTGGTCCTTTAGTTTAGCTTACAAAACAAGTTTGTATGCGTTTATTAAGATTAAACTATTTAGGTAAATAGAGCGCGAACGAAACACTTCCTGTAACCGCTTATTATGCGATAAACCCGAGTTTTTTTGTAACAGGAAGAAATTCTAGCCATAATATTTGCACAATACCTTATTTTAGCGGTTATCTTGGATTGTTTGTCGGTAAATTTTATGAATTTTATGTAATGATATCTGAAAAGGAAAAAATATGGCACGTTTAAATAATATATAATAATACTTAATAAATTTTATTTTATCCCACAAAGTAAAGTTACAATATAGAGGTGTTACAATTAAATATTGCAGGTACAAAGGTTTGTGGGAGTCAGGAGTGCCAACGTCCAAATTTTATGTAATGATATCTGAAAAGGAAAAAATATGGCACGTTTAAATAATATATAATAATACTTAATAAATTTTATTTTATCCCACAAAGTAAAGTTACAATATAGAGGTGTTACAATTAAATATTGCAGGTACAAAGGTTTATGGGAGTCAGGAGTTCAAACGAGGATACCCTGTGCTATGGACTACTGGCCCCCCTCGCCGAGATTGGGATTATGACAATTTAAGAGCGACTTGTCATTGCAGGACTATTGTAAAAAATAATTACAAGAAAAAGTACTAATGAAATAAAATTAAAAACTAAAAATGCGTGTGTGTTTGTGTGTGAAGTGGAAGGTGTCGTATGTGGTGTGGTGTTGTGTGTGTGTATGTGTGAGTAAATGTAATTTGTTTTTCTGGTTGTCGTCATTCTGAAAGGCAACTCACTCCACACTCATCAATCTCCATACCATAGTCTCCTATTTAGGACCTCAATCTATATACGGTCAGCCCTGGTCTTCTTTTTCATCTCTAGTAGGTAGCTGCCATGTTAGTATTCATTCCCATTCTGACCATAATTATTAAGTAAGTATATTTATGAAAAGTTAGAATAAAATTAGGTTTTTTATCAAAATGTGTAGGTACTTTCCTTAATCAACTTTGCCTTTTATAGTTGTTTACCTCATTAATGTGGGTTTTTGACGTTAACTGACTTTTAACCTAACTATCGTGTAGGCAGGTCTGTATTAAATAATACAATGCACATTCACTAATATGCACAGCTCACAAAACGTCAGTAAATACCGCAGCGATTCGCCACCACTGGGTTGCTTAGATTGGAAGAAAATACCTATCTGGAGAAAATTTGAAAATCTCGGGAATTTGGGATTATTGTCGGGAGGAATAATGAAAAAATACTTAACATTGTTGACTTGACTGGTTTGTATTGATACCAGCTATCGAATAATAAAGTTTTAAGCGTGGTCGTAACTTAAAAAAAAATGGCGGAATTTAGGCCTGACATGGCTGATGCTAAAGAGTAGCCCGCGAAATTCAAATTTTCTTACGTTTTTTGCAATTTACAGGCCAGTGCTAGGTTGTATGTTGATTCAAATATTATTCGCGGTTGTAAGACGTAGGGTAAATACGCTAAACGTCGGCCCCCCTTACAGATTTTCTAATTGCTTTGCTCTGGCTCCATCAGTTTGCAACAAAAGGATAGCTTGTGATGCGGTTTTAGACAGGTTGATAATTCAATTTTATGTTTATAGGCAAAAGGTTGACTTTTCTACTAAAAGAAAAAAGTATGAAGGTTTAAATGCGTCGAGATCGAAAAAACCCTAAAGTCGGTCGTTCACGGCCCATGGTCGGTCGCATTTTTCCCAAATGTCGGCCAGGTGCCTAGAGGATATAGGGTGTTTTAAATTAAGACATTTAAAAATATTATTAATATGATTTATTTTAGCAGCAGTATAATATCACACTTAGTTTAAATTTGTATTTGTTTAATAAATTGTAATTTAAATTTTTAATTTCAATGTTAATATAATTATAACAAAGTTAAACATCACAATAAAATAAAATTAAAATTGGAATTTTAAACAGAATAGAATTTTGAATAAGTTAGAGGACTAAAATAATACAAGATGGCAAAAGTAATTGTTTGCTAAACTTTTAACGTCTTCGTAACAAAAAAAAAGGGTTAAAGAAAATAAGTTTAATAAATAAAAAAATAGTAGGTACCCAACTACCCACATAAGCCAATGAAAAAATACAAAAGTCATCAGCCTGTATAGTGATGCTCGAATTCGAGACTGGCCGACATTACGATCTTTGATATTTCTAAAGTCGGCCCCTGTTTCGTATACCTTATTTCTCAAGATTCAACTAATATCACCCCGGCCGGTATTTGGCGATTAAAAGTAAAATATATTTATTTACCTATATGCTTTGCAAATTCTCCTATTAAGCCAATGGCATGGGTAGAATTGGAATTTATAAAACAGACTGCATTTACTTTAAAGTCGGCCCCGGCCGAGAATCCGGTTTTAAGTCGAAACTGGTATCCTAATGGCGGCCCCCTATTTTTCCCATAAAGCAATACGCAAAACACTGAAAAAACTATCTCAAAATATAGTAAAAATAACTTTTTATTGTTATCAAAGCTTAAAATAAAAAAATAAACGTCTTATCGTAGTCATATCAATCCCCGGAGCATGGGTATGCGCAGCAAGTAAGCTACTTTAGCCACGAACTTGACTCTTCAACGGCGCCATCGCTGCTGATGCTCAGTGTGCGAAGAGCGAGTGACCAATCGGATAGTAACGGTTTGTACGTATAGATTATGAACCAAAGTTGCAATTGGAGTGGCAAAATTTTCAAATAATCACCTTTTGAACGAACGCAAGCTGAAAATGTGCAGACGGCCGAAGATTGGAGGGAGGCCGATGTATGGCGTATTTACCCTATGTAGTTACAAATTTATATTCATCAAAATCATCAATACAACCCTCAAAGTTCATAGCGGTGTAAAAATGGCTTTATCAAGGTCAAAATAATTCCTGCACCTTCTAAAAAGAACTTTCCCAGAAGCTGTTTGTCTGGAGATATTGAGTTTTGTCGGAAGTCATTCAAAATGTCGGGAGAATTCAGGCGAATTCCGACCATCTGGCAATCCTACCACAACTTCAGGTAGGTATTTGTTACTAGCCGATGATCCTGATCCTGACTTTCATAGTATGAATGGTGAACGGCTCGGTTCGAGTGTGCGTTAAGCGTTAGTCGACCTTGACACATTGTAGATAAAAGGGGCACAATATAAATAGCCTACACGGCTCCTGAATGTACGTCAGACACAGTGTGCAGTCATCCATGCTCTGTCATAGGCACTGGGTTAAAAATATTAGATAGCATTACTAAGTACCTTACCTATCCACCTAATTTAGCTTTATTAGATAGCATTAGTACTTTACCTACCCACCTACTTTAGCTTTTTTAGGGATCCTTACAAATAATGAAAAAAACGGAACCCTAGGATCACTCGTGCGTCTATCTGTCTGTACGTCAGCCAATTTGCTCCGAATCTACTAGACCAAATCAGGTTAAATTTGGTAGGATGGTCATGGCGTAAACTAAATATTTTTTTTTTAATAGGGGTCATTTTGGGGGGACAAATTAGGAAATAAAAAAAAAGATTTTCAAACCTTACTGTGTCATATATAAAATGAAAGGGGTCGTTATGAGGATACCTCATGGAAGAAGACGAAAATTGACCAGTCGTCCCCCGTGATCTCCGAAATGTTTGGTAAATTGTATGGTTGGTTCCAGCTTGAAAGATAGGATAGTTTTGGATCCGACCCCAGGTGGCGCTGTTTCCGACATCCATCGACGAAACCACGGACGAAATGCTAGTGAAACGATAAAAATAAATCTAGAAAAAAAAAATTCAATTGCAGTATCAACTTCAAATTCCCAACAAGGTGTGACTCAGTAATACTTCCACGAACTAAAGTAAACAAAACCGATATTATTTGATAACAGCTATCAGTCATAACTAGATAAACAAGTTTGTGTGACTCAGTTCGCAGGCGCCGGCGTGCTAGGGGTGGGGGCGTGGACCGTGTCGTACCGACATCGATACGTGTCGCTGCTACCGACGCCGACCTACCCGGCTATCGCGTACCTGCTCATCATAGCCGGGGCGATGGGAGTCCCCCTGTGCGCGCTCGGCTGCTGCGGGCTCAAGACTGAGAACAGAACCAGTTTGTTATGTGTGAGTATCAACATTATAGAAACGTGTAAAAGGTCAATGCATCATTTGCTGGGGAGTTTGTTCCACCATTCAGGGCCGTCTTTACCGAGTGTGCAAGGTGTGCGTTGCACACGGGCGCAGCGTTCCTAGTAGTCTGGTAAATGAGTGCTCAAAAGGGGGGTGTGGTTGGAAAAGTCGAAAGCAGAAAATCTGACTTATGAACTTCGTTTGGGCTAGTTAGAAGATAAACATATTAAAAGTCCTGACCCCTCCGAGGTGAGCCCGAGGGGGGGGGGGGCAAAGAAGGTCCTGTTTTTTGGTTTTTTGCTTATATCTCGACAACGATGCGTCGTATAAAATTTTGTTATACTACATAATAAAACCTCATAATTTTTTTTAAACCAAATAATTTCATTGCATAATTTGACATTTAACAGTAATGTATTTCATTTAATTGACATTAATAATTATATTGGTGACAATTTTTATTTGACAAAAGACAGATATCTTGTGGACAGGTGCTATCTTTCAAACTATTGGAAAAGACAAGTAGCTGTGTCGCTATCATATTTTTTTTCTATTACAGCCAAGAACTTGGCTAATCAGGTCGCCTCTGTAGAACAATGCAATACTCAATTAAATTACTCTGCCAATAGTTTGAGCACAATTAATGAATCAGTCAATCATTTAAATTAGAAATTTTGACAACGGAGGCGACCTCTTGCAATATTATAAGGAAGCCAGATAGTAAATCAAGCGAATGTTTTGAAAGTTTTAATAGTATCAACCTGGTTCATCAAAATATTCAAGGATTTTTGAACAAAGAATTAGAAGTAGAACTTTTCCTAAATTGTAACAATATAGATATTCTTTGTATAACGGAGCATTGGCTCAAATGTCATCAATTAATTTTCAATTTCAGTAATCACCAGGTTGGTAGTTCATTCAGCAGGGTAAATGCTATACATGGCGGCGCATTAATCTTAGTAAATAATCATCTTAAATTTAAAGACCGCAAGGATATGGTCAGCCTATCTGTTGAGCGAACAGTTGAAATAGCCTGTATAGAATTGGAGCAGTTTATTATATTAAGTGTGTATAGACCTCCTTCAGGGTTGTATGATTGTTTTGAAAAGGTAATGGATGAAGTGTTGCATAAAATCTGTAGTTCTAAGAAGTCAATAATCATTTGTGGTGATTTCAATATTAATTTGTTAGAAAATTCTGGGTTAAGTACTAAAATTATAAGCCTCTTTCAGTCATACAATCTTGAAAACAAATTTCTCGAGCCCACCAGAATAACCCCAACTAGTGCTACTTGCCTAGATAATATTTACACTGATATTATACCCACCCAAAAAGCAATTATTAACTTAATAGATTCAGATCATTGTGGGCAATTGATCACAATTCCAAATGTAAGCAAGAAAGTAACTAAAAAGGATATCATCGTTAATCCAAAAAGTAAAAATCGCCTGGAAACTTTTAAAACTAAACTTTTATCCAAACTACCACTTTTGTCAGATAATGATGATCCAAATCAACAATATAACGATTTTTTCAGTATGTATTGCACACAATTTGAAAACACATTTGTCCCTAAGACAATATCTGTAAATAGTAACGCTTCTTTCAACGACTGGGCCACCATTGGTATTCATAAGAGTCGAAAACGACTTTATGAGCTGTATGAAGAGCGGACTTATGTAAAAACTGTAGAATTTAATTTGTATGTTAAGAATTATTCAAAATTATTTAAAAAAGTTTGTTTTATAGCAAAGTCACGTTACTTGAGTTCAAAAATTAAAAATAGTAGTAATGTGGTAAAAATGACATGGAACATTATTAATAGCGAAACGGGAAGGTCTTGCAACCGAAATAGTGACTACAGCCTTGCTATTGGCGATAATATTTTAAATTCAGATACTCAAGTTGCCACAGCCTTTGAAAATTTCTTTGCGGATATTCCCGTATCGACTACTAAATCGCTAAACTCGTCACCTGCTGCTGCCGAGTCTTTACTTAGGGAAAACGTTTCAGTCTGTGAATCCGAATTTAATTTTCAATATGTTACCTGTAAAGATATAATTAAAACTTTTCACACCATAAATGTTAAAAAGACCGCCGATCTATGGGGTCATTCTGTAGACGTTGCTAAATCCATTATAAACATTGTAGCTCCTTCATTAGCTGTAATATTTAACGATTGTATTGACCGTGGTGAGTTTCCTGATCTAATGAAATATAGTAAAATAATACCATTGTTTAAATCGGGTAGTACATCAGACCCCACTAATTATAGACCCATTTCAGTACTACCCACCTTTAGTAAAATTTTCGAAAAATTAATTTTGGCACAAATGCAAAGTTTTTTCAATAAACATAAGTTATTGCATAAAAAACAGTTCGGTTTCACAAGGGGTCGTTCAACTACTGATGCCGGTGTTGAACTTTTAGGACACATTTATAATGCCTGGGAGGACAAATGCGATGCTTTGGGCATTTTTTGCGATTTATCTAAAGCTTTCGATTGCGTTCTTCATGAAACATTAATCAGGAAACTACACCACTACGGAATCCGTAACGCCTCTCTGGATCTTCTTATTTCATATTTGAGTAATAGGATTCAGAGAGTTGATGTTAACGGGAAGAGATCTCCTGGATCCGTAGTAAGAATGGGGGTACCACAGGGCTCAATTCTTGGTCCATTTTTGTTTCTTATTTACATAAATGACTTGCCTCACCTCATAAAGGATTATCATGACATAGTATTGTTTGCAGACGACACTTCTCTTTTATTTAAACTCAAACGTCAGCAGTTAGTTACGGATGATGTTAATAGCGCCCTGGCAAAAGTCGTTAATTGGTTTAATGTTAATAACCTACTCCTAAATGAGAAGAAAACGAAATGTATTAAATTTACGATACCCCATGTAAGACAAGTGGAAACTACTGTACTAATTAAGGATGAGGAGTTGAAACCGGAAGATAGCACAGTGTTCCTAGGCATAACTTTGGATGCCAAGCTTCAGTGGGGCCCGCATATAGACAAATTGTCAAAAAAACTTAGCTCTGCAGCATACGCCGTTAGAAGAATTCGTGAGTTAACTGATTTAGAGACAGCCCGTTTAGTTTACTTTAGTTATTTCCATAGCGTGATGTCGTACGGTATTCTCTTGTGGGGCAATGCCGCCGATATTCAGACAATATTTGTTTTGCAAAAAAGGGCAATTCGTTCAATTTATAAATTAAGTCCCAGATACTCCCTCAGAGAAAAATTTAAAGAGATTAATGTTCTTACTGTCCCTTCTCAGTTTATTTATGAAAACCTTTTGTACGCACACAAAAATATTAATTTGTTTAAAAAATACAGTGATATCCACAACATAAATACGAGGAACAAACACAAATTTGTTGTTCCTGCAACGAGGCTCAAAAAAATAGGGGGTACGTTCAGATGCCAATGTATACGTTTTTACAATAAACTTCCGAGCCAAATTCAAGCACTAAGCCTAAATAAATTCAAATCGTTTATAAAACGGAAGCTGTGCCTGAAAGCCTACTATCATGTTAATCACTATCTCGAAGATAAAAAGGCTTGGGATTAAGCTGCTCCAATGAAATTTGCTCTGTGAATGTCGAAGCTTCGGACTTCGCTTGTTTATTATTTATTCCTTTCTTTTCCTTTTTTTATATTTTTTCTTTTCCTTTTTTTATACACTCTGACATTTAATGTTTTGACATGTATTTTATTATTTTTTATACACTCTGACATGTAATGTCTTGACATGTATTTTATTATTTTTTTATTTGACATTTATTGATTTGACATGGATACTTATTTTGTTAAGTATTTTAGTTTTTTTTTATCATCATTGTGCCTTTTAATGATTTTTGTTATTTTTATTTACATTTTTTTTTTTAATAGAACTTGTTATGAATTTTATATGATTATTGTGAATGTGGGGACCATGTGGGTCACATTTATATTTTTTGTTTATTTTTTCCCACAACTGTCTGACAGTTTGAGTACTCTAAGCGACCTACCCAAATGTCCTTTCTTTGGTATTGTTCGTCGTTTCGTTGAGCTCCTTGGGTTATAAGTCGAGCTACACATTAACTGACAAATGCTTGCACTGACTGGACAGGTCCACTCATAACTGTATGGTTCTTTCTTCAAAAGACCATATCAGACACTAATCTGCATAGTCCTCATGTGAATTGAGCAAGATTGTCTGGACTTTAAAAGAGACTATGACCTCTGAGTTTGTTTCGGCTGTTTCTTCTCAGAGTAGTCAGGTACGAAACACCGGCCCCATCTAGTTTTAAAAAATGACGTGTAAAAGTGTTTGTAAAAACCTACTTGCAAAATAAACATCATTTATCATTTATCATAAAATTCTCTACATTTTTGTTTGTCACACTTTTTATCTATCTCCAATACTAAAAAAAAAAAAAAAAAAAAAAAAAGTAAAAAAAAAAATTGCCAAGTTGTAGAGAATTTTATCAGATTTCATTGTGTAGTACAACAAGTATTCGTGCGACACACCGTTTTCGAGATATAAACCAAAAATAACGAACGGGACAGATTGTAGGACAATTTTTTAAAAATTGTTCGTTTTTCGGAGCTCATACCAATTCAACGATAAGAGATAGATAAAAAATTTGAAAAGCAAAGGTGAAGAAAATTTTATAAGGTTTTATTATGTAGTACAACAAAATTTTATACGACGCATCGTTTTCGAGATATAAGCAAAAAACCAAAAAACGGGACCTTCTTTCCCCCCCCCCCCCCCCTCGGGCTCACCTCGGAGGGGTCAGGACTTTTAATATGTTTATCTTCTAACTAGTCCAAACAAACTTCATAAGTCACATTTTCTGCTTTCAACTTTTCCAACCACAATCATTCATTTACCAGACTATAGGGGGTGCCCCACTCAGCGCGTGCGTTGGCCGGCCGCGGCACGACCAATGACCAACGTAAAAAGAGCTCCGCTTTGCATATATTTTGTAAAGCATCTGGAGCTCTTCTTATATTTGTAGAATTATAGCAAAGCAAGGCATGTTAACATGGGTACGTTTTGGCTTGTTAGGGTAAACACCAGAACACCCTGTATAATTCATGGTATCCAAAACCGACAATTTCTTCTTCAAATTTAATCTCCAAACAATAGTGTACTTACCTATATTATCCATTGGGGTTTTGTCGTAACTTGATGTGCTGTTACTTGTACTTTGTACCCATTCCATTGACCGCGCGCTTACTAGGGGGCGCTAGGGTAATGTTTGCACACTGGCGGTACAGGGGCTAGAGACGGCTTTGAGTATTATCACGGTAATATTATGATACAGTAGTGTAACTCGGCCGCATGATAGAAATAAATGCCTACAGCCGCGCGGTACGTAAACATGCGTTAGGGCTGACCGTCTCCAGCATTTTAATTACATTTGCCTACTTTCTGTTTCTATTTACTTTTGTGATTGTAAATGTCCTTTTTATATAAATAAATGAAATACTTTGTATATTGAATAGGAAGTGTTCAATAAAAATGCGTGTTGTTTTTTGATTGGTAGATTTAATTCATGATTCATTCAGAACCGCATATAACTACCTATTTCACTCGTCTCAATAACTTTCCGTTACTCTATTCGCTTTATTTATTAAACCAAACACCTTTTTTTTCGTGAGATAAAAGGAAATACTTATCCTTTAAAAAGACACACATTATGTACCTACCTACTAGTACCTAAGTAAAATTATTTTATAGTCTTACCTTTCAGAGTTTCCAGGTAATTTAAAAAAAACTTATGTCTGGATGCGTTATTGACGAATTCATACATCCAAAAACAGCACAATATTTCCTACTCGTCATATTAACTGATTTTTAGAGAAAAAATCGCGTGGTTATTGTTAAAAAAACAACACACCGTCCGTTCGACACTGCGGTACAGCCGTGACTGTCTGCGCCCCAAGCGCACCCCAAGATCGAGGCGCGTAGGTATAGCTCGCGTTTCGTCCGTTTGTATGAAGTTGGAGTACTGTATTATAATATTACCGTGGTATTATCATTATAAAAAGGGGAAAGGTCGATGATCATTTGGTGGGGAGTTTGTTTTCCACCACTTTAGCCCCACAGCAGAAATCTAGGAAGCGCGGGCGTTTTGGGACTGTCTTTTGTCATTTTAGCCGTTCAAAAAATGCTGATTTGAATAAATGACTTTTGATTTAAGAAGCTCAAATATGACTCCAAGATTGTGTGAGGACTATTCATTCGGCCTTTCAAGAAAAGAACCGTAAAATGTTGATTTATTGCACCTGTCCTGCCAGTGGGGCAATGAACAGTCATGTATCTCAACAATCTCAACTCCAAAAATAACTAATGAAATCGTGCGTCATGGGAGTTCCCCTTGAATAGTTTCAATTTTTTGAATCAAATAGAAGGAAAATAGATAATAAATAATCTAGATAATGTTATACAAAGTAAAATATACTAAATGGCGGATACTATTTTAGTATTTCCCCGTGACCCTGGTTTAACCAGTTAACCGCAAGCGATTGCGTACAATCTGCTCTCTCCATGAGAGGTCCACGTTTTTAACGATGAAAGGTATTTATTGTCGTTTCGAGTACCTACATTTTTAGGGTGCCGTACCCAAAGGGTAAAAATGGGACCCTATTACTAAGACTCCACTGCCCGGCTATCTGTCTGTCGCCAGGCTGCATCTCATGAACCGTGATAGCTAGACAGTTGGAATTTTCACAGATGATGTATTTCTGTTGCCGCTATAAACAACAAAAAATAAATTAAAAATGAATGGGGTCTACTACTATGGTGCTACGGAACCCTTCATGCGCGAGTCCGGCTCGCTATACATTTCCAGTATAATATATGGCCTCGCTTTATACAGGGTGTAAACAACCTCATCACGAAATCGTCAACCAAGCATTCTGTACATCAAACTAAGTAACATTACTCAAAAATTATTGCTGGGAAAAACTCCTTTTTTTTAGGGGTGAAAAATCATGTTTTGTGGTAGAACTCAATGTAACGCACTCAAAACATTGTGCTGATGGATGGATTGTATAATACGGGGGTCGTGGAGGTGTTTAAAGTAAAAATCTTGCATTAAAAAAATTTACTTAAAAAAAACTCGTAAAAAAGTTTTCACTTTGACCCCCAATTACAGAGATTGTAACTAGAAGGTTCCCAGGTATGGTGTAGAAAAAAAAATGATCGCAATGACGAGGAGAGCAAGTGACTTTCGGCTTCGTTAAGAGGTGTTTTACACCTTTTGTAGATTTCCCATACAATGAGAAATCCGCTTACACTAGTTTTGCATAGCTTGATTCGCCGCACGTACGGTCGAACAAGCTATTTGGTTTACAGTTTAAGGGCCTACATCGATACCTCGCACCGGGCGACTGCTCTACTAAGCGAGCGAAAGTGATGCAATTACTTTTGAAACGCAAAAGAAGAGAGATGGCTATAATGTGCGTACGCTCGGAGTAAAACGACGTATGTGCCAAAACGAATTTACTCCTTTTTTAACAAAATAAAGAATTAAATTTAAAACTACTTTGAGTAAAGTTTGATACAATAATTATCTATGTTTTAAAGTAAATTTCATTGAATAATCCTTAAACGTTACACCATGATGTCGAAAAAAGTAAAAAATTAGATAACACTTTGCAATTTTTTTGCATCGAGAAAAATTCATTTAATCGTGTATTCCTTTTACACGATACTAGACCAAAGAGTCAAAAAGCATATACCAAAATGTTAAATCCGTATTCCACATACTCAACAAGTTACACGAAATAGAAAAAACACATGTTTTTCAACATATCACCTTAACCAACAAGTTACATTGTAAAATGTAAACCAAATAGCTTGTTCGACCGTACTATCATCGGCTCATACATCATTTGCCGGGTTAACTAGACTAACCAGAACTCACGAGCTTATCCAACTACATAGTCATACCACAAAAAAAACGATAGCATTAATCTGCTGTACTTGTGATATTCCAGTACACATACTTCCTGCTGATAACGTTCATCCTGGAGGTGGGCGCCGGCGGGCTGGCGTACTACTATGAAGTGGCCGTGGAGGACGAGCTGCGGGCCGAGCTCAACAACACGTTCTTGTCGAACTACGCGTTAGATACCACTATCACGAATGCTGTGGATCGAATGCAGACTGAGGTTGGTATTAAAGAAACAACGAAAAAGTGTATAATTGTAACAATATGATGTATTGGTCGTAGACTTAATAATAAAACTAGCGGACGTCACGCGGTTTCACCCACGTAGTTCTCGTTCCCGTGGGAGTACGGGGATAAAATATAGCCTACGTTACTCAGTAAAGACGTGGCTTTCTAATGGTGAAAGATATTTTGAAATTGGCGCAGTAGTTTTTGAGTTTATTCATTACAAACATACACACAAAAATACAAATCTTTCCTCTTTATAATATTAGTGTAGATTAACCATCATCATCATCTGCCTAGCCTTTACCCAAGATGGGAAAATGTTGGGGTCGGCTTCCAGTCTAACCGGATGCAGCTGAATACCAGTATTTTACATGGAGCGACTGCCTATCTGACCTCCACTACCCAGTTAGTACTGGGTAATACGATACCCCTTGGTAAGACTGGCTATCCGACTTTCTGGTCACTGACTACCTGTTACGACTATCAAAGATTTACAAATGACAGCTGAGACCAACGGTTTAACGTGCTTTCCGAGGCACGGAGGTAACTTGGTATGTAATGGGTGGTCACCCATCCACAGACCAACCTAGGCAAGCACGGCTTAACCTAGAGATCGTTATTATTTAGCCACGAGCTCCTCTAATAAATCTACTTCTATAATAAAATTATAATAAAAATGGAAGCATTTATTTTAAACTATTTGTTCCCCGCGGTTTTAGCCGCCGCTCGATGGTCATAGTTAAATAGCTTATAACCTTCTTCGAGAATTGGGCTATCATCTCAAAAAGGTTTTTTCAAATCCGACTGGTCGTTCCAGAAATTACTGCATTCGAATAAACATATTTTTAGATAATCCAGTTCAGTTACAGGCACTCTTGAATGTTCTATCGAGGACACTTCCGCCTGACCACCACTAAGCTAATTTTTGCTTGCACTCACAACATAGAAACGCTCTCTAGCCCCGCCCCGTTGACTTTGTATAGAAATAGTGAATAAAAAGATACCGAATCGGACGAGCGCACTGACGACGCACGCCAAACGAGAGTTATTGTTATTTTGCGCGCCAAAGTTGAGGCTTTCCTAATAGGCCCAAACTTTAAGGGGGCGTGGCTCGGCGCCTCCGCATGATTTAAGCGAAAAATAAATAAACTGGTCAGGCGGAAAAGACCACGATAGTACCCTCTCCCCCTCTTGCCTCTCAAAAACTGAAAGATGACGCTATAGGTGCCCATTCTAAAGCGTAGATCTCTATGGAAAAGAACGGGCAAGATTCTCTATGGACACTCTTTGAATAACGAGACGCATAACTTAAGTTATGCTTATGTAAGTTACAAGTCACACGGTACTATCATTTAATAGTACCGTACTTTAATAGTACTATCATTTAATAGTACCGTACTTTAATAGTACTATCATTTAATAGTACCGGTTGTAGGTATCAGGCTTCTGATGATCAGTAGTGACTGCCGACTTTGGACATCTTCAGTGAGGCATCACAATTGCAATATCATGCAAGAAAAAAAAAACCTTAAAATATTTCATGTACTATCGGGGTCTTTTCCGCCTGACCAGTTTAATTTTTTTTCGCTTAAATCATGCGGGGGCGCCGAGCCACGCCCCCTTAAAGTTTGGGCCTATTAGGAGAGCGTCAACTTTGGCGCGCAAAATAACAATATCTCTCGTTGGGCGTGCGTCGTCAGTGCGCTCGGCCGATTCGGTATCTTTTCATTCATTATTTGTATACAAAGTCAACGGGGCGGGCTTAGAGAGCGTTTCTATGTTGCGAGTGCAAGCAAAAATGAGCTTTGGTGGTCAGGCGGGAGTGTCCTCGATAGTACCTGTAATAACAATGGCAGTCATGCCCATCAGACCGAATACAGTAACGCTGCTAGGTAATCCATTTTCTAAGATACTAGATAATAATTATGGTGTATCCATTTAGGATCCTGAAAGGATGGTTCCTCTTTCTTGCTAGAATTTAATTTTTCAAACTCGCTAACCCGGAGTACTTGTTCTGGCAAGACGCTATTCGACGATAAATAATACTTGACCCTGTGTGGTAAAGGGCGACCCTATTTATTATTATTATTAGAAGCCGGTAATGAGGCAGGCCAAAAGCCATCATCAATCAGCATTGTTCGTCTGACATGCGGCAGATATTATGTTCAACCTTATTTAATAATCTATTTAGTTGTTTTATTTAGTAATCTCGTAATGTAAATATTTTCTTTGTTGCATGACTCAGGCAGGATTTTATCTGTATTTGGTCATGTAAACATATTGTCACGCGCTGATAGTGTATGAGTTCTTGGCTAGGCGCCCGGGATTGTAAGAAAGATTATAAACAAATATATTGCGACACTATTTTAAAACTAAAAAGTATTAATTAGAATTCAGAACAAAGGAATGAAACGCCAAACCTGTAGCAAATCTATTAGAAATTATTACAGAAATCAGAAATCATTTATTTGCTAATAATGTAGGTATACAGATATGATGGTAATTTCAATGAGAGTCCCGATACATTTTGCCATACGGCATGCAAAATTATTAAACATAAAACATTAATTATACAAACAAAAGCCTTCAATTCATTAAGCAGTAATAATCATAGCACTAATAATCATAATAAGACAAACATAAATGAAAAACAAATAAAAAATTGGTTGCCTGTAAAGTCGGTATACGGGCGAAAGTTTTACGTGACAACGACTTTGAGTGGTAAAATAAACTTTTTATGTCTGTCTCTCTCGCTCTTAGGCGGGCTCTCACTCGCTCTCATTGTGAGCGCATAACGTGAGCGGAGCGTAACGCAGTTTCTTGAAGTGTCACCCGGCAAACCAATTTATAAGACGTTGTCACGTCAAAATGTCAATAACTTAAACTCCAAATGTATGTCGATCAATTGAATTAAAAATGTCAGAAAATTAAATTACAAATGTCAATAAATTAAATTAAAAAATAAAAGAGAAAAGATAAAGAATAAATTCAATTACAAATATAAATAAACTAACTAATTACTTACTAACTAATTACTATCAATCACTACATATTATAAAAGTCCTCCGCCCGCGCCGCGTCTGTCTGTCTGTTCGCAATAAACTCAAAAACTACTTAACGGATTTTTATGCGGTTTTCACTAATAGATACAGTGATTCATGAGGTGGGTTCAGGTACATAATTTGTCATAGTTTTATATAAATTGGTTGTAGGCAGGCATGCGAAATGTAGCTCACTGAAAAGAAAAGAGAGATACAGCTCTTTTGACAAAAGAGCTGTATCACTCTTTTAGCTCTTTAGCTCACCGATTAGCTCTTTTAACTCTTGAGCTCAATTGATTTACTTGCGAGCTACAGATCAAATTGAGCCGCGCAGCGCGCTACTACTCTAAGCAAGTTATACGAAACAACTAGCTCAGTGGCTCTTTAGAATCTTTGAAGTTCTTTAGTTCATTTAACTTAGTTGCGCTCTATAGATTAGATAAAATTAGATTCATTGGTTTGTTTTGTTCTTATTACAAATAAATAAAATTATGAAAGCCTTCCGAGCCTTCCTTCTTAAAATAATGAACAGGCTGTCAAACTCGCAAAGCCACAGAGTGACAGGAGTGAGAGTATAGAATCAATGAGCCGTTGATCTAAATGTGAGCTATTAGTAGTGAGCTATTCCGTGAACGACTGAGCGATTGAGAGCTAGATTGTAATTAAAGAGCTAGTTCAATTTTATCTCTCATTCGCGAGCTACCCATGTCTAATTGGTTGAAATTAGATGATAATTGTTGGAAGTGTCGGAAAAAGTTAAGCCGCCTTGCTTTACTCTACTCGTGCGAAGCCGGGGTGAGTCGCTAGTATTATTATACATTTGTTTTCATAAAGTTAAGAATTGGTCCGACCATAAACCATTAGCTACAGAGTAGGTTTCTGAAAACCTTTCACTCTTCAATCAATTCAATGTACTTGTATGTTTAATTTTTTAATCTCTATATTTGTAGAAGTTACTTAAGGTGAATGCTCCGACGCATCAATACAACCCTCCGAGTTCATAAAGGTCTATCAATGACTTTGACCTTGAAAAAATCGTTCCTCGACCTTTATGAACTTGGAGGGTTGTATTGATGATTATAATTCTGTAATTACATACGTCTTACAATCGCGAATAATATTTTACTCAACATACAACCTAGCACTGGCCTGCAAATTGCAAAAAACGTAAGAAAATTGTTGAAATTTGAATTTCGCGGGGTACCCTGGAGCAAAATTATTTTTGAAAATGTGTTAAATGACGAATTTGTTTTGTAAACAAACATACGAATTTGTTTTGTTGTGGTACAGTGTCCGATATGTCCCTCAGTTCAAGTGCTGCGGCGCAGTGAAGTACTCGGACTGGCGATACAGTCCCTGGCACGAGCACGACCCGCGCCTGCTCGTGCCCGACTCGTGCTGCAAGACTGTCACCAACCGCTGCGGCGCCAGGGACCATCCCTCCAACATATACTATCATGTGAGTAACCTTGTTAAAGCCTGTTCAGATAAGGACGGTATTTGTGAACGATTCCATTCAGAAAGAAAGAAAAAACCTACATTATTTAGGTACCATAGATAAAAAGACAACCGATTCTGCAAAATAACACAAGAGAGGAAGAAAATGATGACTGTGCGTAATTATTATGTACCTAGTCTAGTCTTAGTATGCACAAATTAAATATTAAGAAGTGTGTGCTGGTACACATAGTAGAAGTGAAACGGGTTTTACGGGCAGATTGTTAATGTACTTGTCCAATTTGAAAAGCTGCCTGTAAAACTTCAAGTTAAAATTTTGTTGCGATTCGTTTTTCCACTTGTTTGTTGCGATTCGTTTTTCCACGTATCCGTTGCCATTCATTTTTCGCTTGTCTATTGAAGTTTCACTTCTACCATAAAAAAAAAGAATTCTGTACTGGGACATATGTCCCAGTGACTCCCAGCACACAATATTTTTCGGAGGTTTACTGCAAATTATGATTTGGTTAGGTTAGGTACATTTTAATGAACGCAATATTTTTTTCTTTATTCCCTCCCCGCCTCCCTTTCTCCCCCTCCCCCCACCCCGCCGCCAGCCTTTCTCTCCCTTTTAATTAAAAATCAAAACCTCCGTCAGCCTCCCCCCTGCCCTCCCCCTTTTTCCCTCCCTCCGCCTGCCTTTCTCCCCCTCCGCCGCCGCCGCCGCCTCTCACCACACGATATGTCGTCCACGCGGCGTAACGCTTATTCGTGACAGCCTATTTCCTAATACCCCGTCTATATAGAAGTTTCACTTCAAAAACAAAACGCTTTGTTATCGCTCTTAGCCCCAGTTTGATTTATGGAGGTATTCCATGAAGCACACCCAAACGAAGCACACCCAGACGAAGCACACCTAAAGTACACCCCACACACCCAGCACCACCACACCCGTAGGTGGGCTTCAAATAAAAATTTAAAATAATTAATTTCCTATTCCACGAAGCACACCTACGAATATCACTCGCATAGTGCGGGGACTAAGAAATAAAAATGTCGATAGGAGAAAATATTTATTATTTAAAAGACTAACTTAAATATCTAACATCTTTCAGTTTCATTATAATAATGTGATACAATACTTATAATTTTCATAGTGTTCATATATAAATCCCATAGATAAGACGTATACATGATGCGCTAATAGTCAACGCGTGCGCCCGCCACTGAATTCCCGAGTCAACCCGAATTTAGCCGAGCGTTTCCATCGGTCTTGTTATTGTTATTTTTTTCTATTTTTCGTGCAATTTATTCAAACAAAATAATGGAGCCGATGGGTTAAAATTTCTACTACTTGGACCTGCGTCCAAGTAGTAGAAATTTTAACCCATCTATTAATTACGTACTTGGCCGGAAGGAGACACAAGTGTTAGTGTATAAATAACAAACAATATAGTAAACACAAGATTTATAAAAACGGTAATGCCTTGTGGTGGTGTATTAAAAAAGGGTGTAATGGCTTACTTACATTGGGTGGTTACCCGTGGTCCCGGTGGGTTGACCCATTACCGGGTCCATGGGTAATTTTAATTGCCCGTGGTTCCATAGCATTAGGTATTGTTTCCTGAACTTCTGAACGTATCGATAGAAAATACAAATCCATAATAATAGCATATCATATCCCACCGGGACCACGGGTAACGAGTGATTGCATAATTTGACTAGGCACGGGTTTATTGGTTTTTTATTTTTTATTTATCTACCAACTACCAGGAGGCCAAAACCATAAAAGAGGTATTATATATTTTTAATAGGGATCTCATAATCAATCCATGTACATTTCGATTATCATGCAGTATGCAATGTAGAAAATACTTCTTCATGACTCTGGGATCCTGGTAGTTTGTCTTCTTCTTCTTCTTATGGTGTAACTGAACGGGAACAAACGTAAACAAGGATAGTAAAGTCTCACAAACTAGTTAGTCTTTTAAATAATAAATATTTTCTCCTATCGACATTTTTATTTCTTAGTCCCTACACTATGCGAGTGATATTCGTAGGTGTGCTTCGTGGAATAGGAAATTAATTATTTTTAAATTTTTATTCGAAGCCCACCTACGGGTGTGCTAAGTGGAATACTTTAGGTGTGCTTCGTCTGGGTGTGCTTCGTTTGGGTGTGCTTCGTGGAATACCTCATTCTTTTACTTTGATATAGGCAGTTGCTAAAATATTTTGTCGCATTATCCCGAAGTTTATTGTGTGTCATTTATTTGTTTCAAAATTCTTCGGTTACGATACTTACGATCACAAAATGTATCAATTTACGGACAATGACATTACGGATTCAGATAACGCCAATCCATATCAGTCATTTGTTTATAATCATTTATACGCAACACAACTGTGACGTTTAATAAATAAGTTATGCGTGCTGTAGTGGGGGTTGCGCGGTGGAGGGAGTGCGGGGCGATGCACCGCACTCTCAGTCTTGTCCGAGCAGTCGTAGCGACAGCACGCCTAACACAGATATTGAAAACAGTGTTTCATTGTATATACAACCTCAAACCTAGACACCACAAGTGGCGACGAGGATTAAGGTATGTCGTGCATAAATATTAAAATAAAACAACCTAATGGTTGTGATTTTTACTGGCAAATTAACGAATGAGGTTTTATTTAGTTAATAAAGTGTTTCTCCAAATAATTCGTGGCGAAATATAGCATTATTGACTATAATTTAGTAAACACGGAATGTATGTAATAGGTAATTTTAAACTCAAGCCAAGGTCCAAAAAAAAATGACAATGTTATCTATACCTACAGCATTTTTAACTTTCTTTATGCTTATTAAGTAACTACAGTGAATTTATTTATAGTTTTCATTACTTTTATTTCGTATGACCTCATTTGTTGATAGGTGCCAACCCAACTAAGCCATTAAATGTTTGGTTAACACAATTGCCTTAAATTAGGCAAATAAGATCGCGGAAGGTGCGATACTGATAGATTATGTGGTTAATCGGTATCAAAACATTATAATTACGAAGTAATTTGAAGAGGTAAACTATTAAATGAATAGTGGGTACCTATAAGATAACAATAACTCATAAATTCTGTTTAATTTTACATCTCCTTTGTAAGGCTAATAATTTCGACACAATTTGAAGTTTAATTAATCTACCCACAGTGTCGTAATTATATTATTATTCACCTAAGTACTTAATTAAAAAAGTAAAACATACCATCGAATGATAATTCTTTGGTACGTTCGGTCTACCTTCCAAGCAGTATTATTTCATTGATGGTAGAAGACCAATTATTTATTAGATACAGACAATTATCATTGTTTACACTACAAACTTCAAACTTCCTTTGTTTTGTTTATACTATTAAATATGAATAAATAATAACATATTTTTTGTAATATGTAGTAACTTATTTCAGTTGTTCTGTTTGAAGTTGATAAGTATTTTTTTTAAATTTCTTTCGTTGCATTTTAGTCAAAACAAATGAGTTATTGTTAAAGTGGTAATTCAGTTATGTCTGAAAGGTACCAGATAAATGGAAAAACTTGAATAAGTATTTCCTTGCAGGTCGCTCCATAATGTCTCAAATTCCTCCACTCGAAGCCTTTGATTGTGAAGGTGACCCAACGTCTGTGGGCGTACGCTGGGAAAAATGGAAAAGAGGACTCGAGATTTACCTAATAGCCACAAAGACAGACAAACCAGACAGAATGAGAGCAACGCTTCTTCATGTTGGTGGTCTGTCATTACAAGAAGTATATTACAATATACCAGGCGCTCATATAGAACAAACCGCCGATAATAATGTGTATACTGTTGCCGTTGGAAAATTGGATGAATATTTCTCTCCTAAACAAAGTCGAGTCTATGAAAGACATCTGTTTAGACTTATTAAACAGGAACAAGGCGAGAAATTTGATAAGTTCTTGTTACGCCTACGCCTACAAGGGTATAAATGTAAATTTACAAATTTAGATGAAAACATAATTGACCAAATTACCGAAAAATGTGAATCCATTGAATTGAGGAAAAAGATACTTACCTTGGGTGATGACGTTACATTAGAACATTTAATCATCGAAGCTAACGCCCTCGAGTCGGTACAAAGGCAGCTAAATAATTTTGATCCAACAAAAGCACAACACTTGCAGCAGAATCAGACAATCAATCGAATTGACACAAAAAATAGTAATAATAAAAGATCTACCCCAAAGCCTTGTTGCCGTTGCGGAAATGAAAATCATTTGAGCGATGACAAAACTTGTCCAGCTCGAAACAAAAAATGCCTCAAGTGTGGGTTTTTAGGTCATTTCCGTAAACATTGTTTAACTCGCTCCAAGAAGCGCAAATCGAATGACCAACAAAATAAAAATGCAAAAAGGGCCAAATTGGAGGAAAAACCTAAAGCCCATAGTGAAATAGACTATGTATTTCATTTAGATAGCGATGATACCATCGTTTGCAAAGTCGGTAGTGTTAATATAGATATGCTTATCGACTCGGGGAGCAAATGTAATATCATTAATGACACTACATGGAACACCTTAAAAAACTGCAAAGTTCAAGTCCACAACCAACTCAAAAGTCCAAATAAACACTTTATGGCTTATGGTAGCCAAAACGCACTGACTGTGTTGGGTTCTTTTGAAGCAGAAATTGTAGTTGGATCTCAAAGTCAAAATGCCATCTTCTACGTGGTTAAAGACGGCACTAAGAATCTACTTGGAAAGGACACTGCTATGTCCCTTGGTGTTTTAAAGGTAGGTCTTAATATTATTAGTTCAGTAACTAATAGCACTTTTTCAAAATTCAGAGATGTCAAATTGGTAATACCTATTAATGAGGCGATAAAACCAGTGTGTCAGCCCTATCGTAGAGTACCAGTGCCGCTAGAGTCCAAAATTAATAATAAAATTGATGAATTGGTTAAAGCGGATATAATTGAGCCCGTTAATGGTCCTTCAAATTGGGTTTCACCTATGGTGCCGGTTCTCAAGAGTGATGGAGACGTTAGAATTTGTATTGACATGAGACGAGCCAATCAAGCTATAATTAGAGAAAATCATCCCTTGCCGACAATGGAACAACTCCTTCCTAAATTTAGAAATGCAAAGTTATTTTCAAAATTAGATTTAAAAAACTCATTTCATCAAGTTGAATTAAGCGAGGAGAGTAGATTTATTACTACGTTTATTTCAAGCAAAGGTTTATATAGATACAAACGTCTTATGTTTGGCATCTCATGTGCACCCGAATGTTTTCAGAAAATTCTAGAAAGAATTTTGTTGCCTTGCGATGGTGTTGTCAATTTTATTGATGACATTGTTATTTTTGGGAAAGATGAAAATGAGCACGATACGCGGTTGAGAAAAGTACAAGAGGTATTGAAAGAAAACAATGTCCTTGTTAATGACTTAAAGTGTGTATACAAAGTTGACAAGATACAATACCTTGGCCATGAGCTATCGTGCAAAGGTGTAAAACCTCTTGATAAATATATAAAATCTATTGAGTCATTCAGAGAGCCAGCTACCGTGGAAGAAGTTCAAAGTTTCTTGGGACTAGTTAATTTCGTGGGTAAATGGGTTCCAAATTTAGCTACTTTAACTGAACCACTTAGAGAACTTTTGCGGCTAAAATTACCAAAAAATACTAACATTGAGTCCTATTGGACGAATGATCGGTCAGAGGCTTTTAGGCAATTGAAACAGTCCATGACTAATATACGAACTTTAGGATATTATGACCCAAAGGACCGTACTCAAGTCATTGCAGACGCCAGTCCAGTTGGGCTTGGTGCCGTGCTTATACAATATGATAAAAACGGTCCACGCATTATTGCCTATGGCAACAAAAGTTTGACAGATTGCGAAAAACGCTACTGTCAAACAGAAAAAGAAGCTCTGGCTTTGGTTTGGGCAGTCGAGCATTTCAAAATGTACCTTTATGGCAAAGATTCCTTCGAATTGGTTAGTGATCACAAGCCTCTTGAGGTTATATTTGGAGTAAACTCTAAGCCATGTGCAAGAATTGAACGATGGGTATTACGATTGCAATCGTATAATTACAAAATTATATACAAACCCGGTAAAAGTAATATTGCTGATCCCCTATCCCGTTTATGTGTTACTACGTCAATATATCCCTTTGATGACGAAAATTACATTAACCATGTGATCGATCAGGCCTGTCCAAGAGCAGTTCCCTTAAAAGAGATAAAAGAAGCCTTCGATGTCGATGAAGAACTTAAAATGGTAAAACAAGGTCTCTATAGTAATGACTGGCACCAAAGCGTACAAAATTATAAGATTTTTGAACAAGAACTTTGTTTTCAAGAAAATATTATATTGCGCGGAACAAAGATAGTTATACCTACAAAATTACGACACAAAGTACTATTAGCTGCTCACGAAGGCCATCCAGGCATAGTAGCCATGAAAGCCAGATTACGTACAAAAGTTTGGTGGCCTAAAATTGATAAAGACGCAGAAAACTACGTCAGAACTTGTAAAGGTTGCACTTTAGTACAAGCCCCAAACCCTCCTAATCCAATGAAAAGACGCGAACTCCCAACACAGCCCTGGATTGATGTAGCAGTAGACTTTATGGGACCATTGCCTAGTGGGCATTATCTTTTGGTAATCGTCGATTATTTCAGCCGTTACAAAGAGATAAAAATAACCAAATCAATAACTGCGATAGATACTATTAACATACTAAAAGAAGTATTCTCGCGACTAGGTATACCAGTAAGTGTAACGGCTGATAATGGTCGACAATTCGTAGCGTCTGAATTTAAAACTTTTTGTAATGAATATGGAATAACCCTATTTCATAGTATTCCTTACTGGCCCCAACAAAATGGGGAAGTCGAAAGACAAAACCGAGATATACTCAAGCGGTTAAAAATCAGTCAAGTCCAAAAATCTGATTGGAAATGAGATATTCTGAAATACTTAATGATGTATAATAGTACCCCTCACTCTACCACAGGTAAATCCCCTTCCGAGTTGTTTTTTAGGCGGCAGTTCAGAGATAAATTGCCTTCTGTTTTAGATGTAGAACATTCTACTGCTGATTTAGAAGTTAAAGATAAAGATACAGAAATGAAAATGAAAGGTAAGGAACGGGAAGACAGGAAAAGGAGAGCTGAGGAAAGCAAAATAACGATTGGGGAAAAGGTTTATGTAAAAAATATGATTAAAGGAAACAAATTAACTCCACAATTTGATGATCAATCTCACACCGTAGTTAGCAAGAAAGGTAGTGATGTAGAAGTACAAGATGATAGTACAGGACAGACGTCACGTAGAAACATTATTCATTTAAAGAAAGTAGAAGGCAAATGGACGGTCCATCAATCTGAAACTGGTGATTCCGAAATTTGTAATGATAATGATTTATAAACTAGTTATTTACAGATATATGTACAATAGACTAGATCATAGAATGCATGATTGTAACTGATTTGCATATGTGATGAATTAACTTGATTATTAAAAATGCAAATATGTTAAGAATAAATCAATTATTATATAAGCAAATATTGTATTATTATTTCTTTTTATTTTGTAAAGAAGAGATGTGACGTTTAATAAATAAGTTATGCGTGCTGTAGTGGGGGTTGCGCGGTGGAGGGAGTGCGGGGCGATGCACCGCACTCTCAGTCTTGTCCGAGCAGTCGTAGCGACAGCACGCCTAACACAGATATTGAAAACAGTGTTTCATTGTATATACAACCTCAAACCTAGACACCACAACAACTAAACAGCTTCTATTAAATTCCAGGGCTGCATACAACAGTTCACGAACCACATACGGGACCACCTGATCATATTAGCAGCGGTAGGGGTCGGGATGGCGGTCATCCCAATCTTCGGGTTCCTGTTCGCGTGCGTGCTGTACGTGAAGATAAAGCACGTGATAGACTGACGGCGGGCCGCGCCGGCCAACGCTAAGAACCGCAAGGTGTTCGACAAGTCGGCGCGGGGCGGGGGCGCAGGGGGCGCGGGGAGGGCGCCCCGGCCGCGCCCCCTGCTGCGCGCCCCCCAGGCCGCGCCCCCGCCCCCGGCCCCCGCCGCGCCCTGCCCCCTGCACCCCGACCAGGCCAAGCGCGCCCCCATCTCCACCATCAGCGACAACGTCAGCATATAGACTCCTTCGAACCGAAAGTGAAGTGCGACCTCGATGTAGACTTAGATCATGTGTTCATCGGATGTTAATCGATTATTATACAGAGTTAATGTTCGTGTCTAATTATAGTGAAGTAGAAACTGTGACCGAATTTATATCAGAGTGTATCCGAGCCGGAGCTCGATAGTGACTAATATTGTAAGATGGTGCTAAACTATTTTGTTATAGAATCGCGGGTAGCTAGCGCATCTAATGGGAGGGAGTATCTTATTATTTAATTAATGAGCCATTTGGAATTGCAAGTATAATGTAGTAATTGTGTAATTACCAAAATATATGGAGATACTAATAAATCTCATAAATTTCACAAAATAATCACTGTGTCTCAACACAATGCAAGCAAGCGCAACTAAATATCAAAGTAATCTTTCACGTAATCTCGTAATTGATACACGTTCATAATTATAACCTATAATCGTTTATAATTGCTTACAGTGCTATTATTTCTGAGAGCAAATGCAATATAATTGTTGCTAGCACGATACGATGACGACATTTGCTATTCTAAGGACACAATGTCTGTGGCACATGCATCCAACCAGCTTATTTATTCATTCTTTTGGTAAACAAGATGAAAACATACAGTCAATAATGAGTTTATATGTAGTATCGGACCTTACGCGAGTCGCATACTGATCGAGCAATTGGCGTTCCGTTCTGCAATTATTAGACATATGTACTATCGAGGACTCTCCCGCCTGATCACCACTAAGCTAACTTTTGCTTGCACTTACAACATAGAAACGCTCTCTAGCCCCGCCCCGTTGCCTTTGTATAGAAATAATGAATGAAAAGAAACCGATCGGCCGAGCGCACGCCAAACGAGATTTATTGTTATTTTGCACGCCAGAGTTGACGCTTTCCTAATAGGCCCAAACTTTAAGAGGGCGTGGCTCGGCGCCTGCGCATGATTTAAGCGAAAAAATAAATGATCAGGCGGAGAAGACACGACTGTACAGTTTAAGCCTAGTCATTAAATTACAAGGAATTGCAATGCAAAACAAGATTGAAATCCGTGACCTGGCTCTTAACTAGTCCTGTTGATGTTTTTCTATCAATCAATAATATACCGACTTCAAATTGAAGACCATAGTCTAATGTTACAATGTATGTAGATCAGAGAACCGTGTTTAATCAATTATACTTTAAAAAATATGTGCCTTACTAATTTATAAGATTGTATATAAAATAATGTAATGAATGTAATTTTAACGACGGTTAAAATGTAATTAAATTATTCGTTCATATTTTAATAATGAGTTTTAAAAGATTATGTCCAAAGTTTTAATTGATAATTTAAATTTTTGGCTGGTGGCCCATTTTTCAGTTTGATAACTATAGCGTAACCCGCATACATTTATTAAAATACATAATTCCGAAAACAGAAATAATGACATAAACTTGTCCGGAAACGACTTTTATCGTGATCCTTGACTTTTTTTAGTAATAAAAAACGTTTCATAATGTATTGTTGAGGTACCTACGCAGAGAAATTAAGGAAAGAGCAACGAACTTTAATAGGGTATATGCATGATTTTTTTTTATCACTGTACACAAAGCGTATTAACATCAGAAATAGCAAAGTGAAATTATTTTTTTAATATCTCTATAAAATACTAAGTTATAAGGATTTGAAACTGCTGATTAGACAGAGAGATCCGATAAAGCGAATGACGTCATTCGCTGCATCGACGTACAAAATCCATACTAAATTCCGTTTGTCTAGAAAGAGATAGAAACAAAAGTTTAAATGGTTATAAATTTTGTGTTGTTTGGCCGATTTATGTCTTGTTTTCGCTTTTTGTCTTTATTTTTATAGTACTTTAACATTCCGTATCGAAATAAAAAAAAGAAAATGTATGCATATACCCTATTCCTATTTATCTGGCGCAGACTATAGCAACAGTGCTTAGTTGGTACAAAAGTAATAAAAGCACTGACTTCTGAAATTATTCTATCTATCCAACCTACCAAACTTGTAGGTAGGTAATAGAAAAGGTTGTGGATAAAGCTAAGTATCAAGTTCTGGTGTACTGCAACAGAGCGACGTATTATTTTTGACAGAGACAACTGTTTGACACTATAGTTGGTACCAGTTAAGATGAGAATGGTGCCGATTCCCTTGTTCACAAACTAAACTAAATTTAAGTTGAATGCATCTTTTTCTTTCTATTTCATTATGAAAAGGACAGAAGATAAATATTAGTTTAATCCTGTCAAATTAGTCAGCACCTGACGTAATTTGATGTAATTTTAGTAGTCAACTTTTTAGTCGCGTCTAAAACTTGTATGGCGCTGATTAATTTGACAGAACATAACTAAAATTTATCTTCTGTCCTTTTCTTAATGAAATAGAAAGAAAAAGATGCACTGAACTTAAATTTGGTTTAGTTTGTAAACAAGGGAATCGGCACCAGTAGCGGTCAGTGACCCACCTACATTTATTAAACTTCTTAACTTTGAAATCCAAAAATAAGCCTTTTCAAGTCTGGAATCGTCATCTATCGTGATCTTTAACATTTTTTGTAATGAAAAACGATACATGGTTTATTTGTTTTGGTTCGTACGAAGACATATTAGGGAAAGGGCGATGACCGCTATTCTCATCTTAACTGGCACCAACTATAGAGCAAGGAATGGCGGTAATATTCCCTTTTTCTTTGCTTGTGTTTATGTTAGCTGAGAGTAATCCTAAAATATGATCGGTCTGTACATTAGTATTATCATTATTGTCCTGTCCCAATTTATTAAGAACTAGCTGACGTCCCGCGGTTTCACCCGCGTAGTTCCCGTTCCCATGGGAGTACGGGAATAAAATATAGCCTATAGCACTCACGAAATGTAGCTTTTTACCAGTGAAACAATTTTTAAAATTGGGTCATTACTTCCGGAGATTACCCCCTACATACAAACTTACAAACAAATGTAACCTCTTATTATAATATTAGTACATTAGTATAGATCTGTGCAGCATGACTTATTCTTCCATCATCATCAGCCTATTAATGTTCCCACTGCTGGGACACAGGCCTCCTCTCTATGAGAGGGACTGGGCTATAATCCACCACGTGGGCCCAGTGCGGATTGGTAGATGTCACATGTCTTCGAATTTTTTGGTTCTAGGACATGCCGGTTTCCTCACGATGTTTTCCTTCACCGTTTTGAGAGCAGTGATGTCGATGAAATAAATTACACAAAGTAATGCGCCTGCCTGGGTTCGAACCCACGACTTACTGGGAAGTCGGGGCCGCCACAACTGGGCCACCGCTGCTCCTATATTCTTCCATACATCACTAATACTCGTCATCTCTCATATCTTACACAGTCCATCCATCATTTCTTCGTTCTTCCCCTTTTATAGCCATCCATATTCATATTCAAATAATTCCTCACGACATTTTCCTCTACATTGAGTAGCTACTCGTTTAAATTCAAAGATGACGAAAATACTAAGACACGTCATGTCTTTCTAGGCAGTAGGTACTAATTAACAGGTATCTTGTCGTCAAAGACTACGTCCAGTTGCACCAATAGGGTAGATGACAAAAAAAAATCTAATTAGTCCGTCAGATAGATTTCGAAAAAATATTGGATACATATTTTTTCTTTTTTCACGTAAACAAAAAATGAAGACGATACAGTGCGTCGAAAACTCGTGTGACGTCACAGTTGAGTACATTTTTTACTCAAATCTGACGTTACAAGCGAACTCCTGATCTTTGACACGTTTTATCTTCGTCAATTTTAATTAATTTGATAAAACAAAAAACACGTATCCAATATTTTTCGATAATCTAACTGACGGACTAAACAGAATCATAAATTTTAGTCAGTCATCATCCCTATTCAAATTATCGAATGGGCCACCAACCATTGAATCGTCATATTGGCGTTTATGTTAATTTTAGGAGAGAAGTTTAAGCCAAATGTTTTGATAAGTCATTGTTTTGTACGGGTACTTAATTGCTGTTACTATGGCTAATGTTTCCTTTACTAACATTTACACGTTATTATACTTTCTTATATATTCTATTAAGATCCTGAGCCAGAATTGTAATTGATAAAACTCCACTAATAAAATCCTAATGTTTTTTTTTTTCTTCTTATGACTAGAAATGACTCATAGGTATGTTTATTTAATTTCTTTCCTTGTTGAAATCTCATAAAGGAAAATGTACCTAATGTTAATTTTTGTTATCCTCCGAATTTCTTATTCTACATAAAATACAAGGAATTTTATCAATTACAATAAGGGCCCCTGTTAACTATGTCTTCACGTTTTAAAATTCTTGTTAATTAATACAGTTCAACTAAAACTGGAGTCGTTTTATTTGTTTTAACTTAAGTCAAGGTAATATAGCATAATCAGCCTTAATTAAAAAATAAATAGGTACTTACAATAATTGTCCTTATAGGTAAAAACATATGTTTTTTTGTAAATTGTTCGAAAATAAAAAAATAAACTAATGTTTTTTTCGCCCTCGAAATGTACTTGGATGACAGTAATACACCGGTCATGTATCTTCTGACTACAAAAAACATTCAGATCAGCCACGTACCTACATACCTACCCATTATTTCTGCAAACACCTTGCTAACCTATTGAATTATTGATACCACACCTAATCATTTGTAAATAATAATCCAAAAACAAAAACCAGTCCTGTATGTTTAACATACCTATATCTGATATTCTATTCACGTGCTCCACGTGACGCACACAATGAGGTATTTTAAATTAATATTACTAGAATATTTTTAAATTGATTTCAATAAAACTAAAATTTGACCTTTTAGCTATTGGAAATCCCCGAATACGCTATAATCACGTAAAATACGAAGAGGCAAACGGACTTCACCTAATGGTGATCTTAATTAGTACCTGATACCTGTTCTATTAGGTTAAATGATTGGATAATCAATTATTAATTACTTACACGATAATGTAACGCAACGAAATGCAGTCAGTCATCATTTCAAATTCCCTACAGTTTGGTCAACTTGGTGCATTAAATTTTTAAAATGTTAGTCGTCCGTGTGGCACTGATATTTGCAAGTATTTCTTTGGTTTTATCCAGTAAACTGATCAACTCAGACCTCGGTTCTATCGACGATGTACTGGATATCATACACAAGACATCTACAAAAGCACCTAAACCGGAACACAGGATGCAAGTTTTACCACACGCCAGACGGCGGCCAGAACAAATGGATTTCCCCTTCGTGCACCCAAAAGACAATTTCGACCTCCTTAACAATTTCAATCAAAACCCAGACACCATGTTCCAGAAGATTATGGAAGACATGAACAAGTTCATGAAATCAAGCTTATTTCCATCAGACATTAGTTGGAAAACAAAAGAACCAAGCTCAAATGATGTGAACTCGCGACCGTTTCAACCTCTCGGAGTGACCAAGAAGCGACCTCACATGATACAAAATCAAGGTGAACCGACTGTCTACGGTGGAACGAGTTTGTCGGATAAGCCTGCGAATAACAAACATATTTATGGCCAAGGTATCGCGTCAATGCTTCACGGAACTACTAAACCGAAAGCTAAACAGAATATTCATAAAAATAATAACGACTATGACTATGATTTTGATGCCCGAAAAGACACTGTAAATAGCCATACCAATGCTAATTAATAATAATTAAATTTGTTTTGTCACTTCACGGATATGTTCTACCTAATTTATCAACGTTTTAAATGGGCTGAAAGCGGACATAAATAACAAAGTTCAGGAACCGTAATTTAAGTCGTTGGAATAAAGTGAAAGTTTTACCTTCAATTTAAATATATTAAAAGGTACTGGTCACACTAAAATAAACACTTAGTTACCGCCTAAAGTCCTCAACCTAAGCTAATAAAATTAGTATCGTTGTGTAGTGGAAACACACAATTTGGGGGGATGTCTAGTTTTTGAATAATTTATTTTTTCATACTGAACTTCTCAAGTCAAAACTGGTTTATAAGAGAATAGCAATCGTATTGTGAAGATGACGCCTCAGTTGTGCACACGTCGTAAACGAGCATCGCACTTAGTCAGGCAAGGACGAGCGCATCTTTTCTAAGTTTTAATAAATCATTTAAATAAAAATGAAGTCCTATTTCTTAGTGTTCGTTATTGTAATTGTGAGTTGTCAGTGTAACGCTAGTTTATTAGACGGATTTTTGAGTGGATCAATAGACGTAAATTCAAAAGTGCATGAAGCGGCCCACAATGTCGCTGGTGTGTTATTTGGCGGCGTGTCGCAAGTTCTAAATGGTCATCGACAACCACCACACAGGCCACAAAAACCGCCTGGGGAGACCGTTGTCGTGGAAGTCGTTGTGAAAGATGATGAAACACATGAAGGAGGGTACCGACCACCACAGCAGCACGGATACGGTAATCAACAAGGTAATAACAACTACAATAACCGTCCTCCACCTAACGGACACAACCACCACCAACATCAGCATGGTCATCACGATAACCAAAACCCCAACAATTACAACCAAAACGGTAACTGGAATTCGAACAATCATAATGGGCACCCTAACAACCAGTACGGGAACCCTAATAACCAGAATGGGCACCCTAACAACCAGTACGGGAACCCTAATAACCAGAATGGAAATTACAATAACCAAAATGGAAGACCTAGTCCAAACGGGAACTACAATAACCAAAACCCCAATTACAACAACCAAAATGGAGGACCCTACAACCAGAACGGGAATTACAACAACCAAAATGGAAGACCCGACAGCCAGAACGGGAATCACAACAATCAGAATGAAAGACCCAACAACCAGAACCCCAATTACAACAACCAAAATGGAAGACCCGGCAATCAGTACGGGAATAACAACAACCAAAATGGAAGACCCCACAACCAAAACGGGAATTACAATAACCAGAATCAAAGACCCGAAAACCAGAACACGAATTACAATAACCAGAATCAAAGACCCGAAAACCAGAACACGAATTACAACAACCAAAATGAAAGACCCGACCAGGAGGCCATCGACAACATATTTGGAAAACCTAATGAAAATAACAATGGTTATAATAATCAGCCTTCTGATAGACCAAACCAAGGTGAATATCAAGATAAAGCAAATGAGCTCGTAACCTCCAAGCCCGTAGTAGTGAATCCCCCGATCCACGGCCACGAGAAACCTAATAACGGATATAAGCCGACTGACGAAACTACGAACAAACCCGCCATTAAACCTGAAGATGAATATCCTCTGTTCGTACCACTCGGACCCAACGATTATGTTTACGGCGGTGACAAAGTAGAGGTCAATGCTCCCAAAAGAGAAACAGATAACAGTAAAGTGAAACCAGGCGACGAAGACGAGGACTTGGGACTAGACATAAGGATACAAAATGAATAGATCTTAAAAATAGCAGCTATATGCAATGTAACTAGAAATAAAAAAATACGTTTGTATCTACATCTTTTTAATTTATACTATACCCATCGATTCAATCTTAGAATACCTGAATGAAATGTATTTTTGATTAGTTCAATACCTACCTACCTCTAGAAATATTTTGTCTGCCCGACTGTGACCAAGCAAAGTTAGTGTTCATAATTTATTTTTAGAAATTCTTGTTCTTTGAGACATTAAGGTGTCTACTTCTATAGATCTATAAAACTACTTCCACATTATTACTCAAAAGATTCTTTTTACTTCACCATATTTTACCTTCAATCTATAAATAAATATCTACTTTTATCTACGTTTAAGGAGAATACAGAATGTTGATTGAATATTTATTAAAATATCTTTTGTCTCTTTCAATGATTGACTTGGCCCAGACGAACTAGTTACCTATATCTATTTTTTTTTTGTAACTTAGCTCATCTAGGTAGGTTCATGCATTATATTACCTTTCTAAGCACAATGACTCCATAATACATACATAACTTCGATATTTTGTTGGTAATGGATTTGTAAACATGCTATTTATTTTTCTGTCTTATCATGGAATTATATAGGAAAACTTTATTAATAGGTACCTACCTATCTAGTTTGTCCACATAAACCGGTATTTTAATGCCATTTTTTCCTTATTACATAATTATGCTGCTGAGGAAATAACATGTAACATTTTATATGACGCATCTAAATATCATGAAGTATACCTACCTACCTACTTAATTATCTATGCATCTCGACATTTTTGTTGGTAAATAAGCCAGCTAACTACTATTGTGATGATTTACCATGATCGTGTTCGCGAAACCATAATTAACATTGTGACTTGGCCTTAAGTGCAAAAACCGTGAAGCCCAATGAACAACAAACTGATTCCGTATTACGCGTCCAGCTGTTTCTCTACAAACACATGATTTATTGTTAATTTGCTATCTTACATTTAAAAAGTAATTTGCTGTAATAAATTCTAAAAATATACCTTCATAGTAAAATAACACTGTCATGAGTGAATTACTCATCGTTTTCGCGTTATTAGCAGTAGGAAAAATCCACGGCCAAGAGGCAGTCGTGTCGCAGGTTACAAACCTACGACCTTTGCACGTGCCTGCGTTTGATCGCAGACCGGTTCCACATCAGGAATATAGCGGGCTTCGAACTTCAAAACCTCCACGGCTGTACACAAATCCGCCTCGACCAGCTAATCGTGACCAGCCGCAAAAGGCCAATGGAAATGACAACCATAACCTTCTGCCGTCGACCGTGGGAGACATCCAACAGAAACAGACATTATTTGTTTCTTCCAAGATCCCAGACGAGGTGAACCGACCTTTGAACAATAGTGATCCAGTGAATAACATCGAATACTTTAGCAACGATGTGTACGGTGACATTACTTTTGAGAACAGCAAAACACCAGTATTCGACGTAAACCCAGTTATATGGAAGAATACTGAAACTGTGAAAAGTGAAAATGTGACAGTAGTGAAACCGTTGGTGAGCATTCCGAATAATGGAAGTGTGCCCGATGTCGATGAACGGTCATCCTTTAACGGCGACCCATGTCCTGCAGGATTCGCCAAGGTAAACGGAGTGTGCATCGAGGCGGACCAGTGAATTCAACCTAATAGTTAAACAGAAGTGTTTTAAAGAGTGACCCCGAAAACTCTCAACCCTGTCAGTGCACGAACGGTGATTAATTTACGAGAAATGCGTGAATGTTAATTGTGTGAAGGAATCAAGGAAGCCAGATTCTTTTTCTTAGGTAAAATTAGTTAACCTGCTTAAAGGTTGTGAAGCTATTAATAGATAAGTTGGTAAATTATTTATCTAGAATTAACAGAATAATCGATCTTGTGAGTCTTATTGAAATAATTGTAAATTACAGACTAGGAACATGAAGACATTGTTGTTTTTTTATTTATAATGGTAAGTAAAAACTTTCCTTTGAGACGGACTGTCAACTTTGCATTCGCAAAAAGAAGAAACGAAAATACCCGAAACGTAATCGTTTGTGGAGAACCGTAAATTAACTTTCTAATTAACAAAAAAACCTGATCGTCAAGAATGATGACGCCAAGCTTGTCGAATAGTGACGACTGACGATTCTGCCTGTTGGTGTGGGTATTAGGAATTTCCTACATAATGATGATGCGTAGGTATCTACTAGGTAGTTACCCCAAAGACCGGTCGAATTTGAAGGTTTCCCTGTAGGCAAAAATAAGGTACCTAGGTACCAATACATACTGAAAGTCAGAAAGCAATTATACAAATATTAAGTCAACGCAAATTGTAGTGCAAGTAAGTTGCGGCTGTAGGTCGTAACTCATACAGATAAGTACAACCGTAGTATCCCAATGTAGGGATACTTAACCGTATTGAGGGAAAACAAGCGCAGGCTCTATCCCAACGATGATAAAAATTATAATTATAAACTTCAGTCTAAAGTATAATTTATAATAGGTACGGAGGTTCACACCTCTAAAAATAGCTTGTGATTGTAAAAAAAAAACACACGCAAGTGTCGCCTCATCGACAGATCGTGCTGCTGGCATCCAACGGAGTCCCGCGACCTTCACCACGTTGACCACGTCATCGAGACCTGACATGCATTAACTTATTATTGACTAGCTGTTGCCCACGGCTTCGCCCGCCTGCAAATTATATACTAAAACCTTCCTCTTGAATCACTATCTATTAAAAAAAACCCGCATCAAAATCCGTTGCGTAGTTTTAAAGATCTAAGCATACATAGGGACAGACGCGGCGGGCGACTTTGTTTTATATGTACCTATTGATAGTGATGAGCCTTAAACTGCATAATATGCAGTTTAAGGCTCATCACTATCACGCGGTTGTCGTGCACATATTATGTGCACGACAACCGCGTAGGCAATTAAAGTTTTAAATAGGTACCACGTATCTTTATTTACTATTTGAATAGTATTACCATAATTGTGCGTCCACCTTTATACATGGATGTTTAGTTCTGATGGCTTACTGATGTACCAGATGCCAGCACATGAAGCTACCTGAAACTGCTGACAAATTTTCCCAACCAACTTTAACCTAATGATTGAGAGATTAAGTTGAAAATCTAATAAATAAAGACAGATTGAGTAAGTAGCTTGATGTGCAGCTGGGGTAAGAAAGAAACAGCACACCGCGGTACTGGAGGGATTCCACAACGAGTTCCCCCTGGCGAAAGCAATTTACGATCAGGTACCAAAACAATTCGTATTTATTTTATGTGTTAAATTTGGTCCCAAAAGTCAGACTTTAGGACATGAGGAGGAGCGTAGGGCGAAGGCCGGCGGAGCTCCGACGACATAGCTGACGGGAGATAGGGTGGCAGCTTTTTTTTCGCCCGTTCCTACCATCTGTTGAGCGTCGAATACGATTTTTAAACCTACCTATCAATCAACCTCAAACCATCAAAAAACCCCAACCCCGTAGGGGCCCCGCGAAGCCGCCGCCGACTCCCTCGACTTGGATGCAAGAGCGAGCAATTCAAATTTCGCGCCACCGGGACTGTCAAGAGCTAAAGAAAGGGTTACCTACTGGCGGCTGGCGGGCGCGAGGCGGTCCACAGAGTACATTTTATATAATGAGGCGGTCGTCTTATTACTAAATTGCCAATGCACAAAACTTCCCTAAATATGAGTAAAAAGTGCTAAAACACATTTGAAAACAGCAAAGGTCTGAAAAAATATCCAATAGAAGATGGCTCTTATATATTTTCATGTATATGGGAACCATCTATTAGCGGCGGCAATGTCGATATATAATTTAGTTACTAGGTTTTTACTCTGAACGTTGGGGCAGCGCTCCTTTTTACACGTAGGGACTCGTTTGTTGACAAAAACGTTAGCAACCCTAAATATATTTCTACAAATAAATGGAAACACTAGAAACAATTGTCAGTGTCATTTCAATAGAACGTGGAGTAGCCGGCATTACTCTTTTTGTAAAAGATTTACTATTTTTTCGAAAATCTATTTTTGAAAATTTACCCTATAACGCGCCAAGTTTACACAGAGAAGAAATTATAAATCCAGTCCCATGAAGATTGCTGTTTAGAACAAGTTTCAAGTTAAAACAAACACCACGTGTGCGATTTTGTTCTACAACACATACCAAGGATCCCATACCAAGTTTCAAGTTGCTTTTAATGTGAACGAAATACGTACAGTGCATACTCGTAACTACTGTCTGCTACAGTCGCTACAGCGTCCTAACGTCCACGTGCCACTATAATGACTGCCAAGGGCGATGTGGATCTTCGCGATGGACTCTCCGCAGCTCAGATCTTCGAAAACCGCGAGGGGCTAACCTACAATGATTTCCTGTTGCTACCCGGGTACATTGACTTCACCGCCGAAGAAGTAGACCTAACGTCGCCCCTTACTAAAAAGATTAACCTGAAATCACCGCTTGTATCAGCTCCTATGGACACAGTAACCGAAGCCGACATGGCAATAGCGATGGCGCTCTGCGGCGGCATCGGTATCATCCACCACAACTGCACGTCGGAGTATCAGGCCAATGAAGTACACAAAGTAAAGAAGTATAAACATGGGTTCATCAGGGATCCTGTGTGCATGGGCCCTGACAATATTGTAGTTGATGTTATTGAGGCTAAGAAAAAAAATGGTTTTACTGGTTATCCCATTACAGAAAATGGAAAGCTGGGGGGACGCCTAATTGGGATAGTCACTTCTCGGGATATTGACTTCAGGGAGGGAGATCCTCAACTAAGTCTTAAGGAAGTTATGACACCCATTCATGATATGATAACTGCTCAGTCTGGTGTCACTCTTCAAGATGCCAATTACATACTTGAAAAGAGCAAGAAAGGTAAACTACCTATTATTAATGGAGATGGTGAGCTAGTCGCCCTTATTGCAAGAACTGACTTAAAGAAAGCCCGCAGCTATCCTAATGCTTCGAAAGATTCCAACAAGCAACTCTTAGTTGGAGCTGCAATTGGAACTCGTGTAACAGACAGGGAACGCCTCAAGTTGCTAGTCAATAATGGAGTGGATGTAATTATTCTTGATTCATCCCAAGGAAATTCAATATATCAGATTGAAATGATAAAATATATAAAGAAGACCTACCCCGAAATCCAAGTGATTGGAGGTAACGTTGTGACAAGAATACAAGCTAAGAATCTTATTGATGCTGGTGCTGATGCCTTGAGGGTTGGCATGGGCAGCGGCTCCATCTGCATCACCCAAGAAGTAATGGCCTGTGGATGTCCTCAAGCCACTGCAGTGTATCAAGTTTCATCCTATGCTCGCCAGTTCAATGTGCCAGTTATTGCAGATGGTGGAATACAATCTGTGGGTCATATTGTCAAGTCACTGGCATTGGGAGCCACAACTGTCATGATGGGTTCCCTACTAGCTGGAACATCAGAGGCACCTGGAGAATACTTCTTTTCTGATGGAGTGAGGTTGAAGAAGTACAGAGGAATGGGCAGCTTGGAAGCCATGGAGAACAAAGATGGAAAAGGGGCTGCAATGAGCAGATACTTCCACAAGGAGTCGGACAAGCACCGAGTGGCTCAGGGAGTGAGTGGAAGCATTGTGGACAAGGGATCAGTCCTGCGCTTCCTGCCCTACTTACAGGCAGGCATGCAACACAGTTGCCAAGACATTGGAGCTCGATCTGTTGGCATCTTACGTGAAATGAGCTACTCTGGAGATCTGAGATTCATGAAGAGGACTTACTCTGCTCAATTGGAAGGCAATGTGCACAGCTTGTTCTCTTATGAAAAACGATTGTTTTGAAAAAGTGTCAAGTCTCAGGGACGTAAAAAGTAAATCAATATATTGTATATCTGAATGTAAGGAAAGATCTAGTTAATATTTGATGAAAATAATCAATTTATTTTTTAAGACTATGAGTTTGAATGTAATTAGGTGTTAAAAATAAATATATTATTCTAAGTGTATGTTATCCATTGCAACAGAGTATTCCATTTTAATATTTTATCATGTTTATTTCTTGATGTTTTAAGATATAAGCAATTTGTTGCTTTGTGATAAAAATCAAGTTTTAAATAAAGTGTGAATTAAAATATCGTTTTACTAAAATATTTGCACACTAACCAACATAAATAATACACAACATCAAAGTGTAATAAGATTACTCATATTTATATCTTGTTTGGTGCCGAAGACACATAAACCCCACAAGGCTTCTTGCTTCTAATTCAATTGTATGGGGGTTTAATGTATTTTGTAAGGACCTTAGACATTTTTCCAGTAATCTGCACTTGCACTAAAACTGTCTTTTACGCCCATTTGTTTTTTTTTTTGTAATGGTGCCTTTCAATATGGGCCGCAGACAGCAACCGCATGTGACACTGCGGCTAGCGGCTGCGGTTGGACCGCAGTGCGGCCTACGGTCGCGGCTGCTTCTATTCAAAGCGCGACGGCATGCCGCGGCTGCACAATGCAGAGAACCATGCCTCAGTCACTCCAGTACCTTCGTACCTTTCCGTTTTACGTGTGTACTCTCTGTGGTTCGCGACACCACTGGCACTGCTGTTTGCGGCCGCAGGTCGCATTGGCGCCGCGCTCGGAATCAATTTCATTGAGATTCATAGAAACAAATGGTGTCGCTTGCAGTTTGCGGTCTGCAGCCCGTCTCGGAAAGGCACCTTCTGATAATGCGATCTATACCAAGCCGCAGTCTATGTAGACTAGCTGACCTGACAATCTTAATCTAGTTTTCAAAATTTCCGGGCAACTTGATCAATTTTCCTTATGTAAGGGAAATAGATGATGGCCAAACCATGGCCATTCTAAGGTGATGCGTTTATCAATGAACAGGATTACGATACTGTTTCTATAGAATTTTAGATTGAGCTTGATTTCGAACCTGTATCATCAAAATTGAGCAGCGTTATAGTCTATCTCGGACATCATACTTAGGTACTGAACATGCATAAACTTTGGGAGGGAGAGCAGCGGTGGCCCAGTGGTGGCGACCCCAACTTACAAACAGTAAGTCGTGGGTTCGAACCCAGGCAGGCGCATTACTTTGTGTAATTTATTTCATCACCACTGCTCTCAAAACGGTGAAGGAAAACATCTTGAGGAAACCGGCATGTCCTAGAACCAAAAATTCGAAGACATGTGACATCTACCAATCCGCACTGGACCCGCGTGGTGGATTATAGCCCATTCCCTCTCATAGAGAGTAGGCCTGTGTCCCAGCAGTGGGAACATTAATAAGCTGATGATGAAGATATATATGATGCCTTTCCCATGGGGGTAGACAGAAGCGAAATATGTAAATTCTTTCAAGGACTGCCTTGATACTTGAAATCCAGCAGTTTCTTTACGACATTATGGTTTACACAGTGCGAGTCAGCCTACGCAGTAGGTAGCTGCACTGCGGCAACTCGCAGCGTGGACGTATTCATACAAGTTACTCGCACAAAGCGAGTTGGACAGTAAAGGTGAACGCACACATACAGCCGAAAGAGCCGAAAGAATCGAATTTTAGAATTATTTGTATGAAATCCTGATATTGGGAGGGTGTTTTTAAGTGGCCGATCTGGAGTCTCCCCAGCTTGGCCACATTTATATCTCAAAAAGTAGGGCACCTAGAGAAGATCTGTTTTCTCCCATATTTTGTCGCCAAGTCACAGATTTAATCGGGTCTTAGTTTAGAATATACAATGAGTTCAATTAGTAAAAATAGTCCAAGAGCTAGATCGAATTTCTTTCGATCCCCCATATCGAACCCTTATATCTTTTGAACCAGTGACCGACAAATTCTGATATTTGGTGACAAATTTCGACTAATTAGGGACTAATTTTTTGTGTTATTAAATTAAAATCCCTGATGTTGGTCAAGCCAGTGTCAATGACACGACGAGTTGGAGCAACATAGTCAGCAGCTCGTACTGTGTAAACCAGGCATTAGTGTCGAAGTGCAAGTGACCGGGGTGAGAGCTGCTACTAAGGCGTGCCTGTTATCTCATATAGGTATGTGGTGGACTGGTGGACATTGTGTTCAACGCTCTATTGTTCATGAATTCTCTGTATGTGAGGTCTGCTATTGGGACAATATAAGGCTGGTTTTATTAATATGAGGATGATAATTTCCAACATTCTTCAAATGTAACGGATGATAGATGTGTAGGTGGAGAGAGAAATAAAGAAAACAACAAGAGTTCTAATAATCACAATTTATTGGAATTTATAATTGCACAAGCATGATTATTTTAATTTGACAATAAATATCATAAAAGTGCTAAATAACTTAATAAAAATTATATGTGCTACAATCTATGATTTAGACTGGTGCGTCCAAAAATGTTATGCTTAACATTTTAAAAACTGCAACCTTGCTAGCAATACTACCGCAACTGTACGTAACATTATCGTCTGCTGATATACTCCTTCGTCTTAAAACCGAACACATTTGTCAATACTGCCAAATAAAACATAGTAGATCTCTAGAGAGCGTAGCAACACTAGCAACCATGTGATAATACAAATATTTCTTAAATACCTAAAATTGATATCAAGTCAGTATTACACTGGTCTGCAACATGATCTCTTGGCGTCACGTTGCCTGAATAAACTATTGTATTGTTTACAATTGTTAGCCTCAAAATGCTTAAAGTTGATCTTGCTAACTACATCAAGACCACCTAGCTGATACTCTACCCTGACAAACCACTGATAGACATAGGAAGCGACCAGCTAAGCCTCAGTTGATAACGCGGTTACAAAATCTATCAATACTCATTTCTTAAAAGTTCAAACTGTCAAAGCGATAAGTTCGCTTATCAATTATTAAGGAATTCAAGGCAGAAGCAGACTTAGCAGGTCTCAAATTTCGATAAGCACATACTCGTAATGTGAGCACATGCGACAACGACGTCTGAATCTTACATTCTCATACCTAACGCACCAGTCGGAATGCACGAAGTCAAGCGACCAAAGCGTTTAAATCTTACTGAGATTACATCTTAGCGGAATTCAGCACGTTTAAGCGTGTTTCTGATATTTGTATCATCTTTATTAGCTTAAACTAGAGCAAAAAACTCGTGTTGGTCCTAGGAAAGAGTGGAGGCGCTTTTGATAAAAAGCTTTGTTTGTTATGGTGCTGTTTGCGATAGCGGTTTTTCGTGTCTGCGAGGCGAATAATATTTTGTGTTGGTATAAATTGGGTCCATCCACTTTTTCTAGGGCCATGGAAGCGCGGCAACTCGCTCAAACGTGCTGATGGGTCTGGGGGGCTACTCTCTAAGTCCGTCAACGAAGATACGGAGCTAAGTAGCTTTATACTTTGAAATGAACCTACTCCTTAATATTTTCGAATTCATGAGTTTTGAAAACACATCGGGAGTAAGGACAGATGACCAATCGAGTTGTCATTCATTTTTAGTTCGGGCCCCTAACGAATCTTATGTCCGTAAGTGAGCAGGAAACGCCCGTAACTTCGGCCGAAACTACGGGTTTCGTGCTTAGAGAGTAGACCCCCTGTAACGCGGCACGGAGCGCGTGCGCCTACTCCTTGGGCGCGTCTGCGTCGGCTTCGTCGTCGTGCTCGCGCTGGAACTCAGGCCCGTGCGTGACGTCATCCTGGAACACGATCTCCTCTGGGTCGGGGGCGCGCGGCAGGAACTCCTCGCCTGGACAGATCTTCTTGAAGATCTGCTCAGCCTGCGATATAAACGTTACGTTTAATTATAATTGCTTTGATAAGAGACCGTCGTCTCTTTCATTAAAATGTAAAATAAGAAATTTGTATTTGAATGCAGGTCTTTGTTTATTTATTTTTTATCTTTAGTTTTTTGTTTCTGTATTCATAATCATAACCGTAACTAAGTAAATTAACAAGAATAGGTACCTACACGATGGTCATCATTACTGTGGCAGCGTATTATTAAATTAGGTACGAATATTGAACTCGGAGAGAATCCAGTGGAATAAATACACGCTTATTTTTAGGTCGTTCTGGAACCGAAAGCCGTAAACTCGATCATCGAACTCGGAACGATTAGGACTAAAAAAATATATTCAAATTTTATTTTTCGTGATTTTCTTTATTGTTATTTTTGGAAAAAAAATCACGAAAAATTTAAAATTCATTTTTTTTTTTTTTTCAATCTGTAAAGTCGGTTTACGGACGATAATTTTACGTGATAACGTCATTTTTCATGATAATAGTGATTTTAACTTAAAAAACATAACTCATCCCCCTTTTCATCCCCTTAAGGATTGAAATTCTAACAACACCGTTGCGTTAGCTTCCAGCCATATGCCTAGATAATAAATTTTGTGTTTTTAACTTCGAAAATTAAGGAATTTCCATAGACAACTAAACTATTCCCTTTTTTAACTCTTTGGGGGTGGAATTATCAAAAACGCTGTGACACGTAAAAATAAATTAATTTTCAATCGTCAGCCTAAACACAAAATTTTAAGATCCTAACTTGAAAACTGACGGACTTTCATACAAACTTTCATCCCCTATTCAACTCCCTTAGGGGTTGAATTTCGAAACATCCTTCCTAATTCTTTGTTTACATTTTAAAGGGTTTGGGCTGGGCGTTGATCGCGGCGCGCGTAACGGTGTGACACTTTTTCGTGCAGCCGGTGGGCGGTGTTCATCGATTTATAAGATTTAATTTATAAGTTATCACGTCAAAAACGTCCTAATCGTTCAGAGTTCGATGATCGAGTTTATTTATGGCTTTCGGTTCCAGAACGAGCTAAAATTAACGGTGTTTAGTGCCATCAATCATTTTCTTCCAATAAAAAAATCTTCGTTCTATATTTCGACCGCAATCTACAAATTGCACCACAATTTCATTGAACCCACCATGTGTTCAATTTACTTATCTATAAACAATTATAATTATGTTTATATTAGTCTATCGATAACTGTTTTAAACATTTATTAAAAACACGCAGGAGATAACACATTCCTAAAGATAGCGGCAAAAAGGTACCTATACCTACAAATTAACTGCGTCGAGTACCGTAGATGGGTTCAGTGGTAAATTATTTTTTGTTTTAGATTCTAGCTAAAAATTCTCATTGTTTTCGCTTTTTGAAACTAGACCGATGTTATAGTGAACTATCGCCCCAGGACCTATTCCATCTGTGGTTTGCCTAATTAGCCCCATCCACGTTAAGGCTGATGCTCCAGGGTAGCCCGCGAAATTCAAATTTTCTTACGTTTTTGGCAAATTGCAGGCCAGTGCTAGGTTGTATGTTGATTAAAATATTGGACGCGATTGTAAGACGTATGTAGTTACAGAATTATAATCATCAAAACCATCAATACAACCCTCCAAGTTCATAAAGGTCGAGAAACGATTTTTTCAAGGTCAAAGTCTTTGCTAGACCTTTATGAACTTGGAGAGTTGTATTGATGGTTTTGATTATTATAATTCTGTAACTACATACGTCTTACAATCGCGTCCAATATTTTAATCAACATACAACCTTGCACTGGCTTGCAATTTGCCAAAAACGTAAGAAAATTTGAATTTCGCGGGCTGGTCGAAGCATTCACCTTATAGGAGAATGGCGAAGTTGGACCCACGTTAAAAATCAACGGTGCGCCGCTCAAGGTCTAGTTTAAATTAATTATAGTAAACAGTTTATCATAGTTCTACATACAAAATATTGAGTTACTAGGTGATGGGAATTAAACGTTACGAATGATTTTAATTTATATAAAAATAAGTCATCGTGCAGTTTCCAAACGCAACGTTTGACATTTACCTTCTTACGACTGAGAAATGGAACGTTAGTGTCATCTGTGGGTGTGGACATACCTAGAGTCTGTGGATCTTTCCATTGTTTTGTGTTCAACGGCTACGTGGAATACGGATAAATGCTATTTTATCTACACCCATGCTATAAATCCTCTATAAAGGTATCTGAAACAGTTAGCTTATGGCCAACATTAAAACAGCCAGTGTCATAATAACCATTATAACACCCAAACGAGTGTTATAATGTTGTACTGAATTTCATTATGCAACTCGTTTTAAAAAAAGAACATTGTCTAGCACGTGCGATTCACTACCACAGCGCCGTAATTTAAAAAAAAAAACTTATAGGTTAATTCGAATTCACGTCGTATCCCGCCATTTTTGTTCGACATTTGGATAATAGTATTGCATTATGTACTTTGTTGTTTACAAAAATGAGTGATACAAGCTTTGTGAATTTTGATAATTGAACAATCCAAAATGTAAATAATTATATTACTACCTATACACGGTTTGTTTGTATTAAATACAAGCAATTAAACTTTCCATGAATTTACATAGACTTCTTAGAACACTGCAACACCCTATGGTTTCAGAACCTTTTATGGAGGATTCATATCATGGATATAGATAAAGTCTTGTATGCAACTGTACATAATAAGGTATTAAAACACTCATGTGATACTATTATCACACTCGGCTTTGCCTCGTGTGATAAACCCACATTCGTGTTTTAATACCCCTCATTATATACAACAGTTGCATAATAACTATTATGCCATTCTACTATCAAATAATAACTAATAAGTCCGTGCTTTAAGTTAGGTTATAATATTCTACCTTTTTTATGTTTTTTCTCCCAGCTTTAATAACCTCCTCTCCATTTGCTTTTTTGTTAGTCTTAAGTCGTTCTTTAACTATTCATAAGTTTCCACAATGTACGCTACCCATATAACTGGGTCCCGAATTACATGCAATCTCGCCATTGGATAAACTTTCCATAACTGGACATGAGTTTCGAAGTTCATTTTTTTTTGTTGATAGTACACTTAGTTATAAAGCTTTTCAAAAAATTTCAATACGCGGCCGCCCACGGTTTACGAGATTTAATTCTCTAAAGTTTCTATACAAATACGAACTTAACACACCGATTTCCATTACTAGACAAAACTTTCGAAGTTCATATTTTTTTTGTAGATAGTACACATAAATAGAAAGCTTTTCACAAATTTTCAATACGCGGACGCCCACGGTTTACGAGATTTAATTCTTTATAGTTTCTAAACAAATACGAACTAACACACCATTTTCACATTTTTAGCACAGATAATCTAATACTAGACAGATTTATTATTACAATCGATTATTAAATAATCGATTTATTTTCCGTTAGCAAAAAAATCGATTATAAATAAATCGGTTTTTCTTTAAAAATAATCAATTATTTTATAATAATCGATTTTTTCCTAATTTGTCAAATATTATCCAAAATAAACGCCAAAAATATTATACTATTCAATGATTAATCGAGTTTTTGTAATAAACAAACTAGTTTTGCAGCCGACTTGGGGCACCCCGACACGATTTTTTTATTAACCTTTCAGAAGTAGGAGCCCCGCGAAGCGACATCCCTCGACTCGGATGCAAGAGCATAATAGTTCAATTTATATAATTTGTTTTTCTCTAGAACGATGCGTCGCCTTACATGGGAGTGGTGTCAGGGCACAGGGGGCACCTCCCCCCTCCCTCCTCCTGCCAAACGATACTAAATTTTTATTCTAAATAACTAAATAGCGCTATTCTAACCTCAAAACTTTAACCATGGATATCTCCATAACCATGGGGCTCCGCGGGGTGGGGGTGGTACAGGGGGTACCTCCTACTCCCCCTCCCCCCTCCTCCCCACCCCTTAAACCGATGTCCAGTAATGGATATTTTAACCTCGCCATTCTCCTTTTTCAAAGATTTTGCTAGTAACAACTACTTCTCCCTATCATACAGCATTCAATCTGACTGGATTTTTTTTGGTTAATTTAAAAGTGACGGAGGGAGAGAGAGGCTGGCGGCGGGGGTGGCGAGGTGGGATTTTTTTTTTATAAAAAAATCATTCATTTAAATGGGGCAGGTTTTCAAATCGGACAAGTATGTCAATCGAATAGGTAGGTATAATAATAAAATATATTTATTCACCCATGGTAGAGTGCTAACTACAAACGATTAGACAAAGTTATTGACTACTGAACCCTAGAGATTGCATCGACGACGCCACAATCGCACAATCTGTATTGAATAATGAAAAACAATAACAGCGGTTATCTGATTGATGACTGTCGGAAATAAATAATTATCATGTTTTGGGTCACAAATCATTTTCTTATCTAAGTGCTTTTCATAGTATTTATTAAGTAACACACATAAAACATAAATAAGTGTATTAGAAAAGGAAAAAAGAACATGTTGAAGCCAAAGGCTCAAGGCAACGTATGAAATGGTACATTTTGATACAAGTGGAGAAAGTTATTATTGCATCCGAGGCGGAATTAACTCCCGAGCCGTAGGGGAGGGTGTTTTTGAGCCGAGAACTGCAATAACAAATGTCCACGTGTGTCAAACGACGATTTTCAATACACTTTTGAAGAAGAAAACTAAAAAAAAACTAAGAATATTTTTGTCATGAATTATTTTATGAAACTATGATTTTAATTTTCTATTTTTCAGCGCTTTGCTTTTGCCAGGTTGGAGGAGAAGGGCATACAATTAACGAACCATCAGATTTAGCAAAATGTAACGGCAAAAAAATATACTTTTGATTGCCAAAATTAGTAAATGATCACCAAAATTAATCCCCATTTTATCGTGAAATTAGAACCAAAAATTATTTTTTTCCGTTAATGACCACCAGAAATTAAACTGTTACGCTCTTGCATTTGAGTCGATCCTACTTCTAAATGGTTTATAAAAAAATAATCATAAATAGTCCGTGTCGGGGTGCCCCAAGTCGGCCTAGGCAAAACTATGTCATTAAAATTTGGTGCTCAATTTACTAAATTTGGTGATCAATTGATATTTTAGGTGATAGATGTTAGTGGTCACAAAGTTATTTCTGGTGGTCATTATATTTTCCCCAAGGAGAAGCAAAGGTATAAAGCCGCTAAACAGCCTAATATAAAAAGTAGTTTTTTTTTTTTAACTTATGGCACAAATAAATGTTAATTTGTTTATAAAAGTAAATATTAGTTTAAATAATCATGTTTATCTATGATATTCTATTTATAAAAACAATTTGAATATTCAAAAAATATTTACGCCTTAGAGACGCATTATTGCCTTGCAGAAATTTTGAAAAAAACATTCACTTCCGACTATATGCATTGAACCAATTTGGACTTATTATAGGTATAGTTATCTACCTATAATAAGTCCAAATTGGTTCAATGCATATACATATTATCTGAGGAGCTCGTGGCTAAATAATAACAGCCGCTCGGGTCGATCGTTAGGTTAAGCCGTGCTTGCCTAGGTTGGTCTGTGGATGGGTGACCACCCATTACATACCGAGTTTCCTCCGTGCCTCGGAAAGCACGTTAAGCCGTTGGTCCCGGCTGTCATTTGTAGATCTTTGACAGTCGTTAGGTAGTCAGAGGCCCAATATGTCTGACAACCAGTCTTACCAAGGGGTATCGTATTACCCGGTACTAACTGGGTTGTGGAGGTCAGATAGGCAGTCGCTCCATGTAAAATACTGGTATTCAGTTGCATCCGGTAAAACTGGAAGCCGACCAACATAGTTGGGAAAAGGCTAGGCAGATGATGATGATAGGTATAGTTATCTGTGGCAATTTTAATTCCCGCACACGTGTTGGAAAATGCAAAAAATCGCACGCGTGTGAAATATATTGCATGTTGAACCTAATCGTAGTGCGATAAGAACCAGTTTTCACCGACTTCAAAAAAGGAGGAGGTTATCGAGAAAATGTATTGAAAAAGTATTTAAGTACGCATACTTGCAAAAATAAAGTCATCGACCACCTTGCAAATTTTACATAAGTATCACCTAATTTTTATTATTGCACACTAAAATAAACATGCCTACATAGAAACTGCATTAATATTGCATATTATATGTCTAAAGGCGAGCTAAACGCAGAAACTACGATAGTTTCTAAAGACACTGGGCAACGACAATCTCTCTAACATATTTCGCAATAGTTTCATAGTTATCAATTTTTTTACCTAACAACGTTGACATCCGCATGTTATCACCGTATCATGTTTTAACAACGTGACGATGTTACTGAACAAACTTAAGGGTCACGGCCTCATCACTGTAATTGAATTGTTTCGTGTTCCTCGACAGTAAACGTTTATGTCAATAGCATGGCAGGTAACTGTAGCCATTGAAACGTAATAGCTTAATAGATGTCTATGTAGCTACGGGTGTTTACTAAGTATTGTATTGCGAACTGACGTAGATTATTGATGGTCAATTTATTATACTTTGACCTGAATATTAATAGGATGAATGAATAAATTAGGATTAATGAAGTTATTTATTACAGTATTGTTGAACACGCCTCTGACTTGGCTTTATTCCGTCGAGAAATATCTCTCAGGCATGCTGGTTAAAAAGTCCGATACTTTCTGTACCAAAAATCAGGTGCCTATAAACAGTTAACAGTAGTTTTTTTTAGTTCCCGACAAAACGAAATTCGGAAATCCGGTATGGGTGCTGGCAGGATGTAAACCGAGCCTCCAAGAAGCTGTCAACCGAGCATTCTGTACATTATAAAGATATATGAATCAATTAAGTGAAAAGCGGCGTATTCTTTCATATCCGTCAATTATTTGAGGATGATTTCAAGACTGATAGTTTAACAAACTTGCTATAGTAGCAGCAGCATGCACTGCATGCGAACTAGTGTGTAAAACGCCGCGTTTACACTAAGGTATAAAACATTATTGTTTTCTTTGTATATTTTAATTGTATGTGTGTATATCGTTTACACCTGAAACAAGAGGCTAGTTTCCACCATCAATAAATTGCAAATCTATTTAGTCTGCCAGCATTGGAAAATAATGGACAGGTATTTTTTGTTTTTGTAAATCAATGAATATAGACAAAGATAAAATGCATCAAAACTCGGGAGTGGGGGGCTCGTGGCGTCAAAACGCACTAAAAATGCGGCGTGTCATATTGAGAATTTTAAAAGCGTCGTATCTTCGTTAATTTTGGCTTACGTAACAAATGAAAAAATACGGGTCAAATATTTTTTGATAATCTAACTGACGGACTAATTAGATTTTTTGTGTACCCAAGCCTATTGTTTTTCAATATTTAATCTGATCCAGTCTATCCCTTGCTGTTCTGTACGGACCTCGTACCCCAAAGGGGTACTCTCACCGTGTAGTCACTTAAGTTTTTTTTCTTTGCCCTGGCGCCATACTTTCAAGGCATCCACAGGCTCCCGCGGTTAAACGCTAATATGATGTGATGTGGCTGGCGCAAATAAAAAACTTACAATTAATTTTTGGTTGTAAACGCAGGGTCCTTGTTGTGTGTCCTGAGCACACGTAAATGCTGTGCAAGACGCGCGTCATGTTCTATGTTCTAATAGCGTGCACTACGCGCGCACTAGTGTGTGTAACTAAAATAATAATAATAAAATTGTTTATTGTCACAAAGAAACATACATTAGTATACACTGATTAACAAGATGCTAACTATGCTGCAGAAGTCTGTATACAGATATTGTGAGCCCTGCCTCTCAAACTAGGATAACCTGTATCTTAAGAGACAGTGTTCAGCTGTGAGGTTACTTAAAAATATGGATTAAACAACTGCGGACTGTGCCAACTTATTGTTTGTGCTAACAATCAATTTAATTTAAACATTATAAATATTTAAAAAAATAGGAAAGGAAAAGGAAAAGTATAAAATAACAAGTTACCTATGTGCGTGAGTGGGTGAATGTGTGTGTGAATGGGTGAATGTGTGTGGGGATGTGTTTATGATGTATGTATGTGTGGTGAGTTTTTGTGTGAGAGTAGTGAAAGTGAGGTGTTATGTGTAGGCGCTATAAGCAAAAAAAGGCAATATTAGACCATGTATTTTAGTAGTGATTCAGTGTGTGTATAGTCCTGTTGAAGAAGCCATTCCATCACCTTAGCTTTTAATTTAAATTTATTGCAATCTAGAATATTTAGTTCTTTATGAATTTTCTTATAGATTAGTGAACTTAAGGTGAAGTATTGGTGATTGGCAAAAGCGGTTTTGTGTTGTGTACCTGGAGGAATATTAGTTCGTTTGTTGGGATCAGACGGTGGGACACTGGAGTGTCTTCTCAGAACGGATTGCAACACGAAGAGCTGACGAACTGTTAGTACCTTACAATCTGAGTAGAGTTGAGTTGTCCGATAGCGATAAGGTTTTCGTAGCATCACTTTCAGTATTGCTCTCTGAGCTCTCTCCACTCTAAGAAAAGTTGTTTTAGCTGCACCGCCCCATACACTGATGCAGTACCCAAGAACGGACTGACACAGAGCATAGAACACCATTTTGAGGGTATCAAGGTTTGCAGAAGCTCTAAGGGACTTGAAGATATGTATCAGTCTCAGCGTTCTCGAGGTTAGGGCATCAATGTGTTTATTCCAGCGTAACCCAGCATCTATTTGAACACCAAGGTATTTGACGTGATCTGTACGCATGAGTGTTGGACATTGGCATGAGGATGACAGTTGTGAGCAAGTGTGCGCTAGTATCGAAAAGGTGTGGTTCGGTGCGGTACTCTGACGGATGGCGAATGGAATATATGATGTTTTGTTACAGTTGAGGGTAAGCAGGTTTAAGTTAAGCCATTTTATTATTTCACGTAGTGCCAATTCCGCGTTACTTTTAACACTATCCCATGTTGACCCATCAACTATAACCACGGTGTCATCGGCATATACAAAGATCGTCGAGTTGGGAAGGACATTCTGCATAAATCATTTACATAAATTTGAAACAAAATAGGACCCAAAATGCTACCTTGGGGCACTCCGTAGGATAAGGTTTCTTCGTCACTGAAGTGATTATCAATTTTGGTTCTTTGGGTGCGGTTGTTCAGATAATCTTTAAAGATTCGCAGTGCCATACCTCTAACACCAAGTAGCTCCAATTTGGCAACAAGTATGGGAACAGAAACTGTGTCGAAAGCCTTCGAAAGATCTAGAAATATTACCAGACATTTGGTTTTCCTATCGAGATTCCTAGCAACCAACTGTGTCAAATCAAGTACTGCATCTTCAGTCGAGACACCGGAACGGAAACCATACTGATTGTCTGCTATGATCTTGTATCTATCTAGGAAGTTCTTAAGCCGGTTACTAAGAATTCTTTCCAGAATCTTAGAAAGAGCAGTCAAAACCGAGATGGGTCTATAGTTATTGACACAGCTTCTGCTCCCACCCTTATGGATTGGATGCACAATTGCCTTTTTGAGTGCGTCCGGAAAAATACCCGCCCAGAGACAGCTATTGAAGATGTATGTCAAAGGTTTTATTAGTGTCTGACGGCTCATTTTTAGCACTATAGGCGATATACCATCCCAACCAAGCGCACAGTCATTTCGTAGTTGCGAGACAAGAGACTCCACTTCAGATTCGTCAATATCTAGCAGCACGAGGGAGTTGGCGGGAGATAGTGGGGTGTTATCATCGATATTAAGAACCTGATTATTCATATTTGCGCGATACTGATCCTGTGATAGAATTTTATCCGCTAAGTTTTTCCCAACATTACAGAAAAATTTACCAACTTCATTCATAGATGCTTTTGGACTGTCACATATTTTCAGTAGTTCCACAGGACTTGTTTTTATTTTAGCTGTGTTTGTAACAGTTTTAATAGTGTTCCAAAGGGCTTTGGGGTTATTTTTTGCCTTTTCAAATTCATTCCTTTCGTGGGCAATTTTAAGTTTTCTAAGCAGGTCATTGCAAAAATTGCGGTAGCGTGTATAAGTTTTTTTTATAATTAGGTTATCTGGTTCTTTATTTGAACGAATATGCATTCTATCTCGATTTTGGATACACCTCAATAGGCCTGCGTTTATCCAACTATGAGTGTTGTACCTATTCTACGGCGCGGTCGAAGTCTAACCCGGCGTCGGGTCCCGAGCACACGTGCACGCTGTGCAAGACGCTCGTCATGTTCTCATAGCGTACACTACTCGCGCACTAGTGTGTGTAACTATGAGTGTTGTACCTGTTCTACAGCGCGGTCGAAGTCTAGCCCGGCGTCGGGTCCCGAGCATACGTGCACGCTGTGCAAGACGCTCGTCCTGTTCTCATAGCGTGCACTACGCGCGCACTAGTGTGTGTAACTATGAGTGTTGTACCTGTTCTACGGCGCGGTCGAAGTCTAGCCCGGCGTCGGGTCCCGAGCACACGTGCACGCTGTGCAAGACGCTCGTCATGTTCTCATAGCGTACACTACTCGCGCACTAGTGTGTGTAACTATGAGTGTTGTACCTGTTCTACAGCGCGGTCGAAGTCTAGCCCGGCGTCGGGTCCCGAGCATACGTGCACGCTGTGCAAGACGCTCGTCATGTTCTGATAGCGTGCACTACGCGTGCACTAGTGTGTGTAAGTATGAGTGTTGTACCTGTTCTACGGCGCGGTCGAAGTCTAGCCCGGCGTCGGGTCCCGAGCATACGTGCACGCTGTGCAAGACGCTCGTCATGTTCTGATAGCGTGCACTACGCGTGCACTAGTGTGTGTAAGTATGAGTGTTGTACCTGTTCTACAGCGCGGTCGAAGTCTAGCCCGGCGTCGGGTCCCGAGCATACGTGCACGCTGTGCAAGACGCTCGTCATGTTCTGATAGCGTGCACTACGCGTGCACTAGTGTGTGTAAGTATGAGTGTTGTACCTGTTCTACGGCGCGGTCGAAGTCTAGCCCGGCGTCGGGTCCCGAGCATACGTGCACGCTGTGCAAGACGCTCGTCATGTTCTGATAGCGTGCACTACGCGTGCACTAGTGTGTGTAAGTATGAGTGTTGTACCTGTTCTACAGCGCGGTCGAAGTCTAGCCCGGCGTCGGGTCCCGAGCACACGTGCACGCTGTCACTGGTGCTCGTCACTGGAGCGCTCGTGTCTTTCACGTTGTAGAACAGCGACCACAAGCACTGCAACGATACAAACACATTAGTATTGCTTCATTAGTCAGTTTAATAAACCACCATTGCCATCGTTATTCTGCCGAAAGACGACTACTGCTGTATTCAGGCCTCCGGAAATGCGTAATAGATTCAAAATCACAGCATGATGGCTGTTTATCCTGCATTTGCATAATGTGATGACAAAATTCCTGCCAATCAAAGCTTATTGGTAATCATATTTTTTAAGGCTCACTCACACCAAAAATAAAATGCTTGTAATGTCAAAAACATATTTCTGTTTAGTCATATGTTTATAGTGGGCACAAAGAGAATGATGATTTACATAGATTATGAAACATCATTCTCTCTGTGCCCACTTTAAACGTATTCTTCGTCCAAGATTTTAGCGAATATGCTTGTCAACTGAAAAAATCTAATTAGTGCGTCAGTTAGATTATCAAAGAATATTTGTCCCGTGTTTTTTTTTTGTTAAGTAAACCAAAATTGACGAAGGTACGACGCTTTCAAAATTCTCAATACGTCACGCCGTGGTATAATTTTTAATGCGTTCTGACGTTTCGAGTTTTGATGCATTTTATCTCTTTTAATATTCATTGATTTACAAAAACAAAAAATACGTGTCCATTATTTTCCAATACTCTAACCGACGGACTAAATAGATTTGCAATTTATTGATGGTGGAAACTAGCCCATTGCGTGCTATTTAAATTAGATATTGAGTAGTTAATACCTTAGGTTTGTCAGCATCTACAGTTTGGTCGCCGCCGGACATGTCAAAGATCTTCTCCGCGATGCCCATGAGGTCGGACTCAGCATCCTTCACTTTGTTGGTTATGAAGTACACCACAACTGCAATGGACAAGGTTTAATGTATTTTTTGTAAATGTGGAGGATCGTATCATGGATATAGTATAGAAAACAAGGTGGTGTAATGCTGTATGGTTCATTTGGCGCGTGTTCTTAGTTGGAATGAAGCAAAATATATGAAAAATATCGCTAGCACCATCTGTGACGCAAATGAAGAACTGAAACCGCGAGTTAAGCACATACAGGTTGAATTTTTCAAGTGTCGTGGATGGCCAAATCAGGAAGTATGAGGTATTACGAAAAAAGCTTAAATGAGTCTCGGGCCCAATTTTGATGAAAACTACAACTACTTTATTGGATTTTTGAATCGATACCTGTTGATTTTGGAAATAAACACGGACTGTATTATTACACCATTCGAAAGTGTCGCTAATAAGGATCTAATTCTGGGAAGTTGTAACAAACGGCACGTTTTGGATAGGCGCTGATTGCTCATTTTAATTACGTGAGTTTCTTGCCCGTTTTTCTCTATAGAGATCTACGCTAGGGAATGGGCAACTACAGTACTTTCTCAAGTTATTATGCCTTGTGTCTGTGACTGTAGTTTCGCTTTTTTTTTGTTTTTTTTTTTAATGTAATGTTCTAAAGGGGAAGGCAACTGTATCACTAATGGCTCTAGCATCGCTTGTACCAAACATCGTCATTGGTTGAAAATCTGTCAATGTCATTTTATATTTCAAAATAGTTTGACCTCATTGGTCAGATTGGGTCTAAGCTATGGACGCGCCATCTACAATCAGTTTTGACCAGCCTTCCCCATTGAAATAAATGGTTTGAGTTTGAATTGCATCCGTGCGAAGCCGTTCGGGTCGCTAGTATTCAAGCGAATCAAAGATCTTATAACTTTTGAAGTTCATTTAGGTTAAAAACTATACCATGTGATAAGCATTTCCAATTCATTTGCTACAGTACGTTATTAAAATGTATTTTTTGCACTAAACAATAATGGTATCAGTATGCACTATTTATGATTAAATCATTAAGGTTGATCTGCACAACATATTTTCCATACAAATTTCGGGGGACTATTACTCCACTGTTTGACATGGGACATCTAAAGTTAAACATGATTTCGTTTTGTCTCATTATTAATTGTGTCTGTGCGGAAACAGAATAGTAAAATAAAAAGGCATTCAAAAGTTACGAGCTACCAAAGATTCATTTTTATTGCCAATTTTAACGTAACTTTGGGCGTAAATTAGTAATAAAAGAAGTGTCAAATTTCCAAAACAAAGTCGGTACCGACACAGCAAAATTATCGAAGAATTCAATAAATTTTATTTGATAATGATTTATGCAGTGGTTTTTTCATAAAATTCGATTTCCCAAAAGCCTTTTCATATTTTTTTACGCGCGCCTTTTACTATGAATTTTCGTGCATCTCACTGAATAATGTTTCCCCCGGTGCGGTGCGGGAGGGGGATACGCCATATTGACATGTCCTTCGTTTGATAGAAGAACAAGACCTATATTTCTGTCCTTTTCATTTCATGCATGACGTCAGTGACGTGTCATTTGTTTTTCGCTGAAGTTGAGGGGCCTGTGCATTTTTATTGCACTCCTATAATGTGTGCGTTTCGATGGCGCGACCACGGCATTCTTTTTTTTTTAAGCTATGGCAAGATTTTGTAAAAAATAAATTATTTAAAATTAAATTCATTAATTAATTAAATATTTCACATTCAGAACATTTTGAAGGTGATAAGCGATACCATACGTATGCTCCTGAAATATAAAACCTAGGATTTTTTATATTTTTTTTACAAATTCAATTTTTTATTTACCTAAATTTCAGGTCTCTGCAACGCTTAGTTTTTAAGATTTCCATGGCCGCGCGGTTCTCCGCGTTTCGATGGCGTGGCCACGTTCAAACCCTGATAACTTTTTAACCATAACTTTGACAAATTTAAGGTTTTGGGAAATTTGAACCACGTACATACATAATTTTTACAAAATCATGGCATAGTTATTTTTAAAAAAAAAACGCCGTGGTCGCGCCATCGAAACGCACACCCTATAATATGGTGTAGCGACCTACTTATTTAGAAACTTTATATACATAAAACCTTCACGATATAATTTTTACTTTTCTTCTGATCTGTCACTTCTCTGTCTTGTGTTGACTAAATTGATATAGAATTATGAACATTTTTAATTTAATTTAGTTAGTGTATAACAACCACTAAATTGGTGACTCCGACGTGATACGCCCTGAAAAGGAAATCCTAAACTTTATCAGGCCAAGGAAATCCACAGTATCACGATGACAATATAAAGCAGTCGTCTGCCGACCAACGTCCAGACTCTGCTGGCTTCACAGCTATTTATTTCTCTCGAGGGATTAGCAGACCTGGCGGAAAGCGTCCAGGACATCGTGACCCCAGGCCAACAATAACAAACAATATAGTTATACAATATTATTGTTGCCACTAATCTCTCGAATTGTGTAGTGACGATGACGTTATAAGTTGATAGTAAAAATTTTAAAGAAAAAGTTTATTTTATTCTTTTTAGCGCATTAAAATAAAAGTTCAGACGAAAGTATTATAACTTCGTTTTTGTTCGGAACGGTTCGGAACGCTGAGTGTGTGCGTACGAACTAGACGCACGTGAAGACTAGCGTCTAACTGCTCATCACTGATACTATCTCCTTCGGGCACGATGCCAGGTGAGACAGCGTGCTTTTTAGCCACGCCCACCAATGAGTTCGAGCTCGTGTGCTGTGTCACCTTAATGGTTAAAAATGCGTGAAATTGTTCTTTATTTGTGTTTTTATCAATGACAAATGATTTTAAATAACAATGATTCCATAGTAATGCATTCAATTATAAATCAGATACGCCGCATAATCTTACTTTCATATCAGTAAATATTTACGGCAGTTAATTAGCTACGGCCACATAAAGGCTGTAAAACGTGTTTTTTTGTTCTAGACCATACCTGGGAACCTTCTAGTTACGGAGCTATTGGGGGTCAAAGTTACTTCTTTTTGACAAGTTTTTTTTAATTATTATTTTATTTATTTAAATATCTAAAAAACTTAATCTATATACAGTTTGGTTTTAGCCACACATCGAAAACCTCTCAGGGCTTATCTGTGTGCTGGCGAGCCGTTCCTTTAAATTTTACAAAATGTTACAACTACAATGATAGGTACAATAAAACTGACTGTTAATAAAAAAAATCAGTTACAATACTAAAGTTTAGTGCGTAGATACGTCAACAACATTTGTCCAATGTCCTTTTAGTTGGACTAAAAGGACATTGGACAAATATGTATGGGATATATCTTTAACATAAAGGCGATATTGATTAATCCTGCCTTCCAAAAATAGACTAGAGGCAGGCACTACATAATGGTGAAAATAATTTATTCGTACATACATACTTTCGGAGAAGTTTTGTGTAAGGAAACGTTTTGATTTATATTTATAACTTTTCGAACTCGTTTTGTATAGCGTTTGCAAGTCCTCTGGAAGTTTATTAAGAAAAAAAGGTACTAAGTATTCTGCAACCCTCATCCCGTACACATTATTGAACGTCGGTAGGATGTATTTATTTTTATGTGGTCTCGTTCTCAGAAAGTCAGGTCTTGTTCTTTCGGTTAACAGCTCAGGTCTATTGACTTCCGTTAGAGTAAAAAATTCAACTTTATTGAACACATTCATAACTTGACAATATTTAAAGAGGTCGCCGTCATTGTTTTTGTATTTCTTTTTTAAATGTTTTAGCGTAATTACTTTGAGTATTCTCAGTTGTAACCTGTAAATATCCGTTAAGTATGTATGATAGGTTCTCCCGTAACTGCTGAGTCCGTAATTGATAACAGAGTCTGCTAGGGTCAAATATAACATTCTAAGCAATGATATTATAAAGAAGATACGCCATGTTCATACTGAATGGCGTTCAGATATCGTTGCGAGTAATTTAAAACTACGACAGCGATAGATAATACGGAACGTATAAGATAGAAAGAGATAGCTAGCTATCAAAGTGCAACAATTGTATCACTTTGTCCTCAACAATTTGTGCGTGCTAGTGCGATATCTACCTCTTTTTACTATATAATATCATTGATTCTAAACGTTTTGTAAGGTAGTTTATATTTAAGTATTCTCAGCTTACCTAGAATAGACCTCAGTTTGTTGCATACGTAATCTTTATGCGGTCCCCAACAGAATCGGCTATCGACCATTAGACCGATATACATGTGTTTATGGACTACTTCTACTGACGGACATTTGCAAGTCTGTGGCGAGCTATGCAGGCAAGTGTGTCCGTGTGCTATAATTGTAGGTATAGTGGAGCATTTTTTTAATACAAGTTTTTAATAAAGATTTTTACTTTAAACACCTCCACGACCCCCCTACTATTCAATCCATACATCAGCACAATGTTTCGAGAGTGTTTTCTTTGAGTTCTAACACAAAACTTGATTTTACACCCCAAAAAAAAAAAGTTGTTTCCCAGCAATAATTTTTGCGTAAAGTTACTTAGTTTGACGTACAGAGTGCCTTCGTGATAAGGTTGTTAACACCCTGTATACTATAACGATATTTATGACATATAATTTAGGTATACCCGATGCTAATTAAATACCCATTCCAATATCTGGATCGAAGTGGTTCACAATGACTCACATATTACTCAACAAAAGACTGAAGTACTACGTGTTACCGAAATACCGACCGGCGAGACTGTACAAAAAACTGCAGTAAAAAGTTAAATGAGCTGACCCTGGACGAATTTTTGTGCAAGTACTATGCTACCTAGTTGGCAATTCCCAACTTCCAAGCGAGTTTAAATATCGTCAGTGGCGCGGCCATGATTTATCTGGTCGTAAAGAAAAGTACCACCGATGATTCATGCGTGGCCAATTAGCAGATGTTTTTTGGACCGCTTTGAAGGAAACTGTAGCGAATTCGAAAAAAGTGCGTTCCGATACCGTGACGACATGCGTAATTGTATGATTCAAATGATACGGTTCTATGGACGCTAATAGGGGCTAATAGATAAGTGACAAAAAATCAGCCTCAGCTTATTAATACTCCCACTGCTGGGACACAGGCCTTCTCTCTATGAGAGGGAATGGGCTATAATCAACCACGCGGGCCCAGTGCGGATTGGCAGATGTCACATGTCTTCGAATTTTTGGTTCTAGGACATGCCGGTTTCCTCACGATGTTTTTTCTTCAACGTTTTGAGAGCAGTGGTGATGAAATAAATTACACAAAGTAATGCGCCTGACAAAAAATACCAAGAACATTTCATCCGACAACAATGCTTGTCGCGCAGCGAAAACGTCTAATTACCCGTCCAAATTAATTATGTACCTACCGATGTTTACTACCGTATCTACAATGAGGATGAGAGTTAAACTAGAAACCATTTCAGATAGTTTCTTGCATCCTAATTTGTTTAATCGCGTCTAGCCGTCTTGTCGGAATTTTCAACAAATTAAGGTCAAGAGAGAATGTTCAAAATAATGACGGTTTGCGGTTACAAACCGCACACAATGTGCAATTGTGCATTGTGTACTTACACAGTCCTTTGGGGCAAGATCCGGTGCCCGGCCCAACTTCCAGCACGGTCACAGAGTGGTCGCCATCATTGAGGGGCGGGAACCGGAACAACGTCAGGGGGTCCTTATCACTCTTCATTATAGAGCCATTCGTTATGAACACCGCCTTAGACATGTCGCTACTCTCGGCAGGTTCGGGCGAGATCAAGTCCTTGGGACATTCGTTGATACCGATCACCAAGTGGTCGCAGTTCAAGGTCTTCGACTTGCTGTCGATCGTGACCACCGTCCTCCCCTCGTCCACAGTCTTTGTTTGAACCTTGTCGATCGGCCGGTTCAGACAATACACGCCGCCGAAAACAGCGCACAATCTAAAAATAAAACACAATTTATTGAAGAATGCTACACTTTTGAACTAGTGGAAGATTTTGAATCATCTATTGCGGATCACGACCATAAAACATAGACGTTCAACGAAATATTGTAAGTTTCCGCTATTCAATATTTAAAGCCAACAAGATACATGCAAAGAACATCAATCTGGAATATTGCATTTAATTATAATGATTAAAATCGAGACTAGCAATCGTCGAATTTTAATGATAAACTTCCTGAGTGAATAACCTTGTGAAAAACGCAAATAAACCGGTTCAATAGTTCTATGAACATAAAACTTTCAGCGTGTCTATAAAAGTCTGTTTATTTTTGACCCGACCCACATGTTGTGTTGTCTTTGTTTCCCTACCCTCCTGAAATAACAAGTAATAAACGATGAATAACCACACCGTTAAGTTTCGGAATGGATTGAAGTAATTTTGATGCTTTATTATTATTTTCCAAATATAGAATGTATACTCTGTCTCATTCCATGGAATGTTTGGCATAAATATTGAGACCAGTTATTAGCTAATGGGAAAACGTGAGTGCCAAACCCTCAACATTCTCTCGGTTGACACAATTGTGACCGTCGATGATTCAGCGACGTTTTTGTATTCATAAAGTGTATAAAAATAACTGTTACGCGCAAATATTTTAAAAATTAAAACACTTCGGCCTCATCGATCAACTATGCAATAAAACTGATCTTGAATGATTTAGAATTCATAACATAAAATTAAATAACAAAGTTATAAATGAAAAGGCAGTTTTTGAAATTACGATATCTTAAATCGTGCTGCATGCAACATTAGAAAGTTGCTTCATTTTTGTTTGCGTAGTCGAGTTGTGCACATGTGGGTCATTGTACCGGGCGGCGCACCGGCGACCATCGAGCCACTTTCATGGTGCACTTTTTTTGCAATAACAATATTGATAATGGAACATCAATCTCTCTTCTACAAAGTAAGATGGTCTTACATTTTTAAATAATCATTCCACTTAACATGAATTGGTTTGCTAATGTGGATTAATCTCATAAAAACAAAATAAAACATTAATCGTGTCGAATTCTGTTTTGAAGACTATTCTACAACAAATTATACACACAGGTGTTGGATAAAACGATGCTATAAAAATCTAGTAGCATCGAACCTCGTGATAAACAAAATAATCAGTCATTCATTTTCTAAATCTTTTTTTTTTTGGGACTAGCCCGCCACACTATTCTCAAACCACTGTAACTCCTGAAAGCCAGAATCAACAGTGGCAACCATCAGAAAAGCGCCGAGACAATGAAGCTCGACGAAGTCCCAGAGAATGAATTTAACTGTCTTGGATCCCGCAACGAAATTATTCAGAAAAGTATAGCGGAGGAGTAGAAAAAAGCCATAATTTCCTCACAATTTTCTAAATCTATTTTGTCGTACGAACCTGCAGAAGCATTGTGGTAATTCTCCGCTGCCGTACATGGGCCAGAGGAAGGGCGTATTGCCGTAGCGTCCGAGGCTCATGAGGAACTTCTTGCACTCCTTGACGCCTTCGAGGCAGGGCATGGTGTTGGTGCCGCCGGCGATCGCGTACAGCACGTAGTGGATGAGGTTGGGAGTCAGACCCTTGTGTTCTAGGTACTCTTTGAAGGTCTTGTCGTTCCAATCTAGAGGGCAAGATATGTAAATTAACCGTAAGGACCTAAGCACACAGCGTATTTTAAACGCGCAGACGACGCGCAGATGACGCGCGTATACGCGCTTCAAACGAGATTTGAATGCAACCTTGTAACCTAAGCACACGGTGCGATCGTGAAACGCGCGTCTACTGCACGTATACGCGCAGATGCAGCGATACAGACGCGCTGTAGTCGCTCGTAGCTTCCGCGTTTTGGTCAGAGACTCCTCATCAGTCGTACAATGGCGTCGGTTGAGACAACACTGCTTACGCTGGCTTTGACACTTTGTACGCGCTTCAAACGAGTTTCGAACGCGCTTCATTCGCGCGTTTGGTTCGCGTTTTACGCGCGTTTGAATCGAAAAAATCGGCATCTACGGCGCAGAAAACGCGCGTTGTCTGCGCGTTTAAAATACACCGTGTGCTAGGGCTCTAAAATAGCGATATTTCTTTATGTGGCAAACTAGAAATATCAAAGGGAACTGTTTAAGAAGAAACCAAACTTAAGGCTAGTTAAAAATTATCAGCACAATCTGATAGTTTTGTATATTTATAAGAATTCCGACATAACAAAGGAAAGCCGTTCATAGAACCCACCTTTAAATTCATTTTGCATCTCCTCCTCATTGTATCCAACGATAGAAGTCAGCATCTTCATGAGCTGACGTTTCTCGACGATGCTGACGGCTTCGGTCGCGAACACATCGGCTCGGGAGCAGGGTACGGGCGTCAGTTTGTCGTTGAGCCACGTCAGCACCCGTGAGATGCAGCGGAACTCCGCGTAGCGAGCGATGTTCGAGGATATCAGCAGCTCGACCAGAGGACCGCGGGAGAACAGCAGCTATATGATGGAAGTGGAGTTGTAAGATAAAGAACAGTTGTAAATAAATCCTACTAATATTTAAACTAGCTGATGCCCGCGGCTTAGTCCGCCCGCAAATTATATACTAAAACCTTCCTCTTGAATCACTCTATCTATTAAAAAACCCGCATCAAAATCCGTTGCGTAGTTTTAAAGATCTAAGCATACATAGGGACAGACGCGGCGAGCGACTTTGTTTTATAAGATGTACGTATCGTATAGTGATGCGAAAGTGTGAGTATGGATGTGTGGATGTTTGTTACTCTTTCAAGCAAAAACTACTCAACAGATTTGGATGAAATTTTACACACAGATAGTTTATAACCTAGATTAAAACATAGGACACTTTTTATCCCGGTAGTAAGATCCCTTAAGACAATTATCAAACTTTACGCGGGCGAAGCCGCTGATAGAAGCTAGTATGGTTATGAAAAGATTTAATACCCACATTCCCACAATAAGTTAATAATATTGTAATAAGTTAATCTAAAATATCAGCAAATATAACCACCAAGCAATATTTATGGGACTGACGGGAGGCTACATTTTGGCCTTGCAATAGCTCTTTAACAACGACTCTGTTACCTACTTAATTCCATACCTTAGGTGTCATGTCAATGTTGAACTTCCTATACTCTGACGCGAAGTCAGCCTGGCTCCACACCTTCTTGCCCACCTCTGGCTTAGCATCTTCAGGCTTTTCCTCTCCTTCTTCTTTTTTCTCATCTTCAGCCGATTCCCTAATCAATTCATTCAAATTGTATTTACATTTTTTTTTTATTACAATATGGGCCCGCTCCTGACCTCAACATCAACATTAATTTTGTCTGCTAATTTTACTATGAGAAGAGAAAAATTACCATTTCAAATTTTTTCACTAGAAGCGTCATCTAAGTGCGTGAACTTTAAAACTATAGAGAGTGCGTGCTAGGTAGGTTTTATATAACTAACTGTATTTTTTATCTTTCTCCTAAATTAAAATTTAATTGAACAAGTCTGCTTATCCTTTTATTTTAATAGGATCAAGTAGATTTGTTACAAATATAATTACAAGCCTTAGTCGGAATCCAGCTTTTTTACGAAAAAAAATAATTATGGAGTCGCCGTGGGATATGCTTGCACAATGAGTCACACCAACATTTTACGATAAAAGTGACGATAAACTGCATTTAATGCGCATACTCGTGCAAATAATAATAGTTTTTGTTCCATCCAAATTGGGCCAGGATTTCCAGTTACCGGGCAGTCAATCTCACCGTTTTTTAAAATTTACGTTCCTTCGCGAGCCACTGCGATGACGTCACGCCGCGATTTTCTTGTCCGATTGCGGGTGATGCGGAGTGTTTACGTTTATAAAATTTGATTTGTAAAGTGGTTTGCACTTATTATTTTATAAGTGTTTGTGTTTAAATAGTTACGTTATATTTTATTTTTTTTCGGTAGCCTTGAATGTCCCACTGCTGGGCAAAGGCCTCTCCCATATCCTTCCAGGTACGCCACCTCGGACCAGTTATTAAATTAATTTATTACAATTATTCGCAGCGCATGGCGTGACATCACACGTCAGCATGGTAGCTTAGTCGGAGTTTGCCGCGTAGGCCGAACTTTAACGTTTAATATCTCATTTTAGAAAATAGGAAAAAACAACTGATTCTTTTTTCTCGAGTTACCTATTTTTTAGACATACTGATAACAAAAAAACGTTGGTGTGATTCATAATAGGTCCATGAGCCCAGCTTTGGTCAAACAGCTGCCTAAAGGAAATACTCTGAAAAGTTAATGTAAATAATTTTACTCACTTTTCAATATACCATTTTTCAGCTAAATTGTAGACTTGTAGTTGTCTTTTTGGGTCCGCATTGACTTCTTTGATAAATTTCTGCAGACCATCAAAGTTGTAGGAAGCCCATAGGCCTCCATAATGGTCACTTGAGTCTAAATGTAGGACATTTTTTCCTATCCTGCTGCAGGCGGCTGCCACTATGGACTCAACCATTCCTAGACAAAGAGATTTGGTCAATACATAAACAATTAAAATAAAGTATTTTGTATTTCCTGTTTTTAGGGTTCCGTAGTCAACTAGGAACCCTTATAGTTTCGCCATGTCTGTCCGTCCTCGCTTAATCTCTGTGACCGTTAGCACTAGAAAGCTGAAAGTTGGTACCAATATGTATATCAATTACGCCGACAAAGTGGTAAAATAAAAATTAGAAAATAATGTTTTATTAGGGTAGCCCCCCTATATGTAAAGTGGGAAGTGATTTTTTTTTAAATTTCAACCCTAACGTGTGTTATATTGTTGGTAAGGTATTTAAAAATGAATAGGGGTTTCCTAAAATCATTTTTTGATAATGTCAATGATTTCGGAAATAATTGCTCCAAAAGTTAAAATCAATGTGTCCGTCTGTCCGTCTGTCTGTCACCAGGCTGTATCTCATGAACCGTGACAGCTAGACAGTTGAAATTTTCACAGATGATGTATTTCTGTTGCAGCTATATGTTATAGCTGCAACAGAAATACATCATCTGTGAAAATTTCAGACAGCGAAGTCTTAGTAATAGGGTTCCGTTTTTACCCTTTGGGTACGGAACCCTAAAAACAAAACAAATACTAGGTATTTCCTCCTCTTTATTTTGCGTATGGGTGGGAAAATCATTTATTCCGAACCAGTTCCCGAGAGAGGCCAGCCTACCTAGCCTAAATAGGCTTGTCAACTGAAAAAATCTAATTATTCTGTAAGTAAGATTATCAAGAAATATTTGATCGTATTTTTTATTTTGGTAACCAAAATTGACAAAGATACAACGCTTTTAAAATTCTCAATATGTAACGCCGTGGTATAATTTTTAGTGTGTTCTGACATCACAAACCCCCACTCCTAAGTTTTGATGCTTTTTATCTTTGTCAATATTCATTGATTTACAAAACCAAAATATATGTGTCCATTATTTTCCAATACTCTAACTGATGGACTAAATAGATTTGCGATTTATTGATGGTGGAAACTAGCCTGTGGTAGTCTCCTTCCAGTCAAACTGGATGTACTTTCACAGAGGGTCTGCCTCACAATCAGTTAGTGGGCAGTAAAAAGTCAGAAAAACTAGGACATTATTTTGTTTGGCTTTGTGATTATATTGCAATTATATTGTCATAGACAATATAATTGCATAACAAAGCACAAGCACAAGATCATACTGGTGCCAATCATAATTTTAGTTACCTAATCCTTCTGTAATGTATGCTTCTATTATTGGATGCAAGATCTTATAACAACCATGGGAATGCCATAGTGTTTATTACATTTTATTTTAACCAATATATTTAATCTGACTTATAGTAGTGCATATTGCATGGTATTACCAATATTCTAAATAAATTAGTTCCCAACAAGCTAAATTGCTTGTAAAGTAATCTGAGAAATGGAATTACTGATAATTATGAGGGCCTTGCCTTGTTATGACAGCTACATAAAGCCAAGTACTTTGTTCTCTTGATAATATGAAGTAGTGCCTAGTAGCTGGTAATTGCTTGTATCAAATGCTATGCTGTAATATTTTTATTATATGAATTCTGCATAATATGGTAACTACATAGTCTTGCTGACATTCCCAGCTTTCAACTAAACATTTACTAGAACTCTAGTACGAACGTATCATTCGCCAATATGATTAGTACCTAAACACCAGTAGGTATACCCCAGGGGGAAAAAATGCAATATTTTTTAACCCATTGCAAAATCATTTGAAAATATTTCATATCTTACAGTCTGAAAGAGTGCAACGTTCTATGTAGGCACACAATGACAGAAGCTCGACTGTCTGTGCAAATATTTAATTAATGACTAAGCTGCAGTATTGGGTCGACCGTTTACGGTTTACTGCTACTATTATTACTCAAAAATACGTTGAGGCAGTTAATAGGCCAATTCCTTAAAAAAATTAGCCACACTAGAGCATTTTCCAACGTAAAATTGATGACTAGACAGCGGTGGACAGATATGAAAAAAAAAGGATCGATAAGTAGGCTGCTATCGCCATCATGACCGGTGCAGTATTACAAGGATAATATAGTATACCTGTCCCAACAACGATGACCTGGAAATCGGTCGGTAAATCGTCGTCCATGATTTCTGCTTAATTCCTATCCACAAAAATTATAAGATATGAAATTTCAATTAGAAAATTGAACAATCTCAATCTCACTTCTCTAGATTTGCCACTTGACACTTTGACAGTGTCTGTCAAACGGACGATGACGTTTGACAACCAAGCATTTCCGTTCAAAAACTTTGGAATGTTTTCATGAAAGCCTATGTTGGTTTGGTACATACACATGGGTATTGGGTACAAGCTAAAAACTGAAAGTGAAAAATATACCGGATGATTTCGAAGGCACAAAAAGCTGAAATGATTATTATGGCTTCGTTCAATTCAAATCATTACAGTTTTCTAAATTGAACAGATAGAACTGCGACCTAACGTAATAACGTTCGTTCGGTTCGTACAGCCCGTGCATTAAGTACAGTGATGTTTCTTCATTGGCCGGCGCGGCCCGGCACCGATACCGACACCGAAACTGGTGGACGTATAAATCTATGAAATTGTAGGGCACACTGTCTCATAGGCCCGGCCCGGCGTAGCCCGCCGCACAGTGTACGATTTGACTAATCTAGGGGGACAAAACTCGGAACCTGAATATTAATATTATTTATTACATTTATTGTATACATAGGAATGTTGTAGTAATTAAAAGGCAAAACTAAATGTGTAACAGATTTTTTAAAATCTTTTAATAAAAAAATTATATCTATGTCTCGCTTAGATATTTGTTTTCGAGGAAGTTTTCTTAATGTTAATTAAGGGTCTGAAGATGTTAACAAATGATTTAATAAGTAAATTTAATAAGTAAATCATAATTAGTTCTGTGTCTTGATGTCTTCAATCTGGCTTTTCTTATTTCTTTATTTTTGGCCTCTGAAAACTCCTCGGACATTTGTCCTATCGGTATCACAGTCTTTTATTATATTTGCTCCATGTACCAAAATTGTATGCACTGTTGCCGGCATGTTATACCATCGGTATAAACTTAAATATTGATTTTCACTGCATTCTGGCACATAAGAAGAAAAATAAAAAAAATATATAATCACAAAAAATCGCAAAAAACGATTACTATAGCGCCAAAGTATATAACACACAGGAATTTTTAAGACTACTATCACAGCTTGACTACATTTGACTACATGGTAGATCTCCAAACAAAAAATATTAAATATAAAAATACATTTTTATTGATTATATATATATATATATGTCGCCGCGAGGACACCTATAAGCTAAGCTTATTACATAATGTTATTGATTGTAACTAGTTGAATTATAATTTCTTATTCCATAAACGATAATATTGCCATCTGTGAGATACTCTGGCAACTATTATAACAACTGTGAGTGCCATTGACTAATTTCGTTTGAGTATCAAGCTCAACAGCGCCATCTGTTGGCTTGTCTTAATCAGTATCACTTGAAAATCAATTATCAAACTAAACTCGATGTTCTAGCTAAAACTATCGTTATAATTAACATAAGAATATTTGTTTAACAACTTTAGGGTTTCATTCATATTAGCAATTAATAGTTAATCACTTGACATTATGATTCGGCGTCACCTGTCAGGGAAAATGGCGCCGAATGTGATTTTACCGTCAATACCTGAATGTTTAAATTTAGTACGAGAACTAAGTAAGTCTCAATAATAGATCCCAACTTTAAATTAATAAGACTATTTTACACAGTGATTTACTAGTAAAAAGCTTTTGTTTAACATAACTGTTTATATCACCGGAAATGTTCCATGATAGCACAGATTAAGGTGGATGCTCAAGCGTAGCCCGCGAAATTCAAATTTTCTTACGTTTTTTGCAATTTGCAGGCCAGTGCTAGGTTGTATGTTGATTAAAATTTTGTTTGCGACTGTAAGACGTATGTAGTTACAGAATTATATTCATCAAACTCATCAATACAACCCTCAAAGTTCATATTGGTGTCAAAATTACTTTTCCAAGGTCAAAATCATTCTTGCACCATTATGAACTTGGAGGGTTGTATTGATGATTTTGATGATTATAATTGTGTTACTACATACGTCTTACAGTCGCAAACAATATTTTAATCAACATCCAACCTAGCACTGGCCTGCAAATTGCAAAAAACATAAGAAAATTTGAATTTCGCGGGCTACCCTTGAGCATCCACCTTAAAGACTAAAAAGTAATGAGACAACTAGTTTATTATTAATGATTGAAAACGTGTTCAAATTGGTGAATTCTGTCATTATTTAATAGTAACACAATTATTGTAAAGTGTTTCATTATTATTTGTGAGGCTGATTGAATTTACTATTGTAATAAGTTGCTGAACGGATATTGTGGTACTTCTGCCCACTCAGAACAGACAGGGAGCAACGATCCGTCACGTTAGCTTACGATTAGCAAAAAACAATTGAAATACTAAGTAATTATAAGTGTTTAATGAAGTGAACGATCTGTAATACGACTTAAAATAGTGTGAAGAGTTTCTTCTCCTCAACCATAATAATTTGCGAATGGACGACTCAACTCTAGAAAGTTAATCAGTTTCTGTACATAAATGGTTTAATAGAAATAAACGTTTGGAATTTGAGTCAAGTGCTGTGTGTGATTTCAAATACCCACCTACCTATCTATCAACGATGAAGAATCGTATCGCAAGGCGATGTGATGACTGAAAGACAATATGGTGGCGAATGGCGCCAATAATTTGGGGACAGTGTTCCTCTAAGCTTTCCCTGCCGTGATATATATATATCATATTTTTTCGGTGAGTGATACAATTCGCAAGCATACAATTTGATTTATTTTAATAACTTCATTTAAGGATAATTCATTCAAACCTCTATTTGATGACTCCATCACAAAAAAACACTTACAAGCACTCAAAACACCAAAGAACATGTATACACGTTAGCGTTAACAGTCACACTGAGCGGTCGGCCGACTCTGAAAATTTTCAAGTAACTTCGCCCATTATTAAAACCCAGTTTTGCGTGTCAAGGAATTATTTGCCTTGTGCTGTCAGTTAAAAGATGTATTCGAAAGTGGAACAAGATTAAAAAAACGTAGTTTTAAACATTTCATTTATATACCTATTTTCCTGCTAGATTGGTCAAATCGTACACTGTGCGCCGCCCCGCCGCGCCGCCGCCGATATGTCAGTCAGTCGTAGCAAGTCTCCCACTAGTGTCGGGCTGGCACCGTAAAGGCTGCTTTACGCGATTTTTTTATTCACAAGGCCGTATGCTACAATTATTTAAAATGTTGCACATTGTTGCAAGAATCGTGCGGCATGTAAACACCTTGCGTCATGCTGCTAAAGTTACTTCATCAGTCATATTCTACGGTGTCTTGTCCCCTCGATCAATCAAGTTGGTAGACCAAAACACTCCATTAAAATTTTACAGCACGAATCAGCACGATGCTTTGAAAATTATCTAGGCATGATGCTGCCTTGGCGTAAAATAGGCTAACGCATACTGCAATTGCCGCCTAAGTTGGTTATTTCACGGTAATATTATGATACAGTAGTGTAACTCGGCCGCATGATAGAAATAAATGCCTACAGCCGCGTGGTACGTAAACATGCGTTAGGGCTGCCCGTCTCCAGCATTTTAATTACATTTGCCTACTTTCTGTTTCTATTTGGTTTTGTGATTGTAAATATCCTTTTTATATAAATAAATTAAATACTTTGTATATTGAATAGGAAGTGTTCAATAAAAATGCGTGTTGTTTTTTTATTGGTAGATTTAATTAAAAAAACATGTTTTTGTTCGAAAAACAAATCGGGCTTATAAATTTGCGACCGAAAAATATTTGCGCCTCGACTGAGTCGTACGAAATGCTTTATTGTTAAATTTTAAAGTATAGGCACCGAAGTTTTAACACAAGCGTAAGTAGGTAGGTACCTACCGTATCATGATTCATTCAGAACCGCATATAACTACCTATTTCACTCGTCTCAATAACTTTCCGTTACTCTATTCGCTTTATTTATTAATCCAAACACCTTTTTTTTCGTGAGATAAAAGGAAATACTTACTTATCCATTAAAAAGACACACATTATGTACCTACCTACTAGTAAGTAAAATTATTTTATAGTCTTACCTTTCAGAGTTTCCAGGTAATTTAAAAAAGCTTATGTCTGGACAGAGCTATTGCACTCCGTGTGTAGGCATGAGATAATTACCTACCGCTTCGCGCATATTGAATATGCAAGCTCTCTAGGGCTGTCGTGCTCCAGCCGTGCGTAACTGCGTACGTATGCCGCGTTAATTTTTCGCGCTCTTTTGACCTTGCGTCGCGTACCTACCTACTCGTACTTCATGTTTGTTAACTGACTGATTTATTGATCATTGATCATTACTAGTGAAAATGGCAAGCCGGATAAACTGTTGCTGTTAATAAATGTAGAAAAAAATTGACTCTTTTATATAAATTTCACTGCTCCATGTCCATGCTTCCCATCAGAGTTTATTTTAAAATTACCTATTTGTTAGATTTCGCATTTATGCTGCTATTAAATTTAATAAGTAATCGTAATTTTAGAGAAGGCAAGATATATATGAGACATTATAATAGAGTAAAACAATTGTAATTATAAAAGTTTTAATTAACATTTAAGTAATAATACATTAAAATACAAAAATGTTGGTAGTATTTAATTTTGAGTACTTGGGGCAACCCTACCGACTGACCATTAAGCAGTGAGACGCCGAATAAAATACGCTAACGCGTGGCGTCAAGGCACAATTTAGATCGAGCGGGCCCAGTTTAGGTATTTAAAATGTCGGCTTTCTTCAAGATCAAAGGAGTGCAACTTCTGTACGCTAGTACTATTATCTATTCTGTGGTCTGGATGCGTTATTGACGAATTCATACAACCAAAAACAGCACAATATTTCCTACTCGTCATATTAACTGATTTTTAGAGAAAAAATCGCGCGATTATTGTTAAAAAAACAACACACCGTCCGTTCGACACTGCGGTACAGCCGTGACTGTCTGCGCCCCAAGTGCACCCTTAGATCGAGGCGCGTAGGTATAGCTCGCGTTTCGTCCGTTTCTATGAAGTCGGAATACTGTATCATAATACTACTGTGGTTATTTGTTGCATACCACAAAATGACGCACGCAGGTATGGAAAACAAGTTTGTTAAAATGTATCGATAACACAAGATAGCGGTATCAGTTTCGAGTTTGCCCACGCGTCCAAAAATTCTTATACAGCTACACATACTACTGGAACTGAAACACAAACCACACTAAAAATATTAAGGTGCATTGGGGCTATTTCGAAAATGGGTATATTCCGAAAATGCAAAAAATCTACTAAATGCCATATATTCCTGCTAGCAACATTAGGCAAAGCGCCACCTTAGATATACTTGTGGCGACACCGCGACAGACGTCGTGAACCATTGTGAACTCGTGAGTCTCTCCCGCGCTAACATCACGGAAGTGTTGTCAAATTATTCAAAAGAAGTGATTTCGCGCTGAATTTTGGTGATACTTAATACACTTCAATACCCGCAATTACAGACACAATTAAAATAACAATGCACTGTGCCTCACGAGGCACGGCCGGGAGCATACGGGTTAAACCCCAAGATAGTTTTCTCGGAATCCTGATAAGTTATTTCAATGGTTGTTTGTTTTTATGATAGGTTTTTGTTTTGTGCTTAATTATAATAGAAATCTATGGTTCCAACTGTGTTTTTTTATTTTTTTCTGATTTACCCCACCGGGTTTATTTCGATATGATTGTTTCGCAATAACATAAAAGACATTAAGAAATTATGTAACAAAACTTTGTTATGTAAACATAACATTGTTTATCCATTGTGCAGTTTTAAATTCCCTAAAAACTCAAAAGATATGTTGAGAAGCACTGTCACATGTTATGTTTGAACATCAAGGTTTTTCTGGGGTAATTCCGTAATACAAAGTTATAGGAATTCAAATTAACGGTTATTATTTATAAAACTTACAATATAAAAATCTATGGGGTAATTACGATGGAAAATGAAATGTAAACTCTGGCTGAAATGCAATAAAGGCGACTTTTGAGCTCTTCCGGAATTACTCCGCGATAGTTCGCAATTATCTATCATCATTCTCTTGCCCTTATCCCAATTCATTTGGGGTCGGCGCAGCATGTCTTCTTCTTCCATACTTCTCTATTTTTCGTCGTCTCATCAGACACTTCTTTTCTTGCCATATCATTCTTTACACAGTCCATCCATCGTTTCTTTGGTCTTCCTCTACTCATATACCCATCCACATTCATACTCAAAACTTTCCTCACGACATTTTCCTCATCCCTCCGCATCACATGCCCATACCACGACAACCGATTACCACACAACTTTTCAGTCACCGGCGCCACTTTCAGACTTCCTCTTATATACTCATTTCTTACTTTATCCATTCGCGTAACACCACACATCCCCCTTAGCATCCTCATCTCCGCGACATGCAAATGCCTTTCATTCATCCCTTTTGTGGCCCAACATTCTGATCCATACAAGACAGCAGGTCTAACCATTGTTTTATAAATCTTCCCCTTGAGCTTAAGGGGAATGCGGGAGTCGCAGATTGTTCCCGTGACCTGCCGGCATTTCATCCATCCCGTGTTAATTCTGTGCTTTACACTACGATCTATTTCGCCATCGCTTTGCACGAGTGAACCGAGATACCGAAAGTCGGAGCAGACAGGAAGAGGCGCGCCATCTAACGCTATGGCTCCAGAACTGGAGAGACCGCCGAAATCGCAGAACATGTATTCAGTTTTACTTCTGCTGATTTTCAAGCCAACATTCTCCAGTTTCTGTTGCCATTTCTCCAATCTGCTCTGGATCTCAGGTCCATCTTCACCGACAAGAACAATGTCGTCGGCAAACAGCATGCACCAGGGTGCCTCTTCCTGGATGTCCGACGTTAAAGCGTCCATGATCAACAAGAAGAGGTAAGGACTTAAAGCCGACCCTTGATGCAAGCCTACAGCCACACTGAACTCATCGGTGTTGCCAGCAGCTGACCGGACGTAGGTACAAGATTGACTGTACATAGCACGAATTAACTCTACATACTTCCCAGGTATACCTTTCTCTTTCAAGGCCCACCACAACACATCACGAGGTACCCTATCATACGCTTTCTCCAGATCAATGAACACCATGTGCAAGTTTTTGTGTGCACGTCTGTACTTCTCGCACAATTGGCGGAGTGCAAAAGTGGCGTCCATTGTTCCTCGACCTGGCATAAACCCAAACTGATTTTGGGTGATCTTACTCTCTTCTTTTATTCTTTTCTCTATCACTTTCTCCCATACTTTCATACTATGTGACATGAGCTTTATCCCCCGATAGTTGTTGCAGTCCTGCACATCACCTTTATTTTTGAAGATGGGCACTAGCGAACTATTGCACCATTCTTGTGGGATCGCTCCTTCATACAACAACTTATTGAAGAATAAAGTCAGCCACATACATCCGTCTTCTTTTAAACACTTCCATACTTCTACTGGTATTTCATCAGGGCCCATGGCCTTTCCATTTTTCATACTTTGAACTGCTTTCCTCACTTCATCCATACTAATTTCCCTCACCAAACCTATATTTACTTGTACCTCTTTAAGCACACCGCTCCATGCATTCTCTTCATTCATTAACTTTTCAAAATAACCCTTCCATCTCCTTTTTATTTCATCATCTTTAGACAAAACCTTACCAGCGCCGTCTTTCATACACTTTATATGTTTTATATCTCTCGTTCTCCTTTCTCTTGCTTTTGTAATCCGGTAGAGCTCCTTCTGGCCTCTAGGACTGTCCAGTGAGTCATATAACTTCTCCTGCGCCTTAGCTCTGGAAACTGCTACCGCCTTTTTTGCCTTTCTCTTCCATTCTTTATATTCCTTCTTCTTTTCTTCTTTCAAACTGTCGTTCCCGTTTGCTACACCCTGCCATTCTTTAAACGCAATCTTTTTCTCTTTCAGACTCTTTTGCACCTCTTCATTCCACCACCATGTATCCTTATCTATCATACCTTTCCCTTTGGATTCTCCAAACACATCTTTTGCTACTCTTCTTATACAATCCGCCATCTCCTTCCAACATTCATTCACAGATTTTCCTTCTATATCCAGCATATCCTTCATTTCAATTATCTTATCTACAACTTGATTCTTAAACATACTTGCACATTCTTCGTTTTCTATCATACGCCATCTGGTTTTGGGTGGGGGCCGTTCTTTGTTTCTACTGGCTGAGACACTGATTTTTACCTCCATTATGACCAGTCTGTGTTGGGAGACTAAATCTTCGCCTGGCAGCACTTTACAGTTTTTGACGTATTTAAGACTGTCCCGTTTAACCAGGAAATAGTCTATTTGCGTCGCGTGGTGGCCACTTTTATATGTAATAAGATGTTCGTCTCTTTTTTTAAACCACGTATTTGTTATTGCCAGGTCGAAGGCAGACGCAGCTTGAAGCAGTGCCTCGCCGTCATTGTTACGGTCTCCATACCCCCAACCACCATGCACTCTCTCATACCCATCCTTCATTCTTCCTACATGCCCGTTGAAATCACCCCCCACATACACTTCTTCACTGTCTTGCACATTCAACATCACGCAATTATCTATATGACCCAAAAATATGGTTCATTAGTTGAAATACTTTCTTTAGCAAATCCAACGATATATTTAAAAATCTAATTTATGTTTAACAAAGGCTTTTCAATATCTATGCAGGTCTTAAACAGTAAGATTCTTAAAATAGATCATTCCCGAATAATCGACTGAAATGTTCACCTCTAGTCATCTCGCAGAAATTTCTATCGGAATAGGCGAGACGACAAAAAAAATCGAATTAGTCCGTCAGATAGATTTCTAAAAAATAATGGACACGTATTTTTTCTTTTGTTACGTAAACCAAAATTAACGAAGATATGACGCTTTTAAAATTCTCAATACGTCACGCCTAGGTATAATTTTTACCTAGTTCTGAGGTCACGAGCCCCCACTCCCGAGTTTTGATGCGTTTTATCTTTGTCAATATTCATTGATTTACAAAAACAAAAAATATGTGCCCATTATTTTCCAATACTCTAACTGACGGACTAAATAGATTTGCAAATTTTTTGATACTGTCGTCATGCCTATTGCCCCAATGCACCCAGATATGTTATGAGCGCGCAATCGTGAAGACTCGAAAACGTGTCAATTGGCCTGTTTTTCCTTTATTCTGCGTCACTGCGTGTATGTGAGCTGGCTCTCCCCCGCGGCACACTTTTTTCGGTGGTTTTGTAGGTGTATAGCATATCTGTTTGTTACAATATCATTGACCTTACATATAATTATATTGATTTTCTGATAATCTGGCAGAATATCTCAAGTTCCCATCACTCATGTGTTGTTCTTTTTCAAAGCACACTGAGTCATGTTCGTCATGTATAGTACAGCGCCGTCTATCGTTTTTTTGTGGAAACTAGCCTTGAAAAAACCTTATAGCAAAAAACTCAAAAAAAAAGAATTTCGCGGGCTACCTTGGCGCTTCCACCATCATGGCATTTTGTTTGTTATGTCAAAGTTGCCAATGTCTTGCTGTCACGTTTTCGCGGGAACTTTCATTTTTTTTATTGCATTTGCACCGCATTTGCATTGTCCAGTGCACTAGACGAATCTGTAGTGTACTGCGTCTTCTGTCTACTATTGTTCTATTATTGATCGAAGATTGTTACGGCAAAATCAATTCAATGAAAAGTAGTAGAATTTTTTTAAAATAAGTAAAAGGTTTTTTTTTTTTTTAGGAGGGAAGGGAGGTTATTGTAATTCATCTGATTGGGCATTGATTTAGTTGCATCTCATTGTGAAATATTACTAATTATTTACGTAGAATAAAAAAAAAAATATTGTTGAATACAAATTGTTAAGAATTGTACAGTAAAATTAAATGCAATCACGATTTTATTTAGTTGATCGATAAATACGAAAATGAGTTACCTATGAGGATGTTTCATGTAGGTACCTACCTAAATCTTCATGCGATGAAATCTTTCAACCTCTTTTTACAGGTCGCGGCACGAAACTCTAGCGCTGACCGTTATTGCGCAGAAATAAAAAATAAGAATGCCTTGGGGCGTGCGTTGCGCCGATTGGCTCTCAAGTCTTATAACATGCGCAGCTATCCCCTCCACGTTTCGTTCAGCGCTAGAGTTACGTGCCGCGACGAGGGGGGGACGCCATATTGGAACAAATATTTGCACTTTGAAGTTTAATATTTCGTAAATAGAGCATTAAATCGAAAAATAGTATTAGCAACCTCTACCTAAGTCATTTTACCTTAGACCTATTCAACGATACCCCACACGATGGGATAGACGACGAAAAAAAAAATCATTCCCACTTCACATGTAGGGGATCTACCCTAAAAAAATATTTTCCAAAATTGTATTTTGCCATAATGTTGGTGTAATTGATATACCTACACACCTCTACAAAATTACAGATTTCTAGTACTAACAGTCTCTGAGCAAAACCTCGAGCGGACATACCGCTACATCTATAGCTGTACACTGTCATTATCGTCTTGCACACAAAACACTAAAACTATGTGTTTATTCACCACTATATCACTTTATGTACTGTTTGTGCAGTGTCTATGTATCACTATAACTTTACACTATATATTGCACTGTCCCGCACAGTTTGTAAAAAAGTTATGGTTAAAAGTTATAAGGGTTTAAACGTGGCCGCGCCATCGAAACGCAGAGAACCGCGCGGCCACGGAGATCTTTAAAACTAAGCGTTGCAGAGACCTGAAATTTAGGCAAATAACAGATTGAATTTGTAAAAATACACAAAAAAATCCTAGGTTTATATTTTAGGAGCTGTAAGACTAAAACCCCATGGCCGCGCCATCGAAACGGTGAATAACACGTTATCGCCGATATCTCGCTGAAAAAGCATCGCAGAGGTCTGAAGTTTTTTGAAAAACACAGATTTGAATTTGTCAAAACTTGTAAAAATACTTCAAAAAGCCCTAGGGTTATATTTTAGGAGCTGTAAGACTAAAACCCCAAGGCCGCGCCATTGAAACGGTGAAAAATACGTTATCGCCGATATCTCGCTGAAGAAGCATCGCAGAGGTCTGAAGTTTTTTGTAAAACCTAGATTTGAATTTGTCAAAACTCGTAAAATACACAAAAAAATCCTAGTTTTATATTTCAGGAGCTGTAGTACGGTATCGCACTATCGCTTATAACCTTCAAAACGTTCCTTCTGAATGTTTGGTTAGGGTGACCATGACTTATTGCTTACAGAAAACTTCCACGTATTGCATTAGAAATTATTTCATAAGGATTATAAATTAAGAGCCTGTATTTGCTGTTTTGGTGACATTGGGCGATCTAGATCTCGGTATCTATAAGACCTAAGAGTTCGCTATTGGGACACCATTAAACTTGGACTTATAATCATTAAATTTGTTGAAGCAAAAACATGATTGGATAAAAAAATCACGATAGAAAAAAAATACAAAAAAAACTCGTTTTGCACTTATTTTGAGTTGGATCTCTGAAACCCTAAGGAATTTAATGATGATTTTTAGCCTAATAGATAGGTACCGTGAAACCTGGCTACTTTGCCACTTTAGGCTGGCTAAAAAAGTTTGCAAACATTTTTCTTAAAAAATCTCTATGAGGTAATACAAAACAACCAATCAGCCAAATAGTAAATTTTATGCATTATTGAAATAAAGTATAATATCTATTGTTTTCTCATTCATTAATGAATTTTAGTCCAAAAAGCGAATATGGCAAAGTCAACCATCACTTAGGGTAAGATTGCCATACCAAATTTTTGGATAAATTAAATCGAACTATCAAAAATTATGATAGTCATCTTTGCCACAAACATATTTACACTTAAAATATACTAAAATTGAGTAATATTTTGCATTGGCAATAGAAATTTCCTCAATGTGGCAAATTTACCCGCCTTGTTTCGTTTTTTTCAAACAAAATGGAAATATCTGTCAGGGTTGTCGAAATATTAAAAAGTCAAAAGAATAATTTTTTCTTAGAATATATATTTATTTAAATAAAAACTTCAATAAAAAAACATAACACAGATAGGTTACCTAGTTGCTAGACAATTTTTAAAATATTGCTAGATTGCCAGTTTTTTTTTATCCCAAAAAGTTGCTAGAAGTGGATAAATGTTACATAGAGATAATATAAAACAATAAAATGAAAATTTCTGGCAATCATTTTTATTTTCACTAATTCCAACAAGAGAAAAAATAGAAAAGCCTTGTGTAAGTCATTGAATAAAAAAAAAAAAATTTAAAGACGAAGATGTCGATGGCTGGGGATTAATATCTTTCGTTGATTTTGAATATTTCTCAGCGGTGCCCATTTTATGCAGTACATTTTAGCCAAAACACAGCTAAAGCAGCATTTACCACTAAAAGCTAAAGCTAAAAGCTAAAGCAGCAGTACCTGCAGTATTCAATATTGCAAATCAAAATAAACAAAGAGGTATAAAAAAAAGTTTAGGAACGAAACGGAAGTAATTAAACAGTGTTAAACCATCGAAGAGTTTTAATTGAAAAGGAAATCCCATAGCCACCTGAAGCTATCGAAGAAGGGAACAATAAATAAAAATACAGTCCACCCATAACAGCTGGTCCATACGAGCCGGATAAGTGAAAAAAGTGCCGATAACAAATACATAGCGCGTAAATAAGTGTTGTGAGCGGTTACATAAAACTGTAAGTACTGAACAATAATAACTTATGTGTATCGCGAGTGAATAAAGTGTTGTAATAAGCAAAGTGGTGTTCTCTGTGTCGAAAATCGCGATCATAGTGCGCGTTAAAGGGACCGGCAGAACCGTGGGACTCACAGTAAAATAACAAGTGTAAATAAGACTCTGTGCGCGTGTAACAAGTGACCGTCGCGTAAAAAGAAAATACGTGAAGTAAATAAGCGCGCGCTATACACAGTGCGCGCCGCGTCTTTCGTCGGAAGTATATAGTGTCGTCGCGGTAAATAGGGCTAGTCGTAAAATAATAACGGTGTCAAAGTGCGCGTAAAGTGTAACGTCGTAGTAAACGAATCTGGACAAGTCCAAACCGAGCTACGAACTGTCGTGCGCCGTGCTCCCCGCTTAAAGTCAAGTGCAGTTGGCCATCAGTTTGAAAGATGGTGATCACCCGAAGCCAAGGTGATGCTGCAGAGGCAGAGGACCAGAGGCGGGCCCTACAGAGGAGGGCAGAAGAGCAACGGGAGGCGGTTCTTCGCCAGGAAGCGGAACGGATTCAAAGAGAAAGACTACGGAGGATTTCACTAGACCCGCCAGAATCGCCAGTAATAACAGGTGACCAAAGTACGATTAATTTACGACTAAATACCGCGCCTCTTACGACGTTGGACACGACCACGGCGGGACCATCATCGGGACTTCTAATGAGTGAAGACCATGGACAACGAAGGAGGTCACCCGCCAGGTCAGAGAGGTCACAGAGGTCACAAAGGTCAACGAATAGTTTTACAACGCGCATAAGGCTAGCAGAGTTAGAGGCTGCAGAAAAGCTAGCAGCCATACAAAAGAAGTCTCTTGACTTAGAAGCAGACTTAGTCAAGAAGAGGCTAGCCGCCGAAATGTCCGTCATACAGGACGAACAGGAGAGCCTGCGGGACGAGCCCCTCGTTTCCCAGGAGGAAAGCCACCACAGTCGAGTGGACGAATGGCTTCATACGAACCCCCTCAGAGCACGGGGGGAGGGGGGCACGGGAGCCCCTCGGGAGGACCCAAGACGTATTAAATTCGACATGCCACGGGGAAGGTCGCCGACACCGACGAGGCACAGGAACAGCATCGACAACTTGGCAGCGACCTTAGAAAGGATGGCAAGACCCCGACTACGGCATACGGATTTACCAGCGTTCTCCGGTGGTGTCAACGAGTGGCTGCCATTCAAAGCGGCCGTGAACGACACTACAAATATGTACAACATATCGCCTGCAGAAAACATACAGCGGTTAAGAAGCTGCCTTAAAGGGGAAGCAAGGGAGGCGGTGTCCGCCCTCCTACACACCGCTACAGATCCAGAGGTCATCATGAAGACACTCGAACAGTGTTTCGGCCGACCGGAAGTACTAATCGATCGCGCTATTGACGAACTGAAGAGGATGACGAAGCCCACTGCATCAGCCGCGGACCTGAATAATTTCGCCATCAAAGTACAGAACACAGTAAGCGTGATCAAGTCGGTCGACCGAAGAGGATACCTGTACAACCCATTGTTGACACGCGAGGTACTGGAGAAGTTAAGCCCGCACATACGGTCAAGATGGTGCGACTTTGCCTACGACAACGACGACACAACGGAGCCGGAGATAGTGATGCTGTCTCGTTTTCTGATGCGGGAAGCGGACAGGGCGTTAAGATACACATACGCCCCACCTACCAGCGCCGCGCCCGCCAGCCAGAAGAAGGAAACCAGGCAGCCAGTGACAGCAAAGAAGAAGGCCAGCCCCGTCTACACAGCCGTCGAAAATCAAGAGGAGAAAGGTCAGTGCCCCAACTGTAAACAAGACCACGTGCTACCAAGGTGTCCGAAGTACAAGGGCATGAGTGTCGACCAGCGGTGGGAGTACCTGAAGGCCAATGGCATGTGTTTTCGATGTGCCGAGAAGAACCACAGGCGGTATAGCTGCAAGGCCAAGGCGTGCGGCGTGAACCAGTGCCGCCGACCTCATCACGCCTCCCTCCATCAAGAAAGGGTGGCAAACAAAGAAGAAGCGACGACCGCGAAATCTACCGCAGAGCCCAGCAAGGAGGAAGCAGTACTGTCGGTGGCAAGCAAGTCCGCCGCCGGCTCAAAGAAGGTGCTGCTGAAGATGTGCCCCATCATAGTCACCGGGTCACGGGGGGAGGTCAAGACGTACGCGTTGTTCGATGAAGGAGCAACCGTCACCCTCATTGATGAAGACCTGGCGACCAGCATCGGAGCAAAGGGAACTTCACGCCCGCTGCGCATACGCGGCGTGAACATGTCTTCAGAGGAGCGGGACAGCAGAGCGGTACGGGTGCAAGTCAGAAGCATCCGGGAAGACGGCCAGTCGCACGAGCTTCAAGCAAGAACCATCAAGGACTTGAGGCTCCACCAACAAACCATCCCAGACACCCTGCTGGATCACGAACACCTGCGAGACCTGCCGAAAGAAGAAGTTTGCTACGAGCAGGCCCGCCCCGGACTCTTGGTGGGCACAGACCACTGGGAGTGTATAGTGACCAGGGAACTCCGAGTCGGCGGCCCCAATCAGCCAGCTGCCTCACGAACAAAGTTGGGATGGGTGGTGCACGGAACAGCGCCACGAAGCATCATCGCTGATGAAGAAGATGTGCTGCACGTCATCGAGTCCGGAAGAAGAGACGAACAACTGCACGATCTAGTCGAAGCGCACTTCAAGATAGAAGCCTTGGGCGTCGCCAGGAAGCCCCGAGTGAACGAAGCAGACCAAAGGGCGGCGGACATCGTACAGAAGACAATCAAGAAAATCGATGAAGGCTACGAGGTAGGGCTGCCGTGGCGGACAGACGACGTCGTCATGCCACCCAGCTACGGAGCAGCGCTGAGAAGGTTGAAAAAGATCGAGGAGAAGATGGATGCGTCACCGGACTTCGCCGTGCAGTACACTACACAGATAGACAATCTGTTGAACAAAGGATACGCAGTACCATGCGACGGAACAGAGAAAGAAAGCAACGTCTGCTGGTACCTCCCTCATTTCGCCGTGCAGAATCCGAACAAGCCGGGGAAACAAAGGCTAGTCTTCGACGCGGCGGCGACGAGCTACGGGAAGTGTCTCAACGACGAGCTGCTGGAGGGTCCAGACCTGCTGCTGTCCCTGCCGGGAATAGTCTTCCGGTTCAGAGAGCGGGAAGTAGCAGTCACCGCAGACATCCAAGAAATGTTCCTGCGGGTGAAAATAAGACAGGAGGACCAGCCAGCTCAGCAGTTCCTGTGGAGAGGACAAGAAAGGACATCGCCCCCGCGCCACTACAAGATGAAGAGCATGATCTTCGGAGCAGCAAGTTCCCCGTATATGGCTCACTACGTCCGGAACTACAACGCAGAGCTTCACGGCAGTGAGTATCCCAGGGCCTTGGAGGCCATAACAAAGAGTCATTATATGGACGATCTAGTGGCTAGTTACGGCGATCCAGAAGAGGCGTGGAAGGCAGTAGAAGAGACAAGAAAGGTGCACGCGGCCGCTGGCTTCACACTGCGAGGCTGGAGCTCCAGCGAAGCGACGGTCCTGCGCGACGTGCCCCAGACGCTCCACGCCACCACCCCAACGCAGCTAGGAGGGGAGCAGCCGGAGAGCAAGATACTCGGGCTGTACTGGAACGCAGAACTAGACGAACTCGGGTTCAACACGTCCATGAACCGAGTGCCATCCGAGGTGAGAGAGAGGATCCGTGCGCCCACCAAGAGAGAAGCACTGAGCGCCGTTATGTCGATTTATGACCCGCTGGGTCTGTTGAGTCATTTCACAGTACGAGCGAAGATAGTACTCCAGAGCCTGTGGCGTCTGCAAACAACATGGGACACGCCAATTCCGGAGGAGGAAAACGAGCTCTTCGCGGCCTGGCTGGGTCAACTACAGGAGGTGAACAGACTGCGGCTGCCCAGGTGCTACCTCAAGAAGAACACACAGCGCATAGAGCTACATGTGCTGTGCGACGCCAGCGAGCAAGCGTACGCGACGGTGGCCTACTGGAGAGCGGTGAACGAGGATGGAAGCATCGACGTCGTGCTGGTCGCGGCCAAAGCAAAGGTGGCACCGCGGCGAGCCCAGACGATACCACGTCTGGAGCTGCAGGCAGCGGTGATAGGAGCCCGACTCGCCGACACCATCAAGAAGGAACACCGCATCGAGGTCGACAGGACGACCTACTGGACAGACTCCTCTACGGTGGTCCACTGGATCCATCACGACATGAAGAGGTACACACCGTTCGTCGCGCACCGACTGGGTGAAATCGCCGAGCTCACCAGTAAGGAAGAATGGCGCTGGGTGCCTACGAAGCACAACGTGGCTGATGACGCCACCCGACTCACCGACGCGCCGATCAGCGCGACCGACCGCTGGTTCCGCGGGCCGGACTTCCTGCATCTACCGGAAGAAGACTGGCCCGGGAAGCCGGCGACAGAAGAAACAGAAGAGGAGGTCCTGCACATCGCGCCGGGCCCTGAACGAGACAGCTGGCTGCCCGATCCTGCCCGCTTCTCTAAGTACGAGACGCTGGTGCGCACTGCTGCACGCGTGCTGGCATTCATAGACGCATGCCGCCGCGTCTCGACTCGACTGGAACATCGGCACATAGAGCGCGCCGAAAAGGAGCTCCTGCTAAAAGCACAGCGGGATAGCTTCACGGATGAACTACAGAAGATCCAGTCTGCCCGCCCCCTCACTCGGGCGAGTCGCTTGTACAGACTGGACCCCATATTCGAAGACGGCCTGTTGCGCGTGCGAGGACGTATTGAAGCCTCAAACGCGCCAGTGGAGGTCAAGCGACCCATCATTTTGGATGGTCGCCATCAGGTCAGTAAATTAATAGTAATGCGCGAGCATTGCACCGCTGGTCATGCCAACAGAGAACGAGTAACGAACGACCTGCGGCAGCGATACTGGATCATCCACCTGCGGCCCACGGTGCGGGCCATCGAGAAGGCCTGCACGTACTGCCGGAGGATGCGAGCAACGCCACAACCGCCGGCCACGGGAGACCTGCCGCGCGCCCGCCTGGACCCCTTCCACCGCCCGTTCACCAACTGCGGCGTGGACTATTTCGGGCCCATGATGGTGAAGGTGGGCCGGCGCCGAGAGAAGCGGTGGGGCGCACTGTTCACGTGCCTCACCTCCCGCGCCGTGCACCTCGAGCTCGTCGCATCGCTATCTACCGACTCAGCAATCATGGCGCTGAGAAGGATGGCCGCGCGCCGCGGCTGGCCGCGGCTCATGTATTCAGACAACGGGACCAACTTCAGGGGAGCCGACCACGAACTGCGAGCAGCGTATGAAGAATGGGCACCAGCGCTACAAGAAGAGGGACTGCTGCACAGGATGGAGTGGCGGTTCATCCCTCCCGGCGCACCCAACCAGGGAGGTGCGTGGGAGCGGCTGGTGCGCTCCGTGAAGACTGCCCTCGCTGCGACTCTGCGCGAAAGGGCACCTGCAGAAGAGGTGCTGCTAACTCTGCTCACTGAAGCGGAGTTCGCCATCAACGCGCGCCCCTTGACTCATGTCAGCGTGAGTCCCACCGATCCAGAGGCCCTCACCCCCAACCACTTCCTGTTGGGGTCCTCCACGGGCCTACCCTCGACCGGGCCTTGTGACGAGGCCGACCGACGTGCTTGGCGGGCCAGCCAGGCCCTTGCCGACCACTTTTGGCGACGCTGGCTGCGAGAGTACCTCCCCACATTGGTACCCCGCGGCGAGCCGCAGAGCAACCGACGGCCGCCGGAGATCGGCGACGTCGTCATCGTCGTCGACAGCACACTGCCACGGAACGTGTGGCCAATGGGAGTCATCGAGAAGCTCTACCCGGGACCTGACGGCGGCATCAGGGTGGTCGACGTGCGAACGAGAACCGGCGTCTTCAAAAGCGTCCCATCAGCAAGCTCGTCGTGCTGCACAGAGAAGAAGAGGCTGCGCAGGCTACGCCGGGGGGAGAGATGTAACAGACGCCGAGCTCCATTGTATGAATACGAGATAAATAGCTAAGATAAGGATTAATAAAGTAAAAGACAGGCCCGCACAAGGCGGGAAAAGGTTGTAAACTTTATTAGAACCACATACCAGAACATACGGTTGCCTTATATGGTGGCGAAACTGATGGTTTCATAACAAACCAAAAACGTTACCATATAAGGTAACGAAACATCATTTCGCGTGTTGTGGGCGGAGCCTCCGACAAGTCGAAACTTGACCGACCCGCAGAAAGATGGGAAAGTCCATTATAAAGGGAACGATTAGCCAAAAGGGTTGAGTACAACGAGGCCCCGCCACTACTTGCGACATGGTGTTTCACTATAAAGATAGGCGACTTAAGTCAGTCGACACAGTTTTTATATTTTTACAGTGTTCTATTTACAAGTGTCTAGTTTTAAGTGTTTATTGTGAGTCCCACGTGCCCTAAGTATATTATGTTCTTGTGATTATTATGTTCTGACTATTGTTCTTTGTGATTATTGTGTACTTGTGTAAATCAGTTTATGTAGAATAACGTGCCCGCTCTAAAATATAGACGAAGTAATTAAACAGTGTTAAACCATCGAAGAGTTTTAATTGAAAAGGAAATCCCATAGCCACCTGAAGCTATCGAAGAAGGGAACAATAAATAAAAATACAGTCCACCCATAACAGTATGACAAGTTAAGATTGAGAAACTTACATAATCAAATTTAATAAAATCCGAAGTAGGTAAGTAGCAAACAAAACAGAATATTTTTGTGACAGCCCTAGCCTCTAACAAAACATGGCAAAGTTACCATCACTAAAACTTTGCATTGGATGTTAAATTTTCCAACGGGGATTTCTAAGGTTAAATTGCTTAAAGAGACGTAAATCATCATGATTATAATTAAAGAACACTGTTAAGAATGTGTCATTAAAATTTGACTTACCTACGCAACGTTTATCCCACTAATTTTTATTGAAGTTTCGGAGCACAAATCCACCCACAGTCGACACAGGATAAAGTAAACCGTCAAAAATGACAGTTTTTTGAAAGCTGGGTTGTCATGTTAAATATAATGTTGCCAATCAAATATTCAAATTTGATTTAAGGGTGCTACACACGGTAAAAAAAATACGGTTTCGTTGTAACAAATTATTTTGCCTTGGAAGTCGGTATATGGCAAATTTAACAACCTTTGGCAAAGTTGCCAGGTTTCACGGTAACAACATTATCTCAAATCGTGTCGATTTTATTTTTTATTTTTCTACTTGATTTTCTCGTAATTAGCAATTATATTATTTGGCGCTTACGTTATTTTATTCTAAGCGAGCAGACACTCTTTCTATTTCTTGTTTTGCGCGCGGTAGTAATAGCGCTATCCTATTCAACCGTTCCCTTCAGTAACGAACGGGCCATTCCAGAGTAAGGACGTATGACTTTACTGCGCGGGCGGTCCACGTGTTCCACGTGGATCTGACAAGTTTTTTTTTAATTTTCATTTTATAAACAAAGAACTTTGCTTGTTTACTTAGATTGTTAAAATTTTGTTCAGCTTCAATACTAATGTTATGATGACGGCGTAAAGTTTGTATTCTATGTTTACGTGTTTGCAAGTTTAGATGTAGAGGGCTAGAGGGTAATCTTCGGAACTACTGATCCGATTACGCAAATTTTTTTTTTTTTGCTATATTATCGCCAAGTGTCAAAGGCTATTTGCAGGACGTTCCCGTGGGATAGTTTTAGACCATAATGCGTGCGAAGTCTCAGGCAAAAGTGAGTTAATAAACCGGTGCTTTCTAAACCTCAAGTTAAGTCAAGTTGGCCATTTTGATGTTTTCCTTTGTTCCTATTGGGTCACCAGGACGGTTCTTATTCTTAGCTTATACTTTCTAAGTTTCATTGTCACCTAGCCAAGGTGTTTTAGACAAAAATGGCCAAATAAGGTATCTCTGGTAACAAACTGAAAGGGGTTTGAATTTTTTGGCCGGCCTAACTTCCGCCATTTAATTTTTTTTTTCAAAGTTGCGGCTACGCATATAACCTATTTTAATAGATAGCTGGTATCAATACAAACAAGTTTTGTGAGATAAAATGTCACGTTTCCGATATAATTATGAGCTATTAAAAGTTAAAATCCATCATTGACTGATAGCATCTCCAGTACAACTTTGATTTGATCAGACACGCATAAAACGTATTTCAATCGATAGCTGGCATCAATACAAACAAGTTTTTTCTGTCACAAAATCTTTTAAAGCGTCATTTTCCGAGATTTAAGCTATCGAAGTTGTACTGGTAGCGATCACAACGCTATATATATTCGAAAACGTACCTAGCTAACGTTGCTGTCTCAGACATAATGAATGTGTGAATGGACTTTAACTTTGATAGCTCATATTTCTGAAACGTGAAGCTTTTGAAGAGCAAAATTTTCAAAGAACAAAATTTGCTTGCTAGGTCGCAGCCAATTCGTATAACACGCCGTTTCACATAATGGCGTGCCGGATTGAAAAAAGCCGCCGTTATGTAATACGGCGTCCTCACGTTCAGCTGGATTGTAGCGATACGTTCGACAAGCGGCGTCCAACGTTTAGACGTATTGTCAGCAATTCCGATACTTCAAATAACCTACTAAAATTGTCCTAAAAGTCTTGCTAGCTGGCATGAGGAGTGAAGGCCGACGGCCGGCGGATCGATGACGACATTTGTGACAGAAAGTTGATGTGTAATGTAAAAAGCGAGCGCGCGTCATGGAGTCGTAGCAATTTCTAAATTTGCTTATATCTCGAAAACGGTGCGTCCTATCGCAAAAATAATGAAAAATTTACCCCCCTTTTAGAAACCTTGCTACGTAATTTTCAACAAGAAGGTAAAAAAAAAATGAAAAAAAAAACTGAAAAGCGGGAAAGCGGCCATTTCATTGTGACACCGTTGTCGATTGCGACGCCATGTTTCTTGTTATGATCATGCAGCGCAACTTGCGGCGATAAATGGAACGTAAACTTTCAAAGCGGCGTATCGACGATGCGCCCGTTAGTATAACGGCGGCACGTTATTACGCCGCTTTGACGAACGCGAAGAGCTCATTCAATGCGGCGTACTTTAATTTCAGCCGAATTGTAATCCAGCTGAACGTGAGCACGCCGTATTACATAACGGCGGCGTTTTTCAATCTAGCGCGCCATACATAATGGCGCGTTATACGAATTGGCTGCGACATTAATATGACCATTTTCTTTCTTTCTTTTCACTTAGTTTTTAACTAATGTCTGACAGTTTGATCCTGACTAAAAAAATATGATTCTGTTTAGTCCGTCCATTAGATTATCGAAAAACATTGGATACATGTTTTTTGTTTTATTAAATTAATAAAAATTGACGAAGATAAAACGCGTCAAAGATAGAGAGAGGCTTGTGTCGTCACACGAGTTTTCGACGCACTGTATCGTCTTCATTTTTGGATTAACAGGAGCCGAGCCTATTGCCATCAACCGGGCACAAATCCTGACTCCATGGCTGCTACTGAGAAATTCCTGATGGAAAATCCAATAAGACGACGTGTTGATTGTGATAAGCACACAAATTCATGACTTTTATTTCTAAACCGTACTCATCTAACTAAAAGATCAAAATGGTTTAAGCGATCACTACGCTCGATCTGCACCAGTGTGTGCGTGTATCTGCATGAACAATGCACACAAACATAGGATAGCAACGAATTTGCCTAAACTCTAGCGATTGAATTTTATACTGCGGCCTCTTAAATTAAAATGATAATATACAAAAACATGTTTATTTATTAAAAAATCACATAAATCACAGATTGCTAACTTAGGTTAGTACATATTTCTGACAAAACCACAAATCACAGATTATATTTTACTTACACTAAGAAATTTTTTTATATTATATTTTTTAATACGACTGTGAAGTATGTTTTTTTGTAAATATCTTAATCATCTACCTATTTGAAGACCATAATTATGTTAGATTATGTATTGTCATTGGTTGTTCAGAACTTGCGTGCATTTCGGTTTTACCATAATCATTCTGGAAATAATAAGCAATGACACTTATTTCTGTCATAATATTTATACATATATTTCAAATCCTTTGGACAAATTCAAAACAATTACCTTTTTTTTAATTTAGATGCTTTAGTTCAGTTATTAAGCAATAGACCCGTTCATTGCTTGATAGCTGAAAAAGCACCTAACTGAATAATCTGTGATTTGTTTTTTTATAATTAAAAAAATAAACTAAAATGAAACGATAAGATCATCATCATCATCAGCCTATTAATGTTCCCACTGCTGGGACACAGGCCTCCTCTGAGAAGGAATGGGCTATAATCCACCACGCTCGCCCAGTACGGTTTGGTAGATGTTACACGATGTCAAACGATAGGAAACAAAAATATAATTATGTGTATAATTAATAAACATGCGATTCTTCATTTTTATTTAATTTAGGATCATATAGAAATAATTTCTAATACAATAGGTGGAAAGTTTTCTTTATACAATAAGTCATGGTCACCCTATCAAAACGTTCAAAACGATATTACAGGGTTTTTAGTAAAAAAAAAACTTTTTTGCCTACTATCGTTCGACATAATTAGGTTTTGTTTACAAAAAAAATCAAGCTAATAGGTACTTACTTTCTTCGATAAATAATCACGACTTATTTCTAAGCAATACCGTACTATGCTCCTGAAACATAAACCTAGGATTTTTTTGTGTATTTTTACAAGTTTTGACAAATTAAAATCTAGGTTTTACAAAAAACTTCAGACTTCTGCGATGCTTTTTCAGCGAGATATCGGCGATAACGTATTTTTCACCGTTTCGATGGCGCGGCCATGGGGTTTTAAGTCTTGACAGCTCCGATACCTAGGATTTTTTTTTGTATATTTTTACAATTTTTTTACTAATTCAATCTGTTATTTACCTAAATTTCAGGTCTCTGCAACGCTTAGTTTTAAAGATCTCCGTGGCCGCGTGTCCGTTTCGACCGCGCGGCCACGGCGTTTTTTTAAAAAAAAAACTATGCCAAGTTTTTGTAAAAGTTTGTAAAAGTTGATTCCCAAAACCATAAATTTGTCAAAGTTATGGTTAAAAAGTTATAAGGGTTTGAACGTGGCCGCGCCATCGAAACGCGGAGAACCGCGCGGCCACGGAGATCTTTAAAACTAAGCGTTGCAGACACCTGAAATTTAGGTAAATAACAGATTGAATTTGTAAAAAATTTGTAAAAATATACAAAAATTCCTAGGTTTATATCTTAGGAGCTGTAAGACTAAAACCTCATGGCCGCGCCATCGAAACGGTGAATAACACGTTATCGCCGATATCTCGCTGAAAAAGCATCGTAGAGGTCTGAAGTTTTTTGTAAAACACAGATTTGACTTTGTCAAAACTGGTAAAAATACTTCAAAAAGTCCTAGGGTTATATTTTAGGAGCTGTAAGACTACAAACCCATGGCCGCGCCATTGAAACGGTGAAAAATACGTTATCGCCAATATCTCGCTGAAGAAGCATCGCAGAGGTCTGAAGTTTTTTGTAAAACCTAGATTTGAATTTGTCAAAACTCGTAAAAATACACAAAAAAATCCTAGGTTTATATTTCAGGAGCTGTAGTACGGTATCGCTTATAACCTTCAAAACGTTCTGAATGTTTGGTTAGGGTGACCATGACTTACAAAAAACTTCCAGCTATTACATTAAAAATTATTTTTCAAGGATTATAAATTAAATTAAAATGATAAGATACAAAAACATGTTTATTTCTTAAAAAAACACATAAATCACAGATTGTTAACTTACATATTTCTGACAAAACCACAAATCACAGATTATTTACTTACACTAAGATTTTTTTTATATTATATTTTTTTAATACGACTGTGAAGTATGGTGTGTTTAAAATTACTGCTTTTTTTATATCTTAATCATCTATGTATAGACCATAATTATGTTAGATTATGTATTGTCATAGGTTGTTCGGAACTTGCGTGCATTTCGGTTTTACCATCGTCATAACAAATCATTCTGGAAATACTATGCAATGACACTTACTTCTGTAATAATACAAACAGGGTGTTAAAGTAGTCGCGTGCCATAGCTTAGGGGGGAGTTCAGTATCGATAAAGGAACCCGTAAAAAATAAAATACCTTAAATTTTATTTTTAAAACTTAAAAAAAACCGGCCAAGTGCGAGTCGGACTCGCGCACGAAGGGTTCCGTACCATTATCTATACATTAGACAAAACGGCAAAAAAATCGCGTTTGTTGTATGGGAGCCCCCCTTAAATATTAATTTTATTCTGTTTTTAGTATTTGTTATTATAGCGGTAACAGAAATACCTACATCATCTGTGAAAATTTCAACTGTCTAGCTGTCACGGTTCATGAGATACAGCCTGGTGACAGACAGACGGACAGACGGACAGACAGCGAAGTCTTAGTAATAGGGTTCCGTTTTTACCCTTTGGGTACGGAACCCTAAAAATAGGGTGTTAGTGTGAACACCGTTATCCTTGAAACCAGTGGTTTGATTTCATTAGTAGAACCTAAAACCACTGAAAAAAACAACCTTTTTTTTTGAAGAAAATCCACTATTTTCCTCAAGATCATTTCACCCTAATGCGCTCGGAAACAGCTGACCACCGAACGGGCGGGCGCTCGGGGTCATCGATCGCGCCGCAGTCAGCTGTCGCTAGAGCGAGCGCGCGCCGTGCGCCGAGCAGTTTGTTTCTCGCGCGTAAATTGAGTGTACTTAATCAAATGAACACGTTAAGTAATTAAAGCATTTAAACAAATAAAATAATTTTAATTCTCAACGATTGCTACTTTAAGTCAGTAGACCGTACTAAATTAGGTTGATCTTGCTATAATTTTTTATGTTTATTTTTATTTATTTATTTTTGGATTTTATTTTTTATTTTTCCTGGGTTCCTTTAACGATACTGAACCTACCCTTAAGCTATGGCACGCGACTACTTTAACACCCTGTATATTTCAAATCTTTTAGACAAATTCAAAACAATTGCTTTTTTAATTTAGATGCTTTTTCAGCTATTAAGCAATGAACCCATTCATTGCTTGATAGCTTAAAAGCACCTAACTGAATAATCTGTGATTTAAGTATTTTTTTTATAATAAAAAGAATAAACTAAAATGTAACGTTAAGATCATCATCATCAGCCTATTAATGTTCCCACTGCTGGGACACAGGCCTCCTCTGAGAGGAAATGGGCGTATAATCCACCACGCTAGCCCAGTGCGGATTGGTAGATGTTACTCGATGTCAATCAAACATAATTATGTTTATATGAAATAAACATACGACTCTTCATTTTTATTTAATTTAGGATCCTTGAGAAATAATTTCTAATACAATAGGTGGAAAGTTTTCTGTGAACAATAAGTCATGGTCACCCTATCGAAACATTGAAAACGTTATTACAGGGTTTATATTATAAAAAAAAAAAATACTTTTTTGCCTACTATCGTTAGTTCTACTTAATTAGGTTTTGTTTACAAAAAAAAATCAAGCTAATACTTACTTTCTTCGATAAATAATCACGACTTATTTGTAAGCAATAACGTACTACGGCTCCTGAAATAAAAACCTAGGATTTTTTTGTGTATTTTTACAAGTTTTGACAAATTCAAATCTGTGTTTTACAAAAAACTTCAGACCTCTGCGATGCTTTTTCAGCGAGATATCGGCGATAACGTATTTTTCACCGTTTCGATGGCGCGGCCATGGTTTTGTAGTCTTACAGCTCCTAAAATATAACCCTAAGACTTTTTGAAGTATTTTTACCAGTTTTGACAAATTCAAATCTGTGTTTTACAAAAAACTTCAGACCTCTACGATGCTTTTTCAGCGAGATATCGGCGATAACGTGTTATTCACCGTTTCGATGGCGCGGCCATGGGGTTTTAAGTCTTACAGCTCCTAAGGTATAAACTTAGGAATTTTTTGTACATTTTTACAATTTTTTTACAAATTCAATCTGTTATTTACCTAATTTTCAGGTCTCTACAACGCTTAGTTTTAAAGATCTCCGTGGCCGCGCGGTTCTCCGCGTTTCGATGGCGCGGCCACGTTCAAACCCTTATAACTTTTTAACCATAACTTTGACAAATTTATGGTTTTGGGAATCAACTTTTACAAACTTTTACAAAATCTTGGCATAGTTTTTTAAAAAAAAAAACGCCGTGGACGCGCGGTCGAAACGGACATGTGGCCGCGCGGTTCTCCGCGTTTCGATGGCGCGGCCACGTTCAAACCCTTATAACTTTTTACCATAACTTTGACAAATTTATGGTTTTGGGAATCAACTTTTACAAAATCTAGACAGTTTTTTTAAAAAAAAAACGCCGTGGCCGCGCGGTCGAAACGCACACCAATATACCTACTTAGTCTGATATTGCGCTACGGACTTATTTCGTCGGAGATAGTTTAGCGCGTAAATACCTACGTCTATGCTAATATTATAAAGAGGAAAACTTTGTTTGTTTGTAATGAATAGGCTCAAAAACTACTGGACCGATTTCAAAAATTCTTTCACCATTAGAAAGCTACATTCACCCTGCGTAACATAGGCTATATTTTATTCCCGTACTCCCACGGGAACGGGAACTACGCGGGTGAAACCGCGGGACGTCCGCTAGTATCAAATACTTAGGTAGGTAGGTACCATTTTTTTTCAGGAAAAAGAAAAAGACATACCTAGTTATAATGCTTTAGCTGTTTTGGCTCCACCTCCAGCGTATAGAATTTATTTTTAACAGTCTTCAGGTTCTCAATTCGATTGTTTTTTTTTTTTTTACAAAAATTATGGCAATCGTAGGTACCTACTTACTTAGTATTTACGCTGTCTGGCTATAACCATAATTGAATAAAAGTTTACCATTTCGATTTATTAGGGTCTTATTCCCCTTGTCTTGGCTGACGTCTGGTAGGCTCCTTTGAAATTACGGGTTAAGTTGGCTCTGAAATCGTCATTTTCCGAATCAGATCGAAAGTCATGTGTTGCGTACAACTGGCTGTAGAAGTTTTCGCCCTATGAAAGAATTTTAGACTTTCGACCCCCGGTTTTGCTGCTTTTTCTATTGAGCGTGTGCTTGACCAACGGAGGTATTAAGTGGTGGGTGGGTTTTCACGCCCCAACAGAGTACTTTTAGTGCTCTGTTCTTTACGACACCCGACCAGTCAGCAGCTTTTGCTTGCAGTTTTAGTCTTAGCGTGCGATTGCAATCTAAATTGAAAATTAGGCACTTTTAGTTGCGTCCATCAACTCCTGTAGGTACTGTGCAAACAACAGCACACGATATTTAGTGCCCCAACGTTTGTGCTGGAACCACACCACATCTACACTCTAGGGCAGAGTCATAGATCTATGTATCTAATGAAAAGGTTTTTCTTGCTTCGGCCAATTTGGGTCCGGAGTCTTTTTATAGGTATACTTCCAGGTGCTTCCAGCCATGGCAACTCGTGTCCAGGACCAGGAGATTTTCAGCAAATGGCACAAATGGTTGGGTAAGCAAACACTTTTGCGCCACAACTTGAGTCTGCCAGTGAACACACTTTAAAAATAGTTACGGCTTTTCACCCTTTGCGGAACAAAGGCTGAAAAGCCGTAATAAAAATGTTTAACCTTATCATGAAAATGAAACAATAAATAAGTTGTGTTTTATATTTACAATTTTTTTACATACATTTCAACATTTTACAGACTACAGGGAGCTCTTTTTAATTCGAGCAACGAACATTACATAAACTAACACGTAAATCTAAATCGTAATAAAAACGACTTATGCGTAATCAATCTACTGGGCCCGCGTGTGGCTGTGGCGGGATCGAAACACCCAGAATCAATAAAACCCCGGTGTCCGCGTAACATTGTTACTAACAAGAACTTACAGTGGCAGTTTACTTGGAAAATGACATTGGTACGAGCAACATCTTAGGCCGCTTCCAACTTCAAATTTTATTGTTCAAAGGACGTATTGGTCTTCTGTGCCCTTGATTTCTAAGTAAAACTGTAGTTTACAAAACTAATTAAGTATAATACAAATACACATTCGCAATTGACTTCACTGACGATTATCTACCCTAACAAGTTAATATCTACATTGTACAAACACCATGTGAGTCGGCAATGCTTTGGTTAGATCATCAACCGCACTTTCAGTGGGGTTGGCAGTTAGCCCGGTACAGTTGAAAACTTTGTAAATAGAGTGGCGATTTACAGAAGTTAAAAATTCGTCGAAAACTATTATATTAAATAATTACATTAATTTAATGTAACTACAAATGACTAATTCGGCAAATCTTTACACATTACTTTTACATCGAATCGAACACTATGGTGAATACCAGCGGAATTTGATAAGTATGCGTGGGTATGTGTTATTGTACTGATCAGCCGTTAGCAAAATAAATACACATGAGCAAAATTTAACTAATTTGCTACCATATGTATACACATACGCAACATATATAAGTAATTAGTACATTGTTTACAATTTTTCCGTGGGCTGGGAACATCAACATTATGAAACATCAATTTATCAACAAAAACAATCTATATACACGAATGATTATCACATATTAAAATATCGACTTTGCCCACTCCAATTGTTAGTAAAAACAGTTAAGTATAAGCGCAAGTACAAGCGATAAATTACAAAAAGAAAAATGCTTGTCAAGAAGCAACAGCAGTTTCACATTATTTGACAGTGCGTTAGATAGAGCATGAATAAAATTCCAATTTGGTAGTTTTAGAACCAAATGATATGTCGAATTTTATGATATGTTAAAATACAAATAAATAGTTTTGGCAACGGAAAATGTCGATATTTTAATGCGTTAACTAACATTAATTTTGCCAACGGTTATATACTACCATTTGGCATAGACTAGAACAACGTTTCTCGTGAATGAGAAGCACGGTCCAACTGCAGTGGCAGTGTTGTTGGACGACTAGAAAGCTCCGTGCACTCGCCTACCAACGTGGCCTCGCCACCTCCACTATCCGTCGAAAACTGCTCCACTTCATCATCAGTGGACTCCGCATCGTCCTCTGCAAATACTGAATCCGCACCCACTGACACTAATTCACACTCTACCGCATAGGACGGTCCTACGCTGCCCACTGACGCGAGAGGGGCAAGTCGCTCACTGGGGCAAGGCGATAAACGGCGTTCTGTCAAAGCACACACTACCGATGAACCGCGTCTCTCCAAATAGGAGCTGCCTGAGCTGGAACAAGTCGCAGAGCTCAAACGCCGGTCGCGAGGACCTGCAGCTGATGCTCGACGCTCTGCGAAACGCAAGGCTGAACCAGGAAGCGAATCACCGCGCATGGTCGACAACCGACGAGGCGGCGTCAGTAAACTTCCATATCCACCTCCATAAGACGCAAAACGCCCCGTTCGAGGCCAAGGGGGCTCCTCACCTATTGACGGGCGCGAACGTGCACGTTCAGATAGCGCTTCCTCTAGCGCTGCTGTAAGCTGTCTTTCCTCTTCAACTGCCTGTTCTTCAGCTACAACAGCTTCAGCCATTTCCACTAGCTTTGGGTCATTTAAAGCCTTCACGGATTTGCTGCGGCTTTTATAGACGATCAGAAAAACCATTAATGCAAAGAAACCACCAAGAGTAGCGGCTATTCGTACGCCCGTCATGACGTCATAAGTGGCATAGAACTCGATGCGCACCCGGTCGCGTTCTGCAGCCCGGGCATGACTATCAGTAGAGTTCTCGGTGGCCACCGGCTCGATGCCAGTCCATCCATCTCGGTGATCCATCGCGCGGTCAAACGTTCATCGCCTGCGAACAATGATACCAAATATTACTAAACTCGTCAGGTTTTGAGGCAACGTGTGAAACAACGCAACGTGTGGCAACGAGCGTGTGGCAGATTGTTCACTTAGTATTTAGATCTACACTATCTTTTTAATCCCCTAAATTAATGGAAGTGGCTTATCAAATGGAAGTAAAAAAATAAATATTATTTTGTCCGGATCAATTTATCTCTGTGGACTAAGTAACCGGATAAGCATCTATACCTGGCAATTTTTTTTCGAAATATTTGATGTACCTACAAAAACGATTTTTCTACAGATTTATTATAAGTATGCAAGCATCACGTAAAATTTACGAAACCAATGTACTTAGATAACTTTTATCTATATAAATAAAAACAAAAGGCCTGACTGACTGACTGACTCATCAACGCCCAGCCCAAACCCTTGGACCTAGAAAGCTGAAATTTTGCACAGAGGTTCCCTTTATAATGTAGACAAGGAATAAGGAAGGATTATTAGAAATTCAACCCCTAAGGGAGTTAAATAGGGGATGGAAGTTTGTATGAAAGTCCGTCAGTTTTAAAGTTAGGATCTTCAAATGTTGTGTTTAGGCTGACAATCAAAAATTAATTTATACGTGTCTCAGCGTTTTTCATAATTCTACCCCCAAAGGGTTAAAAAGGGGATGAAGCTGTTGTGTATGAAAGTCCGTCAGTTTTAAAGTTAAGACTTTCAAATTTTGTTTTTAGTCTGACTCAAAAATTAATTTATACGTGTCTCAGCGTTTTTCATAATTCTACCCCCAAAGGGTTAAAAAGGGGATGAAGCTGTTGTGTATGAAAGTCCGTCGGTTTTAAAGTTAAGATTTTCAAATTTTGTTTTTAGTCTGAAGATTAAAAATTAATTTATGTGTCTCAGCGTTTTTCACAATTCCACCCCCAAAGGGTTAAAAAGGGGGATGAAGTTGTATATGGAAAATCGGCAGTTTTAAAGTTAGGATCTTCAAATTTTGTGTTTAGGCTGATGATTAAAAATTAATTGACACGTGTCTCAGCGTTTTTCACAATTCCACCCCCGAAGGGTTAAAAAGGGGGATGTAGTTGTTTATGGGAAATTGTCAGATTTAAAGTTAGGATCTCCAAATTTTGTGGTTAGGCTGATGATTAAAAATTTATTGATACGTGTCTCAGCGTTTTTCTTAATACCACCCCTGAAGGGTTAAAAAGGAGAATGAAGTTGTTTATGGAAAGTCCTTAATTTTCGAAGTAAAACTCACTAAATTTATTATCTAGGCTTATGGTTGGAAGCTAAAGCAACGGTGTTTTTAAAAATTTCAACCCCTAAGGGGGTGAAAGATGAAAAGGGGGCTTTATCTGTACAAATAAATAAAATTGAAGTGTCTGTTTGTAATATTAAAACAACCGCATTTTACTACATGCATTATAGGGTACATATACCAAAATAACATTATTTATCAATTTTTGTCTGTTGTCTGTTTGTTCCGGCTAATCTCTGGAACGGCGGGACCGATTTTGACGGGACTTTCACTGGCAGATGATTTCAGATTTCAGCTGATGAAATAAGGAGTAACTTAGGCTACTTCTATTTTAGATAAAATCTATACAGTAACCCTCCTGGCGCAGTCGGGTAAAAATATATAAAAGAAGAAGAAACTGACTGACTGACATATCAACGCACAACCCAAACCACTGGGTCTACAGATTCCAAATTTGGCAAGTAGGTTCCTTACGTGGTCAATGAGTGCACTAAGAAAGGATTTTTCAAAATTTACTCCCTAAGGAGGTGAAAAACGACTCCAAAGTTTGTATGGGGAAACAAGATTAGTTAAACTGTTTTATTCGAAACTTAACAGGAGTACTCCTATCGATAATTGAGTAAACATTTGTGTTTCAGGTTTTTTCAGAATTAAACCCCCAAGAGAGGGAAATGGGGTGACAAAGTATAAAAATCAATGCACAGCCCAAGCCGCTGAGTCTAGAGATTCAAATTTGTCACACAGGTTGCTTACGAGGTTTAGGGGTGCATTTAGAAAAGATTTTTCGAAATTCACCCCCTAAGGGGCTGAAACGGGGGTCCAAAATTTACATGGGGAAATAACATTAGTTAGACTATTTTATTCGAAACTTAACAGGAGTATTCCTATCGATAAATGAGTAAACATTTGTGTTTCAGGTTTTTTCAGAATTCAACTCCTGATATGGAGAAATGGAGTGACAAAGTCTGAAAATCAACTCACAGCCCAAACCACTGGGTCTAGAGATTAAAAATTTAGCACGCGTAGGTTTCTTTTGAGGTCTAACGGTGCACTATGAAAGGATTTTTAAAAATTTACTCCCTAAGGGGGTGAAACGGGAGTCGATAGTTTGTATGGGGAAACAAGATTAGTTAGACTGTTTTATTCGAAACTTCACAGGACTACTCCTATCGATAAATGGGTAGAAATGAGTTTCAGGTTTTTTCAGAATTCAACCCCTAAAGGGGGAAATGGGTTTGGTATTGTTTGTATGGTGTATCGGGTCGGATGTATTACAAAAACAGCGATTTTAAGATTTAATGTGGCGGACCTGAAATACCACCATCCCCTGTTGGGGTGCGATGGGGTCGAAATGTCAAAAAATCAATATGGGTGTCGATTCCAAGATTATCATTGGTGCTGATTACGAATATGGAATTTATTTTTATATCCAAAAGATGGCGGATTCGACTTCTATACAGGATTATTGTTGATTTATTGTGATGATTGTGTTATCGATGATGGTGATTGTGATAATGATTGTGACAATCACTTGATTGTGATTGGAATAGTGATGATAATGGTTGTTGTGATAACGATGATGGTGATTGTGAATGTGACACTGATAATGATGGTGAGAGTGATGGTGTTTGTGATAGCGATTGTGATGATTATAATTGTGATGATTATGAAATTTGGCACATAGATAGTTTATAACCTGGATTAACATGTAGGATACTATTTATCCCTTTAGTATGATCCCGTGGGACAGTTACCGAACTTCACGCGGGCGAAGCCGCGGGCAACAGCTAGTTCTTACATAAAATTTGTGTGTATCTTGAGGTATTATTTAGTTTTTGTTTCATCGTAATGTGTGCAAGAAGAACTAATCATCAAATGTAAGGTGCAGCGACATTTATTGTACTAATATGGTAATAATGACAAAAAATGTGCTCACCAGATAGTTGCCACGACTTTGGGTTTTTTAACCGACGAAACAAATAGGAGGAAGTTCTCAATTCGACGCGTTTATTTTTTTATGTATGACCACGCATAGGTTTTTACAGAGAAGTCCGATTATGCATGATCTTTTTTTTTGTGAACAGCGTAGGTATATATTTGTTCCCATTCCCATTTAAAATTGAAAAATCATGTTTGGGCTAAATTCCTGTACCTTTGATGAGAACGTTCGACCCAAGTGCTGGAGTATGACTGTTGAAGACGTAAGGCTGTCGAAGCAAGCCCTTATTTGAAAAAAACAGGAAGATTATTTAAGCGATTAATGCAAATATATCGAAAATTAAAATTAAATTATTACCCACTTGTATCTATATCTATACTAATATAAAGTTCAAGAGTTTGTTTGTTTGGTTGAATGCGCTAAACAGGAGTACCAGTTCGAATTTAAAAAAATATTTTAGTGTTGCATAGTCCATATAACGAGGAAGGCTATAGGCACGGTAATATTATGATACAGTACTTTAACTCGGCCGAATGATAGAAATAAATGCCTACAGCCGCGCAGTACGTAAACATGCGTTAGGGCTGCCCGTCTCCAGCATTTTAATTACATTTGCCTACTTTCTGTTTCTATTTATTTGTGTGATTGTAAATATCCTTTTTATATAAATAAATGAAATACTTTGTATTTGAATAGGAAGTGTTCAATAAAAATGCGTGTTGTTTTTAGGGTTCCGTACCCAAAGGGTAAAAACGGAACCCTATTACTAAGACTTCGCTGTCTGTCCGTCTGTCTGTCACCAGGCTGTATCTCATGAACCGTGACAGCTAGACAGTTGAAATTTTCACAGATGATGTATTTCTGTTGCCGCTATAACAAATACTAAAAACAGAATAAAATTAATATTTAAGGGGGGCTCCCATACAACAAACGTGATTTTTTTGCCGTTTTGTCTAATGTATAGATAATGGTACGGAACCCTTCGTGCGCGAGTCCGACTCGCACTTGGCCGGTTTTTTGATTGGTACTAACTAACAAAACACATATGCACCGAAGTTTTAACACACCTACCGTATCATGATTCATTCAGAACCGCATATAACTACCTATTTCACTCGTCTCAATAACTTTCCGTTACTCTATTCGCTTTATTTATTAATCCAAACACTTTTTTTTTCGTGAGTTAAAAGGAAATACTTATCCATTAAAAAGACACACATTATGTACCTACCTACTAGTAAGTAAAATTATTTTATAGTCTTACCTTTCAGAGTTTCCAGGTAATTTAAAAGAACTTATGTCTGGATGCGTTATTGACGAATTCATACAACCAAAAACAGCACAATATTTCCTACTCGTCATATTAACTGATTTTTAGAGAAAAAATCGCGCGGTTATTGTTAAAAAAACAACACACCGTCCGTTCGACACTGCGGTACAGCCGTGACTGTCCGCGCCCCAAGCGCACCCCAAGATCCGAGGCGCGTAGGTATAGCTCGCGTTTCGTCCGTTTCTATGAAGTTGGAGTACTGTATCATAATATTACTGTGCTATAGGTTATCTAACATCACGCTACAACTAAAAGGAGCGGAGCATCAAAGAAAGAAAGAAAGAAAGAAAAATATTTATTTGACGTCAGTTATTAAAGCACACACATATATAAAAAAAAGTTACAAAATAAGGAGGAAAACATAGTATATGCTGTGTGCCTCACGGCTGCGCCAAAAAGGTCCATTTCAGCATTTATGCCAGACAGGTGATGCTGTCTGACGCTGATCTTCCAATGAACCTTGAAGGGGTAGGTAAGTAACGGAAGACAGTTTCAACAAAATGTATAAATAAATGGTTACAAATAAATATATAACGAGTAAATTAACTATGTACTATATAACTAACTATAACTATGTGTTTTTGTGAGTTCGGTTATAGAAGAATTTAAGTATTATTATAAGTATTTTATTGTGTTAGAAACTAACACTGGTAACAATAAATAAAAACAGAGATAAGTATCTTGGCTTAACTCATTCTACAAGAAAATAAAGTAGGCATACCGTATTTTATTTATAACATATAAGAACTACCTACTTAAATGAAGCTGTGGTATTCACTGTATTCAGTTGCTGTGGCGCTCAGTGTGTGTCAGGTTCAGTACGTGACAGAAGATATTATGGCCCGTGAACAGTGTCGTAATAGTTCGCGTATAGCTAACAAAAAGTAAGTACGTACACGGTGCAGTCATACGCAAGTGCTGCAAATTGCTAAGCGTTTAGATGATCGAAACATTCATTGCGACCATATCCAATTTCTGCTGTGCTGCTAACAAATACTGCCGCAATCGTGTTCGGAATGTGTGTATAGTGCCCAGTACCCGTAATGGTGGAGGAATATTATTCCACACTTTAGATGCAGCGTATCGGAAACTACCTCTAAAAGCTGCTGTCCTATGAGACTGTGTCGATAATTGCTGCGCACATAGCCTAGGTGCACACTCTCGTCTACTAGCCATCCAACTTAACTTGTCGTACAAATACTTCGGCTTCGTAGTCTTAATAACACCAAAAAGAAGACACGCTAGGTGTAGCTTTCGCCTCGACTTCATTTTGAGCATACAGTGTTTGTTCAGATAAGGGGTGACATGACTTCTAGGGGGAACAGAGTAACAAAATCGAGCACACGCATTTTGGACTCTTTGTATGAGCCTATCCGTACGAGCCAACAAACGTGGGCCGTAAACCGTATCAGCGTAGTTTAGTTTGGATAGTACAAGGGTTTCGACTAGCTGTTCGCGAAGCTTTTCAGACAGGTAAGGCCGCATTTTGTATAGCAGTTTCAGGCGGTAAAAACAGTTTCTCACGGAGTTAGCGACGTGTTTCTCAAACCTAAGGCTGTTGTCCATACACAACCCTAGGTTCCGCGCCTCATTAACTCGGTCAATGGGCTCGCCCATTAGAGTCAAATTGAGACTTACAGGTAGCTTCTTTAACTGCTGCCTCGTACCAAACAACATATACTTGGTTTTCAATGGGTTTAAAGCTAAACAGTTCTCATCTGACCAAGTGGCGATTCTTTTCAGGTCATCATTTACGTCTTTAATAGCTGAGTCAATAGCGTCGGGCTTAAAGGATAAATATAATTGCACATCGTCAGCATAAATGTGATATTTGCATTTCTGCAGACACTTTATTATGTCTGCACAATATAGAATAAAAATAATCGGACCTAGGATAGATCCCTGAGGAACTCCTCTTTCTATAGAAGTAAGGGCCGAAGTCAGGGTAGTACCGTCCGGCAACCGTAATTCCACGAGTTGTTTTCTGTCACTGAGGTAACTATGGAACCACTGGATTGCATTGTTATCAAAACCGTAGTATTTTAACTTAGATAGTAACAGTGGGACATTTATGCAATCAAATGCACGGGAAAAATCAAGTAACACCATAACTGTGCACATACCCTTATCTTGGGCGGACAAAATGTTATCGGTAACGTCCAGCAACGCCGTAGAAGTACTGCGCTGTTTTCTGAATCCAGATTGTAGGTCCGGTAGTATCTCGTTCTCTTCTAAAAACTTAGTTAATTGACGGCATACTACCCTCTCCATTACCTTTGAAAGACAGGGCAGAACACTGACAGGCCGCAAATCTTTAACCTCAATAGGGTTTGGATTCTTAGGTAGAGGTCTAACTATTGCAATTTTCCATTGGTAGGGAAACTTAGCTGTCCATATGGAGCAATTAATTATGTCAGTGATAGATTCTAAGGTGTATGGCATAGTCAGGGTAAGCATGTTCAAGGTTATGTTGTCGTAACCTTCAGCATTAGACTTTAGGTCAGATATGATGCGGGAGACATCATTTTGGTCTACCGGACCAAGTGTGAAAGTTGCTTCTCCATACCTGTTGGTTTCATAAAATAATATAAGCGAAGTGCTAGCTACTGGGTTTCCAGGGACAGTCAAAAAAGTGTTATTAATAAGGTCTGGGTTTCTAAAATGTGAGGGAAGGTCTAATCTTTGCTTAAAGGGTGCAAACGTGGATTTAATATTCTTCCATAGTAATTTTGGATTATTTATTTTATTATTTATATTATGTCTGAAGTATGCAATTTTTTCGTGATACAAAGAACTTTCAACTAGACATTTTAATTGTTTGTAGTATTTCTTTTTTATTTCTGATTGCGTACACCTATACTTGGCTAGTGCATTGTCTCGTAACTGCATCATAAGTTTGATAGTGTCCGTAATCCAAGGATATGATAGTTCCTTGATAGTGCAGGTTTTTAGTGGTGCGTGGACATCAAACAAAGATATTATGCAGTGATTAAAAGTATCGACCATGTCATTAATATCAGCTTGTTGAGACACACGCTCAATGTTTGATTGTGTCAAATCCATATAAAAAGTATCCAAACATATGTCTTTAATTGGTCTAAACCTAGTTACATAAGGTATAAACTTGTCCCGCTTTATATGAAATTCGCTGACTAAAATTGAATGGCCAGTAATTGAACCAAAGGATTCCACTGTCATATATCTAGGCTTTAGGTCTGTGCACAGTAGGTCGATCAGAGTTTCACTCGTATCTGTAAAGTGAGTCGGCATCGTGACTAGCTGAGCGAGACTCGTGTAATTTAAAAATTCTTGCACCTTTTTAGTTTTAGTCTCGCTAACGTTTAGCATATTTACATTAAAATCGCCGAGCAAAATGTAATGATCGCAATGTCCCAGCGAGGTAAAAGTATTTGTGATGGCATCCAAAAAGAGGTCAATGTCAAACCAAGGTGGTCGATACGCAGTGCCGATGGCAATTTTTTTCCCGCTTAGCGTGATTGTGAGCCACATTTGCTCGACAGAATCGAACTTGGGATCAACCGTGCCAGAACAGATACGCGCGCTCAGGCCCCGGCGCAGGTAAAAACCAACACCCCCACCACGCCCCGCTCGAACAGCCGTAGGCCGCGGAGTGTGACGTAGCCGGTAGCCGGGGACAATAGGCGCGCGCCCCTCCTCACCCGCCCGAAGCCAAGTCTCGTTTATAGCCATAACATCAAAACTATGCCTGTCCATTGCACAAATCAAATCTTCATGGCCTGTTCCCAGAGACCCTGCGTTGAGGAACCCAACTTTAAAATATCTACCACTTTTAGGCATCATGGCAATTTTGAAAAAAGGCTACTAAAGCATTTGAATTTACCTGTATTGCGTATTCGTTCGAAAATATATCAGTTCTGATACAAAATACTAACATTAAAGGCTTAAAAAGAAAAATTGTATAGGTATTTGGATAGGATATTGAATAGTATATAAGTGTAATTATAATATATAGAAATCTAAATATGTTTAAAATTCGTGCTTGTGATGCTGTGTTGGTGTAAATAATAAATAATATAATACGTGTATGTTGAAACCGGTTAATGAGCCCACTGAGTTGCGCTGCCGTGTGACACACAGCTGCGACGATTAACAAAGATAATAGATTAGAATAATTGTTGTGACATGACCATTTAGCGACATACAGTATTAATGCCATGGGTATCTTATAAGCTAAAAAACTAAGAACTAAAAACACGCACCAAAAATATATTGAAAACCAAACGGAATTTAAAAAGTTATTGAGAAGAATAATAATTAGAAAGAAACATTTACCAAAAACATCGAAATAATCGTTACGTTTAGGACAACATATGGCCGTCTGTAACCGACACAGGTATGGGCACAAATACGCGCTGTATATCTGCCTCGCAGCTGATTTGAAAAGTGGCGTCTCCGGGTTTGTTACGGGCAAGAATACGGCCTCGTTTACACCACACAAATTGCCACCCGAGCCGTCCCCCAGCCTCTCGTGCCTTCCGAAATAATTCCCGATTCTGCTTGGTAAGACGCTCGTTGACGTAGAATCGCGCTGGTGGACCGGGCATACCGAGATCAGCAGAAGTCATGCCACGACGTACTCGAGCGGCCTCCAACAACTCGTTGCGTAGATCGCGGCGCGCAAGGCGCACGACGAGAAAGCGCGGGCGGGTTTCCACCGGCACTGGCTGCGTTGCATTTATGCGTCTCCCTCCCAATCGCTCGGCGCTCACAATGTCGCGAGTCTCCACATTTACGCCCATCTTTGACGCCACCAACATCGCCGTATGGATAGGGTTTTCACCACTCGTCTCAGGCAGGTTTGATATTTGGATGTCGGTGGCTAGTAGCTCCTGGTCACGAACATTTATGTCGCTCCGCAACTGGGCAATTAAATGATGCACATCCGGTGACACCTGCGCGTGTACTGGTTCTTGATTTTCTATAATCGCCACCCTTTCCTCCAAACTGGTCATACGGTCATTTGTGGACTTAAGAGAAGATCTCAAGTCAGCCAAGTCATTTCGCAGTAACTGAAACTCACTCCGCACTGTGTTAATAAAATCTTCCTTAAACTTCCTCAGCTCGGAGGTGAAGTCTTTGGAGAGTTCAGTCGTCGCATCCGAAGCAGTGATGTTAATTGGACTAATATCCATGAGATTGACCGCACTCTCGTCCAGTGGTTCTTTGGCCTGCCCTCGTACTGGCGTTTCAGACCGATTGTCCCGCACTAGGTTTTTTTTGCACTCCGGGCAGTGCCAAGGAGATGCTATGGGACCTACTTGGTTCAATCCTGCGCACTGACGGTGATACCATAACACGCATTTGTTGCATTTAGCGGCATCTGTCGACGCGAGAAATTTACCGCAGGCACCACACTTGACCATCGTGAAATAGGTAGTTGATCTTGTTTGTTCGATCGATCTACAAGCAGTTCGCCTTAGAATCGGTAGATGGCGCTGTTTTCAAAATATGCGTTTACGGCAATTTCTATGGTGTTATGGTAAGTTGTGACACCACAAGGCGTAACACAGCAACTATGCCAAGATACGCAAACACTGAAGCTATGTCACCTATTCTTTTCAGACACTGAGCAAAACGACTGGTATTATTTTTATAATCGGGTAGGAGAATAGCACTACCAGAATGATATAGAGTTATTGATGTTTTATTTATTGTACACAGCACTGATTCGATGGATAATAGCGTCACTTGTAACTTGCACTTGCTAACGATTTTTCACAATAAAGTTTTTGTAAACAAAGCACTTGTTTTTTTTTAATAACTAGAGAAATATTTCGGTATTGTCACTTGACAAAAGATCCGTTACCCTCCATCAATGATAAACGATGCAAAAACAGGGAAAATACCCTCTGTCTCTTTCTCTCTCATGTGACGCAGACGAAGTTGCGCGGGTCAGCTAGTCTATACCAATATTATAAAGCTGAAGAGTTTGTTTGTATGGTTGAACACGCTAATCTCAGGAACTACTGGTTGGAATTGAAAAATTCTTATTGTGTTGGATAGTCCATTTATCGAGGAAGGACAGGCTATAACATCACGCTACGACCAACATGAAAAACGTTGCAAAAACGGGGAAAATTTATAAACTACCTCGAGTTTCCAAATGATTGAATGACGAGTTGTTCAAACATGATTTAATAAGTTGTGAAAGAAGCTCATACATAAGCATCGCTCGACTGCAAAGTTTTTATAGGATTATAGTCGAAAAATCAGAAAAAGCATTCATGCATTTCATGAAAAAGCAATTTCAGAGTTGGCTTTAAAATATTTACCAAGTAGGTTAGGTATTTGGGAAAATTCACGATAGATATTTAGCAGCAAATCGATCACATGGATGAGGTTTATGTTGGTTCCCGGTACCTACTTCATAAGTCGAACAAGAGACCGCACAACAATGTTGTCGCTAGGCGATTTCCGTTCGCCAGTTGCATCGGACTACACTCCCGACATATCTGGGACACGGCGTGCATATTGTGGAATGGTTCCTACATTTCAAATTTTCATTTAAATATTTAGTTTTCATCACATTTTCCAATTACAAATCTTGTTACTTCTAAAATATTTTATCTACACCCATGCTATAAATCCTCTATAAAAGTATCTGAAACAGTTAGCTTATGGCCAACATTAAAACAGCCAGTGTCATAATAACCATAATAACATCCAAACGGGTGTTATAATGTTGTACTGAATTTCATTATGCAACTCATTTTAAAAAAAGAACATTGTCTAGCACGTGCGATACACTACCACAGCGACGTAATTAAAAAAAAAAAACTTATAGGTTAATTCGAATTCACGTCGTATCCCGCCATCTTTGTTCGATATTTGGATATTATTATTGCACTAAGTACTTTGTTGTTTACAAAAATGAGTGATACAAGCTTTGTGCATTTTAATAATTGTACAATCCAAAATGTTAATAATTATATTATTACCTATACATGGTTTGTTTGTATTAAATACTCAGCAATTAAACTTTCCATGAATTTACATAGACTTCTTCACTGCAACACCCTATGGTTTCAGAACCTTTTATGGAGGATTCATATCATGGATGTAGATAAAGTCTTGTATGCAACTGTACATAATTAGGTATTAAAACACTCATGTGATACTATTATCACACTCGGCTTCGCCTCGTGTGATAAACCCACATTCGTGTTTTAACACCCCTCATTATACAACAGTTGCATAAATAACTATTAAGTTTATACCGGATGACTTCTGTATCACTTTCCAAAAAAATGGGGTTATTAAGTGAACGGAGTAGAAGCTTATGGCAAACCCAGTTTTTTTTTTTTTTTCATACGCTTAGAAAAAAATTGATCCATCATCAAAAAACGCTACAAATTTCAAGTGAACTTGTCCTAATGTCCCAAAGAAAGAGAAATTAAAAAAAAAAATGAAAAATATTGAATTTCAAATCATACGCAACACGCGTATGATTTGAATTTGGATTTTTTTTGTTGTTTTTTTCGCAAAAAAAAAAACTAAGTATGCCATTTGCTTCTACTCCGTTCACCTATTATTATTTTTTTTAAAGTGATAAAAAAGTCATCTTGTATTAAACGTAGGAACAATATTTAGACATTTTTTCCTTTTCAGACTTTTTTTGTCGGGGGTTTCTTTAAATTTTAATTTATTTTTTATGACTGGCAGTCACGCTACCATCGACTGAACGAAAGCTGTTTAATATAGTCCTCGTGTCAGATCAGCGCGGCAGTAACAGAATTGCAAAGACTGAGAAGCGATACTTCAATACTTTAATTTTCTATCACCTAACTTGGTGTCAGAATTTTTATGCCGCCCAAAGGCTGGTTTCCTCACGATATTTTCTACTAGGTGTTGACTTACTGGAAAACATCGTGATTATCCTTAGAAGCGCCCAGTTTGTACCTATTAGCATGTGCTCGTCAAAACGCATCTTAAGAGGGCCCTTCCCGGCCCGCCTTTCGTCAATGCGAGCATGGTCGAAAAGCTTGTTGTTTCATCCAGAGCCACAGCGGTGGTATTCTTTCAACTCCCCTGTCTTACCTAGCCCCGAACCTGCACTACTTGCCTCCCGCGTACCTTTTTTTTTTTTTTTTTTTTTTCGGATGGGAAATCATCAAATAACTCCTCCCGCTCTGGGCGGAGCAGGAGGGAGTGTCAGACTTATACTGACTAAAACCCATCCATGTTCCTTCATCGCCCTTTGTGTTCCGGGGCCACGGTATCTCTTTCGAACAGTCCCGCAACCCCGGCAGGCATCGGTCCCTACGGACCCCTTCCCTTTTGCTGACTCTCTTTGAGGCGCGCGTGGAACACGAACGCGCCCATAGCCCACCGTCCACAGGCCCGCGCCTACGGTGGCCGGGGGCCGCGTGGTGGTGGCCCCCGACGCCCGGGGCGTCTCCCGCGGCGGCCGGGACGTTGAGAGGTTCTCTCCCTCTCACGTTCCGCCACCTCCTTCTCTAGCATTACTGCTTCGCAGAAGGAGGGGACGGCGTCCCATTCCGTCTCGCTCCGGACCATGGCTTGCACCAGGGCCGGACGCGAGAGGTAACCGCCGCCGATCACGGCTTCGAGGACACGGCGGTGCTCCGCCCACGCGGGGCACACCTCCACCGTGTGTTCCATCGTGTCCTCCGGTCGATCCTCACAATGGAAGCACCCGGGCGTTTCCTCCCGCCCGATTCGGTGCAGGAACCTCCCGAACACTCCGTGTCCGGTAAGGACCTACGTCAGGCGGAAGGTGAGGACGCCGTGGCGTCTCTCAAGCCACTCCTCAAAGAGGGGACTTATCGCCACTATTGTGGCGTGCCCTGCACGGGGTTGCGACAGTCGCTCTCTCCATGTCGCCATGAGATCCCGCCGGAAGTCTGTCCGCTGAGCGACAATTTGTCGCTGCAGCGGAGTTTCCCCCCGGCGTAGCGCCTCCGCGCGCCATTAATGCAGGCACGCGAGGACTATCGCCTCCAGATCCCATGGCGGCAATCCGGCAAGGAGGCTCGCCGCCTCGCGGGCAATCGTGCGGTAGCCCCGGGCCAGCCTTACGGCTACCACTTTTTGGGGCGCGTTCAGGTAGTGGGCCGCACGCCGCCTCAAAGAACGCGCCCACACCGGGGCCCCGTAAAGGGCCATGGACCGCACGACTCCCGCGTAGAGCCTCCGGCAGGAGGCGTTTGGCCCCCCCAGATTGGGCAGGAGCCGCCTGAAGGCAGCCCCAGTCCGCTCCAGTTTGGGGGCCAAACGTCGGAAATGTTCAACGAAGTTCCACCGGCTGTCAAGGAGAAGTCCCAGGTACTTCAACGTCGACTCGACGCCGATGGATACCCCTCCTACCGTCAGTAGGGATCCCGTTGGTGGCGCATTCCGAGGCCCATGAAAGCACATGGCCTCGGACTTGTGCAATGCCACCTCGAGACCCAGTTGCCGGATCCTCTCAACGACTATAGCAACCCCGCGTGTCATCGCTTCGGCCGCCGCCTCGTGCGACCTCCCCTGCGCCAGCACCAGCGTGTCGTCAGCGTAGCACACTACACTGACACCGCTAGGGAGGTCGGCGCGCAGCACCCAGTTGTAACCGATGTTCCACAAGGACGGCCCTAGGACCGATCCCTGCGGAACACCGCACGACATCTCTCGCCGGTTCCATTCTCCGCTGCGACCGGGGTAGATGACTGCCCTGTCCGTCAGGTAGTCCCCGACCACTCGACGGAGGTAGGTCGGCACCCGGTGATACCGGAGTGCCTCCCTAATGCAGCTCCAGGGCATGGAGTTGAAGGCGTTGGCGTTGTCGAGAGACACCGCCAAGACAACCCCACCCCTGGACACCGCATCCCCCGTCGTGAGGGCTCTCACGCGCATGACGGCGTCCACCGTAGAGCGCCCCTTGCGGAAACCAAACTGGTGTTCCGCAAGGTCCGGCCCAGTCCCCGCAAGGTGCTCGGCGAGGCGGTTTGCAATGACTCTTTCAAAGAGCTTGCCCACCTCGTCTAGCAGCACCACGGGCCGGTATGCGGACGGAGAGTCCGCAGGGCGCCCCGGCTTCCGAATGAGGACCAGCTTTCCCGTCTTCCAACGAAGCGGGAACTGGCCTCTCTCCAAGCATGCGCTAAGGAGCCCCGACTAGAGGCCCGACCCAGGCTTTGCCAGGCAAGCCGTCGGGGCCTACCGCGTACATACCGCGTAACGCGAGGACATTTAACGAAAAATATTGTTCGAAAATTTATAAAACTTGTTCCAGGAAATACGTGTTTTTTTATTAGTCTTACAAGAATGTGAAATAAATATTTGTTATTTAGAATCTCCACTAAATTTGCAAGGCTTCTATCAGGATGCTTTCTTTACTTTTACAATTTTTTTAGGTACATTACGAACGGCCAAAGTTGAGGTAAAAGTTGTGCAAAACAGCAATTTTTGGAGGCTTATACTGAATTTGTTTCTACAAATTTTTATTTTCTGCTTCGATAGAAGCCTAGATATAGTCCACAAGATAAATATTAGATCAAAAAATTCAAAGATATATGTCTAACAACGGCATAATCACGCACGAGCTATTGTCAAAATTCTCGCGAAAACTACTTAAGGATATTTAGAAAGGTAGTAAGATGTGCAAAAAAGCTCGACACTAGGAAAAAGATCGATCAGGCACCTCAATCTAGTAAAGCCATGTGGAAAATAGTGAATTCTACTATTCACTATTTTCCACATGGCTTTACTAATTATTAGATATTATACGTAATTCTAATAAAAAACAAAGCACTGATATTATAATACTTAAACAAGATAATATGATATATGACAGCCCCATAGACGTAGCCAACATTTTATCTGACCAATTTGACAACAAAATTACATTAAAGTCTTCTGATCATAGCTTAGCTAAAAAATACTTAACCGACAATATGGCTAGAGTAGACGTGACATGTTGTTTGATCAAGTAACCCCGGTAGAAATCTTCAAAATGGTTAGTAATATGTGCAATAAAAATTCTCATGGTCATGACGAAATACCCATAAGTATCATCAAGGATAACATTGACATATTAGCTGAGTCAATAGCTGACTTTTTAAACAAATGTATTGAGCAATGTGTTTTCCCTGAACAATATAAAATTGCTCGCTTTTTCCCCATATTCAAAGAAGGCTCTAAATTAGATGCGAAAAACTATAGACCCATTTCACTATTACCAGTATTCTCTAAAATATTTGAAAAGGTAATGAAAGATAGGCTTGTCAAACATTTGATTAAACACAATATTATTAGCTATCAACAGTTCGGGTATCAAAGAAGCATAGGGACCATTGATGCAATAGACTCACTAGTGGATGATGTGGTTAGCAAACTGAATAATAAAGAAAAAGTGGCAGGACTATTCCTAGATCTTAGCTCTGCCTTCGATAATGTTGAACATAAAATCTTTTTAGACAAACTGGAACACTATGGGATAAGAGATAATGTCTTAAAGCTTTTCAGTTCTTATTTACAGAACAGATCACAATACGTCGAAATTAAGTCAGTTGAAAGCGGACATGAAAAAATTGAAAACTTGTTGACGAAGTGCTACTATAGTATAGGAGTTTTTTAGGGACAAAATTAATGCCACAGTGTAACTTGTTTATTTAAGTTTAAGTCTAATTCTTGTCATGTTAATTTGTTGATTAAGTTGAATGTTTGTTTTAATTATTTTTTTAACTAGGCTAATTGTGTTTTTTTTTATATATTTTTTTTAAACTGAGTTACTATATTACTACGATATTACTTATTTTATTTTTGACATTTTTTCTATATTATTGATTGTAACTTTTATTGATTATTATTATTGTATTATTCCTGTACCTATTCAACACAAATGTATTTTTGTTCAGAATAAATGACTAATGACTAATATCATTAACAAGTGGCAGGATTTCAAATTTCGAATCGATCAGACCTGTGGAAGTTGTTTATATTTATTATTATATTATATTATTATGATCTTCAAACGGCTGGGAAATTTTCTTAAAACAAAGCTAAGAACATCTTGCAAACGAAAAAAAACAAAAACGGTTCATTCGCTCAGGAGTTATGATGCCACAGACAGACATACACACTTAAAACTTTATAAAACCACTCTTTTGGTCGGGGGTTAAAAAGATGAAAAACAAACATACGGCAGTGACAACATCGGATGCATATGTTATAGACCAAAGATCGATATGAAGCCTAGCTTCGCGGAATGCCTGGTTTATCCTAGGTTTGACAAACGCCTTTTGGCAAATCCAAAACTAGATTCCAATTTCTGCCTTTGAGTTTTCACAAATTAACTGCCAGCGCCGTTTGTTGAAATTGCTGCCGGTGCTAACTTAAAAAAAAGCGGAAAACGGTACTGGCAATTTGGCATACGGAGTAGCTATAACTAATAAAACATGAAAAACTTAGGATGTAAGAGCGAGCGAAGGGAGCTCACGACTTGGGCCACCCTGACTCGAACAGGTTAGGTTACTTTAAACCCTACAAACAGAAATAGAAGCCCCTGAGGTTTCGAGTTTCGTCGACTACGCCTTATTGCAAAATATTGATATTTACCTTGAACTTTAGGTCAAATGAGGTTACGTACTGGCAAAACTCCGATTTAGTTGTATTGAGTTTCGGCGTTGGATTGTCCAAGTTAGTCTCTCCTAGGTTTAGACATATATTCGTTAGTCAAAGGGCGAAACACGCTATTGGTTTGGACTTTCTAAGACTTTTTGTCAAACCCGAGGTTTGGTTGGCTAGCCAAACCTAGAAGCGCCGGGCGAGCTTCGAAGTTTCACTATAACACAATATACAGAACGGGATGTGTACAGGCCAGCTATACTGATCTTCCGGACACAAATACATAACAAAATACATGTCATGTCATTTTCAAACATTTCACGGAATAAACATCCACCATTGTCCGATCGCAGCCAACAACATCAATCTCCTACGAAAATACATAATGGAACATAGAATATTCCTAATATGAAGGACATTAAAGTGTTACAGTCGTTCACAAATTCAATATTGAATTCAGTTTGATACTTTAATCAAAAGGCACACAGGTGTGATAGGCACCAAAATCTTCAATTCTCTCCTGGGCAATCCATATTCCTACTCTATAAACTATTTTTTTTTATAAATAGCTTGAGTACCTATTTACATGGTAAGATCTATGGGTACTTATATTAAGTCGTCAAGTTTGTGAGTTTGGATGTAGGGAGTATAATTTTTGGAACTACTGATCCGATCCGAATATTAAAGGCTATAATAATATTTTTTTAAATCCCGTGGAATGATTACCGACCATAACGCGAGCCAAGCCTTGAGCAAAATCTAGTAAATATTAAAGTTACCAGTTTACCTATCATACTAATTAAGTACTAATCTTAGAACTCGAAAAACCACTTAGGTACTTAAGTACTAAAATGTTTATGCTATCAATACGATGATAATTATATTTCATGGACGTAAAGGAAAAAATCCAAGAGCGCGTTACCTGTTATGTAGGACAAGTATTTAGCTCTCGTAATATCGGCTGTCTAAAACAATGAACGGATATTCACGAAAGAGGCTAATACTGACGAGGGTGCCCGTCCTAATTATGTAGCTACCAACTCAATTCAGATACCAAGCTCAGAATAGCGCGGAAAATGTCTGAATTCGTTTTTCAAGTGTGTCGTAAATTGCCCAGTACAGACAAAACTCCTAATTTGAGTGTATTTGAAGGTCTACTCAGGAGGTAAAGAGATAACAGTTAATTACTAACAATGGCTCTTAATATATATTTTTTTATCTTTATTTGTTTTGGGGTTTTTATCTAAACAGATATGTCAACCCCATCGGCTCTTAATATCGATAAAAGATTTTCTATCCAATCAAGGCTCATGATAAGAAACAAGAAGACACAATACACAAGCCTTGCCATCATGTACCAACATAATAACGTTATTAACATAGATATAGGTTCACAACACAGTTCTAAATTGCACGGCAGATCGATGTATTACACCCAACACACAATGAAACTAAATATAGCGACGCAGGTGGAGCACTCGGTCACTCATGAAGGAGTAACAGCTCAAATCATTACCTACAATATTGGCGATGTTTGTTTCGTTAAGATCGAAGCTTATTATGCATCCACGTAACAAAGGAAGTTCACAATTTTATTTTATAACGCAAAACTGCTGGACCTAAATATACATTTTACGGACGAAAGCACCAGAGAATATGAACAGAAACGTGAATTATGTTGTACGTAATATGGAATTTTATAAAAATGGAGAGCGCGGCTGTTCTTTTATATTAGGACTACCATAAGATTTAATAGGAAACTGTATGTAAAATAAATTATGTTTGTTTGAACACAAAGAAGCTTCGTCGAAACAACAAGGAATGTTAATACAACAATGATTTTTGCATATATATATCAACGACCTATGGCTTTAGTCTTGTTTTGGTCGATTTCTAGTATGAAAAACACAATATACGTACTGCTACTATCATGTCTATAATACATAATAGCACATTTATATTAATTTGAGGCGATCTCTAAATGGACCGCAGGATAATCGATTGGAGGCTCCAGTAGCCATGGCCAATTTAATAAGCTAACAAGACAATCACATAAACACAACATTACCAGTCACCACAGGAACAAGAATCGAACATCGGAAAAATACAATGTACATTGATCTCTAGTTTCACAAGCCTGGGACCTCGTGCAAATGTTTTCTCCAGTAGTAAATTAATGAAACCATAAGTTTACCTACCTTTTCTCTTGAATTTAGGTAATCATATCGTTTTGTTGGTGGCTGTACAATAGTTACATTCAGTGAGACTTGGCAAGCGTACAAGAAAATATTAACATAGTGCATACCATGCGCATGGCAAGATATTACAATCGTGAGTCATAAGGTCTAAGGCCTGAAGGTTTGCATGATAAATCATGAAATCCTTGAGGAAACCGGCACAATCGTTTTTTTATCTGAAATCTTACTACGTTCCTACACTTTTGCGCTCGGTCAGATGTTTTTTGGGACTAGTTTTAGTCCTGAAAATCAAAAACCCTTAAGCTCCAATGGACAGCCAATGGGGTTGTTTCCCGGAAATTTCGCCGCAAGATGGCGCTGATAGTTTGTTACCAGTCAAAAGTTTTCGATTTAAACGTGTGCACTGCGTGGACGGTTTTTTAAGTATTTGCGTGTTTGTTTTACTCACTTTGTGTTGCTGTACAATGTATGATACCTGGCGTATCATCTAGTTGAAGGAGAAATTGAAAAAACGAGGAGCAACGTAACAAGGAAAGAAAGCGGAGCTTGTCGAAAAGTACATTATATTTAACATTTTATCGACTTGAGCTGTTTTCTGGGCAATATTATGGTTCTATAAGTTGTAAAATAAACTTTACTAACTAACTTTTTGCTTTTTGGTCGTCGTCGGTATCGTTGGTTACATGTTACAAAATGTAAGGTTATTTGAAACGAACCCATTTTTTCTTCAGCTTACCGACAGAAATTTCAACTTCGACAGTGTGTGTAACAGTCCTGAAGTGGTCTCGTAGTCTGTTTCGTTGAAATGTTTCCCATGTAACCTCGAAAAATAACTTGATTTGTTTTTTTTTAGATTTAGTGCCTTTTCCCACTTTCTCTTCATGCGCAAACTTGGAAATGTGACAACGCCTATTTCTTTGCATCCAAAGGCTACACAACGACCCATAATATTGAAAAAAGTCACAAAATAATAAGATATTGTTTAATTTCTATGGAGTTTAACAGTTTGTTTGTAACAAACAGTTAGCGCCATCTACGTGGAACTATTTGACAGTTTTCTTCCCCATTGCGACACCACAATCTGCTTCCTGGCTTATCTTTTTACCCAAGCATGAGCCGTATTGCTCAAGGCAAGACGAGAAAGGAGAAGTCTGATTATGAGCTGCCTGGCTCATTGCGATTGCGGGTGATGCCTCTTTTTTCACGGTTATTGGCTGTGTTAACGCGCAGACATTTTATCGATCGTTTGTCACGGGGCGTTAATGTGGTGCTCACGCGCCTTAACTAACTTTACCAACGTAATGGCAGACGGGGATTCACGAGCTTTAGAGACATGCGTTGCGTAGATGCGCACGGATAAAAAATTCTAAGGGCGTTACCTATAATTTTATTCTGTTTAAGATTACTTTATCACACTGATTCATTCGGCTGCGCTAGCAGACTTATTACGCTTATTTGAAAATTACTAGATCGTTTGAAAACAATATATTATCCGGATAGAGGTCGAGCTAGACGTAGTTCCCCAGACACTAGCAGTGGCACACGTTGGGCGGTCTACGTGTCAAGCGGTAGGCAAGCAGGAACTCTAGATTTATTAGTTGCAGGTTCCCTAGGGGCACCCTGGGTTAGTGAAACTTTTATAGATAAGTTTTATAGAAACTAAGTTATATTGTTTGAAACATTATTTCAAGCAATTTTGTTTGTATGCAGGTGGTAACTACATTAACGGCCATTTTCAATAACTTACTAACAGGTATCAGTAGGTTGCTATCTCTGTCTGTTTGACATTTAGCTTACGGACTACGAGACGTAGGCATAGACGAGAAAGGCACTTATTACGAGAAAGACAAGTATTTCCGAGCAACGTTGTAACCGCCACTGTACGAGTAGTAGCCAAATTGCAGAAAATTAAAAATCGATTACCTACATACACTCGATAACTCGCATTGTTGCAACTGTTTTTAATTTTTATTCAAATTAAGTTTGAACGCATCCCCCGGCGAGACTTCTAAGAGTAACGTGAAATTAATCCGTGGATGTGCATTCTGTAACACTTGTATGACTTGTTGCAGAAGTAACTGACAGTTATACGTAAGTAAGTTATTGAAAACGGCCTTTAAGGTTTTGAACAATACATCAGCCCGCGTAGCATGGCCGCCGTGGAAACGGGTTTTGTCGACTGACAATGGACAAAATGACAGATATTTGACAGATTTTCGAAAGACTTCTATTGTCCTAAGCATGGCGATGTTTGACATGTGGAAAAGAAAGGTTTCTATTCTTTAGCGACAAAAGTCTACAACGTCCGAGCATGGCGATAATTTTTTGTCTACTTTTGACACTGGTTGTAGGAATAGTTTCTTGTCAGCAAATGTCAAAAAGTCTACAACACATTAGACCTAGACAAGATTATTTTTATAAATATAATTTGTGTTTGCAAGCCATTTTGTTTTTAAAAAACATGTCGGGGTCCTACCGTCGCCATCTCCTCAGTTTTATGCCATAAGAAACGCTGTACGAGCTCTAACCGGGACCTTCGATATCCCGGAAAACGAGTCCCTTGATGATAATGCCATCTAGCTGATTTCGGCCACAGCGACTGCATGCGATGGCTTTCTAGGGTGGTTGTCGAGTGCTTTGGAGGAACTCGTGGCTAAATAATAACAGCCGCTCGGGTCGATCGTTAGGTTAAGCCGTGCTTGCCTAGGTTGGTCTGTGGATGGGTGACCATCCATTACATACCGAGTTTCCTCCGCGCCTCGGAAAGCACGTTAAGCCGTTGGTCCCGGCTATCAATTGTAGATCTTTGACAGTCGTTAGGGCCCAAAAAGTCTGACAACCGGTCTTACCAAGGGGTATCGTATTACCCGGTACTAACTGGGTTGTGGGGGTCAGATAGGCAGTCGCTCCATGTAAAATACTGGTATTCAGCTGCATCCGGTAAAACTGGAAGCCGACCCAAACATAGTTGGGAAAAGGCTAGGCAGATGATGATGTCGAGTGCTTTGGTGTGCTGCTCTTTCATGTGCTATCAAGTGGCTAGCATACATCATCATCAAACACATCAGCCCGAAATCACCCACTGTTGAGTAAACGCCCCCTTTTATTCCGCCACAGTTCCCGGATCTGTTACTACTGTTTGCATCTTTTTCCTTTCAAACAAATTTAATGTCATCGTCCACCTTGCCTGATATTAACCACCGCCCATGGAACATTATTTTTAAGTAAACAACAAAAACTAAGTAAGAAACTATTATCTTACCAACTGAACATTGATGGATATTTTAAGATAAGTACAAAAATCATGAGATTGTTAAAGATGATATGAGATTGCAGGGAAGCAAGAGATCCTGTGATCTCTTCTAAGGTGATGAATATAATATCAACAAACAATCTAAAAAAAATATAATCAATTCTATTACTTCTAGATCGCAGATGCTGAGTGCAAAATCCTCAATGTCACTCCGTTGCTATGGAAAACATTCTATGTCTTTGTCTTCGTACAAACTCGAGTCGATGGGTCGCCGCATGCTCGGGCATGTCAAGACATTAAGACATGTCAAGTTGTATAGAAAAGAGTTTTGTCGAGTCTTGTAGAGTAGAGATAGAATCGCCATGCTACGCGGGCAGGAAGGGTTTCTTGTTTCGTCATTCGAAAAATAATAATATCATTCCGATATCGCCGGTTTTCCGAGCAAATGAGTGACAAATGAACGCAACGATCGTGTATATTCGCGCGACCGACTGCTTTGGTTAGAAGCCTACAACCTTGAGTACCTTCCAAAGCTAAGTGCGTCGATCCAGCCAGCCTGATAGGAGCCATAGCCATGTGCAACGCTAATGTATTATACTTTAGATAGACACCTACACTGAGTGTATTCAAGTGTTTGTGTTATTACTGAGTGTCCTAACTCAATTTTATTACGTATTTTATTTATTTAACATAATATCACAGAATTCCAGAATTAAAAAAAACCGGCCGAATGCGAGACGGACTCGCACAGGTAGGGTTTCGTAGAACCTATTAATAACAATAATTTGAATGTTCATTCATATTATGTAAATTTACAATCAACAGGAAAATTAAATTTGTTTTCCATAGTACATAGGTTAAATAAAAAACAAAGTCCCATATCTCAAAAACTACATATCAAATCTTATTCAAACCAATTTTCGTTGTATGGTCTTTTTATGTTCTACAAACATATTTTTTTTTTCAATATTTTCTTGCCAATTTCTTTTCACAAACGTCAAATCATAATAGGTACTGGTTTTTGATTATGAGTTGCAAGAAGAAAAAAATATGTACCAAATTTAAATGATGTGACAAAAACCCTTGATGCCCGATATGTCTTGCTATGCAATAAGAGGTTAATTTAGAAGCAAATAGGTATCTCATGAACTAACTATAAAGTTACATACATTAAAATTTTTTTTTCAACCCTCAGTTACGTTTGCAGAGCTACCTTATATAATTTTTTTTTTACTGAAACTTATAATCATTATTAAAACATTCTCGTCACATCTATAACGTTCCCACTGCTGGGTCACAGGCCTCATCTGAATGAGAGAGATTGGGCCATAATTTTGAACATTCCTCACAATGTTTACCTTCACCGCTTTGAGACCATAGGTGATGCAGTAAATTACACAAAGTAATGCACCTGGCTGGGTTTGAACCCACAACCTACCAATCGGGGTCATTATCACAGGGTCTCCACTGCGTACATCCACTAGGATGGGGCCTATATTATACGTACAGTATGGCGGACCTAGACACTTAGTCTAGTGGGGATGTTTAGAACTAAGTATCAGTGCTATCTTAGGTCCTATTAATTGAACTTCTCGTAATAGAATGGATCTATGCAACACAACAGAGCTTGGCAAGCAATAGGTATTTTAAATTAACAATAAAACAACAATATATTTTGTGCAGACAAAAAATATTGTTCATGAGTGAATGGGCAAAAAGAGCTTAGTTTTCGCTTTTCAAATTTGTCAAAAAAATGGTTAACCCTTACATAAGTACCAGACCAGCAAGAAATGCACTGTATAATAAAGCGGAATTGGATTAGATATAAAATCAAATTAAAAAATGTGCTACTATTATTTCCATTGGTTATTCTTCTATCAACATTTTAAATTACTTCTATTTTTATTAAATAGAGCAATTTTAATGTAAGACTGACCAGCAAGAGGAATCTGACACTACTGAAAAAATTATTATAGGAAGAAATATGCATTGCAAAGTAAAACCATTCATGAAAAAAGGAATGGCATTGGCAAGTGATGGGATCGATCCTAATGGTTCTTGATCTAACAAAAGGGCAGGGAAATTAAAAATACATTAAACAGCACTCTGAATATTGTAAAGATCCAAATAGACTTCCCGTTGAACATTTATCGGCTGGTACTTTTCTTTTCTTCCCATCATGTGATGAAGATAAATATTAGTACACAATTTACTACCTGTAATAAATACACAGTACCTGCAATAAATACACCTAAAAAAGCTTTAATAGTTAGATACAGATAGACCTTACCACACATGAGAAAGATGATGAAAATGTGAGAAAATAATTATTAAAAAAAAAATAACAATTTATGAGAGCTTATTCAAACATTCCACAGGCTAGAAATAAAAAAAAGGAAAATTTATTTATTTACCTGCTGAATCGCATGATCCGTCGTCCGCAGAAATTGAAGAACGTCGTGAGTAACGATGATTTATTATGTACATGTCCTTGGTAAATTATTGAAAAATTCTATACACCCATTCATTGAAAACACTTAAAAACAGTAATAGCTACATTGTGCACCGATTTACAAACGTTAACATTTATGAAATTTATCGCACCAATAAATATAAAAATTAATTCTACATGTAAATCACGTTCCTGGCATTATTTCAATTATAGTAAATAAAACACCAATTGTCATCTTAAAGTTGGTTTTTATCGGTTATTAACGAATCCTTTGAGATATTCAGTAATTTTATTTAAATGGTAATTCGTAAATCACTAGCCTCCTCCAATCATGCGAATGACAGAAAAATTTTTATTGAAAAATGTTAAAAAATCACGATTTTTCTAGGGCTGTTCATTTTACGGTTCTCGATGTTAGTGTCGCCATCGCGGACCAACACTCAATATTTCAAAGATATTAGCTGAATAAGTCACACTAGCCACACCTTACAGGTAAATATTATTTATATAGTAGATAGATAATAAATTTTTAGTTTGTTTATTCTAACGTGCTAAAGAGAAGAATAACTGTAATTTACCCAGACAGAGCTGCACCCCTAGCCAAGTTACAAACGTTTCGTATCGATTCTTTTTCTACTATCGAAAACGACTCGGCGTAAACGATTGTAGAAAGCGCTAAATTGGTAGCCAAGTTGACACGACTGAGTCGATCGCTCGTTCTTTATTGTCTGTAGAAAAAACCTACACTTTAGTCTATAGCGAACGTACCTACCCAAGAGTTTAGCGATCAACATTGTAGAAACGATAACATTCTATTCTATCATTTTGAACGATGTAAACTTGTCTAAGAATTTTCTATTTGTTTGTATTGATCACGTGATTTAACGTTGAGATGATGTCATTCCCATTCATTTGAATAGTTTTCTACTAGCGTTAACGATTGTAGATTGTCAACTTGGCTAGGGGTGCTGGAATGAGATGTTTTCAGGGACAGCTTCCACTGAAAAACGATAGATGGCACTGTACAAGACTTGGTGTGAAAACTAATAAATAAAATGGTGGCTAGATAGTTTTGGATTGTAAAACTGTGGTATAAGTGTGCGGGTGCTATATTTGTTCTTTTCTCCACTCTTCTCTTTAATCAGTCATCTGAATAAAACGCAAGTGGAGTATTTGTAGTGTTTGTATCTATTCAATAGATATAATACATTGTCTCATGTACACGAGGGAGGGGATCGCTGTCAATCGGCTAACCGATTGACAGCGATCCCCTCCCTCGTGTACATGAGACAATGTATTATATCTATTGAATAGATACAAACACTACATCCCTTCCTTTTTATCAAATTGTATTTATTGTAAACGTAATCAGTGTTCTTAAATAATCATACTGAATTACTTTTAATAATTTACTTATTCAGTCAAATTATTGTTTTAATGAAAATGCTTTACTTTCTTAGGGTTTACCCAGTTACCCCATTTGAGCATTACCTCCGATAGCCTCTACTAAGTGTGGAGTAGCTTAATAGTTTATTAGACCTTTTCATCTCTTTTCTATAAACTTTATCGTCTACTGTAACCTCTGGGTCAGTATGATCTCGTCTTCGTATTCCCATATTCCTATCCTTTCTTGTTTTTTTTTTTTTTTTTTTTTTACTACAACATTACTGTTTCCTTTCATAATTACTCAAAGAAAAGTCCCGATGGTTTCTGCCCCGTAACCAAAGGTGGGATTAAATTTATACAATCTACACTAATATCATAAAGAGGAAAGATTTGTACTTTCGTGTGTCTTTTTGTAATGAATAAACTCAAAAACTCCTGCGCCGATTTAAAAAATTCTTTCACCATTAGAAAGCCACATTCACCCTGAGTAACATAGGCTATATTTTATCCCCGTACACCCACGGGCACGGGAACCAAGCGGGTGAAACTGCGTGAAGTCCGCCAGTATGAGATATACTGAGAGAATGTCTCTTGCATCTTTGTGTTTTAGCGATTTTATATTATATCTCAGATATTTTGTGGCCGGTAAACGAATCAAATTGCTTCTCGAAAGAAAGATGTTTAAATGATTGATAGCCCCGACAAGAGCAAAGCTTCTTCTTTCTCTATCTGGCTATATCTTCGTATACAATTTGATATTTTCTATCTATACCAACACCGTAAAGCCGAAAAACTAGTTTGTATGAAAGTACCAATCTCTGGCTGGAATCACCAGCAGGGCTATTATGTATCTCTGTTGACAGCTCGAATTGATAGTAACTGGGACACACACACACAGTGTATATCAATTAACTGTCAAACGGTTAGTTTCGTATTATGTATGACCAATCGCGATCAAATATGACGTCATTGGTTGTCATTGAGGCTGATAGTCACCGTAACTCATTTCAACAGACGCTTTCGTATCGATTCTTCTAATAATGCGATTATGTAAGCATAGTGAACATCAATTGATGACAACTGAGTTTGAAGTGGCTTTCGTGAAAGACGTTACACCGTACCCGGGCTGTTAGTCACCGTAAAGTGACATCCACTCTGTGTAATACGTAATACCAACATTTTGACATTCACGGTTGTCATCAAAGTTCGGTGTACAACCGAAGCTTGTTAGTCACTGGATATCAAAAAGATACGTAATAGGCCTGCAGTAGGTTATTTTTTTAAATATTTTTACGTTTTATTTATTAATTTAGAATGTCTTACTAAGTATATTTTGTACGTCGTTGTCGGCAAGACATAGCATTCATTTTATTAATTTAGACATCTGTAGTTATTGTTTAGGTATATACGTTCTACAATAAAATACTTGTCCAAGTAGGTTTTAAAGGACCTTTTTCACTGCTCCTATCATAAAGCAACTGAAGCGTTGTCTCCTTCGAGATCAAGCTTTTCAGGAGCTGGCAATAAGTTAGCCATTTTCGGAGTAGGTACTAATTCGTCTCAATATCTACATAGGTCAGCTAATATCAGAAGGCATTTGCTGCCTTATACACAATCACGTACGATTTATATTTGCATATGGGTTCATACTACCCAACACACACGATCACGTACGATTTAAAATTTCATGTAGGTTCGTACTACCTGAAAATCATTATAGTTATTGCATTAAGTACCGCACTAAAATGTATGACACTATTAAGTTTACTAAATCACTAATGGATACCCAATTCTTCAAATTCAATGGTTGCCCAATACGTCCAATTAAATGGATGCCCAATTCGTCCAATTAACTGGATGTCCAATTCGTCCAATTTAATGGATGACCAATGCTTCCAATTTAATGGATACCCAATGCTTCCAATTCAATGGTTGCCCAATACGTCCAATTGAATGGATGCCCAATTCGTCCAATTTAATGAATGACCAATGCTTCCAATTTAATGGATGCCCAATGCTTCCAATTTAATGGATGCCCATTGCTTCCAATTTAATGGATGCCCGTAGCCTACCACGCGAAAACAGTGTGTGGTAAGTGTTACATGTCTTTTGAAGTATTGGTTCTAGGACGGTTTCCTCTTCCACCAGCTCTTCACATGGGGCTAACGCCCATCCGACCTCCACCACTCAGCTTGCACTGGGCAACACGACTCCACCTGTTAAGGCTGGTTGTCAGACCTTTTTGGCCACTGCATTACCTGCAACGACTATCAAAGATCTACAAATGACAGCCGGGACCAACAGCTCAACGCGCCCTCCGAGGCACGGACCAACCTAGGCAAGCACGGCTCAACCTAAAGATCGACGGAGCGACTGTTATTATTTAGCCAAATATACTTAAATAAAATAGGTACAACTGAGTGTTGTCACTACATGTACTATTGTTATGTTTGTTTTATATATTTTGCCTAAATTAAATCTGTTGTTTACAGCTTAAATTTTACTACCCAAATATTGAATACATAACTAAGGTCACATAGTATTTACTTGTTACTTTGTTACCTATGTACCCATAATTTATTTGTAGCATACCATCGACCTAATCGATTTAACATATGCCAATTAATAGTGAAATGTTACAAACTGGTATCTTTTAAAATTAATTTAGCATGTTCATTTTCACATTGTATAAGACAACAATTATTGTAACTGTACCTTACACACTGCTTGAAAGCTTCAATTCAGCCAATGCGTGTGATTTCTTTGCATTTTCGATATTTATCGCACATTAATATTATTTTTCGCATAGTATCCACATCGCATGACTCAAATACATCAAGTCTGCAATCCCCCAAGGAGTAGACGGTGGTGCATATAGTAAATAGCACATCCACACCAGCCAGAAAAATACAATACTTTCAATTTAATGAAAGTCGATCTGAAAATACACTCAATTGAATGGGCGTCAAAATACTTTCGATTTAATAAAATTCAACTTAAAAGTTCACTCAATTGAATGGGCGTCAAAATACTTTTAATTTAATAAAAGTCAACCTGAACATACACTCAATTGAATGGGTGTCAAAATACTTTTAATTTAATAAAATTCAACCTGATAATACACTCAATTTAATGAGCGTCAAAATACTTTTAATTTAATAAAAGTCAACTTGAACATACACTCAATTGAATGGGTGTCAAAATACTTTTAATTTAATAAAAGTCAACCTAAAAATACACTCAATTTAATGAGCGTCAAAATACTTTTAATTTAATAAAAGTCAACCTGAAAATACACTCAATTTAATGAGCGTCAAAATACTTTTAATTTAATAAAAGTCACTACGTACAGTGCAAGAAGTACCTACATACAGGTACTATACCTGTTATTTAAAAGAAGCCAAATATGTTCCAAATTCAATTTAATGAACTTCTTGTTGGGCTATAAAGAGAGGAGCCTGTGTCGCAGCAGTGGGAACGTTAATAGGCTGATGATGATGATGATGATGATGATGATGAACTTCTTGTTTACACCACATAGGTTATGTACCTACTTCCAATTTAATGGTAAGTAATCTAAATTAAAGTTTATTTTCAACTGAATGACAATCCACAATTAATTTGTTTCTTGTAGGTACTTAAATATTCCAATTTAATGGAAATCTAAAATAAAAGTTTATTTTCATTTGAATAAACATCTAGAATTGACCCTAAATTTTCGTAGGTATGTATTTCCGATATTTAATGGAAATGTAACTTGGACTACAATAATAAAACTATGTCAAAATAATTCCTTCTTTTGTTTACTGAGCCACACTAGTACATGCCGTTCGATAAAACGTAGTTTGTTAAATAATATTAAATAGTAATTGAATTTGAAGTTTGAAACTCCCAATGAACACCCGACAAGGCTCTTCCCGAGAATCAAAACTAGGACCCCACTCCTCCAGCCATGATTGTAACCAATGAACGAGTCCTCTGTCCTAGTCTCATCATTCTCCTTCCGTTATTATTTTTTTTTTTTTTTTTTTTTTTAACCGTATTACACCAATTTTTGAAAAGTGTCTCAATTAGATTCTATAGTGCTATTTTATGAACTGAAACTAACGTTTCCCGATTGCATTATTATCTCAATAATATTTTTTTTTCATATAGAGTAAAATACCATAATAACCATTATCAAGTACATTTTAAAATTAAATTTAGATTGTACTTGTATTTCAACTACACCAAATAAATTCAATTAGGTACATCACTCAGCTTATTTTTACAGCAAATGTCTGTAATTTCATTATTGGATAAAACTGTTTGAGGTAAATTATTAAATAATAATCATTCCATAAAAATAATCAGTAGGTCATCAATAATTCACATAGCTAAAGTTATTACAAGTCACTAACGGACTTTAACACTTATTTTTTTTTAAAGTAAATTTTACTTTTTGGACTGTCTTGTTAAAACGGTATGCTATGACCGAGAAGTAAAACTCGAAACCTTTTAAAGTGGTAATTCTTTTAAGTTGGCTATTTGGTGTTGTTGGTTCTTGGTCGTTTTTAAAAACAACCAACGTTTTTAGGTAAGTATGGCTAATTAATCAAGTCCAATAATAACTATAAGATTGTGGTGACCTTTTGTACATATCTTGGATGAAATCTATTATCGAGTATAAATGTTCAATGCGATAGTTATCCCTCTTTACACAGAACTGGTCTCACAATTTAGTAAATTATGATAGCATTAAGACTAAAAACCACACTGAAATAGAATTGTACTCACCCCATGTTGAAATCCGGGTGCATACACCTACACTAGTATTACACTTTAATCCCAATAAAATCACTAATTCACTCGCAATACTCGTCTACAACCGGAAATATCTTTACTTTAGCTAGCACCGATAATTTTGCGTCTCCCGCGCGATTCTCGACGACTTTGACGTTATGTTTAAAATCCGAATGGAACGTTGCGAAACTATTGTGATATTTTTTTACATGAAAAAATGCACTATCCCTGACGGATCTGACGCAGAATGTCCCATTCGCAAAATGTAATCGTGAAAACATGTCCTATTCGCGAAACGTCCTACCAACAGCGAAATACTGCAACTCTGAGATTCGAAAACTAATTTACTTCAACATTTAGAAGTAGGCATTTGTAAAATACGCTTGTAATAATGATAATGTTTAGTATAAAACTAACAAAATTAATGTAACAGATTGTATTAAGTAATTAGAATCAATATTTTGTAACTTATTAATTTGATTTAAATTTTGCATTGCCCTTAGAGGGTGCATGTCTTACACTGCTTTACACATGATAAAAACAAATAATTAATTTACCTGAATTATGTATCAAATAGAGTCCGGTATCTATAACTTTACTTTACTACACACTTTTTTTTTGCCAACTTCCACGAAGTATTATCATTTGAATTTCTGACCTTTATCCTCGTCGCCACTTGTAGTGTTCACTATCACTACTTAATTCACTATCACTGGCTCACTACTACACGCAGGCAAGGGCTCAAGCGTACGTCCTACTCTCACGGCGTCTGTCGTTAGATTAGTCTAACGACAGACGCCGTGAGAGTAGGACGTACGCTTGAGCCCTTGCCTGCGTGTAGTAGTGAGCCAGTGATAGTGAATTAAGTAGTGATAGTGAACACTACAGTATTGTTTTCTCTTTTATAAAATATTATATATCTATAATAGTATTTGTGTTGTGGCCCGTGTATATAGATGCTCTGTGGTTGTACCTGGGTGCAATGGTCTAAAAAAACAAGGTCTGGCATTCCGGGAGTGAGAGTGACACATGTTTACGTCACTATTCAGTTGCCACTTTATTGCAACAAAGCACTAAATTATGGAAACATTTTCGGCCACCATTATGTTTAAAAATATATATAAGCATTTAAATAGGTAGTTGTTTTCGTTTGCCTGATCAAACGAAAAAATTCAATTTAATCATATACTAAAGTAATTGTAATATAAAACTTTAATGTTTGATCGGATTCGCACAGGTAATAAAGGTGGTTAGGGAGTTATTATTTCACACTACTGGTAACACATAAACGGGCTGTCTCATTGACATTCCGCCATTTCGCCGTGTATCGCTATTCTTTTTTAACACGTATGCCTGTCTCGCTCAGATTCAGTGCAAACTATAAGGTCTTTGGTGCAAATAGTGATTCCCAAACTTTTATTTGTGGACCAGTGTGACCATATGTGGCAGTTTCCTGCCTTTTTGGCAGGATTGGCCTCCTATTTTAGCCTCCGGCATGTTTAGTTAACGTTTTATAAACTTGGCAGTATTGCAATGTTGAAAATAAATCTACACTAACATCTCAAATTGTCGAAAATGGCCACCCTAATAACGATAGGGTAGACAATCTTCATTTAAAAATAATAGAATCCACACGCCATTACACCAAACTAGAGCGGCTAGCAAGGCCGATTAACTTCATTTAATAATGGGGTTGGCTGGTCAAAGCTGTTTGTAGATGGCGTGTCCATCGCTTAGACCCAATGTGACCAATGAGATCAAACTATTTTGAAATATAAAATGACATTGACAGATTTTCAACCAATGACTATGTTAGGTTCATGCGGTGCTAGCGCCATTAGTTCCACAAGTTGCCCGTCCCATTGTAACAAAAAAATCATGTTATGATGTTGCAAACTTGCGTCCAAATGTTGGAACTAGCATCGTATGTATAAAAATATGTATATAGAGATAGAAAATGAAGAACATGAGAGTAATTACAATGTTTAATTAACATTTTTTACCTAATTAATAATAAAAATATGATAATGTGTAAAAATAAAGTATTTATTTTTATTTTTTTAGCTTGGCAATTTTTGGGCATTTTTTACTCCAGCCTTTGGCAGGATTTGGCAGGTTTCAAACCAAAGTATGGCAGTATCGAGAATTTTAAGATGGTCACACTGTTGTGGACGTATTTCAAAGAGTCTAATAGACGTCCTTAGGTTTGTTTGGTAAATCTTTTTTGACCACTATCAAAATGGTTGGTTGTTCTATTCGGAACTGTAAGAGTAGAAGTGTAAAAGGCGGTACAATAAGGTTTTTTTCATTTCCCTTAAAAGAGTCAGTGGCCAATGAATGGCTGCGGTATTGTGGACCTAAAACAACCACTAAAAATGGTAAGTATTTATGTAAATTAATAATGTATTTAATTTATATTTGGTGGTGATTTTAAGCTGCATGCTGGAATGCTAAATCGTGGTAAGGTTATTGCTGTTTCATACATGTTGGATAATTACGAGAGCAAATTGAAAATGTGATTTTTGCTTTGTTGAGATATCCTAACGATGTTGGTGTCAAATAAAAGGTCTAGGTCTAAAACCATTTTTTCCGATTGAATCATGTTTATCGGTCCAAGCGTTTAGGAGATAATTAACAATAAAATTAGTATCGTGAAAATGTAAACAACCAGAATGTTGGTTTTGCATGTAACATTGTTGTACCTATGGGCCAATCATTTTATTTTTCAGGGAGAGTATGTTCAAACCATTTTTTATCTTCTGACTATTTCAAGCCGCTGCAGCACATTCTCTTAAATGAATCGCCAAGAAAAGTGAGAAAATTAAAGTCAGACGCATTACCTACATTACTAATTGATAATTTAGGCAATCAAAATACGCTTAGTAATAGTATGCCAATAGAAGTAAACAGCCAAATTGTAGATACTTCAGACAACATGAAGTATTTTCCGGAATGTAATACAACACCAGATAATGAGGTTGCGGGCTCTTCAAAGATTGTTGAGAAAAGGTATGTAAATACATTGAACATTTTTTTATTTCAATCATGAGAAATTCAAAGTTTCTGTTAATAATATTACTTAGGTATCTTGTAACTGTAGTTATTCCCTACGGCATTATATTTTATTTTTGGTTTCAGTGACGAAAATATCACGATTCCTCTGGCTGACTATAAGCTATATAAAAGGAGTTTCAACGAATATGATGTATTAAAAAAAAATCTGGAGAAAATTTTTACCCCCGGTCAAATTCGTTGCTTTATGAAGCCTAGTAAGCGTCGCGTCAGATGGTCCGCGGAAGATATTGCTGCAGCTATTTCATTAAGAAGTATAAGTCCAAAGGGCTATCGTCACTTGAGAGCCACTGTAGGGATTCCTTTGCCGGCCTTTTCGACTCTCCGCAAATGGGCGTCCAAGTTTGAGATTAAAGAAGGCCTATTAGAAAACGTTGTTACTTTGATGAAATTCAAAGCCAAGAGTTTTAATGCGCTTGAAAAACTTGTAACGTTGTCAGTAGGTTAAAATTAAGATCTGGAATCCCGCAATTTTCACTCATTCATCATTTCATTCATTCAATTTTATAAAATTCACTATTTAAATATTCAGATTAGATCCTAAAACCCACAGTTTTCAACATTCATTCATTCAATCTAAAGTGATAATTTATTAAACCTCAATTATGTATTTATTATATTACAGTTTATAAAAAGTAAAGTTAAACAAAAAGAAAACATAAACTAAAACAAAAATAATATTGAATGATTATATTTTAAATATCAATTACATGTAGTTGAACTTAACTTTTTAACAATTTTCTTAATTAAATATTCAGTTTCACTCTTAATTTCATCAGAATCACTTCGCACTAAATATTGTATATTCACGCTTGCATTATCAGGGTCACTGTCTATTTCTTCCAGACGACTATTCACATCATGTACTATTATTTTTATTATTCGTTGAACATACCCGGGCTCTGTACACATGATAAAGGATGCGTTTTTAAAAGAATTGATAATTTATTTTTCTTCTTCTTCAATTTTTTCTTTACTATTTCTTGCTGTCTACTCTCTTCAGTAGCTTTTGCCGCCGCTTCAGCGTACCAGTTCTCTCGGTCTTGAGCATAGTAAAATGGATTTAGAACTGGGTCTGAGCTATCTAACAAATTCTGAAATAAAAATGATACAGATCAATGATTGTGTGTTATTAAACAGCACTAATATGAAATCAATTGTTAACATCGATGGTCACTTAGATACTTACAATACATTGTTGGTCAATGTTATCTAAAACAGGAGTGTAGGATGGTGTGAGTGACATACTGTTACGAGCTGGGTATGGGATAAATTAATTACTACCGATGAAACAATTGAATAACTTTAATAATCACAAAACACTTCAAACTCGATCACAAGTACACTACTGATCACTATTCGCTTAGATATCGCACTCACAAGTTCACTTTGATTCGTCCCGTACTGTAGCCAAAATGATACTGCCCGCTCCCACAAACACGTCGTCTATTTATACGACGACCGAACGTTTGAGAAAGATCCATAAGTTCCCAGAATTTTCTAGGCAATTCATACTAGGTCATCGTCCTTCGAGAAACTTCCACAACTTTTGTACAAAGGAAAGAAATAGGTACTTTATGCCCTGGGCGTACGGTCGAAATTACAATGACAACTTCCTGATGTATTTTATAGGTAGTTTGCGAATTTGTACCTACATCATTCGATACATACCTACTACTACCTACCTACTTAGTTGTAGGTACCTACTATTAGAAGCTACTTGTATTGTAGGTATGAGTACGACGTAACACTGCCCCCTCCTTAGACATGCTCGTCCCGAGCATCATTAGGCCCGTAGTATCGCGCCAATCGGTCTACATGGACAATCTTAGGCGCACCTCGTGGACCCTTCTGTATTCGGTAGGTGACATCGTTGATCCTAGTCACGACTCGGTATGGTCCATCCCAGTTTGCTTGTAATTTCGGAGACTTCCCTTTGCTCCGTACTGGGTTATGCAACCACACCAGTGAACTCTCGTCGAAACCCCTACTATTTGCCTTCCGGTCATAACGGGTCTTCATCTTCTCGGACATCTGTTGGCCGGATTGTCTAATATGCTCATAAACATCATTCAACTTGTTACGCAAGTCATTTGCGTAATCTGTTACACTGCGTGGAGCATCAGGGGGAGTTCCAGTGATTAAATCTGCAGGCAACCGTAATTCCCTTCCAAAGTTCGCGAAGGCGGGCGTCACAGTCGTACTTTCGTGGACTGCGCTGCGGTAGGACAGAAGAAACGGCTGTATGTGCTTGTCCCAATCCCTTTGTCTGCTTTCCACGACTTTTGCCAGATATCTTTCCAACGTTTGGTTGAATCGTTCCACCATTCCATCAGATTGTGGGTGGTAAGAGGTGGTTCTGGTTTTGTGGGTACCCATTAATCGACAAGTCTCCTGAAATACTTGCGATTCGAAATTCCTTCCTTGATCGCTGTGTATTTCTAAGGGTACTCCAAAACGACAGAAGACTTCCTGAACCAATTTATCTGCGACAGTTGTAGCTTCTTGATTAGGAATGGCGAAGACTTCTGGCCACTTTGTGAAGTAATCCATGACCACCAAGAAGTACTTGTTTCCGCTCTCACTTTCTGGAAATGGTCCCGCAACGTCTAGTGCTATCCGTTCCCAAGGGGCTCCAACGTTGTACACTTTTAATGCTCCTCTGCTGCGTGTTTGGGGTCCTTTCACGGCCGCACAACTGGTACATTTGCGACACCAGTCCTCCACATCATCTCGACAGTGGATCCAGTAAAAGCGTTCTCGAATTTTTTGTAAAGTCCTTTTTACCCCCATATGTCCTCCCGAACATCCATCATGGTACAGCCGTAAAACATCCGGTACCTTAGCTTTAGGGACAACCATTTGTAGATGACAGCTGTCCCCTCGAGCGTTTTCCCATTTACAGCACAAGACTCCATCCTGGATCACTAAGCTGTTCCATTGCGCCCAATAACTCTTCGTGATGGAACTCATCGCAGCCACATCACTCCACTTGGGTTTAGGAGCACCAGCTTTGATCCACTCAAAGATCGGTTTGATGTCCGAGTCATTTTGCTGAGCCTGCTGTAGGGTTTCTTTCCATTCATCGCTAAGATCCGTTCTTAGAATCCTCACAGGCACCACTTCCTTAGACTCCTGTCTGGAACTGTGCTTCCGATCTTCAGTCGACGGTCTTCTTGACAATTCATCTGTTTTGCTGTGGTTTCTCCACTGTTGCTGGGCAGTCATTCCAGCCGCTTTTCTCTGCAGGGGTTGATCTTCTCTCGGTATGCTGCGCTTAGGACAGCTTGACCGAAGATGACCTCTTTCTCTACAATTGTAACACTTAGGGCTGTATCCTTGCGAACGCTGGCGTACAGGTGATATCAGAACTTGCTTTGGGTAGCTTGACGGAAGATGATCCCTTTCTTTACCAGTATAGTACCTAGGGCTGTACCCTTGCGTACGGTCACGTACAGGTGATGCCACAACCTCCCTGACGTAGTGTGTTCGATGGTCTTGCCTCGCTGCCTCTACTTCCAAGGCATGGGCCAACGCCCCTTTCAGTGTCTCATGATGCCCAAGTCTCACGGCGGCTCTAACTTCCAAGTCGCGTATCCCGTCGACAAACGCCTGTACCATATTTCCAGTGATGAGTGCAGGGGCAGACCGGTATGCTTTTCGCACCAGCTTCTCAATTTCCAGGGCCCACTGTTGTAGACTCTCAGCACCTTGTTGAACACGGTCCTTCAACTTAGCACGAAATACGTGCTCCAGGTGCGCGTCACCGTATCTGGACTCTAACGCCTCCAGCAGCTGTTCGTAGGTTACATCCTTACCGAGCGCCTCAAGAATGTTTAGGGCCTGGTCTCGGAGGCCCAAGGTTAGCGCGGTCATGGCTTGCGATTTTGTCCATCCATTCACCTTCATAACGGCCTCAAATTGAATTTTATAAGCCGACCACGAAGATGTTCCGTCGAATGGAGGCACGTTAAAGCCCCGCGCTGAAGGTGCAGCAACTACTGAAGCCACAGTCACGTCTCCAGACTTCAGTTCTCCCAAAGCCTTCGTCACTCCAGCGATCTGAACTTCGGCCTCTGAGATGCGATTCTCGTGCTGGTGAACCTGATCCTTCATTACCTTCAGCTCTTTGCCGAAAGTTGAATGAAGATCCTTTATGAGGATCATCTGTTCTTCTTGACGACGAGCCTGCTCCTCCTTATCTCGTTGCAACTGCTCTTCCAACCGGCGAGCCTGCTCCTCTTGACGGCAAGCCTGCTCCTCCTTATCTCGTTGCAACTGTTCTTCCAGCCGGCGAGCCTGCTCCTCTTGACGGCGAGCCTGCTCCTCTTGACGGCGAGCCTGCTCCTCCTTTTCTTGTTGCAACTGCTCTTCCAACCGGCGAGCCTGCTCCTCTTGACGGCGAGCCTGCTCCTCTTGACGGCGAGCCTGATCCTCTTGACGGCGAGCCTGCTCCTGCAGCAGCGCCATTAAAGCTGACAAGTCTGGCGCTACTGATGCTGGAGAAACTCCAGATGGACCAGCGACTGGCACTGACGTAGGTTGAACACCACCCGGTGTCTGTGTCGGAGAATCTCCAAACCGCCTTTGGTCCATGTCCTGCTGTCGCTGACTCCTGGTACGGATACCTTCCGTGTTGTCCTTAGGTAGAACTGGCATAATTTATCCCTCACTTCTGACACCAAATTGTTACGAGCTGGGTATGGGATAAATTAATTACTACCGATGAAACAATTGAATAACTTTAATAATCACAAAACACTTCAAACTCAATCACAAGTACACTACTGATCACTATTCGCTTAGATATCGCACTCACAAGTTCACTTTGATTCGTCCCGTACTGTAGCCAAAATGATACTGCCCGCTCCCACAAACACGTCGACTATTTATACGACGACCGAACGTTTGAGAAAGATCCATAAGTTCCCAGAATCTTCTAGGCAATTCATACTAGGTCATCGTCCTTCGAGAAACTTCCACAACTTTTGTACAAAGGAAAGAAATTGGTACTTTATGCCCTGGGCGTACGGTCGAAATTACAATGACAACTTCCTGATGTATTTTATAGGTAGTTTGCGAATTTGTACCTACATCATTCGATACATACCTACTACTACCTACCTACTTAGTTGTAGGTACCTACTATTAGAAGCTACTTGTATTGTAGGTATGGGTACGACGTAACAATACTTAATTCAAAGTCCAGACTTTTTTAAACACCTAGAAAAAAAAAACTTTCTGTTAATTGTGGTGTTCACTAGAAACTCTATAGTTAGGGTTTACAATAATACCACCAAATTATCAGTAAGTAGATGAACTCTAAAGCTACGTGTGCTCGCTGCCCGGGATAAGTGTGGACTGCTCGACACGGAACCTCTTAGCTCGCGCTACGTTTATTAGTATATCACATCTCTTCCTTTTTGTATGAAAATATTTATTTCAATTAGACCATTAAAGGGCACTTTAGGAAATGAGTTCATCTTCTTTTCCCATTCGCTAAGGTAGTTTGTATGGAGAAGAATGGGGAAGAAACTCCATACTTACTCTTTTAAAATGTTTTACAAAAATGTGTAGGTATTTATAATACTTGGTGTAATAGTTATATATTAAGTTTATATATCTGGAATACAATTACTATCTAAATATATAAAAGAAGAAACTGACTGACTGACTGACTGATTGACTGACTGACTGACTGACTGACTGACTCATCTATCAACGCACAGCCCAAACCGCTGGGTCTACAGATTCCAAATTTGGCAAGTAGGTTCCTTATGTGGTCTAGGGGTGCACTAAGAAAGGATTTTTCAAAATTCATCCCCTAAAGGGGTTAAACGGGGCTCCAAAGTTTGTATGGGAAAACAAGATTAGTTAGACTATTTTATGCGAAACTTCACAGGAGTGCTCCTATTGATAAATGAGTAGAAACGGGTTTCAGGTTTTTTCAGAATTCAACCCCTAAGAGGGGGAAATGGGGTGGCAAAGTATAAAAATCAATGCACAGCCCAAACCGCTGAGTCTAGAGATTCCAAATTTGGCAAGTAGGTTCCTTATGTGGTCTAGGGGTGCACTAAGAAAGGATTTTTCAAAATTCAACCCCTAAGGGGATTAAACGGGAATCTAAAGTTTGTATGGGTAAAACAAGATTAGTTAGACTATTTTATTCGAAACTTCACAGGAGTGCTCCTATTAATAAATGAGTAGAAATGGGTTTCAAGTTTTTTCAGAATTCAACCCCTAAGAGGGGGAAAATGGGGTGGCAAAGTATAAAAATCAATGCACAGCCCAAACCGCTGAGTCTAGAGATTCCAAATTTGGCACAAAGGTTCTTTATGAGGTTTAGGGGTGCATTAAGAAAGGATTTTTCAAAATTCACCCCCTTAGGGGTTGGAACGGGAGTCCAAAGATTACGTGGGGAAATAAGATTAGTTAGACTACTTTATTCGAAACTTAACAGGAGTACTCCTATCGATAAATGAATTAACGTTTGTGTTTCAGTTTTTTTTCAGAATTCAACCCCTAAAGGGGGAAATGGGGTAACAAAGCCTGAAATTCAACATAGTTATTATTTTTATGGTGAATTGGGTCGGGTGTATTACAAAAACAACGATTTTAAGATTTAATGTGGCAGACCTGTAGTACTACCATTCCCTGTTGGGGTGCGATGGGGTTGAAATGTCTAAAAATCAATATGGGTGTCGATACCGAGATTATCAGGAGTGCTGATTACGAAAATGGCATTTATTTTGAGATCCAGATGATAATGATTGTGATTACGATGATGATGATTGTGGTAATGATGACGATGATTGTGATGATGATGATTTTGATTACGATGATAATGATTGTGATTACGATGATGGTGATTGTGATAGTGATTGTGATTGTAATGGTGATTGTGACAGTGACGGTGATTGTGAGAGTGTCGGTGATTGTGATGGTGATAGCGATGGTTGTGATAACGAGGACGGAGATTGTGATGATGATGATTGTGATTACGATGATAATGATTGTGATAACGATGATGGTGATTGTGATAGTGATTTTGATGGTGATTGTGATGGTGATAGCGATGGTGATGGTGATTGTGATTGTGATTGTGACAGTGATGGTGATTGTAATAATGATGTAGATTATTGTGATTACTATGATAATGATTGTGATAACGAGGGTAGTGATTATGATGGTGATTGTGATGGTGATGGTAATTGTGATGGTGATGGTGATTGTGATGGTGATTTTGATTGTGATAGTGTTGGTGATTGTGATAATGATGGTGATTGTGATAATGATTGTTGTTGAGATAGTGATGGCGATTGTGATCATGATGATTGTGATTAAGATGATAGTGATTGTGATTACGATGATAATGATTGTGATTACGATAATAATAATTGTGATGACGAGGATGGAGATTGTGATGATGATAATTGTGAATACGATGATAATGGTTGTGATTACGAAGATAGTGATTGTGATAATGATGATAGCGATCGTGTTTACGATGATAATGATTTTGATAACGATGATGGTGATTGTGATGGTGATTGTGATGGTGATTGTGATGGTGATTGTGATGGTGATTGTGATTGTGATTGTGATGGTGATTGTGATGGTGATTGTGATGGTGATTGTGATGGTGATTGTGATGGTGATTGTGATGGTGATTGTGATGGTGATTGTGATGGTGATTGTGATGGTGATTGTGATGTTGATTGTGATGGTGATTGTGATGGTGATTGTGATGGTGATTGTGATGGTGATTGTGATGGTGATTGTGATGGTGATTGTGATGGTGATTGTGATTGTGATGGTGATTGTGATGGTGATTGTGATGGTGATCGTGATGGTGATTGTGATGGTGATTGTGATGGTGATGATAATTGTGATGGTGATGGTGATTGTGATTTTAATTGTGATAGTGTTGGTGATTGTGATAATGATGGTGATTGTGATAATGATTGTTGTTGATATAGTGATGGCGATTGTGATCATGATGATTGTGATTAAGATGATAGTGATTGTGATTACGATGATAATGATTGTGATTACGATAATAATGATTGTGATGTCGAGGATGGAGATTGTGATGATGATGATTGTGAATACGATGATAATGGTTGTGATTACGAAGATAGTGATTGTGATAATGATGATAGCGATTGTGATTACGATGATAATTTTTTTGATAACGATGATGGTGATTGTGATAGTGATTGTGATGGTGATTGTGATGGTGATTGTGATGGTGATTGTGATGGTGATTGTGATTGTGATGGTGATTGTGATGGTGATGGTGATTGTGATTGTGATGGTGATTGTGATGGTGATTGTGATGGTGATTGTGATGGTGATTGTGATGGTGATTGTGATGGTGATTGTGATGGTGATTGTGATGGTGATTGTGATGGTGATTGTGATAGTGATAGTCAAGATTATTGTGATAATGATGGCGGTTGTGATAGTGATGGTGATTGTGATAATAATAATTGTGATGATTATGAAATGTGGCACATAGATAGTTTATAATCTGGATTAACATGGAGGACACTATTAAATTCCCTTTAGTATGATCCAGTGGGACAGTTACCGAACTTCACGCGGGCGAAGCCGCGGGCAACAGCTAGTATTACCATATACTACAAACTATGCTAACATAGGTCCACAATATTAAAATTTAAACAATTGCAGTACCTATATTAATTATGTTATTAGACATAATCCAGGCGCAAATATTGTAGGCGTATACAATTTCTTCTTGAATTTTCTAATAAAATTAGTTTTGATATTTATAGTTACAATATTTCGCATTTAGAAATTCAGTCATTCATTCTTTTAACTACAATGACAATATTTTCGTTTTAAATGTAATTACATTTTAGGTGCTATTAGCACCTGTACTATACTTAAATACTATTTAGCATTAAATTTACTTTATTGCATAATACTTAATTTTAAAATACGTTACGTAACTTTGATCTTACGTTTTGTGATCGATAGTTTCAATTGACCAGTTTTCATTTCCCTTATTTGTACCATCTTGGGGTGTATGTTACATGATGTTTGTCACGTCTTTGGTAGTCTTGACCAGTTTCATCATACCTTATGTTTCAGTTCGCTGCGATGTGGATTAAATTACGGAGAAATTTATTTTCGTTCATCATGTTATATACATGTACTTTTTCTCCAATCCCAATTCTTAATGTGTAGGTTTTCTGCTATCTTCATTCATAAATTCGTTTATTTATTAATTGTCACAGGTGGACAGAAGATCTTACAATTAGTATTTTCATCTTCATCTAGCAAATCTGTTTAACTTTTAAAATAACAGTCGTATCGACTTCGAGATCTGTTTATGGTTATTTATTTCCACTTCACCACTGAACGGTCTCCCATATTTTTTTTTTGTTTGGTTGAGGTGCACGTTGGCACAGTATATACAGTAGTGTGACTCGGCCGCATGATAGAAATAAATGCCTACAGCCGCGCGGTACGTAAACATGCGTTAGGGCTGCCCGTCTCCAGCATTTTAATTACATTTGCCTACTTTCTGTTTCTATTTAGTTTTGTGATTGTAAATATCCTTTTTATATAAATAAATTAAATACTTTGTATATTGAATAGGAAGTGTTCAATAAAAATGCGTGTTGTTTTTTTATTGGTAGATTTAATTAAAAAAAACATGTTTTTGTTCGAAAAACAAATCGGGCTTATAAATTTGCGACCGAAAAATATTTGCGCCTCGACTGAGTCGTACGAAATGCTTCATTGTTAAATTTTAAAGTATAGGCACCGAAGTTTTAACACAAGCGTAAGTAGGTAGGTACCTACCGTATCATGATTCATTCAGAACCGCATATAACTACCTATTTCACTCGTCTCAATAACTTTCCGTTACTCTATTCGCTTTATTTATTAATCCAAACACCTTTTTTTTCGTGAGATAAAAGGAAATACTTATCCATTAAAAAGACACACATTATGTACCTACCTACTAGTAAGTAAAATTATTTTATAGTCTTACCTTTCAGAGTTTCCAGGTAATTTAAAAAAACTTATGTCTGGATGCTTTATTGACGAATTCATACAACCAAAAACAGCACAATATTTCCTACTCGTCATACTAACTGATTTTTAGAGAAAAAATCGCGCGGTTATTGTTAAAAAAACAACACACCGTCCGTTCGACACTGCGGTACAGCCGTGACTGTCTGCGCCCCAAGTGCACCCTTAGATCGAGGCGCGTAGGTATAGCTCGCGTTTTGTCCGTTTCTATGAAGTCGGAATACTGTATCATAATACTACTGTGACGTTGGTATCATTTCAGGCTGATTTTCACATTGATTAATTCTCAACTGTTGAATATCTTTGTTGTGTCTTCCATCTTAGCTCTTTGGTGAGTATTATTTGGCTAGTAAAGGACCTTGTTTATTCCTTTTTCGTTATGGAATGTCTCGAACTCTTGAGACTAAAAAATTGTCTGTCGAATTCAGATTATAAACTTGCAGGATTTCGGTTAAGTTAATATTGCTCAATACTTTTACCGTGCCCTGTATATGTAGAGAGAAAGAATAATTTACATTTCAATCTCTTTGTTTCGACTGTAATAGTCGATAATCACGAAAGGATAATCTCCACTTGGTTGTGGATCCAAAATCAAAGTATTACTATTAGCTTCTGAAGGAAGTTCACGCCTTCCAACAATTAATATATTAGAGGATTTGGGCCTGAGACTAAAGCTATGTATGTTATGGCGTCTTTGGTTGCCTATATCGACCACCAAGCCATTGTATTTAGTGTAGCCTTCAATGTCCTAGTCAACAATGCTTCCACTTGGGCATTGGCATTATTTGTTCTCAAATTAGTGAGAATAAGAGTTTGAGTTTGCTCTTAATAAAACGGTTTAATGAGTTTCATGTTACTTTCATGTTTAATTTTCATGAGTTTCATGTCAACATAGTTCATGTTTAATTATTTTTATTGAAGCGTCTTCGATTAATTTAAACTTATTATTCGATGCTGCAATAATCATTTTATTTTTTTAATATGGATCAGGTTTATTTCATTGTCCTTTGTTTTATGCCTTTGAAAACCCTCAAAGTTTACATTTTGTGCGAAATATAACCAAGACTAAGGCTTATGATCCATGAAAAGTTCATATACTTATTCATACCCAAACAAATAATTGTTTTTTTTTTTCGGTGGTCTGACAGTTTTTTTTTTTAACGTACATCAGACTGTTGTTCCCGAAGGAAATTATGACATTTGTTGTTATACTGAATTAATACAGTCAACAGGTGTATTTATTTGGCTTCGATATTTTGGTAGCCAAAAGTATGAATTTAATTTGAGAAGTAACCATTTCCAGTACAAACTACTGTTCCCTCATAGTACGTTTACTCCTGATGGGCATCACTTTTAAAATGCCAATGATTTTTATTGCCGTTTGGGTAAGGTTGCTGTTTGGTAACAGCCGTTGGCCATTCTGTTTAGTAACAGTGATCTTTATTCTGATTGCGTTATGGGTTGTTATTGGGTTGCTGTCAGACGTTGTCAGACGTAAACCCATTGTGTGCTTGAATATTTTAATAAATATTACTAGCCACTTGTTATCTGTGGTCAATTTTACTTTCTATTGTAATTGTTCACTTTTGTTGCACTTTGAATATAACTTAATCAGTTATTTTATAATATTTACAACACTTTTCTTTCCAACATACTGCCAGGTGAATCTTATAGACTTTTTATTTTGTTCTTTTTGCCAAAATTGCCATTACTGTACAAATTTTGGCTCTATTAGTTATAGTAAATTTTGAACTTCTCAAGTGGTCTAAATGTTCCAATCGCTTTGAATGTATTTCTCAAGTGGTTTAATGCCTGATAATAAAATATTAGAAACAAAACGGTTTCAGGATTTATTTAACAAAATCTGTTTTTGTATGGTAAACATTTTGCTCTTTGAACACTCATTAATACTTTTATTTGGCACTAGCGGACGTCCCGCGGTTTCACCTGCGTTGTTCCCGTTCCCGTGGGAGTACGGGGATAAAATATAGCCTATGTTACTCGTGGATAATGTAGCTTTCGAATGGTGAAAGAATTTTTGAAATCGGTCCAGTAGTTTTTGAGCCTATTCATTACAAACAAACAAACAAAGTTTTCCTCTTTATAATATTAGTATAGATTATTCAATGACAACTATGTCGTCTATAGAAGTAACAACTTATTCACATGGTGATAACATTTCTCCGTAGGTATATATTTTTTGAAGCTTCAGCTTCATATAAGTTCCGAACACACCGGTCTTGTAACTAACGCTGAGATATTTGTTATTTTCAACGTGATAACACGCGTTGCAATTTTGAAGTATTGCTCTATAATGGGCATGTGGTTTTTATAATGATGGCTTCGTTCGCACACTTATACAAACAAATATTTACGTTTATCATCATTATGTTTTAAAACCGGTACCATCAGAAATCCACCATCTAATCTCTTGTGTATTGAAGACCCTTTAGAGCTGTATAAGCAAATGTGTAATATTTTTAACAACATTTACAGTACGTCGGAAACAAAAAAGCTTGTTAAACAGAGGGAATTGAACATCTGGGTTGATAGAAAAATGCAAAAAATATTAGAAACTAAAGACGCATTGTTTAGAAAATGGAAAGCAAATCCTAAAAATATGTCACTACGATTAGAGTATACAAAATTTCGAAATAAAACAAATAAAGCTGTAAATGTTGCTAGAAATGCACACAGGCGCCAGGAATTGAAAAACTGTAACGGAGATATGAGAAAAGTGTGGGAGTGTGCGAACAAGTGGCTTGGTAGAAAAAAGTTAAATGTTGATGACGTGATTCAAAAGTATTTTGTAAGCAGTGACGAGAAACTGGAAAGCGTATGTAATAATTTCTGTTATACTTTTACTAATGAAATTGGTCTTTTAAAACAGAACCATTTATGTAACCATTTGTTTTATGAAAGATGTGATTACGTAAAAGAAAGTGATGTAAGTTTTAGATTTAAAAAGGCCTCCCCTAGAGATATATGTTTAATAATAGATAAGTTAAGCTGCAGCAAGTCCCCAGGCTCTGATGGCATTCGAGTACAGGATTTAAAAACTATTAAGTTCCCTATCAGCCAAGTTCTTGCACATTTCATTAATAAGTGTATAGAACGACAGGTATACCCTAATGAGTTAAAGACCTCAATTATTAGACCAATTTTCAAGGGGGGGAAATACAAAGAGTACACAAATTATCGGCCCGTCGCGATATTGAGTGTAATTAATAAAATATTTGAAAAAGTAATTATAGGACAAATCACAAAGTTTTTAGAAAATAATAATATATTAACAGATATTCAGCACGGTTTTAGGCCAAATAGAAGCACAGCAACGGCATTAAGTAAGTTTACGGATGACATAAACACCTCACTGAATAAAAAGGAGGTGGTTCTATTAACCTTTATTGATTTTAAAAAAGCCTTCGATACTTTGGATCATGAGGGCTTGCTGCAGGCCATGGACGAGTGTGGGATACGGGGCCCTGTAAAAGGGTGGTTCAGGCAGTATCTAGATAATAGGTATCTTAAAGTTAGGGTTAAAGGAGTAGACAGTAACCTCGGTAAAGTCGATTACGGAGTGCCGACCGGGTCAGTTTATGGACCGATAGGGTATATCATGCACGTGAACAGTATGGTCAAAGTCATTAAAAATTGTAATGCATACATGTATGCAGACGACACGTGCTTGACATACAGCGGTCGGGACTGTGAGTTGATCCGGTCGGCAATGCAAGAAGATTTAGATAATGTGGTCAAATGGGCGCACGATAATGGTATCCTTATTAATATAAATAAAACCAAGTGTATGTTGATATCGTCCCCGTATAACCACATAGCTAAAAGTGCCTGTGTCTCGATAAAAGGCCACTCGTACGAATGCCTTCACGATAACAATGCAAACTGCCAATGTGTGTGTATTGAGCGTGTGGCGAAATACAAATACTTAGGATTATTAATTGATGAGCGATTCACATGGGACGCACACGTAGACACTGTATGTAACAGACTACGCTCCGTACTAGGGAAACTTAATAATTATTATTATACTATATAAAGCTCGATTACCACTGACTGACTGACTCACTCACTGACAGAATTGTTCTCCCAGATGGTGGATGGGGAGGGGGGTATATTTTGACAGATTCGTAAACAACTAACTCTAAGTAGTTTGGGAAAAGTGCCAAACCTCCCCTTTTCACCCCCCTTCCTCCCCCTCCCTATCGTATCTCGGAAACAAAGAGACTTGGAACAATTTTTTTTTCAGATTCGTATAGAGAAGACTTGGAAAAGTAAAAACCAGTTTTCAAAATTGACCCCTTTTTCCCCCTTCTCCCCCCTTTAGGCGGATCTCGGAAGTTGAGAGACTTGGTACATTTTTTTTTTCAGATTCGTAAGAAGGGGCCTAGAGTTAGTCAAAATCATTTTTAAAAACTCCCCACTCTCCCCCCCTTCAACCCTCCCCCCATCGTATCTCGGAAACTAGGGCACGTAGCGGATTTTTGATTTTTGGTGTATTTATTATTGAGGGGCGTTGAAATTTGTATACGGAGGGTATCCTCCCCTCCCCAACCTCCCCTAAAAATAAAAGGGCTATAACTTCGTAACGGTCAGAGAAAGCCATTATGTGTTTGAACAAATATTATAGTAGGCGTCGAAACCTGTCTGGTGGTAGGTAGGTTCTGAGTGGAGCGAACCTGCGAGACCGAGTGGAGAGAAGGGGGGAGGTGGCGAGCGAAGCGAGCCGGCGACCTCCGTAGCGTAACGAAGGTCGAGTGGGTGAAGCGTAACTCAGCTTTTAACGATTCTAATGAATTCTTTTTTTTTAACTTTTTTTTTATTGAATTAGGTTTTAGAATGTTTTTGGGTTTCTTAAGGGTTTTCATACTGATTTAGGGGTGGTTGTAACGGATTTTCCAATTATTTTAAGGATTCCTATGGATTCTCAAAATTTTATGATGGTAAGGAATGCTTCTCAAGAACACGACAACACGCGAGCTGCGCGCAGCTCGCGCACCCACGCAAATACTAGTTATTATTATACTATATAAAGCTCGATTACCACTCACTCACTGACTCACTGACAGAATTGTTCTCCCAGATGGTGGATGGGGAGGTGGGTATATTTTGACAGATTCGTAAACAACTAACTCTAAATAGTATGGGAAAAGTGCCAAACCTCCCCTTTTCGCCCCCCTTCCTCCCCCTCCCTATCGTATCTCGGAAACCAAGAGACTTGGAACATTTTTATTTTCAGATTCGTATAGAGGCGACTCGGAAAAGTAAAAACCAGTTTTCAAAATTGACCCCTTTTCCCCCCTTCTCCCCCCTTGAGGCGGATCTCGGAAGTTGAGAGACTTGGAACATTTTTTTTTCAGATTCATATAAAGGTGCAACGCGTTAGTCAAAATCATTTTTCAAAACTCCCCACTCTCCCCCCCTTCACCCCTCCCCCCATCGTATCTCGGAAACTAGGACACGTAGCGGCTTTTTGATTTTTACTAAAAATTATTATTGAGGAGCGTTTAAATTTGTATACGGAGGGTATCCTCCCCTCCCCAACCTCCCCTAAAAATAAAAGGGCTATAACTTCGTAACGGTCAGAGATAGCGATTATGTGTTTGAACAAATATTATAGTAGGCGTCGAATCGAAACCTGTCTGGTGGTAGGTAGGTTCTGAGTGGAGCGAACCTGCGAGACCGAGTGGAGCGAAGGGGGGAGGTGGCGAGCGAAGCGAGCCGGCGACCTCCGCAGCGTAACGAAGGTTGAGTGGGTGAAGCGTAACTCAGGGCGACGACAAGCAAACTTTAGGGTAGTGTATTTTTAATCGGTCTAAGTTTTTTAATAAGGTTTATAGGTAATATTTTTTTTAAATTAGTTTTTAGAATGTTTTAGGGGTTCTTAAGGGTTTTCATACTGATTTAGGGGTATTTGTAACGGTTTTTCCAATTGGTTTAAGGATTCTTATGGATTCTCAAAATTTATAAGGGTATGAAATACGTCTCAAGAACACGACGACACGCGAGCTGCGCGCAGCTCGCGCACCCAAGCAAATACTAGTTATACTATATAAAGCTCGATTACCACTCACTCACTGACTCACTGACAGAATTGTTCTCCCTGATGGTGGATGGGGAGGTGGGTATATTTTGACAGATTCGTAAACAAGTAACTCCCGCGAGTATGGGAAAAGTGCCAAACCTCCCCTTTTCACCCCCCTTCCTCCCCTCCCTATCGTATCTCAGAAACAAAGAGACTTGGAACATATTTTTTTTCAAATTCGTATAGAGGAGGCTCGGGAAAGTAAAAACCAGTTTTCAAAATTGACCCCTTTTTCCCCCTTCTCCCCCCTTTAGGCGGATCTCGGAAGTTGAGAGACTTGGAACATTTTTTTTTTCAGATTCGTAAGAAGGGGCCTAGAGTTAGTCAAAATCATTTTTCAAAACTCCCCACTCTCCCCCCCTTCACTCCTCCCCCATCGTATCTCGGAAACTAGGACACGTAGCGGCTTTTTGATTTTTACTATAAATTATTGATGAGGAGCGTTTAAATTTGTACACGGAGGGTATCCTCCCCTCCCCAACCTCCCCTAAAAATAAAAGGGCTATAACTTCGTAACGGTCAGAGATAGCAATTATGTGATTGAACAAATATTATAGTAGGCGTCGAAACCTGTCTGGTGGTAGGTAGGTTCTGAGTGGAGCGAAGGGGGGAGGTGGCGAGCGAAGCGAGCCGGCGACCTCCGCAGCGTAACGAAGGTTGAGTGGGTGAAGCGTAACTCGACTCGTTTTTAGGGGTTCTTAACGGTTTTCATACTGATTTAGGGGTAGTTGTAACTTAAGGATTCCTATGGATTCTCAAAATTTTATGATGGTGAGGAATACTTCCCAAGAACACGACAACACGCGAGCTGCGCGCAGCTCGCGCACCCACGCAAATACTAGTTATACTATATAAAGCTCGATTACCACTGACTGACTGACTCACTCACTGACATAATTGTTCTCCCAGATGGTGGATGGGGAGGTGGGTATATTTTGACAGATTCGTAAACAAGTAACTCCCGCGAGTATGGGAAAAGTGCCCAACCTCCCCTTTTCGCCCCCCTTCCTCCCCCTCCCTATCGTATCTCGGAAACAAAGAGACTTGGAACATTTTTTTTTTCAGATTCGTATAGAGGAGGCTCGGAAAAGTAAAAACCAGTTTTCAAATTTGACCCCTTTTTCTCCCTTCTCCCCCCTTTAGGCGGATCTCGGAAATTGAGAGACTTGGAACATTTTTTTTTTTACATTCATATAAAGGGGCAACGCGTTAGTCAAAATCATTTTTCAAAACTCCCCACTCTCCCCCTCTTCACTCCTCCCCCCATCGTATCTCGGAAACTAGGACACGTAGCGGCTTTGTGATTTTTACTATAAATTATTATTGAGGAGCGTTTAAATTTGTATACGGAGGGTATCCTCTTCTCCCCAACCTCCCCTAAAAATAAAAGGGCTATAACTTCGTAACGGTCAGAGATAGCCATTATGTGTTTGAACAAATATTATAGTAGGCGTCGAAACCTGTCTGGTGGTAGGTAGGTTCTGAGTGGAGCGAACCTGCGAGACCGAGTGGAGCGAAGGGGGGAGGTGGCGAGCGAAGCGAGCCGGCGACCTCCTTAGCGTAACGAAGGTTGAGTGGGTGAAGCGTAACTCAGCTTTTAACGTTTCTAATGAATTTTTTTTTTTACTTTTTTTTTATTGAGTTAGGTTTTAGAATGTTTTAGGGGTTCTTAAGGGTTTTCATACTGATTAAGGGGTAGTTGTAACGGATTTTCCAATTATTTTAAGGATTCCTATGGATTCTCAAAATTTTATGATGGTAAGGAATACTTCTCAAGAACACGACAACACGCGAGCTGCGCGCAGCTCGCGCACCCACGCAAATACTAGTTATACTATATAAAGCTCGATTACCACTCACTGACTGACTCACTGACATAATTGTTCTCCCAGATGGTGGATGGGGAGGTGGGTATATTTTGACAGATTCGTAAACAAGTGACTCTCGCGAGTATGGGAAAAGTGCCAAACCTCCCCTTTTCACCCCCCTTCCTCCCCCTCCCTATCGTATCTCGGAAACAAAGAGACTTGGAACATATTTTTTTTCAAATTCGTATAGAGGAGGCTCGGGAAAGTAAAAACCAGTTTTCAAAATTGACCCCTTTTTCCCCCTTCTCCCCCCTTTAGGCGGATCTCGGAAGTTGAGAGACTTGGAACATTTTTTTTTTCAGATTCGTAAGAAGGGGCCTAGAGTTAGTCAAAATCATTTTTCAAAACTCCCCACTCTCCCCCCCTTCACCCCCCCCCTTTTTCACCCCTATTTTTTCTACTGAAAAATGTTTTAATTCTTACCTAAAACTATTGAGGGGCGTTGAAATTAAAAATTTGTATACCATTTCCTCCCCTCCCCAACCTCCCCTAAAAATAAAAGGGCTATAACTTCGTAACGGTCAGAGATAGCTATTGGGTGCTTGAACAAATATTATAGTAGGCGTCGAAACCTGTCCGGTGGTGGTAGGTTCTGAGTGGAGCGAACCTGCGAGACCGAGTGGAGCGAAGGTTGAGTGGGTGAAGCGTAACTCAGCTTTTAACGTTTCTAATGAGTTCTTTTTTTTTTACTTTTTTTTTTTAAATTAGGTTTTAGAATGTTTTAGGGGTTCTTAAGGGTTTTCTTACTGATTTAGGGGTAGTTGTAACGGATTTTCCAATTATTTTAAGGATTCCTATGGATTCTCAAAATTTTATGATGGTAAGAAATACTTCTCAAGAACACGACAACACGCGAGCTGCGCGCAGCTCGCGCACCCACGCAAAAACTAGTTTAAAATATATAGTTAGTAGGCGCGTACTGTACATTCTTTACCATGCACTTGCAGAGGCAACAATAAACTACGGTTTGGGTGGTTATGGACTAACGTTTCCGGTACATTTAAATAAAATTAAACTATTGCAAATTCGGTTATTAAAATTACTAGTGAACAAAGCAACTAAAGATAGCATTAATAAGGAGTACGAAAAATTATTTAAAATTTGTAAAATATTACCCATACAGAAAAAAGTAAAAACAACTATAATTTTCGAACAGCACAACAAAAACGAACACAAAGTAAAGAAAGTGTATAACCGACCAACCCGGAAAGCGACACAGAGAAACAAATACTCGGTCCCCAAGGTGAGGAATTACTTTGGTCAAAGGACGCGGCAATGGCTAGTTCCAACATTGTTAAATGAATTACCTAAGGAAATTTCCACCGAAACTGTATCTAAAAATGCTTTAAAAAATATCCTGCGTAAGCACTATTTGGGTCTATGTCCCTAGCGCTAGAACCTAAATTGTTATGGAGTCACTTCACTTGGCGTATTAGCACAGTATAGTATTAGTCCGGAGATTCGCGTTACTTGCTTATGGAAAGTATAGCTTAGTCCTATCGAAATAAAGTTCATTTTTTAGCGGCTGGGTTGGGCGAATGTCTGTGCGGGTACGTCGGGTGAAGTGTAGGTACATATTATGTACATAACGCGAGAATGGGTCGGCCATGCTAGCATGCGCGCGCGTCGGCGTCGTGCCGCTGGCGATCGGGCGGCCGCTGTGGTGTATCATCTCAGTCGCGCTGGGTAGCTCGTCTCCCACCGCGGGGGGGGGGCTGCAGCGGTGGTCGGGACTCCAGGGGCATGTGCTTTCGTCGCGCGTGGTGGGATGGTCGACATGAGCTGATGTATAGACGCCAGTGTACATGTACGGATACTCGACCTGTAGATCAGTATAATTATGTATCTATGTATCTAAGTTTCTTTTGAATTAAACACTGGGCAGCTCGAGTATGTGTGCAGTAGGCGTGGTGCGATGCGTACGTCTGTGTAATAAGACTAAGTATGTGTTCCCTTACCGTTTATCTTTTATAATAAGTAATGTACTCTTGTTAGGAAACGAAGAGCTGTGTCCACGAGAACACTGCCGACAAACTGTCCTGCAGTTTGGCAGAAGATTGGTGTTATAACTTCTATGTAACTTTTTGTTGAAATAAATAAATAAAAAAAAAATAAGATAAACATAAGACTACGGTTTACTTCCAGGTTTAATTTTACCAGTTCGTCTTATTTATTATTTTTGTGTGATCCCCAATGAATTGGAACTCATTTATAAAACTGACACTGGAGGAATTGTTTCGTAAAATTAAATAGTGATTTTAATTTAATTTTGGTATTTACTTGAGAACCACTTTTACTCGAGAATTAGATAAAATGACCCAAGATGTAGGCTCTTTATATTTGGCGTTTTCTTGTTGGCCTTTGTTTTGCAGTATTTTGTTAATTTAATGGCCCTTTTATTCTTAAGACCATCATGTACCTTTCATGCAAATAAAGAATGAATGAATCTTGAAACCACATTTTTATGCAATTTCCATTAATTGCAGGGCAGGAACTAATATCACCTTTGTGATTATTGCTGCCATATTGTTATGGATATTATTTACACTCTAGTTATTTGACGAGAGGTAAAAACTTTATCTTGTATTGGCCCTTTTTGAAATGGTTATTTTTATGACCTTTTAGCATGTTTTATATGCGATTTGTATAATTTGTAGGGCTTCAACCACTGACTAACATTTTGTGATCTTTATTGACTGCCATATCGGCACCAAAGATTAACTAGTCTCTCTTTAGTGAGAGTGAGATATTTGGTTTCATGTCAATTTTATTAAGGCGGGTACTAGTTGCATTTGTACTGTGATCATCATAGAACTTGTTTAATGGCCTTTTTACAGTTTTGGAGAGATTACTTCTGTCACTGTTGTGATTTTCGGTTCTTGTTGTATCATCGAGAACCAAAATATTCTTTGTTAAACCAGTTAGGAATTTGAGGTACCATTATAGTAAAATAGTTCCAAGGTTGTCTCGACGAATTCGTATTAAGTTTAAATTATTTTCACCAAGACATAAGTACAATAAAGTTTGAATTTAAAGTAATCAAACTCCTTAACTTATTAGTTTGGCTTTAATTAACAAAAGAAACCAATGTGTACCAAGTTTTTAACCTTGTATTGGTCGTATCCGGCCAATAACAAAGAGTTCTGTAGGTGCTGATGATAACGTAGCACTTAAATAAAATAAAAACTGTAGCTTGATAGTTACACTTCACCAAGAGTTCCTTTATATTATAAGTCTCTGTCTAGTGTTGACTTAGCAAAGCGGCCACTTGAAATAATACACTTTGGAGCTTGTGAATGTACGATAGGTACAGTTGTGGTCTTTTTTGCCTGATCAGCTAAATTTTTTTTTTCATGCGGAAGCGCCGAGCCACGCCCCTTTAAAGTTTTTGGCCAATTATTAAAGCGTCAATTTGGCGCGCAAAATAACAATAGCTCTCGTTTGGCATGTGTCGTCAGTGCGCTCGGCCGATCGGTATTGTCTTTTATTAATTTTTTTATACAGAGTCAACGGGGCGCGGCTAGAGAGCGTTTCTATGCTGCGAGTGCAAGCAAAAATTAGCTTAGTGGTGATCAGGCAGGAGTGTCCACGATAGTACTTGCATAGACCCTTTGGAATATCCAAATCGTGACCACGCTATATGATTTTAGGATCGTATTGAATGATTTCGATCCGATTCACAGTATAATCGAATTGCATCGTATTGAATTGCATTGTATTTTTTTTTTTTGACAACTCAAAATGCATTTAGTCAAAACAGTTAGCCTTAACAGATTTCATGACACTTGTTCAGTTTTAACAATATGTGAGGTAATAATTACCTCCATTACTTACTTCGAAATTATCGAAGGGGTACTTTGTTTGTTAAAACTGGAATTTACGAGAAAATGTTCTCGTAGGGCACATTAGTTTTATATTGGATTCTCCAATAGGTACATTTGCGAGAAAATGTTCTCGTAAGACATTAGGTTTTTATTGAAAATTCTTTCAATAGGCACGTTTTATTTGCGAACGGATTTGGTCAACAATGCCGTTATTGAATTCGTCATACCTTGATCTTGTTATCAAGTCATGTATTAATGACTTGTTAAATGAGTAGGTGAATGATGTTTATAGTTTGTATTTTGTTTTTTCTTACAAACACCTTTACACGTATAAATGTTACGCAGTACCTACCTATATTGGTCCATGCAGCGCTTGTCAGCTGATAGCTGACGCAGATTTCGCATAGATAAATAAGTAACACTTAATAACCTATTGAAATTATAAGTTATTTTATTAAACATTTAGGTAAATATGTGAATTGTTAGGTAGGTACAGAAAATCACTAATTTTGTTATACCACCACACCGGTTATCCATGATGGGTTAGGCAGAGGTGTATCTAATATCAACCGGGTAAAGTTTTAAACTTCGTGATTGCTACTGAGAAATCCTGATGGAAAACCAATAACATTTGGGCTGACCTGGGAATTGAATCCAGGATTTCATGCTTAGCAGTCGCTATTGCGACTACTCGACCACAAGGTATTTTTTTTTTTTTTTTAACACCTCAATAAAATTAAATATTGTTGTTGACCAATTTCCGTAAGCAGGTATAATTTGAGTCACAGTTTCACTTTTCCGTAAGCAGGTATAATTTGAGTCACAGTTTCACTTTTCACTTACTGCGCTTTAACTCGTCGCCAATGTGGTGTTCACTAGAAACTCTATAGTTAGGGTTTACAATAATACCACCAAATTATCAGTAAGTAGATGAACTCTAAAGCTACGTGTGCTCGCTGCCCGGGATAAAGTGTGGACTGCTCGACACGGAACCTCTTAGCTCGCGCTACGTTTATTAGTATATCACATTAATATTTCTTTTACTATTATTATATCTCAAAAACAACAATTATGGTTGAAAAATAGTGCTATGTAGAAATAAATACTGACAGTGGTGTACCAGACACCTTTATTAAATACTGATGAATGCTTTTATTTTTAATGATAGTTATCTGTACTTACTATTAAAGAAATGTACTTATTATGTTAACACTTAGCGATATTTCACGATAATAACGTTCTACCCAGTCAGGAGGACTCACATGCAGAAATTGAATGATCGATTTTAATATATTTCTTTTCATTTATATACAATTTTATTAAATCTATAGAGTTCAAAGTCGTAATTTTTTTGTTAGATGTTGATACCGGACAAAATGGTTAGGTGAAATTGAAACCTCAAGACATCACGGCGCCAAACATCTTATTGTTTACTATAAATTATATTGATAAAATAAACACTACGGTACGTTTGTTCACTGTTACTTTTTCATACATTATTACTGAGAATATTCGGCAAGCAAAACCATCGCATGTAAGTAGTTTGTCTAATTTGCAATGTAAGTTCTAATTTCATTTATGGAGATGAATCAAAACAAAATGGCAATATCGACATACTATTGTTACTTCTGGTTTTGCCTGCTATTATTATCTTATTCTTGAAACGAATAATTTTTAATCACCAAAAAGAAAGGTAATGGTCGCCGGTAATGTCACCGTCTTTTTGCTTGACACAGTCGGGTAATTCTCTTACTGTGTATTATTAGTATAGACATGACGTAACTAATCAATCAGATCATAATATCACGCCTGTAAAACCTGCCTGACTCAGGAATCGAATCTCATGCTCAGCACCCGTGCTTGCGACCACTAGACTAACGAGGCAGTCTCTTAGTATAGAATAAATAATATAAATTACCTACCTAATGTTGTAATAAAATAAATTATCATGTATAAACGAAGTCACGGTATTTAATTAGTATGTAAGATTGGAATGTAGTTACTATAACCTGCAGGGCTATTATGTATCTCTGTTGACAGCTCGAATTGATAGTAACTGGGCTCAGTGTATATCAAATAGCTGTCAAAAGGTTCGTTTTGTATTATGTATCACCAGTCGCGATCAAATATGACGTCATTGGTGAACATCGTTGCTGTTATCCACCGTAACTCATTTTGACAGATGCTTTCGTATCGATACTTTTAATATTGCGATTACGTAAGCCTAATGGATATCAAATTGATGACAACTGAGTGTGAAGTTGCTATCGTGATAGACGTTACTCATAGGTAGTGTTTTATAAGGTTTTGTGATTTACACCGATGCCGATTTCTGTGCAAACATTATGTCTTTTGTTGTTTTATTGTTTAGATAGCTTGTGATGTTCTAAAATATTTATTTTCTTGTATTTTAATACTAGTTTTTAAACTAATCGGAATGGTATCGTTAGTTCTGATTTCAGCCACGCGTCAAAAGATCCTTGTACAGTTATAAATGAAAAGGCTTAAAATTAACTATAGATAGATAGTTTTATTAATAGCTCGTAATACTTTTAGGCCCAGCGCACACCGCTGGAGGCGCGGCGGAGCGCATTTCCTTAAAGCGCGCTGGCGGATCCACGTGCCCCGAGCGGCGCTGAGAGCCCTTGAACGGAGCGGCGTGGCGTCCGAGCGCGCACATTAATAGTGCTGTTCGATATTTTGTACAGACAACTCGCTCTCGTGGTGCGGCGCACAGAATGTCCTGTAGAACAAGCTAGCTGGACAAAATATCGAAACATCAAGTGTTATTTTTTTTTAAATGAACCCTACTCCTTTAAAGATAAGACTCCGGTTTACCCTAAAACGTATTACCGATACATCCCCACTCTCTGGTTAGGTGCTCAGGTAGCAGGCAAACAATAGGTTGCGATAAACCCTTTTTTTGCCACCCGCCAGTCTGCCATAGAACTTGTTGTGTACCGGTACTATCGCGCGTGCTAAATAAAAATTTGTGTTGTTTGGACATTCTTCTAGTTTTGTACTTTACAGGTATGAATTTTATTTTTATTTTATAATAACAACGTTGAAGTAAACTATTCTTAAATTTTGAGATAGTTTTTCCATATGTTTATGCATTTCAATAATAGTAAAGTTGTATTGCTAAGTCCAGTCGAGTTGTTATTCATTTTTTATTAAGTCGTTACGATATTCTTCTTTCGATAACGAATAGTAGTTTAATGCGAAAACATGCGACTTAAGAGTTTTTTTTTTTTCAGTGCTTTTGTTCCAAAGCAAAAAGATTTTTATTATATTTATAAAATTGTATTTAGGAACTATTGTTTAGATGATTTAGAAGCTACTGTACACGGCGCGGTGCCATTATGTGACTTTAATTTCAATAAACAGTTAAACAAAATTTATTATTGTTTTATTTTCTGAAAATTTTAGATTTATTCGATAAACATACAAAACTGACCTCCCGTAATGTTATAGGTAATCGATCACGATGTAATATTACCTATATTAGTGAAATATCAATTGAAAAATTACTTAGTATTTTTGTCCAGCTAGCTTGTTCTACAGGGCAGTCTGTGCGGCGGCGACTGGAGCTAGTTAGGTAGCTAGTTCTAGTAGTAGCTTGAGGGCGCTCTGAGCACCGCGTGCGCCTAAGGCTATCTTATATATTTACCGTATGTCAAGGTAGTTAAGCCGCGCCTCCAGCGGTGTGCGCTGGGCCTTTTTCTACATGTTGTTTTGTGAAACATCTTGAAAAAAAAGACAAATAATAATGCTGTACTAACTTTATTTATTTGAATTATACTACATACTACTACTAATTATTACCTACGTACTACCAACACTGTATGTTTAGAACAGTTGATGATCCAATACCGGTTCCTAGTCCATCAGAATACACTATGATTATTACTTTGGGTGGGGTTCAAATTGTGGGCTTCTCGCACTCCAGTCCGGATACACCATCAATCAGCTCATTGAACAGGTTATTGGTGTTAGTGATCTCTTTGCTGGCTTTAATGGTGATAAGTGCCTTGCACAATTATTCTGCTTCTAGTTCAAATATTCGTTTCAGTCATGAGTATCATGGTATTGCTGGAAACCAGACACTAGTTGACGGAAATGGTGATACTAGTCCAGTATCTCGACCTATGTGTTGGGTGTGAAGTTCTGCAAGCTAGCTCTTCAGTTGAGTGTTTTTGGTTTACTATTGACTAAATTTCAACTTCACTTCCATCCTGTCCCGCAGTAGCTTGCTCACTCATTTCTAGATGAATCTAGCTCCGTCAGCTCTGCTTTTAGTTTGTCACTCATGTCATGAACGTAGCTCCGCAGGTCATCATATTGCTTGATTACCTTAACCAACACCTGAAATGTGACAAGAAACAACTGAGTATGCTAAGAGAATATTATGTTTGTTGAAACCTTGAGAAAGTAGGAGTTTTAAAGTTAGAATGAAGTAAAATATTAAATGAAAAAATAAAGGTAAGTACGGAAATGCTCAAACTTACTACAGTCAACACTTTAGGGAAAGGCTATTTTTTTACTTTGATAAGATTCAAGGATTGATATGAACATAAGTTTTATGTGGGAACAAAGTTTAAATATGTACTTCAATTATAACTAAGTGGTTTAGTTATAATATTTAGAGCAAAGCTATCAGAGACACCATATTAAGTGTGAAGTAGGGTTTTTAGTGAATGTTATAAGTCTGGGCAAGAGTTTTCGTCCTCGAATTTGCGTACACAATTTGTCAAGCGAAATGAGACGTAAACGTAGCTGGTGTTTACTGGGACGTCGCTCGGTGTCTGTGTAATGCATAGTATGTAAATTATGCAACACTAATACGTAAATTAAAACAGAATACTCCCCAGGTTCGAAGAATTCAAATTCACAGTCCAAAAGTTGACAGCTGGTTATCGATTGGAGTTATCACAATTTATCCAGGCTTGCACAACAACTTATAACATTTTATGTCATACATTTTCGGTCCCTTTTACAATTAAAGAAGTTATATTTAGGTAAACACATTTATTTACAATAACAATGTCATTGTCAGTAATGTCACATGTTATATAAACTCTCATTGGTTACAATACTTGGTTTTAGGGAACATTTTATAATTAGCGGTTTATATAACATGTGACATTACTGACAATGACATTGTTATTGTAAATAAATATGTTTACATAAAAATAACTTCTTTAATTGTAAAAGGAACCGAAAATGTATGACATAAAATGTTATAAGTTGTTGTGCAAGCCTGGATAAATTGTGATAACTCCATTCGATAACCGGCTGTCAACTTTTGGACTGTGAATTTGAATTCTTCGAACCTGGGGAGTATTCTGTTTTAATTTACGTATTAGTGTTGCATAATTTACATCTATCTAGAAATCAAAATGAAATACTTTAATTATATACATGAATTACAGATTTAATTATATACATGAATTAGAACTACAAAAACTGATATTTCGCTAGAAATATCAGTTTTCTCTTAGTTTTTTATCCATTTTAACATTAAAGAAATAAACTAGACTATATTTCCTTTCCAACAAGACCACAATCTCATTTATAGCTCAATAGCATCATATCTAAATATACTTATGAAACTCGATACTCACTGTTTGTTTACATCTGGGAACTAATTTTTGCCAGCCGGTGTTGGATGAAAAAACACACAAACCCACATGTTTTTTGGTGTAGATAGTTGAACAATCTAATCACCTCACTAATTAAGCACTGTTTTTCCCATTTCACACACGTTTTAGTCACTAAATCACGTATTTCTTCACACAACACAATCACTACAGGTACATATAATAACTACTTTTTCACGGGTGAAATATTGCAACTTCGAGATTCCAAAACGAATTTACGTTGACAAAATAATGAAGCACGGTTCACAAGGATAATTTTGATATATAATAGTATCAGCTACCATTAAAAATACCAGAGTTATCACGACATTTGCTGCGAAGGGAAATTCGAGTGTTCACCGTCTGTCAAATGAAAGTTTTTTTTTTTTTCGGCAAATTGTCTATGGAGTAGTGTTGCGATGTTCGGTTTTATTATTGAGGAATTTAGTAACGAATTGAACACAGAGGTATAAGCTCTAGAGGAGACAGTTTTAGACGGTTTTTAACTCTCAAGTGCCCGCGCGCGATAACGGTAATGTCCTCCCCGCCCCGCCGTCGCAGCCGCATTACGTCATCGCATGCGTCATCCGAACCCACTTGTAAAACCACTTATAGCTCGAGTTCTATGAATGCCTTTCTTGTGCCGTAAACATTGTTGCAATCGTTAGTTAACAGACGTGTTTTATTATATAAACAGCACTTGTGAAACCACTTCAGTATTATAAACAAAGAGTATGAGTTAGATGACATATGAGAATTTGCCTCGTTATGACCTGTGGCCGTATTTTATTTATTTTTCGTAAAACGACTGATTCAATTTACACGAAACTTTAGAACCAATGTAACAAATACACAAGTAACCTAATATATAATTCATATAAGAGTCTTACTGATACATTCTAATCAGATTTCAACTAGATTGTAACAAAAAACTCGTATACGGCGAACTGTCATTTTATTGTCATTGACCTCGATTTGAAAACACTTGAAATTATATAAATATGAATATGTATGCTTATTCTTATAGTAAATAATGAATTATGGTTATTACTTACCTTGTTTTTGCTGTTTCCAAGACCATATTTCATTTTATAACAGTCAAATTCACATTTTCAATTGTTCACGCCATTTTGACCAAAATATCGTTCGACCAAAATTTTGTTGGCTCACAAAATAATTTTGGTTAATTGTTCTACCTAAATATCTTGCTACAAAGTAGCATTACACAATAATAAGGTAATAAACATTCACTTCACAACGTTTTCAAGCACATAACTAAACAAAAACATTATAAATCACTCGCGTGGCACGCAATGTTTACCTAAACTGACGTTTCAACGACTAACGCGCTTCTATATTTTTTTTTTTAAAGTTGCCCGTTGTAAGTTACTAGTGTTTGGCATCGTTCGAATCGACTACTGTCAGGCACCAGAGGTAAAAATTGCCTAACGATTTAGAACTGTGTGTCAAGTACAAATAAGGTTTGAATTGGCTGATACGAGGTGGGACGTTTTCGTCCCGGCGGGACTCAACGGAGTTTTCCGATCGGTTGGAATTCCACCCGGTCGGGACTTTAGAGGAATGCAGTTTTTTGGGAGGCGGGTGCGCGTAGTACAAGTGTGACAGATAGCTATCAATTGTAGGACAGCGATGCACATGTGTGACAGATAGCTGCGGAGAGGATGCATTACACAGACACCGAGCGACGTCCCAGTAAACACCAGCTACGTTTACGTCTCATTTTGCTTGACAAATTGTGTACCTACGCAAATTCGAGGACGAAAACTCTTGCCCAGACATAGAACATCTCAATCACTACAAACCCTACTTCTCACTTATTATGGTGTCTCTGATAGCTATGCTCTAAATATTATAACTAAACCACTTAGTTATAATTAAAGTACATATTTAGACTTTGTTCCCACATAAAACTTATGTTCATATCAATCCTTGAATCTTATCAAAGTAAAAAAATAGCCTTTCCCTAAGGGTTCTTACAGACGAGCGGCACGTTGCCAACTGCAGCCGACGACATATGTCGACGGCTGCCGTCGACGCTTGCAGTTGTAGTGTCGACGGCTGCCGTCGACGCTTGCAGTTGCGGTATGCCGCGTAAATGTGTGTCTCGTCGACGGCAGTCGTTGACGCATCGGCGGCTGCCGTCGACCGGTGTCGGCAGTTGTAACTCTTTTAGGTGCAGGACAGGAGCTAGTCGCAAAATGTCTTCCGATGAAGAAACACTGTTATTGCTTTTACTCCGCCGTCGTCGTCGCCGACAACAACGGAAAAAAAAGACACGTTCATTGTGGGTTGAAGAATTGTTAATGTATAGAGAACAAGATGGAGATTTTTTTACACTCTATCCTCGTTTGCGGAAGAACGAAAAAAAATTGTTTAATTACTTTCGAATGTCAGTCGCTTCTTTTGATGAGCTAACAACTATTTTGAAAGTCTCAATATCTCGCCAAGACACCGTAATGCGGAAGAGCATATCAGCTGAGCAAAGACTGGCCATGACATTAAGGTAAGAGGTTTTTATTATATTTAAAAAATAGGTACTTTGAGAACATTGTTTTCTTTATTGAGATCAAATCAATATCACATTGGGCAACATTTCCATTTATCTTTCTGCCTTTAACGATTAAAATACTTAATTAAGTTTTTTTTAAATCTACAATCAACAACAACAACAGCCCATAACGTCCACTGCTGGACATAAACCTCTCCCATGGTAGGAGGAATTTGCCGTAATCTCCACGCTTGGCAGGCGGATTGGAGATCGCAGTGATGAAAGACTAACAGAAAACGCTGCTGCCCATTCTCTGGTCTACGGAGGCGCAAGTTAGTCAGTTAGTCGCCTTATACGACACCCGTACTTAAGTGTAATGGGTTGGTTCTATTCTACTCTGCCGGATACCACACGGCTATCAACAACATTTTTAACTATTTTAAAATTATTTAATAAACATTGAGGTAACAACTCCAAGATCAATAATTAATTATTTTGCGAAGAGATCAGTTACTACGTTGTTTGAATCTTGAGACGACAAGCTTTCATGATTATACAGTTCACTTTCTGGTCTTGCAGATTGTGTTGTGCTTGTGGTGGAGTAACCCGCGTAGTCATACGAATAACTACTTGAAGGCATTGAAAGACCCTTGTAATGTTTTATTACTTTAAGTATTTCCAATTTGGCGTCTAATTTATAATCCTGAGATACCTTTTTGAAGTCAGTTACTAGGGACAACAGAAATAACTTATCTTCATCTGGAGGAGGGGAAGGGTCTTTCTCAGCGTTATTCAGTTTATCCTTCAATTTCTTTGTTAATTTTTCAATCAAAGCATCATCACCATCACCTATCACTTTGGCGTTTCCGTTGTCTTTTTCTGACATGCTCTACTTCAGTTGATAGAACCGTTGGTGGTGCATTTTCTTGAGATGGAGCGTCAAAATTTGAAGAACTCTGACCCATATCTTCGGTAACATCTTTTAAAAAAGTAATTGATCATAGTAGGTATACTTTTTTCCTGTTGAAGCTCCGGAACCGCTTTTTTTCTTCAAAGTTCTACAATATCTGCAAAAGCCGTCTCTTATAGTTTTCCATTTAGTCTGCACCGCTATGCCTAAAATGTGAAAATAATTTAAAATGACTTTGCATGGGTAGTAGAACTCATTATGCCTACATGTTTTGTCAGGTGAAGTCAGGTCGTAGCCTAGTAATTAATTCATTTAATTACCTACCTACCGATAAATAAAATAATACTGCCTAAAACATTTTTTTGCGGCAATGTTTGCATCGCGCGGCGGCTTCTACAAAGGCAGTAAATTTGAACAGAAAATGAATCGTTTCCTATTTCGAATAGAGTTCATTATTAGTTTTAGGTGACCTCTTCTATGAAATTATTGAACCGAATTAAGACCTTGTTTTATAAAGTTAACCGTGTAATTCGGTTGTGCATCCTTGTAAAGTCTAGTCGGACACGAGACAATAGGTTTCTGAGAATAATTTTAGTAAACTACGTATTTTTACCTAGTTTGATAAAATTTCTACTTTCACCGTTTACTGTTAAGAAATAAAGTCGGAATTCGCTTTTCGTGTTTTTATTTGGGTACCTAGAGAAAAGTAAAATATCCGTATGAAGACTGGATTTTGTTTTTCAGGTTTTTAGCATCTGGCTGTTCATTTGAAGATCTACAGTGCATACTGTATGCATACTGTAGGTATATGCATACAGATGCGGAATTTCTACTATAAGCAACATAATAAAAGATGTCTGCCAACAAATATGGAATAAATATGAGAGACGAAATTTTGCCAAAAAACATAACGGAAGAAACATGGAAAAGGATTGCTGATAAATTTGAAAGACACGCCCAATTTCCTAACTGCATCGGCGCAGTTGATGGCAAGCATATAAGAATATTCAAGCCGGGAAATAGTGGCTCATCTCATTACAATTACAAGAATTATTTTTCGATTATCCTTTTAGCTATCTGTGACAGTAACTATAAATTTATATTTTGTGATATAGGTTGTTACGGACGACATTCGGACTCAACTATTTTTTAAAAATACAGTTTTTTTCGCAAAGCTGCAAGAAAAGTCACTTAATATTCCAATACCCAGACCGATTTCAAGTGATGGATGTCCTTTGCCTTATGTATTCGTTGGGGATGAAGCATTCAGTTTGTCAGAAAATTTGTTACGTCCTTATCCAGGCAAAAAATTGACAGAAAATATGAGAATTTTTAATTATCGCTTAACACGTGCAAGGAGATACGTAGAATGTTCATTCGGCATTTTGACCAATAAGTGGCGAATCTTTCATACTCCCATGAACTTATCCTTGGAATTTTCTAAGGACGTTGTGAAAGCATGTTGCATTTTGCATAATTTTGTACGTGACCGGGATGGTTTTACATTTGAAGATACACTTGCGATCAACGGTTTGGAAAATATATCCACAATCCCGAACGAAGAGTTATCTTTATCGGGTCCGACAATAAGAGAAAAAATTTCAAATTATTTTAGCAGTAGTGAAGGTAGTGTCTCATGGCAGTTGGATTGTATATAAATCAGACACAAGGTTTCTCCGTTATTATTATTATTGTATCTGCTTACTTAATAATAAAATAATTATTTGATTATTTAAGTGACTTACCAATGGCGTTTTTTTTCATATAAGGATTTATCCTTGAAGTCTTCTACAACTTCCTCACACACAGCTGCCCATGCCCTATTTTTTTCTGTTTTGTTGCTGTATTCTTTCAAATTATAGTTCCAAATGCAAGCACTTCTTTTTATGGCCAAAATTAGCAACTCAAGGTCTCATTGAGAGGTTTTCCTTTTGAGGTTTTAAAAAAAACTTAGTTTCCAAGAACTCTATAGATGGCGTTGAAGTTACTATGCCAGAGCCAAAACGCTTGAAAAAAAACCATTGTGTCACGTCACATACTCTCGTTGACTGACACTTTCATTTGCTTAACCTTCCGAATATAACCAACATTTCTCGCGCTTTGTTAAAATCAGTTTTTTTAGGTTCCGTTCCTTGCCTTATCATACTTACACCTAGCGCCATCTATCCAGCGACTAGGGAAGAGCTAAAAAGAAAATCCCTCATTCCGTCAGAGCTCATTTTGTGACGTGCAGTGCTTGCGTACTCTTTGCTTATTTGCAGTCGACTAACAAAATGACGGCCGCGCGCCGCGGCATGCCACAACTGCAAGCGTCGCCAACAAGTAAAAAATCTAGAGGTAAAAGCAACTATCCGGGCGTAGTTGCTATAGTTGGTGCCAGTTAACATCGGAATAGAGGTCATTGCTCCGACTTTCATCCCGATATCTAAATATTAGCGATACTGTCGCTCCATCCGTACAAACCTGTCGCAAAACTGATATCGCTTGAGTCTCATAATACATCCACAGTGTCCCACATACATAACACAGTACACAACCCAAAAAAATAAGAAATCGAGCAAACTATAAATACTTTAAATAAACAATTACTTTACTTTTTACTATAATTACTTTTAATAACTTTGTGATTTAAATACTTTATTTTCGTTTTTATCACTATTTTAACTTACTGAGACAATTTTAATAAAGTAAATATATTATTATACATCTTAAAATTAGGATCTGAGACTTTTGCGCGAAAGAAATTTGCGCAAAGAACACTTGTTGCGCGCACCCACTTGCGCGAAAAGACATATGCGCACATGGACTTTTGCGCGAACGAACTTTTGCGCGAATGGACTTATGCGCGAAAGGAATCTTGCGCGAATGGACACTTGCACGATTGGACTCTTGCGCGACTTAATGGCCACTGAGGTTTACTCTGTAGAGTAACATCATAACATTACGCCTATTATTACTTGAAGGTGTTTTTTTTTTGGTTTTTCCGTCATGTGTGTCGTTTTCATGGTTTTCGGGGTCGCTGATAATGAAAATGAAAATGATTTGTTGAAATCAGATTTAACCAAAGGCAAGGTAAATCATTGAATCCATTTCACTATTCGTCATTCAAAAGTGCCTTTCAATGACCTAATTGAAATAAATAATTATTGACCTCATTTTCTTTATCCTTTAACCATGAAAACGACGGCTATAACGGAAAAACCGAAATTTTTTCTCAGCGCCATCTTGGTTTTTCATTTTAACCTCATTTCGTTATCATCGACCCCGAAAATCATGAAAACGACACCCATGATTAAAAAACCAAAAATTTTCCTCGATGTCATCTAGGATTTTCGTTTGGACCTCATTTTCATATTCAGGGACCCTAAATCCATGAAAACGACACCCATGACGGAGATACCAAAAAAAATCCTGGACGCCATCTTGGATTTTCATTTTGAGCTCATTTTCGTAATCAACGACCCCGAAAACCATGAAAACGACATCCATGACGGAAAAACCAAAAAAATCTTGGACGCCATCTTGGATTTTCATTTTGAGCTCATTTTCGTAATCAACGACCCCAAAAACCATGAAAACGACATACATGACGGAAAAACCAAAAAAATCTTGGACGCCATCTTGGATTTTCATTTTGAGCTCATTTTCGTAATCAACGACCCCGAAAACCATGAAAACGAAATCCATGACGGAAAAACCAAAAAAATCGTGGACGCCATCTTGGATTTTCATTTTGAGCTCATGTTCGTAATCAACGACCCCGAAAACCATGAAAACGACATCCATGACGGAAAAACCAAAAAAATCTTGGACGCCATCTTGGATTTTCATTTTGAGCTCATTTTCGTAATCAACGACCCCGAAAACCATGAAAACGACATCCATGACGGAAAAACCAAAAAAATCTTGGACGCCATCTTGGATTTTCATTTTGACCTCATTTTCGTAATCAACGACCCCGAAAACCATGAAAACGACATCCATGACGGAAAAACCAAAAAAATCGTGGACGCCATCTTGGATTTTCATTTTGAGCTCATTTTCGTAATCAACGACCCCGAAAACCATGAAAACGACATCCATGACGGAAAAACCAAAAAAATCTTGGACGCCATCTTGGATTTTCATTTTGAGCTCATTTTCGTAATCAACGACCCCGAAAACCATGAAAATGACACCCATGACGGAAAAACCATATGTATCTAAATATAATTATGACATCACAAAAACTATCTCATCACAAAAAAATATAATTCTGATCTTATGCCGTTTTCGTTTTACGAGGTCATCGCGTCAGGTGTGCAGCACATTATGGTCACGGTGCGGGGGCGTTTACGTCACACGTAAATGTATGAGCATAAAATTATTTTTCTAGCAAAAAATAATAATGAATTCGAATTAGAACAACACAAGATTCTCAACCCCTGTATGTCTAGCCGACTGGTATTATGATACTCTAGCGATGTAGCAAAGTATCGCTTACTGGTCGATTTAGGTAACTAGTAAGTGTCGTTATCGCTTTGTGATCAAAAACTTGGTAGGTAGGTGTTAATGACCTCTATTCCGATGTTAACTGGCACCAACTATAGTGGTAAGGGGTTTTTAAGTCTCGCATGCGTGTTTGTTGCATTGCGCTCTTAGCAGCACTTGGTTTTGATTTATCGAGTTTCTTTGAAATTATTTGTGCGTCCAGTGATTATTTCAACATTGACATGAATTCTTCTACTAAAGACCCACCTTTTTTTGTTTTCGAAAGGGATAAAATTAAATGAATCCTCCCGCTTTGGGCGAAGCAGGAAGGAGTGTCAGACTTTTACTGACTATAAAACCCATCCATGTTCCTTCACCGCCCTTTGTGTTCCGGGCCCACGGTATCTCTTTCGAACAGTCCCGCAGCCCCGGCAGGTATCGGTCCTTGGACCCCTACTTTTTGCTGACTCTCTTTGAGGCGCGCGTGGAACACGAACTAGCCCAGCGAGCTAGCCCTTAGCTCTCCGTCCACAGGTCGAGCTAACGGTGGCCCGGGGTCACCACGTGGCCCCAGACGCCCGGGGCATCTCCCGCGGCGGCCGGGACGTGAGGTCCTCTCCCTCTCATGTTCCGCCACCTCCTTCTCTAGCATTACTGCTTCGCAGAAGGAGGTGACGACGTCCAATTCCGTCTTGCTCCGGACCATGGATAGAACCAGGGCCGGACGCGAGAGGTCGCCGCCGCCGATCGCCGCTACGAGGATACGGCAATGCTCCGCCCACGCGGGGCACACCTCCACCGTGTCCTCCGGTCGATCCTCGCAGTGGAAACACCCGGGCGATTCCTCCCGCTCGATTCGGTGCAGAAACCTCCCGAAACAACCGTGTCCGGTGAGGACCTGCGTCAGGCGGAAGGTGAGGACGCCGTGGCGTCTCTCAAGCCACTCCTCAAAGAGGGGACTTATCGCCACTTTTGTGGGTGCCCTGCACGGGGTTACGACAGTCGCTCTCTCCATATCGCCATGAGATCCCTCCGGAAGTCTGTCCGCTGAGCGACAATTTGCCGTGGCAGCGGAGTTTACCCCCGGCGTAGCGCCTCCGCGCGCCATTCGTGCAGGCGCGCGAGGACTATCGCCTCGAGATCCCATGGCGGCAATCCGGCAAGGAGACTCGCCGCCTCGCGGGAGATCGTGCAGTACCCACGGACCAGCCTTACGGCTGACGGATTGCGGGAATAGAAACTAAAGAACCGCCTCCCGTATCAAACAACAACACTTTATACCCTACAAGTAAGTATGACTGTTAGTATTTATATTTTCCTATTTTTTTTAGGTAGAGCCGATTTTCGTTTGCACAGAAATAGAGAACGTAAATGCTGGAGATGAATATAGGCTACATCCTCGTTATGTTAAGGGTGAAATTTTGTATAGAAAATGCAAAGCCGATACATTAATTTTGATGAAATTCGGTACAGAATTAATTTCAATTCCACGCGAACGAAGTCTTAGAAGGCAAATAGCTAGTAACGGATAAATTAAAGATTTTAGGTGCCTACGTTTCCTGTAATCTTGTGTTTTCTGTCATTATTTTTTATTCATTTTAGTGGTTTCGATTATAACTAGGGAAATTGAAACAACTGGGTACCTAATACGATCTATAAGAGCTAGCGGCAAACTTAAAATACTCAAGGGAACGTGTTTTCTTGGCTAAAAATAAAAAAGATAAAGTATATTTATATACTTTCTACTTTTATAAAAGGGGAAAAGATTTTTTTATAATTTTGCGACATGACGTCTTATTTTTTCGCCATAGATCTCACTGAAGAACCTGTTCATGTGCAGGTGGTAAGTAGCTTGCCATCAGCGGAACATCGCTATAAAACAAGACGAAAAAAAATTGATGGTCCATCAATGCAGCCACTACCACCTCCAACATATATTCCTGGTCCAAGTCTGCCTGGTAAATTGACGCAATTTATACAAAACAACATTGCCAATCACAGAGGCTAAAAAAATATCTGCTTAAACTCTGAAAAAAAATCATCCCTAAAGAATATAATCATGGCTGGTTTATTGGTTTAAAGACAGATAGTTCACAAATCGATCGCATACCAGAGCCTTCAATATCTGACTCTTCGGATGAAGATTAGGATTATATTTAGAGACTTTTGATTGCTTTTTTCATAGTTATTTTTAAAAATGTGTACACTGTCTGTGTGAGACTGCACCAGCAGACTCACGATGTCCGCGATTACGCGGAGCCCTAATCAAAATAATACTTGTCCAATCGACAAGGGGAAAACAAATATTAGGTCCACTTACCCATCACGTTGGAACCGGAGATGTGGCGTAGTCCCTGGTCACGTCGTATCTGAGTGGGGTGTAAGTGTAAATGTGTTTTGTGTTGTGCATGTAAGTTATGTAGATTCGACGGTATTCCAAAGGACGCCCCACAGCGCGTACCGTCGACTGCCTGATCAAACCTTCCAAGATCACACACGTGGCACTTTTCAGTCAATGTCCAACTGAATCTTATCCCAGTTTGCTAACCCAATTGGGGATTTACAATAGTCCAGCACTGAATTCAGGAAGTTACCGGCGTCCAAACGACACAAAGCCGGCTACTTAACCAACAAATTATTCGCGGTCACGACGCAAGATGGCGAAATGTCTCAATTGTCACTCAATTATCAACAAAATATCAAACACCGATCAAGATTGTATCGGATTAACATTAACTCAAAGTTTCAATCAATAATTACACGACAGCAGCGTGCATCAAAAAACAAAAACGGAAGCGACCATTTTTCCAAACCAAGATGGCACTGACAACCAAACGTCATCGCACTGACAACTGAAACGTCATCTGTCAAACGTCAAAAAACTGCGTTCGGAAACTTATGGGATGAAACATCTACCCCCCCCCCGGACGGGCCGTCCCGTCCGCTAATCAATTGGCAGTCTTGACAAGGTTGCGACCGCTCTCTTCATAACCGATCCATCCACCAAAACCTCAGCAAAACGAGGTACCCCGTCGGTGCCAGCCACCAAATTGAGAATGCGCCCCCTGCGCCAATACAGAGGCTTAAGGTTGGCATCCTTAATAAGGACGAGGTCTCCTATCTTGGGTGGATGAGTTTTATCAGTCCACTTGACGCGCTGCTGGAGGATGTGCAGATACTCTAAGCTCCAACGCTTCCAAAAGCTCTGAGTGAGCTGTTGCACCAACTGAAACCGCGATAGCCGATTTTGGCTCACATCAACAAAAGGGTACTCAGGCAGAGCGACAAGTGGCTGTCCAATCAAGAAATGGCCCGGGGTTAGAGCCTCCAAATCGTTCGGGTCCGAAGAGAGCGGGCACAATGGACGCGAATTTAGTACCGCTTCAATGCGACAAAATACCGTAGCTAATTCCTCAAAGGTGAGAACGGTGTCTCCCAACAATCTCCGCCAGAGTCCCTTTGCTGCTTTCACCGCGGCCTCAAAAATACCCCCCCAATGGGGGCAGGCTGGCGGGTCAAACAACCAAGTTTAAAAGTAAAAATGGGGGTTCCGCAAGGCTCAATATTGGGTCCTTTCCTCTTTCTCGTGTATATAAATGATCTACACTATTTATTGAAAAACCAACCTCAAAATATGGTGTTGTTTGCTGATGACACTTCCCTAATTTTTAAGATAAATAGACGGGCCCAAAATCTAGATGACGTGAATAATGCCCTACTTCAGGTCCATAATTGGTTCACAGCAAACAATTTAGTATTAAATGAAAAAAAAACTAAATGCATAAGATTTGCTTTACCCAATGTTAGAAGTAGTGATTGTGAAATAATATTGAATAAAGAGAAACTTGAATTCGTAGATAAAACGGTTTTCCTGGGGATTACGCTTGATTCAAGGCTACAATGGAGTTCTCATTTAACATCCCTTGCGGCGCGGCTAAGTTCAGCGGCATATGCTATTAGAAAAATTCGTCAATTTACTGATGTAGATACCGCTAGACTGGTCTATTTTAGTTACTTTCATAGTATAATGTCTTATGGCATTTTGCTATGGGGACGGGCTGCAGATATTGAGTCTATATTTATTCTGCAAAAAAGAGCCATCAGAGCCATATATAATCTTCGTAGGCGCGATTCTCTAAGGGAACTGTTTAGGGATATTGGCATCATGACGGTACATTGTCAGTACATCTACGAAAACATAATGTACGTCAGAAAAAATCTGCACCTTTTTGGTAAAAGAGGTGATAGACATAATTACTGTACTAGAAATAGGGACCAACTCGTTCAGCCAGGCTTCAGACTCGCTAAAGTAGACTCATCTTTCATGGGGTACTGTTTGAGATGCTATAATAAAATTCCACAAAGTATTCTTGAACTGAATGAGACGAAATTTAAAACATGTATCAAACGCACATTATGTAAGCAAGCTTATTACAAGTTGGGCGATTATATCGCTGATAAAAATGCGTGGCTCAATGCTGGTCCTGCTCCACATGGACAGGGGCGCATAAATTGATAGCATTAAATAGAATTGTTGGAGCTGCTGAAGATTGTACAACTATCTTTGCATTGTGTAGAATCAATCTCCAGTATTATATAATCGCATAGCCCATATTGTGTGAGTACTATGTACTAGAAAGCTATCATTCACTGAAATCCTACGTTTTCTTTTCTTGACTTGAATGCGCCCTGGCGGTTGAGAGCATGTCATGCTCACTCTAATGTCTCGCTGATGGTGGCGCGTGTGTCGGATCATTTGGTTCCCTTCGAAATGGTTGAGCTAAATGGTGCTGATCCATGCGTCATGTTCGTGAACGGGCGCTGTCAGTTGTGACTGGTCATCTCTTAGTTGCCATGGCTTATTTGAATGTTTATTTTTTAATTGTATTTTTTTGTTTTTACTATGGACACTTTTAACGTGCATTGCATATCTTGCTACATTGTTCTCACATAATATACCATCTTAACATGAATGATGTAACCAAGATTTTGTAACAACATTTTGATTTAAAAGAGTGTCCATGGAGTTTCTTGCCCGTTCTTCTCCATAGAGATCTACGCTAGGGAATGGGCAACTACAGTACTTTCACAGTTTTTATGTCTTGTGACTGGGACTGTAGCTACATTTAATTTTCATCTTTGTTTCGACAATTCAAAAGTGCCTGTAACTGGCCTACTTGAAATAAATGCTTTGATTTTGATTTTGATTTTGAAGTGACCCCTCGACGGGCCAATTTGTTACCAATGTCAACCTGGCTCTCATTAAGAAAGTCATACACTTCTTTCAAATAGTTACTTGTACCCTTGTAGTTGGTACCGCAATCAGACCTGATCAGAGAAGGTAACCCACGGCGAGACGTAAATCTATCCAAAGTTGCCACAAAGGCCTCCGTCGAGAGGGAGGATACCAGCTCCAAGTGCACTGCCTTAGTTGACAGGCAGACAAATACGCACAAATAAGCCTTGACAATTTTACTATTGCGAAGGGTAGACGTCTTTATCGAAAAGGGACCAGCAAAGTCCGTTCCTACGCCTGCAAAGGGCCTCGCCTCATTGACACGATCAGCAGGCAAGTCTCCCATCTGGGGCTGCATCGTTGGGGCCTTAGTCCGATAGCACGGTATGCAACGGAAGACGATGCTACGAATGGTATGACGAGCCGACAAAATCCAAAACTCCCGCTGCAGAATGGCCAACAGCGCATTGCAACCGGCGTGCGAGTTCTTAATGTGACGATCAGTCACCAACAATTTAATCAAATGGCCCGCCTTGGGCAACAAAAGGGGGTGACGGACCCCATAAGGAAGGCTAGAGTGCCTCAACCGTCCTCCAACACGCAAAAGACCCGTTTCATCCAAAAAGGGGTTCAACTTACTAACGGCTCCCGACAACTTAACTCTACCGGACTTCAAGGTCTCGATCTCCTTCTCAAAGTGTACGGCCTGCACAGAGCGAACCCACAGGAGGAGTGACTCCTGTCGCTCTTGAGGAGAGAGAACCGGTGACAGGCGCTTGTCCCCTGGATTCCTAGCATTGTGACCAAAACGCCTGATCCACGAGGTAACGTTCAACAATTTGTCGAGGGAGCTGTATCGATTCAACAAAATATCAGGATCAAACGGAGGGTCCTTCGTCCCAATAGCGAGCACCTTAAGCCCGGGCAAAGGATCCGAAATCAAAACTGGCGTTCGAGGCCAATCATCCTCGGGGCGAGTCAGCCAATCCGGTCCCCACCAAAGGGGGTGCACAATCAGGCGGGGGGCCATGCACCCACGTGAGGCTACGTCGCCGGGGTTCAAGTCTCCAGGCACGTGCCTCCAAATCAAAGGCGTTTCGGAATTTTGTATCTGTGACACTCGGTTCGCAACAAAGACCTCCAAGGAGTGGACGGACGTCTTCAACCAACACAAAACAATTTGACTGTCCGTCCAGGCGTAAGAATTCCGAATGTTCACAGATCCACCTAAAGTTTGAGCAACGTGATTCAAGAGACGCACAAGAAGCGCCGCCCCTGACAACTCTAGCTTAGGGATGGTCAATGCCGTCCGGAGGGGGGCCACCTTGCTCTTGGCCATGATCAGTGACAACTTCACCTGGCCTGTCGCGCTGACGGTGCGCAGATAAACAACAGCTGCATAACCGTGCGAAGATGCGTCACAAAACCCATGAAGGGTAGCAGTATAGTTCCCAGGGGGGAGGATAGCGCGTGGTAACGCGACCTCGTTGACCGCAGGAAGTGCGGATACAAATTGGAGCCAATCTTCCAAAAGGGTTTCCTGAAGTGGCTCATCCCAACCAAGTTCCGCGGTCCAAAGGCGCTGGAGAAAACATTTCGCCCAAAACAATACCGGGCATATCCAACCATTCGGGTCAAAGGTTCTCGCGACAGTAGACAATACCAGTCGTTTAGTCCAAGGTGTCTTGGACTGGTCGGTACTGAACGCCGAGACCGGCCAACATAGCAGGGTTGTCAGCATTATCAAACAAATGAGGATCCTGCTTATGATCCTCTTCCACATCTTCCAACAGTGCTGGCGAGTTGGACTCCCACTTACGCAACTCATAGCCAGCGGAATCCAAAATTTGAACCAACTCGTCACGCAACAGGATAGCTTCCTCAACCGTGGAAGCCCCAGTGCAGACGTCATCAACATACAAGTCCGTTTTCAAGATAGCGGACGCCCGAGGGAACTTCAAGCGTTCTCGGTCCGCGAGCTCCCAAAGCGAACGAATAGCAACAAAAGGGCTCGATCGAAGGCCGTACGTATTCGTGTTGAGCTCATAAACAACCATGGGGTCCCGGGGATTCTCTCGCCACAGGATTAACTGATAACGTCTGTCATCCCGGTGAATAACCATTTGCCGGAACATCATTTTGATGTCAGCCACAAAGACTACTTGATGACGACGAAAAGACGTGATGACATCACAAAGGTCCCTCAACAATTTGGGGCCGGAGTGCAAGCAATCATTCAAAGAGACACCAGAGGAAGTCCGCGCAGACCCATCAAACACTGTGCGCAGCTTACCGGTGGATGCCTTGAGGACCGCGTGATGCGGCAGAAAGTAATGCTCAACTGAGCGCCAATCCAAATTTGACACCGACATGTGTCCCAAGTCTGCGTACTCACGCATGAAATCTAAATATTTCTGCCGCAGCACCGGATCCCTGGCCATACGGCGCTCCATCGCCAACAATCTCTTCTCGGCCATAGGTCTGGACTCGCCGAGAGGTGGTCGAACTGCAACAAAAGGCAACCGTGTTACGAGCCGACCGGAACGGAGTCGACCTGTGTTGTTCTGATAGAACAACTCGCACTACTCATGTTCCGGGTTCAAGCGGGCCACCTGCGGTGGCTCCTCAACCTCCCAAAACCTCTGAACAGCGTCAGAGAGAGCGGAGCCACACGCCAACGCAAAATCAGGCTCAGGTGGAGGGGCAGCCTTCAACACTGGGCCCATCATCGCAAAGCCAAAGATGGTCGAGACAGCCACCAAACCGTTCGGCTGCAAGACTTTCATATTACCCAACAATATTCTCCCTAGTACATCGGAACCCAATATCAAATGAGTTGTATTAGGGGAATCAAACCGGCAGTCAGCCAAATCCAGGCCTGACGTCAACCGGACAATATCAGGCGACAGCTGACGTTGGGGATGACAGCCCAAAATACTCGTCAGAACAATAGCCGAAGGAAAAAACTTAGGGTCCAAACAACTCACAGGAGTGAGCCCAAATAAGGTTTGTACCTCAACAGTCGGGATAGGTGTTTCGCCTATTCCATTAATCGTGCCTGAAAAGGCACGGACATCCAGGCTCACCCGACCCGCTAACCAAGACAACAAAAGGCAACCCTGGGCTCCCGTGTCCAAAATGGCACGGACCACAACAGAGTCCCCCGTGGGTCCCCAGACCCTGACCGATGCCGTTGGCAACAAAACCGTGTCGATCTGGGGAGGTACGTTAGCGGGACAGGCGCCAATTTCCTAGCAATGCCTGGGCGGCGACCGATCGCCGCATCCAGGCTGGGGTCTATCCCGATGAGGATAGTAATCAAACTCCTCGTCAGCGCGATGTCCCGAGCCGCGCGCCATCGCTGGAGGGGCATATCCCACTTGACGCCTGAGTGGCGGGGGGCGCGTCTCCAAACGGGGACGTTCCGCCAACGGAGGGGAGGGAAGGCGGTGCTGGTTTGACCAATGTCGCCTACCAGCAGCTGCATAATCGCCTTCACGAGGGGAGGTCAATCGGCGGTCGCGCGGCTCCCGATCAACTGGCGCGGGGGGTGGAGTACGGCGGTCAAAGTTGTAGGCCCCTCCTCGATTCTGAACCGGCGAGCGAGGAGCCCGGTGCTCATCTCCATTATACCCCCCCCTGCGCGAACCCCCATCAGAGGCTGGTCTGTCAGAGCGGTTCGCGTTGGCGCACAAAACTTCAAGATGTGAACCCCTACAAATTGAACAAGGGCGGGGGTTGGGGCAATCCCGATGAAAATGATTCCCCAAACAAGAAAAGCACAGACGCACAGTGGATCGTCCCCATACAAGAGGTCGGACATAGAATGAAAAATTAAAAAAGCATTTAATTAAAAAAAATATATATATACAGTTGCATTCCTCTATTGAAGAACAACAAAAAATGTTACTACGCTTTTTTTATTTGACCAGCACTTTAGGAGCTATTCGATGAAAACTGTTATTTTTGTATGGAAACGAACACAAAAATGTCTGTATCTCATGATTCCCTCCTTGTTTCGATTTGCGGTTTTCACTACTGTCTTTTACCTATTTTATGCCACGTTTTCTTCAAGGACACATGGTGCCCGCAGAGCGCCCCTTTCGAGATATTTTGCCTATAGTAACTATCTTTGTTATTGTATTACTGATGGAATGGAGGTACATTAAGTATACTTATTACTGAGAATTAGTCATCACTAAGTAGTTCCTTAAATAACAGGTGCATTTGTGAGTACTTTAATGACTTATTAACGCTTTTGTTGCAATATAACAAAAGCGTTAATGAGTCATTAAGTAACGACTACCAGTACTTGCTTAATCTAATTAGTTATTGTAATTACCATGTTAACAGCCCTTAAGCTCTGCATTGTGATTGGCTCATATGTCATCATTAGCTTATCAAATTCATTACTAGTTGCAACTTGCTGCCCTATATATTTTAGTGTGTTTTGCAAATATTATTCAGTTGTAATTTCAACCTCTACCAAGTGTTGTCATTATATGGCTTTCCGTGGGTTTTCTACTTATCTTGATCTTTATGTTGCTCTTCGTAATCATAAAGATCTTCGTGACTATGAAAATTTATGTAATACATTGAAGTCGAATAGTAACGTCCAGTTAAGTGAAAATGATGTGTCGGATCTTAAGAACTGGTGTCGACGATTTTGCTATCGGGTTTACTCCAAAAGGGTGCAATCAAGAAGGACAGTCGACAAGTTCATGGACAAGAACAGAGAGTGGTTAAGTTCCGATATCATTTGGCCAAATTGTTTTAAGGAAAATATTGTTCACACTGAAGAAGCTAAAGATGAGACAGAAGAGGTAATCAGTCCATCAAAATCAGATGCATCAACTTCAACATTTAAATCTCCTCGAAAACGCTTTGAAGATTTATCCAGTAGACAGAAAAGAAGACGTGTTGATGAAAATATGGCTAGTTGCAGTCGTCCAGATGAGCTTTTACATACTGTTGAAAGTGCACTTAAGTCTGCCGGAAAAAATGATGTGGCCAGAATCATGAAGCATTTGCTGGGAAATCCTGAACATGTCTCAACCGTTCTGAATGTCCTGGAAACTAAACAGAATACTTTGCTTCGTGAAGTTCCTACTCACAAAGCACTTGCTCTTTACGTTCACATGCAGTTATCCAAGTGGCGTTACATCACACTTAGGGACTTTAGTTTTAAAGAAGGTCATGCGAAATACCCAAGCTATTACATGTTAGTGAAAGAAAAACTTAAGTGTTACCCGGCAAAAGAAGACGTAACTGTGACTGATACTTCCGCAAAGATATGACTCCAAGCCCTCCTTGATCTCACAGTTAGGAGGCTGATCGATTCACTTGAACCGAATTTTGATGCTGGTGAACAACTTGTGCTTCACAGTAAATGGGGTTTTGATGGAGCTTCAAGTCAAAGCATTTATCATCAAATAACAACAACAAGTGAACAAGATTTATCCAGTGTATTTATGGCAAGTCTTGTACCTCTTAAGTTAGTGACTTCTAGTGGAAACACAATGTGGCAGAATGATCGGCCATCGTCAACCACATATTGTCGTCCGATTTCATTTACGTTTATGAAAGAAACGGAAGCAAATGTAAAGGCTGAAATGGATATATTTGAGACCGAGATTCGTGAACTGAACCCAACTGCTTGCGGCAATGCTACTGTTACGCACAATCTGTGGTTAACCATGATTGATGGTTAGGTATATTCAATCATATCGGGAACATCGGCAGCAGTATGTGATTTGTGCAAAGCTCGCCCAAGTGAGATGAATAATTTGGAAGAAGTGAGAGCTAGACCTGTGAACGAAGATTTATACAAGCATGGATTTAGTTCGTTGCATGCTTGGATTCGGTCTATGGAGTGTTTATTACACATTGCCACAGAATGGACATAAAAACATGGCAAGCAAAAGGTGACGATAATAAAAGAATTGTTAAAGATAAGAAAGAAGCTATTCAAGCTGCTTTCCGAAGAAACACAGGCTTACTTCTGGATGTTGTAAAGCAGGGTAGTGGCAATACAAACACTGGAAATACTGCTAGAAGGTTTTTTGCAAACCCTGAAACGACTGCGGAAATTACAAAATTAGACGTCAATTTAATTAGAAGACTCGCTGTAATTTTGCAATGCATTTCCTCAGGCGAAAAAATTGAAATCCAAAAATTCAAGTTATATTGTGATGAAACAGCAAATTTCTTCGTACAGTTATATCCATGGTATAACATGCCATCAAGTTTGCATAAATTGCTGATTCATGGATCGCAGATAGTGGAACACCTATCAGTAGTGCCTATAGGTTTTTTGTCTGAGGAAGCATCTGAAGCAAGAAACAAGGATTTTTGTAAATTTAGAGAAACTCATACGCGAAAGCACAGTAGCATCACCACTAATGAAGACATTCTTCATAATCTTCTTTTATCTTCCGATCCTCTTCTAACGAGCCTACGACCGAGGATGCCCAATAGAGTTAAAAAATCTTCATTTAGAGAACTGGACGATTTGCTCATACATGACCAGAGTAAATTGGAGCTTATTGACATTTCAACAGATACAATAGCTGGAGCAGTTTCGGAATGTAGTGACATTGAAGAAGATGACGACAATAATGATCATGATGTCGTTATTGATGAAGACGAAGAAAATATAGTTTAAGTCTTATAGTAATATAATTGTTAGTAACTTTAAGGTAGTATTAGTTTATTTATTTTTTATTATACTTAATCAATATTTACAATTTAGTTATTAGTAATTGTTTTATTTTTTATTTATAAATTATTATAGGTTTAAGTGTAATTTATTTAAAGATTTAAATCTATTTTACAGTGTTATATTATATAAATAAAAAAATTATAAATACGTATTTTCTTATTCATCAACATCATAACACATTTCTTTTCTTTTTGATTTGTTATTGTTAATGCGATGTCACAACTCATTACCGATATTTTTTTTTTCAATATACATATAGAACTTACTAATGCACCTTTTCTTCATTTAACTTCTTATGTGTAATTCTTAGTAATTATAATAAATAATTAGATTAAGCAAGTACTGGTAGTCGTTACTTAATGACTCATTAACGCTTTTGTTATATTGCAACAAAAGCGTTAATAAGTCATTAAAGTACTCACAAATGCACCTGTTATTTAAGGAACTACTTAGTGATGACTAATTCTCAGTAATAAGTATACTTAATGTACCTCCATTCCATCAGTAATACCTACAATAACAAAGATAGTTACTATAGGCAAAATATCTCGAAAGGGGCACTCTGCGGGCACCATGTGTCCTTGAAGAAAACGTGGCATAAAATAGGTAAAAGACAGTAGTGAAAACCGCAAATCGAAACAAGGAGGGAATCATAAGATACAGACATTTTTGTGTTCGTTTCCATACAAAAATAACAGTTTTCATCGAATAGCTCCTAAAGTGCTGGTCAAATAAAAAAAGCGTAGTAACATTTTTTGTTGTTCTTCAATAGAGGAATGCAACTGTATATATATATTTTTTTAATTAAATACTTTTTTAATTTTTCATTCTATGTCCGACCTCTTGTATGGGGACGATCCACTGTGAGACGGTGTGCATTGGCAACTCGGCGGCGGGCACTCACGTGCAACTCCAAGAAGGCCGCGCAAGTGACTACGCCATGTCCCGTGGCCTTACAATAGCCGCAAGCAGGATTACTCTGGGTGCCACCAAAACGGGGGGCAGGGCGGCTATCACCAGGCCCGACAGTCCTAGTCCGTCCCTGGGCCCTCGGCTGAGAGGGCGGTTGGCTTGACCCCGTGGCACCACGAGCGTTGTCGAGGAAACGACACTCATCCTCCAAAAATTTGACGAGGTCTTCAAAGGGGGGAAGATGGGTGGCACTATCCCCACCATACTTCTGCTCAAAACGGGACCTCAAGTCTGACGGAAGCCGCTGCAACACTATGTGCACCAAAAGATAGGACCAATAGTCCACCGGCAACTCCAATCGTTTTAAGGCGTTGGTTGCTGCCAGCAATGGATTCAACAGGTCAGCACGCAACGCTGACATTCTGGTGATGGCCGGCAACCCCAAGATCTGGTCAATATGGACATCAGCCAGGCAACGTTTGTTCTGGTATCGTCGGGATAGAAGTTCCAGAGCGGTGGGATAGGCCGAGTCGGTCACCGGCAAGTGCTGCACCAAGGCTCGAGCCTCACTTCCTAGGGCTGACAACAAATAAGCCAACTTCTGGGCCGGTCGGAGGTCAGAGCGCGAATCAACCAAACTGTCAAACAGGTTCCTGAAGCTTAACCAATGGTCCAAGTGACCGTCAAAATGTGGCAGCTCCAGGGTAGGCAGTCTACTCAAAAGTCCAGGGCCTGCAACAACAGAGGTCTCTGTTTTGACCTGGGCAGGGTCCCGACTCTTCAAAATTTCCCGGGCGCGCATACTTATTATGTCACCCAGGTTCAACATCTGGTCATAATCCGCAACAACCTTATCACGGGCTGCTTGACCCAATGCTTCCAGGTCCAAGTCCAAAATCAATTCATTGAAGCGAGCAAACAAAGTGTCAACCGCACTCAATCTCGCATTCAACTGCTCATACCGGGCAAGCGTGGCCTCTTCCAGGTCTAGACGCTCAGCGGTTGCAGCAGCAGAGGCAAACCATCTTAGCTGTGAGGTCAATCCACCAATGGCTTGGTTTACAGCTTTCAATGAAGCCATTGGGACAAATATCAATAAAACAAATTAAATTCAATTAAATAATCAACAGGAATAATTTTCCCGGACCCAACTACAATTTAAACCAAATCATAAAACTTAGTTTGAATTATTACAAGTTCAAATCTGACTCTGTACAAGCAATACCTTGTTTATACAACAACAAATTAAAGTACAAGCCACAAGGGACACTACATATCATAACATATTATGTCAAACAATCAATGTTAACTATGTTTAATTTGAGTCAGGCTGACAGGCAACAAATCAGACTTCTCAATACCTTAACTCGACAACAAGTGGTGAATTTAACAATTAAACCACGCTCTGCTACCAGATGTGTGAGACTGCACCAGCAGACTCACGATGTCCGCGATTACGCGGAGCCCTAATCAAAATAATACTTGTCCAATCGACAAGGGGAAAACAAATATTAGGTCCACTTACCCATCACGTTGGAACCGGAGATGTGGCGTAGTCCCTGGTCACGTCGTATCTGAGTGGGGTGTAAGTGTAAATGTGTTTTGTGTTGTGCATGTAAGTTATGTAGATTCGACGGTATTCCAAAGGACGCCCCACAGCGCGTACCGTCGACTGCCTGATCAAACCTTCCAAGATCACACACGTGGCACTTTTCAGTCAATGTCCAACTGAATCTTATCCCAGTTTGCTAACCCAATTGGGGATTTACAATAGTCCAGCACTGAATTCAGGAAGTTACCGGCGTCCAAACGACACAAAGCCGGCTACTTAACCAACAAATTATTCGCGGTCACGACGCAAGATGGCGAAATGTCTCAATTGTCACTCAATTATCAACAAAATATCAAACACCGATCAAGATTGTATCGGATTAACATTAACTCAAAGTTTCAATCAATAATTACACGACAGCAGCGTGCATCAAAAAACAAAAACGGAAGCGACCATTTTTCCAAACCAAGATGGCACTGACAACCAAACGTCATCGCACTGACAACTGAAACGTCATCTGTCAAACGTCAAAAAACTGCGTTCGGAAACTTATGGGATGAAACACTGTCTAACAAAAATATTAATGGCATGCTCTCCTGCCATAATTTTTGTTTCACTATCGTAACCTATATAACCGTTATTTTCCTCTAAAATTGCTGTAATTATGTGTTTTTAATTGATTTTATACTACTAAATGTTACTTTTGTATTATTTTACATATAACTCGAGGGGTAAAAGCAACTAGTTTTATGGTTTTTCCCTTTTTTCTCAAAAACTGGAAGGCCTATAAATACCAATGACTGAATGACACCAATTCACAATTAAATAAATAATTTGGGCTTACCCGTACCTACCGTTATTCTTTATTTCATGAGTTATGGTAATTTGTCAATACATAGCTAAAACCAACTAAATGAGGGGGGGGTTTGAACCTTCTCAAAAATCTAGGCAGTTATGTTGTATGGAATTTCATTACTGCCCTGAAAATCAGGGTAGTAATGCATTACTAACGCGTTATGTTTTTGTTTTTTTAAGTCTTGATGACGTCATCATCATCTTCCTGCCCTTATCCCATGTTACTTGGGGTCGGCGCAACACGTCTTTTCTTTTCTTTTCTTTTCTTTTCTTGCAAGTGTAGTATAAAGCAGTATATATCACTCGATGGTAAGTACAGATTACTAAACTCGTGTGGTTCACGGCCCTCCGCTTCGCGTCGGGCCTCAAATGCACACTCGATTAGTAATCTGTGCCTTACTCCCCTTGGTGAATAAATAGCTATTGTATTACTCTCTTATAATAATTAGAAATTATTATTTTCTTTATATTTAAATCGGTTAATAGTTTAACAAAAAACTTTAACAAACCAAATTAAAGATAATTGCAACAATTCGGCCCAAATTTTTTGATCCCAAATTACCTTTTTTTAATAAACAGAAAGACTTTTGTGTTCATGTGGAATCCAAGCTAAGCGACGGTGACATTAGGGGGGCAGCCAGAATTCTGTTCAGCAGTGATGTGGTGGCGCCTTACTCTCCAGATACTCTTTCAGCCCTGGAGAGTAAACATCCATCGCCTGCGGATGGTCTCACCTTCCCCGACCCGCCCGTCCACCCCGACCCCCTCATTCAGGATCCACCTTTTTTTTTAAATTATAGCCCCGCAGTTGATCACAGCCGTGAGCTCCTTCCGGAGTGGTTCTGCCGGCGGCCTCGACGGCCTGACTCCACAGCACTTGAAAGATTTGTTGAGTTCAGGCGCCGGGGAAGCTGGTGAGTCACTCTTGAAGGAGCTTGCGGTTCTGATCAACTTAATGCTCTCCGGCGGCGTGAACGATGCCGTCGTCGACGTCTTGTACGGGGCTAACCTGTGTGCCCTGCGCAAGAGGGACGGCGGCATTCGTCCAATTGCCGTCGGTTGTACCTACAGGCGTATGGCTGCCAAAATATGTTGCAAGTTGTACAGTGAGACGCTTGCAACTAAGTTCCAGCCCCTTCAACTTGGTTTTGGTTCCAGAGGGGGCTGTGAGGCTGCCGTACATGCCTTATCGTCTTTTCTACACTCAAAAAAAGGTGAGGTCATCCTCAAGGTTGACGTCAAAAATGCCTTCAACTCCGTGAATAGGGACACTTTGTTGGCTGAAGTCAAAAAAGTACTACCCGAAATTTATGGTTTTTTGTGGCAATGTTATAGGCACCCTTCTAAATTACTTTACAAGGACAATGTTTTGGAATCTGCAGTTGGTTGCCAACAAGGTGACCCTCTCGGGCCTGTCATTTTCAGTTTGGCTATTCATCCCATAATTCAACAACTAAATTCAAAATTTAATGTGTGGTATTTAGATGATGGAACGCTAGGAGGTGATGTTGACACGGTTTTGGCTGACCTACAACTCCTCAAAAATCAATTTAAATCTATTGGCTTGGACCTTAATACCTTAAAGTGCGAAATTTACCTTTCTGACATTACCGACAGACAATCGACTATAGATAAATTTAATGCAATAGCCCCAAAAATCAAAATTTTAGAAAAAAGTTCCCTGCATCTCCTAGGTTCCCCTATTTTTGAAGAAAGTTTTTCATCTTTCATCGACGACAAAATTAAACATTTCAATGATATTTCGGATAGACTTTCCAAAATTAATTTGCATTCGGCATTCACCATTATAAGATATTGCTGTTTTGGTCCAAATTTTATGTATTTTCTCCGTTGTTCTCCTCTTTGGAAGAAACCACAACTTTTGGACAAAACTGACCAAATTATTCGCAACACATTAACATCCATTCTTAATGTGGCCCTAGACGACCGAGCGTGGCTGCAAGCCACCCTGCCAATTCGTTTTGGTGGCCTTGGCGTCCGCAAAATTTCTAGTGTTAGCTTACCTGTTCCTGTCTTCTGTCCACAGCACTGAAAAGCTAACCAGGAAAATTTTAACTCTTTCCCTGGTTAGCTCGGAAGTGCCGTGCTTGACCGACGCAGAGGACGCCTGGAAAGTGGCTTGCCCGGACACGGATCGGCCCGAGAACCCGTTTTCCCAGAGACAGTGGGATGAGCCGCTCTGCAGGTTGGTACGGAATAAACTTATTAATACGTCTACCAATACTGCTGAGCGTGCCCGCCTGTTGGCTGTGGGTGAATGGGAGTCGGGCCTCTGGCTTCAGGCACTACCGTCACCTAATATAGGCACTATGTTAGGTGACACAACCTTCCGGCTCGCTACATGTTTGCGTTTGGGCGCTCCTTGTGGGGCTCCACATCGCTGTCAATGTGGTGAAGCAGTCGACTGCCTCGGACACCATGGCCTTTCTTGCAGTAAGAGTGCAGGTCGGATAGCGCGGCACGCTAGCATTAATGATCTCATCCGTCGTGCTCTTGCCACCGCCGGGGTGCCAGCTGTATTAGAACCCACTGGCTTGGCACGCGTCGATGGCAAGAGACCAGATGGTATGACCATAATGCCATGGAAGTTGGGTAGGCCTTTGGTGTGGGACGCAACTTGCGTCGACACCCTTGCGCCATCCCATCTTCCTAGCACAGTGTGCTGCGCTGGGGCGGCTGCTGCAGGTGCTGAAAACCTCAAACGGTGCAAATACAATAATTTAATTGGTAATTATGTGTTTGAGCCGTTTGGGGTTGAAACACTAGGGCCATGGGGTCCGAGTGCCCACCTAGTTTTTCGAGAAATCGCCAAACGGTTGGTCGACTGTTCACGTGACCAGAGGGCGGGCCTATTTTTTGGCCAAAGAATCAGCATTGCCATCCAACGTGGCAATGCTGCCAGCCTTCTGGGCACGTTTCCTGTTGACAGCGATGTGGACGAATTTTTCGACGCCCTGTAACCCTTTTTGATACTTGTAAATATTTTTATTTCTATTATAGAGTTAGTATGTAAATAATGTAAATGTTAATAGTAAAATTATGTAAAAAATAATAGGCAGATCGCGATTTCACTATTATTATAGTAGACACTATTGCTATACCTACTTAGATTTTTATAATTAATCTGTATCTTTTTTTGTAATCTACCTATGAATGAGAATACTTAGATCTAAGATGTAAATCTATTATAATGCATTAGCAATCTTAGGCGTTAATTACTAACGTTTGCTTCATATAAATAAATCATGTTATTGTACTATATAAATTAAGTATTAATAGTAATTCATAATACATCGAATTTGATTTAATGTTCACTGTTTTTTTTTTATTTACAGTTACACCTAGACCCGGAATCAGAAAAAATAACAACGATAATATAATAATAATAAAATGTCAAAAATGTCACATTGAAATACCAAAAAATGAATATCAGTATCATTTGAGAACGAATTTGCATAAATCTAATTGCATACTAAAAACTGAAATTGAAAATATTGATATAATAGCATTGACATATATATTACTGCGTAAGGACTGGGTGGGCCGCATTTTACAATGACGCCTCGAACGTGGTCCCAAAATGGTCTTCTCTATAGCGAACTAAACTAGAACACGTTCGGCTGTCTTCGGGAGCGGTCGTAAATTTTACAAGCAAAAATGCCAAGTTGTGTCGTGAAGGGATGCGTGAACTACGACAAAAAGCACAATAAAATAAATGATAACATTTCTTATCACCGGTAAGTTAAAAAAAAATATTATATCAACTTCTAACATTATTTAAAACAATTTTCTTTCGTATTTGTCTCAACGTTTGGCAAAGACGACGCGAAGCCGCGTAAAAGTTAGACATCACTTTGCAGCGGCGCGCGTTTTAGCCGATGAAATGAAAAGATTTAATAATTCGTATCATAAAATTAATTTTATATGTATAAAATAATTTTTATTGTTTATTACAAGCAAATAAAATGTGTTTTTATGTACTTACTGGTAAAAATCTATAAGTACAGTGAAAATACGTATTTAATTTGCAGATTTTCTACTGATTCGGTGCGAAAAATACCCGCTCTTACAAGGTTACGTCTAGGGGCAGACCACGCCGATTGACATCGTAGTTCATAGTAGTTCTAATAGATGGCGTTAGTGTTTCTGTATGGCGACCGCGTTCGGCGAACGTTCGGACGACCGTATCTTTACTATTTAAATCAATGTATAATAGCCACGGCTTTTAAAAAGAGAATAATAAGTTCAAACTGAATCCATCATTGGAATACCTAACACCTGAGGAATTCCTAATGGATAATCGACATAAGGTCATACGACTGATTAACGATTGTTTGATAAAACATAATTGTGTTAAATTAAACTTTGAGCTTTTTGCTTATTTCATTCTTCCGAAATCTGATGAGCAACAGCTTAAATCATTTAACACAAAATACGAAATTGTATATAATAATACAGATTTAAATGAATTATATTTGAAAACAATAAATACATTTGATAGAAAGCTGTCAGAGTTCCAACATCGTGAATCTGGTTAAACTTGTTTCTTTATAAGTCATCTAGAAATTAACATTAACAAATACTCTCCTTTGAAAGGTGGCACCTACATAGATTTTCCACAAGTAATAAAAACAACTAGAAGTTGTATAAATATTAAAAACAGTGACAACAACTGCTTTTTATGGAGTATCATCGCAGCATTATATATATCCCAGCCAAATTAATGTTTGCAGAACAAGTTCATATCCACATTTTTCAAAAGTTCTATTTAAAGATGGTCTATCTTTTCCCCCATCTTGTAAAGATATTAAAATATTTGAAAATTTAAATCCCCAAATAAGTATAAATATATATGGATTAGATCATAAGAACACGGTCACTGGTCCTTTATATGTGACAAGTTTAAGAAAAAACCAGCATGTCAATTTATTATACTTTGAACAGAAAGGTAACGGGCATTATTGCTTAATAAAAAATCTATTGAGATTGATCAAACGTCAAATAAGTAAACATAAAGGCAAAATGTACCTATGTGAAACATGCTTACAAGTTTTCACGAGTGAAACGAGATATAGTGCCCTTAATAAGTGTCCTAAGATTTTGACAATGTTACCAGAAAAAAATTATATTCTTCAATTTAAGAACTTCGAAAGAAAACAAAAAAATAATTTCGATAGATACGCCGATTTTGAAAGTCTTTTACTAAACTGCAACATAAATGTAACTGAAAATACTCGTACCTATAAGGTTCACGAACCTTCATGTTTTGGTTACGATATTTGTTGTTCACACAATACGGATCTCAATAAGTATGTTACATAAAGAGGAGCTGATTGTGTGGAAGTATTTATAAAATATTTAATAAGAGATTTGGGTTACATTCACAGTATCTTATTAAATAAAATACCTATGGCACCTTTAACTGCAGAGCAAGAAAACGATTACAAAAATGCCACTACATGTCATATCTGTAATAATTTTCTCTTTGACGATAAAGTAATGGATCATGATCACATTACATCACAATACCGAGGCGCAGCACACTCTCATTGTAATTTAATGTTAAGAGTTTGCCCTTTCGTGCCCGTTATTTTTCATAACCTATCCGGCTATGACTCTCACCTATTTATAAAAGAATTATCGAAGTATGAAGGCGCTTTTAAAATTATACCAAAAACCAAAGAAAGGTATATGTCATTCACAAAAGTGCTCCATACTAAGAATGCATTAAAATCAAGGCCTATTCAAGTGAAGTTCATAGATTCTTATCAATTTCTTAATTCAAGTTTAGGCACATTAGTAAATAATTTGAATGAAACCGACTTTGTTAATTTATCAAAAGAATTTCCAGATATTAGTTATAATCAGTTAAAGTTGTTACGACAAAAAGGAATTTATCCCTATGATTATATGAATGCACACTCAAAATATAACGAGACTAAGCTTCCATCGAAAGTTAGTTTCTTTAAACAGTTTGAACTGTCGACATATTAGCGAGTATGAATACTCACACGCACAATCTGTTTGGCAGTCTATTCTACTATTCTATTTTTATTTAATGGCAAGTAAAGCCGATGTCGACTATTCTGCCAATGCCAATGTCGAGTGAATTGAAAAAACAAGTGTGCATGACAAAAAAAAAAAAAAAAAAAGGAGATTATAAACTACGACTGACGGACTGATCTGAGTGAGATCGCAAGTTAAATTTTTTGATACAACGTGGATCTTGTCGGGTTAGTACGGGACTGAAACAAACAAAAAATATAAATAAATATTATAATAAAATTGTTAAAACATAGAATAAACGCATACCACACCCACACAGGCAGATTCATAATTTTATGTTATTGTGACGGATGAAGGTCATCAGCGCCACAAGCAGTTCAGGGGGGGAATGTGTTAGTAAGGAAGAGAAATTAGTCGGAAGAGGGATTTTAAATTTAGGGAGATGGCTATACAGGTCTAGAGGAGGGATGTTGTTTGAACATTCGAAGAAGATGTGATCCAGAGTGCCCTCTTCTAACCCGCACTTGCAAAGAGAGGAGTCCCGAATCCGGATTTTTTGCAAGAAAACAGGAGTACAACAAAAACCTAGACGAATACGACATAAGACGGATATGACAGGTTTGGAGACTTTCTTGTAGCTATAGAACCAAGGTTTTGGCTTTATAGTTGGTTGAACCTGCTGTGCCAACCCCCCAAATCCTGACTGCTCATGTACAAAGATTGACAGGTTACAATACACTAAATACCTGGGCATTATGATTGACCAGCGCCTATCCTGGCACATGCACACTGAACTAATCATGAAACGAGTCAGGAAAATAATAAACTAAACGTATAAAACTCATATAAATGTAATATACAATACACATGCACTCACACACACACACACACACACACGCACACACACACACACACGCATTAACCCACTCACACACATCTCACGAATGCGCTCCTCTTTAAGTTTTTAATACTTTATTTGTAAAAAATTTAAAAATAACCATCAATCTTTGAATTTTTATAACTTCTTTTATATTTATGTTGTGTCCAATTGCATTATAATGTTAATGTTAATGCGGAAGAGCGGAGTCACCTAACACAAGCATCTCTTTGCTTAAAAGGTGATCTCCAAATCCTGTTTCTTGAAGCCATATGTGATTGAAATAAATTTTTTTATTTTTATTTTTATTATTTAATAATACTTGCCTTTTTTCCTTCCAGTATTATCCCATTGTTCCTGCCATGACGATTGGAGTTTAGTTCGTGGAAGGTTCAATAAGTCATACCCCTGGAGACAATTGTGGGAAAGATCAGCTACTGTCGATGAGCAAGCATCTTTGGCCAAAGTATCAACGCACTCATTGCCCTTAATGCCACAATGACTTGGTATCCAAACTAGCTGAACCTCTTTTTGATTGACAGCACAAGACAATAAGGACGCTTTAATTTTTAAAACCAGAGAGCTGTGCAATTTACTTTTAAAAGGATTTTGTGTTAAGGCTTGGAGACAACTAAGAGAGTCTGTGAAGATTACGGCTTTGTGTATGTTATGGTGTGACTCTATAAAAAGACAAGCTTCCAATATAGCCACACACTCGCCAGTGAATACTGAAGACTCCTTAGGACACTTAAACTGCAAAATTATCCTTGAGCTCTGGTAATAGATCGCAGCTCCAGTGTGGTTGAGGTCAGTTAATTTCGAGGCATCCGTAAAAAATAATTGGAAACCATTCCATCGCTCGCCCACCACCGCATTGAATGCCAAGTTTGCTGACGGGGATTTTTTGGATATACCAATGTTAAAGTCAATTTTTGGAACATAACTTAAAACTTCATACGCAAAATTAAAAAGGGGCAATCTGGGGAACTGAACAATTGAGCATTCTAAATTTAAAATTTGTCGAAAAGATTTCAGAATTAGGGGCGTTTCTTTATTTTTCCAGTAGTTGGAACTTCCGCATAAGGCATCTAACTCGTACAATTTTACTATAAGGGGATGCGAAGTTCTACATATAAGCCTAGACAGAAAACGGGAGGCCAGATATTGACGTCTTAGGGCCAGAGGAGGTTCAGCACACTCGACCTGCAACGCGTTAATGGGGGAGGATTTCATACAACCTGAGATGATCCGAAGGCACTTAGACTGAACCCTATCCAGCCCAGGCAGGGCACCTTTGTTGCACGGGGTCAGGAGATACGTTCCATAGTCCAAAACACTACAAACTAAGGCATTGTAGACCAATTTCATGGTGTAGGGGTGAGCACCCCACCAAACACCCGCAAAAACTTTTAAAATTGAGATGGTGTTTAGGTTTCATAAAATCTACGCGAGCTAAATGACTCGAGTCCATTCCACAATTTCTTTTTTTTTTTATTAAAGACGTGACATCACAATTGTAATCGCCAATCACAGCGGCGCAATCTATGTTGTTGCCTATGTGCCATTGAACGAAACGTCAAGCAGCGCCCCCATACGTTTTTTCACTTGAACTAACCTAACCGAGAAAAAGGCCGGTAACATTAAAAGAGAGAATCAATTTGAGTGAATTTGGTGGTTTGTGTGTGTGTGAAAGCTATCCTCTAGAACAGGAACTATAACTGAGCCGGCCGGCAGAAGACTCGCAGCTAGAAAAGACTATCAACTCAAGTAAGTGGCACATTGTACTGTTTTTGGCTGACTTCGATTCGTGATCGTCCGTCTTTTCTAGCATTCCGTAGAAATGTTTCATGCAACAAGACCGTAATCCATTACATTTCACCCAAATGTGCGAAGCCTGAATGGTTCGCGTACATTTATTTTGGTGCCGAAACCAGGGATCTTTAGATCTTGTCCCTAACAAAACTGTATAACCGAAAGTCTTCCCCCGGTCCATAGCCTAACACCGCCAAACATACCTACGTAAAACCTTATGTTTGTATCGCTCTTACTTAGTTACAGATGCGATAATCGGCTCATCACTTTCTACTTGTAATTCGTAAAGTTCAGTCACAAAAGTGCCTATCTATATACTGGGAAGCAGGTAGTAACTAGGAGCTCCGGGTAATAACCTAGCAAATAGTGGGTAGATTAGTAAATAGGTACGCATCGTATCTACCAGCCATCTAGAGTTATTTTGTAAATTCAGTGCAAACATTCTCACTTCAAACCGTAGTTTGCTCAATATCGGTGCAATCTAATTCTAGATGCTGCTTCATGCAAGACTTTGCCAAGAATAGAATAATTAATGTAAAATTTCGAGCTTCTCAACAAATTGCAAACCAAATATCCTTAGTCTGAGAAGTTTCAGGTAAACAGTCTTATTCTGATAAAGTTCTTTTGTGTTTTCTTTCTTTTTTTGTTTTAACTTTGCATTAAAAAAAAAAAATAAACAAATACATTACCTATATCATCAGTTCATAATGTGGTATGATGGTGACAATAGCTTGCATTCTATGTTATCCCGTCACGGAAGAATAATATTGTTGAACATTGTTTACTAACGGATAAAAATATTCTGGTCGCTGAATTTTATTAATATTAGGGGTAGGTAATTTGAAGTTGGTCTTGCTAGATTGGATGAAGACAGGTCTGTTAGGTATTATATTGACATAAATTGTTGAATATCTGTTAACCAATTGGAAAAAAAAATAAAATAAAAAGAATTTCTTTGATTGTTCACAATAAAGCTACTTTCTCAAAAGAAATTAAACAGCATAACGTTTATACTATGTCATATACACCAAGACGCCGGCTTAAGCCAAAGGCAAAATCCATCGATATGAACCAATCCAAAACGATTCATGACTTACCAGCTTTACGTCGAAAGCGAACTTTAGCAGTTAACCGTCTGACTAAAACTTTAGAGATTGGGATGTCAGCAGAGAAGGACAAACTTCAAATAGATAAATTCATTGCTCATTTTACGGAGTGTTCACGACATGCTGCTAGATTTGAAGAAGCTCACGAGTCAATACTAAGTCTAGTTGGAACAGCTGATGAGGAAGCTGAAGATGAAATTAGATGCAAGTGCGATGAAATATATTTTGACATTGTCGCAATACATCGACGGCTCACTGCTATTAGTGTAATAGGGGGTGAAGTCAGCAAATCATTTGATAGCTCCGCCTCTCCTCCGGTGGAGGTGAAAGTGAAATTACCGAAAATAAATTTACCAACGTTCTCGGGTAATATCAAGACCTGGCCAGAGTTCTACGATGTCTTCCAATCCCTAATCCACGAAAATAGTTCACTTTCTGACACCGAGCGGATGCACTATTTAGCGTCAAGTTTGACAGGGGATGCGTTGGCCGTCATCCGAGTATTTCCGTTCACAGGCAAATATTATTGTGAAGCTTACGAAGCACTCGTCGCTCGGTACAGAGATAAGCGAGAATTAGCCTTTACATGTTGGAAAGAGATGCAAAATGTTTCTTTGCAGTTAACTAACGCTCACGAATTCCACCGTGTACTAGACACATTCAATGAGAACTTAGCAATATTAAAGAGACTCGACTTGCCCATCGAACAATGGGACTTCATATTATGCTACCTGCTTTTGTCAAAATTGACTTCAAACATGCGCTGCGAATTTGAACAAGAATATCCTAATAACGAATTGCCCACATACACAACACCAAAAGCGTTCCTTTATGCAAAGTGCGAGGCTCTTGTCCGTGACACACACTTCACCAGCAGTGATAAAGGAACTACCGCGCGCAATAGCACGCACCAAAGTGTAAAACCAAATATTAGTAAGAAATTGACGACATCAGCATTCTTGTCAAACACCGAAGTAAAACCATCCGAGACAGTTAATGCATCACCCATCAACTTAAAAATTTACAAATGCACATTCTGCGGTGAAGGTCATTCGATTAATCACTGCCCATCTTTCGCTCAGAAACCCATAGAGGAACGATTGGACCATGCTAAAGCTCATCACTGGTGTTTTAATTGCCTCAAACCATCGCATGGCCTTCGTGATTGCAGATCAATCTTTAACTGTCAAAAATGCCGTCAACGACATCACAGCCTTCTCCATAGAGATGACATTTTCGATGGGTTATCTATTGAATCATCTAAAGAAGAAAGTAAATCCAAACAAAAGGAATCGGGAACATCTTACAAAGAGCATGTAGTATTGACTAACTTAGGCGACCGGTCATTGATACTACTATCAACGGCAAAAATCGAGGTTAAGGACTCCAATGGACATGTTCGAACACTGCGTGCGTTAATTGATTCTGGTAGCCAAGCACATTTCATAACGGAGAAGGCTGCGGAGTCGTTGGGCATTCGACGAACAGTGTCAACTCTGAAGATCAGTGGTTTGGGCCAATCAGCATCATCAGTATCAGGTGTTGTGAATCTGGACATTGGAGTCAGAGGCAAGGTCTTATTCAATATCGATGCACTTACCTTGCCCACGATATGTAGCAAGATGCCTGCGGTAAGACTCAACAAAACAACATGGAATCACGTTCAACATTTGCCATTAGCGGATCCAGAATGTCATTTGCCAGGAACGATTGATATTCTTCTCGGTGCAGAAATCTTTCCATCACTGTTACGTAATGGTATAGTTGACGGAGGATCCACTAAACCGTCAGCTCTTAATACTGTTTTTGGTTGGCTATTGACAGGGAATGTTGGATCTATCCATCCTCTCGATGTGAAAACTACATCATTCTTTGTGAGCAGCGAGACAAACAACGCTACACAGACGAGGTTGGACGATGAACTAAAAATGTTTTGGGAACTAGACAATATACCAACTTCTACCAAAGTAACTCCGGATGAAGAGCTGTGCGAGACAAAATACGTAAACGAACATTCGCGCGATAACTCTGGAAGGTATATAGTGACTCGACCTTTCAAAACCGAACGTGATGAATTTCCCGGGTCACGGGACATAGCGCTCAAACGATTTCACGCTCTTGAACGACGGTTAAAAAGAGATTCGGGATTGCGTCAACAATATAATGAATTCATGCGAGATTATATTGATAGCGGGCATATGAGTAAAGTACCGATGCAGGATCTCAGCAAAGGCAAATATTACATACCACACCACTGCGTCATTCGTCCGGATAGTTCCACAACTAAACTAAGAGTAGTTTTTGACGCGTCAGCAAAGGATGCAAGTGGGATTTCTCTAAACGAAACGTTGCTCACTGGTGAAAAACTTCAGGCCAACATTGCAGAGCTCCTGCTGCGGTTTCGTTTACATGCCGTTGTGTATACATCTGATGTTCGACAAATGTATAGACAGATCTTATGTAACGAATCTCAACGTGATTATGAACGTATATTCTGGAGATTTGACGAATCAAATCCGCTTACCGAATATCGTCTTAATACAGTGACATATGGAACTTCGTCTGCTCCGCATTCCGCTCTACGCACGATCAAGCAACTTATTCAAGATCACGGCAAAGACTATCCAAACGCAGCGACGGTGTTGGATAAAGACGTTTATGTCGACGACATCGTAAGTGGATGCTCTACGTTAGAATTAGCACACAAAACTAAAAAAGAGGTAATAGATCTGATGGCAAAAGGGTGCTTTCAGCTACGAAAATGGGCAAGCAATGTACCAAGTTTACTAGACGATTTGTCACCTGAAGAACGTCTTATCAATACAGAAGAAGTGCCTCTGGACGTAGAAACTTCCGATACAATTAAAATCCTCGGCCTCAAATGGAATCCAATCACGGACAAGTTCATGTTTGATGTAAAACCACTGAAACGCAATTGCACTAAACGAACCATCCTTAGTGAACTCGCCCGTATATTTGACCCGTTGGGATTTCTCGTTCCACTGACATTCCTCGCCAAATGCTATATTCAAAAATTATGGATCTTGAAAGTGGACTGGGATGAAATTCCCAATCAAGACATTGTGAACCAATGGGAGAGTTACTGTGATCAGTTGGAATTGGTCAAACTGCTACAGATTCCTCGTGGGTTTCCCATGAACAAACTAAAGTCCCTCCAATTCCATGGATTCGCTGACAGTTCGGAATCTGGATACGGTGCGGTAGTTTATTTGCGTACAGAAGACGACAATAATGAGATCCAAGTGTTTTTCGTTTCTGCAAAGTCACGGGTCGCTCCTGTAAAAAAGATATCGTTACCACGTCTCGAACTTTGTGCCGCAGTCTTATTGTCAGATTTACTCAAGTTCATCGAAGAAACATATTCTCCGTCATTTCCAGAATACACCACTTACGCATGGTCTGACTCAACAGTTGTCCTTGCCTGGCTTGATTCACCTTCCTGTCGATGGAAAACATTCGTTGCAAATCGTGTAAGCCACATTGAGGATACGATACCGAAAGCAAAGTGGAATCACGTACCGACTGAAGAGAACCCAGCCGACATAGCATCTCGAGGTCTTCTTCCCGGTGAATTAGTGCGGAACCAGCTATGGTGGGCGGGACCGTCATGGCTAGCACAATCGATTGAACATTGGCCTGCGAAACCTAACAAAGATGACAGTGGTGTTATCAAAACTGAAGAACGGGTAACGACATTACTAATGCATGATACTTCCAACATTTTGGACAAACTTCTGGAGAGATTTTCATCGGTTCGAAAAGCACAACGCATTTTAGCTTATTGTCTAAGATTTATTCGTCATTGTAAAAGAGGTATATCGACTCACACACGTTCTAATATGACAGATGGGCAGTTAAATCAGTCCGAACTCCACGAAGCCTTATTGCTGTTAGTTAAAAATACGCAAGCCCAGCATTTTACCGATGTGATATCTCGCCTCACTGAAGGGAAGACGCTCTCAAAACAAATGCGAAAACTCAGTCCGTTCCTTGATGAACACGGTCTCCTCAGAGTGGGCGGAAGGTTATCACATTCAGGACTTGAATACGAACATAAGCATCCCGCGCTTCTTCCCAGAGAATCCAGGCTTACATATCTAATTATCGAAGCAATTCACCATGAACACTGCCATCCAGGGATAAATACCGTACAGTATTTAATCACTCAGCAGTTTTGGATCTTATCTCCAAAACGTGCGATTCGTCATTGTCTCTCTAAATGTGTTAAGTGTTTCCGTGCACGCCCCACTCCTCTAGAACCTTTAATGGGTGATTTGCCGGCGGCCCGAGTAAATCAGGTTAAGCCATTCTCTGTCGTCGGTGTAGATTATGCCGGACCTTTCCGAATCAGACTGGGAAACCATCGCGGGGCTAAGATAGGGAAGGCCTATCTTTGTCTATTTGTTTGCTTCACTACAAAGGCCGTTCATCTTGAAGTAGCTTCAGATATGTCGACTGAAGCGTACATCGCAGCTCTTCGAAGATTTATAGGTAGACGAGGCAGGGTTAATATCATTCATTCAGATAATGGGTCGAACTTCGTTGGAGCCTGTAATAAACTTAATGCATATATGAAGCAAGCATGTGAACGAGATTATATAGAGTTTCGATTCAACCCTCCTTCTTCCCCTCATTTCGGAGAAGTATGGGAAATTCAAGTAAAGGCCGTCAAATCACATCTCTACCGTGTCATTGGAGATCAAACGTTAACGTTTGAAGAGCTTAACACTGTCTTCATCCAAATTGAGTCCATGTTAAATTCACGTCCCCTTTGCCCGCTTAGTTCAGATCCGAACGATCTCAATGTATTGACGCCGGGACACTTCCTAACTCTAGAACCTTTGACGGCAATCCCTGATCGCGATTTAACGAAACTGAAATTAAATCGTTTAGGACGCTGGCAATTACTTCAGCGATTTCAACAGGATTTTTGGGCTCGTTGGAAGGTTGAATATCTGCAATCATTAACGCAACGAGCAAAATGGACCAAACCTTGTCAACCTTTGGCCATAGGTGCGGTCGTCCTACTCAAAGATGAGAACACCGTGCCGTTACACTGGGCAATCGCTAGAGTAGTTAGATTGCATCATGGTTTGGACGGAGTGGCCCGGGTGGCTACGGTGCGTACCTCTAATGGATCTCTCTTCAAGCGGGCATTAACCAAGATTTGTGTTTTACCTAATGATTCAAATGTAAATTTAAGCGAATAATTATGTTTATTTTAATTATTTTTCAAAGTAGGATAGGTGGTAAGCTGATTATTGCCAAACAATCTTCTTTAGCATTAAGCTGTTTTGCTAGTTCCATAATAATTTCGTCATTTGTACATATTAATTTTTCGTAAATGAATGTACTTATCAGATTAATATGAGGTTCCGTACCTGATTGAGTTTAAGTCTTCATGATGCTTAGATAGGTTATCCCTGCAATGATAGTAAATATTTTGGTGTGAAAATACCAATATGTATTTTAGTGGGCGGTATGTTTAGGTTTCATAAAATCTACGCGAGCTAAATGACTCGAGTCCATTCCACAATTTCTTTTTTTTTTTATTAAAGACGTGACATCACAATTGTAATCGCCAATCACAGCGGCGCAATCTATGTTGTTGCCTATGTGCCATTGAACGAAACGTCAAGCAGCGCCCCCATACGTTTTTTCACTTGAACTAACCTAACCGAGAAAAAGGCCGGTAACATTAAAAGAGAGAATCAATTTGAGTGAATTTGGTGGTTTGTGTGTGTGTGAAAGCTATCCTCTAGAACAGGAACTATAACTGAGCCGGCCGGCAGAAGACTCGCAGCTAGAAAAGACTATCAACTCAAGTAAGTGGCACATTGTACTGTTTTTGGCTGACTTCGATTCGTGATCGTCCGTCTTTTCTAGCATTCCGTAGAAATGTTTCATGCAACAAGACCGTAATCCATTACATTTCACCCAAATGTGCGAAGCCTGAATGGTTCGCGTACAGATGGTTCTTTCACATCTTTGAATGAGGTAATTTATATGATGTTTGCTACTTAACTTCGTATCCAAAATGACGCCTAAAAATTTTACTTTATTGACTATTGGAATGTTTTGGTCTAAAATGTTAATTGCAACATGAGGAGTGCGTCTTTTACGAGAGAAGATTACTGCCGAACTTTTTGGCGCGGATAGAGACAGGCCATGGCTTAAAAGCCACTGATTCAAAGAATCCAGAGAGAGGCACAAGGATGACGCAGCATCGGCTTTAGAAGAATCTGTCACATACAGTGCAATGTCGTCGGCATATTGTAAGATCTGACAATTGTTGTTTAGGCAGGACCCAATATCAGCAGTATACAGGTTGTACAGAAGGGGACTGAGGGGAGAGCCCTGTGGGAGTCCCCTCCATATCAGCCTTTCATCGAACTCCTCTCCCTGGACTCTCAGGACCAGTGAGCGGGACATCAGTAGCTCACATATACATCGTATCATCTTAGCCGGTAGACTCAGCTGTTGCAGTTTTTGCCTGAGTACTGGAAGAAGTACACTGTCATACGCAGAAGAGATGTCCAGGAAGGTAGCTACAACAGATTGATTTTTGGAGAAAGCTAAGCGGATATCCGCAACCAAAATACCAACACTGTCCATAGTACCAAGTCCTTTTCTAAAACCAAATTGGTAATTCGGCAGTAAGTCTCTCGACTCAACAATCCACTCGAGACGGTTTTTGATAAGGTGCTCCAGTAATTTCGCTAAGACTGAGGACAAAGCGATTGGCCTAAGGCCATTCGGATCATCTGCATGTTTCCCTGGTTTCAATAGCGGGATAATAATTTGTAATTTCCATTGATCTGGAACCCAACCATTAACATAACATAAATTTATAATATTTAAAAAGTAGTTTTTTGCCTTTTCGCCTGAACGAGTTATAAAAGAATATGGCACGCCATCAATACCAGGAGCAGTGTCCCGTACATGTTTAAGTACCACTTTCAATTCCTCCAAAGTAAATGGCGCATCGAAAGGGTCCTCTGATACATTTTGAAGGGATATGTTGACGCATTCAGAAAAAAACGGGACGTATGGTGGAGCAATTTTATCATAAAAAAGTTCAGCTGTTTCCCTACTGATTGGAGAAGAAACTGATAGGGAGCACCCACGTCTAAACCTATTGATACTTTTCCAAACTGCCGACACAGGTGTAGAGGGAGACAAAGAGGTACAGAATGTAACCCAACCCGCACGTTTCTTCTTGCGAAGGTGACGTTTGGTTCTGGCATTAATCTGACAGTATGCCAACAGATTTTCGGTGCTCATATCTGCATTGTAACACTCCTCGGCCTCGTCCCTGTCCCTGATTGCTGAAGTGCACTCTGGATCCCACCACGGGGGTGAAGGGATTTTATTACGGGCACTGTTTTTCAATGGAAAGCAGGAATCAGCACTGGAGGTGATGGCAGTAACAAAACCGTCATAACAGCTCTTGGCATGGTGGTGACCAGGAGCATCAAATAAACTTGAATTTAAATTTGGCAGAAAATCAATTTTGTCCTCCAATAATGATACAAATTTTGCCCAATCCGGTTTGGACAAGTTATATTTCAGAAGTGGAGGAGAACTTTTCTCTAAATAAGTTTTATTAACTAAAGATATTACAATAGGGTAGTGGTCACTACCATGCATGCGACAAGGACGTACATTCCCAATGGGTCGAAGCTGCCACCTCAACTGAACAAAATGTTAGATCAACACAACTCTTTTGTTGTCCAGGAGGGGATCTGCGGGTTGGGCAACCATTGTTAAGGAAACAGAGATCCAGATCATCCAAAATCTCAACCAATGCCACACCAAAGGCATCGCAGCGTTCAGACCCCCATCTGTAATGGTGGCAGTTAAAATCACCCATGACCAAAATTGGTCCCTGAGTATTTGAAAAAGTGTTTTTTAAAATATCCAAAAATTCAGGCCGAGGGTGAGCAATGTAAATTGAAAACACTGCAATACCTTCCACCCTTCCTGCCACAATACTCATATCTCCTGTGAGTGAAGGCAAAGGGTAAGACAGAAGAGGGACCCGATTATTGACAAGGAGGGCTGAGCCTCCATAGCCATCCGATCTATCACATCTGAGAATGTTGAAGTGTGGCACGCGGAAGCTAAGACTTGGGGTGAGCCAAGTCTTGGCTAGGAACAAGCCAAAGGCTTGTAATTATTTAAGAGAAATATGAGGTCGTGCTTTTTATGCCACACGCTCCTCACATTCCACTGAAGGAATACTAGGCGGGACGCCATTTTTAATTAATAAAAGTAGAGAAATAAGCTGATCGGCAACGTTGGACGGTGTTTGGGAATTGGGAGAAGAATTGGAAATAACAGTAGGTAGAAGTTTAATAAGGAGTTCAATAATAGAACCGGTATTGTCTGAGGCATGATTATTATTAAGAGCACAGCCATTGGGCTGTGATGGTTGGGGAGAACTAACTATCTGCTGATGAGCATTTTTATCATATGATGGGGAAAGGGGGGCATGGGTTTTGGGTTTAAGTGTCACAGTTTTGCGATAGGACTGGGAGATTGGGGTTTTAACTATGTTGGCATAATTGCGTGAAACTGCCGGGATGATTTTACATGCCTCAGCATAGGGAATAGTTTTCTCTGCCATGACGGTCTTAATAGCCTTCTGCCTGCCGTGCTCAGGGCATGACTGGCTGTCAGCAAAGTGATTACCCGAACAAAGCACGCAGAAGGCCTCAGAAACAGGAATGTTGCCAGCCATCACCTGGGTGGTCATGGCCACACTTGTTACAGCGTGGTTTAGACCTGCAAACGTTTGCTACGTGTCCAAATCTGCAACACTTGCGGCATTGAATTGTTGGGTAAATGTACTGTTTAACAGGGAGGGATGTATGACAGCAGAATATTCTGGTAGGTAATACCTGTCCATCAAACGTCAAAACACATGTTTCAGTGGGCTTCCACTCATTAACCCCATCTCTTTGTATTTTCCGGTTAATGCGTCGGACTTTCAATATTTGACCACAACCCAAGGGCACAGACAAATAGGTCAAGGCTTCCTCTTCCGTAAGTTCTGAAGGAACTCCGGTAACAACACCCATCCTTGTGATATTAAATGAGGGGATCGATGCAGTATAACTAAATTTGGACAACAGACTGTTGATCAAGAAAGAGTTAGCGTCCTGAGGGGAAGCAAACTCCACTGAAACACGGTTCCTACCGACTCTGTTAACACCACCACGAACAATGTTTGCAATGTTGTTGTTCATAAGGAACTTTCCGAAGTTAACGGGGTGAAGGGTGGTGCCAGCATTTGGTTGAGACTCAATACGTGAAACATGTACAATATAAGGAGCCTTATCCATTACCGAGTACTTAATGCGCCCAATTTGGCTTCTTTGTTGCTTGCTTGGGAGGGACGGAGACGAGACTTCCTCGACAACAGGACGCTTACGTGGGTTTTGCTGGGGTTGTAAAACTTGTGAAACCTCCATTGCTGTAGCACTGCAAACAACATCCGCGAATTGCGATAGTGGGTTGAGTGGGCTCTGTGTCTCAAAACAAGTAGAACGAATATTGGGTGGGTCCGGATCAGGGGGCTTATTTTTATCCATCTTGGAGGAAAAGGATAAAAAGGGACTTAGAGCTAAACAATCACAATACAAACCTGTTTACGAACACAAGGACAACACAAATACACAACGACAAGTCACTAAAATACCGAAAAAGTCTTAAAAACAGCAAAAAATTCTAAACACACGTGCTATCCAACAAACACCGTGGCCGAATCTGTTTGGCAGTCATTTAATATGAAATCACTTGGAGAATATACAGATTTATATTTAAAGACCGATGTATTACTTCTTACTGACGTTTTCGAAAAATTTAGACAGACTTGTCTGGATCATTATCAACTTGATCCCACGTATTACATTACTGCACCTAGTACCTCTCAGGCCCGAAGGATCCGTAAATGGCACAAATAACGAACATCCCTTGAGCCCCGCTGTACCGTTTACGGAACAAATCTAAAGGGTTAAAAAAACATTTTTCAAAAATAACTTCCAACTCTAAACCGTTTGCAATTTTTTTCACTCTATGTCCAACTAGTAGTCGATTTAAACGATACCAAACTTTAGTAACATTCTAAACGGGGCATCACTATAAAAAAAAAGAAGCGCGTCAGTCGTAAAAACGTCAGTTTATGTAACCGACTGCATGAGTGTTCTCACGGCCTTACAAAACCCGAAACTGGACGCCAATACTGGAAATATTTTATATGAGATTCGGACTTTATATGCTGATCTTAGTTCTAGAGGATTTATGATAAGTTTGTTATGGACACCCTCCCACATAGGAGTAGCAGGAAACGAAAACGCAGATTATCTTGCAAGAGTTGCTAGTGACGTTGACATCCCAGCTGAGACGAGAAATGTTGCCATACCTAGTTCCGACCTGCTTGTTAAATTAAATGAACAAAAGACCTGTAATTGGCATGAGAACTGGCAAGAAACATTAAGAACTAAAGGAAAATGGTATGCGAAAATAAATCCAGTCATTGGTTCTGCGCCCTGGTTCACTAAATCTGTTCTTCCAAAGAGCAGAAAATTTTATACTACTCTAAATACTTACCCAGTTAGTTAGTCTAATGACTTAGACTTGGTCATGGAAGATTCAATGCACATTTAGCCAGAATGAAAATTATAACATCGCCTGTTTGTGTCAATTGTGACTTAAGAAGTGATCAGACCCTAGATCATATAATTTTTGAATGCCCTGCTTATGACTTACAAAGAATTCTTCTAACTGATAAATTATTGGAAGTATATAAAACGCCAGCAAGCATCCCGCGCGACACTCAAGGTTTGCTGGAAAATCACAGTACATATTTAGCACTGTATAAATTTATTGACACCTCTGGATGGGCAATTTGACCGTTCGGGGCGACTTAATAGAAGGATATGACCTGGATATGACCTTACTTCACAACATGATTAAGACGAATACACGGATATGACATCATATTATAATGATATTGAATATAATAATGAATACTGAAGACATGGCTCTGGCCTAACATAAATTTAAAACAAGGTGTAAACTACTAAGGACGAGGCTGCGGCCTTATTGACTTTTGTACAAGAAGGATAAAACTGAAGACGAGGTTTCGGCCTTACTTACTTTTGAACAAGAAGGATTAAACTGAAGACGAGGCTTTGGCCTTACTTAAAAACAAGAAAGATTATAAGCACTGAAGACGAGGCGGTATGGTCCAAGACCTTAGCCTGCCCATGAAGGGCGAAGGAAAAAAAAAAAAAAAAAAACAGTTTATGTAAACATTGGGTGCCGCTCGAGTGATTTATTGTGTTTTTGTTTAGTTAAGTGGTTGAAAACTTTGTGAAGTGAATGTTTATCACCATACTATTGTGTAATGCTACTTTGTAGCAAGATATTTACGTAGAACAATGAACCAAAATTATGTTGTGAGCCAACGAAATTTTCGTCGAACGATATTTTGGTCAACATGGCGTGAACAATTGAAAATGTGAATTTGACTGTTATAAAATGAAATATGGTCTTGGAAACAGCAAAAACAAGGTAAGTAATAACCATAATTCATTATTTACTATAAGAATAAGCATACATATTCATATTTATATAGATTTCAAGTGTTTTCAAATCGAGGTCAATGACAATAAAATGACAGTTCGCCGTATACGAGTTTTTTGTTACAATCTAGTTGAAATCTGATTAGAATGTATCAGTAAGACTCTTATATGAATTATGTATTAGGTTACTTGTGTATTTGTTACATTGGTTCTAAAGTTTCGTGTAAATTGAATCAGTATTTTTACCAAAAATAAATAAAATACGGAGCGCGGCAAATTCTCATATGTCATCTATCTCATATCCTTTGTTTATAATACTGAAGTGGTTTACAAGTGTTGTTTATGTAATAAAACACAAGTATGTTTCAAAACGATTCTGAGAATGTTTACGGCTTAAGATAAGACCGACTATAACGCGAGCGATAAGAGTTTCAAGAGCCGAGGTCGGGTGACTCATGCGATGACGTAATGCGGCTGCGACGGCGGAGCGGGAGGGGAGTTAATCGTTTTTTTGCGCGGCGTCTGAGAGGTTAAGCTGGGATGCGATGCTACTGTATACAGGCGTTAAATTAGAATTAATTCATAGTTTAGAAATGTATGAATTTTTGGAAAAGGGAATACGTGGAGGCTTGGCACAATGCTCTCTTCGCCATGCTCAAGCTAATAATAAATATTTACCAAATTATGATGCTTCTCAAAAATCAACTTATTTGGTTTATCTTGACTGTAACAATTTATATGGTTACGCAATGACAAAGAAAATGCCTATTTCAGATTTCCGTTTTTTGACAATTGATGAGATTAAAACAATAAATGTATTATCAATATCAAATGATTCTGAATATGGATATATTTTAGAAGTTGATTTAAAATATCCTGAGAGTTTACATAATACGCATAGTGATTTACCTTTTGCACCCGAGAGGTTCACACCTCTTGGAGGCAAAACACCAAAATTAATTGCTAATTTATACGATAAATTCAACTATGTAATACATTACGTCCATTTAAAGACATGTTTATTGAATGGATTAATTTTGAAAAAACTTCACCGTATTTTAACTTTTAGACAAGAAAATTATTTAAAAAAATATATTGACTTGAATACTACATTGCGTCAAGCTTCAACAACCGTATTTGAGAAAGACTTTTTCAAACTCCTTAATAATGCCATATTTGGAAAAACTATTGAAAATCGACGCAAACAGGTTAATGTCAAATTAGTTACCATGTGGAATGATGACAATAATAAAACCAACAAGTACCACGGTGCAGAAAAATTAATTGCAAAACCAAATCTGAAAAGTATTGCGATCTTTTCCGTAAATTTTGTTGCTATTCAATTAACTCCTGAAAAAATTATTTTAGATCGCCCTATCTACATTGGGTTCACAGTTCTAGAATTCGCAAAGGAACATTTGTATCAATTTCACTACAACTGTTTAGGCCAATTTACTAGAATCCAAACCATTAGAAAAAAGAAAATAAACTTTTTAATTGGGTATGATTGCACAGCGATGTTCCTTCTCCCTCGCACTTATGTGCAAACCTATTCCTTTGCTCTTCCCCACCCTTTCTCACCAGGAAGGACAGTTGCCGGCTTGATTTCGTCGCGCACGCATCGAATTTTTCTCCCAATTATTATAATTTCTTTTATGTGCAATTTACTGTGCCAAAATACCGAAGAACGAGACTCTGCTGTGAAGTGTTATAATTCGTGGACAGGAGGCCTCCGAAGACTGATAATTCTGGACATTCCAACGAGCTGTGGTGAGTCCCATACCTACATCCATCCTTGTTGTCGCTGTGCAATTTTTAACCGACTTCAAAAAAGGCGGAGGTTATATGTTCGTGTGTATGTATTTTTTTTTTTTTTTTTTATGTATGTTACCTGATTTCTCTCCCATTTGTGGACCGATTTTCAAAATTATTTTTTCATTTGATAGAGTACACTCCTGAGGTGGTCCCATTTTAATTTGGTGAAGATCTGATGCTGACCTTCGGAGATATACAATGGAACTCTTCAAAAAGAGACGGCAAATCTGTTGTGATAACTCCAATCGGTTGGATGTTCATTGTTTATACAATATCATGACGGAACATCACGCCTGTATGCTCTGAGGGGGTACGCAGAAGTGTACAATTTACCTGATTTCTCTCCCATTTGTGGACCGATTCTCAAAATTCTTTTTTTATTTGAAAAAGTATACTCCTGAGGTGGTCCCATTTTAATTTGGTGAAGATCTGATGCTGATCTTCGGAGATATACAATGGAACTCTTCAAAAATAGACGGCAAATCTGTTGTGATAGCGCCAATCGGTTGGATGTTCATTGTTTAAACAACATCATGACGTAACATTACACCTGTTTGCTCTGAGGGGTACATAGATGTGTACAGTACACCCAGATTTCGACAGTTATGGCATGTTATGTTCCATTTATTGGGGATAAGCCTATTACCATGACATGTATTGTTAACCATGTACAATGAATGCATAGCAAATATTTGTAAGTATAGGATATTACAACTAAAAATGGAAAAATAAAATAAAACTTTTTTGCCAAAAATAAAACCGACTTCAAAAAAAAACAACAAACAAAAAAAACACTAAAACAAAACCACAAAAAAGTGAAAAATAACTTTAGCTTCAGAAGCCGGTGAGAAAAACACCAAATCAATCAAAGGTCAAGTTTCAGAAGTCGGTGACCTTGTTTAATTGATTTAGTGTTTTTGTCACCGACTTCTGAAACTTGACCTTTGATTGATTTGGTGTTTTTCTCACCGGCTTCTGAAGTTGTGTGTTTTTTTTGTTTGTTGTTTTTTTTTTCTATTTTGTGGTTTAAAGTCAAAGATAATCTATCCCTATAAGGTCCTTACCAGCGCAGACATTATTTTGGTCCTTCGAGCCGGATTATGTTCGGGTGTCCCTGGCAGTAGTGGAATGTCTCCACTTCGCGGAACACCCTGGCGCGGGCGTGCCCCGGCACTTTGTCGATGATCTTCACTGCGTATTCCTGGCCTGTGTAGATGTTCACGCACGTCTGCACCGAAGCATACGCCCCCTCGCCTAAAACCTCCCCTGTTAGCTTGTAGAGGTCTTGGAAACATGACGTGACGACAGAGCTCCCAGAGCGCTTCTTCCTTGTTGTCGCTGTGCAATTTTCTATTTTGTGGTTTAAAGTCAAAGATAATCTATCCCTATAAGGTCCTTACCAGCGCAGACATTATTTTGACGGTAATTCACGAAAATCCAGATCTTACCGAAAGCGAAAAAAATCAGTACCTAGTGGGTAAATTAAAAGGTCCTCCCCGGGTTGACAGGACATAGTCCTTTCAAAAATTAATGAAAATTAAGGTAAGACTATAAGCCGCCTTAAACTCAATTTCAAAGTTTTCAAGAAAATTATAGAATTCATTTAAATTTAATTATATTTCCAGTATGGATAAATTTAAGTTTACCTATTTAATTAATATTTATAAGCTAAAATAATTAATATTAAATTAAATTTTAAAATTTTAGTTGAGCGATAATATGGACTGTATATTTTTATTTATTGAGACGGTAGAGGAAAAACCTTCACTACTTGTCTACGTACAACTCCATCTTTACCGGGAAAAGTTTGTTCTATTATGCCTAAAGGCCAATCTAGTGGGGCGCTATTATCCGACTTTAATAAGACTACAGTTCCCTTTTCTACAGAGCCGTTGGATTTTACCCATTTATTGCGGACTTGTAAAGAGTTAAGGTATTCTACCTTCCACCGTTTCCAAAAGGACTGGACTAAGTTGTCTAGATTACGTTTCCTCTGGAGCAGACTAACACTCTCATTTGTTAAATCTTCTGCCGGAAGAGACTTTAGTGGTGTCATTACAAGGAAGTGAGCAGGCGTCAAAGCTAAAGGTTCAGTAGGGTCACTGCTCAATACTGAAAGTGGCCGTGAATTGAGCACAGCTTCCACTTGAGCGAGCACTGTTAGCATCTCTTCAAACGTGAGCAACTGGCTACCTACTACCTTCGTGAGGTGAGTTTTGACACACCTGATAGTACCCTCCCATAGCCCTCCAAAATGGGGAGCAGAAGCGGGATTGAATTTCCATGTAATCCGATTTTCACGCAATTCATTAGCGAATTTATCTTTGTATTCTTCCGACTCCAGCAATTGGTATACACTGTCTAAGTAAGATTTAGCGCCAATAAAATTGGTACCTCGATCAGAATACATCACCGCAACAGGGCCACGACGGGATATGAACCGCTTCAGAGCATTCATGAAGACTTCGGTACTTAAGTCGGAAGCCAACTCAATATGCACTGCCTTCGTAACCAGGCAAATAAATAGGCATATATAAGCTTTCTGACTATGTACACCTCTACGTCGATACGGAAGGATATGAAAAGGACCTGCATAGTCCACCCCTGTGTGGCAGAAGGCCTTTGCTTCCTGCACTCGGCAAGCTGGCAAATCAGCCATAATGGGAAACTCATTCCGAGGGTTTACCTTAAAACAGATGTTACATTTTTGTATACGTTTACGCACTATATTGCGAGCCGACAAAATCCAATATTTTTGCCTCAGTAGGGACATTAATAATTGGGGTCCCGTATGAAGATACTTTTGATGATAATAATCAATTAGAAGGTCAACAATATGATCCTTTCTAGGAAGTAATATGGGGTGCTGACTGTCGTAACTCAAATCTGCATTACTCAATCTACCACCGACTCTAAGTAAATCATTTTTTACAAAGGCCTTTAGCTTTAGGAAAGCTGGGGGTAGATTGCCTCCAGACTGAGCCAACTTAAGCTCACTTGGGAAGTGGATCTGCTGCAGATCTCTAATGACTGCTTCTTCAGCTTGCTCTAAATGGGAGACCTCAAACTTTCTTGGAAGTTTCTTTATGAAGCGAAGAATATACACCACAATCCTGAGCAATTTAGCCCAAGAGGACACACGAGAAGAGAGGTCATAGAAAACTGATGCCGATTGCGGAGTTGCAGGCACAGTAGTAGCCATTACATTGACCTTCATTTCAGGCGTTTCACTGACTGACGCAGGATCAAACTGATGGACTGGCCATTCAGGGAAGGGTAGGTGAGCAAATCGAGGCCCGTGGAACCAGAGAGGGTGATCAAGCAATTGTGCTGGCATCAAGCCCCTCGACAGGCAGTCGGCAGGATTTTCTTTTCCAGGTATGTGATGGAAATGACAAGGTTCCAATTTACTTTGTATTTTGGCAATACGATTTGCCACAAAGGTCTGCCATCGGTTAGGCAAAGAGTGGATCCAGGCCAAGGCCACAGTACTGTCCGTGAATGCATACACATTTGTTATTTGACAACGAGTGGAGTAGGTGTCAATTACTAGGCGCATTAATCTCGCAAGTATTAGATTAGCACACAGTTCCATTCGAGCAAGAGTAATCACCGTCTTAGATGGCGCCACTTTGGACTTAGCGCAAACCAGGTTAATTAGTGACTTCCCTGTACTGGGGAAGGACACATGTAAATACACAACTCCACCTTAGGCGTATTCAGATGCATCTGCGAAGCCCAAGATAGATATTACGCATTCGTCGTCCACTCCAAGGTGACGTGGCAATTTAATTTGTTGAAGCAAGGGCAATTCGGCTTCAAACTTCTGCCATAGAGCCACTACGTTGGCGGGAGGTACCTCATCCCAACCAATGTTTTCCTTCCAGAGGGATTTGATTACTAATTTAGCGAGCAATGTGACTGGTGCCACGAAACCCATTAAGTCCCATAATCGAGCAATAGTGGATAAAATATTCCGTTTTGTGCAGTCACGTGGCTGGGGTGTCACACTGAAAGTGAACGCATCTTCGGCTGGTACCCAGTGTAGACCCAATATTTTAAGCTGACTATCAGGACTGAACTCGACTGTTTCGGAGAAACGATGCGACACAGGGATATTCGTCAGAACTTCAGGTGAGTTGCTAGAAAATTTAACTAACTCAAACCCGCCAGCTGCAAATAAATCAATCAGCTGATTTGAGAGGGCAATGCCGTCTGACACCGAAGAACAACTGGTGGCTAAATCGTCCATATAGATGTCCGTCTCTGCCACATCAGCTGCCAGGGGGAAGCACTCACGCTCATCTAAAGCGAGTTGACGCACAGTGCGTATGGCCAGGTAGGGACTGCAACACAAACCGAATGGCACTCTAGTCACTTCAAAAATTTTTATTGGCTCATTTATGTCAAATCTGTAGAGCAATCTCTGGAAGCGGGTATCTTTTTCATCCATTAAAATTCGTAAGTGGGTCGTTTTCAAAATTTATGTACATTTCTTTTGTGTTTATTTTGTGTTATCGTGACGCAAAAGTAACACAAAAGAAAAGTAAGGGCAGAGTCACAACGAAAGATTTAAAAACCAATTTAGTTGTACTAAATCAGTTTAATCATAATTTCGAAAGTTAAAAAACTTAGAAAGTAAATAAAAAATGAGTTATTATCTATTTAAGTCTTAAACATAACAAGGTCATAAAAACCGGCCAAGTGCGAGTCGGACTCGCGCACGAAGGGATCCGTACCATTATCTACACATTAGACAAAACGGCAAAAAATCACGTTTGTTGTATGGGAGCCCCCCTTTTTTTGGGATGGGATGGATGGGATGGATGGATGTATGGGAGCCCCCCTTAAATATTAATTTTATTCTGTTTTTAGTATTTGTTGTTATAGCGGCAACAGAAATACATCATCTGTGAAAATTTCAACTGTCTAGCTGTCACGGTTCATGAGATACAGCCTGGTGACAGACAGACGGACAGACGGACAGACGGGCAGACAGCGAAGTCTTAGTAATAGGGTTCCGTTTTTACCCTTTGGGCACGGAACCCTAAAAATCACATTTATAGATAATTTAACGGTTTTAGCAGTCTCACATTTTTAACATACCTACGCCTTACGTATTATTCATATTATTTTTAAGAAATTTAACAATCAGTCATTTAAAAACTATTTAACAATACAGAAAAAAACCTTTATTTTTCTTAATAATTTGGTAACCAAAGCTTTTATCGTTTAAAAATTTGTGCAAAAATCACATTTAAAAATTTAAGATAATATCTTAAATTTAACGTGAGTATTATAAACAAGCCCTTGTCCATTACATTTTGTAGCGTAACACAAAAATAATAACACAATGGTTACCCAAATGAACAAAATCAACGTGTCCATAACCTTCAAAAAATAATATTCTTGAAATTTCACACTAAACATACTCGTAAAACATGCATTTGATTACAATTTACCATACACTACACTAACGTGCTGCACTGTAAAGTATAATACTTACCAAATTCATATAATTTGGCACTTTTTAAACAGATTCTTATTGTCTTATTTACGACGCGCACGATGTTTAACCATCAGTCACAAAACAAAATGGCGCAGCCGAAGGAAACTAGCGCCCTCTCGTTGTAACTATTTTGACGCATGGAGTTGCCATTCTAAATTTTAAATTTACTACTATTATTATTAAAATGTCAAAGTTACAAAAAAGAATAACACAAAGGAATGAAATATGAGACACGTCTTAATGAGCAAATAAATAAATGATTTATTATAATTAAATTATTTTATTGTCTTACAAGTTCACCTGACCAAACATTGTTGAATCAGGTTACTTGTTGCGTGTATTATTGATTATTTTTTGCATTTTTTTACATAAGCACGACTATGGACATTGCTCTTTTGTATGGGAAACAAATGACTACAGAAATATAATTTAGTTTTTTTAAACAATAGAACCAATTTCCACATACAAATGTTTCTATGTTTACTATTTTATAACCAATTAGTATGAATGGGGATTATAAATATTTACATTTCGAACTATATTCAATTTTAATATACTTACCAATAAGTTTGATGGACACATAATTACATCAAAATGTACACAAATTTTGAAAACGACCCAAGTACATTTGACGTATGTCGGCACTTATCGCCACTGACCGCAATCGAAATTTAAGGAGAATTTGGAATAAATCATTTTGTAGATTCGGTCCTGTATATAAAATGTCATCTAATGACTTTCCAGACGTGGTCGCGTTACTAGCATTTAAAACTATACGCAACTTGGTAGTACTTTTATCCGTACGGACAACAGCATGGTGAGGTATTACGTATTGATTATTCCCAGAATCGACCTCCGAAATAGTACCGACTGGCCTCAGATAATTTTTCTGTAGGTAATCTACGAACACGTTATCGTATTCCTCCTTAACAGACGGATTCAATAACAATTTTCGCTCTAAAGATAAATACCTATACTCGGCCGAACGCAAGGAGTCGCCTAACTCGGAAGTATCGTTCTTAAGCGGAAGCGAAACTACATAGCGGCCATTACAATCGCGGCGCGTAGTTTCACAGTAATAATCCTCGCATTTTTGCTCATCCGGGGATAAAATAGTAGGTACATTAGGTACCTCTTCCAATTCGAAAAATCCATTCAAGCAATTTTCGAATGTTAAGTCAGTAGTGCAGTAGGTACGCACAATATTACTCGCGGGGCTAATTATCGGAGCTTGCCCTACTATTATATAGCCTAACAAAGTCTCAATCGCGACAGGTTCCCCAGCGGCGCGCGAGATTGTATTCGGGCCTAAAATACGAGCAAATAGGTACGTCCGAACCTAAAATCAGGTCAATATTAGCAGGAGTAAATGATAAATGATAAATGATGTTTATTTTGCAAGTAGGTTTTTACAAACACTTTTACACGTCATTTTTTAAAACTAGATGGGGCCGGTGTTTCGTACCTGACTACTCTGAGAAGAAACAGCCGAAACAAACTCAGAGGTCATAGTCTCTTTTAAAGTCCAGACAATCTTGCTCAATTCACATGAGGACTATGCAGATTAGTGTCTGAGATGGTCTTTTGAAGAAAGAACCATACAGATTTGAGTGGACCTGTCCAGTCAGTGCAAGCATTTGTCAGTTAACGTGTAGGTCGACTTATAACTCAAGGAGCTCAACGAAACGACGAACAATACCAAAGAAAGGACATTTGGGAAGGTCGCTTATAGTACTCAAACTGCCAGACAGTTGTGGAAAAAAAACAAACAAAATAAAAATGTGACCCACATGGTCCCCACATTCACAATAATCAAATAAAATTAATAACAAATTATTTTCAAATGAATGTAAGTAAAAAAACACAAAAATCATTAAATGTCGCAATGATAATAAAATAAAAAAGTAAAATACTTGTAAAAATAAGTATTCATGTCAAATCAGTAAATGTCACATAAAACAATAAAAAAATAAAAGTAAAATAATAAAATACATGTCAAAAAAAAAAAAAAAACAATGTCAGAGTGTATAAAAGAAAGGAATCAATAATAAACAAGCGAAGTCCGAAATTTCGACATTCACAGAGCAAATTTCATTGGAGCAGCTTAATCCCAAGCTTTTTTATCTTCAAGATAGTGATTAACATGATAGTAGGCTTTCAGGCACAGCTTCCGTTTTATAAACAATTTGAATTTATTTAGGCTTAGTGCTTGAATTTGGCTCGGAAGTTTATTGTAAAAGCGTATACATTGGCATCTGAACGTACCTCCTATTTTTTTGAGCCTCGTTGCAGGAACAACAAATTTGTGTTTGTTCCTCGTGTTTATGTTGTGGATATCACTGTATTTTTTAAATAAATTAATATTTTTGTGGGCGTACAAAAGGTTTTCATAAATAAACTGAGAGGGCACAGTAAGAATATTAGTCTCTTTAAATTTTTCTCTGAGGGAGTATCTGGGACTTAATTTATAAATTGAACGAATTGCCCTTTTTTGCAAAACAAATATTGTCTGAATATCGGCGGCATTGCCCCACAAGAGAATACCGTATGACATCACGCTATGGAAATAACTAAAGTAAACTAAACGGGCTGTCTCTAAGTCAGTTAAATCACGAATTCTTCTAACGGCGAATGCTGCAGAGCTAAGTTTCTTCGACAGTTTGTCTATATGCGGGCCCCACTGAAGCTTGGCATCCAAAGTTATGCCTAAGAAGACTGTGCTATCTTCCGGTTTTAACTCTTCATCCTTAATTAGTACAGTAGTTTCCACTTGTCTTACATGGGGTATCGTAAACTTAATACACTTAGTTTTTTTCTCATTTAGGAGTAGATTATTAACATTAAACCAATTAACGACTTTCGCCAGGGCGCTATTAACATCATCCGTAACTAACTGCTGACGTTTGAGTTTAAATAAAAGAGAAGTGTCGTCTGCAAACAATACTATGTCATGATTATCCTTTATGAGGTAAGGCAAGTCATTTATATAAATAAGAAACAAAAATGGACCAAGAATTGAGCCCTGGGGTACCCCCATTCTTACTACGGATCCGGGAGATCTTTTCCCTTTAACATCAACTCTCTGAATCCTGTCACTCAAATATGAAATAAGAAGATCCAGGGAGGCATTACGGATTCCGTAGTGGTGTAGTTTCCTGATTAATGTTTCATGAAGAACACAATCGAAAGCTTTAGATAAATCGCAAAAAATGCCCAAAGCATCGCATTTGTCCTCCCAGGCATTATAAATGTGTCCTAAAAGTTCAACACCGGCATCAGTAGTTGAACGACCCCTTGTAAAACCAAACTGTTTTTTATGTAATAACTTATATTTATTGAAAAAACTTTGCATTTGTGCCAAAATTAATTTTTCAAAAATTTTACTAAAGGTGGGTAGTACTGAAATGGGTCTATAATTAGTGGGGTCTGATGTACTACCCGATTTAAACAATGGTATTATTTTACTATATTTCATTAGATCAGGAAACTCACCACGGTCAATACAATCGTTAAATATTACAGCTAATGAAGGAGCTACAATGTTTATAATGGATTTAGCAACTTCCACAGAATGACCCCATAGATCGGCGGTCTTTTTAACATTTAAGGTGTGAAAAGTTTTAATTATATCTTTACAGGTGACATATTCAAAATTAAATTCGGAATCACAGACTGCAACGTTTTCCCTTAGTAAAGACTCGGCAGCAGCAGGTGACGAGTTTAGCGATTTAGTAGTCGATACGGGAATATCCGCAAAGAAATTTTCAAAGGCTGTGGCAACTTGAGTGTCTGAATTTAAAATTTTATCGCCAATAGCAAGGCTGTAGTCACTGTTTCGGTTGCAAGACTTTCCCGTTTCGCTATTAATAATATTCCATGTCATTCTAATTACATTACTACTATTTTTAATTTTTGAACTCAAGTAACGTGACTTTGCTATAAAACAAACTTTTTTAAATATTTTAGAATAATTTTTAACATACAACTTAAATTCTCCAGTGTTTATATAGGTCCGCTCTGCATACAGCTCATAAAGTCGTTTTCGACTCTTATGAATACCAATAGTGGCCCAGTCGTTGAAGGAAGCGTTACTATTAACTGAGATTGTCTTAGGAATAAATGTGGTATTAAATTGAGTGCAATACATGCTGAAAAAATCGTTATAATGTTGATTGGGATCATCATTAGTTGACAGTAGTGGTAATTTAGACAAAAGTTTAGTTTTAAAGGTTTCCAGGCGAGTTTTAGTTTTTGGATTAACAATGATATCCTTTTTAGTGACTTTCTTGCTTACATTAGGAATTGTGATCAATTGCCCACAATGATCAGAATCTAATAAGTTAATAATTTCTTTGTGGGTAGGTATAACATCTGTGTAAATATTATCTAGGCAAGTGGCACTAGTTGGTGTTATTCTAGTGGGCTCCAGAAATTTGTTTTCAAGATTGTATGAATGAAACAGGCTTAAAATTTTAGTACTTAACCCAGAACTTTCTAACAAATTAATATTAAAATCACCGCTAATAATTATAGACTTCTTAGAATTACAGATTTTATGCAACACTTCATCCATTACCTTTTCAAAACAATCATACAATCCTGAAGGAGGTCTATACACACTTAATATGATAAACTGCTCCAACTCTATACAGGCTATTTCAACTGTTCGCTCAACAGATAGGCTTACAATATCCTTGCGGTCTTTAAACTTAAGCTGATTATTTACTAGGATTAATGCGCCGCCATGTATAGCATTTACCCTGCTGAATGAACTACCAACCTGGTGATTACTAAAATTGAAAATTAATTGGTGACATTTGAGCCAATGTTCCGTTATACAAAGAATATCTATGCAATTACAATTCATGAAAAGTTCTACTTCTAATTCTTTGTTCAAAAATCCTTGAATATTTTGATGAACCAGGTTGATACTATTAAAATTCTCAAAACATTCGCCTGATTTACTATCTGGCTTCCTTATATTGCAAGAGGTTGCCTCTGTTGTCGAAATTGCTAATTTAAATGATTTACTGATTCATTCATTGTTGACAAACTATTGGTAGAGTAATTTAGGCTAATATTGCATTGATCAACAGAGGCAACTTGATTAGCCAAGTTCTTGGCTGTAATAGAAAAATAATAAGATAGCGACACAGCTACTTGTCTTTTACAATAGTTTGTCAGATAGTACCTGTCTACAAGATATCTATGTTTTGTCAAATAAAAATTGTTGCCAATATAATTGTTGATGTCAAGTAATTGAAATGAATTATTATTGAATGTCAAATTATGCAATGTCATATTAATATTATATCTATAGTCATTTTCTTCCTGTGGCAAACTTTTACTATAAGGAAATGTAAACAGCACAATTTTTCTTAAATTTAAGTTTGACAAAGTTCTATAATACTGGAGCAATTCTCCTTTGTTCACTTTTCCTCTATTACCTATCAAAATTAATAATATGGTGTCCTGGTTAAACTTACATTTAATAATTTCTTTCATAATATGATATAAAGAACATCCTGGCATACAATTGTTTATTACGGAGTGTCCTGGATATTCATCAGTTAACAAATTACCTAGGTCTTTTCCAATCTCATCACAAAAGATTACTATGTCATTATTTACACTTTGTTTATATTGCTGGGAACTATTCGTAGGAGTATGCAAATCAACACATGGCTGCGGTAAGGTGGTATTACATGTTGTCAATGAATGGTCTGGTGTATTTACATGTGAAGTTGTTTGACAGTGCTCACAGTTGTTGGTTTGTGAGTTTACCAAATCATTCATCGCCAACACATATTCCCTCATAACATGTTCAGAGGTATTATATTTGCTAGTCATTGAACTTAGCTTCTCTTGTAGGTGATCAAGTTTGGATTGCAGGTGTTCTGTGTCAATTTTGTACCTCCTAGTGCTTTGTTCCAAATTAGATGAATATATATCCAATTGTTTTAATACATTTAGTCTTTCTCTATTCAATTTCACATTTTTAATGAAATATTTCTAGTTTAAAGTAATTACAATCCGCTAATGGAATATTATTTAAATAATCCAAACGTGAGGCGTCGATCTTCGCGGTAGGTAATTCATTAGTGATACGATTTACGACCACAGGCTGAATATTAACCTAACCGAATCATCGAATTTCGAACGAATTGTTAGACAAGTTACGCCTTCAATAGGATTCGTAACGTCGCCTACACCAGAAACAAATTTATTCTGAGGCGCACGCATTTTAAGTTTCAACCGTTTACAGCATTCTGTCGTAATCAAATCCCTTTGGGACGCAATATCAATTATAGCGCGTAAAACACAAATGTTTTCGTCCGTATCAACGATATGACACTGCGCGGTTCCTAGCAAAACAGACGTCGTGGCATTGCCATGCGACGGGCCGCTCGACGCAGTGTTGTCGGCGCACTCGCCCACTGCACATAGTGAAACGCACAGAGTACTTTTATATATATGGGTGAAACGGCAGCAGGGCCGCACCCGGGCGCGGCGCGCGAGGAGCCTTCCGTGACTATCGCGGTAGTACTGGATGCTGTCGGTATAGAACCGCGTGTGTTTGAATGCGTATTACTTGTGGGAAAATGTAACAAACTGTGATGACTACGTTGACATTCGCTACAACGAGTTGACTCATCGCACTTTGTAATGTTATGTTTATTACTTAAACAATTTACACACATTTTCCGTATTTTTACGAATTTATAGCGTTCACTAGGGGTCTTTGACAGGAATTTTGGGCACTGAGATAAATGCAAATGCTCACTCTTCCCACAAGATACGCACTGATCTTGTTCCTGCACATTAATAAACGTCTTAACGTTATTGTTATTAGAACGCGAACCATAATTACCGCCCGAATGCGAGGAAACATTTTTACGTGACTGAGTACCTCCCGTAGACGCTGATTGCTTCGTACTAGATGAAATATTTTGCGCGCGTTGCAAAATGTGAGACTGGTTCCGTACAAATGAAATGAATTCTTGACAACAACTTTATTAAAAATAAATATAAAACTCGCGCAAGACTGTGTTATACAGACACAGACAGCCTTCTTTATTTTATAAATACAGAGGATTTTTATGAAGACATAAAAAATGATATCGAAAAATTTGATACAAGTAATTTCCAGACAGATAATTGTTACAGCATACCAAGAGTAAATACTAAAATTCCAGGACTATTTAAAAATGAACTCGGGGGTGACATCATAAGCGAATTTGTGGGACTGAGAGCTAAACTATATTGTATAATCACTTCAAGAACTCGCATCACAAAAGCAAAAGGAATATCTAAAGCTGTTACTGATCGATTAAAATTATCTCACTACAGTAAAGCTTTAACAAATAATCTCAATTTCAAATGTAAAATGAATATAATTAAATCACTCAAGCATGTACTATACTCTCAAGAAATTCATAAAGTAGTATTAAATAGAAATGACGATAAGAGACAAATACTCACGAACCTAATTGAAACTTTACCTTAGGGGCACTGTAAAACTTTATTTTGAGTACAAATTTATAAATGTTTAAATGGAAAAATAAATTGCACCTAATGTTATTATAATCTTAGTTTATAATTAGTCTAAGTATAGCATACATTATTAATTTAGTGAGTGGTAGTGTTGATTTTCGTATTTAAATTTGTAATAAATCTGAATAAAACATTTATAACTGATGCATTATATTTTATTCTTGTTATGGCCTTACAGTGTTCTTAATTTTATTAATCTATAAGATCACTAATCCCGAATATAAATACCATACTAACTTATTGTTACGTCGTACTCGTACCTACAATCAAAAGTAGGTAGGTAGATAGTAGTAGGTAGGTACGTAGGACGAGTCTCGAAGATGTAGGTATAGGAATTGTCATTGTAATTTCGACCGTACGCCGAGGGCATAAAGTTCCTACTTCTTTATTTTGTACAAAGGCCAATGACCGACTGTAATTGTCTAGAAATTCAAGTAAGTTGTGGATGTTTCTAGAAGGGTTGGTCACCATATAAATAGCGGACATGTTTGCGGGAGCGGCAGTCTTATTTTGGCTACAGTACCAAGCGAATCGAAGTAAACTAGCAGTGCGATATCTAAGTGAATAGTGATCAGTACTGTATAAGTGATTGTGTTTTAAGTTTTTTGTGATTAATTAAAGTTATCCAAGTGTTCAATCGGTAGTAATTAATTTATCCCGTACCCAGCTCGTAACAATTTGGTGTCAGAAGTGAGGGATAAATTATGCCAGTTCTACCAAAGGACAACACGGACGGTATCCGTACCAGGAGTCAGCGACAGCAGGACATGGACCAAAGGCGGTTTGGAGACTCTCCGACACAGACACCGGGTGGAGTCCAGCCTACGTCAGTGCCAGTCGCTGGTCCTTCCGGAGGTTCTCCAGCATCAGTGGCGCCAGACTAGTCAGCTTTAATGGCGCTGCTGCAGGAGCAGGCTCGCCGTCAAGAGGAGCAGGCTCGCCAGTTACAGGAGCAGTTGCAACGAGATAAGGAGGAGCAGGCTCGCCGTCAAGAGGAGCAGGCTCGCCAGTTACAGGAGCAGTTGCAACGAGATAAGGAGGAGCAGGCTCGCCGTCAAGAGGAGCAGGCTCGCCAGTTACAGGAGCAGTTGCAACGAGATAAGGAGGAGCAGGCTCGCCGTCAAGAGGAGCAGGCTCGCCGTCAAGAGGACCAGGCTCGCCGTCAAGAGGACCAGGCTCGCCAGTTACAAGAGCAGTTGCAACGAGATAAAGAGGAGCAGGCTCGCCGTCAAGAGGAACAGATGATCCTCATAAAGGATCTTCATGCAACTTTCGGCAAAGAGCTCAAGATTATGAAGGACCAGGTTCACCAGCACGAGAATCGCATCTCAGAGGCCGAAGTTCAGATCGCTGGAGTGAAGAAGGCTTTGGGAGAACTGAAGTCTGGAGACGTGACTGTGGCTTCAGTAGTTGCTGCACCTTCAGCGCGGGGCTTTAAGGTGCCTCCATCATTCGACGGAACATCTTCGTGGTCGGCTTATAAAATTCAATTTGAGGCCGTTATGAAGGCGAATGGATGGACAAAATCGCGAGCCATGACCGCGCTAACCTTGGGCCTCCGAGACCAGGCCCTAAACATTCTTTAGGCGCTCGGTAAGGATGTAACCTACGAGCAGCTGCTGGAGGCGTTAGAGTCCAGATACGGCGACGCGCACCTGGAGCACGTATTTCATGCAAAGTTGAAGGATCGTGTTCAACGTAGTGCCGAGAACCTACAGCAGTGGGCCCTGGAAGTTGAAAAGCTGTTTCGGAAAGCATACGTCTGCCCCTGCACTTATCGATGGGAATCTGGTACAAGCGTTCGTTGATGGAATACGTGACTTGGAAGTTAGAGCCGCTGTGAGACTTGGGCATCATGAGACGCTGAAAGACGCCTTGGCCCATGCCTTAGAAGTAGAGGCAGTGAGGCAGGACCACCGAACACACCGCGTCAGGGAGGTTGTAGCATCACCGGTACGCGACCGCCCACAAGGGTACAGTCCTAGGTGCTACACTTGCGGAGAAAGAGGTCACCTTCGGTCAAGCTGTCCTAAGCGTAGCACCCCGCGAGAAGATCAGCAAGGAAGGGTGGCTGAAGTGACTGCCCAGCCACAGCAGGGAAACGAGTAAATGCCAGGACTGGGGGGCGGGTGCTGGCTGGTATTGAAAAAGCCCCGAGAATCTTGATCTCGCAAGCACATGACGGGAACAGCCTGACCATCAATTCAGAATCAATTCAGAAGTCAATAGAACACCATGCAAACTGACGTTGGATACTGGAGCTTCTCACACGGTCGTCAATTCTCACCTAGCAAGTCGGTTTCTTGGGGACTATTTCGATAACCACGACCGTATACGATTGCTAACAGCGACCGGTCAGCACATAACCGTCCTAGGCAAGAAGGAGGTGGAGTTAAAATTGGGTGACAGATTTTACAAGCACAATGTCATCGTGGCCGACATAGTGGACGATTGCATCTTGGGCTTGGATTTTATGCGGAAATATCGTTGTGAGATCGACGTTGATCAAGGAGTATTGAAATATGGTTCAGAGGAAGTCTTCATGGAAGGTGCACCATCAGGGAAAGTGTACTGCTTGAATGAGATTTCTCTTCCTCGCAGATCAGAAACGATTGTGCCAATTAGTTTACCACGGAATTCTGGACAAAAAGACCGAAGTGTTCTGATAGAAAGTGTGCCGGACGGGCGTTATCCGCTGATGGCGTGGATACGTGTACCTGGTGCTCTGCCTATACCCTATTATTACCGGGCGCACGCTTGTACTATACTTCACCGCCAGACGGCGCTGACGTCCTACGCCTAATTAACTGTAGCTGTAGCTGATCATTCTTCGCTATCTCAGGGCGTTGACCTAACGAGGGGGGATAGGGGTTACTGGGAAAATAAGACACTTATTTAACTTTCATGACTGTACAGGAAGCGATTTCAGGATTAATTCGCGCACTACTTTTTCACTATTTACTTATACATATTTGCCGTACTGATGACTACGATTCTAAGAAAAGTCGAGTTTACTAAGGTACTCCAGAACTTTACTGTAACGAGGACCCTGATTTCGCTTCCTGATTTCGGAAAACTTTAATGAAAATTTGATTATGGAAATGTACAATCTTTCTGCAGATTACAATTTTGAGCTTATGTTTAAACACATTATATACATCGCCACAATTCCACATAACGTTATTTATGTACAGACATAAAAACAACGAAAATCTTTATTAAAATGTGGAAATTATTTCCATAAAACCGGACAGCTTTTCCAAAAGTGTCTGGATGAAGGGTCTTACAGGCTGAATTACACGAAAACTGTTGCTGTGACTGTAAGTATATAATTGCCATATACTAGACGAGTATATGGCCCATCTAAAGCTGTTACTTATTTATTCGTGTCTGTATTTTTCAGCCTGTAGCGATCCTTCAACTGTAAATCTGTAAGACAATTTTTTCTCGTTTTTGTCTAATATGGCCGCGCTAGACCGTCATACTCTCGTCTAAGTGGTTCAACTATAAGCTAAGTTATAAAAAAATACAATATCCAGGCCTAGGTCGCAACCTAGGCTACCTGGACCTCGCAAAAGCGTTAAATTATACTAAAAAACTCCACTTGCGAGCCTATATGTGTCTAGCGCGTCTGAAAATTACTATGTAAACTATTCTAAATTCACTGATGGCACTTTGTTATATCACTATATTGCCCATACACTGACTCTACACTATTTTAACTGTAAAACAGCACTCTATGTGCTGGATTGGTGACGTTCGTCGCGAACATTTCTCCCGCCGTGTAGTGCAGTGACGACTCGCTGTCATGTCGGCGCGGCGCTACATCATGCCGGCGAGCGACGACCGTAGTCGTGACTCCCGCCGTCACGATGCTCACCACCTGGACGCCCCGATGTCTGGATCACTTCGGTAGTGGGACGAGTTTCTTCACCGGACGCTTCAAGGTACCGCCGGATGTGCGTACCTCAGCAGTCCGGACTTCGCCGTCGCCCCCGGGGAAGACAGCTACTATGCGGCCTCGCGGCCACGTGTTTCGTGGCAGCTGGCCGTCGGCTATGAGGACGGGGTCATTGACCTGTAGACCCGGCCCGCGGCTGCGCGGCTCCCGCCGGTACTGTAGCTCTGGCAGGTACTCTCGTACCCAGCGACGCCAGAACATGTCGGCGAGAATCTGTGAGCGCCGCCACATCTTTTTGCTGTCGATGTCTTGTTCGGTGAAGGTGCCAGGGGTTGGCAACCTTGCTGACCCGCCGAGAAGATGGTCATTGGGCGTGATACGCCACATGATGCCACGGCGACTGGCCTCCCGACGGAAGGCGTCTCGGAGCTCCCTGTTGGCACCGTGATTGTTGGTGCCGTTGTCGGAGTGGATCTCGGCAGGGCAGCCTCGACGCGCAGTAAACCGGCGCAATGCCAGTACAGCGGAGTCTGCGCTGAGGCTGGCGGCAATCTCGAGGTGGACGGCTCTGGTGGTCAGACATGTAGATAGTGCTACGTACCTATTTTGATGCTGACGACCAACTGTGACTGTCAATGGCCCGAAATAGTCAAGCCCTGTGTGATGTGCTAGGCGCGTTCTCGGATGGTCGCCGGTCGCAGGCACGGAGTGTTGCGCCTTGCGAATACGACACCTCCTGTGTGTCTTATCCGGATCCTTATCTGTACTGTTCTGTGTTCTTTTGTAGAACGTTTTCTCTTTCGTTTTTTGACAGAGATCTATGAAGCGAAGAACGCAAGCTGTAGCACGAAGTAGTCTCTCCCACTTCGAAAATCGTGTCAGATCCGGAATCACTTCTGTTAGCGAAAGGCCTGTTAGGTTGCCCTTGCTTTCGGTGACTGTATGTGTTCTTTCCTCCCCTGTATCTATATTGATTGGAGGTTTTTCTGTTTTCCCGATGTTGACTTCTTCAGTCCTGTTCTGTGTCGGGTCTGTATTTTCTAATACATCTGTTCTGTTTGACACCCATTCCTTCAGTTCAAACTTTTTCTGTTGGTGTATGTTCTTCACCGCTGTCACTGTAGGTGTCGATTCTTCGACGGTTCTGTAGCTGTCGAGGTAGTCATCTATGTGACTCTGTATAACTGTTTCCACTGCTTCTGGCTGATCTGTACTGTTTTCCAGAGCAGGGCTGTTTCTGTATGACCGTCTTCTGTCTGTCTGTTATGACGGTCCGATTTGGCTTCCGCTTTCTTTCCGGGATCGGAGTCTGGTCTGCGGGGGTTAATGACCAGCGATTCTTGCATCTGTTTGTCATCTTCTGCTGTGAGTCTGTAGACGTAGTTGACCTGTTGATTCTGTGTTCTATTTTGCGCGCCGTGTAGAGTCCAGCCTAGCGCCGTAAGTGAGGCGACTGGCTGGTTCTTGGGCCCTTTGCGGACCTCGGTGGCTAGCAAGAGGTGCCAATTATCTTGGCCTATCAGTATTTTCGGCGCGCCGCTGTTGTATGTCAACTGTTGCCTGAGGTCATCCAGATGTTTGCAGTGAGCGATGTCTTCCTCACTGACCGTCTGCGTTGCGAGGTTGAGCTTCGGTATGGTGCGCGCTCTGAAGGGCATCTTGTCCTTCACCTGGCTGGAGAGTGTAACTGTTACCCTTCTCCACATGGGTGTGTCGATCACGGTGTCTCCGATGGCGCCTATCTTCAGGGGTTCGATGCGGCCCCTCGCTCCAACTCGCTCCGCGATTTCCTCATCGATGAGCGAAACTGTTGATCCATCGTCGAGGAAAGCGAACGTGGATGCTTCTCCCGCCGGTCCGACGACTCGTACTGGTACCATCTTGAGGTACGCTTGACTGGCTGTTGCTCGCGAACTGGCGACTATTTTATTTGAAGCTTCCTGTTTCGGCTCCTCTTCCGTTGTCTTCCTGACGAAGTGCAGCAGTCTATGATGCGTGGCTTTGCACCCCTGTATTTCGCATTTCTTTGGCTGACACTTATGGTTGTTGCGACGACATCGCAGACAGCGGAAGCAGAGGCCGTGTTTCTTCGGTAATTCCCATTTGCTGTTGTTGGATGCCTCTCTGAACTTCTTGCAATCAGACTCTTGATGACCTTCCTTTTCACAGATTCGACATTTCGAAGTCGTTTTATCTGTGGTCGTATGTGCTCTCTGCACAACCCGCTTTCCCGGATTTTCTGTCGAGTGTATGTTCTCAGGTGGAGCGAAGGCACTGCAGTAGCGAGCTTGTTCTGTAATGAACTCGCTAAAAAGAGACAGATCTGGCACTGACTGGTACTTGTCTGTGAAGGTTCTGTACCAACGTACACGCAGGGAGTTCGGCAGTCTTTCTGTTAGGATTCTCATTAGCTCAGCGTTGACGAGGTAATAATCCTTTTTTAGTTGCCGCAGAGTCACTATGCCGCTTCTCACCCGGCTGGCGAACGTGCAGATATCTTTAGGTGCTTCGCTGCAGCGTGGCAATCCTTTTAGCCTTTCTGTTTCGGCCTGTGCTATCGAATCTGGACGGCCGAACTGCAGCTCAAGTTCCCTCATGATGTCATCTGGCCTTGCGTGTCCTATGAGCTCTGAACTCACTGTATCCAATGCTCTACCATGTAAGCACCTCCTGAGTCTTGCTGTATTCTCGACATCGTTGAAATACGCCCGAGTCGTATCATATATGGCGCGGAATGAAAGCCATTCTGTATGTGACCCACTGAAATTCGGTAGGGTCATGATGATCTTCGACGCCGAGGGTTGATTTGATGTCCCTGTATCTGTTTTTTTGTCGGCTAGCGACGCTATGGCGGACGTAAGTTCCGTAATAAATGGACGTAGTAAATCTCCCCCCCTGTTGTCTTTGACCTTCTGAGTTGGTTCTATATTGCTTTGCACGTTTCTATCTGTAGGAACTGTAGGATGTAACGATGGTGCCTGTCTCTGGTTATCTATATCTGTACTGTTGATGACCGCAGGGGGGGGGTTCTGTATATCTGTAGGGTTCCCCTCGGCGACGTCATCTTGCGGAATCCGCGCTGCGTCGGGCGCTTCTTCCAACCAGGAACGCACGTACTCATCGTTAGTTTCTGTCATCCATGTATTCAGCTTCGGAGTCCTCTTCTTCGGCCCTCTGAAGTGCTATTTGTGCAAGCTCCAACTTAATCTTTAATAAAGCCTCGCGGGCTCGTGAAATTTTTCTGTTTGGTCGCGTCGTCCTGTTTGACGGCGACCGAATCTGTTCGTTACGGGCGTCACCCCGGGTAGTCATCGGTACGGCTCTTGATGATTCCTCATCCTGTATTTTTCTTGCGCTATCTGAAGGCTTCACTGTTGTTTCCGAATTTTCTTTTGACCTGGTTCTCCTGGTAGCAACTGATGAACCAGGTACACTTTGAGCCCCCTGTGTAACAGTAGGGCGAATTGCCAGCTGTTCTATAGATGACGGTGATCGTGGCGGCAACTGATGATGAATAGCTGATGCCGACGGTGTCTCTTGACGTGGCTCAGCGTACGATTTGCCTTGCGATCTTGTTACCGGCTCTGTCTCTTGGTTTCGGAATTTTAATAATTAAATCTTGATGTTAACTATTCGCTTCAGTATATAAGTATAATATGTATATAAGCCTCTCTGTAAACTCTCTGTAAACTCTATTGTATAACCTTCCTGTGTAAATAAACAATCTTTACTCTATATCTTCACTGTATAACTATCAACGTAATATAAGCTTCTCTGTAAATTTCTCTGTATAATCCTTCAGTGTAAATAAACAATCTTAACTCTATTAGCTTCTTATAACTTAATTTATGTACTTGTGTTATATACTTTCTTATGTACTTAAGTTATATACCTGCTTATATACTTTGCTTATATACTTTGCTTATATACTTGGCTTATATACTTGGTTATATACTCGGTTATATACTTGACTTATATACTAGCCTTATATACTTGTTATATACTTGCTGTTATGTACTTGCTGTTATGTACTTGCTATTATACGCTGGCTGTCAAATGCATCTGCTTACCTCACTATTTTCTGTCCCTCGTATTATCGTCGTTATATACTTCCACTATTCACTGTCACATATAGACTGTTCACTGTTCTTATATGCTGTTATAAACTTTACTGTTGACTGTCACATATGCACTGTTTACTATCACATATGTACTGTTCACTGTTTACTATCACATATGTATTGTTGTTAAATACTTCACTGTTTACTATCACTTGTGTACTGTTGTTATATACTTCACTGTTTACTAAAACTTATGTGGTTATCGTTATACACGTGACTATTAACTGTAACCTATGTACTTGACTGTGTACATAAGCCTTTTTGTGTATAACGTTGAAGCACTGTTCACATAAGCTTGGTATATAACGTTGACGCACTGTTGACACAAGCTTTGAGTATTTAACTTTGATACACTGTTCTCGTAAGTTTATAACTTCGTCGCACTGCTATTACTTAAGTTTTTTGGAATGTATATAACTTCGATTCACTTTCACATAGGTATCGATACTGCGACGCACTGAGATTCGCGAGAATAATCCGGCTCGATAGGACCATAGAATGTGCCGGACGGGCGTTATCCGCTGATGGCGTGGATACGTGTACCTGGTGCTCTGCCTATACCCTATTATTACCGGGCGCACGCTTGTACTATACTTCACCGCCAGACGGCGCTGACGTCCTACACCTAATAACTGTAGCTGTAGCTGATCATTCTTCGCTATCTCAGGGCGTTGACCTAACGAGGGGGGATAGGGGTTACTGGGAAAATAAGACACTTATTTAACTTTCATGACTGTACAGGAAGCGATTTCAGGATTAATTCGCGCACTACTTTTTCACTATTTACTTATACATATTTGCCGTACTGATGACTACGATTCTAAGAAAAGTCGAGTTTACTAAGGTACTCCAGAACTTTACTGTAACGAGGACCCTGATTTCGCTTCCTGATTTCGGAAAACTTTAATGAAAATTTGATTATGGAAATGTACAATCTTTCTGCAGATTACAATTTTGAGCTTATGTTTAAAAACATTATATACATCGCCACAATTCCACATAACGTTATTTATGTACAGACATAAAAACAACGAAAATCTTTATTAAAATGTGGAAATTATTTCCATAAAACCGGACAGCTTTTCCAAAAGTGTCTGGATGAAGGGTCTTACAGGCTGAATTACACGAAAACTGTTGCTGTGACTGTAAGTATATAATTGCCATATACTAGACGAGTATATGGCCCATCTAAAGCTGTTACTTATTTTTTCGTGTCTGTATTTTTCAGCCTGTAGCGATCCTTCAACTGTAAATCTGTAAGACAATTTTTTCTCGTTTTTGTCTAATATGGCCGCGCTAGACCGTCATACTCTCGTCTAAGTGGTTCAACTATAAGCTAAGTTATAAAAAAATACTATATCCAGGCCTAGGGCGCAACCTAGGCTACCTGGACCTCGCAAAAGCGTTAAATTATACTAAAAAACTCCACTTGCGAGCCTATATGTGTCTAGCGCGTCTGAAAATTACTATGTAAACTATTCTAAATTCACTGATGGCACTTTGTTATATCACTATATTGCCCATACACTGACTCTACACTATTTTAACTGTAAAACAACACTCTATGTGCTGAATTGGTGACGTTCGTCGCGAACAGAAAGGGTGAACAATGACTTTCCATGGTAGATGGCACGGACTCTGGTCAAGGCCACCAACATATCAGCAGTACGCATACTGAATCCAAGTGACAAGGAGCAAGTGATTAAGAAGGGCACTTTAATCGGCACTTGCGAGGAAGTAGCTTGGATGCGTCAATTGCAAAATCTGCCTACCGGAAATAAAATTCGTAGTACAAAGTTTGACGTGTCAACACTTTTGGAAAACTGCGATTTATCTAAAGAAGAAATGGACAAGGCTAAGAAGATGTTACTTCAGTTCACCGACATTTTCTCTTCAAATGATGCTGACATAGGGAGAACTGGACTAGTTCAGCATAACATTAATACGGGTAACGAGTTACCAATCCGTCAGCGACCAAGAAGACTGCCAGTTGCACATGAAAAAGAGGTGGAAACCATGATGGAGGGAATGATGAAGGACGGTGTTATAGAGCCTTCATCGAGTCCATCCATGGTGTTCTCCTGTGGTCCTGGTAAAGAAAAAGGACGGCAGTATGCGCTTCTGTGTGGACTATCGACGACTGAACGATGTCACGAAAAAGGACAGCTATCCGTTGCCTAGGATCGATGACACACTGGATACGCTGACTGGTATGAAGTGGTTTACCACACTTGACCTGAAAAGTGGCTACTGGCAAGTAGAAATAGACCCCAAGGATAAGGAGAAAACTGCATTTTCAACAGGAAAAGGGCTGTGGCAGTTTAAAGTTATGCCATTCGGTTTATGCAATTCTCCTGCGACGTTTGAAAGGCTGATGGAGCAAGTACTCGCCGGATTGATTGGAGACGCATGTCTCGTTTATCTAGACGACATAATCATCGTGGGCCGTACATTTGAAGATCACCTTAAAAACCTCAACCAAGTGCTGTCGAAAATCCAAACAGCAAATCTCAAGTTAAGCCCGAAAAAGTGCTCGTTTTTCAGACAACAAGTGAACTTTTTAGGACACATAGTTTCGGGGGAAGGTGTTCAAACAGACCCAGAAAAAGTAGTCGCCGTCAAGGATTGGCCAGTTCCGAAAGACAAAACGCAGGTCAGAGCATTTCTGGGTTTGTGCTCCTACTATCGAAGGTTTGTCAAGAATTTTGCCGACATTGCAAAACCTTTGCACAAACTAACTGAGGAAAAGCGGCAATTCTGTTGGGACGAGAACTGCGACGTTGCATTTCAGGAGTTGAAGACACGTCTGTGCAATACGCCTATTTTGGGATATCCTGACACTGAAAATGACTTCATAGTTGACACAGATGCAAGCAATACTGGAATTGGGGGCGTGCTGTCTCAACGAAAAGGAAACCAAGAGGTTGTGATAGCTTACTTCAGCAAGTCTTTATCCAAACCAGAAAGAAATTACTGCGTTACAAGACGAGAGCTACTCGCCGTAGTAAAGACATTGCAGCACTTTAGTAAATATTTGTTGGGACGTAAATTCCAATTAAGAACTGACCATGCTGCATTGAAGTGGCTATTGCAGTTCAAGAATCCAGAGGGGCAAGTGGCGAGATGGATTGAGCTACTGCAAGAGTTTGACTTCGTAACTGAACATCGCAGTGGAAGAACTCACGGTAACGCAGACGCCTTGTCGAGAAGACCTTGTCCTGAAGACTGTAAGCACTGTGCCAGGCAAGAAATTAAGGAAGTAGTGCCCGTGAGGATGCTTAAAACGGATCTCAGCGATGAATGGAAGGAAACTCTACAGCAGGCTCAGCAAAATGACTCGGACATCAAACCGATCTTCGAGTGGATCAAAGCTGGTGCTCCTAAACCCAAGTGGAGTGATGTGGCTGCGATGAGTTCCATCACGAAGAGTTATTGGGCGCAATGGAACAGCTTGGTGATCCAGGATGGAGTCTTGTGCCGTAAATGGGAAAACGCTCGAGGGGACAGCTGTCATCTACAAATGGTTGTCCCTAAAGCTAAGGTACCGGATGTTTTACGGCTGTACCATGATGGATGTTCGGGAGGACATATGGGGGTAAAAAGGACTTTACTAAAAATTCGAGAACGCTTTTACTGGATCCACTGTCGAGATGATGTGGAGGACTGGTGTCGCAAATGTACCAGTTGTGCGACCGTAAAAGGACCCCAAACACGCAGCAGAGGAGCATTAAAAGTGTACATACGTTGGAGCCCCTTGGGAACGGATAGCACTAGACGTTGCGGGACCATTTCCAGAAAGTGAGAGCGGAAACAAGTACTTCTTGGTGGTCATGGATTACTTCACAAAGTGGCCAGAAGTCTTCGCCATTCCTAATCAGGAAGCTACAACTGTCGCAGATAAATTGGTTCAGGAAGTCTTCTGTCGTTTTGGAGTACCCTTAGAAATACACAGCGATCAAGGAAGGAATTTCGAATCGCAAGTATTTCAGGAGACTTGTCGATTAATGGGTACCCACAAAACCAGAACCACCTCTTACCACCCACAATCTGATGGAATGGTGGAACGATTCAACCAAACGTTGGAAATATATCTGGAAAAAGTGGTGGAAAGCAGACAAAGGGATTGGGACAAGCACATACAGCCATTCCTTCTGTCCTACCGTAGCGCCGTCCACGAAAGTACGACTGTGACGCCAGCCTTCGCGAACTTAGGAAGGGAATTACGGTTGCCTGCAGATTTAATCACTGGAACTCTCCCTGATGCTCCACGCAGTGTAACGGATTACGCAAATGACTTGCGTAACAAGTTGAATGATGTTTATGAGCACATCAGACAATCCGGCCAACAGATGTCCGAGAAGACGAAGACCCGTTATGACCGGAAAGCAAATAATAGGGGTTTCGACGAGAGTTCACTGGTGTGGTTGCATAACCCAGTACGGAGCAAAGGGAAGTCTCCGAAATTGCAAGCAAACTGGGATGGACCATACCGAGTCGTGACTAGGATCAACGATGTCACCTACCGAATACAGAAGGGTCCACGAGGTGCGCCTAAGATTGTCCATGTAGACCGATTGGCGCGATACTACGGGGCTAATGATGCTCGGGACGAGCATGTCTAAGGAGGGGGCAGTGTTACGTCGTACTCGTACCTACAATCAAAAGTAGGTAGGTAGATAGTAGTAGGTAGGTACGTAGGACGAGTCTCGAAGATGTAGGTATAGGAATTGTCATTGTAATTTCGACCGTACGCCGAGGGCATAAAGTTCCTACTTCTTTATTTTGTACAAAGGCCAATGACCGACTGTAATTGTCTAGAAATTCAAGTAAGTTGTGGATGTTTCTAGAAGGGTTGGTCACCATATAAATAGCGGACATGTTTGCGGGAGCGGCAGTCTTATTTTGGCTACAGTACCAAGCGAATCGAAGTAAACTAGCAGTGCGATATCTAAGTGAATAGTGATCAGTACTGTATAAGTGATTGTGTTTTAAGTGTTTTGTGATTAATTAAAGTTATCCAAGTGTTCAATCGGTAGTAATTAATTTATCCCGTACCCAGCTCGTAACATTATTATTATTTCAATCAGATATAAACATGAAATGGATAAGCACTTTAGGTACCTAGGTATACCGAATAATACGTTAGCTTTACATTTGCCATGACAACTTTAAACCAATCTCAATCATTTGTTATTATACTTAGGCTTTATAATATATCTATGTACTGGTAAAATTGAATGAATAGTCAAAATGAAGTTGATCAAACAACACACATCACTTAATGTTAATCATATAAATCTTGGTGACTCTGATAACTACATTAGGCATAGCGTTCTGTTACCAAATACGATTCGCTGTTATTATATGTGGTCCCTCGAATTGTGGAAAAACAAACGTAGTGCTTAGTTTATTGTTACATGAGAATGGCCTAAAATTTCAAAATCTTTATCTGTACTCGAAAACTAACTTTCAACCAAAATACAAGTTCTTACAAGAAGTTACAAAGAGAGTGCATCAGGTTAAGTTTCATGAATTTAATGATAATAAACAAGTCATAGCCCCGGATGAAGCACTAACCAATTCTGTATTTATTTTCGATGATGTGAAAATCAAATAAACATTCGTAATTACTTCTATAAGGGTAGACATAAACATATTGATTGCTTTTATTTATGTCAAACATACTCTAAAATTCCAAAACAGTTGCGGCGTGATAATGCAAACTTTCTTATAATATTTAAACAAGACGATGTAAACTTAAAACATATTTATGAAGAACATGTTAGTTCTGATATGTCCTGGAATCAATTCAAGAATATTTGTTGTACAGTTTGGAGAGAGCCATATAACTTTGTTAGTATTTGCAAAGACTCGTCATTAAACAATGGAAGGTACAGACAGAATTTAGATAGTTTTTTTTTATTCTGAGCGAGAATATGTAATTATATAAATCAATAACAGATAAATCTAACTTAGTATTATATCTTCTTTGGCTGAGTACACTTGTACATACAACATGGAAAAGAATATTAAATTAGAATTAATGAAGTCTGTAGACTCTATAAAGAATAAAATAAAACAAATGAAGAACCAGGAACTCCATGAACTTGTCACTTGATAAAATGCTAAAAACCGTCACAGATCCTCTTAAAGCACTAGTCGATTCGAATATATCAATGGAAAAAATAAAGCATAATATACATAATACAACATCTCCAAATTTTGACGACATTGAATTGGATGACATTAATACTAGTTCATCTACAAAGTTTGAAGACTGCTATGACCCAAAACTGAAGTCTGCACAAGTGCTTCAAAATTCTCCTACAAAAGAAATACCGGATGATTTAGAAATGTCGCTAGAAGGCCGTGATATCCATGATATTTATGACGGTGTAAATATACCGTTTGGAATAAGAAGTGTAAACAAACATTGCTAATGGGTAATTCAGTAGTCTCATTTTCTAAAATCGATAGTTTGAATGACGACAGTGTCATTTTAATTAAAGTCGGAGACAAATCCTATAATTTAACCCCTGGCTTGAAAGAACTTTTATTTCGAAGAAGACATGATTTAAAATTAATATCGAGCAAAGATAGACTTGTTTATAAGGACATGCTGCATTATACAAATGTTCATAAGAGAGATTTTAATCCTGATGGGCAAATCAGAGGCGATAAGGGAATAAAATATCGTGAAGTAATTAAACCATTGTTTTCCGAATCGTTAAATGAAAATTTTCACTCCGGAGTAAGCTTACCAACCCTAAAGAAATACAAAAATAACACTGACTTGGTATATTGGGATGACCCTAACGAACTGGTTGAGAGATTGAAACTATTAGTTGCTTCCAGAGATGCTGGCAACACAAACCATGATAATGAAATTTTATCAATAATTGAAGAATTGAAAGAAGCCGGCATAATTAAAAAATAAATACTCACCACTATAAAATTTTCATTCAGTATTACAGACGGGTTCAAAAACAAATGTACTGTATTGTAAACATGAGCAAAGCCGACGTGGTAAACGAAATTCATAAAAATGCGAGGGTGAACTTCCCACGGAGATGTGTTATAATGAAAGATATAGATGACCTGTGGCAAGTAGACTTAATCGATATGCAATCAATTTCAAAGCAAAATAAAAATTACAGATTTATTCTTGCTGTTATTGACACATTCTCGAAATATGCTTGGACTTTTCCTTTAAAAAGTAAAACCAAAGAAGATGTATGTTACTCTTTTAAGAAATTATTGGATAAAGGGATGTTCCTAAGAATCTACAAACGGATAATGGGGCAGAATTTTACAATGATCAGTTTCGAAAGCTTATGGAAACATAAGACATTAATCATTATTCAACCTTCTCAACAAAAAAGGCTTCAATAGTTGAGCGATCTATCAGGACATTGAAATCGAAAATCTATAAGGAATTTAGTTTAAGAGGCACCTACAATTGGATAGATAGCACGCCTATCAATGTTATTTACAAATACAATCACACTTATCATCGGACAATTGACGAAGTCCCCGCTAATGTGGATAACATTAATAAAAAACATATATTAGAAAGGTATTCAAAGTTGGTAAAAAAACATAATATTAGAAGCAAATATAAAATTGGTGATTATGTGCGTATCAGTAAGTACAAAGGAAAATTTGAAAAAGGTTACACTCCCACTGGTCTACAGAAATATTTAAAATTCGAATGATACAAAATACAACTCCTATCACCTACTTAATAGAAGATACAATCAGAGGTCACCCGATTTTAGGTGCATTTTATGCGCAAGAGCTTCAAAAAACAAAACATCCCAATGTGTATCTAGTGAAGAAAGTTCTTAGAAGAAAAGGTAAGTTGCTGCGTTTTAGTAAAATGGTTAGGTTTCTCTTCAGCTGAAAATAGTTGGATTGATAAGTCAAATATATTATCATAAATATTAAAAACATTAACTAACGACAATTCAAACATTAAGTATTTAATAACGTATTCAATCCAGATTCATCAGTCTTATAATGTGTATTGGAGAGAGTAGTCTTCTCAATTGGATTATAAATCACTTACCTTTTGAATTACACTTACCAGGATACAATTATTGTAGCCCCGGTACAAAAATAATAAAAAGGCTTACACAAGGAGATAACGGTATTAATAAATTAGACGAATATTGCAAAGATCACGACATTGCCTATCATAAATCATCAAACTTAAAGGATCGACACGAAGCTGATTTAATTTTGTTAAATATGACGAAAGAACGAGCACTTGCTTCGGATGCGAGTGTAGGTGAAAAAATTGCAGCACGCTTAGTAAGCCGGGCTATGTCGACAAAAATTAAAACTGGTTGTGGTCTGAAAAGTAGTAGTACAAAGTCCTGCCGAAAAGTTACATCTGGAAAAGGGTTAAAATGTAGATTAAAAATTGTCATTCCTAAAACCAAGAGACACATGAAAAAATTAAAACCAAAAAGTAAAAAAATAGCTATAGAGTTGGCTATTGCCGCTGCCAGAGAATTAGCTGATGATTCATCTATTAAACTTCGTGTTATTCCTATACCCAAAACTGGTGGAGTATTGCCGTTGATTCCTATTTTTGCGGGATTATCAGCGGTAGGGGCTTTAGCAGGCGGCGCAGCTGGTATTGCCAAAACCATTAACGAATTCAAGATAGCTAAAAAGTTGTTGAATGAATCGAAGAGACATAATGAAAAAATGGAAGCGCTTTGCATTGGGAAAGGATTACACCTTAAACCGCATAAAGATGGGCTTGGAATTTTTGTATCGAAAGAAAAAAACTAAAATATCGGCTACCCAAACGAGCTTTATCTAATTTTGACATTTTGAAGTATGGAAATAGTATTCCTTATTTTAGAGGTGTCTTTATGAGAGATGAGCTCCATAGATGCCCTAATAATAAAGAATGCGGAGTTATTAATTTAGATAGTTCTAAAAACCCTGGTTCTCATTGGGTAGCCTATGCAAAATATAATGATTATATTGAGTATTTCGACAGTTACGGGAATCTTAAACCTCCCAAGGAATTGATAAAATACGTAGGGCCTAAAGTTCGATATAATTATGAAAATATACAACGTGATCACCCCTTTAATTGTGGGCATCTATGTTTAGATTTCTTAAAGAGTTTTTGGTGCAGTCAAGGAATAAAATGAACAGGATCTTCTATAAGACTTCAGTATGAAGACATGTCTACGACGGTTACCATCTCTGGAAATAAATCTGAATTGGTTTCGTATTTTCAACCACCTCTACATTTATCTGATCAATACGAGTGCGGTTTGCTATACTTTTCAGTATTACATTCTAGACCAAGTGTGACCATCAATAATAGCAATCTGTCTGTAATCAGAATCGAATGTGATCTTGTTCACGGTTCATACTGCAACGGGTTACCAACTCATTTTATTCATGAATTTGTATCTGTTATTGCTCCAGGTCACCGATACATAGAAATACCGCAAAACGTTATTTACTTTCCAGTGAACAAAAATCTAGTTTCATCTATATCTTAGGATTGTTGATCAACTTGGTAACTGTATTAACTTTGGTGAAGAAACGCCTTCATTTAAGAAAAACAAAATGATAGTATATTATAAAAACACTCCACTGAAAATCAAACGTCTTATTCCATCTACGACCATGAAGGTGCATAGACGTAATAAAAAAGTAAAAAAATTGAGTGAAGCAAATAAAGATTTTCTTAAAGCTCTAGGTTTTAAAGTATGAATATGCTACAAATTACTGAATTACCCCACTTCGATAGTTCGATTGAAAGCTATGAAGTCCACTCATACAATCCGTACACTAACAGCTTTAGAGAAAACGATGAAATCAGAATTCCCGTACACCAACAAGACATATACGTGTTACCGTCAGCCAGTTCAATTTACGTCGAGGGCGAAGCGAAGTTCTTCGACAAAGATGGAAAACCGATTAAGAAAATTATTACGTTCAGTAACAACCCTGTTATGTTTTTGTTTCAAGATATCAGATACGAAATAAATGGTATAGAAATAGATCGCATTAAAAATTCTGGAATAACGTCGACAATAAAGTCATACGTTTCAATGAATGATGGAGAAAATAAAGTCGCTGCCTTGTGGGGTTGGAACATAGATGGATTCAAAAATGATGGTTATTTTAGTGCTATTGTACCTCCTAATAAGATTTTAGGATTTGCGGAGGATTACAATAAAATTGTGATAAATTGTAAGCATGAACTTATTCTGAATATAAGTAACTCTAACTTAAACAGTATCATAGCAACTGAAGATATTGCTCGAGTTCAAATAGACATATAAAGATTGCAATGGCGTGTACCACATATAAAAGTGTCAGACCGCGAACGACTGACACTACTAAAACACTTGGAAAGAGACAAACCTATTCAGATAGCGTTTCGAAATTGGGATTTATATGAGTATCCTTTGCTCCATAAAACTACAAAACATTCTTGGTCAGTTAAGACTGCATCACAATTAGAAAAACCTCGATATGTAATTTTTTGCTTGCAAACCAACAGAAAAAATAATAAAACCAAAGACAGTTCTCTGTTTGATCACTGTGGGGTTACCAACGTAACACTATTTTTGAATGGGACGGGCAACCTGCGGAACTAATGGCGCTAGCATCGCATGAACCAAACATCGTCATTGGTTGAAAATCTGTCAATGTCATTTTATATTTCAAAATAGTTTGACCTCATTGGTCAGATTGGGTCTTAGCTATAGACGCGCCATCTACAATCAGCTTTGACCAGCCTTCCCCATTCACAGTATTATCCTTACGAGCCTATAAGCTTAAATTTTTCCGAGAACAAATACAATTATATGAAATGTATGTGAAATTTCGTCAGTCGTATTACAACTGTCCGGCAGACCCCTTGCTTGATTTGGTTGGTTTCAAGGAGAAGGCTCCTCTCTTTATCATAGACTGTTCAAGGCAAAACGATAGTTTGAAAACAGGTCCCGTAGATGTGCGTTTGGAGATTGAATGTTCAGCACAACACGCACAATATCCAGATAACACAACTGGATATTGTTTAATTATTAACGATCGACTTGTGGAATACAAACCTTTGAGTAACATAGTGCGCAGGTTATCATGACTGCCATTGTAGATTTTCAAGGTTTCAAAACAGAATCAAATTTATTTGTCATTAAAGAAATTGCTATATTATGTAATAATAAAATTCAGGTGTTTTTAATTAAGCCGCCATTTCCATATGACGGTTTGACGGAGCCAGAAAAACGACAAGTTAGTTGGATTGAACGTAATAGAAAGATATACTGGGATGAAGGATTTGTGTCATAAGAAAATTATCGGTATTTGAGTAAAAATATTTTAAAAGATAAATGTGTTTACACCAAAGGTAAAGAAAAAGTATTGTGGTTAAAAGATATTTCAAATAATAATAATGTAAATAATTTAAAAGATAAAGATTGTCCTAGTTTGCTAAGCTTGTACAAAAAATATGAAGATTGCCATGATTTGTATAGTTGTATTTATCATGATTCAATATGTGCTTTAAAAAATGTTTTATGTTTAAATAGATGGTGTATAGATAATAAAATTTTGATATAAATATTTCCTTGTTTAATTTTTTACGATTACAGTTTCCAATCCCTCCCAAACCCCTAAATATTAATCTCTATAAGTTGCTAGCAACAACTATACAGCCTCATTATACTTTTATAATTATCTGTAGCAAGAAGTAGAGAGCGAGTAAACAGAACATGTCTCAAAATAAATACAATCCGCGCTATGACATGTATAGCACGTATAAAATGCGTGAATTTTCATTTAATCATTATTGGGCAACGGTAAATTCGAGGAGAAGATTAGTGATGGAAATGGCTGACGCTGGATTTTTTTATTGTGGAAATAGTGTAAATGATAAAGCAGCTTGTTTCTCATGTGGAGGTGTTATAGAAGATTGGGAAATTTACGATGATCCTTGGTTGCAGCATGTTCAAAACTTTTCTGATTGCTTTTATTTAAATGCTGTGAAAGGAAAATATTATGTCGACAAATCAAGACGTCTATTTTTTAAAGAAACAAAAATATAAAACTATCCGATAAAATTGACACATCTACAAAAAAAGAGACTCGTGAAGGAATCGAACCTCCGACCTCCGTTTCCCCCCGAATCGTTAATCGGCGGCGCTCTTACCAACTGAGCTAACGAGTCTCGGTGAAACCACTCTAAAAACAATGACCACTATCATGAAATGACGTCATGATTACTCGCCCTTTGAACAGCATCAACAAATGCAAGTGGTGAGATAATATTTACTCAAGATATGACTGATCAGAAAATATTGACACTAGTTCATCAAACTATCACAACCATACAAACGGATAGAGCAAGATTCAGTAAAATCTACCGAGCGATGAATAAAATGATAAATGAGTGAGAAATTGCGGGGTCCCCATAAATTATCACTTTAGATTGAATGAATGAATGGTGAAAACTGTAGGTTTTATGATCTAATCTGAATATATATATAATGAAAACTGTGGGTCTAAGGATCTAATCTGAATATATAAATAGTGAATTTTATAAAATTGAATGAATGAAATGATGAATGAGTGAAAATTGCGGGATTCCAGATCTTAATCTGGAATCCCCAATTTTAACCTACTGTTGTCGTTTGATGAGATTTATCTCTCAAATAAAATTGAAATAGATAAAAAATATGAACAAAAAGTTGGACCTCATAACAACTGTCAATGTGTTATGGCCCGTGGCCTTTGCGGTAAGTGGAAGCAGCCGATATATTTTAAATGTGACCAGAAGATGACCAAAGACATATTATTTGACATAATAAAACAAATATATGAGGCTGGTCTCACAGTGATTACAGCAACATGTGATATGGGTCCTGGGAACCAGGGACTGATAAAGTCATTAAATATTGGCGTTGAAGATGGCAAACAGACCTATTTTAATCATCCTAGTGACAGCGATTTGAAAGTCTACGTTTTTTTTGACGTTCCTCATCTACTGAAACTGGCGAGGAATCATTTTATCGACCATGGATTTATATATAACAGCAAATTATTGACAAAACAGACGATAGAAAAAATACTGGTATTGTCTCAGAGAGCTGTCATACATTTTCAGAGTTTTCAATGATTGGTTCGATGTTTTGAACGCCCGAATGAAATTTGAAGGAAACAGAAATGCAATTGGATGCACAAAATTTGGTTCTGGACGAAATGAACCACTTGATGGAAAATATAAAAACCGGAAAAAAGGCATCCACCACCCCATTCCAAAGAGGCATTTTAATATCAAACAAATCTCTTGTACATTTTTTAACTGATTTAAAAGGAAGAACAAACATTAATTTGGAGTACATATTAACCTCTCGGTTAAACCAAGACGTTTTAGAGAATTTTTTCTCATATATAAGAGGTATGGGTGCAACACATGATCACCCCACAGCGCTTTCTCTCAAACATCGTCTGAAATGGTATATTTTAGGGAAGCATTTCGCGGACGTTTTTAAATGCTCTACCAATACCCGTGAAGATCCAAGTATCTCTTGTCTGATAGCGCCATTAGAAAATCCCGAAACGCCCACCTGTAAACCACCTGATCAAATTAGTATAAATGAAGATGTAATTTTGACCGGTATGCTAAATCTCTACGTTGAATTAGATAATGGTGCCGATTCCCTTGTTCACAAACTAAACTAAATTTAAGTTGAATGCATCTTTTTCTTTCTATATTTCATTATGAAAAGGACAGAAGATAAATATTACTTTAGTCCTGTCAAATTAGTCAGCACCTGACGTAATTTGATGTAATTTTAGTAGTCAACTTTTTAATCGCGTCTAAAACTTGTATGGCGCTGATTAATTTGACAGAACATAACTAAAATGTATCTTCTGTCCTATTCTTAATGAAATAGAAAGAAAAAGATGCACTGAACTTAAATTTGGTTTAGTTTGTAAACAAGGGAATCGGCACCAATGATGGCAATGATGATGAGAACTGTTCACTAATTAATTTACTACAAAGTGACGTGTTGGAACCTGAGAAAAATGTTCATAATTGCGACTTGGCTATGTATTTTCCAACTGACGAAGAAGAGCAGTTATTGATCGTTTTTGTAATGCAGATGGCTAGTAATGAAGTCAATGAACAGGGCCTTAAATACATTGCTGGCTATGTTGCTTCGAGATATTTGGCTAAGTAGGTACCCTTATCTTGGAAATCAAACGCGAGCTCTAAATCCTGAAAGTGGTTCCTGTGAGTGGATAAACTTTATATCAAGGGGGAAGCTGATTTATCCATGTCAACAATTCATAAGCGTTGCTCAAATAATGGAGACCGAGTTTGAAAAATTTCATGGGAAATCGCTGTCCCCAGCTAAATTAATTTTCAAAACCTTGGCTGATATTGTGCACAATAATGTAAAAGATCATTACCCTCAAATAGATTACTCTGTAATACTTTGCTTAGTCAGAACAAGAACCTACTTAAGACTGAGAGAAATAGAAATATTGTGTGCAATCAACTGGAAAAGAAGCGCAAAAAATAGTTATTTATGCAACTGTTGTATAATGAGGGGTATTAAAACACGAATGTGGGTTTATCACACGAGGCGAAGCCGAGTGTGATAATAGTATCACATGAGTGTTTTAATACCTAATTATGTACAGTTGCATACAAGACTTTATCTACATCCATGATATGAATCCTCCATAAAAGGTTCTGAAACCATAGGGTGTTGCAGTGTTCTAAGAAGTCTATGTAAATTCATGGAAAGTTTTATTGCTTGTATTTACTACAAACAAACCGTGTATAGGTAGTAATATAATTATTTACATTTTGTATTGTTCAATTATCAAAATTCACAATTGTATCACTCATTTTTGTAAACAACAAAGTACATAATGCAATACTAATATCCAAATGTCGAACAAAAATGGCGGGATACGACGTGAATTCGAATTAACCTACTTATAAGTTTTTTTTTTTAATTACGGCGCTGTGGTAGTGAATCGCACGTGCTAGACGTTCGATTCACTACCACATTCGATGTTCTTTTTTTAAAACGAGTTGCATAATGAAATTCAGTACAACATTATAACACCCGTTTGGGTGTTATAATGGTTATTAAGACACTGGCTGTTTTAATGTTGGCCATAAGCTAACTGTTTCAGATACCTTTATAGAGGATTTATAGCATGGGTGTAGATAAAAAAGTATAAAGTATCTTTAGGGAATATAATAGTTACTGATGCAAGGTCACCAACTCTGAGGTCCAGAAATAATAAAAGTATGTGTTCACTTAAACGGAGTTTTATTGCGACTGAACTTACGTGGCCGGGCGGGCGCAGCCGCCGCTATCCTTATGCTAAACACACATGGACAATCCGTAATAATTATATACCTACGCACACATATTTAAGTTATGGTGTCCCTACACCATTCCCCCCTTTAAAACGAAAACAAAATAATAATAACTATAGTTTACTCAAAAATATTTTAACATAGTAATATGTTAACACAACATTATATAATTTTTTTTTAACTAGGTAATCACTGTACTGCACTGTACCTACACACACCCTTTTTGCGGCTCACATATTTAATAAGCATTGCCTGCCGCTGCCTGCTGCTGCGGCACCGCCTGCACGGTGACCAACTCTGAGGTCCAGAAATAATAAAAGTATGTGTTCACTTAAACGGAGTTTTATTGCGACTGAACTTACGTGGCGGGCCGGGCGCAGCCGCCGCTATCCTTATGCTAAACACACATGGACAATCCGTAATAATTATATACCTACGCACACATATTTAAGTTATGGTGTCCCTACAGTATCAAACACTTTATAGTAAACTAGCGACCCGCCCCGGCTTCGCACGGGTGCAATGCTGATACTAAATACACTACAAAAAAACTGAGAACGTTGTATATAAAAACATAGCGGCCCGTTCCGGCTTCGCACGGGTATAAATATATAGCCTATGTATGTCACTCACTGAAAAAATGATTAAAATCGATCCAGTAGTTTTGATATAATCACTACTGCCCGTGGCCCGCATGCGTTAAATTTGGAGTAAAACAATTCCCTTTTCCCTATACCATGAAGATTTCTTGCTATCTTTGGAATATCTAAATTCATACACTACATTTTTACTTATTTATTTTACTTTTACAATAAATATACTACAGTATCTCTCTATAGACAACGTTCACAGCTTTCTTGTCACTAAACAATACAAACATGTTTTCTTTTGAGCTTACGCGCCGGCTGGCCGGTACCGCCGCGCCGCCGCGATGTCCCTACATTTTAAATCTGTAATATCTTCGAAAACATTCATTTAAATGACTTTCTGTAAAGGGATATATTGTTCCATATTAAATTCAAAATGTATTTAAGGTACTTAATTAGATAAGGATTAATGCTGTATTGCTTAAAATCGCTTCGTAAATAAGCCATTATTTCTCGTAAAAAGTAAAGGATAAAAATTGGGGATCCATAAGAGATGAACATATACCATCTCTGACTTTCTTGTAGACCTTTTTAAGGTATACAATACTTAGTACATTATTTTGATCTATCTTGTAGAATTCAGGCAGCGTTTGCAATGTAAGCGCAAAAAAATATGTTTACTTAAGACTTACGCTTGTAAAACTAGAATGGACACAGGATTATTTTTGTCACAGAAAACCTACAAGGCGGGTAGAGCTACAGGCCAAAGCTAGTAAGAATTTAACAATTAGGTCAATGTAGATTGAACCTTTGCGCAGTGCTGTGCGCGAGCTGTCAAAACTCCCAACCGCGCTGTGTCAACAATTATAGCCAATTTTTGACACATTTTCCGCCCGTTCCGATAAAAACACCTGTAGTTCAAAAACTACAAGTCCTAGAGCAATTTCAATACTACTGTTGTCAAGCTGATTAGATAAGGAATCTATTTATCTAGAAATCAAAATGAAATACTTTAATTATATACTCCAAGTCATAATGTATAGCTAAAAAATAGTTACGAAAACTGATATTTCACTAGAAATATCAGATTTTTCTTAGTTTTTATCCATTTTAACAATATAGAAATAAACTAGACTATATTTCCTTTCCAACAAGACCACAATCTCATTAATAGCTCAATAGCATCATATCTAAATGTACCTATGAAACTAGACATCTCTAGTTTGTTTACATCTGGGAACTAATTTTTGCCAGCCGGTGTTGGATGAAAAACACACAAACCCACATGTTTTTTGGTGTAGATAGTTGAACAATCTAATCACCTCACTAATTAAGCACTGTTTTTCCCATTTCACACACGTTTTAGTCACTAAATCACGTATTTCTTCACACTACACAAACACTGTAGGTACATATAATTACTGCATTTTCACAGGCGAAATACTGCAATTTCGCGATTTGAAACCTAATTTGTGTTATCTTACTACGATAGTACAACTTCTCACGAACATTTTAATGTATAACACTGTATTCCAATAACAAATACGTAACTCGTAATAACTTGAAATGTGACACTAACGCAAATACGATGACGCAAGAAATGGCGCGCTCTGTTGACGTAATTGTGTTTTTATTATTTGACAACTTGTCAATGGAGTAGAGCTGTGATTTTTGGTACGTCGTTCAACAATGTTACATAGATTATAAATAAAGCATTGAATACATGGACCGAGCACGATTAGTCGATATTTTAAATAAAGTTTTGGGACAAATTATGCCAACAGCGCGCGGTGGTCATTACAGCCGAGCGCGTACATATGAGTAAAGTTACTGGCTGTGATCTAATTCAGCCGCGGTTTACTGGTGAATTTCCCCAGACTATAAAGTTTGAGAACCATCGATAGTGTTGATGTAATAGACTTGTGTCACCCACGTGACCTCTGTGTCTCGGAATGCTATACCTGGCGAAGTATATTAACGAAGTATATTATTATACCATGGGTGCAAACATGTCGGGCGTCACAAAATACCAAAAGACGATATTTGGATGAAAGCAATGAAATTAGATGAGCGCTTTCCGATGAGAAATTATCCCAGTTTATGTTCGTATATTCCCAGTCGCCCCCGCGGGGATTTCACTACATTCTAAAGGCTGTGATTTAATGGATTTAAAAATGTTGATACTGTTTGTTTGTGTGTCTTTCTTCGTTCGATTTGAGTTATTATTTTTCAGATGACTGTTAAGCAAGCCAGAAAAGAAATATATCTACACCCCCATGCTCTATATCCTCTATAGGGAACGTGCAGGAACTATAGGTGGCAGCACTAAACGACAAAAGAGACACTATGCGGACAGTAAAGGAAACTTATGCTGTCACTGTCACGCAAATCTCTTCAAAAGTATTATTTTGATTAGGATAAAAAGTATAAAACATGGGTTCCAGCCATGCTCTATATCCTCTATAGGGAACGTGCAGGAACTATAGGTGGCAGCACTAAACGACAAAAGAGACACTATGCGGACAGTAAAGGAAACTTATGCTGTCACTGTCACGCAAATCTCTTCAAAAGTATTATTTTGATTAGGATAAAAAGTATAAAACATGGGTTCCAGTCTATCAATAATGTTCGTCAGCGTAACATGAATGTTGACCAATATGAATTTTGTATGTTTCGTTTACTTTCTCTGATGAAAATTGTGGTGCATGAAGAAACGGTGGCATAAACAACTTTCTTATTTTCAACACATGTTTTAATGGAAGGGAATCCTTTAGCAGCGAGAACAGTATCTCCAGGCTATAACAAATCAATCCACAATCATTTGTTTTATGCAATCACTATAACGCCCTCCATAGCATTTAGATACAAAACTTAGGAAACCACAACGAGTGCAGCCAATTACAAACTTTATTGTATAACCATATTTATAATCTGAGTTCATGTGGAGACGTTGAAGAATATTCGGTGTGAACTTCAGTGCAGTCTGGAACGCCCTCCGTAGCATTTAGATACAAAACTTATGAAACCACAAGGAGTGCGGCCAACTAAAAACTTTATTGTATACCAATGTTTATAATCTGAGCACATGTGGACTCTTTGTTCAACTGTTGAGGAATATTCGGTGTGAACTTCAGTGCAGTCTAATCCATAATCATTTGTTATAAAAGCAATCACTAGAACGCCCTCTGTAGCATTTAGATACAAAACTTATGAAACCACAAGGACTGCAGCCAACTAAAAACTTTATTGTATAACCATGTTTATAATCTGAGTACATGTGGACTCTTTGTTTAACTGTTGAGGAATATTCGGTGTGAACTTCAGCGCAGTCTATTAAGTGTGTTCGCTGAAGTTTAAATGGTACGCCAGTACCATTTAATGTTTGCTTGGACGGTTGATTTTGAAGGCAATTGAATTTTTTCAATGCAGAGTGTAACAAAAACAAATTGTGTTCAAATATTTTTCTTACTGCATTTATCCATTTTTTGCGTTTTTCACTAAACATGGTATGGGAGTACCTACTATTGTGAACCGTACTGGTTCAGTACTCAGAAGCAGGGACTTTGAATATTAAAACACTCTGTAACAACTTTAAAATACTGCTTTATTAAAGTTACAGCAATACAGTTTGATTTAGTTATACAAGGCAAGTGACTAGCACCGTGGTCGAAACACGAATACCAGAGCATAGCAGGCCTATCCCTTAAAATGCCCGTTGACTATTATTTTCATTCCCGCCATTTTACTTGCTTGTGATTGGTCGTCGACAACTGTCAAAGTCTCGACCAATCACATGAAGTCAATACAACTACTTTTGATCATGCAAGTTCCTATAAATAATTGTAAATAGTTGCCAACATAAATAATAAATATAGGTATAATTTAAATATTTATAACAGCTCGGCCATCCGGCTTCCAACGAGTCCCTCGTTATTATGCATTACAAAAACATTGTATTTTTCGTTATAAATTATAAACGTAACATAATGAACATAAATTACCTTAAGTCCATAATAATTTTGGCTAAAAGTCATTCTAATACACTACATTTTCTTTGTCTAAATATAGCTCAATATAATAGCAGTTACTGTACAATAGATTTACTCCTAAATTTATTCATTAATCGACGACCTTGATTAATGATAATACTTATACTTAACATTTAAGATTTACTCCTAAATTTATGCATTAATCGACGACCTTGATTAATGATAATACTTATACTTAACATTTAAGATTTACTCCTAAATTTATTCATTAATCGACGACCTTGATTAATGATAATACTTATACTTAACATTTAAGATTTACTCCTAAATTTATTCATTAATCGACGACCTTGATTAATGATAATGCTAATACTTAACATTTAAGATTTACTCCTAAATTTATTCATTAATCGACGACCTTGATTAATGATAATACTTATACTTAACATTTAGGGTGTCGGTTACCTGACACTCCTAACTTAATCTATATCTATCGGCAGTATATGTATTGGTCCATGACCTTGACCAGATACAGATGCACCAATAGCTAAAATGAGAGGCATCCGTTACCTGATACCCCTCACCAACTCATTAGTACATGACTCTAACCAATGAATCGGTATTTACTAGTCCATGACATTGACCAGCAAATATTTCAGCCATTAATACATGGAATTATTTGGATGATACATGACATTAATCATCGAAACTTAAAACCTTTAACCTTTAGGGTGTCGGTTACCTGACACTCCTAACTTATCATCTATAACCAATTGCTAAAATGAGAGATATCCGTTACCTGATACCCCTCACCAACCCATTAGTACATGACTCTAACCAATGAATCGGTATTTACTAGTCCATGACATTGACCAGCAAATATTTCAGCCATTAATACATGGAATAATTTAGATGATACATGACATTAATCATCGAAACTTAAAACCTTTAACCTTTATGGTGTCGGTTACCTGACACTCCTAACTTATTATCTATAACCAATTGCTAAAATGAGAGGCATCCGTTACCTGATACCTCTCACCAACTCATTAGTACATGACTAACCAATGAATCGGTATTTGACATTTTTTTTTTTTACTATGACATTGATTACTTAGTTCTTTAAATGTACATAATATTATTAGAAATACACAATTTATTTGATTTAGTGTCCTTAATTACCTACTTATTTAATTCTATGTACAATATTACAACTCTTCACATTCAAATTCACAATCATTACGCTCGGATTCACAATCGGTTGATACGCGTTCGTTAAAGCAGATCTATGGGAATATTTTATCAGTGGCTACCACAGCCTCGTACCTTTTACTAGTCTTTGTGAGAGGTGTGTCCTCGACTACGAACCTATCGTTGGGGAGCACCTTCTTAATTCTGTAAGGACCTTTACATTTAGGTTCGACCTTCTTAGACCGCCCCTCTATTCCTGTCGCGGCTCTTACTACTCTAACCAAATCACCTTTGAAACGCATTCCTATTTTCCTGTATCTATCATATCGCTCTTTGTCCTCTGTCGTGTCCTAATAAGCCGGCCGTAGCCCTAACATCGTCCTAAATGTTCATCCCATGAACCATTTGGTTTGTCGTGGTTCATTGCCCCAAGCGCTGCCAAAATGGTGCGGTTGTACCGTTCCACTTGGCCATTCGCTAGAGGTGTAGCGACAGCATTGAGCACGTGCTTTATACCACATGATTGAATAAACGTTTTAAATTGCCCACTAGTGAAGCTTGTGCCCTGGTCCGTAATCAAACGGGTTGGCACGCCGAAGTAACTAAAATGCTCTTTGAATACCCTAATGCTTGTGGCCGATTTGGTATTTCGCACAGCGGTGATATCAACAAGAAGAACCCAACGGATAGTATTTTCGTCAATTATACGATATATATATATATATATAAAGTACTCTGTGGATATACCCATTCATTAACAAGCTTGTAAGTTTTGAATATGTCAACGGCATCATTACATTTGGGGTCACCTAAATATTCGCGATATTTTTAATTTTTTTCGTCAGTCTGTTGCACTGTTTCAAGCCAATCGTCAGTACCTACTGAAAGTATATCTAACACGTGATGAACGTCTGGACTACCGTCTATAGCACTCCTACTAAGGGCATCTGCGTGTACCATTTTGTCACCAGGGCGGTATTCTATCGAGCAGTCGTATTCTAAGAACTGCAGCCACCAGCGAGCAATTCCTGGGACTAAGTCGCGTTTACTCAAAGTGGTACTTGTTGCAGTCTGTATTATGGTGAATCAAAATAATGCCTGAACCTATTCAATGAAGCAATAATAGCGATGGTCTCTAGGAGTGTAGTTCTTGCTCATCCGGACTGGTTTGCCTGCTATAATAAGCAATAGGTTTGAACACCCCAGACTTGTCTTGTTGCATTAAAATGCCGGCTACCCCGTACTTGCTAGCGTCGTCCCAAAACCGGTCTTTGTACTAAAGTCTGTTTTCATTTTTCAAACGATTCCAATTCTTCACTACCCCGCTGGAAAATGACGTCCGATTCTGTTTTTACTATTTTGACTGAGGGCCTTTCAGTGAAAGTGTGACCTAGTAGTACAGAGCAATTTATTAAGTAATCACCAACAACAAATATCTCCACGTGATTTTCTACTACACCCTGTTCTTCGATCGTGACATTAGCCTTGCCAAGGGGGTTATATGGCACGTTACCTATTCCTCCTAATAGTTGCACGTCTCCTACCTTCCATTCTAATCCTAAACGCCGAGCTTCACTGAGATGGAGCAAAGTACCTTCGCTTCCCTAATCAACGAGACATTCTGAAAACAACCCATTTATTTTAATACTTATTATATAATATTTTATATTTGGCACTTGAATCGCCTATGTTCTACTTTCATATTGCCTTTGGTTTATCGTTGGTACTTTGCTTTGTCCCAGGGCACTCAGTGTCCTTATGACCTAACAAATTACATTTAGAACATTGAATCTTCGGTTTTGTGCATCGATAGAATGGATGACCGGTTTCCTTACAATTGTAGCAGACCATGCGGGATCCAGTCGACTTCTGGGAACTGGGGCCTACTTCATTACCGGTAAATGTGTTATTTTGTGATCGCCTATCTCTATCCTTAACCTTCTGCTGCTCGTTTGTGGACCTATATTGGCCTACTTTTACAGTCTTCAAAAATTTAAGTAGCAATTCCGGTTCCGTAAATTCTACTCCTTGTGCTCCCAACCGAACACCACGATCTTCTATACCTGCTATGACACAGTCAACTGCACGTTTTCCCGATATTTCGCAACGATTTAAAAGATTCATTTTAGCATAGTAATATATCTCCAATGACTCCCCATAGCGTACCTTTTTATTCAGCATTTCCGTTAGCAAGTCTGCATAATTATCCCTAGTTGGAAAGGATTCTTTCAACTTTAACTTCCACTCTGGCCAAGAAAATAGTAGTGAGGGTAGACCCTGATACCAGGTTTTAGCTACCCCTGTTAATTTCGGTAGGGCATAGTGGACTACTTGTTTATCGTTCCAACCATAGATCTGTGCACATTCGTCAACCTTATGAAGCCACGTATCAACCGTTTGTTCCTTACATAATGGGTCAAAATCAGGAATTACGTTATTTAAGACAGGAAATCTATCACGATCGCTCGTATTATTCATACCCTTAAGCGCATTAATAAAGTTCTCAATAAATAGATTATTACTTGACTCACACTCTCGATGGGTTTCTTCACGGGACGGTGTACGAAGGCAAGAAGCTGTGCTTCTTGGTGAATACATGGATTCCTCGTGGCGCGTCTCGTGCCGCTCTGGAGTGCGCGACTGTGTCCTGGGGCGACCAGCACGACGACTTGCCCTTCTTGAATAGTGTGGCTGGGAAGGAGACCGACTAATCGCCAGTCGCGATCGTCTTCTTTTCGACCGCCTGGACCGCGACAGACGGTTTCGGCTGCCACAATTTTCTTTAGGTGAATACGTATGCCTTCGACCCCGGCTGCGGCTTCGAGTTGCATCACGAGATCTTAGTGGCGGCGTCAGCGTCTCACGGGTGGTCCGCCTAGGTCCATCACATTCTCTTTGAGAATGAGACCTACGTTCATCCATGTTCTGGCGGCTTCAACATATAAACAGAAAAAGAAACGCCCGAGTTAATAAATCTTGCTTTAATAAGCTTGTAAACAAGATTTTATAGACCTGCACATACATTATTATAGACCATCAAACATGTCCATCTCCAGGGAGTACCCTGGCAAGATAAACATGCATGACTAACTATATAAACCTCCGGAATGTCTCCGTTACGGTAAATACAGTTCAGTGTTTCAAATTACAAATCGAAATATCAAACATGTCCATCTCCAGGGAGTACCCTGGCAAGATAAACATGCAAGACTTAACCGTATAAACCTCCGGAATGTCTCCGTTACGGTAAATACAGTTCTGTGTTTCAAATTACAAATCGAAATATCAAACATGCCCATCTCCAGGGAGTACCCTGGCAAGATAAACATGCAAGACTTAACCGTATAAACCTCCGGAATGTCTCCGTTACGGTAAATACAGTTCAGTGTTTCAAATTACAAATCGAAATATCAAACATGTCCATCTCCAGGGAGTACCCTGGCAAGATAAACATGCATGACTAACCATATAAACCTCCGGAATGTCTCCGTTACGGTAAATACAGTTATATTTTTCAAAATTAAAAACCGAAATATCAAACATGTCCATCTCCAGGGAGTACCCTGGCAAGATAAACATGCATGACTTAACCGTATAAACCTCCGGAATGTCTCCGTTACGGTAAATACAGTTCAGATTCTAAAGTCATTAAAATAAAAGACTATCGACTCATTTAGTAGTCTGGTAAAGAAAGGTAGGCAATTGAGAAAGAAAAAAAATAAAATACGTTACAGAAATAAACTTGTAGCCTACATTCTTTACTTCAGTATTTCAAATTGCAATGATATCATTAATGAGGGTAGGCAGCACAATTAAAATAAATTGAACAAAGAACACTTACGTTTTCTATGTACGCCAAATATTTTAGCGTATATCCGATCCTTTTGTGAGCAATAGGTTGCTTATCCCACTTCTGAGATGTGAACCGTACTGGTTCAGTACTCAGAAGCAGGGACTTTGAATATTAAAACACTCTGTAACAACTTTAAAATACTGCTTTATTAAAGTTACAGCAATACAGTTTGATTTAGTTATACAAGGCAAGTGACTAGCACCGTGGTCGAAACACGAATACCAGAGCATAGCAGGCCTATCCCTTAAAATGCCCGTTGACTATTATTTTCATTCCCGCCATTTTACTTGCTTGTGATTGGTCGTCGACAACTGTCAAAGTCTCGACCAATCACATGAAGTCAATACAACTACTTTTGACCATGCAAGTTCCTATAAATAATTGTAAATAGTTGCCAACATAAATAATAAATATAGGTATAATTTAAATATTTATAACACTATTCTTTGGAAAGTAATAGAATTTTATTATTTTACGCTATTTGATTAATTTTCATTTTTGTGGATGTATTGGTACATCCAGAAATGCAACAATGCATTATAATTAGCTAGAATAATCATTTTCAATAATAAAATTAATTCTGTTTACTTGTTTTACATGTCAATGTCAAGTATTACCACTCCGGCGCTATCTGTCACACATTGTATATCGCTGTCCTATACATAAACGCTATCTGTCACGATATTACTACGCGCACCCGCCTCCCAAAAAACTGCATTAAAAACCGTCTAAAACTGTCTCCTCTAGAGCTTATACCTCTGTGTTCAATTCGTTACTAAATTCCTCAATAATAAAATCGAACATCGCAACACTACTCCATAGACAATTTGCCGAAAAAAAAAAAAACTTTCATTTGACAGACGGTGAACACTCGAATTTCCCTTCGCAGCAAATGTCGTTGATAACTCTGGTATTTTTAATGGTAGCTGATACTATTATATATCAAAATTATCCTTGAGAACCGTGCTTCATTATTTTGTCAACGTAAATTCGTTTTGGAATCTCGAAGTTGCAATATTTCGCCCGTGAAAAAGTAGTTATTATATGTACCTATAGTGATTGTGTTGTGTGAAGAAATACGTGATTTAGTGACTAAAACGTGTGTGAAATGGGAAAAGCAGTGCTTAATTAGTGAGGTGATTAGATTGTTCAACTATCTACACCAAAAAACATGTGGGTTTGTGTGTTTTTTCATCCAACACCGGCTGCCAAAAATTAGTTCCCAGATGTAAACAAACAGTGAGTATCTAGTTTCATAAGTATATTTAGATATGATGCTATTGAGCTATAAATGAGATTGTGGTCTTGTTGGAAAGGAAATATAGTCTAGTTTATTTCTTTAATGTTAAAATGGATAAAAAACTAAGAGAAAACTGATATTTCTAGCGAAATATCAGTTTTTGTAACTATTTTTTGCTATACATTATGACTTGGAGTATATAATTAAAGTATTTCATTTTGATTTCTAGATAAGTAGATTCCTTATCTAATCAGCTTGACAACAGTATTTTTGTAATTGCTCTAGGACTTGTAGTTTTTGAGCTACAGGTGTTTTTATCGGAACGGGCAGAAAATGTTTTGAAAACTTGCAAAAATTTTTGCATGTGAGCGGTTACGGTATTTGCAAATCCGCGCGCTTAGCGTCGGAGAGGGTAGAAGATTCGGATTGGTGACGCCAGTCAGCAGCACCGTCGTTGTGCACGTTCCTATAAGTATCTGAAACAAAAACAGCCAGTGTCCTAATAACCATTATAACACCCAAACGGGTGTTATAATGTTGTACTGAATTTCATTATGCAACTCGTTTTAAAAAAAGAACATTGTCTAGCACGTGCGATTCACTACCACAGCGCCGTTATTAAAAAAAAACTTATAGGTTAATTCGAATGCACGTCGTATCCCGCCATTTTTGTTCGATATTATTATTGCAATATGTACTTTGTTGTTTACAAAAATGAGTGATACAAGGTTTGTGCATTTTAATAATTGTAAAATCAAAATGTAAATAATTATATTATTACCTATACATGGTTTGTTTGTATTAATACTCAGCAATTAAACTTTCCATGAATTTACTTAGACTTCTTACAACACTACACCACCCTATGGTTTCAGAACCTTTTATATGGAGGATTCATATCATGGATGTAGATAAAGTCTTGTATGCAACTGTACATAGGTAATTAGGTATTAAAACACTCATGTGATACTATTATCACACTCGGCTTCGCCTCGTGTGATAAACCCACACTCGTGTTTTAATACCCCTCATTATACAACAGTTGCATAAATAACTATTATTTGTTCTTTGCACCCATTTACTAGCCAGTATTTTATTTTTCAAACTCAGTCGCAGTTAGTGCACAGCGCCATCTATCGTTTTTCAGTGGAAGCTGGCAAAGAAAATCATTCAGTTCGCTGAAAGCAATTACTAATATAGTAAAGGAACTATTACAAAGTCAGTTTCAGGCTATGGCAACCATGGAGAGGGAATCACAGAAAGCAGTTTAGCTCTCGGGTATCAACAGTGGCTTTGAGTCTTGCAGAAAAACAGATCAAAGGCTTTCCAAAGTTTTTTATAGTTTCATACTAAAACTGCAGGTATTCAAGGCCCAAAAAACCAGTAAAAATTCAAACTGACAGTGGCGTTCTAATTTGACAATTATTTGACATTGACAATTTGACAATGACATATTTCCACTGACGTCGTCAGTGCATATTTCATTCAACACACTGCGGGTCTAAAATGGCCGCTATAGCAGAATCTACGCAGAATCTTAGCACGAATCACGTTAAAAAAATTAAATTCTAAAATGGACTTTATGTCAATTGACATAAAGTCCATTTTAAGAATTTTAAATTTTTAACGTGATTCACGAAATGATTCTGCTAAAGCGGCCATTTTAGACACGCTGACCTCCTCAGAGTATATTATGGCTGCGTTCCGAATTAGGTTATAATCGCTCACAGCGCTCACATCGATATTTTGCGTTCCGATTTAGATATCACGATTATGACAGCTAAGAGCCGTCATCAATTCGGAACGCTCGTGAACGCGTTGACAGTAAACATAACCCCAAACCAAAACATTTCACAAGACTTATTTTGAAAATGGAAGTTATGTTGGTTGACTCTATCTACTCTGATAACTCACATTTTTAGATAGAGAACGACTATTCGTCCAGTGATGAAAAGGATGACGAAAGCGTTTATATTAGGGTATTTTGCTCCCGGCAAAGATTTACCCCTTAAAAAAATCCTACGAATTACAAATTACATAGATGCAACGGTAATTAAAAATAATGTTCATGAGTTTGAAACTCATTTCAATTTTTTTCAATCAAATTATACAACACAACCTGTGAAAAAAGCTGTCATTTTTGACAGCGCTCACAGTGATATTTATTTGGGGCATGGTCAGTGTAATCGCAAAATGGCGCATGTCATGACGTCATCTATGACGATTCAAGGGATATCGATATCGCGCTCACGGTAATTCGGAACATACTCAAGAAAAATGCTAACTAATGACTAGGCAGCATGGTCTCAGACCTTAGCCTGTTCCGTCAGGAACAAATGGAAAAAAAAAAAAAAAAGGTAATTCGGAACAGCTTTATGGTCGCTCAAATCGATTACAGCCTAATTCGGAACGCGGCCTATGTTCTGTGACACTGACAGAGTGACATGTCACAACACGCACGGGCACGGGTGTTACACAGCGTTGCCGGCGCGGAACTTTTGTTCCGAATTCGGAACTTTGAAGGCCTTGGCGGAACTTTTGCGGAACCTCAGCTTTGGCGGAACTTTTCGGAACTTTGGCATACACCAACCATCAAACAAGTGACATTGGAATGACAGTGTCATAATTACTTTGTTTATTTTTTTAAATACTGAATACTACTTAAGTACACGTAAATCGTTTATCTGATTAGACAACAAGATCTGCGTTTAGAGCTAGATTCACAATGCAAACTACAAACAGACTGGCGATGAAATCGTGGCAATTTAAGGTGAATGCTCCAGGGTAGCCCGCGAAATACAAATTTTCTTATGTTTTTTGCAATTTGCAGGCCAGTGCTAGGTTGTATGTTGATTAAAATTTTGTTTGGGACTGTAAGACGTATGTAGTTACAGAATTATATTCATCAAAATCATCAATACAACCCTCAAAGTTCATAAAGGTGGAAAAATTACAAGGTCAAAATCATTCTTGTACTTTTATGAACTTGGAGGTTTGTATTGATGATTTTGATGATTATAATTGTGTTACTACATACGTCTTACAGTCGCAAACAATATTTTAATCAACATACAACCTAGCACTGGCCTGCAAATTACAAAAAACGTAAGAAAACTTTGAATTTCGCGGGCTACCCTTGAGCATCCACCTTAATTAATGTTGATTACAATATTATTCGCGGTTGTAAGACTTATGTACAACACCTTTATGAACTTAGAGGGTTGTTTTGATGATTTTGATGATTATAATTCTGTAACTACATACGTCTTACAAACGCGAACAATATTTTAATTATCATACAACTTAACACTGGCCTGAAAATTGCAAAAAACGTAATAAAATTTGAATTTCGCGGACTGGTTGGAGCATTCACCTTAACGCGCGCGGTACCTATCTTATTTCCGTTTCAACCAATCATAAGTAGCGATACCACAGAATATATGCGATACGCACTTTTGGCTGTTTCGTACGAAAAAAAAAATTATCACGCGTGTTAAATCACTGCGATTTATCGTGAAACGTTTTTATCCTGGAATAACGCTTACTCTCTGATACTAATGTCAAAACGCCATAGTATTTTGACATTATTATCCGAGGCCATGGACATGAAAATGTTTTTAGAGCATTTTATTTTTCAGATCGTTTGGACTAAATTGGTCGTTGTGATGAATTAATTTAATATGGTAAAAAATAGGGGTATGTTTTATTATCGTTTTTTATTTTACTCAGGCGGAACTTATCGGAACTTTTCAGATGAGGAATCGGAATAAATTGAATCTTGCTGCCGGCAACACTGGTGTTACATCAATTTTATTTTATTGAAAATCAGTAAAATTCAAGTAAATAAACGCAGAACTGTGAAATCGTGTGAAAGGAAAAGCATTCATAAAATGGCAGATCAATGGAAAGAGTACGTGAACGATCCACGAACAGTTTGTAGATACGCAACCAAGTGTTATCAAAAGAATCCGGAACATCACCAAAAATACAAACACCCACCTCAAAGCACTAGAAAAGACGTTCATCGCAATAAAAGACGGTTCTCTCCATATACAAGAGACTCTCCACGCCATTCACCTAACCCTCGCAAGGATGAATCACCTAGCGGTAATAGTAAAGAAAAGGCGGGAAACGACGACAGAGCTGATGTTCTAGACGAGCCGGCAAACAATAACAGCGATGACGATAAAAAATCTGAAGATCCGGAAATACCTGACAGCAATGACGATAAGAAATCTGAAGGCCTCGAAGTACCCAAACATGATAGCAGTGATGATATAGAAGGCCTCGAAGTATCCAAGTCTGACCATGATGAATCTAAAGCTGTAGAACTTCCAGAAAATTTAACGTTTTATGATAAAAGTACAAACAATAGTCTCATAAAGGAACTGTTTCTAGTAGAAATGCCTGAAGACTTCTTCAAATTTTTTGAATGTATCAGTGAATGTGGAAAATCTGTGGAAGATACATTAGCAAGTGTGAATTTAATGCCAATCGGTCCATATGACTTACTTCTAGGGAAACTGCCTACATTGGATAATAAGGAACTGTACTTAACTCACTGGAGATTCTTTTATGATCCTCCAGAATTTCAGGTACCTAATTTGTAAACATTTTGAATATTTATAGGTAACACCATCGGCACTCAATGATTTGCCTCAATACCCAGGTAGCCAAGCTAAATGCATTAGAATTCATTCATAAACTATAAGAAATTTTGATTTCTTTTCCTGCATCTTACAATATTATTAAAAGCATGAATGCAGGACCTGCCTTCTGTCAGTCCACCTTTCCAACCCCTTTAGAACGAGTCCCGATCATCCTCTTATCTTTTACAGGCTGTTATCAAGAAGAAAAAGAATAGTGAGTACCACATTGGATACTTTCGAGATGAACCTGATCAGAAACCAGTATTTGTAGCCAGTAATGACAGTGAAAAGGGTTACCATATCACGCCTATGGCTACGAACATATTTGGAGCTGTTTAGTAAGTATTAACAAAACTAAACAAATATAAGTTTACTAGCTAAAACCCAAATATGTAAATATTGCCCTCTGAGAAGTATCAAACAAAGAGTATCAACTCTAGAAAAAGTTTAAAATATTAGTCAGTTCAGCTTATACAATAATTATGTTAAAAAACACCCTGTCTGATCAGTGAGGGTATAATTCAGTATCGAGATTAGATTCTATTTATGTAAATTCATATTTTTTTTTTTAAATGTACTAAAATAAGGATACATGGCTGATGCAAGGGCATGGGCAGTGACCCTCCAGTCACTTATTGGGTAGTTAAGTCATAAACAAACAATTAATGATCAAACATACTAATGCCAAAGATGGTGTTGGCAGTATTTAAAGTTTGATAGATTCATGGTGTTAGCCGTGTGGTATCCGGCAGAGTAGAATAGAACCAACCCATTACACTCACGGGTGTCGTATAAGGCGACTAATGTCTGAGGCAGAACACTTTGCGCCTCCGTAGACCAGAGAATGGGCAGCAGCCTTTTCTGTTAGTCTTTCATCACTGCGATCTCCAATCCGCCTGCCAAGCGTGGAGATTACGGCAAATTCCTCCCATCATGGGAGAGGCTGATGTCCAGCAGTGGACGTTATAGGCTGTTGTTGTATGGTGTTAATTTGGGCATAAAAATATTTTCAAATTCTTAAAGTTTACTTTCATCAATTTTTTTTTTGTAGTGCCATTGTTATGCCTATAACGTGATATATGCCAATTAAATAAAGCCCTTTCATTTGATACCCAACATAGGTACATGTATGAATAAGTACCCAACACAGGAGCATGTGGCTCAATAATAACAACCACTCAGGTTGATCTTCAGGTTAAGCTGTGATTGCCTAGGTTGTCCATGGATGGGTGTTTGAAAGCAGTTAGCCAGGGGCCTGAACACCTGATAATCATTCATACTAAGGGGTATTACCAACTGGGTTCTGGAGGTCAGATTATCAGCTGCATCCGGATAGACTGTAAGCTAACCTCAACATAGTTGGGAAGAAGCTATGCAGATGGTGACTTGATACCCAATACAGTACCTATTTTTTTCTTCGGTGTATGACTTAGTCCTCTAGAGGACACCACATTGAATTTAGTGTGTTGTAACAGAGCTTATATACGGATTAACAAGATGCTTCCAATGACTGCAGGAACAGATGAACATTAAAGCTATACAGGCTGAAATCATAACCCTCCATGGTAGTTGGGTAAAAATGAATGAACAAATAAAGAAAACCTCCCAGAAAAATCTTCTAGTAATGTACATGAACATAAAGACAATTTCTTAGTTCAATTTTAATTTTGAGTTAGCACAGCACACAAGGTTGCCAGAAAAGTAGTTGAAAAGAGTAAAAACTCAATATCTGAAATTTCTTTTTCAGTGTGTATTTGGGAAATGAGAAGAAACAATCACCATTTACTGCTATGTCATGTCAAAAGTTAATGAATAAAATAAAATTGTATGCTGAGAAGAACAGCATTTCTTTGGAAGACTACAACATGAAGAAAAGGTTAGCTCATATGGTAACAAGATCATTCCATGGTGCGGGCATAGTGGTGCCTTATGATAAGAAAACACAATTAGGATACAGACACTTAGTGGAAACTGATGGTAAGATGATCTATCTATTATATGGGGTTTAGGTTTCCGCACTTAGTACTTGAAGTGGACCATTGTGCGTGAGCCATGGTGGCCGATTACTCCAACGAGCCCACCTCCCTCCAGAAGCAGATCAGACTTCCCGGTCTCCTCAGGGCATCCGCAAGGGATCTTGGTGTTCCCAGGGTCTCCTCACGAATCTTGGTAACGCCTGTGCACTCAAGGAGCACATGCGCCACCGTTTCCTCCGCCTCCATGCATGCTCTGCACAGGGGACTGTCAGTGTTTCCTAGGGTGTGGAAGTGTTTATCCAGTGAACAGTGTCCAGTGATGGTCCCCGCCACTAGACGCAGGCTATCTCTGTCTAGGCGCAGAAGGCGCCTGGTCAGCTTTGTATCCAGGGATGGCATAGCTTCCTTGGATTGCCTACATCCTGGTGTCGAGGCCCAACATTTTTCCGCTTGTATTCGAGTGTGATCCGTTAACCAGTTTCTTAGCTGCTTGAAAGGAATGGGCACAATGGGTTCGGGTCAGTAGGGTTTTGTGCTGGATCCTCTTCTGGCAAGTTCGTCAGCTGCATCGTTTCCAAGTGATCTACTGTGACCTCTTATCCAATGTAGCGTTACCGTGTTGTGATTTAGTACCGTGATTCGTTCTAGGGCTTTGTGGCATTCTAGTGTTAGTCTCGACGTGACCTGATTACTCTTTAGGCATTGAAGAACTGAGGCACTGTCTCTCAATACTCTCCGTATTCGAATATTGGTATCCGTAACCTCCCTGGCCTCTATAGCGTGTGCCGCGTGCAGCGTGTGAGCTGTGTAGGTATTATCCAAATAATACCTACACACTCTGCTTGGTAAACAGAGTTGAGCATTCCAAGTGGTTTGGATATCTTAAGGACGCGTTTGCAAAATTGATAGGTACAGAATCGAACTACTACATTGACACGGGTCATACACACAAGTGTACGCACGACTAACTGCGAGAATAGTAGTCAAGTGAACACATTTTGATAATTTGAATGATTCATTTTTTTACGTATTTCTTTGTAATAAAATTATGGTAGGTACCTACAAAAAAATATTTTTGCTGTTTATATTTTTACGAATTACCTCCGGACTTGATGGAGTGACCTGAAGGTGTACTTCGGCGACAGCTACTGGAACTCCTCGACGTGTTGTACTACGTGAGCCGAGTTTGGGCTCGTTTTGTTAGTTATGATGAGACCTTACCTCCGGACCTGATGGAGTGACCTGCAAGTGTACTTCGGTGACTGCTACTGGAACTCCTTGACGTGTTGTACTAGTTGAGCCGAGTTTGGGCTCATTTTGTTAGTTATGGTGAGACCTTACCTCCGGACCTGATGGAGTGACCTGAACGTGTACTTCGGTAACTGCTACTTGAACTCCTTGACGTTTTGTACTAGGTGAGCCGAGTTTGGGCTTATTTTGTTAGTTATGATGAGCCCTTACCTCCGCAGTTGATGGAGTGACCTGCAGGTGTACTACGGTGACTGCTACTGGAACTCCTTGACGTGTTGTACTAGGTTAGCCGAGTTTGGGCTCATTTTGTTAGTTATGATGAGCCCTTACTTTTGGACCTGATGGAGTGACCTCAAGGTGTACTTCGGTGACTGCTTCTGGAACTCCTTGACGTGTTGTACTAGGTGAGCCGAGTTTGGGCTCGTTTTGTTAGTTATGATGAGACCTTACCTCCGGACCTGATGGAGTGACCTGCAGGTGTACTTCGGTGACTGCTACTGGAACTCCTTGACGTGTTGTACTAGGTGAGCCAAGTTTGAGCTCATTTTGTTAGTTATGATGAGCCCTTACCTCCGCAGTTGATGGAGTGACCTGCAGGTGTACTACGGTGACTGCTACTGGAACTTCTCGACGTGTTGTACTAGGTGAGGAGAGTTTGGGCTTGTTTTGTTAGTTATGATAAAACCTTACTTCCGGACTTGATGGAGTGACCTGAAGGTGTACTTCGGCGACAGCTACTGGAACTCCTCGACGTGTTGTACTAGGTGACCCGAGTTTTGGTTCGTTTTGTTAGTTATGATGAGACCTTGGCTCCGGACTTGATGGAGTGACCTAAAGGTGTAGGTACTTTCGTGATCATGAAAAAACGTTATCAATTTTTTATTATGAGCTCCATATTTTCTGCCTATCTGAGGTCATCTAGCACAACACGTCAAAGAGTTCCAGTAGCAGTCACCGAAGTACACCTGCAGGTCACTTCATCAAGTCCGGAGGTAAGGTCTCATCATAACTAACAAAACGAGCCCAAACTCGGCTCACCTAGTGCAACTCGTCAAGGAGTTCCAGTACTTCACCGAAGTACACATTCAGGTCACTCCATCAGGTCCGGAGGTAAGGACTCATCATAATAACAAAACGAGCCCAAACTCGGCTCACCTAGTACAACACGTCAAGGAGATCTAGTAGCAGTCACCGAAGTACACCTGCAGGTCACTTCATCAAATCCGGAGGTAAGGTCTCATCATAACTAACTAAACGAGCCCAAACTCGGCTCAAATAGTACAACACGTCAAGGAGATCCAGTAGCAGTCACCGAAGTACACCTGCAGGTCACTTCATCAAGTCCGGAGGTAAGGTCTCATCATAACTAACAAAACAAGCCCAAACTCGGCTCACCTAGTACAACACGTCAAGGAGTTCCAGTAGCTCACCGAAGTACACCTTCAGGTCACTCCATCAGGTCCGGAGGTAAGGTCTCACCATAACTAACAAAACGAGCCCAAACTCGGCTCACCTAGTACAACACGTCAAGGAGTTCCAGTAGCTCACCGAAGTACACCTTCAGGTCACTTCATCAGGTCCGGAGGTAAGGTCTCACCATAACTAACAAAACGAGCCCAAACTCGGCTCACCTAGTACAACACGTCAAGGAGATCTGCTACTGCTACTAAGCAGTCACCGAAGTACACCTGCAGGTCACTTCATCAAGTCCGGAGGTAAGGTCTCATCATAACTAACTAAACGAGCCCAAACTTGGCTCACCTAGTACAACACGTCAAGGAGATCCAGTAGCAGTCACCGAAGTACACCTGCAGGTCACTTCATCAAGTCCGGAGGTAAGGTCTCATCATAACTAACAAAACAAGCCCAAACTCGGTTCACCTAGTAGGTACAACACGTCAAGGAGTTCCAGTAGCTCACCGAAGTACACCTTCAGGTCACTCCATCATGTCCGGAGGTAAGGTCTCACCATAACTAACAAAACGAGCCCAAACTCGGCTCACCTAGTACAACATGTCGAGGAGTTCCAGTAGCTCACCGAAATACACCTTCAAGTCACTCCATCAGGTCCGGAGGTAAGGTCTCATCATAATAACAAAACGAGCCCAAACTCGGCTCACCTATTACAACACGTCAAGGAGATCCAGTAGCAGTCACCGAAGTACACCTGCAGGTTACTTCATCAAGTCCGGAGGTAGGGTTTCAACATAACTATCAAAACGAGCCCAAACTCGGCTCACCTAGTACAACACGTCAAAGAGATCCAGTAGCAGTCACCGAAGTACACCTGCAGGTCACTTCATCAAGTCCGGAGGTAAGGTCTCATCATAACTAACAAAACGAGCCCAAACTCGGCTCACCTAGTACAACACGTCAAGGAGATCTAGTAGCAGTCACCGAAGTACACCTGCAGGTCACTTCATCAAATCCGGAGGTAAGGTCTCATCATAACTAACTAAACGAGCCCAAACTCGGCTCAAATAGTACAACACGTCAAGGAGATCCAGTAGCAGTCACCGAAGTACACCTGCAGGTCACTTCATCAAGTCCGGAGGTAAGGTCTCATCATAACTAACAAAACAAGCCCAAACTCGGCTCACCTAGTACAACACGTCAAGGAGTTCCAGTAGCTCACCGAAGTACACCTTCAGGTCACTCCATCAGGTCCGGAGGTAAGGTCTCACCATAACTAACAAAACGAGCCCAAACTCGGCTCACCTAGTACAACACGTCAAGGAGTTCCAGTAGCTCACCGAAGTACACCTTCAGGTCACTTCATCAGGTCCGGAGGTAAGGTCTCACCATAACTAACAAAACGAGCCCAAACTTGGCTCACCTAGTACAACACGTCAAGGAGTTCCAGTAGCTCACCGAAGTACACCTTCAGGTCACTCCATCAGGTCCGGAGGTAAGGTCTCACCATAACTAACAAAACGAGCCCAAACTCGGCTCACCTAGTACAACACGTCAAGGAGTTCCAGTAGCTCACCGAAGTACACCTTCAGGTCACTTCATCAGGTCCGGAGGTAAGGTCTCACCATAACTAACAAAACGAGCCCAAACTCGGCTCACCTAGTACAACACGTCAAGGAGATCTGCTACTGCTACTAAGCAGTCACCGAAGTACACCTGCAGGTCACTTCATCAAGTCCGGAGGTAAGGTCTCATCATAACTAACTAAACGAGCCCAAACTTGGCTCACCTAGTACAACACGTCAAGGAGATCCAGTAGCAGTCACCGAAGTACACCTGCAGGTCACTTCATCAAGTCCGGAGGTAAGGTCTCATCATAACTAACAAAACAAGCCCAAACTCGGTTCACCTAGTACAACACGTCAAGGAGTTCCAGTAGCTCACCGAAGTACACCTTCAGGTCACTCCATCATGTCCGGAGGTAAGGTCTCACCATAACTAACAAAACGAGCCCAAACTCGGCTCACCTAGTACAACATGTCGAGGAGTTCCAGTAGCTCACTGAAATACACCTTCAAGTCACTCCATCAGGTCCGGAGGTAAGGTCTCATCATAATAACAAAACGAGCCCAAACTCGGCTCACCTATTACAACACGTCAAGGAGATCCAGTAGCAGTCACCGAAGTACACCTGCAGGTTACTTCATCAAGTCCGGAGGTAGGGTTTCAACATAACTAACAAAACGAGCCCAAACTCGGCTCACCTAGTACAACACGTCAAAGAGATCCAGTAGCAGTCACCGAAGTACACCTGCAGGTCACTTCATCAAGTCCGGAGGTAAGGTCTCATCATAACTAACAAAACGAGCCCAAACTCGGCTCACCTAGTACAACACGTCAAGGAGATCTAGTAGCAGTCACCGAAGTACACCTGCAGGTCACTTCATCAAATCCGGAGGTAAGGTCTCATCATAACTAACTAAACGAGCCCAAACTCGGCTCAAATAGTACAACACGTCAAGGAGATCCAGTAGCAGTCACCGAAGTACACCTGCAGGTCACTTCATCAAGTCCGGAGGTAAGGTCTCATCATAACTAACAAAACAAGCCCAAACTCGGCTCACCTAGTACAACACGTCAAGGAGTTCCAGTAGCTCACCGAAGTACACCTTCAGGTCACTCCATCAGGTCCGGAGGTAAGGTCTCACCATAACTAACAAAACGAGCCCAAACTCGGCTCACCTAGTACAACACGTCAAGGAGTTCCAGTAGCTCACCGAAGTACACCTTCAGGTCACTTCATCAGGTCCGGAGGTAAGGTCTCACCATAACTAACAAAACGAGCCCAAACTCGGCTCACCTAGTACAACACGTCAAGGAGATCTGCTACTGCTACTAAGCAGTCACCGAAGTACACCTGCAGGTCACTTCATCAAGTCCGGAGGTAAGGTCTCATCATAACTAACTAAACGAGCCCAAACTTGGCTCACCTAGTACAACACGTCAAGGAGATCCAGTAGCAGTCACCGAAGTACACCTGCAGGTCACTTCATCAAGTCCGCAGGTAAGGTCTCATCATAACTAACAAAACAAGCCCAAACTCGGTTCACCTAGTACAACACGTCAAGGAGTTCCAGTAGCTCACCGAAGTACACCTTCAGGTCACTCCATCATGTCCGGAGGTAAGGTCTCACCATAACTAACAAAACGAGCCCAAACTCGGCTCACCTAGTACAACATGTCGAGGAGTTCCAGTAGCTCACCGAAATACACCTTCAAGTCACTCCATCAGGTCCGGAGGTAAGGTCTCATCATAATAACAAAACGAGCCCAAACTCGGCTCACCTATTACAACACGTCAAGGAGATCCAGTAGCAGTCACCGAAGTACACCTGCAGGTTACTTCATCAAGTCCGGAGGTAGGGTTTCAACATAACTAACAAAACGAGCCCAAACTCGGCTCACCTAGTACAACACGTCAAAGAGATCCAGTAGCAGTCACCGAAGTACACCTGCAGGTCACTTCATCAAGTCCGGAGGTAAGGTCTCATCATAACTAACAAAACGAGCCCAAACTCGGCTCACCTAGTGCAACACGTCAAGGAGATCTAGTAGCAGTCACCGAAGTACACCTGCAGGTCACTTCATCAAGTCCGGAGGTAAGGTCTCATCATAACTAACAAAACGAGCCCAAACTCGGCTCACCTAGTACAACACGTCAAGGAGATCCAGTAGCCGTCACCGAAGTACACCTGCAGGTCACTTCATCAAGTCCGGAGGTATGGTCTCATCATAACTAACAAAACGAGCCCAAACTCGGCTCACCTAGTACAACACGTCAAGGAGTTCCAGTAGCAGTCACCGTAGTACACCTTCAGGTCACTCCAAGTCCAGGACGAACAGGCTTTTAGAAACACTACTTACATACTTTTTATAGCGAAATAAAATAGAATAAAAATCATACCTTGTGAAGTATCAAATTTGGTTTATCGAATATTTTGTGTTTGTACAGCGATCTTTTTCAACTCGAGGCGCTCCAAACAAGCGATACGTGTCCACTCTCGACGGGGGTCGCGCGCGGACTAGTTTCATTCAAAATACTTTGCAATAAATCAAGACTGGTACAATCATCGGCACGATTCTTGAGCGCTGACCTTCACCTGCGCAAAAGTGAGTTATTGGGTCCCTTTGGTGGTATGAAGTGGGGCGCGTATAGGTGCACGATGCGCAAAGCGATCCCCACTCTTCCGCCGAGCGCTCAAGAACCGTGCCGGTATCTGTATCAAAAATAAAATAACCCCTAACGCAATCGATTAAGATTCATCCAGAAGAGCAAAAAATGTGAAAAAATAGTTTCGGTTTTAATTTTTTCTGCGACTATATAAAGCATTTAGATTTAAAAAAAATCCTAGCAATAAGAATTGAATATGTTTGCCAACAAATTGTATTTTTAGAAATAGTAAAATATGCTAATAATAGCACAAAAAATGTACCTAAACTCAACCCGGCATCGTTAATTTTGTGAAAAATGGCAACGACAAATCGATTTTACATTTTAAAAAAACTAAAATTTTCGATGATCTAGTACCTAGCATTTGAAGATGAAGAACCAATCTATACGAGGTAGTTATTAGTTATATTGGATTTTGTTTGGTTATGCCATAAAATGTACCGAAAAACAGCATAATTTTGCCTGATATGCAAACGCGCCCTTAATGTTTAGGTCGTCGGAGAACACTCCGACGCCTGTCCCATAGTCGGTTTTTGATCCATCAGTGTAAATCCTTAGCTATCTTGTACCTGAGTAGTCACAAAACTCCTCTATGAGCTCTATGTTGTAGTGTTATTGGAAGCAGTGGGTCTTCAGGGTTCTGTCGATGGGTGATGTCATCATCGGCTGTTCTTTAATTGCATCTCTGATGCGTGTGTGTTTGATTCTGGAATCATTGTTTAGGGTGCCCGATACTTCGAGTCTGAAAGTCGCTATGGCTGCCTCCTCTCTTACGTCGAGGTGTAGGGGAGGTAGCCCCAGCATCACCCGTCAGGCAGCAGTGGGTGACGTTCGCATGCTGCCGGTGATTGCTACGCAGGCAAATCTTTGTAGTTTCTCGAAATCCTTTTGGGTTGTACTTAGGTTGGTCCTGGAACACCAAACTAAAGAGCATGTAATGATTGGTCGGATAACTGTGGTGTATAGCCAGTAGGTGATTTTGGGGCATATGCCCCAATTTCTCCCGAGGAGTCTCTTACATTGCCATAGGGCTATACTGGCTTTTGTGATTATGTAATCAGTGTGTTTTGCCCAGTTGAGCTGTTTGTTCAAAAAGATACCCAGGTATTTGGTTTCAGTCGATAGGCTTAGGGTTGTCCCAAAGAAGCTTGGCAATTGTAACGTTGCCCGCTTCCTTTTCTTTGTGAAAAGGATGAGTTTAGTTTTCGTAGGGTTCATTGCTAGCTAGTTTGTATTCCTTGCACCAGTCTTCTACTATTCTTAGAGCTTGGTGCATAAGGTTGCATAGTGTGTTTTCGTGTGAGCCGTTTATTATTATGGTCAGATCATCAGCATAACCCACCGTGTAGTAGCCTCTGCTATTGAGACGTTTGATGAGGCCGTCTACTACGAGGTTCCATAGTAGTGGCGAGAGGACACCACCTTGGGGGCGGCCCTTCGCCACTATGGCTCTAGTGGTGTCGTTTACCTACCGTAACTTGTACGGCTCTCAGTCTGAGCATATTTGTGATCCATCCTCGCAGGGTCGAGTCCACGCGCCGTGTTCCTCGAGGGCTGCGTTGATGCTATGGAAGATGGTGGGCTAGTGACTGCACATTCGATCTTGGAGATCATACTATGCAGCGCAGATTCTGTTGATTTTCCTGTAGAATACGCGAGTTGTTTTTTGTGAAGTGGTCGCTCCCGAAGAGGTCCGTCCCGACTGTGTCGATCACAGAGTAGAGACTCTGTCTCTGAGGGTTTTCAGTAGGAAAGATGTTAGGCTTATTGGTCTGTACGCCTTAGGTTGTGTATAATCAGGTTTGCCTGGTTTAGTGATGAAAATTACTTTCACCTCTTGCCATGCAAGTGGTATATATTTCTGTGCTATATGCAGGCTTGGTAGATGACGGTCAGCCATGGCGTTAAAACGTCTACTCCCCATTGTAGCAGGGCGGGGAAAATTTCGGCTAAGCCTGCGGATTTATATGATTTAAAAAAAAAAAAATGCAAAAAAAAAACCGACTTCAAAAAACACGAAAAAGTGAAAAATAACTTTAGCTTCAGAAATTTTTTTTTTTTTATTTAACAATTTTTAGTTGTTCCCAAACAAATATTTGCCATGAATTTATTTGACATTGTTACCAATACATGTCATGGTAATAGGCGTGAGCAGCGGTGGCCCAGTGGTGGCGGCCCCGACTTACGAACAGTAACTGGTGGGTTCGAACCCTGGCAGGCGTATTCATCATCATCATTTCAGCCGAAAGACGTCCACTGCTGGACAAAGGCCTCCCCCAAGTGTCGCCACATTGAACGGTCCCGTGCGACTCGCATCCAGCGGATTCCCGCGACCTTCACCAGGTCATCAGTCCACCTAGTGGGAGGCCTTCCAACGCAACGTCTTCCGGTTCGCGGTCGCCACTCCAAAACTTTTCGGCCCCATCTTCCATCCGTTCTGCGAGCAATGTGCCCTGCCCACTGCCACTTGCAGTACTTGCGCGCTTGCAGGCGTATTACTTTGTGTTTTGTATTTATTTCATCACCACTGCTCTCAAAATGGTGAAGGAAAACATCGTGAGGAAACCGGCATGTCCTAGTACTAAAACATTCGAAGACATGTGACGTCTACAAACCCGCACTGGGCACGCGTGATGGATTATAGCCGATTCCCTCTCATAGAGAGGAGGCCTGTGTCCCCGCAGTGGGAACATTAATAGGCTGATGATGAATAGGCGTATCCCTAATTATGGAACGCGGAGCGGGAGGGAGTGTCAGACTTTTACTGACTATAACCCATCCATGTTCCTTCTTAGCCCGTTGTATTCCAGAGTCGCAGTATCTCTTTAGAACCGTCCCTTTTGCTGACATCTCTTTGAGGCGCGCACGGAACACGAACGAACCGTCGAAATCTGGGTGTATTGTACACATCTGCGTACCCACTGAGAGCATACAGGCGTGATGTTACGTCATTTGAAGTGCACGCGGAACACGATCGCGCCAACTTAACATACCTATCTTTTGAAATCTGGGTGTATTGTACACATCTGCGTACCCCCTCAGAGCATACAGGCGTGATGTTACGTCATTTGAGGCGCACGCGGAATTCGATCGCGCCAACTTAACATACCTAACTTTCGAAATCTGGGTGTATTGTACACATCTGCGTACCCCCTCAGCATACAGGCGTTATGTTACGTCAAGATGTTGTATAAACAATAAACATCCAAGCGATTGCAATATTCACGGCACATTTGCCGTCTACTTTTGAAGAGTTCCATTGTATATCTGCGAAGATCAGCATCAGATGTTCTGCTCAGCTGCTTCAGCTTTCAAATAAAAAACCGGCCAAGAGCGTGTCGGGCCACGCTCAGTGTAGGGTTCCGTAGTTTCCCGTCCGTCACAATAAGAGTTCCCACTTATGAGTTTAAAGGTGGGTATCCATTATGTAAAAATGCTTGCATATACGAATATACTACAAACTTAGTCCAGAAATGATTTTGTACAACTTTTTGTCTTTTTTGTACAAAAACTGTTGTTTCCATCAAGTTCAAAATGATTTTCCTAGAAAGTCCTTATAAAGTTCTACTTTTCAGATTTTTTTTCATATTTTCTAAACTTATGGTTCAAAAGTTAGAGGGGCCGGACACATTGTTTTTTACTTTTGGAGCGATTATTTCCGAAATTATTGACATTATCAAAAAATGATTTTAGGATTTATATCCTATTCATTTTTAAATACCTTTCCAACAATATATCACACGTTAGGGTTGAAATTAAAAAAAAAATCACTTCCCACTTTACATATAGGGGGGCTACCCTAATAAAACATTTTTTTCCAATTTTTATTTTACCACTTTGTCGGCGTGAACAATATACATATTGGTACCAAATTTCAGCTTTCTAGTGCTAACGGTGACAGAGATTAAGCGAGGACGGACAGACGGACGGACGGACAGACATGGCGAAACTATAAGGGTTCCTAGTTGACTACGGAACCCTAAAAAGAATCATCAAAATCGGTTCACCCAGTCGAAAGTTCTGAGGTAACAAACACAAAAAAAATAAAATAAAATACAGTCGAATTAAGAACCTCCTCTTTTTGGAAGTCGGTTGAAAAGTCTTTATTACCCATTTTATTCTCTCTGCGGTTACTATGGTGCGGGCTCTGACCCATTCTTGGTCATTTGGTGTGTGCGTTGGCTCACTTGCCCAGGTTCTGTCCTCGGAGAGATTGCAGTCTGGGAAGTGAGTTTCCAAAAGGACTTTACTTGTTTCGTGGTCCGTCTTGGTGTATGTGTTGTCAGGGGGTTTTCAGCGACCCGAGGGTGCGATCTTGATCGGTAGATAGGATCTTTCTCACACGCGCGGCTTCGCTGTTCGGTTCAATTTCTTCGCCGAATTTCCGCCAGGCTGCCATGCTGGCATTCCTGACTTGTTTTTTGAAGGTGTATTGTGTTTTCTTGTATGAGTCCCAGTCTTCTGGTAGTCTGGAGTTATTAAAATTTGGGGCGTTTGGTGCTGCGTTAGTAGGGAGGCCAACAGCCGTTTGTAGCCGGGTACATTGGTACGGCGTGGGTTGCGTCTAGGTTCGGGTTTTTTTTATGTTAGCCGTGGTAAGATGATTTTTCAGTGGTGTGGAATGGGGAGACACAGGCTGAGGGTCTCCCTTGTTTGACCGAAAGGAATTTGACAAATTTTAAGTTCCCAAAAAAATTTTCGCATAATTTAATTTGCCAAATTATTACTTAGCAAAAAATCTATTCACAATAAATTGTAACGCAAACCTAATGTTTGGGAAATGAACGTTTAAACTATAACTTGTTTACCAACTAGTACTTTTAACATTTTTTATTTAGTCAAATATTTCAGTTGGAATAACAGATTTTACTAGAGATGAAACGGATATCCGGTAACTATTCGGTATCCGGCCTATCCGGCCCAAATTGTACTATCCGGCCGGATACCGGATAGTAACTCATTATCCGGCGGATACCGGTTTTTTTTTTTATATTGTAATCTGCAATCAGCTATGCTATGAGCAGATGAGTTGTAAGATGTGGCAGTTTGAGTGTGTCCTCCAGTGAGGTCATCTCCTCATCAGTAGACCAAAGAAGTGGATTATATGGTCAATATGTCTTTCCGCTTTAGCCGTTTTTTGTAGCTTCTGGTTGTTAGATTAGCCGCCAATTTGTTGGGGTGTCTTTCCAGCTTCCCTTTGTATGTCTCTGTAGTGTTATGGCTCTCTTCCTTCACCGTGCTCATCCTCAGATGATGGTGTATTTCTGCATTGGTGATGTACCATGGGACATTGCATAGGTTTCTGAGGATCATGTTCTGCATTCGCTGTATTATTATGATATTGGAGTCGCAAGCGCTGCCCCAGAGTTGTATACCATACATCCAGACAGGTTTAAGAACGCTCTTGTATATGAGTAGTTTGTTGTCTACACTTAGTTTGCTGTTTCGGCCCAGTAACCAGGAGAGGCGAGTGTATCGAAGTTTAAGTTCTTGCCTCTTAGTTTTGATATGGTGTCTCCATGTAAGGCGTTGGTCTAGGTGTAGTCCAAGGAATCGTACACTGTCTTGATGAGGTAGAGTATTGTTTCCCAGGTGTACAGGAGGGCAATTTCCTTGTCGCAGTGTAAACGTAACATGTACGGATTTTGATGCGCTAGCCTTTATCCTCCATTTTTGGAGCCAATTGGTAACATTGTTGAGGCTTGTTTGTAGCTTTTGTGTTGCGAGCACAGGGTTCTTGTCGCTTGCTAAAATTGCCGTATCATCTGCGAATGTGGCTGTAGTGACACTCTCATCTTCTGGCAGGTCAGACGTATATATGGTATATAGTACAGGTCCCAGGACTGATCTTTGTGGCACGCCAGCGACTATTTGGTGGAACTTGGAAGTGGAGTCGGCTTCCTTCACCTGAAAGAGTCTATCTGCCAGGTACGATTTTAGCAGTAGATAGTAACTGTGAGGGAGGCTATTCTTGATTTTGCAGAGTAGTCCTTTATGCCAGACCTTGTCAAAAGCCTGTTGTATGTCAAGAAAGACTGAAGAGCAATACTCTTTCTCCTCTAAAGTCTTTCTTATTTTATCCACTACCCTATGGACTTGCTCCACTGTAGAATGGTGTTGCCTGAAGCCAAACTGGTGATTAGGGATGACATTATTTTTCTGGAGTAGGGGTAGCATTCGGTCAATTCGGTGTAATAATAGTTTCTCGAATACCTTAGATAGGATCGGTAGTAGGCTGATAGGTCTGTAAGAGGTTACTTCATTAGCTGGTTTTCCCATTTTGTGGACCATCAGGATCTGTGAGATTTTCCAAAGTCTGGGAAAGTATTGGACTCTTAGCATGCTGTTGAAGAGTGTTGTAATAAATACTATGGCTTTTCTTGGGAGCTGCACTAGCACTTCTTTTGTGATGAGGTCAAATCCCGGTGCTTTTTTATCTTTCAGCTCACTGTTGATTATCCTCCAGACCTCTCGTACAGTTGTTGGGGATGGTGGCGGCGACATTTGCAAGTCCTGATTGATAATGTCATCCACTTCCTCGGACTCTGGATCACTTGCCTCATTCGGACAAAACACATTAGCTAGGTGTAGTGCAAATGCATCTGCTTTATCTTGAGGGGTGCGCGCCCATCCGACGTCAGTTTTTAGAGGAGGTATGGCTACTTGTGGTCTGTCATAGTTTTTTGTAAACTTCCATAGCGAATAGTTAGTGGACGCACTGGACGCACTGGCTGTAAGTGATTCCAGTTGATATTCCAGGGTGTCATTGTGCCATTTGTGAAGCATTTCTTTTAGTTCTGCACTCGTTTTTTCGAAGTTGGTTTTATCGATCTGCAGCCGTCTTTCATGCCAAACCCGTCTTAGCCTTCGTTTTTCCAGAACAGCTCTTTTGACTTCTATGGGATAGTTGTAGTGTCTCATGCGGGAGTCTGTAGCAGGGGTGTTGAGCCAGCAGGCTTCTTGGATCAAAGTTGTAATATACTTGGTTGCATTCTCAATATCTGCTTCGTTTTTAAGAGGTATTCTAAGTTGGAATTTTTCTTCAATGAATTCCTGGAATGATGCCCAATCAGTGTACTTGTTATATAATTTGTCTGGACCCGTGGACTCTACTAACATTGCGCTGACAGTTAATATCACAGGAGTGTGGTCTGAAGAGCCATCATAGCAAGATTCAGTTTTTATGTAATGCTTACAGAAACCTTTCAAGATGAAGAAGTCTAGCAAATCTGGAGTTTTTCTTGGATCTGATGGCCAATAAGTTGGTTCACAGGAGGAGCTAGTCAACAGATTATTATTGTCGACGCTAGCTTTTAATTGACGTCCTCTGGTTGTTGTTAATCTGGAGCCCCATTGTTCATTCTTAGCATTCCAGTCCCCGCCTGCAATGAACCGATGACCAAGGGTGGCAATAAACTCTGAAAACATACTTGCGTTGATTTTGTGTTTTGGTGGACAGTACACTGCAGTAATGTTGAAGTTGCCGCTCTTGTCTTGCACAGCGATGGTGGTAGCTTAGATGTGATCAGTTTTATAGTGTGGCATTTGATGATGTTTGATTGTCTTCTTGATGATCACAGCTGAACCAGCATGGCCTGTTCCGTCTGGGTGATTTGTGACATAACATAAGTGGTCTGGGAATGTTATCAAAGATGTACCAGTGCAGTGGGCCTCGGATATAAGTAGGATGTCTAACTTATGTTGGGCAAGTAGAAGTTCTACTTCTTGTTTATTTGGGGTTAGCCCATTTATGTTCCAGGTTCCTATTCGTAGTGCAATCATTTTGTTAGTTTGTCAACTAGTTTGGCTATGAGACTCATAAGAGTACTCATTTGTTGAAAGATTATGTCAAATTTTTCAGTGTGTTTTATTAATATTTCTTCCAGTGTCTGGGTTACTTGGCCTGAGTCGTGAGGGTTGGAGTCATTACGATGGATGAGGTTGTTGTCTGGTATTTGTTGTAGGGTTTCGGCATAAGATAACCTCTGTCCTCGTTTCGGTGATTCTGCGTTTTGGGTATTTCTGTTATTGTGGGTGGAGGTAAGTGTTTGTTGCTTTACAATGTTTGCTTGGCTTGGGTTCTTTTTTGTTTTCCTTAATAGAATTTCTTTATAGACCTCGCATCCCTTATAGTTGGCAGGATGACGTCCATTACATAGGGCACACAATGCAGGAGTGTTGCGATCACGTTTTGGGCAGTCTGACGTCTTATGGGATTGCCCACATTTGACTCATCGATAGGGGCGCATACAGTAATTTTTTGTGTGGCCATACTGTTGGCACCGTTGGCATTGGACTATAGTTTTTCTTTTCTTCGGTTCCTCTATGGTAACTGATTGGTGATATATATATTTGAGGTCTTTAATAGCCTTATTGTTGGGACCAGTAGCAAGATTAACGAAAAAAGTTGAAGTAGGTTTCTTTTCAGGGCCATATCTGGAATTAATTATCTCGCCTGTGACTATGTTCCCTGTTGCCTTTATGTCCTCTTTAATTATGTGTAGAGGGGTAGATGGGTGCAATTTCTTAATAACAATCCTGAGACATCTATTGTCTTTTCTGTTAAATGTGTGACCTATTAGGCCCTTTTCTCTTACTATGGATATTACCTTTTTATAGACCTCTATGTTGATAGAGCTAATCCTCAGTTGTGTCTTATTTACTATTTAATACGTAAACTGATCCTTGTCTACTACAGTTTCCAGGAGTTCAGTAAGTTTATTGAGTTCCTCAACTCCATAAAGGAGGAGGAGCACTGAAGTGCATCGAGAATGTTTAGATGTGTGTCAATTGTTTTTTCTTATTGTTTTTCTTTTTGTATGTGTATCTTAGTAGTAACATCGCATTGGCGTCATAGCTGTTAAGGTGTTATTTACGTAATTTTAAATAAATAAATAAAGGACAATTGGCGGTGGTCTAGGTTCTGTCGGCGTATCAGTGTCATCTGTCAGATCAATTCGTAGTCCAGCGAAGCTATTTGATGTTATTGTTGTTTCTATATGAGGACTAGTTGACATTTTCCTTTTTTAGGGTTCCGTACCCAAAGGGTAAAAACGGAACCCTATTACTAAGACTTCGCTGTCTGTCCGTCCGTCTGTCCGTCTGTCTGTCACCAGGCTGTATCTCATGAACCGTGACAGCTAGACAGTTGAAATTTTCACAGATGATGTATTTCTGTTGCCGCTATAACAACAAATACTAAATATAGTCAATGGTACGGAACCCTTCGTGTGCGAGTCCGACTCGCACTTGGCCAGTTTTTGTTTCTTTCGACAGGTACTCTCTGCCATGATGGGGGACATGGTAAGTTACTAGAGTTGGAAAATGTAATGTCTTTATTCGAAGTTGTAGTATTGTTATTTGTCGTCTCTCTTTCAGGTTTTTGCATCTGCCTGGATCCCGCTGATGCAGATCTTGGCCTTGTGAGGAACAAGCTAGGATGAAACGCTTGCTGCACCAGTACTTTGTTACCAGTATTTGGACCTTCCTTCTTTCTTCCCAATGTTGGCGAAATTATCGGGGAGGGATTCTCCGGTAGTGCCGGTACCCTCCTGGGGTAGTTTGTTTTTTAAATCCGCTTCCATTTTTCTAGAGAGCCTACCTTTGGCTTCATGGTCATGCTTTTATGATACCGGATATGCATACATTTTATTAAAAAAATCCTTTAAAACGGACATGAAATGAGACAACAGCTAGCAATTATGATAAGTTTTATTAAAAGCTACATGTATCGACTCTAACGTCTCTAACTCATCGCACCGCACTAAAACATGTTTTTTTAACAAGTTAAACATTAATATTTATTGTCAGCAAGTGGCACGATCACTCTCGATGAGCCCCGAACTCCCGATGAGACCAGAAATCGCTCGAAAAGATGCAATCGCGTTGTCTTCAGCTGTACGACGCTAAACATGTACGCACAACTTGCCTCAGAGAACTACTTACTCTCCGCCGGAGCTCCGGCGGCCGGATATCCGGCCATCCGGCCTCGCAGTTCGCCGAATATCCGTTATTCGGTATCCGGCCAAACAACTATCCGTTGCATCTCTAGTTTTTACGCAAAATCAAATAAGCCAAATATGTAGTATCGTCAGTTTTCAAATTTTAACCTAACCATTTTGTTAACAGAAGAAATTAACCTAATCTAAATAGTTGAGTTCCGGGTAACGTACTAAAACAATATCTTTTTTTCTATTAATGGAAGTCGTGTCTGGCACGAATAATCTTATTTTTGCCTATAAAGCCTATACTACTTCAGATTAGCAACTCTATTTGTGGTGGTTCAAACTTCGTTTGTAAAACTGTTAGAATAAAGTTCTAATCAGCTTGCACTACAAAGCCGTTGTTACCTTAGTCACTGCGGCCGAATAGTGCGAAATGAGCGGTTTTTATTATTTATAAAATCAAATTTTCGTCTTTTGGAAAAAATAAAAAACATAAGACCTGCTTTATAGTTAGTTCAGTTAGTATGCAAAGTTTCATGATCTAATTTGAAGTACTTTTTGGATACCAGCGGTCTAATGTTCGATTTGGAGGTAACTTTGGGATTTTTTTCTATCGAGAAAATTTTATGAAATCGTGTTTTCGCCAAACATAAGACCTAACATTGTAACATTGTTACTAACCCTGTGGACTCCGCTCTGAAATAAAATCTTTCTATTCTATTCTATTAATCCTCAACTTTACCATATATTTATTTCAAAATTAATGCTGCAGTATTTTAGGCGTAACGGAGGATCATGCTAAGCCATTTGAGGTAGTGTAGGCCCTTAATATTTTTTGTCTTAACAAATCATTTCACCAAACGTTTATTGTCTGAAGATTGTTTGCTGTAATAAATCATTTGATTAAAGACCAAATGCCATAATGACACTATACTTGGTAATATTTTGCCAAGTAAAAATTTTACCAAATAAAAATATGCGTACTAAAATCGTTCGAAATATTGCAATGGTACAAAAAAAGGTTGCTAAAATTTGTGGGTAATGAAATTTTGTCAAAATCTTTTCGGCAAAACGGCAGGATCGCACAGGCCAAGATAATCTAAGATGGCGCCACCATTAGCTGGTCTCAATCTGACCAGCTATTTTCGAATATAAAATGACATTACCACATTTTCAACCAATGACGATGTTGGGAAAAAGCTATGCTAGCGCCATTAGTTCCACAGTGTGTCTCCTTGGTGTCTCCCCATTAGAGGCTTTTTTTTCAACAATGTTGAATTTTCGCTGGTGTTGAATTTAAGGCGTTTTTTCAATAATGTTGAATTTTCACTGATATTTAATTAGAGGCGTTTTTTCAAGAATGTTGAAATTTCACTGGTGTGAAATTAGAGGCATTATAACAATAATGTTGAATTTTCACTGGTGCCTTTAGAGGAGTTATTAATTTCAAAGGTGAAGGTTACGGGGATCCGCTGGATGGAGTCGTAAGGGACCGGTCAATGTAGCGACACTTAGGGGAGGCCTATGTTCAGCAGTGGACGTCTTTCGGCTGAAATGATGATGATCAGTTTAAACAATGTTGAATTTTAACTGGTGTTCAATTAGAGGCGTTATGCATGAATTAGAAATGTTAATTCACTCATGAGTCATGTCCATCCTGCAGTGTTGTGTAAAAAATGTTAATTGACCAAGGTTGAATATATAATAATATTTATCTAAGAACTAACCAAATAAATGACTTACATATTTTTATTTTCAACAGCTAACCTGAAAAAACTGTTTGCTAGCCTAGAGAAAGCAACAAGTAAAAATGAAAAAAATAAATTGCTATCAGATCTTCAACCTGTAATAACTTACGCTAGTATAGCTCTAGACGAATGCGACTTCGGAACTGGCTTGGAGGTTGGCATAGCTCTATTTTGTTCTGGACTAAAGGAGCTGGAGCCTAGTGCAATGAATAGCTTGATTGCGGCTTACTCTGTATTGAACAGATCATCATTTGGCGAGATAATCAAGGTAATAATTAGGACTATATCATATAAATAATCAAGTATCTTGATTCTAACGCGAGGCTGTCGACATGTGGGACATGGATTCTGCAATCATTGGTCGAACAAGCAATTTGGTATGCATTTAATAATGTAATTTGTGGGTTAAACTGTAAGCCAAATTGCTTTTTCGACCGTACATCGGTACCTCGCCAACACCTTAGGAGGCTCTTATTGCGCGCTGGGTCCAAGGCTTAATTCAGAAAGCAGTACTCCTGGACATGGCACGCATAGTGAGGAGGTCCCTCTCTGGAGCCCTGACCACCGGCAACCTGGACCTTGCTCCTGATGCTGATAAGCCATCTATTATTATATTATGATTATTTTTATGAATTTATATGATATTTTTTTTTTTTTTTATGTAATTGCTATGAGGCAAGATAAATAGAGGGGTCCCGGGTTCAAATCCCGGTAGGAGCAAATATTTGTGTGATGAGCATGGACTTTTGTTTCCGAGTCATGGATGTTTATATGTATATAAGTATGTAGAGTTTAGTTATAATATTCTCATGTAAGTGAATATATAATTCTTATGAGAATAAGATCTTCAACCTCATCTATGTAGTTTATCAACTATCCGGTGTCCACGACACAAGCCCCGTTGCTTAGTGTGACACTAGATGGCGCTGTGTGTAATGTCCAGTGATATTTATTTATCGTATTATTTTTTGAAATACTATACCTAATTAATATAATATTCTATTATGATAATTCTTTCTTTTTTCAGGCACATCTGAAGCATCGTCGCAAAGGTCCAAACGTTTCGCTGCTGCATTTTAAATAGTTGAATGTATTAATAAATTAAGGACTAGGTACTGTCTTGTTGTGAAAGTTAAAGAAGTAATATTCGCTTATAAGTCACTATTTGCTAGACGATGCTGGTATACCCATACCAGCATCGTCTAGCAAATAGTGACTTATGTCAGTAGATATAGTATTATAACAAATGGAGTCCATCATCCATCATGATGACTAATATAAGCTTACTTACAATGATATTCTAGTAAAATATAATAATATGTTGTGAGCGCGCAATCGTGAAGACTCGAAAACGGCCCAATTGGATCGTATTGCCTTTATTCTGCGTCACTGCGTGTATGTGAGCTGCCGCTGCCGCGCGGATCATTTTTTTCGGTTGATTTGTTGGTGTTTAACATAATATCTGTTTAATTAGAATATCATTGCTTAGGATGCATTCACCATCATCTTGTACAGTTGTGTAGCATTCCAACGCGGTGGACAGGACTCCACATCGCGCCCCATTGCAGGATCCTCGCAGTGTGTGATCCCCTTAAAATTCAGTTGCTGGCTTAAGTTTTAGCGAATTTAGTATGAACGTCAAGATGACGGGACCACGTCAGGGTTTGCGAACATCATGTGAATAGGATATAATACAATATTTCTACTATTTCATACTTTCATAGTAAAATTCTACAACCATAACATTTTAAATTATTCTATAAAGAAAAGTGGTCCCGCTATTTTGAAATCAAAATGACGGGACCACTATTCATTTGATGAAAAACACATGGTGATCATAAACTGAACACACAAAATTTTAATACGAAATAGTACGACTACGTTTGAATAGTTGTTATACTCTAGAAACTGTTATTTCAATAAACAGGTAATTGATGTTTATTAAATTTACATTAGAAAAGCGTTATAGCCTATACTGTTTAATGGTATTTGCAGAACTGTTTTTTTTAGTTATTTTAGAACCTGCTACGACTCCATGACGCGCGCTCGCTTCGCTCGCATATTAAATAACTCTCTTTGACTTCTGTCGCCGAAGTGCCGGGCCTGCGCCGGCCTACGGCCCGGTGCCCATGCCGCCCATAAAAGAAATTCTGTAGTAAGATTGTATAATTTAGAGTGCAAGTTAGTATTTTTTGATAAACAATTAGTTTTTTTGTTTTATAAATCATATATCCGATGTACGAACCACATTGTTGGTGTGAATTCGACTCGTTTTGTGTTATTTTTTAGTTTTTTTTGCAGTACATGTTTAGTTAATCAATTGGTTTTTTTGCACAGCATTCATTTTTCTGGTATGCATTCAGTTAATTAGTGGAGTTTCCTAGTTTGCTGAAAAATTATACAGGGTGTAGAATTTCACTATGAAAGTATGAAATAGTAGAAATATTGTATTATATCCTATTCGCAAAACCTGGTGTGGTCCCGTCATCTTGACGTTCATATAATTTACTGACATGATGCTGGCGGGTAATATAATTTTTGTATAATAATTATAACCATCACAACATTAACCATGTATTTGACTTATTTAACGAGTCCCATAAAGTCATTTGTCAGCATAAGAATTAGAGAAATAGTGCCTTTAACTTGAAGAACGTTTATGTATGTCTATTTATTTAATTATTTATTTCGACATTGAATTAAATTCAATATCACTACTCTATTATATATACTATACTATTAAACTGCTAGATTAAGTCAATGGAATATACATACGGAGTTGTTAAAAATAATATTTGTCAGCTTTATTTAATAAACTTTTAAAATATTAGTAGTGTTTTTCAAATGCAATTTCCAAAAAATCTCAATAAAGACACACAATAGGTTGAAATATTACGCTTCGCACGTTCACGTCTATGAAACTTTTTTAATTTTAACTAATATTGGCGTTAGAAGCACACACATTAATTCTCAAGTACCATTGAATGTTTACTCACTATCTACCGTTATTGGCAATCAAATCTGTTTGTAGGCATTCAAGTACTATCTGCAACAGGGTTCTTTAAAGATAGACGATGTAAATACATTGGGCCTTTACAAAGTACCCGGCAGTAAGAAGCATCGTGAATACCAAGATCTTTGGGACTTCGCTCCTATGGCGGTGGCGGTGCCAGTGATTTAATTAAATATTCAGCAATTTCATTGTTGTGCGAAAATCTGATGCTTAGATATATTTATATAGCGTCACCCCATGATCTCATCACAGATCTTGATGAATCTTACGGAGTGAATAAACTGTGCGACACATTTGTTTTTACCCGACTGCTTGATTCATCACTACATAGTATAAAACAAAGTCCTCCGCCGCGTCTGTTTGTTCGCGAAAAACTCAAATACTACACCGATTTTCATGCTGTTTTCACCAATGGATAGAGTGGTTCTCGAGGAAGGTTTTGAGTATATAATTTGTCAAATAAGGAATATGCAAGTAATTTTTTCTTCATTTAAATCAATAAAATACAGTACTATCAACAAAAGAAAAGTATTAAAAGTTTAGTTCAACTACTACTTGTCGCACAAAAATAATATTAAACTCCTGCAATTTTCTACGACAGTTCAAACGTCCGTAGCTGTCGCAGCCATGATGTGACGTCATTTACCACAATCTGCCTTGTTAGGGTTCCTAAAGACGAACAGCACGTTGCCAACTGCAGATAAACTGCAGCCGTCGCCACCTGTCGACGGCTGCCGTCGACGCTTGCAGTTGAGGCGTCGCCGCGTCGGCGGCTGCCGCCGGCGCGTCGACACACATCGCGGACTGCACAACTGCAATCGTCGACGGCAGCCGTCGACAGGTGGCGACGGCTGCAGGTTATCTGCTGTTGGCAACGTGCCGCTCGTCTGTAAGAACCCTTAACATCAATTTTTTTGCCCCTAATAGAATAATTTTACTAATGTACCTATGTGCTATATTCAAGTGAAAATTGCAATAACAATATTATAATAAAATCTTAGTGAAACTTTAAGCATTTTTCAAATAAAACTTTTTTTGACACATAGACTTTGACGTCACCACCGGCGTTATCGAGGACGACGTGTTTTGAGAGTGCGTCCCGTTTGACCAAAAACATGCTAAATAAAACTGTAAATTGTAAAATAAGTGGTGTACTCGTATTAGCAACTTAAACAAGTGTACCACAACACAATGTTTTTATGAGCCAATACAAGGCATTATTAATAAATAAAAAGAGTTTTGTGTTTCATGCATATTCCCTATTCTTCTATAGGTACATTGGCTAAAATATAATGGAGGTGTCGGAAAAAAGTAAGTCGTCTGGGAGCATTACTTTTGGTCTCGATAACCGACATCCACGCGGGCGAAGCCGCGGGCATCAGCTAGTTAGTTCATAAAATATTTCATAAACTGTAAACTGACTTTTGACGATGCCGTCAGATAAAGCATTAGTCATAATAATGGAACATGATTGGATCCGTTGCATTTGATACCTCTTCATAAACAACCATATTTGTCGAGAGAGACTGGATCCTGCGACACAGGGTATCCTAGTGCAGGATCCAGTGTCACATCTTATTGTAACACTTTTTATGAAACAATAAAAATTTATTATTATTATTATTCCATTTATTCATCTATATACATATTTTTAACATTTTTAAATATCTAAATATATAAAAGAAGAAACTGACTGACTCATCTATCAACGCACAGCCCAAACCGCTGGGTCTACAGATTCCAAATTTGGCAAGTAGGTTCCTTATATGGTCTAGGGGTGCATTAAGAAAGGATTTTTCAAAATTCACCCCCTAAGGGGGTTAAACGGGGCTCCAAAGTTTGTATGGGGAAACAAGATTAGTTAGACTATTTTATTCGAAACTTCACAGGAGTGCTCCTATGGATAAGTGAGTAGAAATGGGTTTCAGGTTTTTTCAGAATTCAACCCCTAAGAGGGGGAAATGGGGTGGAAAAGTATAAAAATCAATGCACAGCCCAAACCGCTGAGTCTAGAGATTCCAAATTTGGCACATTGGTTCCTCATGTGCTCTAAAGGTGCACTAAGAAAGATTTTTACAAACTTCACCCCTAAAGGGGGTTAAACGGGGATCCAAAGTTTGTATGGGGAAACAAGATTAGTTAGACTATTTTATTCGAAACTTCACAGGAGTGCTCCTATAGATAAATGAGTAGAAACGGGTTTCAGGTTTTTTTAGAATTCAACCCCTACGAGGGGGAAATGGGGTGGAAAAGTATAAAAATCAATGCACAGTCCAAACCGCTGAGTCTAGAGATTCCAAATTTGGCACATAGGTTCTTTATAAGGTTTAAGGGTGCATTAAGAAAGGATTTTTCAAAATTAACCCCCTAAGGGGTTGAAACGGGGGTCCAAAGATTACATGGGGAAACAAGATTAGTTAGACTACTTTATTCGAAACTTAACAGGAGTACTCCTATCGATAAATGAGTTATTAACATTTGTGTTTCAGGTGACAATGATAGTATTGGTGATTGTGATAATGATTGTGGTTGTGATAATGATGGCGATTGTGATCATGATGATTATGATTAAGATGATAATGATTGAGATTACGATGATAATGATTGTGATTACGATGATAATGATGACGAGGATGGAGATTGTAATTATGATGATTGTGATTACGATGATAGTGGTTGTGATTACAATGATAATGATTATTAAAATGATGATAGTGATTGTGATTGTAATGATGATTGTGAGGGTGATTGTGAGGGTGATTGTGATGGTGATTGTGATGGTGATAGTAATTGTGATTGTGATGGTGATTGTGATAGTGATGAAGATTGTGATTGTAATAACGATGATAATGATTGTGATTACGATGATAATGATTGTGATGGTGATTGTAATGGTGATGTGACGGTGATTGTGATGGTGATTGTGATAGTGATAGTGATAGTGGTTGTGATAGTGATAGTGATGGTGATTGTGATAATGATTGTGGTTGTGATAGTGATGGCGATTGTGATCATGATGATTGTGATTTAGATGAAAATGATTGAGATTACGATGATAATGATTGTGATGACGAGGATGGGGATTGTGATGATGATGATTGTGATTACGATGATAATGATTGTTAAAATGATGATAGTGATTGTGATAGTGATTGTTATAGTGATTGTGATCGAGATTGTGATGGTGATTTTGATAGTGATTGTGATTACGATGATAATGATTGTGATAACGATGATGGTGATTGTGATAGTAATTTTAATGGTTATTGTGATGGTGATGGTGATTGTGATAGTGATGGTGATTGTGATGGTGATAGCGATGGTGATGGGGATTGTGATGGTGATTGTGATTGTGATGGTGATTGCGATGATGATTGTTATAATAGTTGTGTTAATGATGGTAGTTGTGATAGTGATGGTGATTGTGATAATGATGGTGACTGTTATAGTGATGGTGATTGTGATAATGATGGTGGTTGTGAAAGTGATGGTGATTGTGATAATGATTGTAATAATGATGGTGGTTGTGATAGTGATGGTGATTGTGATGATAATAATAAATTGTGATGATTATGAAATATGGCACATAGATAGTTTATAACCTAAATTAACATGTAGAACACTATTTATCCCTTTAGTATAATTCAGTGGGGCAGTTACCGAACTGCACGCGGGCGAAGCCGCGGGCAACAGCTAGTTTCTTAATAAAACAACATAAAAAACATTTAAAAATATAAAAAAACAGTAGCCCACCAGTTGCAGTTCGACTCCCTGAAGCAGAAGATCTGTGCATGGGCAAGCCGTATTCGTCGGTACAAGCGGCGAGTGGAACGGTACACTCAGAATCGTACATTCCAAAGCGATGAAAGGTGGGTATATAGGGCTTGGGAGCGACCGGACCAAGGTGTGACTGACACGCGTCTGCCGGATGATAGCGCCATGTATTCATTCTGGCGCAACATCTGGTCGGTGCCTGTCAGTCACACTGAGGGCGATTGGACCCGGGAGGTTGAACAAGCGTGTGATCCTATACCAGAAATGGGGGCAATCATCATCAGCCCCCAAGACGTAGCTCGTGCAGTCCGTCCGTTACCTAACTGGAAATCTCCAGGGCCGGACGGACTGCACAACTTTTGGATCAAGTGGTTCCAAAGATCACACGCTCGTTTGGCGTCCCAGTTTCAATCAGCCTTAGAGTCAGGGTCGCTGCCCCAATTCCTGACGACAGGAATTACCCACCTGCTCCATAAATCAGGTAGTGCTGCGGAGCCCAAAAATTATAGACCAATCACTTGTTTACCAACGGTCTATAAAGTTCTTACATCCATTTTGACAGCTAAAATCAACCAACATATTGATAGTAATTCTATTATGTCTGCCTCTCAGAATGGATGTAGGAACGGGTCCCGCGGCACTAAGGAGCTGCTCCTCATTGATATGGCCATTAGCCAACAGGTTCGCCGTTCCCGAAAGAATCTGTCTACATGTTGGATAGATTATAAGAAGGCCTATGACTCAGTGCCTCATACATGGCTCATGAGGGTGCTGGAGTTGTATAAAATAGATGCAACTCTACGTACTTTCCTGATGTCATGTATGGGACACTGGAGAACGGTTCTTCGCTATCCAGGATGTCGAAAGATCCAGGGGAACAGCGAACCAATAAGGATCGAGCGAGGTATATTCCAAGGTGATAGTCTGAGTCCATTGTGGTTTTGTCTAGCCTTGAACCCTCTCAGCACACTGCTGGAGCGTTCAGGTCTAGGCTATCTGTTGAGGAGAGATTGTCAGGTCATATCTCACCTTCTTTACATGGATGATCTGAAACTCTTTGCCCCCAACAATTTGCAACTGATGAAGCTACTGAAGGTAACAGAAACTTTCAGTAGCGCCATCAGGATGGAATTTGGTGTGGACAAATGTGCAGTCATGCATGTGAAGCGAGGGGAGATTATGGAATCCGAGGGAACTCAACTCTCGGATTCCATATACCTTAGATCCCTCTCCTCAACAGAAACTTACAAGTATTTGGGTATGTCGGAGGCATTAGGTATCAATACTGCTGACATGAAACAATCGTTGAGGGAGCGCTTCTTTGGCCGCCTGAATAAGGTACTAGGCAGTCTTTTGTCAGGCGGAAACAAGGTGCGCGCCTTCAACGGTTGGGTCATGCCGGTTTTGATGTATTCCTTCGGCATACTCAAATGGACTCAGACGGAACTTGATGCCCTGGATAGGAGGGTCCGCACACTGCTGACCGCAAATCGAATGCATCACCCACGGTCGTCGGTGATGAGACTGTATATCCCACGGAAGTGCGGGGGTCGTGGCTTCTTAAATGCTAAGACCCTACACAACCGTGAGGTGTACAGTCTCAGGGAATACTTCCTAGAAGCCGAAGGGGAGATGCACCGAGATGTGGTCTCAGTGGACAAGGGCCTCACCCCGCTCTCCCTGGCTAACGAGAACTGGCGCAAACCTAAAGTATTAGACACTAATGACCGCAATCATTAGAGCAGTCATTGTGCCGATAGTCGTGTCGGCCAATGGCTTAATAGCCAAGAGCCTCGACCAACATCTTAGGAGGCTCTCGTTTGGCAGCTGGATCAAGGGCTTGATTCAGAAAGCAGTACTTCTGGACACGGCACGTATCGTTAGGAGGTTCCTCTCTCAAGAGCCCTGACCACCGGCAGCTCGGACCCTGTTCCCAGCGCTGGTGGGCTACTGTTTTTTTATATTTTTAAATGTTTTTTTATGTTGTTTTATTAAGAAACTAGCTGTTGCCCGCGGCTTCGCCCGCGTGCAGTTCGGTAACTGCCCCACTGAATTATACTAAAGGGATAAATAGTGTTCTACATGTTAATTTAGGTTATAAACTATCTATGTGCCATATTTCATAATCATCACAATTTATTATTATCATCACAATCACCATCACTATCACAACCACCATCATTATTACAATCATTATCACAATCACCATCACTTTCACAACCACCATCATTATCACAATCACCATCACTATAACAGTCACCATCATTATCACAATCACCATCACTATCACAACTACCATCATTAACACAACTATTATAACAATCATCATCGCAATCACCATCACAATCACAATCACCATCACAATCCCCATCACCATCGCTATCACCATCACAATCACCATCACTATCACAATCACCATCACCATCACAATAACCATTAAAATTACTATCACAATCACCATCATCGTTATCACAATCATTATCATCGTAATCACAATCACTATCAAAATCACCATCACAATCTCGATCATAATCACTATAACAATCACTATCACAATCACTATCATCATTTTAACAATCATTATCATCGTAATCACAATCATCATCATCACAATCCCCATCCTCGTCATCACAATCATTATCATCGTAATCTCAATCATTTTCATCTAAATCACAATCATCATGATCACAATCGCCATCACTATCACAACCACAATCATTATCACAATCACCATCACTATCACTATCACTATCACAATCACCATCACAATCACCGTCACATCACCATTACAATCACCATCACAATCATTATCATCGTAATCACAATCATTATCATCGTTATTACAATCACAATCTTCATCACTATCACAATCACAATCACCATCACAATCACAATTACTATCACCATCACAATCACCATCACAATCACCCTCACAATCACCCTCACAATCATCATTACAATCACAATCACTATCATCATTTTAATAATCATTATCATTGTAATCACAACCACTATCATCGTAATCACAATCATCATAATTACAATCTCCATCCTCGTCATCATTATCATCGTAATCACAATCATTATCATCGTAATCTCAATCATTATCATCTTAATCATAATCATCATGATCACAATCGCCATCATTATCACAACCACAATCATTATCACAATCACCAATACTATCATTGTCACCTGAAACACAAATGTTAACTCATTTATCGATAGTGTGCATAACCCTAGCAAAATGTTGTGCATTTGAGAGATGAGACCATAAAAAATAATTAGTGTATCATGAGGAGCAATTTGTTTAATAGTAGCAAAATTTGTGTGAATTGTAGTTTTAAAGTTATTTGAGAAAAACACATTTTGCTGGAGTAACGTTTGAAACGTTATCCTGGCAAAATCGATTTTCAAAAATTCGTTCAGCCCGGAACCAAATACATGATTAGATAGCTTTTGTTGCATAGTAAATGTTTGTAAATAGCAAAATTTGTGTGTGGTATGGTTCTTGAGTTATTTAAGATTTTGCTGCGGTAACGTTTTGTGATTTCTCAGATCTCGAAAACGGCTCAACGCAGAAGATTGAAAAAAATACCAATAAGAGACTTTAATTTGTTTAAATTAGTTTAAACATTAGTTTTTGATTTGGTTGTCGTAAACCAATGGAAATAAATGGTTTCAAAAATCAGATAAAACGGATTTGCAAGTAAACCAAAACACTTATAACCAAATAAACAGCTGTCAAAAATACCCATGGTAGACACGTATCACGTCAAGTAAAATAAATTATGTAACTTTATACGATATGAAGATAAAAACAAAATTGATTCATTTTAGACTGGTCGTACTTTAGCGATGAAATACGCAGTTCCCAAAACATTAAGAAACGTGGCATACTTTAAACTAATTAAAATGGTACATGAACATTAATTCCTGTTAATTTCAGCTTTCAATTACGGCTGTAATGAAAGTTATATCAAAAACAAGAAAATGTCAGCAATTCTCTAATAAGCTGACCAAATCGGAAAGGTCACGAAAAAGCGGCCGCACTATATATAATCGTAACCATCTTAAATGAATGGGATAATATGGATGTTTTGTTAGTACAGTTGCGTACGTACGATGTTGTTACTGTTGCGTAGGTTGCTGGTCATGGTGTTCATTATTTTTATTTAAAAATCAGTCTCATACAAATTCTTGTATATCTTTGCCTTAGCATTAACATATTGAGGAAAAAATCTCAGATAAGTTACGTACGTACTTAATTTTAATATTTGGCATAAATGTTTTTCTGTTTGTCAAGTACCAATGCTTAAACTTAAAATACAATGTTGATTCATAGTTTGTACAATTTTCCTTAAGACGGAGATAGGCACCTACTAAATACGTAGGTAGGTAGGTGGACTCCATTTCCCCTCGACTATGGCATTTAAACATGAGCTTTGTAACGTATAACTTAGTGGTTATTTCAACATTACATGTGACAGTTACAGGTGATAAACGTGTGAACCACGCGTCGTCAATCAAAATCACACTATAAATTATTTACTGAGATTATTACTTACCTTTTTAAAGTTACTTGACTTTAAATAATTACTTATGATCCATTAAATTGTTAAACTACTGTTAATTAACATGATTTTCATTTATAAAATAGAAAACTAGTAGAAAATGTGTGTTATGGTACCTGCACTTCGAAAATTAAAAAATCGGTTACACGTAAAACGTTTTTCTGCTTAACTGTACAAAACATCGGACACTAAGTTGCTAATTTGCGAAGACTACTCGTACGTATGGTGCGGCCGCTTTTACGTGACCTTTTTAATTTGGTCGGCTATTAGAGAATTTCTGACATATTCTTGATTTTGATATAACTTTCATTACAGCCGTAATTGAAAGCTGAAATTAACAGGAATTGATGTTCATGAATCATTTTAATTAGTTTAAAGTATGCCACGTTTCTTAATGTTTTGGGAACTGCGTATTTCATCGCTAAAGTACGACCAGTCTAAATTAATCAATTTTGTTTTCATCTTCGTATCGTATAAAGTTACATAATCCATTTTACTTGACGTGATACGTGTCTACCATGGGTATTTTTTACAGCTGTTTATTTGGTTATAAGTGTTTTGGTTTACTTGCAAATCCGTTTTTATCTGATTTTTGAAACCATTTAATTCCATTGGTTTACGACAACCAAATCAAAAACTAATGTTTAAACTAATTTAAACAAATTAAGGTCTCTTATCGGTATTTTTTTCAATCTTCTGCGTTGAGCCGTTTTCGAGATCTGGGAAATCCCAAAACGTTACCGCAGCAAAATCTTAAATAAATCAAAAACCATACCACACACAAATTTTGCTATTTACAAACATTTACTATGCACCAAAAGCTATCTAATCATCTATTTGGTTACGGGCTGAACGAATTTTTGAAAATCGATTTTGCCAGGATAACGTTTCTTAACGTTACTCCAGCAAAATGTGTTTTTCTCAAATAACTTTAAAACTACAATTCACACAAATTTTGCTACTATTAAACAAATTGCGCCTCATGATACACTAATTATTTTTTATGGTCTCATCTCTCAAATGCACAACATTTTGCTAGGGTTATGCACACTTATCGATAGGAGTACTCCTGTTAAGTTTCGAATAAAGTAGTCTAACTAATCTTGTTTCCCCATGTAATCTTTGGACCCCCGTTTCAACCCCTTAGGGGGTTAATTTTGAAAAATCCTTTCTTAATGCACCCTTAAACCTTATAAAGAACCTATGTGCCAAATTTGGAATCTCTAGACTCAGCGGTTTGGACTGTGCATTGATTTTTATACTTTTCCACCCCATTTCCCCCCCGTAGGGGTTGAATTCTAAAAAAACCTGAAACCCGTTTCTACTCATTTATCTATAGGAGCACTCCTGTGAAGTTTCGAATAAAATAGTCTAACTAATCTTGTTTCCCCATACAAACTTTGGATCCCCGTTTAACCCCCTTTAGGGGTGAAGTTTGTAAAAATCTTTCTTAGTGCACCTTTAGAGCACATGAGGAACCAATGTGCCAAATTTGGAATCTCTAGACTCAGCGGTTTGGGCTGTGCATTGATTTTTATACTTTTCCACCCCATTTCCCCCTCTTAGGGGTTGAATTCTGAAAAAACCTGAAACCCATTTCTACTCACTTATCCATAGGAGCACTCCTGTGAAGTTTCGAATAAAATAGTCTAACTAATCTTGTTTCCCCATACAAACTTTGGAGCCCCGTTTAACCCCTTTAGGGGGTGAATTTTGAAAAATCCTTTCTTAATGCACCCCTAGACCATATAAGGAACCTACTTGCCAAATTTGGAATCTGTAGACCCAGCGGTTTGGGCTGTGCGTTGATAGATGAGTCAGTCAGTTTCTTCTTTTATATATTTAGATATTTAAAAATGTTAAAAATATGTATATAGATGAATAAATGGAATAATAATAATAATAAATTTTTATTGTTTCATAAAAAGTGTTACAATAAGATGTGACACTGGATCGTGCACTAGGATACCCTGTGTCGCAGGATCCAGTCTCTCTCGACAAATATGGTTGTTTATGAAGAGGTATCAAATGCAACGGATCTAATCATGTTCCATCATTATGACTAATGCTTTATCTGACGGCATCGTCAAAAGTCAGTTTACAGTTTATGAAATATTTTATGAACTAACTAGCTGATGCCCGCGGCTTCGCCCGCGTGGATGTCGGTTATCGAGACCAAAAGTAATGCTCCCAGACGACTTACTTTTTTCCGACACCTCCATTATATTTTAGCCAATGTACCTATAGAAGAATAGGGAATATGCATGAAACACAAAACTCTTTTTATTTATTAATAATGCCTTGTATTGGCCCATAAAAACATTGTGGTACACTTGTTTAAGTTGCTAATACGAGTACACCACTTATTTTACAATTTACAGTTTTATTTAGCATGTTTTTGGTCAAACGGGACGCACTCTCAAAACACGTCGTCCTCGATAACGCCGGTGGTGACGTCAAAGTCTATGTGTCAAAAAAAGTTTTATTTGAAAAATGCTTAAAGTTTCACTAAGATTTTATTATAATATTGTTATTGCAATTTTCACTTGAATATAGCACATAGGTACATTAGTAAAATTATTCTATTAGGGGCAAAAAAATTGATGTTAAGGGTTCTTACAGACGAGCGGCACGTTGCCAACAGCAGATAAACTGCAGCCGTCGCCACCTGTCGACGGCTGCCGTCGACGATTGCAGTTGTGCAGTCCGCGTAAATGTGTGTCGACGCGCCGGCGGCAGCCGCCGACGCGGCGACGCCTCAACTGCAAGCGTCGACGGCAGCCGTCGACAGGTGGCGACGGCTGCAGTTTATCTGCAGTTGGCAACGTGCTGCTCGTCTTTAGGAACCCTAACAAGGCAGATTGTGGTAAATGACGTCACATCATGGCCGCGACAGCTACGGACGTTTGAACTGTCGTAGAAAATTGCAGGAGTTTAATATTATTTTTGTGCGACAAGTAGTAGTTGAACTAAACTTTTAACACTTTTCTTTTGTTGATAGTACTGTATTTTATTGATTTAAATGAAGAAAAAAATACGTGCATATTCCCTATTTGACAAATTATATACTAAAACCTTCCTCGAGAACCACTCTATCCATTGGTGAAAACAGCATGAAAATCGGTGTAGTATTTGAGTTTTTCGCGAACAAACAGACGCGGCGGAGGACTTTGTTTTATACTATGTAGTGATGAATCAAGCAGTCGGGTAAAAACAAATGTGTCGCACAGTTTATTCACTCCGTAAGATTCATCAAGATCTGTGATGAGATCTTGGGTGACGCTATGTAAATATATCTAAGTATCAGATTTTCGCACAACAATGAAATTGCTGAATATTTAATTAAATCACTGGCACCGCCACCGCCATAGGAGCGAAGTCCCAAAGATCTTGGTATTCACGATGCTTCTTACTGCCGGGTATTTTGTAAAGGCCCAATGTATTTACATCGTCTATCTTTAAAGAACCCTGTTGCAGATAGTACTTGAATGCCTTCAAACAGATTTGATTGCCAATAACGGTAGATAGTGAGTAAACATTGATTCAATGGTACTTGAGAATTAATGTGTGTGCTTCTAACGCCAATATTAGTTAAAATTAAAAAAGTTTCATAGACGTGAACGTGCGAAGCGTAATATTTCAACCTATTGTGTGTCTTTATTGAGATTTTTTGGAAATTGCATTTGAAAAACACTACTAATATTTTAAAAGTTTGTTAAATAAAGCTGACAAATATTATTTTTAACAACTCTGTATGTATATTCCATTGACTTAATCTAACAGTTTAATAGTATAGTATATATAATAGAGTAGTAATATTGAATTAAATTCAATGTCGAAATAAATAATTAAATAAATAGACATACATAAACGTTCTTCAAGTTAAAGGCACTATTTCTCTAATTCTTATGCTGACAAATGACTTTATGGGACTCGTTAAATAAGTCAAATACATGGTTAATGTTGTGATGGTTATAATTATTATACAAAAATTATATTACCCGTCAGCATCATGTCAGTAAATTATATGAACGTCAAGATGACGGGACCACACCAGGTTTTGCGAATAGGATATAATACAATATTTCTACTATTTCATACTTTCATAGTGAAATTCTACACCCTGTATAATTTTTCAGCAAACTAGGAAACTCCACTAATTAACTGAATGCATACCAGAAAAATTAATGCTGTGCAAAAAAACCAATTGATTAACTAAACATGTACCTACTGCAAAAAAAAACTAAAAAATAACACAAAACGAGTCGAATTCACACCAACAATGTGGTTCGTACATCGGATATATGATTTATAAAACAAAAAAACTAATTGTTTATCAAAAATACTAACTTGCACTCTAAATTATACAATCTTACTACAGAATTTCTTTTATGGGCGGCATGGGCACCGGGCCGTAGGCCGGCGCAGGCCCGGCACTTCGGCGACAGAAGTCAAAGAGAGTTATTTAATATGCGAGCGAAGCGAGCGCGCGTCCTGGAGTCGTAGCAGGTTCTAAAATAACTAAAAAAAACAGTTCTGCAAATACCATTAAACTGTATAGGTGATGGATTTCCATAAAAAAGTTTTAATATGTTTGTTGAACTAAAGAATTGTTAGATAGGTACCTATACTATATTGATAATAGTTATTCGTTCAGTAAAACAGTTATGCAAAAACCATTAAACAGTATATCGAATTTGATTTATTTAGTGTGCATAATTTGAGTGCAAGTCAGTATTTTTGGTTTAAACTTTGAAATATTTTGATCGAAAAAAGGGAATATACAGATATCGATTTAAATACATGCCATTTTAAAATATTCTGTAAAGAAAGTGGTCCCGCTATTTTGATATATCAAAATTAACCACTATTCAATTTGATGAAAAACACATGGCGTAATCTTAAACCGAACACATAAAATTTTATTACGATATAGTACGACTACATTTGAAACGATTTAATACTTTAAAATCTATGATTTTCATAAAACAAGTGTATTGTATTTACATCAGATCAAATTTTTCTTCAGTCGCTTTTCAGTCTTTTTAGTCAGTCTTGCGCGCGCACGCATAACCGATGGACGTGCTAATTGCGAGTTTAGAGACAAAGTACGATGGCGCAGTCGCGAGTGTTGAAGTGTTCAAATTGCAACATTGTTATAAACGAAGTACTTTCCTTTGTGTGTAATAAGATCGATGTCATGGACGAAGAGAGTATAAGTCGCATCTGTGTAACTGCGTTTACTGAGGAAGATATAAGTAAGGCAAAGAGTCTGCTGTTTGAGTCGGTTCCTACAACAAAACGTAGGATCCAAAGGAAACGGGATGGAAAAATGAAGCGTGATATAGATGATATAATATGTTTGCTAAAGGAAACAGATCCTGAATTGATTCCCATATTTGTTGCACGGGACCTTCAAAAACTTCCGGCGGTCCTGTTTGATCATTTGGATTGCACTAGGCTTTTAAAAGACTTGCTTCGAATGCAGAATGAGATTAAGGAAATCAAGGAGCAGTATGTTACATTTCAACAATTGGAGTCTGTTAAAAAAGACATTGAACATCTAAAAAGTTCAACGATGGATGATCAACAAATAATCACAAAACAAGCCACCTGTGTGATACACAATGCAGAAATTGAGAAGTCAGGTAGTTGTACTACAATTTTATCTGCGCCCGGTAGCCCGTTATTACATTCTTCGCGGGTCGAGGGTAGACAAGAAAAAGATGATGACGGTAGAAGTCTCTGTGTGATCGGCGGCGGTGGCGTATCGGTTGTTAACATTGCGACGAGCGGCGAGAACGCGATGACGCATCGCGTAACACCGGCGCCGGCGGTGAAGCTTGCACCTGGCCGAGTAGATAAGTTGGGACACACTGCTGTGAAGAATGGCGAGCATGTTGGGAAGCAATCGACTTTTGCAAGTGTTGTGAGAGAGGAAGGGAATGCTCCCACGCAAGATAAGGATGGTTGGACATTAGTGCAAAGAAGTAACCGAAATAAGAGGTTTGAAGGGAAATTGGGGAAAGCTGTAATACAACCTGATGCGAAGTTTAAGGCGGCTGAGATAATGGTACCTTTATATATTTCCAATGTTTTAAAAGGACTTTCTAAGGAAGACGTAGTAAAGTATATTAGCGAGAAATGTAATTTACAATTGAAGGTGGAAAAGATGAGTATGAAAATAGAAAAGGAGTATGACAGTTATAAAGTTTTTATTCCGAAACATAAGGAAGCATTTTTTATGAATGACGAATTCTGGCCGGATGGCGTATCATACCGCAGATTCATACATTTTAGAGGAAACTTCAGAGGCACAGTGGAGACACAGAAAATGAATACGAAGACTAATAACAATGGATAAAGCGGTAAAAATGATCAGTTTTAATTGCAAATGTGTAAAAACGTCGATTGACTGTATTAAGCGGCTGTGTGTATCAGCTGACGTAATAGCATTACAAGAAACATGGTTAATGTCCCACGACTTGACGTTTCTAGGCACTGTGCATGATGACTTTGCTTACACTGGGACTTCTGCGGTGGATTCTTCGGTTGGAATATTGCGAGGTAGGCCATACGGAGGAGTCGCACTCCTCTGGAGGAAAAGTTTATTCTCATCTGTGACGGTGGTAAAGTGTAATAGTGCGCGTCTTACAGCAATACAGATAGAACAAGCAAACATTAGGTTACTTGTTTTTTCAGTGTATATGCCTACTTGCTGTACGGATAATATAACTGAGTTTACAGAGTGTCTAAGCGAGATGAACGCTATAATAGAAAATAGTGACATTCAATATGTGTTTATGTTGGGAGACTATAATGCGCATACCAATGAACTTTTCCACTGTGAATTGTTGAAGTTTTGTGAGGAACAGTGTTGGACCTGCGCGGATAGCGAGATATTACCTTGTGACTCGTATACATTTGTGAGTGATGCGCACAGGTGCAAGCGTTGGCTTGACCATTGCGTCGTTACTGAGGCCGCGCGCCAAACTATATCTAGTGTAAAAGTATTGTACGGCACTTATTGGTCCGATCACTTTCCCATTCAATTAGAATGTAATCTAAGTTTAGTGGAGTCTAATATTCCACTACGTACAGTATTTAGTAGTAGTAAGGTTAAATGGGGTGATCGAGACTTAGAGCAGATAAAGTTGTATGAAAAATTTTGTAACTCAGGTTTATGTGAAATAGATTTCCCCCCAGAGTGTATTAACTGTGCGGATAAAATATGCGGTGATGTAACTCACAGAGTGGTTTTAGACAATATGTACACTAAAATTATTGATATACTTTCAACATCTGCTGAGCGGACCGCTTCTTGTAATAGGCAAAAGTGTTATAAACCTTTAACAGGGTGGAATAGGCATGTTAGGATTGTTCACTTTCAGGCTCGGCTTGCTTTTCAGATCTGGCATTTACTTGGAAATCCAACTTCAGGATCTATTTATGAGAATATGCGAAATACACGTTGCATTTTTAAAGCCAAATTAAAGTGGTGTCGCAATAATCAAACACAAATAAAACTAGACATAATGGCTGAGCAGCGCAAATCTAAAGATTTCGGGAAGTTTTGGAAGAGTACAGGTAAACTGAACCCCAAGCCGAGTCTGCCAGTGAGTGTGGCAGGAATTTGTGACCCTCAAGCCATTTCAAATTTGTTTGTGAAACAGTTCCAGGTTGATCCCTTGTCGGGACCGGTTACGTCCGTGTCTTCGTCGGTGATTGGCGCTGAGGATAGTTCTCCGTGTTTAAGGTTTTTGGCCAAAGAAATAACCGATGTCATTAGAAAGATGGCCGGAGGTAAGTCTCCGGGACATGACCACCTCAGCGTCGAGCACTTACGATACGCGGGAGTTCATTTACCGAGGGTGTTGGCAACATTTTATTCACTATGTATAAGTCACTCGTACTTGCCAGATAAGCTTATGAGGACCATAGTCGTGCCAATAGTTAAGAATAGAACGGGCGATGTTACAGACCCCGCAAATTATAGGCCTATTTCTTTGGCGACTGTTACAGCTAAGGTACTGGACTGTTTGCTTGATACCCATATGGCGAGTCGTATAAATCTTCATGATGCCCAATTTGGTTTCAGACCCGGACTATCGACGGAAACTGCCATCATGTGTCTTAAGCAGACTGTTCAGTATTATGCTGACAGGAAAACTCCGGTCAATGCATGTTTTCTGGACCTTTCGAGGGCTTTTGACCTGGTGCCATACGATATCTTGTGGGAAAAACTGCGAAAGGAAAGCCGTGTTGACTGCACTGTTATTTCTTTATTTAAGTTTTGGTACGAGAATCAGACGAACTATGTCAGGTGGGGTGGAACTCTGTCTGATGTGTATGGGTTGAAGTGCGGGGTGAGGCAGGGGGGTATTACCTCGCCTCGTATCTTTAACCTTTACATTAATCAGCTCATTGTTGAACTCAGCAGCACCCGTATAGGCTGTCACATTGACGGAGTTTGCGTTAACAATATAAGTTACGCGGACGACATGGTGTTGCTGAGTCCATCAATAAGCGCACTCAGGCGTCTTGTTAAGATGTGTGAAGACTACGCGGTCACTCAGGGACTCAGGTACAATGCAAATAAATGTGAGTTATTGGTATTTAAGGCAGGCACCAAATGTTACACTAACGTGCCAAAAGTGACTATAAATAATATTCCGTTATCCAGAGTAACAAAATTTAAGTACCTGGGTCACTGGGTCACGCATGACCTGAATGATGACCTGGACATAGAAAGGGAACGCAGGGCGATGGCTGTCCGAGGTAATATGCTGATCCGCAGATTTGCACGTTGTACGACGCAAGTCAAAATAACCCTTTTCAGAGCATACTGCCAGTCTTTTTACACGTGCAGTCTGTGGGTCAGGTATACGCTGAGGGCATACAACGCCTTGCGTGTCCAGTATAATAATGTGTTCAGGATGCTGTTGGGTCTACCACGCTTTTGTAGCGCTTCCGGGATGTTCGCCGACGCCAGGGTTGATGGTTTCCATGCCATTATGCGGAAAAGGTGCGCGTCTATTCTCGGTAGAGTACGTGCTAGCTCCCACAGCATTCTGAATGTATTTTGTGATAGGTGGGACAGCCCCATGCTGGCTCACTGGATACGGCTGCACACATAGGTGTAAGTCGTATCTATTTTGTAAATAGTGTGTTTCTTATTTTTTATTTTTACTTTTTTACTAACATTAGGTTAAGACTTACTAACAACATATGGATTGTATTTGATCTGAAATAAATTCAATATTATTATTATTATTTTCTAATGTAAATTTAATAAACATCAATTACCTGTTTATTGAAATAACAGTTTATAAAGTATAACAACTATTCAAACGTAGTCGTACTATTTCGTATTAAAATTTTGTGTGTTCAGTTTATGATCACACCACAGAAATCTAAAAAAGAGGAGAAGTGGTAAGGGGGCGTGTCGGTGTCCGCGCGACATGTCCTGTCCAGTCGGCCATGTCATAGGCAAATGGCCGTCTCCGCGAACTAGTGTACTTTCGACCGCGATCGTGACAAATTATAGCAATTCCGTGTTGTTCAGGGGTTTTTTGTAAAAACCGAAGCATAAACCTAAACTTTGTTGATCACGGAATTACTTATCATATATAAGTACAAGTATTTTACTATATTTGTCTTTAAAATCAAGAAAAACAACAAATCGTAAAATATTTGTTGCTTTTACTATGTTATGTTTGTTTTCAAATATCACAGCGAGTGTACTATTTTTGCAATAAATACATTACTCCTTAACCACTACCTAAGTTTGTCGCTAAGTGACTGAACAAGCAATGTAAAAATCACAAAACGATATTTCACTAAGCGGATGAATCACGTAGTACGGCCGCTCCTTCTAGCGACGAGTTAATGATGTACAGTACCCGGCACGTAAGTTGGCAAGGTTTTGGCGGAGTGGGGGCAAGTTCGCGCATCGTACACTTAGTGGAACAAATAACTAGTCACTTAAATTTATTAGTTTTATTTTTCAAATTGTCAACCGTTTTAACCCGGTTGGAAGATCGATGTCAAATAATGTTTTTTATGTATTTTGATTATTTTACAGCATAGTAGAGAAATGCGTAACCAACTTTCGTAAAGTAAGTTAATTAAATTTCAGGTTTAATCGGTGGAGTGTTTTTGGCTTTGAATTATCGTATATTATGCCTTATCCTCGTGCTACTAACTACTGTTTCAATATGCCATGACAGCCTAAACCAACGTAACCGGATATTTTATTGTTTTAATTTACTTCATAATATATTTTTTAGCAACATATTGTTTATATTTATTGTAATATTATATTCGGCTGCGCTTTAGAATCGTGCGTCACGCGGAGGGGCGTAAAATGGGTTAAAGCTGGTAGGGATTGGGTCCCCGATTATAATGCTATCACTTCTATTATTAGGAAATGCATATTTTCGAGAAAAATTTTCTAACCTCAAATCAGCTTCATAGCGAAAACGGAACGTTAAAATGGGCGATTGACAACCAAATCTGTTCAACATATTGTCTATGGTGCAAAATGACGTGAAAAATCTGCAAAACGGAACGTAAAAAAAAAAAAAAGTATGTTATTGTGTCACTGTCATGTCGTTTGTTCATTCCGTTTCTCCTCGAGTTGCTTAGGCAATGTTAATAGAAACTGAGAATGCGATTAGGATAATTTGGATGCAAGAGCGAGCGAAGCAAGCTCCAGAGCTTGCTTCGCTCCAGTCCAGACCCCGCCATACCCTTCGTGGTTATTTTTTTTTAAACCACTCAGAAGTAGAAGCCCCGCGGAGCGGGGCTCCGTCGACCGGCTTTCCCTCGACCGCGCCAATTTGAGCACTTTTTAGAAGACTATAGTGTTTTGAGGTTAGGTTACATTAATCGGTTTTTCTCAGGGACCGTACATTTCCTAATCATGGGAGTGGTACCAGGGGCCAGGAGGGACCCCCCCCTCCCCCCGCCCCACCCCCCCCCTACCCCCTCCGCGTGACGCACGATACTAAATTTTAACCAAAATGTGTGCTCTCTGTAGTTTTGGAAAAAAACGGAAAAAACGATTCCTGCTGGGGTAACGTTTTTCCAGCAGGAAAATTCTAAACGAATGATCGGAGAGAGAAAAATTGTGCATGACCTTGTAGCTTATGTTAGAGCCACAATGTGCCCCCAAAAATAAAATGTGTGCCCCTTCAGGTTTTCGAGATATTGCATTTCCTGCTGGAGTAACGTTTTGCAGAATCGTATATCTCTAAAACCATTGCATGTGCCCCTGTAGAATAAACATACACGAGTAGCTCTTAATGTGTGCCCCTTAGTGCCCCAATTAGATTTAAGAAAATATTTATAATTTCCAAGTTATCGCGGTTTTATGAAAACTCGAAAAAACAACGCAGCGCCTAAACAAGACAAGGTATAAGCTCGCTGAAAACTGTATTTGGTCCGTCTTAACGCTAGTAATAACCATACAAAGTTTCAAAACTGTTCATGCATGCGTTTTTGAATTATCTTGTTTTAAGTCAAAACGATGGTGACATAACTTTGACGGCAAAATACAAGGAACCAGCTCAATCCCAGATGTGTGGGTGTATACCAATAATGTGTGCCTTTAGTCAAAAATATATGGTGAAAATATTCAGCTTGGAATGTTTCGCATTAAGTAAATATAAACAAAAAACAAAACATGTAAACAACGGATGGTTATCCGACCAAATTCGAATGACTACTAAAAAGCGACGGATTCATACATATCGATGACCTTCCTTATTGGACGTATTATACCTAAGCTGTTGTCCGTACAGTCGCGTTCAAAAGTTTTGGGGGCTAATTAAAAAATATATTAAATGCACCTTGTGACCATACTATATCGAATAGCTTGTGATGTGGAAATTATAGATGAAAACAAAACAAACATGATTTTTGATTTTTTTGATTTTTGAAACATGACATTTTGTTTGAAAATAAATAAAGTAATGAAAAAAATCCAAGTAAGTACCTACTTGATAAGTGTACCTAAATACTTATAGAGTCAAAACAATGCCATTAAATACTTACCATCGCAAATCATGCCATCATTGTTACTATATTTTACAAAATTCACCACCCCTACACCCACATCATTGTTATGAAATGCTTAACTATTACGCCACTTTCATCCAACTGACGTTTAGGTAGGTATCTGTCTCTGTCCCACTAATACCGTATGCGTACTAGCTGTCTCACTTTCTCCAAGCTAGACAAAGCAATTCCTTGCGACACGACGTCAGCGGATGGAGTGCGGCCAGAGATATGCAGCGGTGAGGAAGCGAAAAAAGGGGAGTCCGTTACCCCAGCCAGATGTTGCCGAAAATGGTCATTTGAATCTTAAAGATAATTAGTTTTACGGCTTCTATAATTGTTGCGCACATTTTTAAATTTGTTGCGCTTATAGTTTTTTAATTATTTCAAAAAAACATTTCCTGCTGGGGTAAGGTTACCCCAGCCAGACCTTTTTCTTTCTAATGGGAATATTTAAATAAATACTAGCTATAAAATTAGTTGTCTAGTTGGAGTAAATGTTGTGCCTTATTTTGTATTTGTTCTTTCTTCGGTTACGAAGTTATTCGAGATTTTGCTGGGGTAACGTTTTTGGTTTTGCTAGATCTTTGAAATGGTTAAGCGGATTCTTATCATATTTTGAGTTCGAGTTGGCCTCGAGGTCCCAAGCCGCTGGTGGCCGTCCTCTTCCACGTCGTCGTCCTCTTGGTGGTGGTGGTGGTGTCGACGGCGGGGAGAAAAACTCGTCGCTCGAGCTCGACGCAACTGCAGCGACCGATGACACGGTGCTCACGGGTGTGGCGCGTCCCGGCCGCTGCGAGGCGGAGCTGAGCGACGAGCCCGGAGATGGTGGGTGTGCCTCTTTTTGTAGTTTGGCCCGGTGCCTTGTCAACATAGGTGACATTTCCACTATTTTGATATGGTTCTAATGTGTTCCTTAGGGTCCATTTTTATGAAAATCCAGTTATCCAGTATATTTGGAGTTTTTTTTTTTTCTTCTTTATCAAGGTATAATATTACTTTTCTGGTTTAAATTGTTATTTAGAAATTAAAATTCGGGACAGAAACAGTTTGACACTCGGGCCATAGATATTATTATTATTATAAGCATCTGTAAGTACATCAAACTAAATAAGTAACAAAAAAAATAAAGAAAAAATTACGTTTTACTTGGTAGGACCAATGATATTCTAACAAATATCATTAAATAAATATCATTGGGTAGGACTCAATGTAACGAACTCAAAACGTGCTGATGGACGCATACAGGGGTGGGAGGGGGTCATGAAGGTATTAAAAGTTAGGTAGGGTAGACCGGGGACAATTAAAACAGGTCATGATTGAAACAACGCCAATTTCTCGGAAACCATGATACATACGCGTGTGACACGTCGTTCGTTGAATCGTCGGCTAAGTTCGGTTTTGTGTTCAGCACGGCTCGAGCGAGCGAGCAACGCAGTCGTGCACAGGACGCCTCGACGAATTTCGCGCCAGAAATAAAGTATTCACGATTTTTTTTTTTTTATTATTTACCTATTTAAATCTTGTTGTCTGTCAGTTTTAAATATTTTGGAGTATTGTCTATCTATTTAAGTTTGTTTTTATTACTATTCATTAATGATTAAATCAATACATAACAAAATATTGAGTGTTGAAGTAGAAGATCTGACATGGGTACGTTTGAAACGACGTGTCTGTGGACGTTTGAAACGTTTCAAACGTCCCCGCATATTCCGCATGTTTACCCGACTGCACAGAAGAAGGTTGTGTTTTCTAAAATGTCAATAATTAATAGAATATAAAATCGATTTTTAAAAATAAAGGTATTACGATAAAAATAAAACCACCTTTGACTCACAATCACAAGGTCACCAGGTATTATAAAATTACATCTGATAGGCTACCCAATAACTCCGAAGACTGTCTGTAACGTGTTTTCGTTCAGAAAACGAAAACACGTTAGAAGACACACAGACAGAAGTTCGAAGAACGTATTTGCATTTCAGCAAGCATAATAAGATGAATTGCTATCGGGTAAATCGTTGAGGCAGGCTGCAGAAATTTTCAGCTTAGATCAAGTCTCATTGGCACGATATAAAAAAGAGAGAAAGGGAATAAATTCCCAATATTTTAGGTGTTAGGTACCAAATATTAGCTAATTTAGTTGATCGTTTCTTAAATTAAATTTCCTATGAAAAGTCAAACCTATACGGGTCAATAAACGATTGTTATGATTGAAACATTTTTATGATTGAAACATTGTCATGATTGAAACATTGTTATGATTGAAACAAGCTGTTTTGTATGACACTGGATTACCTTTTTTTCTCCCCCATGTAAGTGCAATTACAGCAAAATAGGGTATTAAATCTTTCAATAATGTGAAATAGTATTCAATAACACAATTAGGAGCACGAAAATTATTAAAATAAGAGATATTTTGCGTTGTTTAGATTGAAGATGTTTTTGCATTTTTAATTTTCAAAATATTAATGTTACGGTGACGGACTTATCACTATCTCAATAAATAGTTTAGTGGTAAGTTAAATTATTAAGATTGATTTAAAACCTTCAGTAGTTCCTGAAATATTTCAGTGTTTCAATTATCCCTACATACTGTTTCAATCGTCCTTAGGGTGGGGTCAATAGAACCAATGTGCCAGGTCTTCTTTAATATGTGATTGTAGGTTAACTATTCGAAATAGAGATATAGATTATGTTTGATTTAGTAACTAGATAACGACCCTTTCGGCGATATAAATACGAAGGATGTAGGGACTATAGATACTTCACTACACACGGTTTAAGTAAAATTGTTTCAACTGTCCCCGGTCTACCCTACATTTAAGTAACATTAAAAACTTAACGAACAAAAAAAATAACGCAACGACATATTTAGAAAACAAGTGCCTTTTGGCGTCGTTTTGTGTCTTTTTATACCCAATATAAGTTTGATTTGGATTTTCTTTTTAGCTCTTCCCTAGTCGCTGGATAGATGGCGCTAGGAGTTAGTATGAAAATGCAAGGAACGGAACCTAAAAAAACTGATTTTAACAAAGCGCGAGAAAACTAGGTTATATTCGGAAGGCTATGCAAATGAAAGTGTCAGCCAACGAGAGTATGTGACGTGACACAATGTATTTTTTTCCAAGCGTTTTGGTTTTGGCACCAACTATCATAGTAAGTTCAACGCCATCTATAAAGTTCTTGGAAACGGTAAGTTTTTTTTTAATACCTCAAAAAGAAAACCTCTCATTGCACCCAGCTATTCACCTGCAGGCCTAGTGCCTGTGTATAGTACACACAGTCTAGCCGTTACGCAGACATCTATCGTCTATTTATCTTCTGTCGCAATATCCTTCCAGTGTCAACATTTGGATGGGAAACTGCTCGAATTAATTTGAGGTCGTAACCCCTGGCACTATCTCCACGTTCAACATACACGTTATTACGCTCTGACAGAGACCTTCACACCTCTCCTCGGGCTCTTACTTATTTTCTCTTTTTACAGAGTGCACCTGCGCCTACGCACACACTTGTGCACTATATCTCCCGCGCCGATGGCTAATCTCCGCTAAGATTGGCCGCCGTGGCCGAAAACGGTCAGGAACTCAGGACTATTATTACGCTCTTACGAATCTTAATGGGCAATTAAGATAACCAATAGTTTACACCATTGCATAAATAGCATGAGGCATACCTCAAGTGCCGTTAGCCGTGTGGTATCGGGCAGAGTAGAATAGAACCAACCCATCACACTCACGGGTATCGTATAAGGCGACTAATGTCTGAGGCAGAACACCTCGCCTCCGTAGACCAGAGAATGGGCAGCAGCGTTTTCTGTTGGTATTTCATCACTGCGGTCTCCAATCCGCCTGCCAAGCGTGGAGATTACGGCAAATTCCTCCCATCATGGGAGAGGCTTAAATCCAGCAGTGGACGTTATGGGCTGATGTAGTAGTAGTAGTATATCTCAAGTGCCTTTGGGACAATTGTCTAGGGTGTGCATGCGTGACAGCAAATTCGATAAGGTATGTTTAAATTGCTTGGGGTGGGCTTTTATATTTTTGAAAATAAATTATAAACGGACACATTGAGTAACGTCTTTATTTTCAAGTGTCCTTCACAACAAAAACAGTAGGTACTAAAATATTCGAGAAAAAAATGTCGATTATGTCAAAAGCAATGCGTCATGTTTTTTTTAAAAACATCTATGCGTTTACAATAATTATAATACATGTTTGTGTGACCACGTTTTTATCCTAAAATACACAACGGATTTTGACGGGGTTTTCACCCTTATTCATACAATATTATACTTAGGTACTTAGTATGATAAAGATATTGTGATGTTTTATCAATCTTAAAAGCGGTGTGAAGCAGGGCGTGGGCAACTTGTATGAAACAAATTTAAATCAGATCTATGAAAGTAATTCCTTCGGTTTGTCAGCGGTGCTCAAATGTAGAAATAGAGTTAACGGACAATGGTCACTACCATACACACTGTCTCTTATGACATTATCACACAAAGCTGGTAGCAGTCTTTCAGAGACTATAAAATAGTCCAAACGCCTGAAACAATAAACAGATAAAATTAGGCAAAGTTCTCAATGTAATTTTTATACCTATATCCTCCTCTAATTGTATCCGATGGCATGGTATGGAATTTTAATAAGGTATTTAACTTGAAGGTTATGTCTGCTAAAAATAGTTATTTCATGTAATCAAGCAATGTAATTGAATCCTAAAGGTTTGATTGCAATTTTGTAGAAAAAGGAAGTTCAGTATATTCACTATTTTTATATTGTTCTGTGAGACAAAAAAAAAACTTTTCTTGCTTTCAATACCTACACAGGACATCGCGACAATAACAGTTTATCAATGATTTAAATATGTAGTTTGTGTCACCAGGTCCTATATAGATCATGTTGATGTTTAGAGCCAACTAAAAGAACAAATCTTACCATCCTACGTTTTTCGCCCGGCTATTCATCATGTAAGTCCAGAAGGTATAAACGCCGGTCTTATCTGGGTATAAGTGGCGGTATGTATCGACAAAGCCGTCTCCAAGCAACTCGGTCATTCCGGAACGCTCCTCGTCAGTAAAACCAGCGTTCTTTCTATTTGTTTTAGGGTTGGTTAAATCTGCAAGTGATTATGTTAGTCAGAATTCTTTGCTAGAAAAAATGGAGGTGTAGGTATCATCTTCATGATTTTCCTGATGGGAACAACATAAATGTACACTATGGCTTACCTTACATTTAACCAGAATAACGTGTTAGACCCGTCACATAAACTTACTAATTAATTATTGATAAAAAGTAGAATAAAACATGTACCTATTTCTTTGTGAGAAACATTCATGTCACCACATATTATTACCGGCTTCTTCTTGTCCAGTTCTTTAACATGTCTACGAAACTCTTCGTTCCATTGCAGTCTTTTGGGAAGAGTGACTAGCTTCCGCCCCGAGTTTGGCACATACGTACAGACCAAGTAAAATTGTTCATATTCTGCTGTAATAATACGACCCTCGCTGTCCAGCTCTTCGTTTTGTAAACCGTAAACAACGTTCATGGCTAATTTAGCTGTATATATGCCTACGCCTGCGTAGCCATCTTTCTCGCCGGCCACCCAATAGGCATGGTAACCGGGTATATTCGCTATTTCAGTTGGTAGTTTATCTTGGGAACATTTAGTTTCTTGTATGCACAATATATCGGGTTTCTCATATTTGAAATAATCCAGACCACCTTTAGTGGCCCATGCTCTGATACCATCTACATTCCAGCTAGAAATTTTAAAGTTCCATTCCTTGCCCTGACTATTGACGGAAGAATTTGTTAGGTCAAGAGATTCATAATCTGTTGCTGATTTATTTTTAGCAGGTGCTTTCTTTTTCGGTTCTTCTGCAGGCGCTGAAATACATTACATTATGAAACTGAAGATGCGACAATTTAACAAGTAGTTTGTATTATTTTGTCGTATGTCGTTTCATTTTATCAAGATTGTTGTGTATTATCGCCATCCTCTAATTCTACGCCAAGGGAAGCCCAATGATACATGCACATGTATATTTTCACCTTAATGAAAATGTTTATTCCCTATAGCTTCTGGAGAGCATACCTCGTCTTATAGAACTTCGCGTCAGAAAAAACCAATCATCTATGCACTGCAATAACTTATAGTTAGGAACCTCTACTAAATAACCATACATAAATTATTATCATGCGAAAAATATGTATAAAAATATGCTTTTATTTCGTTTAGATACACCTGTCTTGATTAATATTAATTAGTCACCACATTGGAAACCCAATATTATTTAGTATTATGATTAATACTAATGAACTACATCTTGTCTCCATACTATAAGTGTGCTTAATTGTTAGCCTGCCCGTTACTTATCCTAATAATTTATGAAGCAGACCAAATGCAGCATTATTTAAATTAGTAAGTAAAGTCAGGGATACTTTTTGTTAAACAAATTGACTACTAACTGAAACAGTCCATAAATTAGTTTGCAATATGCTTTGCAAATTGCATGAAATGGCAAATTGATGTAGGATATCAATTTGCTTAATTTTAGTTTCCCTGACAATACCTGTGTAACTATTTTTTTATATACTTGAGTACAGAAAGGTAGAAAAAATAATAAAGCATTGAACATATACATTTGGAAAAGTTTTATTATGAATAATATTTAATGATAAAACACACTTAATAGTAACTCAAAACAATATTTGTCAAATGTTCAAATTATAATCAATAGTACTAGTTACCCTTGTCTGCAGCTCCCTTGCGCCGACGTTTTGATGTGGGCTCAGCTTCTTGAGGTTTTTCTTCAGGAACCTCTTCATCTTCATCATCATTTTTTGCCTCAGCTGGAAAGAGAAAAAAAAAAACATTGGTTTGACTGAATGCACTAAGACAGAACGGGGTAGATGACACATCAATCAATTGAGATACTATTTAAGAGCTGTCAAAACGAGGTTCTCTCCATAGATTTTGTATGGCAATAGCAAACTGTGACGTCACTGTTTGGTCAACTCAATGACTCAACTATTTATTGATTTCAAAGCAACTAAAAGTCGAATTTGGCAATTAATTGAAAATAAATCGGGTTTTCTGGCCCCAAATAAAGTGTTTTTTTTTAGGATTGGTGTCTTGGAATCAAAAAAACAAAAACAAACAAAGCTACAGTCCCAGTCACAAGGCATAATAACTTTAAAAAGTACTGTAGTTGCCCACTCCCTAGCATAAATCTCAATGGAGAAAAATGGGCAAGAAACTCCATGGACAAAAATCAAAATGTTGTTACAGAATATTGGTTACCTCATTAATTTTGAGATTATACATATATGTGAGAACAATGTAGAAAGATGTGCACATTATGAGCATCCAGAGTAAAAGATTAGATCTAACTGGGGTCTTTTTTTTTTTGTTTGTTGTTAACTAAACTACTACTAAGTAACTGGAAGGCGACCCCAACATAGTTGGGAAAAGGCTAGGCAGATGATGGTGTCATCTACACTATTATATTAAATTCAAAATAATAATTTTACACAGAAAAACTGAAAATCAATGTTTTTGATAGTTAACTCATAATAATGAAATAAGTTTAAAGTTGAAAATTTACCTTTTTTGGTAACCTTTCTCTTCTTAGAGGATGGTACTTCATCCTCCTCTACTTCATCGTCATCATCCTCTTTAGGTTGAGCTTTCTTAGCCTGGGGCTTCCTGCCTCGCGATTCTTTTTTCTTAGGCTCAGGTTTATCTTCAACTTTCTCATCATCCTCATCGTCATCTAAATCAATTTCTTGAACTTTAGCAGGGGCCCTTTTCCTGCCCTTAGATGCCGGCTTCTCTTTGACTTCCTCCTCTGTATCAGACTTGTCTGCTTCAGGATCAGGGTCAGCCTCAACTTTAGCAGCTTTCCTGCCCCGGCCTTTGGCAGCTGGCTTAATTTTTTCTTCTACTTCATCTTTTGGTGTCTCTTCGTCTTGTGCTTCTTGTTTAGCTTTCCTACCTCTTGCAACTGGTTTCTTAGCTGCTGGTTCTTTCTTTGCCGGCTTCTTACGACCCCTAGCTGAAGCTGGTGCTTCCTCCGTGTGACCATTGGTTTCTTCACTTTCGTCACTCTGTTCATTCTCCTCAGTTGGGACAGATGATTCCTCTTCTCCTGATTGTTCACCATTTGATGGTTCTTTATCTACAGAATTTGTATCATCTACATTCTTCTTACGACCCTTCTTGGCAGGAGGCCCTACTTCTTCAGGTTTGTCATTTACCAGTGGCTCACCTGAATCACTGGCAGCTTTCTTTCCACGCTTTGGCTTCTTGTCAGCAACAGGGACAGCTTTTTCATTAAGTTCTATGTCTGCAATAAGATCTGGCTCTGGTGCATCTAGTGCAACTTTTCCTTTCCCTCTCCCTTTTTTGGGAGCATCATTTTCTGTTACTTTAACATCAGCAGCTTTCTGCAAAAATTAGCTATGCATGTAAATCTTTCTTAGCACAGTTCCAATACAAACCATGGGAAAGGTTTGAGTTTGGATTCCAAGCATAGTAATTGTCATAAGTATACCAAAACACAAGACAAGGTATGAAAGTAATTATGTACCTAATTTTAAATTACAACAACTGCATCAGAAAACAACGACTTGTAACTCTTTAATGCTGTGGGCTACGTTTAATTATCTATTTATTACATGATGTAGGAATTTAAATATGAAGTAACGGCCAAAGCAAGCAGTACGGCGGCCCTAAGCTTCAATAACAAAAGTGGCGCCAATTGCCGCCAATAATTTGCATAGTGCCTAAACATGTGTTTGTAAAACTGCGACGTAGTGCTAACGGGAAAAAGTCACAATAAATTTACGAAATAATTTGAGAGAACGAACAAAAATAACATCGCAATGGTTTCCCGTAAATTGAAGTTGAATACGTCTGACACTAGCACCGTTTAAGTGCCCATCGATAACAATGCTAAACCCGTTTGTAAATTCAATGCAAATACTCAAAATTACAAGTGGTTTGCAGCAAATATATCATACCTTAGTTTTAGCAGACCTGGGCGCCATTGTCACGAGGCAAATGTATCAGGAAATATCACAGATTTCACAATAATTCCAAGCAAATTTTTGCTTCGCCCGTCTGAAAGCGCGTTGTTGAGAGCAGGGGTAGCGGGCGAAGTTTCCGGCAAAATGACAGATATCTGGTACCGCTACTGCCGCCAAATTTTTGCCCAATTTTTTTTAAAATGGCGGATTACTAAAGCTTTGAGCAGACTTAAAATAATTGTCTATGGAAAACTAATATTTTCGATTTGTGCTGTCCTTAGGCATTGTTCCATGTATTTGTAGTGTATTAATTCGATCTAAATCAAGACATCTTTCTACGGATTATCTAGAATCTAGATAATCTGTAGAAAGATGTCTAGATTCTAGGCGGATTCTAGGCGGATTCTAGGTGATTGGTATAAAACTTGTCCATCCACCATGGGCAGCCAATAAGTACCAACAACAGAAATCATTTTCCTAGCAGCTTTTTACACGATGGATAACATTCTCATAAAATGGGCTAACAGTCAGCCTCTAACATTATTATAAGGCAAATTTTTTGATGGGTGACCTTCAAAAGACTTTAGATCTTGGTAAAACGGTCGCCCCGGTCGCGTAATAAGTAACTCATTTTTCCGTACGGTTTTCTTGATGACCAATGCAGGAAAATGTTTTATTTTCACAAAACACTTGGGAACCCAGTTTTTATTTTGGTTTGCACTATCTAAAGAATCTTTTTTCATTTTTGAAATAAAGAAAGAAAAAGCATTTATCCGCACAGGACAATACACATATAATAAAAAAAGTGAAATTATCAGTACATTTTAGTAACAATTTATTATACAGAAAAAAAAAACTTAAAAATAAATAAAAAACATAGAGTTTGGCCAGCGAAAGCTGTCCAAAAAAAAAGGCGGGAATTTTAAAAAATCAAGAGCTGTTAACCCTGGCTGTACACTGCTTAAACGGCGTTGATACTATTCTAAATCATAAACTGTTCACCCATTTAAGGAAAGAGATCTGAATTTAGTAAATACTTTCTGCTATTATAATAATATTTGGAACCAGTATTGTTTGTGTCGTAAAAACCAGCCAAGTGAGAGCTGGGCTCGCTCATGCTAAGGGGTTCCATAGTACCTTCCATACCATACCATACCATACATCATCATATTATGTGAGCTCCCTTTAATTTTTATTATGCGTTGTTAGAGCGACAACAGAAATACACATTCTGTAAAAATTTCACCCGCTGACAGACAGACGGACGGATGGACCAACAGAGGAGGCACAGTAAACGGGTCCCGTTACCCTTGGGCTAAGGAACCCTAAAAACTAGGGAATATACATAAAATACAAAACTCTTTTTAAGGTTCCGTACCCAAAGGGTAAAAACGGAACCCTATTACTAAGACTTCGCTGTCTGTCCGTCTGTCCGTCTGTCCGTCTGTCTGTCACCAGGCTGTATCTCATGAACCGTGACAGCTAGACAGTTGAAATTTTCACAGATGTCGATGTATTTCTGTTGCCGCTATAACAACAAATACTAAAAACAGAATAAAATTAATATTTAAGGGGGGCTCCCATACAACAAACGTGATTTTTTTATAATAATTGGTACGGAACCCTTCGTGCGCGAGTCCGACTCGCACTTGGCCGGTTTTTGATAATAATGGTACGGAACCCTTCGTGCGCGAGTCCGACTCGCACTTGGCCGGTTTTTATTTATTAAAAATGCCTTGTATTAGCCCCTATAAACATTGTGGTACACGCTGCTAATACATTACTTATTTTACTGTTTTATTTTATGTAGCATGTTTTTGGTGAAACGGAACGCACTCTCAAAACACGTCGTCGTCCTCGATAACGCCGGTAATGACGTCAGTCTATGTGTCAAAAAACACTTTTATTTTATAAGTTTAATTTATTATTATATTGTTATTGCAATTCTTAATTGACACATACAATTAGTAAAATTATTCTATGAAAAGCAAACAATTGGGTTCCTTTATTTTGGTAGAATCTTGATGCTCCGAAATTTATTTGGCATAACACACTTGGCATAATCTTCTTTAAGGTGAATGCTCCAACCAGTCCGCGAAATTCAAATTTTCTTACGTTTTTTGCAATTTTCAGGCCAGTGCTAAGTTGTATGTTGATTAAAATATTGTTCGCGGTTGTAAGACGTATGTAGTTACAGAATTATAATCATCAAAATCATCAAAACAACCCTCTAAGTTCATATAAGTCGAGGAACGATTTTTTCAAGGTCAAAGTCATTGCTAGACCTTTATGAACTTGAAGGGTTGTATTGATGATTTTGATGATTAAAATTCTGTAACTGCATACGTCTTACAATCGCCAACAATATTTTAATCAACATACAACCTAGCACTGGTCGGCAAATTGCAAAAAACGTAAGAAAATTTGAATTTCGCGGGCTACCCTGACGCTTTCACCTTAAACGAATATTTTTAAGGCATAAAAAATATTCAATATAGTTATTGTTTGACCGAATGTTTGTGTGTACGAATTTACATTGCCATACTTTTAAGATGGCAGAATTTCATTTGGAATAATTTTATTTGGCATTATTACCATTTTTATAAAATAGAATTTTAACCTCGGTCGGGACTTTAGAGGTTAAATTAGAATTAAAATGTTGTCTTATAAAGACAATACGTTGCGCTCAAAAAGTTAGTGACAGAAACGAATCGCTCCAGTGTAAATTAAATCCGCGTAGACGCGGAGGGGTGAGGCGGGCCGCGAGTTGAGGAGCAGGTGGTTTTAACGCTCGAGCCGAAGCTGCGGTGGTGGGCGTAAAACAAATCTGCGACAATAAGTTCGCGTGGGCCTGCCGGAGCCCCGCAGCGCCGCCGCACCGGAGCCGTAACAGAAACCATGCCTGCTGCATGTTGCTTATTTGCTTGCATGCTGCATGCTGGTTGCATGCATGGTGTATGCTTGCCTGATCAGAAATATGCAGCAATTAACATTATCGTCGCATGTTTGTGGCGAAAAAAAAAATGTCAATTTTTTTATTATGTATGGTAAGAAATACAAAATTATTCTAACTATGAATTTTCTGTAATGTGATAGATGAGGCTTTCCATTATTATGCATTATGAAATTTATGCCAAAAGATGATTCTGACTGTTAACTTTCTGCGATAAGATGGTTCTACATTTAATTCAGCATAATGAAAATATAATAAGGTTAAAATTATTCTGACTTCCAAATTATGAGGTTTGAATGTATGATTAATGAGTGTCTGCCAAATGATTTTCTGCGAAATGAAGTTTATGCTATCCGCTGTTATCCAAAATAATATTATGACATAAAAAAGTTCTGCTATAAAGGGTAGACCCCAAACAATTTAATATAAGCAAGGCAGATTGTGAGAAATGACGAGACATCATGGCAGCTACAACTACGGACGTTTGAACTGTCGTAGAAAATTGTAATATAAATATTATTTTTAAGCGACAAGCAGTAGTTGAACATAACTTTTAATACTTTTCTTGGGTTGATAATACTGTATTTTGTAAAGAAAAAATTACGGCACGGCAACATATTAGATTGGACAAACAAGCATCCAGTGATAAAAGTGTACTGGATTGCAAATTCGTTAAACAAATTGTATTTATTATCTAAAATATTAGTAGTATTAGGTTTTAAGTAGTTATTTTTTGTAATATCATGGTTATTCAATTATTGTGATTACGTATATTATTTAATATTGTTTTTATTAATTTATATGAAGTAGCACTTCAATACCCGCAATTACAGACACAATTAAAATAACAATGCACTGTGCCTCTGGAGGCACGGCCGATATATTTTATTCATATAATAGGTACATAGATGGTCTATTTAAATTTTATTCGTTTGAACTAGTGATTATATTTTAATTCAATTTTTTAAATTATATTACTTTATTATTTTTGTGTAAGTGTATGTATGTGTGCTTTTTTGTGTAGGTACTATATCAGTGGTTCTAAGTAATTATTTAGGGTCCACCCTTTATAGCAGAACTTTTTATGTCATAATATTACTTTGCATAACAGCGGATAGCATAAACTTCATTTCGCAGAAAGTCGTTTGGCAGACACTCATTTATCATACATTTAAAACTCATAATTTTGTAAGGCAGAATCATCTTTAGGCATAAATTTCATATGCATAAGAATTAAAAGTAGAACCATCTTAGCGCAGAAAGTTCACAGCCAGAATCATCTTTTGGCATAAATTTTATATCGATAGTCACTAAAAGCAGAACTATCATATCTCAGAAAGTTTACAGTTAGAATCATCTTTTAGCATACATTTCTTATGCACAACAATGAAAAGACTCATCTATCACATCCACATCACAGAAAAATGAATTTTCTGTGATGTGGATGTGATAGATGAGTCTCTAAAACAGTTGATTGTGAACATGTGGTTTTTATTTTCCTGTAAGCACTAGGCAAACATGCAAACAAGCATACATCTTGCATGCAGCAAGCATGCAGTATGCAAACAAGCATGCAGTATGCAAACAAGCATGCAGTATGCAAACCAGCATACAATATGCAAACATGCACACCAGCATACACCATTCATGCAGCAAGCATGTAGCAGGCAAGCAAGCATGCAGCATGCAAGCAAGCATGCAACATGCAGCAGGCATGGTTTCTGTCACGGCTCCGGCGCTGCGGGGCTCCGGCGGTGCCACGCGAGCTTATCGTCGCAGATGTGTTTAACGCTCACCACCGCAGCTTCGGCTTGCTGGCCGGCTTCGCCGGCCAGCCTCAGCAGCGGCGGCGAGTGTTACAACAACCTGCTCCTCAACTCGCGGGCCGCCTCGCCCCTCCGCGCCTACGCGATTTTAAATTACACTCTAGGGGTAGGGCAGACAAGACTACGTAAAGTCGGTTTTGGAGCGATTCGTTTCTGTCACTAATTTTTGTAGCCCATCATATTAGGTACTTTTTAAGACAATATTTAAATGTTTGGTTAAAAATGCTATTTTATAGAAATGGCAATAATGCCAAATACAATTATTCCAAATGAAATTCTGCCATCTTCGTAATATGCCAAGTGAAATTGTGCGAAATTTGAACATTGCTAAAGGTAATTATGCCAAATAAAATTCTGCCATCTTAAAAGTATGCCATTGTAAATTCGGAAATACAAACATTCGGCCAAACAATAACTATATTAAATAATTTTTATGCCTTAAAAATATTCGTTTAAAGAAGATTATGCCAAGTGTGTTATGCCAAATAAATTTCGGAGTATCAAGATTCTGCCAGATAGAAGGAACCCAATTATTTATCTATCATATTCGCAAAATATTTCATTCTAAGTATACATATAATTATGTTTATGTTTATCTAATGTAGTATTACGATTAGAATAAGCCGCTTTTAGCGTCAATTTTTGACTTGTATGATAAGTAATAGTGATTGTCAAATTGTAGCAAATAGTGGCAGATTTATTTCTGTGTTGCTCCTTGCTGCTTCCATAGCTTATTACTCTATGAATGTTTTCAACACCATGAAACTTCTACGTAATTCAGTGTGTGCTGAGGTTTACAATTACAGAGTGCAGTGATGCAAGGGTGCATTCCGTATTAGAAAATAATCGCTCACAGCGCTCACATCGATATTTTGCGTTCCGATTTAGTTATCACGATTATGACAGATAGGAGCTGTGATCAATGAGAGGTTTTCCTTTTGAGATAAAAAAAAAAAAGTTTCCAAGAACTCTATAGATGGCGTTGAACTTACTATGATAGTTGGTGCCAAAGCCAAAACGCTTGAAAAAATCACATTGTGTCACGTCACATACTCTCGTTGACTGACACTTTCATTTGCTTAACCTTTCGAATATAACCTACATTTCTCGCGCTTTGTTAAAATCAGTTTTTTAAGGTTCCGTTCCTTGCATTATCATACTTACTCCTAGCGCCATCTATCCAGCGACTAGGGAAGAGCTAAAAAGAAAATCTCTCATTCAGAACGCTCGTGAACGCGTTGACAATGAACATAACTCCAAACCAAAACATTTCACAATACCTATTTTTGAAAATGAAAGTTAGGTTGGTTGACGCTATCGACTCTGATAACTCAGATTTTGAGATTGTTGAACGACGATTCGTCCAGTGATGAAAAGGATGACGAAAGCGTTTATCTAAATATATAAAAGAAGAAACTGACTGACTGACTGACTGATTGACTGACTGACTGACTGACTGACTGACTCATCTATCAACGCACAGCCCAAACCGCTGGGTCTACAGATTCCAAATTTGGCAAGTAGGTTCCTTATGTGGTCTAGGGGTGCACTAAGAAAGGATTTTTCAAAATTCATCCCCTAAAGGGGTTAAACGGGGCTCCAAAGTTTGTATGGGGAAACAAGATTAGTTAGACTATTTTATTCGAAACTTCACAAGAGTACTCCTATTGATAAATGAGAAGAAACGAGTTTCAGGTTTTTTCAGAATTCAACCCCTATGAGGGGAAAATGGGGTGGCAAAGTATAAAAATCAATGCACAGCCCAAACCGCTGAGTCTAGAGATTCCAAATTTGGCAAGTAGGTTCCTTATGTGGTCTAGAGATGCACTAAGAAAGGAATTTTCAAAATTCAACCCCAAAGGGGTTAAACGGGAATCCAAAGTTTGTATGGGTAAAACAAGATCAGTTAGACTATTTTATTCGAAACTTCACAGGAGTGCTCCTATTGATAAATGAGTAGAAACGGGTTTCAGTTTTTTTCAGAATTCAACCCCTAAGAGGGGGAAATGGGGTGGCAAAGTATAAAAATCAATGCACAGCCCAAACCGCTGAGTCTAGAGATTCCAAATTTGGCACATAGGTTCTTTATGGGGTTTAGGGGTGCATTAAGAAAGGATTTTTCAAAATTAACCCCCTAAGGGCCACGGGGGTCCAAAGATTACATGGGGAAATAAGATTAGTTGGACTACTTTATTCGAAACTTAACAGAAGTACTCCTATCGATAAATGAGTTAACGTTTGTGTTTCAGTTTATTTCAGAATTCAACCCCTAAAGGGGGAAATGGGGTAACAAAGCCTGAAATTCAACATAGGTATTGTTTTTATGGTGAATTGGGTCGGGTGTATTACAAAAACAACGATTTTAAGATTTAATGTGGAAGACCTGAAATACTACCATTCCCTGTTGGGGTGCGATGGGGTTGAAATGTCTAAAAATCAATATGGGTGTCGATACCGAGATTATCAGGGGTGCTGATTACGAAAATGGCATTTATTTTGAGATCCAGATGATAATGATTGTGATTACAATGATGATGATTGTGATACTGATGACGATGATTGTGATGATGATGATTTTGATTACGATGATAATGATTGTGATTACGATGATGATGATTGTGATAACGATGATGGTGATTGTGATAGTGATTGTGATTGTAATGGTGATTGTGACAGTGACGGTGATTGTGATAGTGTCAGTGATTGTGATGGTGATAGCGATGGTTGTGATAGCGAGGACAGAGATTGTGATGATGATGATTGTGATTAAGATGATAATGATTGTGATAACGATGATGGTGATTGTGATAGTGATTTTGATGGTGATTGTGATGGTGATGGTGATTGTGATGGTGATTGTGAAAGTGGCAGTGATTGTGATGGTGATAGCGAATGTGATGGTGATTGTGACAGTGATGGTGATTGTAATAATGATGTAGATTATTGTGATTACAATGATAATGATTGTGATAACGAGGGTAGTGATTGTGATGGTGATGGTGATTGTGATGGTGATGGTGATGGTGATGGTGATGGTGATTGTGATTTTGATTGTGATAGTGTTGGTGATTGTGATAATGATGATGATTGTGATAATGATTGTGGTTGAGATAGTGATGGCGATTGTGATTATGATGATTGTGATTAAGATGATAGTGATTGTGATTACGATGATAATGAGTGTGGTTACGATTATAATGATTGTGATGACGAGGATGGAGATTGTGATGATGATGATTGTGAATACGATGATAATGGTTGTGATTACGATGATAGTGATTTTGATATTACGTAAGCGTTTTTGATTACGATGATAATGATTGTGATAACGATGATGGTGATTGTGATACTGTTTTTGATGGTGATTGTGATGGTGATGATGATTGTGGTAGTTATTCCGAGAGTGGTGGTGATTGTGATGGTGATAGCGATGGTGATTGTGATTGTGATGGTAATTGTGATGGTGATTGTGATGGTGATTGTGATGGTGATTGTGATTGTGATGGTGATTGTGATGGTGATTGTGATGATGATGGTGATTGTGATGGTGACTGTGATAGTGATTGTGACGGTGATTGTGATGGTGATTCTGATGGTGATTGTGATGGTGATTGTGATGGTGATTGAGATTGTGATGGTGATTATGATGGTGATTGTGATGGTGATTGTAATGGTGATTGTAATGGTGATGGTGATTGTGATGGTGATTGAGATAGTGATGGTGATGGTGAGTGTGATAATGACTGTGATTACGATGATAATTATTGTGATAACGATGGTGGTGATTGTGATAGTTATTTTGATGGTGATTGTGATGGTGATGGTGATTGTGATTGTGATAGTGATTGTGATAGCGATAGCGATAGTGATTGTGATAATAATAATTGTGATGATTATGAAATGTGGCACATAGATAGTTTATAACCTGGATTAACATGGAGGACACTATTATCCCTTTAGTATGATCCAGTGGGACAGTTACACTATTTTATTCGAAACTTCACAGGAGTACTCCTATTGATAAATGAGTAGAAACGGGTTTCAGGTTTTTTCAGAATTCAACCCCTAAGAGGGAGAAATGGGTGGCAAAGTATAAAAATCAATGCACAGCCCAAACCACTGAGTCTAGAGATTCCAAATTTGGCACATAGGTTCTTTATGGGGTTTAAGGGTGCATTAAGAAAGGATTTTTCAAAATTAACCCCCTAAGGGGTTGAAATGGGGTCCAAGGATTACATGGGGAAATAAGATTAGTTAGACTACTTTATTCGAAACTCAACAGGAGTACTCCTATCGATAAATGAGTTAACATTTGTGTTTCAGGTTTTTTCAGAATTCAACCCCTAAAGGGGGAAATGGGGTAACAAAGCCTGAAATTCAGCATAGATATTGTTTGTATGGTGAATTGGGTTGGGTGTATTACAAAAACAACGATTTTAAGATTTAATCTGGTGGACCTGAATTACCATCATTCCCTGTTGGGGTGCGATGGGGTTGAAATGTCTAAAAATCAATATGGGTGTCGAAACCGATATTATCAGGGGTGCTGATGTCGAAAATGGCATTTATTTTGAGATCCAGAAGATGGTGGATTTAACTTCTATTCTGGGTTATTGTTGATTTATTGTGATGATTGTGATAACGATGATGGTGATTGTGATGATGATGATTGTGATTACGATGATAATGATTGTGATTACGATGATGATGATTGTGATAATGATGATGATGATCGTGATGATGATGATGATGATTGTGATAACGATGATAATGAGTGTGATAACGATGATGGTGATTGTGATTGTGATGGTGATTGTGACAGTGATGGTGATTGTGACGTTGATGGTGATAGTGATAGTGACGATAATTGTGATGGTGATAGCGATGGTTGTGATAACGAGGATGGAGATTGTGATGATGATGATTATGATTAAGATGATAATGATTGTGATTACGATGATAATGATTGTGATAGGTAACGATGATGGTGATTGTGATAGTGATTTTGATGGTGATTGTGATAGTGATCGTGATTGTGATAATGATTGTGATAATAATGGTGGTTTTGATAGTGATAGCGATAATGATGGGGATTGTGATTGTGACAGTGATGGTGATAATGATGAAGGTGATTGTGATTACGATGATAATGATTGTGATAGTGATTGTGATTGTGATGGTGATGGTAAAGGTGATTGTGATGGTGATTGTGATTGTGATAGTGATAGGGATATCGATAGTGATAGTGATGGTGATTGTGATAGTGATAGTGATGGTGATTGTGATAATGATTGTGGTTGTGATAGTGATGGCGATTGTGATCATGATGTTTGTGATTATGAAAATGATTGAGATTATGATGATAATGATTGTGATTACGAGGATGGAGATTGTGGTGATGATGATTGACATTATGATGATAATGATTGTTAAAATGATGATAGTGATTGTGATTGTGATCGAGATTGTGATGGTAATTGTGATGGTGATTGTGATGGTGATGGTGATTGTGATGGTGATTGTGATGGTGATTGTGATGGTGATTGTGATGGTGATTGTGATGGTGATTGTGATGGTGATTGTGATGGTGATTGTGATGGTGATTGTGATAGTTATTGTGATGGTGATTGTTATTACGATGATAATGATTGTGATAACGATGATGGTGATTGTGGTAGTGATTTTGATTGTAATTGTGATGGTGATGGTGATTGTGATAGTGACGTTGATTGTGATGGTGATAGCGATGGTGATGGGGATTGTGATGGTGATGGTGATTGTGATGGTGATTGTGATGGTGATTGTGATGATGATTGTGATAATGATTGTGATAATGATGGTGGTTGTGATAGTGGTGGTGATTGTGATAATGTTGGTGACTGTGATAGTGATCGTGATTGTGATAATGATTGTGATAATGATGGTGGTTTTGATAGTGATGGTGATTGTGATAATGATGGTGGTTGTGATAGTGATGATGGTTGTGATGGTGATGGTGATTGTGATGGTGATGGTGATTGTGATGATAATAATAAATTGTGATGATTATGAAATTTGGCACATAGATAGTTTATAACCTGGATTAACATGTAGGATACTATTTATCCCTATAATATGATTCAGTGGGACAGTTACCGAACTGCACGCGGGCGAAGCCGCGGGCAACAAGTAGTATTAACATATTTTGCTCCCGGCATAGATTTACCCCTATAAGAATCCTAAAAAAATTACATAGATGCAACGGTAATGAAATATAATGTTCATGAGATGAAACTCATTTCATTTTTTTTCAATCAATCGAAACAACAACCTGTGAACACAACTGTCACTTAACAGCGCTCATGGTGATATTTATTTGGGGCATGGTCAGTGTATTCGCAAGATGGCGCATGTCATGACGTCATCTATGACGATTCAAGGGACATCGATACGCGCTCACAATAATTCGGAACGGGTTTATGGACGCTCAAATCGATTACAGCGTAATTCGGAACGCAGCCCAAGTGATGCAGCTGTTTGACATATGACATGACAGCTGCTGTCAGTGTCGTGGCAACGTGCAAATTCTTCGTTTCCGAAGAGGGAGATTTTCTGCATGATTTAGAATTGCTGAATAAAACCTTGATAAAATGGTAAGGTTTCTGAATCTTCATAATAAATTATGCCCATGTATAGTATGTTTATAGCGCGCGGCCGTGTAAACTCCTTCACACGACGTAGGCAGGTTTCCTCAAGCCGGGAGTAAGGATAATCCGAGTAACACAGCTTAATTTATCTTGTTTAAAGTACGAACTATAATTTCAGGCTACGTTAGATCGTAAAGGCACCTTTAAGGTGGAATATCTGCAAGACATTGAGAAGAAAGTCCAGGCAAAATGGGACGGTGAGAAAATATTCGAAACAGAAGCACCGGACGATGGGAAGCCTCATGAAAAATTCATGTGTACGTTTCCTTATCCATATATGAACGGGCGCCTGCATCTTGGTCATACATTCTCACTATCAAAATGCGAGGTGAGTTCAAACCACTTTATAACAATGTTTACATTATTAGCTATGAAGATTCTGGGATCCTTGTTATTCAACATCTTCATCAATAACGTCTCCTCATGTTTCTCTAACCCAAAAGTTCTTTTGTTTGCGGACGACATGAAGATCCTAAGTGAAATCGGAACATACAAAGATGCTAAACGTCTACAACATGATCTGGACAGATTCCAAGAGTACTGTATAGCCAACCTCCTGGATCTAAGCGTCTCGAAATGTTATACATGTACCTTCACTCGTAAACCTAAACCTATTCTTTATGATTACAAACTAGCCAACACTTCAATAACCAGAGTGAATACGATTAGAGACTTAGGCGTCACTTTTGACTCGAAACTTCTTTTTGACACACACATCGACAATATTATTAAGAAGGCTTCCAAGGCATTAGGAGTCATCTCGAATACTTCTCACCAGTATGGAATCCGGTTTGTAATACTTACATCAATCGCATCGAAAGCATTCAAAAGAAATTCTTAAGGTACATTCAGTATAGATCCAAAACCTATTTACCTAATTATTATAGTCGCTGCAGAAAGTTCCACATTCTGCCACTAGTTGAGCGGAGAAAAATTGCTGACATGGTATTCTTGTTCAATTTGGCTAATGGTTCAACTGACTGTTCCGAATTGTTGGGTAAAATTGGGCTGCGTGTTCCATCCTTCACTTTAAGGAATCATCAACCTCTGTATGTCCCCTCTGTGCGGTGCATTTATCGACAAAACTCTTATATGATAAGAGCTAGCATACATATATACAGGGTGTTTGGCTTATGGACCGACACAATTTCTCCAGGGATTTGGGGGGTCACTAGCTAGGTTCTACCCATACACCCTATGTCCTAAATGTCATCAATGTCGTGACTACTTAATGAATTGTTCTTTGTGACATGTAGCGTACCGTTAGAAAGGGTATTAACTAAAGAACTTTTTAAAATAAAGCTAAGTTCAAAATGGCTTATAATTTTTTTTATAATAAATTTTGAAGTTGTACAATTTCATACATTTAAAAAAGAAAATAACTTTGGTAGCTCGTAAGAAATTTTCTTGAAACCAGTTCTATTAAACAAAGATTTATTTAGATTAACAAGACTTTGGAGCATACAACAAAATTTATTTTGTGCCATTACACTCACAAACGAAAAAGTTATTTGGAATTAAAGGAAACATTTTGGGTATTTTTTTCATTTGAAAAGAAAAAACATATGTAACCAACCATGACATTTAGGACATAGGGTGTATGGGTAGAACCTAGCTAGTGACCCCCCAAATCCCTGGAAAAATTGTGTCGGTCCATAAGCCAAACACCCTGTATGTGTATTGATCATCGAGTATACAACTCGATGTGTCAGAGTGTTGATGGTCTTGATTTATTCTCCACCAGTGTTCCTAAACTTAAAAAAATACTATGTAAAAACTTCTTTGAAGTTCACTAAAATCTATTCAACTTTTTCTTAATTCTCTCTGAATGCTTACTTTATCTTGCCTGTCTACTGTTTCTTGTGCAACCCTTATAATGCGTTATAATTTCAGTGAAAACTTTTAATTGGCCTTCTTTCACTAACTGTCAACTATCTGTATCCTAGCCGTAAGTTTTCTTAAGAAATAAAATAACATAAAATAAATAAAGATAAACAGAGAGTGCTTACCTACCTCACATGCATGATGCAATAAAATTGAAAAAAAATTAACATTTTAATACTAGAAATTGCATTTGTTGTAGTTTTATTGTTTCAATGAACAACAATTTTAATTCTATGTATCTTTTGCCACCTGCCTAGCCTTTTCACAACTATACCAAAATGCACAGCTGTTTTTTTATTTTTTAAATAACCAATGAAAACTGTTTCTGTTTCTTCAGAAAGATGTACCTGCCACCTAGCCTAGTATTGATGTCATCTTCCAGTCTTTTATACTATGTTTAAAAAATAGCTATGTGTACTATTGATATTTTTTAGTTTGCCGCAAGATACCATAGACTGAAAGGTAGAAAGGTACTGTTTCCTTTTGGATTTCACTGTACTGGCATGCCAATTAAAGCTTGTGCTGATAAGTTGAAAAGAGAAATGGCTCTCTATGGTTGCCCTCCAGTATTCCCTGAAGAAGAAGAAGTTGTAGTTAAGGAGGTAGGTGATATTGTGCCCAAAGACAAGAGTAAAGGGAAGAAAAGTAAAGCAGTGGCAAAGACAGGGGCAGCAAAGTACCAATGGCAGATTATGCAGAGTATTGGAGTCCCTGAAGAGGAGATCAAACTGTTTGCTGATGAGAGCCACTGGCTTGAATACTTTCCTCCACGAGCTGTAGCTGATTTGAAAAGGATGGGTATTCATGTAGGTATTTCTTATAGTTTTAGTGGCTACCTTAGGCCCAGAGCACACCGCTGGAGGCGCGGCGGAGCGCAATTGAATTGGATTGTCTTCTACGAGAGCGAGTTGTCTGTACAAAGTATCGAACAGCACTCGGAGAAGCTGCGCGCCGAGCCGCCGCGCGTATAGTCCGCTCGAAGGCTCTCAGCGCCGCTCGGGGCCCGCGCGTTTTAAGGAAATGCGCTCCGCCGCGCCTCCAGCGGTGTGCGCTGGGCCTTAGGGTCAATTCACATCGAGACGCGACGCGACGCTGCGCGCACATTTTAATAGAGCGATTCAAAATATCACTTTATTTACTACACGAAAGGATACACACGGTGTGAACTGACACTTAATCTGAAAGATATTTTTATTTATTATTATTAGTATTTCAGTCCAGTTGTGTTTCAGTAATAAATGAATCCTGGATAGAATAAAATGAAAGTCAAGAACTACGAGTAAACATACAAAAATGTAATTTTACAGGTAGATTGGCGTCGCAAATTCATTACTACTGATGCAAATCCCTTCTATGATTCATTCATCAGGTGGCAATTCTACCATCTCAAAGAACGCAATAAGATCATGTATGGGAAACGCTTTACCATATTCTCTCCTCTGGACAAACAACCTTGCATGGACCATGATAGGAGTATGGGAGAAGGGGCTGGTCCTCAAGAGTATACTCTTCTTAAAATGGAAGTGGTTGAACCATTCCCTGAGGTTCTCAAGTATGTTATTATTATCTGTTATTTTGTAATTAATTACATTGAATCCATTAACGTTTTGTTTCAAGTTGATTATATTCTAAAATCATCTTCCTTCTTAGGCCTTTTAAAAGCAAAAAGGTGAGTTTGGTTGCAGCAACATTGAGACCAGAAACAATGTACGGACAAACAAACTGCTGGGTCCATCCAGACATCAAGTACATTGCCTTCGAAACAGTCAATGAAGGAATATTTATTTGTACAAAAAGAGCAGCCAGAAACATGGCTTATCAAGGTTTTACCGAGAAGGATGGAGAGTTCAAAGTATTACTAGAAGTTGTAGGACACGATTTAATAGGGACTGTTTTAAAATCTCCATTCACTTGTTATCCTAAGATTTATGCTCTTCCTATGTTGACGATCAAAGAGGACAAGGGGACAGGTATTGTTACCAGTGTGCCCTCGGACTCTCCCGATGACTACGCGGCCCTTGTGGACTTACAAAAGAAACCAGCATTCAGGGAAAAGTATGGTATCCGAGATGACATGGTTCTCCCATTCAAGCCTGTGTCAATTCTCGAAATTCCCGAGTATGGCAATATGTCTGCTGTACACGTATATGATACGCTTAAAATTCAAAGCCAAAATGACAAGGAGAAGCTAACACAAGCCAAAGAGATGGTTTACCTGAAAGGATTCTATGATGGCGTGTTGCTAGTTGGTGAATATAAGGGAAGGAAAATCCAAGATGTCAAAAAGAATTTGCAAGCAAAACTCATTGAAGAGAAAGGTGCAGTGATTTACTATGAACCTGAAAAGACCATTATTTCGAGGTCAGGGGATGAATGTGTTGTGGCTCTTTGCAATCAGTGGTATTTGGACTATGGCAATGAGGAGTGGAAGGCTCAGGCGGAGAAGGCACTTGCTGCTATGAATACCTACCATGATGAAGTTAGGAAGAACTTCCAAGCTACCCTGAAGTGGCTGCATGAGTATGCTTGCTCCAGGACCTTTGGTTTAGGTAGGTTGTTTAAAAAATATGATAGTAAAAAGATAGATTACTTATGACCCAATATTTAATAATATCTTTATTTCCAGGAACAAAAGTGCCTTGGGATCAGCAATGGTTAATCGAATCTCTGTCAGACTCAACTATTTACAACGCGTACTACACAATCGCGCACTTCTTACAAGGCGATACATTTAGAGGAAATAAGGAAAATGCTCTCAAAATTAAACCAGAAGACATGACAATGGCAGTTTGGGACTATATATTCTTCAAAGATGCTCCTTTCCCGAAAAATACTAAAATTCCCAAGGCGTCATTAGATCGCATGAAGAAGTCTTTCCAGTTTTGGTAAATATGCTTTCGAACTTTATTATTTTCATCAACCAATTCAATGCTATCTAAACTACTATTTTATCGAGTTGTGGCGCGTATCAAGAGCACTTAGCTTTTGATATATGTTTTTACGACTATCGGCGTGTACCGCACACGATAAGGATTAAAAACCTAAGCAAAAAAAGTCATTATCCATATTCTACATCCGTATCAAATGGGCGTAGTGCATGCAATAATATTATCGTTCTTCTGGAATTGGCATAATGAAATTCTACGGCGACCCTATCATCTGCCTAGCCTTTTCCCAACTATGTTGGGGTCGGCTTCTAGTCTAACCGCTGCAGCTGAATACCTGTATTTTACATGGAGCGACTGCCTATCTGGCCTCCACAACCCAGTTAGTACTAGGTAATATGATACCCTTTGGTAAGACTGGTTGTCAGACTTTTTGGGTCACTGACTACCTGTAACGACTGTCAAAGATCTGCAAATGACAGCTGGGACCAACGGCTTAACGTGTTTTCCGAGGCACGGAGGAAACCCGGTTTGTAATGGGTGGTCACCTATCCACAGACCAACCTAGGCAAGCACAGCTTAACATAAAGATCGACCCGAGCGGCTGTTATTATTTAGCCACGGGCTCCTCCTCCTCTCTACGGCGACCCTATAAAAAGAGATAATTGTAACCGGATGAAAATCCGCTCCATGTAAAATACCGGTATTCAACTGCATGCAGTTTGTGGATGGCCGCCTTTAATATACACTGGCCTGCAAAAATAAGTATCACACTTTTAAAATTTCAAGTTTTCTAAAATCTATAGGAGTTAAGAGATTTAAAATAAAAATAAAAACGTTTTATAGCAATTTCTATCACCTTGGGCCAAGTTCACCGAAAAGATAACAGTCGGATCATCTAAAAACAGCTGTTTAAAACACAGTTTTGAACATGAAAATGTGTTTTAAACAGCTGTTTTTAGATAATCAGACTGTTATCTTTTCGGTGAACTTGGCCCTTAGTAGTTTTTATGTACAGAATTAAACTCTTTTTGTAGTCCTTTTTGTTTCGAAAGTATCTTGTGTACATAAAAAGCTATTGCAATTTTAAAAGTGTGATACTTATTTAAGCCGTGTGGTATCCGGCAGAGTAGAATAGAACCAACCCATTACACTCACGGGTGTCGTATAAGGCGACTAATGTCTGAGGCAGAACACCTTGCGCCTCCGTAAACCAGAGAATGGGCAGCAGCGTTTTCTGTTAGTCTTTCATCACTGCGATCTCCAATCCGCCTGCCAAGCGTGGAGATTACGGCAAATTCCTCCCATCATGGGAGAGGCTTATGTCCAGCAGTGGACGTTATGGGCTGTTGTTGTTGTTGTTGATACTTATTTTTGCAGGCCAGTGTAGTTTGAAAAAGGCTAGATGTTTTGACTTTGCACATATTTTCATCATTTTCTTCAATTCACATTTTGAACATAATTATTTGCAAGATTAAGTAACATTCTTCCAACTGTCCGCCATGATTTAAGCTCATTATTTTAGTTTCTTATTCTTCGTAAAGGTATCCAGTCGATCTCAGAGCTTCAGGAAAAGATCTGATCCAGAACCATTTAACGTTCTACATTTACAATCACGTCGCTTTATGGGTCAAGGAAGAAGACAAATGGCCGAAAGGCATCAGAGCTAACGGCCATCTAATGTTGAACTCTGCCAAGATGTCGAAATCTGACGGAAACTTCCTAACGTTGACGGAATCTATCGATAAGTTCAGCGCGGATGGAATGCGTCTAACTTTAGCAGATGCGGGTGATTCTGTCGAAGATGCGAACTTTGTAGAGAACACTGCCGATGCTGCGATCTTGAGGCTGTATACTTTCATTGAATGGGTGAAGGAAATTATTGCGACGAAGTCAACTCTGCGCACAGGTAAAGTGTTTATGCAACTCTAAACTTTTAGCGATACTTATTGAAATACCTTTCGCAGTCCTTATACATAATATGTGGTTATTTTATGTTGATGGCGATTATGATTTATACGTAACTCGCACAGTCATCCATCAGCTACTCCATGGAAACACTTTGATGTTAACAGTGCTACTATGTCGTTGTAGCAGTAAGGTCTTCCTAGTTTAACCTATTGAACGCCAGAGCATAAACGCACGCATGTGCCCTCCACGCCAAGCCACAGTTACACCTACCATTTTGTCACATATTTGTGTCGTTGGCGTACAGGGCACTCGCTTGCTTGTCACGTATATGCAACAATGGCTTTCAAAGGTTAAGTAGTACCTCTGATGATGACTTGTGACTGATCATACAAAACGGCTATGCTGCACATGTTTGTTGCTATGTAGACTGTTCTTCATCTGCAACTAAATTAAAAAATATTATTTATTTTTTACAGGAGAGCACAATTTCCACGACAAAGTATTCGTAAGCGAGATGAACACGAAGATCAATCAGACTGACGACAACTACAGCAAGATGTTGTTCAAAGAGGCGTTAAAATCAGGCTTCTTCGAGCTCCAAGCCGCTAGGGATAAGTACAGGGAACTCTGTTCCGAAGGGGGCATGCATGCCGAGTTAGTGACGCGGTATATTGAGACACAGGCGAAGTTGATGTCGCCTATCTGTCCGCATGTGGCTGAACATGTGTGGGAACTGCTGGGATATGTACGTATTTTTGAAATAGTAAATGGCATACAATTAACGAACCACCAGATTTAGCAAACTGTAACGGCAAAAAAATCACTTTTGGTGGCCAAAATTAGTAAATGATCACCAAAATTAATCTCCATTTTATTGTAAAATTAGAACCAAAATTTTATTTTTATTAGTTAGTGACCACCAGAAATTGAATTGTTACACTTTTGCATCCGAGTCGAGGGAGACCCAAGTTGCCTAGGCAAAACTAGTTTGTCATCAACCACCTCATTAAAATTTGGTGTTCAATTTACTAAATTTGGTGATCAATTGATATTTTAGGTGATAGATGTTAGTGGTCACAAAGTTATTTTTGGTGGTCAATATATTTTCCCCCATAGTAAATTATGGTAACGCAACACATAATTGCAAGGTATAAAGAGTTGTGCAGTTACTTTCACTTGACCAAATTACAGTTTTCTTCTTCAACGTAAAATTGCTCTACAAACCCACTTTTCCCGTTAAATTTTAGCAAATTCTATTTACACCAATTTTATTTCTTTCAACCTCAAATTAAATGTAAATGTTCTAATCGTTAATACTTACACTCAAGTGAAACACAGTACTCTCTTTTTTGCTCCAGTGTAGTGAAGTAATAATTGATTTATTTCCACCAGAAAACAAGCATCCTTCACGAACGCTGGCCAGTAGCGGGTGAAATCGACGAGGTTTCAATTAAAGCTAGCAATTACTTGATGGACGCTGCACACTCATTCCGTATTTACTTGAAGAACCATTGTGCAGTGAAGAAATCTAAGAAGGGAGAGGCACCGAAACCTGAGAGGAAGCCGAACAAGGCTGTTGTTTGGGTCGCTAAGGAGTATCCTAAGTGGCAGCATATTATTCTGACTACTTTGAAGGAAGTTAATGGAGTAAGCGAACTTTTTAAATTCCTTATCAATGAGAGGTTTTCTTTTTGAGGTATTAAAAAAAAACTTAGTTTCCAAGAACTCTATAGATGGCGTTGAACTTACTATGATAGATGGTGCCAAAGCCAAAACGCTTGGGAAAAAAACATTGTGTCACGTCACATACTCTCGTTGACTGACACTATCATTTGCTTAACCTTCCGAATATAACCTAGTTTTCTCGCGCTTTGTTAAAATCAGTTTTAGGTTCCGTTCCTTGCATTATCATACTAACTCCTAGCGCCATCTATCCAGCGACTAGGGAAGAGCTAAAAAGAAAATCCCTCATTGATGTAAAACTTGACTAAAATTTTCACCTTCTGTAAACCTCGTTTTGCATCTGAGACTCTACGTTTTATGTGCCCATAGAATACTTTCTATTATGTACACCATATAAATATACAAGTTAAAAATGTAGAAATATTAGATGAATGACACATTGGGCATTCGTATCACTAAAAGCTATCCAAAAATTAATATATTATTTCATTTATTACCATTTTTCCTTGTTTAAAAAAACAACGTCTTTTTGAGGTCATCTTGATTATTCACATCAAGATGACCTCAAAAAGACGTTGTTTTTTTGCATAGAGTTTTGGCTCCCATTGACCTGTCATAATCTTTATATACTATAGGGAACGTGCAGGCACTACAGGTGGCAGCACTAAACGACAAAAGAGACACTATGCGGACAGTAAAGGAAACTTATGCTGTCACGCAAATCTCTTTAAAAGTATTATTTTTGATTATGATGATAAAAGGTACAAAGGTACAAGGTGTATCAAACATGGTCTATCAATAATGTTCGTCAGCGTAACATGAATGTTGACCAATATGAATTTTGTATGTTTCGTTTACTTTCTCTGATGAAAATTGTGGTGCATGAAGAAACGGTGGCATAAACAACTTTCTTATTTTCAACACATGTTTTAATGGAAGGGAATCCTTTATCAGCGAGAACAGTATCTCCAGGCTATAAAAAATCAATCCACAATCATTTGTTATAAGCAATCACTATAACGCCCTCCGTAGCATTTAGATACAAAACTTAGGAAACCACAAGGAGTGCAGCCAATTAAAAACTTTATTGTATAACCATGTTTATAATCTGAGTTCATGTGGAGACTGTTGAGGAATATTCGGTGTGAACTTCAGTGCAGTCTGGAACGCCCTCCGTAGCATTTAGATACAAAACTTATGAAACCACAACGAGTGCGGCCAACTAAAAACTTTATTGTATACCAATGTTTATAATCTGAGCACATGTGGACTCTTTGTTCAACTGTTGAGGAAGGTTGAGGAATATTCGGTGTGAACTTCAGTGCAGTCTAATCCATAATCATTTGACATAAGCAATCACTAGAACGCCCTCCGTAGCATTTAGATACAAAACTTATGAAACCACAAGGAGTGCAGCCAACTAAAAACTTTATTGTGTAACCATGTTTATAATCTGAGTACATGTGAACTCTTTGTTTAACTGTTGAGGAATATTCGGTGTGAACTTCAGTGCAGTCTAATATGTGTGTTCGCTGAAGTTTAAATGGTACGCCAGTACCATTTAATGTTTGCTTGGACGGTTGATTTTGAAGGCTATTGAACTTTTTCAATGCAGAGTGTAACAAAAACAAATTGTGTTCAAATATTTTTCTTACTGCATTTATCCATTTTTTGCGTTTTTCACTTAAACATGGTATGAGAGTACTATTCTTTGGAAAGTAATAGAATTTTATTAAATTTACGCTATTTGATTAATTTTCATTTTTGTGGATGTATTGGTACATCCAGAAATGCAACAATGCATTATAATTAGCTAGAATAATCATTTTCAATAATAAAATAAATTCTGTTTACTTGTGTTACATGTCAATGTCAAGTATTAATAGAGCACAAGATTCGGATTGGTGACGCCAGTCGGCAGCACCGTCGTTGTGCACGTTCCCTATAGCTTTGTAAATGATAAGTCTGACTTACAATTCCTTGCAGCCTGCAGGTCTTCCCGACAACAAGGTGATATCCAGCAAGCTCGGTGCTATTCCCGAGCTAAAGAAATACATGAAGAGAGTGATGCCCTTCGTGCAAGCCACCAGAGAGAATATGGAGCGCATTGGTATTGAGGCGCTGTCGGTAGGACTGCCCTTCGATGAGGCTGCCATTCTGCAGGAGAATAAGTTGTATTTACTTAATACTTTAGATGTGAGTATGGATATTAACTATGGCATACAATTAACTAACCACAAGGTTTGGCAAAATTTAAAAAAAATCAATTTTGATTGCCAAAATTAATCCCCAATTTATCGTGAAATTAGAACCAAAAATTTATTTTTTTAGTTAATGACCACCAGAAATTGAACTGTTATGCTCTTGGATCCGAGTCGAGGGAGACCCGGTCGACGGAGCCCCGCGAATGGTTTATAAAATAAATTGTCGGGTTGCCCTAAGTCGGCCTAGGCAAAATTAGTTTGTCATCAACCACCTCATAAAAATTAGGTGCTCAATTTACCAAATTTGGTCATCAATTGATATTTTAGGTGATAGATGACATCATCTATCACCTAAAATATCAAATAATAAAAAAACAAATAAAAAATATAAATATAAAATAAATAAATATAATAACAATAAAACAATAAATAATTAATAAAAAACAATAATAATATGATAATAAATATAATGACCACCAAAAATAACTTTGTGACCACTAACATTAGTGGTCACAAAGTTATTTTTGGTGGTCATTATATTTTCCCCCATTAACTATGTCTCATCCTCCTCAACACTACACCAATCCTGCGTTTTGTCGGACCTTTAGGCTCTTTATTTATTAGGTTCGGGATTAAATACTTTAGTTTCATTTCATCATTTATACCATTCATTAGTTTTATTGTCCATCCTTCTTAGTAACTTCTATTCAACATCAAAAGAGATGGCGTTTGGGCAATGTAATCATCATTCTGGCCAGTAGCGGCGTTAGGGGGGGGCGAGGGTGGGCGACCGCCCAGGGCGCCGGATATGAAAGGGCGCCACAGGCGCCCCTTCATATCCCCTCCGAGGCCTACTTCCTCGTAAATATCCTAAACTAGCTGACCCTATAACTTCATCTGCGAACTTGCCTCGAAAACGACACCTATGAAGAAAAAACTGAAAATTTTCGTCGGCGCCATCTTGGATTTTCATTTTGACCTCATTTTCATTATTAACTTCCCCAAAAACTTCGAAAACGACACTCATGAAGAAAAAACTGAGAATTTTCGTCGGCGCCATCTTGGATTTTCATTTTGACCTCATAAACTTCGAAAACGACACCAATGAAGAAAAAACTGAAAATTTTCGTCGGCGCCATCATGGATTTTCATTTTGACCTTATTTTCATTGTCAGCGACTCCAAAAACCTCGAAAACGACAACCATTAAGAAAAAACTAAAAATGTTCGTCGGCGCCATCTTGGATTTTCTTTTGATCTCATTTTTACTATCACCAACCCCAAAAACCACAAAAACGACACCCATGAAGAAAAATATAATCACAATAATATTATTAATAATAATAATAACGTGCCAATAACGCCCGGTAACCATTATTTTAAACAACATACAACCTAGCACTGGCCTGCAAATTGCAAAAAACGTAAGGAAATTTGAATTTCGCGGGCTAAAGAACATCCACCTTGAATCCTGGCCTTGTGTTGTAGCAGCCAATCACAGACCAGCTACACTCGCAGGAGTTACCGCCCAAAAATGGCTGCAATCTATACATGTGTGCGGTTCATACACACGAAAATATGCACCAATGTATTGTGCCGCTGTGTGCGTAAATTTATCAATGGGTTTTAGGCTAGTGGAGCGTTTGCCTCTATAAGATGCGTCCGGCGGGTGAGCGTCGAGCTTCGTAGCAACTTCCAGTACAGTGTTACTTACGTAACACGGGCGCGAAAAATTGCTATAAATATTCGAACAGGAGTTTGTAATATTTTGTACAAAGTGTTATTTTATTACATAGTTCATTAGTTATAATAATTGCCCCAGTTGGTAGGGTAGGCTTTGCCTAATTGCCTCTTCGTGGCGCACGCCCATGCAGGAAGATGATGATCGACTTAGAGTTCGCCGCTAGAAAGGCTAGAAAAGTATTTTTTTATTAGTTAAAAAAGATTATTTTTTGAATTAATGGTTGTTCCCTTAGACCTATACATTACCTTTTTTTCGTATGGGTTTAAAATTGCATTTAGGGGGCGCGCTAGAAATCTCGCCCAGGGCGCTGGTGGTGCTAAAACCGGCACTGATTCTGGCCTTTTCTCAATGTACAAGTATTTGGGTTGACATAGCACTTCTTATTCATTCATACATGTATTTTATTATATCTTAGGTATCATTGATGATACACACAAAATTGCCGAAAGAATGTCGACAGCTCTTTCTTAAGTTACTTTTATAGCGAAAATTGTACATTACATAGTAATAACTCCGCGTTTATTTTTTCCAGCTGGACTCAATAGAAGTAAAATTCACGGACGATGCTGAAGCTCCCGAGAAAACAAAAGAAGACTGCGCGCCGGGTACGCCGCACATCTCGTTCAGCGTAGAGGCCGGCGTCGACGCCACGTTCATCAACCCGACGGCTCTCAACGGACTGTTCACGGTGTCCGCTACTCTGTCCGATGGAGATACTGTCGAGAGAGTGAAGGTCAAGATCGCTAAGGAAGTTAAGGCGATTAAAGGTGAGGATATTTTGGTATTAGACAAGAAGTAGAAGAGGTCCTCTGCTAAAGAAAGAAAAAACAAAGACAACCACGAATACCTTTTAAATGATGCCCACATAAAAACTAAAGAATAAACTATTAGTAGATGGAACTTACAAGTTGACTTGTTAGCATTGCACTTTATTAAAACAAGGAATTTTGCACATTTAACCAATCAGTGAATTTACCAAGTCAGTGTTGGACCTCATCCAACTTGTGCAACATCTTTGTTCTTGTTCACTACTGATTGTTAATTAATCTTTATTTTCAGTTAGCTAATTGACCTTGTTTTCATATTTCCAGACTTGAGCAGCCTAAAAGTGTGGAGGTACAAAGATCCCGTCTTAGGTCCCCGATCAATTCCCGTTCCCGGCGACCACGAGAGCAAATGTGTAGTTTTAGACAACGCATCGGTATTAAAAATAGACCTAACTGCAGCGACTGTGGAACTAGTCTCCAATGGCAAGAACCTGCCTGTAGGCACGCAAATGGTTTACACCTATGAAAAATAATGTTGTTCTTACTTTTAGGAATAAATTATTATTTATTGTAAAATTGATTTTAATTTGAATGTATTGTCTAATATTCCATTTATTTCTGGTGAGCACACTGAATACGCCGCCAAAGCGGAGAGGAAACGTGAGAGCAAAGAGCCGGGTACAATTTTCGTGCGAGAATCAACCAATCGTATTTGTTTTAAAAAAGATAATTGGATGCGTCCTAATGAAAATCGGGGGTCGAGCAGTAATGAGAGCAAGCAGCATAGAGCAACATGCAAGCAGCAGCCCGACGCGTCTTGTCGTTCGCCAATTTGATTTACACGCTCAAGTGAGCAATGAACAGCCCGCCTCGTGTGATTGATACTGGCTTGGCCACCATCAGGGATTTTAATTTTGATAACACAAAATATATTCGAAATTTGTCGCCAAATATCAGAATTTGTCGATCACTGGATCAAAAGATATAAGGGTTTTTATAGGTGGCCGATCTGGAGAGACCCTACCCCAGAGTAGGGCCACAATTATATCTCAAAAACCAAGGCACCTAGCTAAGATCTGTTTTGATCCATATTTAATCATCGCTAATTAGTCGCAATGCGTCGCCAAGTTACAGAATCAGTCGGTGTGTAATGGGGGCTATCGCGAGTGAATTTGCCGGTAGAGGCGCTTGTGTAGACTAAGGTCCTCCAAAATGTCAGATGTCATACAGTGTTGGCGCGTTGCGTGATTTTTTATCACGTATTTATACTAATACTTATGATTGTGTTCCAGATTGAGCCATTCCTGATTAATTATGACTTGAAGATTTTAAGTAGCAATTTAGGACCATAATATTGTTAGTACTTGGAGCTAAATGATTTTTAAATGTTTCATGCTTACTAATTTTAGGAAGAATATTGTAAATATATATCTAAAGCTTACACTGTGTCGTTATACGTAATAAAATAAACTTTTTATGAAGTTATTGGTGCTTTAAAATATAAAATAGAATTATTGACAGGACCTTACTCGACAGTGCGCCATCTGGTGAGCTCAAAAACGATAGCCCCCATTAAAAAGATATCAATTTCTCCATACATGAATTCTTTAATATCTTTGATCGGCACGCGCCCGCTTCAGGTGGCCAGAGGTGTTCCGCTCCGGACGTCTCGTTAAATTTTATCCGTAAAAAATCCGTCCTACGCGAGCTACCCGCGCGAATTTTAGCGTACGCACAGAACGGAACGGAACCATGTGACACTGGTTTCCACCAAAGCTGTGCGAGGATGGTGCTATGGGATGCTGTGAGCTCTCTTTTCAAGTCTAGTAGGTACCCTACACAGTTTTGCACACATTCCTCTCTTTCGCGTCTTTGTATGTATGTACCAATAACTAGAGCTCTAATGTATTTTATTATTTTTCATTACTCATACTCGGAAAGTAGGTCTAAAGTTGCCTGAGGAGCGGGTTGAAAGTAATACTTTTCAGCCCTAGGGAGAATCGGTTTCAACTGACAGCTGTCAAATTATTAAAAAAAAATAGTCCATTTTTCTATTGAACCATGTTCCAACTTTCTATACAGCCACGATGTAAAATTCAAATAACATACAATTAAGTATTAATTAGAGAATATATATTTTTTAAATAACTTTATTATAATTAAGTTTAGATTTGGGCAAAATATTTACCATTTTTTCGATGATGAAAATGAAAAATAGGTGTAATGGCTGAATAGCTGGCCGGTCACAGAAAAAAAAAGCAAAATAGGCGGGAAAGCGGTCTTCCGAATCCGTGGTCCGATCTTCATTTGTTGATTGAATGTTTTTATTTTTATTTTCCTTGTATTCGTAATGAAAAGCACAGTGTTTACCTCGGGTTAAAGACTTATTTAGTCCCTCGAACTATTAGCGCCCTCGCTTCGCTCGGGCACCAAACCCCGTCTCGGGACTAAATAAGTTACTTTCACCCCTAGGGTAACAATGTACTATTTTTTTACTTTATTATTTTTTTATTTGACAGATTTGACATGAATACTTATTTTGTTAAGTATTTTACTTTTTTTATCATCATTGTGCCTTTTAATGATTTTTGTGAGATTTATTTACATTCTTTTTGAATAGAACTTGTTATGAATTTGATATGATTATTGTGAATGTGGGGACCATGTGGGTCACATCTATATTTTTTTGTTTATTTTTTCCCACAACTGTCTGACAGTTTGAGTACTCTAAGCGACCTACCCAAATGTCCTTTCTTTGGTATTGTACGTCGTTTCGTTGAGCTCCTTGAGTTATAAGTCGAGCTACACGTTAACTGACAAATGCTTGCACTGACTGGACAGGTCCACTCAAAACTGTATGGTTCTTTCTTCAAAAGACCATATCAGACACTATTCTGCATAGTCCTCATGTGAATTGAGCAAGATTGTCTGGACTTTAAAAGAGACTATGACCTCTGAGTTTGTTTCGGCTGTTTCTTCTCAGAGTAGTCAGGTACGAAACACCGGCCCCATCTAGTTTTAAAAAATGACGTGTAAAAGTGTTTGTAAAAACCTACTTGCAAAATAAACATCATTTATCTATGCCGTCCTTTTTCACCAGAACTGCGCTAAGCAAGGAGTGATGTAATAGCACTGCTACGGGTGGATTCTTCTCCTCGAGCACAGCCTATCTTTCAAATCTTGGAGAAAACGCACCGAAGTGGACCGACATGCAGAAATAAAAATGTCATTTTAACTTAGCGTCTGGTATAGGTTTTTGGGTGGGGCACTACATATTTTTTTAACCTAACGAGAAATAAGACACTTCTTTGAGTAAAAACAAAACCAATCTTATATTTCGGTATAAATAGATTTTAATTCATAATAATTATGTATAATAATTAATGACGTAGTAAATAGTCAACAAGGGGCTAGGCAGCTAGGTAGGTGCGCTGGGAGTGAACAGTCGTTCTAGTCCCGCGCCCTCGGGAGCGTCGATGGCACTGCGAGGCTTGTCCTTCACCACGTGCATTGTGGGCAGGTCCAGGATGTATACTTCTTTCTTGAATAGTTGGCCAACGTTGCGGCCGATCAACTGAAAAGTAAAAAAGGTTTTAGTTTTTGGTGTTTATTGTTGGCAACACCAACAAAGTTTTTTATATACTCGGAACATTGGTTTGTGTTGTCAAGCAAGATTTGTAAAAAAGTAACGCACGCGAGTAGCTTGTCCTACAATCTACAATATATTATTTAGAGAAGTTAAGAGTTTGCATTTACAATCACCACATATTCTACCACCTAAACCAACAAAGTCCACTAAATAAGATCTAAACATTTATGACTAATTAGTATAAAACTGGCCAAGTGCAAGTCTGACCACAAAAAAAGAACTATCGGCCGGGAAAATAAGTTACTATATTTTTTTAAGAATTACAAAAATACAATGTGCGACATTACTTCTGCAGTTGATATCGAATAGTTAGTTTACATAAATATACCTATTACGGGATCCAAAAACACAGACAAGCTTTTGTACATGTTTTTTTTTTGTACCTCTTGGTAACATGAAAACTTCTGGCATTCTCTACAGTTGTATCATAGTTACATACCCTAGAAGTAATCTTCTTGAACAAGTCCCGTTTGCTTTTGTCTATCTTGGAGGGCTTCGTGTTGTGTGCGGTGAGCTTCTCGTCCAGTCGGTGCAGGTCGTGAGCGTCCACGTCGGGGATGGACCGTAACACTGCCACTATGCCCGGGAATAGCGGACGCAGGATCTCGTACGTCTGAGAAGGGAATGGATCAATTTGAAACAATATTAACCAAATAGAACATACAATGGGTGGTTTTATTCGATATCTTCTAGGAATCACTGTCAATTCCAAGGCTGGGAATTAACAGTGATATCCTGGACATCAAATGGGTTTGTCATTGGTAGATAGGGCTAAATAAATTACAATCATATCTCTCGCATGCAAGACAGAAAGCTACATAATGCATCTGCTCTGGTGGCGTTCTGGAAGTCATCATCCAGCCTTTTTGGCCAGTGCAGCACTCAACCGTTTCCTCCAAAGACTTCATTGGTCTAATGTTATCCTTCTTTCTAGTAGAAGTATGCAAGTAACATCCACATACATCTCATCATTTGCCTAGCTTTTTTTCAACTATGTTGGGGTTGGCTTCCAGTCTAATCGGATGCAGCTGAATACCAGTAGGTATTTTACTAGGAGCGACTGACCTCCACAACTCAGTTAGTACTGGGTAATTTGATACCCCATGGTAAGACTGGTCGTAAGACTTTTTGGGCTACTGACTACCTGTAACGATTGTCAAAAATCAACAAATGACAATCGGGACCAACAGCTTAACGTGCTTTCCGGGGCACGGAGGAATCTCGGTATGTAGGAGTTGTCAACTGGTCACCCATCCACAGACCAATCTAGGCAAGCGCGGCTTAACCTAAAGTTCGACCCGAGCGGCTGTTATTATTTAGCCACGAGCTTCTCAACATCCACCGTACCATATCTGCAGTACAAAAGTAAGATTTTCATGTATGACTATATAATTATGTCTGTTTTTTAAATAAACAATAGTATATTTGAAGGAAGGGAAGCCTCTGCCCTGCAGTGGGACACAAATGGCTGATAATAATAAATAATATTTGAAGCTGTTACCTGCACGGCCAGCGCCAACAGAGCGGCCTGGTTGGCGTCGTGCTGCCCGTGCACGCGCAGCGCCTGCAGCACGGCGGTGAGCGCGCCGCCCGCCTCGCCCGCGCCCACGCGCCCGCCCGCCAGCGCGCCGCGCAGCGCCGGCACGGCCAGCGCCGTCGCGCGCAGGGACGACGGGGAGTCGTTCCACGTTAGTGCTCGTATCACCTGCGACATTATAACGGTTATATAAAAATAAAACAGCGGGGCAGTCTGGGAAATGCCGATAGAAGTGAAAACTAACTAACTTGTGAATAGGGAATTTTCCAGTGCTTTTTATAAACGGAACTAGATGGCACTGCTCAACCTTGGGAATAATAAAATGGCTCGTTTTTATGTCCACAAACCCATAACTGAAGTACGGAGAAACCTAATATCGACTCGACGCACCAGGAGTTTAAACGTAACGCAAAAACATTCAGAAGTACAATAACAAAAACCATGCATACGAGCGCTATGTCGTGCCGCCCGACGCTGGTGCTGCGTCGTCCTCCATGTTACTGCTAACTCACCGTGTAGAGCGCGGCAGGTCCCGCACTGGGCTGCGCCAGTACTAGCGCGCCGAGCTCGGACACGTTGTCGGGCGAGCGCTGTGTCGCGCCACCCGACGCTGGTGCTGCGTCGTCCTCCATGTTACTGCTAACTCACCGTATAGAGCGCGGCAGGTCCTGCACTGGGCTGCGCCAGTACTAGCGCGCCGAGCTCGGACACGTTGTCGGGCGAGCGCTGTGTCGCGCCGCCCGACGCTGGTGCTGCGTCGTCCTCCATGTTACTGCTAACTCACCGTATAGAGCGCGGCAGGTCCCGCACTGGGCTGCGCCAGTACTAGCGCGCCGAGCTCGGACACGTTGTCGGGCGAGCGCTGTGTCGCGCCGCCCGACGCTGGTGCTGCGTCGTCCTCCATGTTACTGCTAACTCACCGTATAGAGCGCGGCAGGTCCTGCACTGGGCTGCGCCAGTACTAGCGCGCCGAGCTCGGACACGTTGTCGGGCGAGCGCTGTGTCGCGCCGCCCGACGCTGGTGCTGCGTCGTCCTCCATGTTACTGCTAACTCACCGTATAGAGCGCGGCAGGTCCCGCACTGGGCTGCGCCAGTACTAGCGCGCCGAGCTCGGACACGTTGTCGGGCGAGCGCTGTGTCGCGCCGCCCGACGCTGGTGCTGCGTCGTCCTCCATGTTACTGCTAACTCACCGTATAGAGCGCGGCAGGTCCCGCACTGGGCTGCGCCAGTACTAGCGCGCCGAGCTCGGACACGTTGTCGGGCGAGCGCTGTGTCGCGCCGCCCGACGCTGGTGCTGCGTCGTCCTCCATGTTACTGCTAACTCACCGTATAGAGCGCGGCAGGTCCCGCACTGGGCTGCGCCAGTACTAGCGCGCCGAGCTCGGACACGTTGTCGGGCGAGCGCTGTGTCGCGCCGCCTGACGCTGGTGCTGCGTCGTCCTCCATGTTACTGCTAACTCACCGTATAGAGCGCGGCAGGTCCCGCACTGGGCTGCGCCAGTACTAGCGCGCCGAGCTCGGACACGTTGTCGGGCGAGCGCTGTGTCGCGCCGCCTGACGCTGGTGCTGCGTCGTCCTCCATGTCGTCTGCACTGTTCTCTGCACCCAGCCCGCCATCTACCAGTGATATCTGAAATTGTTGAACAAATGAAATGGGAAACTTACAACACAAGAATATCCAGAACTTAGGATTATTGTTCATTAAACCAATTCCACAATAGGTAATAAGTAGTGACCGCTTTTGGTATCTGCCATCGAATCTTTACAACAAAATTATAGACTAATAATAATTCTATACTATACATGAAAAGTATAGCCAAACTCATGGACTTCTGGGTTACGGGCTTTTCTGGTTCAGTGTCACATCACAGACACGAAACACAAAGAAGTCATTTAGATACAAGTGGAGAAAGTTTGTTTTTGCATTCGAGGCGGAATTAACACACGAGCCGTAGGCGAGGGTTTTATTGAGCCGAGAACTGCATTAACAATGTCCACGTGTATCAAACGACGTTTTTCAATACACATTTGAAGAAATAAATTAAAAGAATGAAAAATATTTTTGTCATGAATTATTATGAGACGATTTTAATTTGCTTTTTTTTATCATTGTGCGCCATGTCAAACTGTAGTCTTACCATTCAAAATTTCGAGCTACATTCGAGATATCTGCTTTGTTTACTAACCTTCAGAAGCTCAAGGTGTTCCCTTGTCAAATTTCTGACGAGGATATCTTCAAGCACTTCCTGTGATTCACTGCCACCTTCCTCCTCAAGTTTTCCGGATTCGTAGAGAGACGAGATGTAGTCCCAACGTAATGAGAGATGGGTCAACACTGGAAAAATAAACAAGTGTGATTACAATGGGTAGGCTAACTGTGGGAGTAATGGCGCTAGCATACATCGTTATTGGTTGAAAATGTGGTAATGTCATTTTATATTTCAAAATAGCCTACCCTCATTGGTCAGATTGAGACCAACTATGGTGGCGCCATCTGTGATTTACTTTGCCTTAGTCATCCCATTGATCTTCCAATGTTGTCTCGTAAATTTCGGTCATATTTATAACTAAAATATGCAAAGTTGCAAAGGTGCAAATGTTGCTTTCGATATGTGGGAATGTAATTATTGAGTAGGACAGTGGCTCCGCCTACATGTATAGCTATATGGAAGTTAACTTATTTACAATATAAATTTTATCCCAGAAATAAAACAGATACAGAGATTTTCATCTTTACTCCTGTGCCTAAATATAAACGAAAGGGTGCAAGGGTTATAAAGTAAACCTAGTAACGCAACTCACAACGTTGCTCAGCGCCAGAAATAACATTGCTGGAGGCTTTAACCCCCCAAAATAGTACATTACTGCAGCGGCCAGCAACAGAGGCATTGATGGACAAACGTGTAAATACTCACATACGTAAGTCCAACAATGCCTAGTTGTGGCCAAGGCTTGTATGGTACTTTTCTCAAATAATGCGAGGAAATTAAAACTCTCGCGTTGAAGAGTTCATTTGTTTTTTTTTAATAAACCGCTTTCTATTTGCAAGCCAATTCGAAATTTAAATAAAACCTTTGAAAAAGTTACCTCCTTGGTTGCCATGTTTCAGAGTAAAAGATCGTTCCATTTTTAAATAACACGACAGATTTGGATTTTTAACTTTTTCCGGCCGTTGGTCGCATGTATCTGGCCAGTACAGCAATTTAATGCTAAATTTCCAAGCATGTTTGAGAAAATACGTTTAAAAACTTACTGAAAGGCGCGAAATGATCCAGAAGAGGTAACGCAACATCAGCATAATGTGCCGGTGGACAGTGATGTAACAAGGGTTTCAAGGCATTCCTGACGATGGGTCGCAGCCAGTGGTCCGGCAGGTACTGCAGGCCGTGCAGCAGCGAGTCGGCCAGGAAGCCGGCCAGGCCGGGCACTGCGTACAGCTCGCGCCCTAGCGTACTGGCTGCAGCGCCTACCAGGTGGCACACGTTTTCGTGCAGCGTGTGCAGGAAACTCTGCATGCGGTCCTGTGGGAGTTACAAATACAATAGGGATGATTCCTGACAAAAATAAAATTAAAAAAATATGATTCTGTTTAGTCAGTCAGTTAGATTTATCGAGAAATATTGGTAGATACGTGTTTTTTGTTTTATCAAATTAATAATAATTGAGTTTTCGACGCAATGTATCGTATATAAAAAAATATGTGTTAAATATTTTTGGGAAATCCATCTAACGGACTAATTAGTTTTTTTGTCATCAACCCTATTAGTAACTTGTGTTGTCGAGACGAGTTTTTTGAAATCTGAAGGTCATTTATCGTACATAAAGAACGTTCAAACTGAAGTTGCTATTTCAACTCAGCGACAATCAATATTAAAAGTCGATAAAAAAATTGGCATATTAAAGGTCTCTTTAACAGATTGTGAATGAAAATTCTTTAAAAAAGAACGAACTGTGGTGCATTCTAATTTCTATAATCCTCGTTCTTTTTTTTGCTATTTGTTCGTTTAACCTCTAAAATAACATACAGGTTTAAAATAGATATTAACCTTCTCTTGAGCTTTGTCGTGGTGGAGTGGGGTTTTGAAAGATCATGTATTTGATGTAGCCTGTTCAAACAGGCTACATCAAATGATACGACCGTTACGATTTTATAATTTACCTGAGGACGAGTTGAAATGGGTGGTTCATGGTCCCTTTGCCCTAATAAGTTCCTCCGTTCGGCCGCAGGAGGCGCTAGTGCCCTCACGTGTGCCGGATGTCTGAGACCTTGTGCTTGCGGGGCGTGTAACTGATGTAGCGCCCTGTAGATAAATAGGTAGAATTTACTTTTTTATTCATCGATAACAGTGAATAAAACCCTCTTTTACTCAATAAAACTCTCTTTTTCTCTGAGTGAATAAAAACATTTCAAATATGGAACAAGCACGAATTATGAAAATTAAATAAATAAAACGTGCCGACAAGAATATCACACTGAATTTCAAAAATTGTTGTAATTACACAATAGGCTGCCGGGACCAATATCGACCCGAGTGTCTGTTATTATTAACCTACGAAAAATATAAATATTATGTTTTTATTTATTTTCTCGCAGTCAAGGGTAACAGTACAAAACTTGTAAAAAGAAACATCTCGATTCTTGTATCCCTCGCTCCGCCCCAGAATCCTTCGCTGCTCTCGGGATCCAACTTAGTCCTTCGATTTAAATTCCCTTTTTTTTCATTTGTTGTTTAATTTACTATTATTGGTTACTTTGGTAGTTGACATTTTTAAGACACCCACTTTTTTAGGCTTCAAAACCCGATTTGTTTTCAATTAACAGTATTTAATATTAATTTGAATTTTTAGTTGCTTTGAAATAAATAAATAATTGAGTTAATGAATTAGTTACATATGGGAATTGTGTTGTACCAGCTCATAAAAAATATGTCGATTTTTTGGGTTGTCCACTACCCTATAGGCTTGTTTCCACCATCAATAAATTGCAAATCTATATTTAGTCCGTCAGTTAGAGTACTGGAAAAGAATGGACACGTATTTTTTGTTTGTGTAAATCAATAAATATTGACAATGATAAAACGCATCAATAATCGGGAGTATATACCACAGCGTGACGTAGAGAATTTTAAAAGCGTTGTATTTTCGTCAATTTTGGTTTACGTAACTAAAGAAAAAATACGGGTCGAATATTTTTTGATGATCTAACTGACGGACTAATTAGATTTTTCAGTTGACAAGCCTATTGTATGGATACAATGGAGTTGTATCGCAGACGTTAGATAGGTACCTGTTGAGTGCCAGCGCGGCGGGGAATAGAGGCAGTACGTGCGAGGCACACGGGTTCCGCCACACAGGGTTGCCGGCCGGCGTCACGCCGCCACTGAACCCTCCACGCGCCGCCTTGTCTGGGTCTGTCGGCACGCACGTGCGCTTTACCACACCTACAGGAGATTTAATTAATAAAATATTAACAGAGCCATGTTTCCCGAACAATCAGATAATGGCAATAGACAAGTCTAGAATTGTCACTCCCTTATGCCATTAAAGGAGTGACAACTCTAGACTCGTCTTTGAACATTTGTGCACACATTGTGCTGGGTATGGTAAGCTATTATAAACTAGAAGTAAGAAGAGACACAACCCAGGCTTTCTCGCGGGTTGTGTGTACTTGATGGGTACGGGGGCCGCTGCTGTGGGTGCCGTCCGCTCGCACTAACACTCAATATGGTGTCACAACTGATTGACTGCTTCAATTGTACACTGAGTGAATTGACACGGGCCGCGTTTTGCAAAATTACTCTTGGTTGTCAAAATAATTATATTCTTGGTAAACTATTGTAACGTTAAATACTACGTTAACGTACTCTATTGTATTAGGTACCTATAATAGCTGTATGTGTTGTTTAAATAAATAAAAACAACGCGGAATCGGCCCGAGCCAGTCAGAAGATGCTTTATGTACAAGCAATAAAAACGAAAAGACGAAGAGGTGATTCATCTCGTTTTGGTTCCGACAACTTTTTTTCTTTCGTTTTTCGAAATGGCATCTCGCAGTTCAACCTAGAGAGGTTGTCGTCTGCTTAACTGGACTATCCTGTGGGTGCTTTGAGTAAAAGGCCTTCAGGCAGGGCAAAAAACTTACAAACTAAGCGATGACACGCTAATGGCACCCCCTGCGGGGTACACACCTCGGCTTAGGGCGTCGCTGGGAGAGGCACCAAGGGGACAGGCTGATCTGAGTGCTGTCATTATTTAGGGACTGGTTTTGGACTACAGGCTCAGCCACGTGAGCTGGCTCGAGCGAGGGACGGGGAGGGTTCGTAACGGAGCGTCGCGACGGGCGAGGTTCCGACGACGGAAGGCATTCGTCATTTATTTTACCAAAATCGATAATTTTGTATACAACTTTGTTTCATTAAAAAAACACGTGGAACATTTAATTTTGCGTTCCATGTGTTAACGATTTTATTTCGCATTTTCTACCTAATTATAATGTACATGATGATCCTGAAAGAAAATACTCCTTTTTTTGGGCAATTGTGTAAAAAAAACAGCAATAATTTCTTACCTAGTAATAAAGTAAGCGCGTGTAGAAGTGTGCGTCGCGCTCGACCACATTCATCCTCTTCTTCCGTTGGCGGTGCATCGAGGCCTACTAGTCGAGCTAACCCTTCTGCACTGGATAAGTGTGGGCTTAGACTGGCCCAGCGGTCGCTACAGTCACCTAGGACCTGGTAAAAGAGCAAACCAATTATCATTATTAAGGGCGCGTTTGCATTTCAGGCAAAATTATGCTGTTTTTCGGTACATTTTATGGCATAACCAAACAAAATCCAATATAACTAATGACTACCTCGTATAGATTGGTTCTTCATCTTCAAATACTAGGTACTAGATCATCGAAAATTTTAGTTTTTTATAATGTATAATCGAACTGTCGTTGCCATTTTTCACAAAATTAACGATACCGGGTTGAGTTTAGGTACATTTTTTGTGCTATTATTAACATATTTTACTATTTCTAAAAATACTATTTCTTGGCAAACATATTCAATTCTTAATGCTAGGATTTTTTTTAAATCTAAATGCTTTATTTAGTCGCAGAAAAAATTAAAACCGAAACTTATTTTGTCACATTTTTTTCTCTTCTGGATGAATCTTAATCGATTGCGTTAGGGGTTATTTTATTTTTGATAGCCGTCTTGATTTATTGCAAAGTATTTCGAATGAAACTAGTCCGCGCGCGACCCCCGTCGAGAGTGGACACGTATCGCCTGTTTGGAGCGCCTCGAGTTGAAAAAGATCGCTGTACAAACACAAAATATTCGATAAACCAAATTTGATACTTCACAAGGTAGAGTTTTATTCTATTTTATTTCGCTATAAAAAGTATGTAAGTAGGGTTTCTAAAAGCCTATTCGTCCTGAACTTGGAGTGACCTGAAGGTGCACTTCGGTGACTGCTACTGGAACTCCTTGATGTGTTGTACTAGGTGAGCCGAGTTTGGGGTCGTATTGTTAGTTATGATGAGACCTTACCTCCGGACCTGATGGAGTGACCTGAATGTGTACTTTGGTGAGGTACTGGAACTCCTTGACGTGTTGTACTAGGTGAGCCGAGTTTGGGCTCGTTTTGTTAGTTATGATATGACATTACCTCCGGTCTTGATGGAATGACCTGAAGGTGTACTTCGGTGAGCTACTGGAACTCCTTGACGTGTTGTACTAGGTGAGCCGAGTTTGGGCTCGTTTTGTTAGTTATGATATGACATTACCTCCGGTCTTGATAGAATGACCTGAAGGTGTACTTCGGTGAGCTACTGGAACTCCTTGACGTGTTGTACTAGGTGAGCCGAGTTTGGGCTCGTTTTGTTAGTTATGATGAGACCTTACCTCCGGACCTGATGGAGTGACCTGAATGTGTACTTCGGTGAGGTACTGGAACTCCTTGACGTGTTGTGCTAGGTGAGCCGAGTTTGGGGTCGTATTGTTAGTTATGATGAGACCTTACCTCCGGACCTGATGGAGTAACCTGAATGTGTACTTCGGTGAGGTACTGGAACTCCTTGACGTGTTGTACTAGGTGAGCCGAGTTTGGGCTCGTTTTGTTAGTTATGATGTGACATTACCTCCGGACTTGATGGAATGACCTGAAGGTGTACTTCGGTGAGCTACTGGAACTCCTTGACGTGTTGTACTAGGTGAGCCGAGTTTGGGCTCGTTTTGTTAGTTATGATGTGACATTACCTCCGGTCTTGATGGAATGACCTGAAGGTGTACTTCGGTGAGTTACTGGAACTCCTTGACGTGTTGTACTAGGTGAGCCGAGTTTGGGCTCGTTTTGTTAGTTATGATATGACATTACCTCCGGTCTTGATGGAATGACCTGAAGGTGTACTTCGGTGAGCTACTGGAACTCCTTGACGTGTTGTACTAGGTGAGCCGAGTTTGGGCTCGTTTTGTTAGTTATGATGAGACCTTACCTCCGGACCTGATGGAGTGACCTGAATGTGTACTTCGGTGAGGTACTGGAACTCCTTGACGTGTTGTACTAGGTGAGCCGAGTTTGGGCTCGTTTTGTTAGTTATGATGTGACATTACCTCCGGTCTTGATGGAATGACCTGGAGGTGTACTTCGGTGAGCTACTGGAACTCCTTGACGTGTTGTGCTAGGTGAGCCGAGTTTGGGGTCGTATTGTTAGTTATGATGAGACCTTACCTCCGGACCTGATGGAGTGACCTGAATGTGTACTTCGGTGAGGTACTGGAACTCCTTGACGTGTTGTACTAGGTGAGCCGAGTTTGGGCTCGTTTTGTTAGTTATAATGTGACATTACCTCCGGTCTTGATGGAATGACCTGAAGGTGTACTTCGGTGAGTTACTGGAACTCCTTGACGTGTTGTACTAGGTGAGCCGAGTTTGGGGTCGTATTGTTAGTTATGATGAGACCTTACCTCCGGACCTGATGGAGTTACCTGAATGTGTACTTCGGTGAGGTACTGGAACTCCTTGACGTGTTGCACTAGGTAAGCCAAGTTTGGGCTCGTTTTGTTAGTTATGATGTGACATTACCTCCGGACTTGATGGAATGACCTGAAGGTGCACTTCGGTGAGCTACTGGAACTCCTTGACGTGTTGTGCTAGGTGAGCCGAGTTTGATTGACCCCAGATAGGCAAAAAATATGGAGATCATAATAAAAAATTGATAACGTTTTTTCATAATTATGAAAGTACCTACACCTTTAGGTCACTCCATCAAGTCCGGAGCCAAGGTCTCATCATAACTAACAAAACGAACTAAAACTCGGCTCACCTAGTACAACACGTCAAGGAGTTCCAGTAGCACTCACCAAAGTACACCTGCAGGTCACTCCATCAGGTCCGGAGGTAAGGGCTCATCATAACTAACAAAATGAGCCCAAACTCGGCTCACCTAGTACAAAACGTCAAGGAGTTAAAGTACCTCACCGAAGTACACATTCAAGTCACTCCATCAGGTCCGGAGGTAAGGTCTCATCATAACTAACAATACGACCCCAAACTCGGCTCACCTAGTACAACACGTCAAGGAGTTCCAGTACCTCACCGAAATACACATTCAGGTCACTCCATCAGGTCCGGAGGTAAGGTCTCATCATAACTAACAAAACGAGCCCAAACTCGGCTCACCTAGTACAACACGTCAAGGAGTTCCAGTAGCTCACCGAAGTACACCTTGAGGTCATTCCATCAAGTCCGGAGGTAATGTCACATCATAACTAACAAAACGAGCCGAAACTTGGCTTACCTAGTCCAACACGTCAAGGAGTTCCAGTACCTCACCGAAGTACACATTCAGGTCACTCCATCAGGTCCAAAGGTAAGGGCTCATCATAACTAACAAAATGAGCCCAAACTCGGCTCACCTAGTACAACACGTCGAGGAGTTCCAGTAGCAGTCACCGAAGTACACCTGCAGGTCACTTCATCAGGTCCAGAGGTAAGGTCTCATCATAACTAACAAAACGAGCCCAAACTCGGCTCACCTAGTACAACACGTCGAGGAGTTCCAGTAGCAGTCACCGAAGTACATCTGCAGGTCACTTCATCAAGTCCGGTGGTAAGGTCTCATCATAACTAACAAAACGAGTCCAAACTCGGCTCACCTAGTACAACACGTCAAGAAGTTCCAGTAGTAGTCACCAAAGTACACCTGCAGGTTACTCCATCAGGTCGAAAGGTAAGGTCTCATCATAACTAACAATACGAGCCCAAACTCTCCTCACCTAGTACAACACGTCGAGAAGTTCCAGTAGCAGTGACTGAAGCACACCTTCAGGTCACTCCATCAAGTCCGGAGGTAATTCGTAAAAATATAAAGAGCAAAAATATTTTTTTTGTTGGTACCTAACATAATTTTATTACAAAGAAATACGTAAAAAAAAATGAATCATTCAAAATTTCAAAGTATCGAAATGTGTTCACTTGACTACTATTCTCGCAGTTAGTCGTGCGTACACTTGTGTGTATGACCCGTGTCAATGTAGTAGTTCGATTCTGTACCTATCAATTTTGCAAACGCGTCCTTAAGGCGACTACATGAGCTAAACGCAAGTTTTATAATGCAAAAAAGCATATGATTCACTGCAATCAATAAAACCAGAAAAATATATGATATTCTTCAGGATCTAAGCTAGTACGATAGTGTTTTGAAAACATACAACTAACTTTATTCGATAGAATCTTTTTTTTTAATCTTTCAACAAGTAAAAACCATACTAAAATACATGCGATCATTCTGATTTTTGGCAAATAATTCTACAAGCAACATATTAGCATAATATAGTGTTTTTCTTTTTAAGTCCAATCAATAGATCAAACATACAGATTACGGTAGATGACAAAAAAAAACTAATTAGTCCGTTAGATAGATTTTCAAAAAGCATTGGATACATATTTTTTTTTTTACGTAAACTAAATATGAAAACGATACAGTGCGTCGAAAAGTCGTGTGACGTCACATTTGAGTACATTTTTTACTCTAATGTAACGTCACAAGCCCCCACGACATCTTTGACACGTTTTATCTTCGTCTTTTTTTATTAATTTGATAAAACAAAAAACACGTATCCAATATTTTTCAATAATCTAACAATCTAACTGACAGACTAAACAGAATCATATTTATTTTAGTCAGTGATCATCCTTTTGAAATTCAAATAGGCCAGGAGAGTAAGTACCCAAAATATTGAAGTAAGCCTATTTTTAATGACACGACATTCTCTATATACACTTCCCTTAGCGACTCTCACTTTCGGGAAAACATTTACGCATATGTTTTATGCTTTAGTTCTTTTATTAATTTGAAAAGAGCATTGATGTTTGTTCCTCAGTCACATTTTAATGGAGACAGGTAGATTTGGATTCACATTGGATCCTTTCAAACCCAGGTTGATTTAGGTTTCCTAGACTAGGGTAGGTACCTAGTAAAATCGTATGAGGAGCTTGTGGCTACATAATAACATCCGCTCGGGTCGATCTTTAGGTTAAGCCGCGCTTGCCTAGGTTGGTCTGTGTATGGGTGACCACCCTTACATACCGAGTTTCCTCCGTGCCTCGGAAAGCACGTTAAGCTGTTAGTCCCGGCTTTCATTTGTAGATCTTTGACAGTCGTTAGTCAGTTAGTGGCCCAAAATGTCTGACAACCAGTCTTACCAAGGAGTATCGTATTGACCGGTACTAACTGGGTTGTGGAGAAAAGATAGGCAGTCGCTCCATGTAAAATACTGGTATAGTATATGGTTCAGCTGCATCCGGTTAGACTGGAAGTCGACCCCAACATAGTTGGGAAAAGGCTAACCAGATGATGATGATGACATATATATGACCGAATATGACCAGCTATAGAAGTAGACAGACAAGAATGAGTAATTAAGCTAACATACCTGAGCTACTAGCGCACTCTGTCGCTCGTAGCAACAGAAGTGGTTGGAGACGAGCAGTAGTGCCTCCTGTAGCGTCACGCTCTCCACTGCGCTGAGGTCGGGCCGGGCGAGCGCCGCGCGACATAGTTCGTGCAGGCGACCGAACACGGGCAGTAGGAGTAGTGGGTACTAGAAAAAAAATAGTGTAAGGACATGCCTTTGCTGATCCCCATTAAGACAGTCGTCGGCCCAGTAACATGTCACGTTTTGCAAGCAAAGCATTATTATTCTAGTAACTAAGTAATTTAAGTTAGCAATAATAATTGTATGTGAGAGTTTGGCATTAATAAAAGGAACTTTAGAACGAGCAGTTGTTTCCATCCGCCACCTATCCTTATACTTCAATAGATTACTAGATGCAATAGGGTAAGCAACAATAATATTTTGGTTTTGCTTTAGTTAGAACCTGTGTCATTAACTACAGCATACCGTCCGCAAACTTCTGACACCTCCTAACTTACATTTTTGGCAAAACTTTGTTTTTAATGTAGGGCCAATTTAATAGATCACATTTGACACTTCATCCAAATACATCAACGTAACCATGTATGAACGGCTGGCATATTATTTATTTCTTCGAAGTTAGACCTGCACAATTGCTTTACTTTTTTCAATTACGATTACATATTTAATGTAATAATGGTGTCGATTCTGTTGTGCACAAACTAAACTTATTTAGGCTATTGCTATCTTTTACTAAAAGGCAGTGCGAGAAAAGGACGGCTATATAGCTATGAACTAAGTTAGAGATGTCAACTAACAACAAACTAGTTTATGCCTTGCGCTTCACCGTGTTTATAGTCGACATGTTTTTACGTGCACCCTTCGTTTGTATAGAAATATTAGTTCCAATTAAATTTGACAGTTCTAAATTACGTCCGTCTCTTTCTCGTTTTATTAGAGAGAAAAAGATTCCAATAGCCTAAATTAAGTTTAGTTTGTGCTCAACAGAATCGACACCATTGACAAAATAAGGTAACTTTAAAATATAGTAGTACTGAACTGACAGATGTCAAATGTGGTCTATTAAATTGGCCCTACTTTAGCTTCTAACTTCCATAAAACAATGTAAGGCTTAAAATAATAGCTAAATTCCAATATTAATAGTATAAGAACATAAAGACAAGTCAAGTGTTTATTTCCTTTTTCAAACTTCACGGAAACTAAATAAATAATTTTATTGTCTTTAAAATTTGTGTATAGTCAGATAGAAAGAGATCTCGGAAGTTCACGGACGATATGTAACGGTTCCGCGAAAACTGAAAAGCAGCAAACATTACTATGGCTGATTTCTTTTAACCATGTACTGACCTTCGAGCCCAATTTGACCAGCAGTCCCGCGGCATGTCGTCGCACATTCTTGACAGATCGTGACCGTCGGTCGTCGGGTGGAGTACCCTCGTACACCAACGCTGCGAAGATCTTGTCCAACACGCGCGGGAGTAAGTCTGCACCTGCATTTCCTACGCCTGGACCTTTTTATGGAGAAGGTATAGTGTTAGCAGAGTGAAGATAGATGGTATACTGAAACATGACAGGCGTCATCATCTGCTAAGCCTTTTCCCAACTGTGTTGGGGTCGGCTTTCAGTTTTACCGGATGCAGCTTAGTACATATTTTACATGGAGCGACTGCCTATCCGACCTCCACAAGCCAGTTAGTACTGGGTAAAACTATTCCTCTTGGTAAGACTAGTTGTCAGACTTTTTTGGCGTCTCTACAAATGACAGCCGGGACCAACCGCTTAACGTGCTTTTCGAGGCCATCCACAGACCAACCTAGGCAAGCACGGCTTAACCTATCGATCAATCCGAACGGCTGTTAACTCAAAATCTGAATAAAGATTTATGCAGTATGAAAACCCATATCAAGATGGGCAACAGAGTGTATAAAAATTGGCTTACAATAACGTGCTATTTAACTAGGCTATCTTATCTACCTGCTATACTATGTCTGCCTTAAAGCTCATTGGCTAGTATCTACCACTTGTAGTTTCTATCTAAAATCATGCACGATGAACTCACCAGCCAGCTGACTGTAGGCACAGCTCAGGAACACAAAGAGCGCGGATATGAAGGACAGTAGCAGCGAGTGTATGAGCGGCGCCACAGGACAACACACCACGCAGCGCTGCAGGAGCTGCAGACCTTCCACCACGCTGGGCCGAGGGTCTGCCTGCAGCAGGCGGGACAGGACCATGTCCAGTACCTGTGGGGATTACAAGCAAAGGATCTATCATGTGCGTACGTGACAAGTTCAAAATCAAAGCATTTATTTCAAGCAAGGCCGTAGCCAGGGGGGGGATCAAGGGGGATTGATCCCCCCTGAAATGTAAAAGATGAGACTGCAGCGCGCCCGTCTCACTCTGTTGTTATAGGTACATAACATAATATTAGTTAATGAATATTATATTTACGATGAGTAACACTATTTTATTTCTTTTACTAAAACAATTTTATGTTTTTCTACTGTTCCACCAAACCAAAGTTGGAACTTACTTGAGATAGAGCCTCCCATTCGATATACATAGGGTGATGTGTGTCCACCTGTTGTGGACAGGTGTCCACTTTGTCCAGAGCGACGCGCGTCCATTGTTCCACGTAGCCCCAGGTCACTAGCGGTGCTGCTGTCATGCAAAACCTGCAAGTTTATGAATTTACGTTACACATTCGATTTTAAACCTTATGTGACTGCGTGTGAGTCTTATAAAGACTCACTCGATTCTGAGACCTGTATTTAGAAAAAAAAAAACTCTAAAGTGTTCAAGTAATTTATGTTTCTTTTTAACCCCCGACGCAAAAACGACGGGGTGTTATAAGTTTGACGTGTGTGTGTGTGTCTGTGGTATCCGTAACTCCCGAACGGATGAAATAATTTTGATTTTTTTTTGTTTGAAATGTCATTTAGTCGGGAGTGTGCTGTGATTGATGAAAATCGGTCCAAGATGGCTGCCGCCACAAAATGGCGGATTACATATTTTTTCACAACTCCCTCAATAATATGGATATCAAATGAAAGGGCTTGACTAGTAGAATAGTGTACACTGTATTTAAAAGGGAATGAGGAATACTAACTAACGAAATGAGATTAAGAAAGCGGAGTGATGGCTGGTACCTACGACGCGACCTAACGAATTATTTATTATTTAAGTTTTAGTAAATTATGTGTCGGGGGTTTTTTAAATTTTTAATTTAATTTTACTTGTGTATTATTATGATATGTGTTGGTTACTTATGGCCAGAGTGCTTTTTGGATAATACGAGTTCCAAGCCAGTATTTTGTACCTTATGATTATTAGCTTGGACCACTTAATAATACGATGTAATTGCAAAATAACGTTATTAATTAAAAATCTACGCAAACAAAGACAAAGGCGAACTCACTTAAAACTTTCTAATATCTCGGTGCGGCATCGCGAGAAGAATATGGCGAATTCCTGTTCACTGTCGTAGTCCATACAGGCGTACGTTACGGCGTCGTTGGCACTGCTCGCACGAGATGTAGGGTATGACACCTGTGGGAAAACGAGTACAATATAGGTAATCTTGTTTTATCATGAAACATGTCTTGGTAAAAATAATAATAATAAACCATTTATTTCATGTAACAAAGACCGATAGATAAATACCTTAGCCTAAAAATACATACTAATAACAATTTTTGTTATTTATGCAACTTAAAAAACTAGATTAGTAGCACTACACTTAAACTATGACACACGAAGTGGCGGCATCGGCATTGTGTTACGCTGCGCGGTGTCACGTAGTCCGCCACAAACGACTTGAAGTTGTTGTGACGCGGCTCCAACTTTTCAACCCGTAAGGTAAAAAGTCAACTGCATGGGAACATTTATAGTGAAGGTCATAGGGAGCTTTTACAGAGAGCAGTCTTGCGTCCCAGTAGTGGGAACGTTATAAGCTGCTATGCTCTTTTGTTACATTGTAACACGTAATGTATGGACTAGTTCACTCTAAAAGTAAGACCGACTAGGCGCGTGCTTTTCTTATTGGTACTAATTCCAATATAAAATACATGATCAGACTAGATCTTCGGATATCTGATGCACACATAGCACACAAATCTCCTGTCAGTCCCAATTTGACAGCTGATCCTCCTGAACAGAATTTCAAAACTCAATTTAAGCTTATTGTTGTAAATATTTTACTCATATATCTGCATCATCATCAGCCTGTAATGTTCTGCTGGCACTCGGCCTCCTCTCTATGAGAAGGAATGGGCCATAATCCACCACGCGGACCCAGTGCGGATCGGTAATTGTCACGTGTCTTCGAATTTTTTGGGTCTAGGATATGCGGTTTCCTCACGATGTTTTCCTTGACCGTTTTGAGAGCAGCGGTGATGAAATAAATTACACAAAGTAATGCGCCTGTCTGGGTTCGATCCCACGACTTACTGTTAAGTAAGTCGGGGCCGCCACCACTGGGCCACCGCTGCTCAAAAATCTGCTGGCACCAATTGAACAACTCTAAAAACATTGAGGTATTTTAAGAGTTTGTTTTAAAATCTAAACAAAACAGCACTAAACAGAATATGTTCATAATAAATTCAAGAACTAACCTTGAGTATTTTAGGAGCCGACGCCTGCAACCATCGCGGCACTATAGCCAACACATACGGCAGCTTGGATATCTGATCATGCTTCAAGAACGCTAACCACACCGAATTGGCGGTGTGCGCAAGCGTCAAAGAAGGATGTGACGTCAGTAAGAGCATTGACTCGAGAAGGATTGGTAGCCAGGACTCCGCGTCCACCGCGTAGCTCCAGAGAGATGTGAGTTGTTGAGCTAGACCGGCTAGGACCTGGGTGACAAGAGATAACGTGATAACTACTTGAAAGATACGGTTCTTAGACCTTATTCAAACAAATCCAGTTCGTCTTCAAGGACCCACCAAGCAGACCCACCGGTGGGTCTCTGAATACTGTGATGAATAATGTGTCTCTAAAGACCTACTAGTGGGTCCTCTGAGACTTTATTGTCTTCGAAGACCCAGACGGACTAGTAGTTTTGGAGAAAAATGGCAACATGTGTATTTGCACAAACAAATAAAAAAACATCTTCTCACCCCAAACGCAAATACAGTCTCCGTTCCGTCGTGGGTAAAAATAGAAAACGTAGCGTCAAAGATAAGGGTTCGTAAAGCCGCGCTCGCTTCGCTCGCATATTAAATAACACTCTTTGACTTCTGTCCCCGAAGTGCCAGGCCTCCGCCGGCCTCCTGCATCGGCCTAGGGCTCGGTGCCCATGCAGCCCATAAAGGATTATTCGTAATTGTTTTCTTTTGTACATTTAAGTTCCTGGTGGGTCTCAGGGGATATAAAACTAAATAGTCACATAGGTCCTACCAGTCAGGAGATCTTGGGAGACACATCAGTATTCGGAGACCCACCGGTTTATCTGCTTGGTGGGTCTTGAAGACGAAGCTAACAAATCAAGTATTTTAGCCTTCGATCAATAATAGAACGATCGAAGATTTTAGCATAGGAAAAAAAACGAGGCACCTCCGAATGTGGTAAAAATATGGCCATTTTTCAATGAATTACAGAGCGTATGATACGCCCAGATTTTCTTCTATGAAGGATGCAAGAAATATTCTAACTAAATTGGTGCTATGACCGAATTCAAAAGGATGGACAGTAAGTATTCAAAACACCTGTATAAATGTTGAGTTTATGAACAATGCTTTATTTTAGTTTAATTCAAGAAGTTTGCACCCTCCTAATGTTTAATGTGTAGTAAAATAAAATAGTTGTCTTACCTGTGAGAATTTCTTTAGGAACAAATAATGAGCTTCATCAACAGTATTGATGCTAGCGACTGCAGCGCGATGCATGCACGAAATCGCATCTTTACTAAACAATATTACAAGGGGTTTCTTTTCTTTTGTCTGAAAGAAATACATACTTCATTTAATATTACAAACATATTAATCACAACTACATATTATTATCTTGTTTCAGTACGCGGTAATTAAATAAATATCGCTGGATATTACACACAGCGCCATCTAGTGCCACCCTAAGCAACGAGGCTTGTGTCGTGGACACCAGATAGTATATATACATACTTATTAGTAGTTTGTAAATACATACTTATTATACATAATTATGCAAACATCCATGGCTCGGCAACAAATGTCCATACTCATCACACAAACATTTGCTCCTACCGGGATTCATGTACGTCAGAATCGCGGGTGTATTTTTCAGAACAGCCTAAATTTATTGCAGTTATTTGGTACCTTCTGTGTACCTTTACGTACCTCTCCTGAAAATCTGTGTACCTACACACGTGCAATGATATTTTGAAAATTAGGTACACCCGCCATCCTGATGTCAGAACCGCGGGTGTACTGCTAATCAATTTAAGTAGCTAAGTACACTGTATAAGTAGATTTGGTACCTGTTGTGTACCTGCAGAAACACGTATTAAATAAATAAAATACTGTAAGGTTGCTGCGAAAAGTAAAATAACGATTTTCTTTCTTTGACGTCGTGAGAGCGAGGCCACACGACGCGTTGACGGTGCGGTGCGGTGCGGCGCCGGAGCGGTGCCGGAATGACAACGTGCAGTCACCACAGTATTGTTAGTGTATCGAACGTGTTTATTCATGTCGTGTGCTACAATTGATTAAAATTAATATTTATCTTTTTAATGATGAGTACCGATAATATTAATATTAATTTCCTTAAGTCATTGGCATGGGCGTGCGCTCCATAGAGGCAATTAGGCAAAGCCTACCCTACCAACTGGGCATTTATTACAACTAATTAAATATATAATAAAATAACACATTATGTACAAAATATAAAAAAGTTGCAACTCCTGTTAGATTACTTATAGCAATTTGTCGCTCCCGTGTCACGTAACTAACACAATACTGGAAGTTACTACGAAGCTTGAAGCTCTGCCGGACAGGCAAACACTCGACTAGCCTAAAACCCATTGATAATTTTACGTACACAGCGGCATATTGGTGCATATTTTCGTGTGTATGAACCGCACACATGTATAGATTGCGGTCATTGTAGGGCGGTAACTCCTGCGAGTGTAGCTGGGCTGTGATTAGCTATAATAATAATAATAATAAATGTTTATTTTTCTTCCACAAATAATACTTATAAACTAACACATGTAAATTGATTGAAAAAGATCACTATGTTTATTTGTGGGAGACTGGTGCCTAAACTAAGCCTAAACATGTATTTCAGGACACCAGGGACTCCCCCCTACAGGCAAAAATTACATTCTTCATTGGTTATTAAAATAGCTAGGTATACTGGTGTCTAGTTATTGTAATTATAGGTATACAGATATAAATATTTGATGGAAAGAACAAAACATTATAATTTAATAGCTAAATAATAATAGAACCTTAAATTTGTGTGAAGTGTGGTGGAGACAAGATGTGGAGAATAAGGTACGTGTGGGATGTAGGTGCGTTTAATAGGTTTGTCTGAATCTGTGTGTGTGTGTGTGTGCCTGGTGTATTTGTCTGTGTGTCTGTGTGCGTGTGTGTGTTTGTCTGTATTGGTGTGTGTGATAAAGTATAGTTAGGATGAGAGGTTATAATGTGAGTCGGATCATTATCTAACTAGATGTATGGTATATGAAGAATGTCTTTTTGATTCCTGTTAAATTTTTATCACTAGTAACTCTTCTGTTTTAGTGTAGTTCAACTTTAGTAGCCAGTTTGCTAGTACCCGTTTACATTTAGATTTACTGTAATTAAAAATACCTGTTTCTTTGTTTATCTTAACCCTTAACCACCTGACGTCGGTCTCAGAGACTCGTGCGATTTTATTTTCAAAATAAATCTGTTGCTATGCGCGTGGTGCATCCGTGCGTCCTTGTACTTTTTCCCCTCCCCCGTCAGTACGCGCCACGCGCTCGGCAGCTCCTGACGTGCGCGCAGCTGTGAATTATAGGTAATTATATTTTGTGTGCGGTCTGAGTGACCGTCGTCAGGTTGTTATGTTATTTTTACTACATAGTATTTATTTTATTGTAGGCTCATAATGGCTGAAGCAAATATATTACGATGGCTAGAGGATTCTGATTCAGACTCTGAAAACCATCTCAGTGTACCAGAACTTCCAAATGAAGATTGCAGTGACGTGGAAGATGTTTCAGTAGACCACGTTATTGATGGCGACTGTCAGTCAGATTCAGAAGTTGAAGGTGACGAGGCTGAATTTCAACCAATTGAAACTGAAACCAACACACAGCACTATATGTGTTTCGTATGTAAAAATCCAATTTGCATTGAATGTAGCCAAAAAATGTGCCTTGATTGTCGCCGCAACTTGTAAAACTTTATATTTTGTAATTTTATAATAATTGTGCCTTGATTAAGCCAAAAATAATTTTAAACTAAAGATAATATGTTCGACTGATAGTAAATAGGTTTATTATAATATGTAGTAATTAAAATTCCTATTCAGATCTCATATATCCAAAGTTCCTTCTTTTTTCTAAAATTTCATATGTTTATTTTATGTGTTGATTTAGTATAAGTAAATAAAGACTCCTCATTGTTTAAAAACTTAAAACTAATAAAAAATATAATAAAAATATATATTTGACTTTCATTTAAAATAATATATAAATAAAAAATAATTAAACATAGTAAATACGCAAGCGGTCTCTATGACCGACGTCAGGTGGTAGTGTAACTGAAAAACACGTCAGGTGGCTAAGGGTTAATGTACAGCTCAGGGCCTCGGAAAATATATTTTTTTTGGGCAAAACCTGATTTCATTTTAATGGTATTACATATTGCATACTGCCTTCTCGTTGTTAATTTTGAGAGATCAAAAGAAGATGAATCCGAATGTTGTCTCAGAGTAGTGGAAAGGATGTATATTTGTCGTACTGTTAAAACCTCGGCTTCCTGATACAATGCGGCAGTGGGGAAGAGTCGTGGTTTTGAGAGGCCTACTTTCAGAATCAATCTTTGAGCTCTTTCTATTTCCAACATTTTTGTTTTACCGGTACCTCCCCAAGTTGTTACACAATATGACAATATGGATTAAACAAGTGCGAAGTATACCATTTTAAGTGTTTTACCATTTGCGACCTGTCTAAGCTGTTTAAAAATATAAGTAAGCTTCCGCACTCTTTTACATAAGTTGTGAATGTGTTCGTCAAAAGATAATCTTCTATCAATGGCAATACCCAGATAACGAATACTCTGTGTCGGGTGTACATTCGTGCAGCTGCATTGATTCAAGGGAGGAACGCAACACCAATGCACAAATAGGGGGGGTTTATTTTGGAAGAAGTTTTTAATGCTCCTGATTGAAAATGGAATATATTTAGTTTTATCAGCATTAAGTGTGAGCGAGTTTGCAGCGAGCCAGTGGCAAACCGTATTTAGCCCTAATTGAGCTAGTGAATATACCTCCTACCAAGAATCACCAATGAAAGTTAGAGTTGTGTCGTCTGCGTATGATATTATTTTGCAATTTTTTAGTTTAAGTTGACATAGCTCATTTATGTAACATAGAAACAGAGTAGGGCCAAGAATACTGCCCTGTGGTACGCCGTGCTCAATAGGAAGTTCATCACTCAAATGGTTCCCGATTTTAACGCGCTGTGTACGATCTGACAAATAATTGGACATTAATTTCAATTCATTTCCCCGTATTCCCATGTTAGCTAGTTTTCGAATTAGGGTCCGAAGCTGCTACAACAAGGCCAGGATTCAAGGTGGATGTTTTTTAACCCGCGAAATTCAAATTTCCTTACGTTTTTTGCAATTTGCAGGCCAGTGCTAGGTTGTATGTATGTTTATTAAAATATGATTACATATGGGGGTTATTGGCGCGTATTATTATAATAATAATTAATAATATAATAATTATTGTTATTATATTTTTCTCCATGGGTGTCGATTTCGTGGTTTTTGGGGTTGGTGATAATGAAAATGAGGTCAAAATGAAAATCCAAGATGGCACCGATGACAATTTTCAGTTTTTTCTTAATGGGTGTCGTTTTCGAGGTTTTTGGGGTCGCTGATTATGAAAATGAGGTCAAAATGTAAATCCAAAATGGCACCGATAAAAATTTTCGGTTTTTTCTTCATGGGTGTCGTTATCGTCGTTTTTGGGGTTGCTGATAATGAAAATGTGGTCAATATAAAAATCCAAGATGGCGCCGATGAAAATTTTCAGTTTTTTCTTCATGGGTGTCGTTTTCGAGGTTTTTGGGGCCGCTGATAATGAAAATGAGGTGAAAAACCAAGATGACGAAATTTCTTTTCGGCTATCATGATTTCGTGGCCTACCTTCCGTGGAGAACCCTTGCACGCCACTGGTCTTTGGTACAACAAATCATCATTCACGTAAATTCACGTTCATCGGAAATCGGGTTATTGACTTTAACCGCAGTGCGCGCTGTACCAAATAAAAAATATTTTAAAACTCAGACCTTTTCCCATTAAAAATAAAACATTATCCAAAAGTTTGCTTGTCGTCGCGTCTGAGTTACGCTTTACCCACTCAACCTTTGTTACGCTACGGTTAACAGCGTTGTACTGCGGTGCCACACCGCCCGTGTGGCAACCTATCATTATCAGCCTATTAATGTTCCTACTGCTGGGACACAGGTCTTCTCTCTATGAGAAGGAATGGGCTATAATCCACCACGCGGGCCCAGTGCAGATTAGTAGATGTCACATGTCTTCGAATTATTTGGTTCTAGGACATGCCGGTTTTCTCACGATGTTTTCCTTCACCGTTTTGAGAGCAGTGGTGATGAAATAAATTACACAAAGTGATGCGCCTGCCTTGGTCCGCTCGAATTAATTGCGGTGCGGTGCTGCCCACCGCACCATTAATGTATCGTGTGACGTATCTTACGACGTCAAAGAAAGAAAATCCCTTTTTTTTACTTTTCGCAGCAACCTTACTGTATTTTGGTTATTTAATACGTGTTTCTGCAGGTACACAACAGGTACCAAATCTACTTATAGAGTGTACTTAGCTACATATATTGATTAGCAGTACACCCGCGGTTCTGACATCAGGATGGCGGGTGTACCTAATTTTCAAAATGTCATTGCACGTGTGTAGGTACACAGATTTTCAGGAGAGGTACGTAAAGGTACACAGAAGGTACCAAATAACTGCAATAAATTTAGGCTGATCTGAAAAATACACCCGCGATTCTGACGTACATCCGGGATTCGAACCCGGGACCCTAAGAACGTAAGGCAGCCTCGATACCGCTGCGCCATTCGGGTCGTCCAAAAATTAATACGGAGTAATGAGTTTTAGACAAATCAAACCACTATGAAAACTTCATGGCGATTATAGGGAAAATTGTCCAGTTTGATGGTCTGAATAACCACCGAAGATGAGCGTTTATTCTGTTACACCCTGTCTATGCACACCATGTATACAATTCTGCTTTGTAGGGTGTCGCCTGTCACTCACAAGTACTCATATGTCTTCTGAAGCTACAACTATTAAAGGTACATAAAATGCTACTTACAGATCCCTTCCTATTAACTATTTGTAATAAACACTCAGCGGCGGGAAGCTGGAAGACATCGTCTTGCAATAAAATGCAAAGGATAATGCTACTTACAGATCCCTTCCTATTAACTATTTGTAATAAACACTCAGCGGCGGGAAGCTGGAAGACATCGTCTTGCAATAAAATGCAAAGGATTTGTAGCAAGCGCCCGTTGTTCATCACTACGTGGATAATGGACACCCATTCCACGTAACCCGTCAGAGTCAGTAACACAACCTGGAATGTAATGTTATGATGTATTTGTCACTGTAAAATTGTAAATACCGTTAGATTATAAATTATCTCGTGAGAATGTAAACTCTCGAAAGATTGTGAAACTGTCCCTGATTGGTCGGTCTTACAGTAGGGTGCGTCTCATAACATATAAAGTTATTTGGTATATTTTCATTTCAATAACGTTCACAAGATATAATAAACATGAGTTATACCAATTGTTGATATAATTTATTTACATATAACATTTATATACTCTAAAACTTATTCCGTATAACGTTATTGGATATATCGTTTATTTAATCGAAAATCATTAGGCCTATCGTTTAAAACATATAATATTGATATAACGTTTATTTAATCGAAAAGCGTGACAGAAACGAATCGCTGCAAAACCGACTCCACGTAGAATTGTCTGCCCTACCCCTAGTGTTATATAAAATCGCATGGGCGCGGAGGGGCGAGGCGGCCCGCGAGCTGAGGAGCAGGTGGTTCTAACACTCTCCGCGGTTTCTGCTTGCTGGCCGGCTTCGTCGGCCAGCCTCAGCCGCGGTGGTGAGCGTGAACCACATCTGCGACGATAAGCTCGCATGGGACCGCCGGAGCCCCGCAGCGCCGGAGTCGTGACAGAAACCATGCTTGCTGCATGTTGCATGCTTGCTTGCATGCTGCATGTATGGTGTATGCTTGTTTGCATGTTTTTACAGGGTAATAAAAACCACGCATTTTATCATATTACACTAAATAAGTTTTATGTCTTTTTAGTGGTATATCAAACGATTTTATTTTTAATGTAGGTTATGCTTATAAAAATTAGTAACTTTAAAATTATATAAATCGTTTATTATGTTAACTGATCGTTATATCGAATAAAAATATAGATTCAGTTGTTATGTCTTGTACATATTAGAGATTTTGTAATTATATCATATATTACTTACCCCTTACAGTACGCCGTTCAGTTTGTCTTTGGTTAATTTTACTTCCACCATAATTTCATATCCCTAACTAGTCTAATTCTAAAGCTGTAAGTTATTTTCAACACGAAATCAATTTACAATCACCAAAACACTTCGTTTACATTCGATAACAAACGAATTATCAAACAAATATGGATGGCGGCGCGGAGCACATGACGTTCAACCAATCAGCGCGCGAGGTGCGTTCCGTGTTCACAACATTTCGAGAGTTTACAATCTCGCGAGATAGATTATAATTGAATGGTATTTACAATTTTACAGTGACATATTCATTTCAGTTAAGTACTACAAACAGTTTTATTAGACTTAGGATTAGGATACATCAACGAAAGCTCGTTTTTATCTTCTCATGTAATGAAATCTTCATGTTGAATCGTATTGCGTCGTCAATACGACGCAATACGATTCAACATGAAGATTTAAGAGTTGTGCACTCGGGTGAGTTTACAAAATATGCTGCTCAGTTTTATCACATTTATAATTATTTTAATTGAGAGAAGTGATATTTATAGCTATAGTATAGCCTAGCTTACACTTAACACGTGTTTCGGTTTTAGAAGTCAATCAAGCAATTTGATGCCAAAATGTAGCACAGGAAACTGGGACTACTTAGTCGCTTTTAATTCGAGTCCTCCCTTTCATAAGGTATGTTTTAATTGGAGGCTTTCTTTCTTTAATTGAATGAGGTTGTTATTTACCTGAACCACCTGACCGTGGCTAGCGGCGGCAGCATAGTCCCCTGCGGCAGTCTTCTCTCTAAACTCCTGAACGTGCATCTCTATGAGACGCATGAAGAACGCGAATATCTCCGACATGTTGCTAGTTAGGCCTTGGTTTATGTCCTTCCGTCGCTGATTGTTTTCTAAAGTCTGCAGGAAAGATTATATTTTTAAAGTTATCACTTATGCACCCATTGTGAATGCAATAAATAAGAGTTGTGTTTTTATTTAGAAATGTTAGTAATTATAATTGAGTTGTTTAGTGAAAAGTAGGATTTTCATGTTTGATTTTTATATTGTCTGATATACATTCAGTTTCATTGCTGGGATTTGCATTGCTGGGGGAGTTAATTCCGCCACTTTGTCTCTTTAGTTCAAACACTACGAAGTAGTGAAGTGCGGGCGTTTTGGAGGACTGCTATCGTCTGCTTCTCAACCTCATTAGAATATTTAATCAGTTTTGATTTGCAAAAATCTCTGTTTGAATGTACTATCGGGGTCTTTTCCGCCTGACCATTTTAAAAATGTTTCGCTTAAATCATGCGGAGGCGCCGAGCCACGCCCTCTTAAAGTTTGGGCCTATTAGGAAAGCGTCAACTTTGGCAAAATGGCAAAATAACAATAACTCTCGTTTGGCGTGCGTCGTCAATGCGCTCGGCCGATTCGGTATCTTTTCATTCATTTTTTCTACACAAAGTCAACGGGGCGGGGCTAGAGAGCGTTTTTATGTTGCGAGTGCAAGCAAAAATGAGCTTAGTGGTGGTCAGGCGGGAGTGTCCTCGATAGTACAATAGGTTTTCGTAAGATTCAGTTGTAACAAAGTGGCCGGCAAGTTATTGTACATAACACAAAAATGTATTGCATTCAAGTCATTTGGTCATAAATGCTCTGGGTATAATTTTATTTAAAGTATTTTAAATCCATACACGACTGGATTCCATTGCGCGGAACGATAAGCCTATAATACGATACACGTTAGTAAACACAGGCAATTTGAAATGGTTGAGATCTTTGTTCTTAGACCTGCTGACGCTTGAGAGAGGCCTAGATGTACCTAAAGGACGTGTTTCTGCTGAAGGTGAAGTCTTTTTAAACAATCGAGCTTTGGAATTTGAAATAAAATTAGATTTCTTCATCTACTACTTTTACTCTTAGGGCGACAAAAAGGCTGACGCGGCCATCACGATAATCAGTGAGGGCTCATTCATCAAAGTTGGTGTCCTCAGGGATAAAGTTTGTTGCCAACCAAGTCTAAGATCCCAGTATACTTTCACCAGCTTTTTTTCTAGCCAAACTTGTTCTGGTCACCCATTTCTTCATGCAAGCTGGTTGTGCTTTCCATGTGCGTCTGCTCTAGTGTTGCCAGGTTCGATTGGATTTAAATCGGGGCAGATGGTAAAAGAAATCGGGATTTAGGGTTATAAATCGGAACAACAAAAAATATTATAGCTTTTCTACTACTATTACTACTAATATTACTATTAATTTAGTAAATCTTACAATTGTACAATAACTTTCTGGACGAATAGACAGAAGAATTGACATATTACTTACAATATAAAATCGTAGTTAATGTATTTAATAATGACACTGTGTTCAAATAACTTATTTTTTATTACAATAATTATAATACAGTTCCGTTCAGTTTCTTTACAGTTTTCCGACTATAACATTGCTTTGTTTTTTTATAACTTACCTAGTTATAAAATTCACTGCACGTCATGCAAAAGATAGTTTTAATTTGAATTTCCGTTTTGACATGTTCGAGTGTCGATGTCGGTTTGGTTTTGGTTCTGAGCGAGAGAGAGAACAAGCTAGTGATGCGATGCGCACGATTTTGAACGTATTGTCGCTCTCGACATGGTGATTCGAATGCGACTGATGTAGTAGTAGGTACTTCATTACTTATTATTTTTTGGTAAGTAATAATTATGGTTTTTATTGAAGTTATTGATTTATCGGGACATCTACCGTCCTGATCAGGCGCAAATCGGGACGCGTCCTCAGACCCCTGAAAATCGGGACATTTGGCAACACTAGTCTGTTCCCACACCACAAGCACAATGAGGTTAGGTACGCTCATTGAATATTTACAAACGCAATGAAAACAGGATGCTGCCTCACATAAATAAAGCTTTAAGTAGTATTTTCTCAATCTAGCATACAAAGCTATTTTAGTCGTAACACGACACAGTGTGACATCATCGATGCAATTTGTGCACAAATATAACGTGGCTTTGGTATCGAAAGTAAATGAAAAATGTTGTCGCGCCCGTGAAGGTTGATCGTGACCACTAAGCGTATTCATTAGCAGTTATGTAAACTGATAACAGCTGCTGCTATCTAACTCCAAAAATTTGGACTTCCTCACAAATCATTTACTGTAAAGATAATAGGCTAGTATCCACCATCGATAAATTACAAATCTATCTAGTCCGTCAGTTAGAGTATTGGAAAATAATGGACACGTATTTTTTGTTTTTGTAAATCAATAAATATTGACAAAGATAAAACGCATCAAAACTCGAGAGTGGGGGCTCGTGACGTCACAACGCACTAAAAATTATAGCACGGCGTGACGTATTGAGAATTTTAAAAGGGTCGCATCTTCGTCAATTTTAGTTTACGTTACAAAAGAAAAAATACGTGTCAAATATTTTTTGATAATCTAACTGACGGACTAATTACATTTTTTCAGGACACAAACCTATTTTGAATAGATAGACCCGAATTCTTAAAAAAAATGCAACATAATATATTTTCATCATTTTGCAAAGGATGGATTTATAAGTCTCAAAGCTGACCTAAATAAAAGACGTGTTCTTTCTCTGCAAATAATACTTGGAACAGATCAAATGCCATTGACCTAATTTGCAATTGGATAATAGTATAATTAGTATCCTTATTTATTAGTTGCAAACTTTATGCAACTACAATCTGTCTTAGATGAGAACATCATCATAAAATCATCAAAACAGTAGAAAGACATTATTTAAAATAATAAACTGAATAGAAGACTTTCCTTCTGGATGTAAGAATTGTCACAAGAGCAGGACTTGAGCTGCCTATGTATCGACAAATGATGTCAAACTGAATCAAAGTTAATTATTATTACACAACAGCTTGTAATTCTTCACTTCTGATAAGAGCAGAGAATATGACTTTTGTTATCATCAGTACCGAACCTATTAGCAATAAAAACTTGTTAACTCAACCAATAAATTTAATCTACTCTGCCCACTGCTGAAAAGTTCACTCATCCGAGAATGAAAAAAATAAAATGTTACTCACTTGTAATATAGCTACGTCTTCAGCCAGCCTCAAGAACACATGCAGCACTATCTGTGTATGCCTGTGTCCTCTAGAACACGCATCACTGAGCTCAGCCAGCAAGGTGGGCCACTGTTGAGGCCACTCTCGCTTTATCATCTCAACAATGACACGAGCCAAAGCATCATTCAAGTGGCTGGTCTCCCAACCACCTAGGTAAAGGAGTTTCATTGCATTTTCCTGTAGGAAACATTTGAGTTAGTAAATATCTGGATTTAAGCATGGATTGGTAGGAATTCGTTTTTTTTTGTGTGGCGATATTGGCTACCAGGGTTGCTAAAAGGAAGCTTTCATGCCATAATTTTTGGATGGAGCTTATTACATTTTTTCTTTGACAAAAACACATAATAAATTAAATAATTTATAAAATTAAACATAATACTTATATACATACTTTGCAATTTAGAATAACAAAATATTTGTGTACAGGGGATTGGAAATTTAATAAAAATTTATACAATATATTTAAGAATTTTTATCCATAACTAGATTGCATAGCTTTTCATTCAATATTCTTTTTAATCAATTTGAGCAAGTTTTCTTATCAACAGGAATGTGGTCTAACCTAATTACACCAATCATGAGTGCCTAGTAACACTACTACATCAGAAAACAGTTTTGCAGTAACAGTTCTTCAATTTATAGCCTGTATCACAGTGTTATTAGTAATTGTTGGCAAACATTAAGCAATAATATTATGAATTTGAGGAAAACGTTATTTGAAGACTAATCTATACTTATTATAAACTAGCTGTTCCAGGCGACCTCCATCCATGTGAAATTATTAGAAAAATATATGACTTCACTATTTCATTTTTATTTGCACGGAATCCTGGTTGTTTTTATATAATTATATATAACAGAGGAAAGATTTATATGGTTTTAATGAATGAACTCATAAAACTACTCAGCAAATTTCAAAAATTCTTTCACCATTAGAATGTTACATTACCCCTGAGTGCACCCGTGCAAAGCCGAGACTGGCCGTTAGTCTAAAAGTGGGATAATTATAAAACTCGGCGCAGGCGTAGCTGTTGACATAAGCTTTTTATAATTAAGAAATCTCTATGTTTTACCTTAATAAATATCTTCTCTGCTTGAGTAATCTGAGTCCATCTATACTTTACAGTGTGTTCCATAAGTTGGAGTCCAAAGTGTTTCACTCCAGGAGAGTATTGATTGCCACTGGCCAGCAAGAGGCCAGCCTGGGCACACCATGGTGAATTCTCTTTGAAGCTACAAAAAAAAAAGGCTCATTTAAAAAGAGAATAATATTGAAGCATGGATAAAGATCACATAGAAGGTTTGATATTTTATTTTAAAACCTATTCAAGGTTACACAGTAGACCTTTGTCAGCATTATAATTTTATTGTAACTTATTTAGATCAGACTTATTTTTTAATAATTACAAAACATTAAATTAAGTACCTTTCACATGCATTATAGGCCTGGCTACGTTCTTCATGAGAAACGGTGGGGATTAAAGTAAGCTCCACAGCCCGACTGAGTTCGTCCACTAGGAGAGCCACCTCCCCTGTGGCCTCGCTACCTACACCCACAACATTCATTGCCACTCAGTACTACACCTGAAACCAAAGAAAATAATTATTTTAACAATTTTTCTTTATCAATTTAAAGCAAGGGAATGATTAATCCTTGAAACTTCAATTTTATGAGAGTATACTTGGTTAAATAGCACAAATGTGAATTGGTAGCAGCTTGTATGTTTTTGTTATCCTCTGACACATTTGCCTTTGTTGATTCAGAAAATGACAAAGAAATTTATATGATTTTTATTCACACATGTATCAGCTTGAATTCATGCAGAATTTTGGAAATGTCAATTTATTGTGTGTGTTTCACATGTCACGCAACAAACTGATTTAATTTAAATAAAAATTTGAAAACTGATGCAACATGGAAAACCTTCAGACTTACCAACAGCAGTCAAGAAAAGAATCCCCATAGAATATTTTTCACTTCATATTCTCATTCACGAGTCTGGAAATTAATGAAAATTAAAATTGTAACCCAGACAACTATTTAAAAAATTTAAATATTTTAATTCTGTTCCATCTAGCAATACACGAAAGCAACCGGCAGGGTATGCCATTAAATTGCTAAAACTATTATGTCATTATGTTAGTTGCATTTCTTATTATATTTTATGGTTACGAATTGTAGTACCAATTATTTTACCCAATTAAAATGAAGGAATTTATTTAAATTTCAGAAATCAAATTCAAAACATTGGAAACACCTCGTGTCCTCTGAAAATGAATCGAACAACGGCCACAGACTAAAGTTAGTAAAGTAAATAGACAAGTAGAGTCTATGAGACAAGATGACAGGCTGTTTTGTTGCAAGTTTCCAAATGAGAGGTTTTCCTTTTGAGGTTTTAAAAAAAAACTTAGTTTCCAAGAACTCTATAGATGGCGTTGAACTTACTATGATAGTTAGTGCCAAAGCCAAAACGCTTGAAAAAATAAATATTGTGTCACGTCACATACAGTACGATTCAAACTTAATGGCGGCTCGGAACATCGTACGTGCCGCTGCGCAGATCGCAATTTTTAGGTATCAGCGGGACGTAGAGGGACGTGCCGGCGGGGCACATCCCCGCGCGCTCTCTCTCTCACCCGCATTCGCCCTACGCGTTGTCGCTTTAGTGTGTGAGTGTGTCTGTATTCTGCACACGCGCGCGAATTTCTGCATAAGTACAGTCGAGCTCATAATAATTTGTTGTTGTTTGTTAACTGTTTTGTTTTTTTTTGTTATTGTTTTCTTAAGTTTTTTTGTTATTATTCCGTTCGTTGTTCGTCATTTACGTAAAGTTTTAAGACTGTTTTTGGTTGTACGGAAAATACTTTGGTATTTATTTGTAAAATGCCTCGCGGTCGATAGGTTTTACGCAGACAAGCGAGAAAAATGGTTTATAATGTCATCCAATTTCTTAACTCTTTCTTCTTTCTTTCTCAACTCTGAATCTGAAAAGGAATCAGATTCAAGTGAAGACGAAGGAAGCGATAGTTCCATGGAAGTCCACAAGAAAACAAGTTTTTATGGAGGGTGTTCAGCCGTTGTAAAATAAATAATATATTTCTTATATTTTTCATAAAACCTATTTTATTTTTCTTTGAACCTTCTCTGTACTTGACAAACTCACAAATAAATACGTACTATACCTACAGCACTAAAACATTCACACAAGTTTCAGATAAAAAATATTAAACGAGTTTAGATGATTTTCGACTTGACTGTATTATTTATTTATTTATTTATTTATTTAGGTTAACCAACAATTGTTTACACTTGGCTTTTACATTGCGATTAACAAAAATACATTTTTATGTGCAACAATCACTTAAAGGTTAACACCGCTTGCACAGTAAAACGGCTTACAAAATGATTAGATTAACGGATATAAAAACAGTTAACAGATATAAATTAAACGGATATACAAAATGATTAGATTTTATAATTAATTAATATTTAGATTATTTATGTTCTAAGATAGGGTTAGCTTAAAATTACATTCCTATTCTCCAAATACATATCATTAATACGATAGTGCGATCTATAATTCTCGAGAGAAAAAAAATAAAATTAATAATAAGCATGCATTGATTAAGACCATCATTTTTGATTAAGATTGATATTAAAATATACATTGCTTGAGATAATGATCATAAATCAGATAAAACAAAAAAAAGGATAGTAAAAATGAGTAAATAAATTATATTAAATTAAATATTAATTAAATTAGATTATAATTATTAATTGGTACAATAAATTAACGAAATATAAAAGTTTAATTTTATTCCCATGAAGGTTCAGGTTGTTGCGAGTGGATTATTTACAATTGCTTTAATTATTTTATTAATACTGTCCAGGTTTATGTCTACTAAATCACTGGAACTATTGAGATTTTTACATAATCTAGATATAGGTGAGTTTGCGCCAAGTACAGACCTTCGTAGTGGTGGGCATAATGGTGTGATGACATTTCTCGGATATCTAGATGGGGCGCGGAATCTAATACAACTTAATAATTTAGGACAATCAATTACATTTCTTAGTATTTTGTACAAAAATATAGCGTCGGTGACGTCTCTCCGTGTGGATAAGGAGTGCATTCTGAAATGTTGCAAGCGGGTTTTGTAGGAGGGTAGCTGCTTAGATTTCCCTTCATGAAAAGCTAAGTGCCACACGAAACGCTTTTGTACGCGTTCCAACCGCAGAATGTGAGTGGCGTAGTGAGGTCTCCATACGACGCTGCAATATTCCAGAATGCTTCGCACGAGACTGTTGTACAACATTATTTTGGTACTGCTTCTACAAAAGCCTCTAGTATTACGAAGCAGGAAGCCTAACATTTTAGATGACTTTTTAATAATGTATTCAGAATGAGGTATAAAGCTGACTTTTCTATCAAAGAGCACTCCTAGGTCCTTGATAGTTTCCAGTTCTTGTACTTTAACTTGGTTTATGGAATATTCTGTATGTATATAATTATTTTTCCTCGTAAATTTTACGTGATAGCATTTATCAGAATTCAATTGCATTCTGTTATTTTTACACCACTCAATAACTCTGTTAAGGTCGTTCTGTAGGAGCTCGTTGTCTATTGGGGATTCAATCATTCGTGCAAACTTCAAATCATCGGCATATAAAAAAGGTTCTGAATAAAGGAAACATTGAGGAAGGTCGTTAATAAATATATTAAATAATATAGGAGCCAAATGTGAACCTTGAGGAGCGCCAGAGGTTATTATGTGTTCAGAAGATTTAAATCCATTCACTACGACGTAGAAATCACGTTCGGTTAGATATGATTTAAACCATTCTAGCAAGGACCCTGAGACACCGTAAGCCGCAAGCTTGTAGATAAGTATATCATGTGACATTTTGTCAAACGCCTTACTGAGGTCCGTATTTATTACGTCAAATTGTTTGTTTTTATCTACTGCCTCAATCAGTGACTCCGTGAAAGTTGCTAAGTTCGTTGTTGTAGATCTCGCAGCTACAAAACCATGCTGATGTTCACTAAGGTATTTTTTAAAATAGTGCTGGATGTATGGACAAACAATAGACTCAAAAATCTTTGCAAAAGTAGAAAGTATAGAAATAGGCCTGTAGTTGGAAATTACATCTTTGCTATCCGACTTGTACACTGGGACTACTTTCGCTTTTTTCCATTCTGACGGGAATGTTCCTGAGGCTAGCGAAGTATTAAAAATTATCAATAAAGGAGAAACCAGAGCTGTTGCACAGGAAGAGATGAATATCGGTGGGATGCCATCAGGTCCTGGTCCCTTGGATATATCAGTTGTTTTTAGTTTCTTAAGCAAGCATTCGCGATCGATTACCAGGGTACTCAAACATTGACTGTAACTATGTAGAGCCTGTAGAAACTTTGTCTTACAATTTATTTCTTTATTATTGTCAGTTGTGTATACGGATGAGAAGTAATTCGCAAAAAGAACAACAAGAACTGTACATGCGCGAACCTGCACTGGCAGCTAACTTCCGAGCCGCCATTAAGTTTGAATCGAACTGTACTCTCGTTGACTGACACTTTCATTTGCTTAACCTTCAGAATCTATCCTACATTTCTCGCGCTTTGTTAAAATCAGGTTTTTTAGGTTCCGTTCCTTGCATTATCATACTTACTCCTAGCGCCATCTATCCAGCGACTAGGGAAGAGCTAAAAAGAAAATCCCTCATTGTCGTTATTGTTCTACATACATGATACAGCTGATTCATTCATAGGTATAAGTAACCTAGTTCGAAAGCCTGAAAATCTTGGCTATTATTCTGTTTTGATTTGCCATCTTTGAACTATTTTGTGTTTTTATTTTAGTAATAATGAGAATGTCTTTCTTTTTCGTGCAATGATTGGCGAAGGCGAAGACAAGACGAGATCTTTGTCTTTTCTTACGTCACAGGAAACTTGCTTGACAGCAGTTTGATTTGAATTCTGTTTACGTTGGAAACTATTGTTTTGCGCTATTTCATTTCAGCATTATAGAAAGTTGTTTAATTATTTTCCACCATGGAAAACAAATTTACTTACCTGGAACCATCTTTGGAAAAACAACTAAAGGGCCATCGGAATGGAATTACTGCCCTATATTTCAGTCCCAATGAACAACAAATTGCTAGCAGCTCACTGGATAACAGTGTTTTGGTATATTTTTTTGTACTAGGCAATAAATAATTAGGTTCAACCTCTGGAATATATTATTATGGTAGCGTGGTTTATAAATGGACTTATGTTTTCTGTATTTATGTTCTAGCTATGGGATCTACGCGGTACTATGAGAAGCTACAGGTTTCAAGGCCACGACGAAGCTGTTATGGATGTAACGTTCTCACCTTCGGGCAAGTATATGGCCTCCGCGTCGCGCGACAAAACCGTTAGGCTGTGGGTGCCCACAGTGACGGGTAGCACTGGCATGTTCAAGGCTCATTCACAGACTGTGCGGTCAGTGCAGTTTAGCCCAGATGGAACCAAGGTACCTAAATTAAAAAGTTTGTAGAACTTTTGTCTCCATGGTTACTATATATACAACACGTTTTTCCACAGGGATAGTAAGACACTGCAGAATACCACCTGCTGATCTTTAAATACTCCTACTTTAACACTCAATACTTAAAAATAAAAATCATATTTTACAGATAATCACAGCCTCTGATGACAAAATAGTGAAGCTCTGGTCAACTGATAAACACAAGTTCTTAGCTTCATACGTTGGCCACACTAACTGGGTGAGATGTGCCCGTATGTCCGGTGATGGTTCAGTTATAGCCTCTTGCTCTGACGACAAGTCTACCAAACTTTGGAACCTGGATAACGGAGAATGTATCCATACTTATAAGGATCAGAAAGGCCATGGGTTGTGCCTAGCTTGGCACCCATCTGGGTGTTATATTGCTGTTGGTACTTCACATGGAAATGTGAAGTTGTATGATGTGAGGACACACAATCTTGTGCAATATTATAGGTAATTTTAAAAGAGCCTTTCAACCCTCATGTTGAAATTAAATGAACTTCAAGATGACGGGACCACGCCAGGTTTTGCGAAAATCATTTGAATAGGATATAAAACTATTTCATACTTTCATAGTAAAATTCTACACCCCTAGCATTATAAAATATTCTACAAAGAAAGTGGTCCACGGCGTGATCATAACATGTACACACAAAATTTTAATATGAAATAGTACAACTACATTTGAATATTTATTATACTTTAAAAACTAATTTCAATCAAATGAATAGTGGTCCTGTCATTTTGATAACAAAATGGTGGGAACACTTTCTGTTTTATTTTTAGAATATTTTAAATGTTATGGGTGTAGAATTTTACTATGAAACTATGAAATAGTAGAAATATTGTATTATATCACATGATATTCGCAAAACCTGGCGTGGTCCCGTCATCTTGACGTTCATAAAAATAAATACTTGAATCATTTATACCTATAAAACTTACTAACCAAATTGAATTCTGTACAATTTCAGTATTCATAATGAAGCCATAACTTCACTATCGTTTCATCCTAGTGGTAGTTACATCCTAACAGGAAGCAATGATGGGAAAATGAAGGTAAGCAGAATTTCAGCTACCAACAGTTTTGAAGCAAGTGTCTTATACTTAATAAGTACTTAGTTAATTTAATTTCTGCCTCATTCGTCAAGAGAATTCTTGGTCCTTACCAAGGATTCAGACCGAAGACCACATGCGATGAGAAATTCCAGATGGAAAAATCAACAACACTCTTCCTTATTGAGTTTTTCCATCTGGAATTTCTCAGTAACAGTCACAGAGTCTGAATTTGTGCCTGATTGATGGCAATAGCAATGGCCCTCTATTACATGGGACTTAACATAACTGGTGAAATTTCTCACTGCTGGGTACACCTCTGCCTAACCTTTCGGTAATTACAGGCGTGATGTTTTGTTAATTTGTTTTCAGATACTGGATCTTTTAGAGGGTCATCCAATATTTACGCTATGTGGACATTCTGGACCTATCAATGCTGTCAACTTTTCAGCTGGGGGTGATGCATTTGCCTCTGCAGGAGATGATAAACTGGTAAGTGGACATAATGTACTATTATAATAAATAAGGTAATAGAGTCTGCAACAGATGTTGTATTACTTGAAGGTTGTTAGTGTGTTGTGGCTTTAAGTACATAAGAACTTACGTTACTACACTCTGATGTAGAAGAGTATTTAATTAACATTACAAAGGAGATTATGTAAATGATATTTGCACACATGTTTCTGCATTATATTTCTCATTGTTTAAAGGTGTTCATATGGAAAACGAACTTCACTGAATTATCAGGTGATTTAAAGGAAAACATGGCAGACAATGGATCAACCATACCTAAGTGCACCTCTCAATCTTCCAAACTTACAACTTCATCAAAAGACACGAGAACAAGGAATCAGGTTGCTCAAAAAAGATTATACTTGTAGTACACACAGTAGCACATAGTCACTAGCTAATTATTGTACTTAATTTGTATATATTAATTATTTTGTTGTGTAAAGAAATACATTATATTCTAAATTAGTGATAAAATTCTAAAACTCATTACTTTCCCCATTCAGGACTATTCATTGAGATCCGTTTCAAACAAGTATATGGTAGCCTTTCAAAAAATAGAATTCAGAGAAAACTGTGATAATTACTATGCATTAAAACGTTCCTCTTCATACTAAGTTTGCAATATGAGTCCAAGTATTAATACAGTTTTCATCATTCATAAAATAGGGCTCAAAAGCTTGGTATCAGTGCTATCACACTAATAAGATTCCTGTTACTACATTTGTCCACCTGGATGATGTCAGCCAAGGTAACCAATCTCAAAGACTGAATAGTTCTGAAGAACCAAATGCTAACAGTACAATGATTGAACCAAGATTGTGCAGTCAAACAGACCCATGTTTACGAAGCTCATATACAATTGTGAGCCCAATGCGAATAAATATGCCAAATAGTTGTGTGTGTCTACCAAAAACCACACCAGCTATATCTGAATGTTCAGCTGAAGACTGTTCAGTACACAGTGCTGAACACATGAGTCATACTCCTAGAATCCCACCCAGCCCTACTACCTACACCCTACCCTCTTTTTTGAACAAGTCTGTGAGATCAGCAGGGACTGTATGTAGACAAGGTGACGATTTGTTTGGTATGATCAAACTGAAGGAAAATGATGTTTGTTACACTAGTGGCACTATTGAGTGGGTGGGTAGGAAGAGAAGCTTCCCCATAAACAGTGGATTTAAATTAATTAATGACCAATTTGATACGCCATTAGAGAAAATAAAAAAAATTAATACTACACATACTTGTGATATGCATGGAGATACGGACTGTAATTGTCCTGATGTATTGCCCACTGTTAATGCTATGCTGGACCATCTTAATGCTCTCCATGAAGCCGTGGATCTTGTTGATTTGCGACTCAACACTCTAGAAGATGTATTGAGCAAGAAAAAAGATGCTAGTAGATGTGGTCAATTTTAATTTTAATGAATAAATGTTAATTTATTTTGGAGTCTCTCATAATTTATTAATAAACTTTATTAAAATATTAAAAATGATTTATTAAAATACTGTAATAATTACATTCTAAATATACACTTGGTAAAATAAAATCAATTTAAAAAAATTAAACATGACACAACCAATAATATCAATAGGATATTTTAAAAATCAGTGTAATGTCAAATTTTGGCTCGAGGGGCATTGTCAGCCTTCTAATTTGGAAAGACTATGATATAATACCATAGTTCATACACAAGACTGATAAAGTAAGTGTAAATTATGCTGGTCTGTTCTGGCCCATTATTATTAGGTAACTTTTAATAACACTATTATTTTGTGCTCTCATATGTTGTTTTCTTGCCAGTTTTCTTAATCACGTCCAGTAACTGTTCTGCACTGAGTGTGGATGTGACTGAAACCTTCTGATCTTGCAAGCTTATTTCAACGTTTTCCACACCATTGCCCTTTAGCCTGTTGAGTACTCTTTCTACAGCACCTGAGCACCCGTCGCAAGTCATTTCAACGTTGAATACATGTGTCTGTGAATAAAAATCAAAGACTTTATTAAGAACACAATATTTATCGGCAAAAGATGATACTAGTTATTAGGGTTCACTCACCGATGACATTATTACTCCTAGTCCTATAGCGTACGTGCGGTTTCTAAATTGATTACAATTTATAGATAGAAAGTCCAAGATACGAATGATTGTGGATTGCTGATTTACGTTATCAGTAATTATTAAGCAGCTCACCGAGTGACGTTGTCAAAAATCATTCAATGTACTGTTTCTCTATCGATATTTAGTTCAAAAATAACACATATTGCAACAGCATATGATTCAATATTCCTTGAATTTTGGTTTTTAGTCCCGAAGAAAATGTTTATCTCTGACAAATAAGATGTCAGTCACCTGTCATCTGTGACGGAAACACAATACCATAGAGTATAGTAATATAGATTGGGAACAGAATGCCCAGTGCGCCAGGGTAGTCCGCGAAATTCAAATCTGAGTTTATGTAACCGGGTTGTACGTTCTTTGCAATAAGCGGGTCAATTTCAGGCTGTATATTGATTAAAACATCCGTACGACGTATGCATGCGACGTATGCATTTACAGAATTATAATAGGGAATAAGCATGTATTTTTTTCTTCACATAAATCTATCAACCCAAGAAAAGTTCAACGACTGCTTGTCGCTCAAAAAAAGTTCTACTATTTTCTAACGTCCGTGACAGTCGCAAGTCGCAACCATTCCTGTCAAGTGGGCTCCACATTCGCGCCGCGAAGTGCGAACACCCGTGATAGCCGCGAACCGTGAATGTGAATGGCTTTCGGGCCCGTTCACGGGCTTCGCGCCTTTTCGCGCCATGTTCCCCGTTCAGTGTCGGTAATAGTATATGCGCCCGCTTCAAAGGGTTTGCGAAGCGCGAACCTCCCGTGAACGCAAGCACATCCACATTCGCGCGTGAATTCAGTAACGAGTGGGACTCGGTGCCGGAGGTCGTGCTTATTCATTTGTGGTTTACGTTTGCGTCAAAATGAGCGTCAGCTGGACGAATGAGCTGGAACTTGTATTGATCGACTGCTACCTTGCCGAACCCATTTTATGGGATCCCAAACACAAAGAACATAGAGAAAAAACGAAGGTACATGATGCATGGATGCGAATACAGGAACTTACGAATTTAGAACTAACAAATAAAAAAAAAAATAAAAAAATTGAATGTCCAGCTATAGGACTTATAAAAAAAATGTTGTGTTGCGATGTATCTTTTTCATACATACACCATCTTCGTCTTCTCCATTTTTTTAAATCTTTTATATTACACGTACCTAAGTGAGCCAAATCGCATAGCGTCACAGCGATAGCAGTACCTAATTCGGCGTCCATTATCGACGAGTGTGCGAACTAAACTGTGAACGATTGAGAATGTAGAGGGACATGTTTTTCGCGACGACTTCGCGGCAAAATTACGGGTACGAATTTGACAGTTGTTCGCGGCGCGAATGTGGAGCCTGCTTCATAGCGTCTCACGTCTTAGCTGCCTTGTTTACATATTTTATTTTATTTATTATATATATAAAGGGTGTAAAACACCTCTTAACGAAGCCGAAAGGCACTTGTTCTCCCCGTCATTGTGATCATTTTTTTGTTCTACACCATACCTGGGAACCAGGGAGATATTGGGGGTCAAAGTTCCAACCTTTTGACAAGTTTTTTTCTACATACAAGTTTTTAATGTAAGATTTTTACTTTAAACACCTCCACGACCCCCGTACAATTCAATCCATCCATCAGCACAATGTTTTGAGTGCGTTACATTGAGTTCTACCACAAAACATGATTTTTCACCCCCAAAAAAAAAAGTCGTTTCCCAACAATAATTTTTGCGTAAAGTTCCTTATTTTGATGTACAGAATGCTTGGTTGACGGTCTCGTGATGAGGCCTTTTACACCCTGTATGTGCTTGAATCAAGCAAACATTGCAATAACAATACTTTAGTAGCATCTTTGTGAAACTTTATGTAGTTTTCAGATAAACCTGGTTTTTTGACTCAGCGTTTGACGTCACAACCGGCGACGATTGGCTGATGCTCCAGGGTAGCCCGCGAAAATCAAATTTTCTTACGTTTTTTGCAATTTGCAGGCCAGTGCTAGGTTATATCTTGATTAAAATATTGTTCGCGATTGTAAGACGTATTTAGCCTTTGCGCAGTGCTGCGCGCGAGCTGTCAAAACTCCCAACCGCGCTGTGTCAACAATTATAGCCAATTTTTGACACATTTTCCGCCCGTTCCGATAAAAACATCTGTAGTTCAAAAACTACAAGTTCTAGAGCAATTTCAATACTACTGTTGTCAAGCTGATTAGATAAGGAATCTATTTATCTAGAAATCAAAATGAAATACTTTAATTATATACTCCAAGTCATAATGTATAGCTAAAAAATAGTTACGAAAACTGATATTTCACTAGAAATATCAGATTTTTCTTAGTTTTTATCCATTTTAACAATATAGAAATAAACTAAACTATATTTCCTTTCCAACAAGACCACAATCTCATTAATAGCTCAATAGCATCATATCTAAATGTACCTATGAAACTAGATACTCACTGTTTGTTTACATCTGGGAACTATTTTTTGCCAGCCGGTGTTGGATGAAAAACACACAAACCCACATGTTTTTTGGTGTAGATAGTTGAACAATCTAATCACCTCACTAATTAAGCACTGTTTTTCCCATTTCACACACGTTTTAGTCACTAAATCACGTATTTCTTCACATTACACAACCACTGTAGGTACATATAATTACTGCATTTTCACAGGCGAAATACTGCAATTTCGCGATTTGGAACCTAATTTGTGTTATCATAATACGATAGTACAACTTCTCACGAACATTTTAATGTATAACACTGTATTCCAATAACAAATACGTAACTCGTAATAACTTGAAATGTGACACTAACGCAAATACGATGACGCAAGAAATGGCGCGCTCTGTTGACGTAATTGTGTTTTTATTATTTGACAACTTGATTTTTGGTACGTCGTTCAACAATGTTACATAGATTATAAATAAAGCATTGAATACATGGACCGAGCACGATTAGTCGATATTTTAAATAAAGTTTTGGGACAAATTATGCCAACAGCGCGCGGTGGTCATTACAGCCGAGCGCGTACATATGAGTAAAGTTACTGGCTGTGATCTAATTCAGCCGCGGTTTACTGGTAGAACTATAATCATCAAAATCATCAATACAACCCTTCAAGTTCATAAGGGTCAGCTCACACCGAGACGCGACGCGACGCGACGCTGCGCGCATACTTTGCAAGAGCGCCTCAAAATATAACTTTATTTTCTACACGATAAGATACACATTTCATTGTGAGAATTTGAATACGCTAAACCATGCAGCGCTGCGCCTCGCGGCGTAGAGCGACGCATCGCGACGCAGCGGAGCATCGCCGGTACGCGAGGTGTGCAAGATCGGCGCTGCGCCTCACAAAGCAGCGCGACGCCGCGCAACGCCGCGCGACGCCGCGAGGCGCAGCCGAGGCGACTTGTCTCTACCATTTCTGTACAGACTTCGTGTAGAATTGATGCATTTCGGTCGAGTGCTCGAGTGAAATTATAATGATAGACTGGGGTCTTGTTATAATCGGACTTCTTGCAGAAGAGGAAGAGGAAAAAGAATACAAAAATAAAATTAAAAAGAAGACATCACAGGAGTATTTGGGTGCACAATTTATGGAAAAATAGAATAATTCATGGTGAATTTCATACCTTGGCTTATGACCACATTGCCAATTATCCAGATAAATTTTATGATTATTACAAAATGGATCCAACGCATTATTTTTTGCGTTTCTGTCACTATAGTATTTTGATGTCACATTATACAAACAGTCGTAGCGCTGCACAAAAAAAATTAACTTCTCCTCGATCTCCCGCCAAATACCTATACGTCATTTTCTTACGCTTAGGGTCAACTCACACCGAGAGGCGACGCGAAGCGACGCTGCGCGCACACTTTGCAAGAGTGCCTCAAAATATAACTTTATTTTCTACACGATAAGATACACATTTCATTGTGAGAATTTGAATACGTTAAACCATGCAGTGCTGCGCCTCGTGATGCCTCGCGGCGTAGAGCGACGCATCGCGACGCAGCGGAGCATCGCCGGTACGCGAGGTGTGCAAGATCGGCGCTGCGCCTCACAAAGCAGCGCGACGCCGCGCGACGCCGCGCAACGCCGCGCGACGCCGCGAGGCGCAGCCGAGGCGACTTGTCTCTACTATTTCCGTACAGACTTCGTGTAGAATTGATGCAGTTCGGTCGAGGACATTGCCAATTATCCAGATAAATTTTATGATTATTACAAAATTGATCCCACGCATTATTTTTTGCGTTTCTGTCACTATAGTATTTTGATGTCACATTAGGGTCAGCTCACACCGAGACGCGACGCGGCACGACGGTACTGAAAGAGCGCGCGGCGCCGCGATACGTATCGCAACGTTGCGAGGCACATCGTAAAATCGTTGGCATCACGACGCCTCGCTGCGCAGCAAGACGCCGCGCGGCGCAGCGGAACGTGTCTACATTCGCCGCGTGCACCCGCCCCGCCCCGCGTCCACCCGCAGTCTAAGCGTAAGAGAATGACGTATAGGTATTTGGCGGGAGATCGAGGAGAAGTTAATATTTTTGTGCAGCGCTACGACTGTTTGTATAATGTGACATCAAAATACTATAGTGACAGAAACGCAAAAAGTAATGCGTGGGATCCATTTTGTAATAATCATAAAATTTATCTGGATAGTTGGCAATGTGGTCATAAGCCAAGGTATGAAATTCACCATGAATTGTTCTATTTTTCCATGAATTGTGCACCCAAATACTCCTGTGTGATGTCTTCTTTTTAATTTTATTTTTGTATTCTTCTTCCTCTTCCTCTTCTGCAAGAAGTCCGATTATAACAAGATCCCAGTCTATCATTATAATTTCACTTGACCACTCGACCGAACTGCATCAATTCTACACGAAGTCTGTACGGAAATAGTAGAGACAAGTCGCCTCGGCTGCGCCTCGCGGCGTCGCGCGGCGTTGCGCGGCGTCGCGCTGCTTTGTGAGGCGCAGCGCCGATCTTGCACACCTCGCGTACCGGCGATGCTCCGCTGCGTCGCGATGCGTCGCTCTACGCCGCGAGGCATCACGAGGCGCAGCGCTGCATGGTTTAACGTATTCAAATTCTCACAATGAAATGTGTATCTTATCGTGTAGAAAATAAAGTTATATTTTGAGGCGCTCTTGCAAAGTGTGCGCGCAGCGTCGCGTCGCGTCGCGTCTCGGTGTGAGCTGACCCTTATACAAACAGTCGTAGCGCTGCACAAAAAAAAATAACTTCTCCTCGATCTCCCGCCAAATACCTATACGTCATTCTCTTACGCTTAGACTGCGGGTGGACGCGGGGCGGGAGGGTGCACGCCGCGGCGAATGTAGACACGTTCCGCTGCGCCACGCGGCGTCTTGCTGCGCCGCGCGGCGTCTTGCTGCGCAGCGAGGCGTCGTGATGCCTACGATTTTACGATGCGCCTCGCAACGTTGCGATACGTATCGCGGCGCCGCGCGCTCTTTCAGTACCGTCGCGCCGCGTCGCGTCGCGTCGCGTCTCGGTGTGAGCTGACCCTAAAGGTCGAGGAACGATTTTTTCAAGGTCAAAGTCATTGCTAGACCTTTAGGAACTTTGAGGGTTGTATACCTAGCACTGGCCTGCAAATTGCAAAAAACGTAAGAAAATTTGAATTTCGCGGGCTGGTCGGAACATTCACCTTAACATGAAAAAGCCATCTTTCAAAATCATATTTTGTTCAACTGGCACTGACCTGCAAATTGCAAAAAGTAAAAAAAAATAATTTGTTCGGGCTATCTTGGGAACCAAATCTTTAGTAGTCTTGCTCAGAACCAAAATAATTTATTTCAGCCAGGATATTATCCCTTCCGTTCGTATTGGATTGCCATCCCATTGAACATGCGAGTGTGGGAGAAGCATGATAATATTTCCCGAATCGTTGGCATGATTTGGCTGACAGTAGAACAAAAACAAAGGGGTACTGCATGTTTGTCCAAACATGGGTCGTTATGGATTACAGATTTGAATATCTCTATAAAGTTTACGTATTCCGAATATTTTCCTGTAAAATTAGGTATATTGATATGGGGTAATTTAGTTCTAGAAATGATTGAAGATGATGAAATGATAGAATTGCCTGACTCCGAGGTTTTCCCTCCCTTGTTTGTACCTTTTGACTGGAATTTTATGACGTTCTGTTATCCCCGTGACGGACACAACTATTGCAGGGACAACGGGAATACAGGATCATGGAAGTTTCAGTTAAGGTGAATGCTCCAGGGTCGTCCGCGAAATTCCAATTTCCTTACGTTTTTTGCAATTTGCAGGCCCGTGCTAGGTCGTATGTTGATTAAAATATTATTCGTGGCTGTAAGACGTATGTTGTTGAGAAGCACAGCCATTTGAAACTTAATTTGTTTAATTTGTTTAAATAACATCGTAGTTTTAAGATTACCTAGCTTGAATAGATACCCTATGACCTAGGTCATCTTAGAATAATAGGATAATAACATTATGTAAAACAGCAATAACATATAATAACTATTTGTAGGTAGTTAAGTATGTATAAACTCAGGTCAGCTGATTGGCTAAAGGAGCCCCCTTAGTATTTTATATCTAGCCAATCAAAGTTAAGTAGGTCACAGGGGTGAGGAAAGGGGAGTCGAGGGACGGGAAATGCCGGCTTCCACGCTACCGATAGGAAAATAGATAAATACCAAGTATTAGGTCAGCCACTACTTGAGCTATTAAAAATGTGAATAAAATAGGCGACTTTTTTGAGCATAGCCAGTCTTCAGTCAGCAGTCCTCAGTGTTTCTTATAACTTACTAGTGTAAAAGTCGTCGTAAATTCTGTGCAAATTGGGTAAAAGTATTGAACTATATTAACTGTGTACTCTCTTTATACTGTATTTTCTATGTGATTGCAAACTTTTATTGATAATTGTGTGTTTCTGTGTCTTTATAAAAACTATTTCGTATCAGTATTAAAATCAGTTGTAAAATCAGTGTAATTAATCAAGTAAATCAATATACAGTGTTTAAATCAGTTCATCTTCTGTGGTTTTCTCTTGTAATCAACCCGTGCGGCCTGAGATCCTTTACAATTTGGTCCTGTCGAGCCGGATCTGTTGAGCTCGCTAAAGAAGATGAGCACAGTTACGACGAGAAGTAAGTTGCGTAAATTAGAGGCAGACATGAACAAGCGGCGAGAATTAGAAGCTGACTCTGGGGTGCCATCCGAAAGGGCACACGGCTCGCCTTCAGTCGCACCTACATCAATGTCTATACCTATACCTGTGATCCCAGGGGCGGGAGGTCGAGTTTATGACCACAGAGACACGTTCACGCCAATGAGATCGGAGAGGTCACACAGGGCAAGGTCAGGGGCAAGCCACGTCTCCTCGAAGAGCGGTCACAGAAGTGCCGATTTCCTTCGTCGGAGGGTCGAATACGAGGCAGAAAGAGAGTTGGTGCGCATGAAAGAGCATTTAGTCAAGAAGAAGCTTGAGGTCGATCTCGCTGAGATAGACGCCGCTGCTGACGAAGATTCAGGGTCAGAGGACGAGGGAACAACGCGTCGAGTAGAAGAATGGGTGACAGAGACAGCACCCGGTGATAGAGAAACTCTCGCGTCCACTATAAGTCGCGAGCCGCCGCCGCCGCCGCGTCCAGTGCCCGCGCCCTCCCGCGAAGTGTACGTGCCCTCTCGCGAAGTTACCGCGCCCTCCCGAGAGGTAGTAGCGCCCGCGCCGCCGTCTGAATATATACCTGCGCCCCCACAGTGTGCGCCCGCGTCCGTACAGTTTCGCGAACCGCCGTACCTAGGGAATGTTACAACCCCAGCTACAACCAGTGCCCCGCGAGTGAGAGAACAGGCTCGAGAAGTGCCTGAGTGGAGCAACACGTTCGCTGACGACGCAGACAGAAGCAGGTCACGAGATAGGAAGATAGATCAGTTGGCGGACGCTATAACTAGTTTAGCACGTCCGCGACCAGTACCAAGACAAGCATACGAGTTGCCGTTTTTCAAAGGCGACCCAGCAGAGTGGTTGTCGTACAAAAATATGTACCATGACACAACAGTTATGTACGAGTTCAAGCCGCACGAGAACCTAGCGCGCTTGAAAACATCGCTGCAAGGCGACGCAAAGATAGCTGTGGAGGATTTATTACGAACCTCTACTAATCCAGCTGAAATCATGAAAACACTTGATGAAGAATTTGGGCACCCAAATCTAGTGCTTGAGTGTGCCCTAAATAAAGTGCGTGCATTGCCTAAGGTAACTGAGAATGGTCGTGAACTTAGAAAGTTTTCAACAACAGTAAGAAATTGTGTGTCGCTCCTGAAAAGTGTTCGAGCTAACGGTTATCTAAATAATCCTCAACTGGTGAGTGAACTTTTAAATAAGCTTACAGCTGTACAGCGCGCTCAATACGGTGATTTTGCAATGGGCATGGCAACCAACCAGGGCATAGATGTGCGAGTTTCACCAAGCCTAGAAATACTCGCAGAATTCCTAAGTCATCTAGCCCGAGCCACATCCTATTATGTACAAATGGAAATGAACACTAACGCCGCTAAGAACCGACCCAATGTACAGTTTGTAAAGCAGCAATCTAAAAATATTCAACGTGTACACGTCCACTCAGACAATGAACAGTCAGTCAAGGAAACAGAGGAGCTATGTACTTTATGTGGAGAAAAACATAAGCTACCTAAGTGTGAGAAGTTTTCTAAATTAAATGTTAACGACAGATGGCAGCACGTCAAGCAAAATAAATTGTGTTTTAAGTGCATTGTAAAGAAACATGGAAAGAATTTCTGTCGTGCAAGTAGGTGCGCGTCGTGTAATTACGCCCACCACACATTGTTACATGCCGACAAGAAGAACGAGAGCGAGAGCGTCACGAATGTTAGTGATTACACTGGGAAAGCGTTATTGAAGATAATGCCTGTGTGTGTAACAGTGAACGGTGTTGACAAGCATTGTTATGCCCTATTGGATGACGGGGCAACCGTATCATTGATAGACGACTCGTTAGCCAAAAATATAAATGGAAAGCAAGTACCATTGACTCTACACAGTGCGCGCGGCCAAGAGATTGTAGATGAAACATCAAGAATAATTAGTGTGTCAGTGCGTGGACCTAACGGACAAGCACATGAAGTGAAGTGTCGCACACTGAAAAGCCTGGACTTACCCGCGCAAACAGTGCCAGCCGCAGTCATAAATGAGCACGCCCACATCCGCGACTTGGGCTGCGAGGAGATGAGAGGAGCCAGACCGCTGCTATTGCTGGGTCAAGACAACTGGGAGCTGCTGACCAGCCAGGAGACTCGCCGAGGGAAATCTGGTAAGCCAGTTGCCTCTTTGACCAGTTTAGGGTGGGTTGTGCACGGACCTGTAGGTAACTATTTAGATACTAGTGAACAATCATTGAAATGTGTAGTAGAATCAACTATTGACTTACACGAGATAGTTAAAAAACAATTTGAGCTAGAAGCTATAGGTATTTCGGAAGTGCCTAGAACACACAAAGACGTAGAGAGAGCTAAAGCTATTTTAGATTCCACTAGCCGTCAAACAGAGAGCGGCGCGTGGGAAATAGGATTATTGTGGCGTCGGGATGACATTCAGTTACCTGACAATTATAAATATGCACGTCAACGACTAGCGGGAATTGAGCGTCGTTTATGTAAAGACGCTGTGTATGCATCAGCCTATGCAGCACATAGATAGGTAGATAGCTGAAGGGTACGCGAGTAAGGTGGACGGCGGTATCAAATCCGATTCGGTGTGGTATTTACCCCACTTCGGAGTAACGAATCCTAACAAGCCGGGAAAATTAAGATTGGTATTTGATGCCGCGGCCAGCTACAATGGGACCTCTTTGAATGATAATTTATTATCTGGGCCTGACTTGCTCAACTCCCTGTTAGGCGCGTTATTTAAATTTAGATTAGGGCCTGTTGCCTTCACTGGTGACATAGCCGATATGTTCTTACGTGTTTTGATTAGAGAACAAGATAGAGGGGCACAACTTTTCCTTTGGACTTGTAATGGGAATAACGAACCTGACGTGTACGTGATGAACTCTATGATATTCGGGGCCGTGTCGTCACCAACTTCAGCAATTTATATACTTAATAAGAATGCTAACCAACATAAAGAAATATACCCCGACGCGGTAGCCGCCATACATGAAAAACACTATATGGACGACTACCTAGATAGTACTTGGTCGGCCGCACAAGCCAACAATTTAATTGAGGAGGTGACTCACGTCCACGCCAGTGGCGGGTTTAATATACGGGGGTGGGTGACCAACTCTCCAGAGTTGCGCGATAAATTGAAAACAGAAATGCCTGACCGAGTTTCACTTGATAAAGGTGAAGGTGCTACGGAACGCACACTGGGAATGATTTGGTCACCGAACACAGATCAGTTGGCCTTTGACCTATCATTTAAGCGGCTACCTAAAGCCATAGTAGAAGGTCACGTTGTTCCAACAAAAAGAGAATTTCTTCGGTTCATCATGTCGATCTTTGACCCCTTAGGTTTCTTGTATCCATGTGTCATACAGTCGCGCATCCTTATGAAACGGATATGGCACACGGGTATTCAATGGGATGAAAAATTGAAACAGGCAGAAGCCAAAATATGGTTTGAATGGCTTCATAACCTACATCACCTTAAAGAGGTATCTATACCTAGGTGGTACGGTTTACAGTTAGAGCACCTAGAACTACATGTATTCGGTGACGCGAGCGAGTCCGCCTACGCGGCGGTAGCTTACATAGTAGGAATAAATACAGAGGGGAATAGGGATGTCGCCATAGTAATAGGTAAGGCAAGAGTAGCGCCACAGAAGGTAACATCTATCCCACGACTAGAGTTGCAAGCAGCTGTGCTAGCTTGCAGACTAGCTGACACAGTTGTTAAAGATTTAGGAACAAAAATTAGTAGTGTACATTTATGGACAGATAGTAAAACTGTTCTTAAGTGGATAAATTCAGACGCATTAGAATTTCAAAGGTACGTGTCACACCGTCTAGCTGAGATAGATAGGAGGTCAGAGAGAACAAGCTGGCGCTGGGTTCCGTCGGCGATGAACCCAGCTGACAAGGCCACCCGGATGGACTGGCCTAGTAATAGTAATGAGTGGTTGGCGGGTCCCTCTTTTCTTCGCTGTCCACAGGAGCAGTGGCCGGTTGACATCGACCTCGACGCAGTGGCAGAGCAAGATTTGGAGAGAGTGCAGCGAGTGCACACTGTTGCAGCACAGGCCGACCCACTGCTACGGTACGAGCGGCTGCCCACATGGACACGCGCTGTTAATGTTATGGCACGTGTACATATTTTCACAGAACGATGCCGCAAGAGGCGTCAGACAACCACACCGTCAACAGACGACCTGCACGAGGCCGAGTTGCGCCTCTTACGTCTGGCGCAAGCAGAGAGCTACGCGGCCGACATAGCGGCACTACGGGAAGCTCGCCCACTGCCTCACAACAGCAAGCTACGAGCACTAGATCCTATGCTGTATGACGACGGGCTGGTGCGAGTGCGCGGCAGGCTGGGCGCCTGCAGCGAGCTCAACTTCGGGGAGCGCCATCCTGTCATTTTAGATGGGAAGCATGCGCTCACGCGGCGCCTCTTACTCAAGTACCACGTGGAGGCGCTGCACGCAAACCAAGAGACTGTGGTAAACAGAGTCCGAGAGAAGTATTGGGTAACTAATCTACGGTCAACAGTTAAAGCCGTCACTGCAACCTGCCAGCGGTGCCGGCTAGAAAGAGCCAAGCCGGTGACACCCAAGATGGGTGACCTTCCAGCAGCACGACTGGAGGTCACAAGAAGAGCCTTCGTGCACTGTGGGGTCGATTATTTTGGCCCCATGGAAGTCGCCATCGGTCGGCGCAGGGAGAAGAGGTGGGGTGTGCTATTCACTTGCCTCACCACCCGCGCCGTCCACCTGGAGCTGGCGGCATCACTGAGTGCCGACTCAGCCATTCTGGCCCTGAGGCGCTTGATTGCGCGCCGCGGGCGACCATCAGACATGTACTCCGACCGTGGCACAAATTTTGTCGGTGCACACACCGAGCTGCGCGCGGCTCTGTGCGACATGGACCACGACAAGCTGAGCAGCGAAGTCACCGGGCGTGGGATTGCCTGGCACTTCAACCCCCCGGCCTCCCCACACATGGGCGGGTGCTAGGAACGACTGGTGCGCTCTATCAAGAACGCACTAAAGGCGACGCTACGAGAGCGTGCCCCCCGCGAGGAGGTCCTCTACACCCTCCTTGCCGAGGCCGAGCTGATTGTCAACAGCCGGCCTCTCACGTACGTGAGCAGCGACATCGAGCACCCAGTGGTGCTGACTCCAAACCATCTCCTGCTGGGCACTGCCGCAGGAGATGCTCCGTGCACACGTCGATATCCAGCCGACCTGGACTCCCGCCGCATGTGGCGACGGGTGAACGCGCTGGCCGATCTCTTCTGGAGACGCTGGCTGCGCGAGTACCTGCCGACGCTACAACGACGCAACAAGTGGTCAAGTGACATTCCAAATGTGAAAGTGGGTGACGTGGTAGTGATTACTGATGATAGTAAACCACGAAATCAGTGGACCAAAGGGGTCATTAAAAGTGTTTATCCAGGTGCGGACTCTATAATAAGAGTGGTAGATATAAGAACGAATCATGGGGTCTTGCGCCGACCCGTTGTGAAGGTGGTTGTGCTTCCTACAGACGGAAGTGTAGTCGGTTGAACCCTTCTACAGGGGGTGGAATTGTTGAGAAGCACAGCCATTTGAAACTTAATTTGTTTAATTTGTTTAAATAACATCGTAGTTTTAAGATTACCTAGCTTGAATAGATACCCTATGACCTAGGTCATCTTAGAATAATAGGATAATAACATTATGTAAAACAGCAATAACATATAATAACTATTTGTAGGTAGTTAAGTATGTATAAACTCAGGTCAGCTGATTGGCTAAAGGAGCCCCCTTAGTATTTTATATCTAGCCAATCAAAGTTAAGTAGGTCACAGGGGTGAGGAAAGGGGAGTCGAGGGACGGGAAATGCCGGCTTCCACGCTACCGATAGGAAAATAGATAAATACCAAGTATTAGGTCAGCCACTACTTGAGCTATTAAAAATGTGAATAAAATAGGCGACTTTTTTGAGCATAGCCAGTCTTCAGTCAGCAGTCCTCAGTGTTTCTTATAACTTACTAGTGTAAAAGTCGTCGTAAATTCTGTGCAAATTGGGTAAAAGTATTGAACTATATTAACTGTGTACTCTCTTTATACTGTATTTTCTATGTGATTGCAAACTTTTATTGATAATTGTGTGTTTCTGTGTCTTTATAAAAACTATTTCGTATCAGTATTAAAATCAGTTGTAAAATCAGTGTAATTAATCAAGTAAATCAATATACAGTGTTTAAATCAGTTCATCTTCTGTGGTTTTCTCTTGTAATCAACCCGTGCGGCCTGAGATCCTTTACATATGTAGTTACAGAATTATAATCATCAAAATTATCAATACAACCTTCCAAGTTCATAAAGGTGTAGGAAACAAAAAAAACCGGCCAAGTGCGAGTAGGACTCGCGCACGAAGGGTTCCGTACCATTATCTATACATTAGACAAAACGGCAAAAAAAATCACGTTTGTTGTATGGGAGCCCCCCTTAAATATTAATTTTATTCTGTTTTTAGTATTTGTTGTTATAGCGGCAACAGAAATAGATGCATCATCTGTGAAAATTTCAACTGTCTAGCTGTCACGGTTCATGAGATACAGCCTGGTGACAGACAGACGGACAGACAGCGAAGTCTTAGTAATAGGGTTCCGTTTTTACCCTTTGGGTACGGAACCCTAAAAAAGCAGAAAAAGTCATTTCTACACCTTTATGAACGTAAGAAAATTTGAATTTCGCGGGCTACCCTGGAGCATCAGCCAGTGTGTTGGATTGTCGGCATAGAGTTAAGGTAATAAAGATTGGGAAATTGTCGGCGTTGGCGTAGCGGCGGTGGCGCACGATGGCAGAGGTGGCGACGACGTCTACCCGGCAAAGATATTGTTGTAAAACAAGTGTGTAAATTATGAAAGCGAAAACTTCCGGAATGTATAAAAAGTAAATGATACAGAAACACAAATAAACTGAAGCCAGAGCGCTCAGAATGAGGGATTTTCTTTTTAGCTCTTCCCTAGTCGCTGGATAGATGGCGCTAGGAGTAAGTATGATAATGCAAGGAACGGAACATAAAATAACCGGCCAAGTGCGAGTCGGACTCGCGCACGAAGGGTTCCGTACCATTATCTATACATTAGACAAAACGGCAAAAAAATCACGTTTGTTGTAGCCCCTCTTAAATATTAATTTTATTCGGTTTTTAGTATTTGTTGTTATAGCGGCAACAGAAATACATCGTCTGTGAAAATTTCAACTGTCTAGCTGTCACGGTTCATGAGATACAGCCTGGTGACAGACAGTCGGACAGACGGACAGACAGCGAAGTCTTAGTAATAGGGAACGTGCAGGAACTATAGGTGGCAGCACTAAACGACAAAAGAGACACTATGCGGACAGTAAAGGAAACTTATGCTGTCACCTGTCACGCAAATCTCTTCAAAAGTATTATTTTTGATTATGATAAAAGGTATAAAACATGGGTTCCGGTCTATCAATAATGTTTGTCAGCGTAACATGAGTGTTGACCAATATGAATTTTGTATGTTTCGTTTATTTTCTCTGATGAAAATTGTGGTGCATGAAGAAACGGTGGCATAAACAGCTTTCTTATTTTCAACACATGTTTTAATGGAAGGGAATCCTTTATCAGCGAGAACAGTATCTCCAGGCAGAAAAATCAATCCACAATCATTTGTTATAAGCAATCACTATAACGCCCTCCGTAGCATTTAGATACAAAACTTAGGAAACTACAAGGAGTGCAGCCAATTAAAAACTTTATTGTATAACTATGTTTATAATCTGAGTTCATGTGGAGACTGTTGAGGAATATTCGGTGTGAACTTCAGTGCAGTCTGGAACGCCCTCCGTAGTATTTAGATACAAAACTTATGAAACCACAAGGAGTGCGGCCAACTAAAAACTTTATTGTATACCAATGTTTATAATCTGAGCACATGTGGACTCTTTGTTCAACTGTTGAGGAATATTCGGTGTGAACTTCAGTGCAGTCTAATCCATAATCATTTGTTATAAGCAATCACTAGAACGCCCTCCGTAGCATTTAGATACAAAACTTATGAAACCACAAGGAGTGCGGCCAACTAAAAACTTTATTGTATACCAATGTTTATAATCTGAGCACATGTGGACTCTTTGTTCAACTGTTGAGGAATATTCGGTGTGAACTTCAATGCAGTCTAATCCATAATCATTTGTTATAACTAAGCAATCACTAGAACGCCCTCCGTAGCATTTAGATACAAAACTTAGGAAACCACAAGGAGTGCAGCCAACTAAAAACTTTATTGTTTATCCATGTTTATAATCTGAGTACATGTGGACTCTTTGTTTAACTGTTGAGGAATATTCGGTGTGAACTTCAGTGCAACATATGTGTGTTTGCTGAAGTTTAAATGGTACGCCAGTACCATTTAATGTTTGCTTGCACGGTTGATTTTGAAGGCTATTGAAATTTTTCAATGCAGAGTGTAACAAAAACAAATTGTGTTCAAATATTTTTGTTACTGCATTTCTCCATTTTTTGCGTTTTTCACTTATACATGGTATGAGAGTACTATTCTTTGGAAAGTAATAGAATTTTATTATTTTACGCTATTTGATTAATTTTCATTTTTGTGGATGTATTGGTACATCCAGAAATGCAACAATGGATTATGATTAGCTAGAATAATCATTTTCAATAATAAAATTAATTCTGTTTACTTGTTTTCATGTCAATGTCAAGTATTCATTTGGTACAAGATTCGGATTGGTGACGCCAGTTGGCACCACCGTCGTTGTGCACGTTCCCTATAGGGTTCCGTTTTTACCCTTTGGGTACGGAACCCTAAAAACTGATTTTAACAAAGCGCGAGAAATGTATGTTATATTCAAAATCAAAAAAAATCAAAATCAAAGCATTTATTTCAAGTAGGCCAGTTACAGGCACTTTTGAATTGTCGAAACAAATATGAAAATTAAATTTAGCTACAGTCCCAGTCACAAGACATAAAAACTGTGAAAGTACTCTACTTGTATTCGGAAGTTTATGCAAATGAAAGTGTGAGTCAACGAATGTGATGTGATACAATTTTTTTTTTCAAGCGTTTTGGCTTTGGCACCAACTATCATAGTAAGTTCAACGCCATCTATAGAGTTCTTGGAAACTAAGTTTTTTTTTAAAACCTCAAAAGGAAAACCTCTCATTGAAAGTAATTTTCTGTACTACATGTCATTCCAGTTTTTTCTCGTGCAAAACTACAACTGCAAAAGTGCAAAGGTCTATGAAAAACGTTTTTTTTTCCTTTCTTTTCGTTAGATTCCAAATTGATTCCATAGATAAAATCGAATGCATATTTATAATCTGTTGTACACATTACCGTGGCTGTCATTTCATTGATGGTGGTGCCGTATGTCTCGGAGTTTTATTTTTAATTATTTTCTTTGAAGTCATGTTAATTTAACCACTAATGAAAACATGTCACTCAGGGAAAATTTAACTGAACTAGGCTGGTAATTATATTGTTCAATAAGTCGTTATATCAATGGAGACTATTCCAATGTTCATATTCAAACTAATATCTGATTTTTTCAGGCACCTAAGTGAAGAGGGTCTTGATATTGTTAGTGAAAATGGTCAAATAGAGGATATAGATATCCTTACGAAGAAGGCATTAGATGTGAGTGGTCAGCGCAGCTACATTTTATTATTGTCAAGGTCTACTGCTCAATTGGTTCTGGTTGTGTTAATGTTCAATTCTTATTGTTTTCCAGTATGATTTAAGAGATGTAGGGGATGCAGCGCTTCCTGAAGACTTTACTAAAGAACCATCTAAATTGGAGAAGTCTGTGATACTCCAAATACAGAAAATTAGAAATGTGTCAGCACCAAAGGCAAATGAGGAGTCTACGTCTGCTCCTCGAATGCTCAAGTTGACGTTACATGATGGTAAAACAACATGTACAGGCCTAGAAACTAGTCCTATCCCCAGTTTAAGTATTAACACCCCACCAGGTACTAAGGTGATGTTGAATAATGAAGGCCTAGAGGTCTGTCATGGTGTGGTGTGGTTGGTTCCTGAGGTTATAACAGTGCTTGGTGGAAAAGTCACTCACATGATAGAAAAATGGGAACTTAATAGGAGTCTTGCTAAGCATACTAGAGGTGAGTCAGTTTTGCTGATTTTTAAAGTAATTCCCAAATATGAGATAGATTTATTTGTAAAGATTGACTTATCCCACAAATACCTTTACATATTAGAAAACAAAGTTGTGCCTGCTTTCTGTATGCTTAGATCTTTTAAACTACGCAATGAATTTTAATGCAATTTTCAGCAATAGATAGAGTGATTCAAGAGGAAGGCTTGTATGTATAAATTACCCACATTATTATCTACATTGCACCCGTGCTAGTCACTAGTTGGCTGGTTTTATAATAAAATGATTAAATATTTTCATGTTGTGTTATTTTAATATGTACTGTTTACATATTTCACTGCATTAATTTATTATAGTAAATATTTCACTGTAGTCTAAACATATTGTAAATTAAAGTCTCTTCATACTGTAAACTTATTTTCTGAATAATGGTAATGGTCGCTGAGAAACTATATATGTTTGAAGGTTGTAAGTGTGTGACATAAATAAACTTTATTTTGTAGGGGGCCCCGGAGCGGATGGAGGTCCTCCCCCATGGATACCGTTTGGACAGAGACTGGAAGCTCTCACATTGGACAAGCAGTTCAAGAGTCTAACGGAAGCTGCTAAACAAGATAATGCAGAGTTTGAAGCTCAGAGGAAAGGCGCAATTGCTGAAGCTCAGAAACTGGCTTCTGGTGTTAAAAAAGTAATATTTTTTAAATATAATTATTACAATAATAAATTAAAAAAATATTTATTATTGCTGTTACAAATTTATAATGCTAGTTGGTCTATTGTAATGCTGGTTTTCTTGGTCCTAATTTCATAACATGGCTATTTGAATTCAGTTTCATTATAATTCAATGAAATTATTTTTATGAACATAATCTAATTGTTGAATGTTTGGGTTTTGGAATATTTGTTTTTAATTAGCAAAATTGTTCCATTTGAATCCAATTTTATTATTACCAATTATTTATTACAAAATTTTACTATGTAATTTATTTTGTTGTATTCAATAAAATCCAATTTTACAATGACCATGGCTATTATTGAGCTATGGTTATAATTAAATTGGATTCTTACAAGATGTGTGTTGTGATTGCAATAAAATAGGGTTACTTACTATTTTGAATAACTCTAGTTTAGCCATGTGTTCATGTAAGTTTCTCAATTAAAACTTCATCAATTGAATATTATAATAGTTTTAAATTTCTGTTTCTATTTTAGGTCTTCGGTGGGGGCACAAAACCTTTATTGGATGCAAATGTACAGAAGATAGTTGATGCTGGATTCTCAGAAGAGCAAGCTGAAAATGCTCTCAAATATACCAAGAACAATGTTGATAGGGCTCTGAAGATCCTGCAAAAGAGAGACAACTCAGAGAGTAGAAGTAAAGAGAAGCAGCAGAAAGACCCAGAACCTCCCAAACGAAAGGGACGGAACAAGGAAATTAATGATGAGGACATTCAAGTGAAACCATCAGGAAAAGTGTCCTTATTTGACTTCTTAGAAGATAAGCTGCCTAACGTACCTGATAAGGATAAGAGCAACCGGCAGAATAGCACCTCACAAGAGGACAGGAATGACCGGAATAATTATAGGGAGAGGAACAGTGGAAGAAATAACCCTCGTAATCAAGGATCTCGATTTGACAGTGGCAATAGACAAAGATCTGATGTAAGAGGACATTATTCTCATGATAATAATCATTCACATAGAGAAGATAGAAAATACCAAACACAGAGTGAAAAGCCACCAAGGTTTCAGAGGAAGCTAGAGGAAAAGAACAAGCAACAACAGCAGTTCCAACAGCAACATCAGAACCAGAATCAGTTCCCAACCAACAGCATTAACCTGAACATGCATTACAACAATTCATATCACACGCTGCCGCCGCCGCCACAGAGCCACTATAGTGATAAGAATATGAGGAGCGACAGGAATTATAATAATGACAATAAAATGCAGCAGCAGCAACAGCAGCAGCACCAACAGCAACAGCAGCAGCAACAGCAACAGCAGCAGCAACAGCAGCAGCAGCAGCAGCAACAGCAACAGCAGCAGAATTACCGGAATGCTGCCAGTGCGATGGAGAGTTTAGTGGACGCTACGGCGAACTTGAATTTGTTGGCGACTCAGCGGGCGGTTGAAGAGTTGCAGCAGCCGCGGAACTACCCGCCGCTGGAGCAGGTGTACGCCAAGCAGGCGTACCTCGCCGCGCAGGGCATGCCCGACATACCGCCCTTCAGGAGGGGCAGCGATCTGCAGAAGTACCAAGAGCAGTCGTACCAGCGGCGACAACAGCCCAACGGTTACGTGGAGTCGCGGCAGAATAACTTGTACGGCAACGTGGCTAGCTACATGGGCAATGCAGCGGTCGCGGCGGCTGCAAGCGGGTACGCGGGCCGCCAGTACGGGTACGGCGCGCGGCCGCAGGAGTACGCGAACGTACGCGGGGCTCCGTTCCTCGCCAACTCGCTGCTGGGCTTCCAGAACGCGGCCGTGAACGAGCAGGCGCGCGCCATGCTCGGCGTCGCCGACATCAACTGGAAGGTCGGCGACCGCTGCCTAGCGCTCTATTGGGAAGACAATAATGTAAGTTGTTTGACTTGTTTGTAAACGTTGTCGTTTCCTCCCTACTTATTCTTCTTGTGCTATTTTATGTCATGCGTCTTGTTATCGCAAACAAAGTTTGCCCACATTAAGATTATTTTTTTAAATTTTCAGTTCTATGAAGCAGAGATCACGGGCATATCGGCTAACACCGTAGTTGTCAAGTTCTGTGCCTATGGTAATCACGAAGAGATACTCAAGACCAATTGCCTACCGTTCCCTAACCAAGGTTCGTGAGTTTTATAGTAGTAGTGAGTATTCTTTCTTTTTTTTTTCGTTTTGTTTTAACTTTTAAGTATTATTTGGCAGTTTATGTGGCCTATGAATGAATATTTGGATTGTTTTTCGAATCATTGAGCTCTTTAATTTTTAAGTTCAGTTATACAACTGTTGACAAATGCATGCACTGACTGGCAGGCGCGGATCCAGCCCTCAAAATAGGTTGTGGGCACGGCCCTAAAATCGGCAAAGTGACGTCGAATAAAAAAAAAGAGAAAAGTCCTTGTGGAGTGGTAGTAGTTTTAATGATGAATTTTACAAGAAGAAACTAAAATAATATGCAAGAGCAAGTGCAGCGAGCTCGAATTTTTAGGGTTCTGTAGTCAACTAGGAACCCTTATAGTTTCGCCATGTCTGTCCGTCCGTCCGTCCGTCCGTCTGTCCGTCCTCGCTTAATCTCTGTGACCGTTAGCACTAGAAAGCTGAAATTTGGTACCAATATGTATATCAATCATGCCGACAAAGTGGTAAAATAAAAATTGGAAAAAAATGTTTTATTAGGGTAGCCAGCCCCCCTATAATGTAAAGTGGGAAGTGATTTTTTTTTTAATTTCAACCCTAACGTGTGATATATTGTTGGAAAGGTATTTAAAAATAAATAGGGGCTTCCTAAAATCATTTTTTGATACTTAATGTCAATAATTTCGGAAATAATCGCTCCAAAAGTAAAAAACAATGTGTCCCCCCCCTCTAACTTTTGAACCATAAGTTTAGAAAATATGAAAAAAATCTGAAAAGCAGAACTTTATAAGGACTTTCTAGGAAAATCATTTTGAACTTGATGGAAACAACAGTTTTTGTACAAAAAAGACAAAAAATTGTACAAAATAATTTCTGGACTAAGTTTGTAGTATATTCGTATATGCAAGCATTTTTACAAAATGGATACCCACCTTTAAACTCATAAGTGGGAACACTTATTGTGACGGACGGGAAACTACGGAACCCTACACTGAGCGTGGCCCGACACGCTCTTGGCCGGTTTTTTGTTCTCGCCTCTGATATGTTAGATTTTATTTTGAAAATCTAACATATCAGAGGCGTCTAACATATCAACAGACTATAGACGTTATTGAAATGATTTTGCCAACTTGAAACAAACAAGAAGACTTTAAGAGGCGAGCGAGCGAAGCGAGTTTGAATTTCTTTTGCACCCGCCTCACTTTGCCGACTATGCAATGCAATATGCATAACAGATTCAGAATGAATAATTAAATTGGACTCCAGAATGCAAGAGCGAGCGAAATGAGCTTGAAAAACTTAGCAGTCCTTTTTACCATTCATACAGGTAATACTGTCGACATAAGTTTCTGAACAATTAAGAGACTAGGATGTAGAGTAGCGCGCTTCGGATAAGTTAGATTTTGTTTTGATGATTAATCAATCCAAATAGAGAAGCTACTAACATATAAGGCGGCAGGCTAGAAAATAAATAGTGCTTTTATCAACTAGTTAAGGCAGTTCTCGCTGCCCCAGGTCATAGCTTTCTTCTGCCGGGGTTGCGGGACTATTCGAAAGAGATACCGTGGCCTCGTAACACAAAGGGCGATGAAGGAACATGGATGGGTTTTAGTCAGTAAAAGTCTGACACTCCCTCCTGCTCCGCCCAGAGCGGGAGGAGTCATTTGATGATTTCCTATCCGAAAAAAGAAAAAAAAAAGAACTTGACCCAAGGGAAATAAAAACACCATTGCTTGTATCTACACTTATACAGTGTATAGGTCTACGCAGGTAAAACCGTGAGATGAACTACACTTATAAATTAATAAGAACCCTGTGAAATGTTTGCCTGCTTCTACACGAAAATTACAAAAGTGTGTTTGTTTGGATGCATATATCACACATATAAACAATTCCACCGATTTTGGTGAATCGTTAATGAAAATGATCTCTCCGCTCTCCGAAATGATGATGAAAATGCTTAGGGTAAAAAAGCGTTTTATAATTTTTTTAAATGCTTTGTGTAGAACATCAGACTATCGACCTCAATTAGGGTTGTGGGAATGATGGGCATGCCCACAACGGTGGATCCGCGCTTGCTGACTGGTCAGGTTAACTCAAATCTGTGGTTCTTTCCACAAAATACAGCCTTAGACGGTAATCTGCATAGTACATGTCCAAGATTATGCCTGGACTTTGTCTGTTGGAGTGGAAACACACACCTTATCTAATTTTTATTTTTAAAACATTGTAGACTTTTGACTACAAAGCATTTATTTCAAGTAGGCCAGTACTTACAGGCACTTTTGAACTATCGAAATGTAACTTGTGTTGTGAATAGTGTACTTATAAGTATTTTATCCATTTTACTGATATAAATATTACTAGCTTCTGCCAGCGGCTTCGCCCGCGTGAAGTTTGATAATTGTCCCGTGGCATCTCACTACCGGGATAAAAAGAAAAATAAATCTTATGTTTTAATCTAGGTTATAAACTATAGCTGTTCCCCGCGGTTTCACCCTCGCTGCTCAGCACCTGTTGGTCGTAGCGTGATGTTATATAGCCTATAGCCTTCCTCAAGAAATGGACTATCTAACACTAAAAGAATTTTCCAATTCCAACCAGTAGTCCCTGAGATTAGCGCGTTCAAACAAACAAACAAACAAACTCTTCAGCTTTATAATATTATTATATATTATATATATATGGGTCAAAATCACCAAGGTGGAGAATTAGCTTTGCCAGCAAACAAATGTCTAAATTTAGTTTATTAAAGCAAATCGTTATTAAAAATATTACTTAACTCTGTTCTTATTAACTGTACATAATATTTTTTACTGCAAAAGTAAAGCACATTCATTATTATTTGAAGAATAACTACAAAAAATCATTTCGAGAACGCGTCCAATGTACAAATCTTCAGAAAGTAACTTTGGAAATATCCATCAAACAAAATGAAGTGAAAAGTTTTTCTTGCTTATTGGCCTACAATTTTATCTTAAATCAATTTATTATTGTTATTATTAAAGAAAGAAAAGAAATTAAAGAAAATCAAGTCTAAATATTGTGTCCGACAATGTAAGCGTCATTTTATTGAACACAATTTTGATTTTCAGTAAAAATACAGTTTTTGAACGCAACCTTTAGTTGTCTATGAAACAGTGATGTGGACGATATAAACAAACGGCTGTCGAGAGAGCTTTCGCCAAAACAATTGGAAATAAGTGTTAAGTATCTTTTAATTCATTATTTATAGAGCGTACATCAATACGTCATCATACCGGGAATGCGTTTCTCATCTTGGAATATTGAAAAATAAGTTTTTTAGTGTTTTATAGCAAATAGTAACCACAAATATTTTACAATAACAAAGCCGTACATGATGTCAAAGATGGCTGCCGTCTAAAAAATGCGCGTTTATTTGAAAATGTCATTTCGGGACCGTACCCGGACTTGACGGAACGTTCTCGAAATGATGATGACGTGCCCGTAATGACTTTTTCAAATAAACGCGCCCTGTTATTATAACTATTGGTTAATTAATTTAGTGTATGTTGTGGTAACATATTTTTTAATATATTTTAATATTTTTTTAGCAATATGGAGTCCCATGTGGCTAAAAAACATCCAAAAAAGCACGTTATAAAAACAGTTCGGCTTACTTGTGACAACGAGAGAAAACCAATCCCAGGAAAAAGATTTTTTATGATAAGATGACGGAGAAAGAGAAATAAAAAGGGCTAAGGATAGATCATTCTATTAGAAAAAAAAAGCAGAAAAGAATGTTAAAAACATTGATGAGATGACTGAGAGATATTGATTCTAAAGTCTGATCTGATACCAAAATTCGTGAGGTTGTTTTGAAGGTGGGTTCGTGAAAAAGTAAAAGAATTCTTCCAAAGAGATGATGTTAGCAGGATGTGCCCAGCCAAGAGAGGTTTTGTGAAGAAAAACGGTGTTAAGAAGCAAAAACGCCTCCTTTTATTCGCAGCTAAAGAACTGACGTCAAAATTCGTTAAGCAACATTATTAAGAACAAAATCGTTTTGGGTGGTAGCTCCGACATTCAGAGACAATTATCTTGTTTATGTGTCAAACACGAAAATTTCGAACTTAACACGACAATAACACACGAAAATTTCGACTGTAAAGTGTTTTAAGTTACGTTTTTGTTAATTAAGAACCTTATGCCAAAATGAATAAATAAGTACGACGTACAAAAACATTGCTTATGATTTTATTAACCTAAATTGTATGTATATCGTCATTTAGGGAACACCTCATCATTTCCGGGAACATCACTAAAATCACAGATAACACATTATTATTTTTAGATAATTAATAAAAAGCCCTGGTAATATTAAAATAAGGCGTACTTCTTATACCTGTAGCATGTTAATTTATATATAAGACAGCGATATTTCTTATATTCAGATAATTTAGACAAAGATATAGTTATAATGGCTCCATTTGCACTATATTTTGCTTTTTAACATCTCTAATGGCAATTTCAATATATTTTTTAAATTTCTATTTATAAATAACATATATCCGATACTGAACAAGATAAAAAATAAATACTTTTGTTGCATTTTAATATTATTATAAACCTCCCAAAAACGTTCCCGGTATGATTTTTTTCAGCAATAGCTCTCTTTAAAAGTAAAATTACAGGAGTAGTAATCAATTCTATGCTCTGCCAACGTAAATATTGTTTAAACATAAGTTTAGTGATCATTTAGGCTGATCATCAAAGTAATAGCTGCTAGGTAAATTCATCACAAAACAGAATTTGGAATTTGCCACCTTGGTGATTTTGACCCATATATACTAGCTGACCCACGCAACTTCGTCTGCGTCACATAAGAGAGAAAAAGCTAACAAAAGGAATACATTTTTCCCGTTTTTGCAACATCTTTCATTTATGCTCCGCTCCTTTTGGTCGTAGCGTGATGTTATATAGCCTATAACCTTCCTCAATAAATGGGCTATCCAACACAAAAATAATTTTTCAATTCCAACCAGTAGTTCCTGAGATTAGCGCGTTCAAACAAACAAACTCTTCAGCTTTATAATATTAGTATAGATTAGTATATTAGTATTAGTATAGATTTAAATGTAAATTGTAGAAGTTGGGCTGCCAACAGACGGACTGCATCGCAGCAACCGCGCGCAGTCAATATATTAAACTGCATGCAGTTGTATGTTCGACTTCGTTCAGTCATGATATCAATCTCACGCGGTCGGCTGCAGTCGTATGCAGCAACCGCGTGAATATCAGCGGTCGGCCACAGTCGTGTGAAGTCAATATTAACTGCACACAGTCGTGACTTCAAGTTAACGCGGTCGGCTACAGTCGAGTAGTGTCGACGCACGCTGTCCATCGCTAACAGTAGACAGTTGCAACTGCACTCTCCAGCCGACCGCGTGAAGTTGATAGCATGAAAAACTATTAAAAATGTACGTGGTGTTTGTATGGATTCCAGGGTCTCACCCCGACAGCGCGGCGTACCTAGCGCAGCGCGGTGTGTTCGCGGCGCGGCGCGCCTAGTGCTGCGCCGCGGTGCCGCCCGGCGCCAGCTGACCGCACCGCGACCTGCACACGTGAGCCGTGCTGACTCTGCTGAACATACGGCCCGACACGACCCCACACGTCCCACACGACCCACACGTTCCACTAACCCGATACAGGCAGCTACATTGAAACCCCATTGCAAAGTTCAACAATATTGTTTCAGTAACAAATTTTTGTCTGAACCATGTTGCTGACAATGTGAGTCTCGTATTCTTGGGAAACAAAATTTGCACAACATTCTGGCACTATTTCCCATTTTTTGTTTCCCCATGAATCCGAGACTTGATTTGCATTCACAGTAATTGAGGAGTGTGTTAAAAAAACTAAAATAAAATTTCCATGTTGTTAAGTTTCAAAAGGAGCATTTTCTAATTGAAATATTGCTCGTTTACACCCTAAAAGTAAATACAAAAAGTTTTTAAACATGGATTTATTGGTTTTTTGGTGACTTCCTCAATTAGATTCTCGGCAAAGATTTAAAGTGATCATTTTTGCAAGTGCTGCAGTGTTTTTGTGACCGCATGGCGTTGTATAGAAAGAGTATGTAAATTTTCTATATAGCGCCAGAACTTCTGGTATCGCAGACTAATCTCGCGTAGGTAGGCATTGCATCAACGAATATACTAATTGCCATGTGTTCCAAGACTTAATCTGAATGATAATAATTAATGATCTTTCATATATATTATATGTATGCATGATTATGCTGCGGGAAGTCAGTCTGCCGATTGTTTTTACGCTGCGGTCGCGAAGTCACTGTTACCGATGCTAAAAGTACCACGCGCTATGGCGCCCTCTTACAAGACGAAGTGACTGCGAATGACTTCAGTCTAATGTTGAGGCTTAAACTACACTTATCAGTATCGATAGCGAGAAGGTTTCACTTGTGTAAACGCCTTGATAACTCACACCTTACTCTAAAACTTTCTTCAAGATGAATTGAGAAGACTGAACATACAATACATTTCCACAGCCAACTGCAATATATTCGGTTGCATATAGTGCGTTTTGGTTCGTTAATTCTAGCTCACATGCAATCATTAAGTTTGACACGCGATACGCGGAATAGTTTATTAAAATTTTCTGGTATGTGCGAATCGGTATTGATAAGAGTGGCTTGAGTCGACCACGCTCTCTAAAGTGGTCTGAGGTGACTCGGTTGAAAGTTCAGCTATATTTCTAGTTCGGATGAGTGAATAAAGTTGAAATATTCTTGCGATTGAGGCGTAAAAAACTACATAGAAGGTTCTCTCCAACAGGCACAGTCAAAATTTTAAAATTCTGGTGTATGTAATACATAATAATAATAACGTGTTAAATTGTTCATATTCAACTCCATAATTATAACATGCAGAAGTTGGTGAGATTTCAACTTTCTTCACTTCATGTATAAAAGGGAAATGAAAGGGCTCACGCGTTGCTGCGTAGCTTCTTATTTCATACTTGTAATATTTGTGTACAAAGTATTTGAAAATGCGTTTGGATATTAATTTAAAACATTACAAAATTTTCTTGCATTTATTTATTGTCTTCTATTCATTACTATGTACATTATTTACTAACTACAAATAGATTTAAAATAATAATTATGTACAAGTATCAAAATGGGAAAATAACTACAGGGCGTTCACATCGCTGTCAATAGGAAAAGTGCCCAGAAATGCTGATTCTTTGGCAAAGAAAAGGCCAGCCCTCTGGTCACGTGACGAGTTGATCAACCCCTTGGCGATATTCCGAAAAACTAGGTGGGCAATCGGACCCCATGGCCCTAGTGTTTCAACCCCAAACGGCTCAAACACAACTACCAGTGGGGTTGGCCGGTGAAAGCTGAAAGCAGATGGCGCTAGCATAGTTTGTTCCCAATCTGACCAATGAGGTCAAGCCATTTTGAAATATAATAGTATAAGATCCCTTTAAGAACGACCTTCACCGAGCTGGTTATTGGATGAAAAGTGTTTTATTTCAAATTAAATATGTCAAAAAAATATATTGCAAACGGGTTGTCTAAAAAATATATTGCAAACGGGTTGTCTAAATTTCAGTCCAGAATATATATTTCTTTTTTCAATATTTCACTGGTTTGGCTAATAGACGAATTCTATACCAATCGAAAGTATGAAACCTGTAAAATATGCAAACGTTAGGTTAACCTAACATTTGCACATTCTATAGGCTGCATAACTTTTGCATATTATTATTCTATAGCCTATAGAATATGCAAAAGTTAGGTTGACCGGTCAACCTAACGTTTGTATATATTCTATAGGCTTCATACTTTCAATTGGTATGGAATTTGTCTATTAAGCAAACCACAGAAAAGTTAAAAAATATATTTAAAAAATAAATTGATAATTAATCATATTCTGGACTGAAATTTTTTAGACAACCCATATGCAATATATTTTTTGACATATTTAATTTGAAATAAAACACTTTTCATCCAATAACCAGCTCGGTGAAGGTCGTTCTTCAAGGGATCTTAGACTATAAAATAACATTACCAGATTTTCTACCAATGACGATGCTTGGAACAAACTATGCTAGCGCCATTAGTTTCACAGTTGTCATCCCCATTGAGTTATTGTATTTGCGCCGTTTGAAGTTGCACAATACATGCAGCAGCCGCCCCAGCGCAGCCCACCGTGCTAGGAAGATGGGATGGCCCTAGGGTGTCGACGCAAGTTGTATCCCACAACAAAGGCCTACCCAACTTCCATGCCATTATGGTCATACTATCGCTCTTCCCATCGACGCGTGCCATACCATTGGGTTTTAAAACAGCTGTCAGGAGCACGACGGATAAGATTATTAATGCTAGCGTGCCGCGCTATCCGATCTGCACTCTTACTGCAGGAAAGACCATGGTGTCCGAAGCAATCGACTGCTTCATTGTCTTATATTGAAATATTTACTTTTGTTTGATTCCATTTTTGCTGCCAGTATTTTATATGACACGCTTAATAAAATGTAAAAGTAACTAATAAATTAAAAACACTAGAGTAATGTTTTGGCACGGTTCTTCAAAAATATATATGCAAAAGGCAGTATCTTTAAAGTCTATAAATTAAGGAAATTTGTATTATTAGAAAAGTTATAGACCAAAATTATACTCATAAAAATAGATAGGTCATGTCTTGTCGCGTCATTGTGCCTACACAGATGTGAATAATTTTGTAACAACAATTTTAGTTGTCAGTCGTATCGCATAATACAGTTTTTGACTTGTCTCTTCTTAGTTTTTAGGAATCGGAAATAAACTACAAAAATATTATTTATTCCTATTAGGCCATGTTTGAAATTAAATATTTATTGTGTTGAAGTTTTTTCTTTGCAAGATGTATATTTTAAACTAAGGAATATATGTAAGGAGTTTCAATATGTCGTTCCGGGCTCAAAGCAGTATCTTGTGGTAAACCAAGTTGAGCTTCTAAACATTGAGCTGCTTTTTTGTATTCGTATGGCGGGGATGCTCGAATAGGTTACCATTTGTATTGTTTTTAGTTCAGAATTGAGTCCTTACATATTTTGCTTTGAATGAAATATACACCTTGTTATGTTTATCTTTGTAAATTAATTTATAAGAGAAGCTACGCAGGTCGTGTTGTGTACTAGGTCTAATTACAGCGTTCTTAATGTTTAAAAATAGGTAATTAATGTTAAAAAGATGTAACTCTCAGGCGTTAATTTATTGTCAGTCCGTATGTAACCAACAGCAGTAGCGAAATGCTTGTATAAGTGTATTACGTTGTATTTTTAGCGCAAAATATGTAATATATGATTATAATTTCAGTTAAAATATTATTTGAAATGTATTTGTTTTATTTTATATCCGTGTTAGATATAAATAATTGTACCTACGAAATCACCTACCGTTTACTGCTTCATGTTAAAATTATGTTCAACAAATGAGATGTATCTATATTTTTTTTCTATCGTTTATTTTACGCGATCACTAATAATTCGCACTTGCTACTTATTTTAAAACGAACCAACATTTTCTAATCCATTAGTGATGGCTATATCAGAGCCAGTAGCAGGTGAGGACATATTGTGGAATTAAATAGGAATAGATACATGGAGTGAGAGCGATCACACTGTCGTACTATCCACTTCTCTTCGATATCATGTTACATTTATATTCACAAGTCCAAAGCACTGGGTTGTCTATTTATTGCATAGTTTCACTTTACTCTGACCTGCGCGCGATCAAGAGAGATTACCTACTTTAGACTTTATGCCTTAGGTTTTGTTTAGAGTAATTCAAAGATATGAATAAGACGGGTATTTTTGGTCATATTATATAGTTTTAATAAGTGTAGATAAAGATCATCTATATACTCGCTGAAGCTGAAGAAGTTATAACAATATAAAGATTTATCCACGTGGAAACAGTGATATCTGCGTGGTCTGCCTAAATATGTAATCTTTACGAACGGCCTTAGGTTCCTATCTTTTTAGATGTTTATAACTTTAACAATTTAAGTAGAATTTAACCAATTTGGAACCAGTTTTGTTCATTGGATCTTTGTTTGATCGCGCGCAGGTCATAGATTCTCTTGAGTTTTTAATCTAAAATTTATTTACTAAACTGATAGCATCATCAGAGTATGATTAATTTGATGTAAACCAAAGCTCAATGACATCTTAGTTGGTAGTAGACGCAGTAATGCTCATATTGATGTAAAACCGCGTTGATTACATTTGTACCACCAGGTTATAATTATTTTGAGTTGAGGTGAACGTTTATTAACAAAAAGCTAATAAAAGAAACTGTGACAAACTGTTGTTTTATTTAAACAGCCTAGCTTTAGTTTGTTTTCTGTCTATACATCAATATTAGTTACTAGCGGACGTCACGCGGTTTCACCCGCGTAGTTCCTGTTCCCGTGGGAGTACGGGGATAAAATAGCATATGTTACTCAGGGTGAATGTAGCTTTCTAATGGTGAAAGATTTTTTGAAATTTGTCGAGTACTTTTTGAGTTTATTCATTACAAACATACTAAAATACAAATCTTTCCTCTTTATAATATTATAGTATAGATGGGCTGTGTTAAGAGTCCTATTACATTTTTTACGCAAATTCATGATTTTTGACGCAGTAATTTCAGCAGCAGTAAGATATTTTAATTATTTGCTTATGGATAACGATACTGCCATTCTCTTTCTTGTAAGTTGGAGCTACATATTTTCATTTTTCTTTTCGTGTAATTTACTATAAATATTTAACGAACTCGGTTTGCAAGAAAAACCGTCGGTGATGGAACTTTGACGCTCAAATTCACATTGTAAGATTCAATTCTTATAAAAGCTAAAATTACTAAAAGTTAAGTTGAATGTTTTACTTGTTTATTGGAGTTCTAAAATTTCTTAAAATTCCTTGAGTTGTCACGGAAAAAATCGAAAAGAAAGCGTAATATAAGCCATAAATGTCTTGATTCAGTGTCCATTATATTCCAAACTAGCTGACCCACGCGACTTCGTCTGCGTCACATAAGAGAGAAAAAGCTTTCAAAAGGAACACATTTTCCCCGTTTTTGCAACATTTTACACTTATGCTCCGCTCCTATTAGTCGTAGCGCGATGTTATATAGCCTATAGCCTTCCTCGATAAATGGACTACCCAACACTGAAAGAATCATTCAAATCGGACCAGTAGTTCCAGAGATTAGCGCGTTCAAACAAACAAACAAACACTGCAGCTTTATAATATTATAATATATAATATAGTATAGATAAACTTAATTTTATCAAATAAATTAATATGATTTAAAACTTCGATCTACAATGAAAACGATGATTAGTTTTCGTTTGTCAATATAATAAGACAAAATTACAATAAATCAAATTAAAGTACTATAATTCTGCGTCAATTCAGCTCGCACCTCAGTCTCATGTCAGTCTGGTCTCTAATTTTCGTCGATTAACAATTGAAAATCGTCCGGAGATCGCTATTATTATCGACTCGTGTACGCCGATCGAAACAATTTGATCCAGGAAGTAAAAATCAAAAATTTGCGAAAAAAATGTAATAGGACTCATAAGGAAAAGAGGTCGTCTTCTGGAAAGATGGGAAGACGAACTGATAAAATTTGCTACAACGACGGGATGAGAACAGCCCAAGATAGGAAAAAGTGGATTGAGATGGAGGAGGCCTGTACTCGTCGAGAGGTCCTCAATTAAAATTATGTAAAAAAATATAAAAACTATAGTATAATTTCAAATAATATTATTACCTAGCTAAAGAAATAGAGAGGCTTATATAAATAAATAAATAATGCGACTGTGTACAACCCAAAGATATATGGGAATCGAGGAATCGAACCTATAACTCGGGACTTAATGGTCAACAGCTGCAATCACTCAGTAATTTTCTGAGACTCACTGTGTTAGGTCTACTTATACAATAACATCATTTATTTCAGGATACAATAACCCATAGATATCTATGCAAACTATGATTAATTATTTATCTTACACCCGTTGCGTAACTAATGAATAAACTCATGCATCGTATGTAAAAAAACGAACTCTATTATGTTCGTTTATTTCAAACGTGTTCCGCCTGAATGACGTCAGCGTTTATTCAACTTTGGTGGTTTTATTTGTAAATATAGAGCAATGTGAATTATTTAGTCGTAATCTTTTCTTTTCAATCTTTCATTGTAAATTATCGCTGCGTTACACGCTATATGCCTGACCTAGTTGCAAACACATAAACACGTTAGTGGTTAGTGGGACCCTTCGAAGGCTGCCCATTCTTGCTTCCTACAGCCTGCTTGGTGGGGCGTCACCCGCGTGCTTGACTCAACAAACCAGTTGACTCTGTACCACCGGCCACGACGCACCTGTCGTCTTCCATAACAAACAACTCGTCAATGAACTGTTCAAATAAACGTAGTAACCGTAGTGAGAAGTAAGAGTGATGGTAAAGTGAAACTGTTTCGGCTAACGGTTCTGACAAGACGATATTGGATTTCGTGACAAAATGTAAGTAACCGCTACGACACGACGCGACCGACGCCGACGCTAAACTTATGTTGATGTTGACATCAATCGAGAGTTTTTAACTTTAAACTACTGTTTGCACGTTTCCTATGTTATTGTTTTACGTGCTCGTTTTAATGAAGCGTCATACAATGCTACTTTCACTTATAAACATCGTAAGAGAATGGATTAGATGGACCTTGTGTTATCCGGAGTATCACCTTGAGTGTTTGCGTCCGCGCAAGTCGCGTAGCTCCTCTCTGCAAGTGGTCGTTATACTTCATGCTCGCATGACATACATAGCATTGTAATATGACATGTAATAGCATACTTTAGTCACTAAAATTATGCAGTACCTAGCTACTGCTAGGCAGAGATCGTTCATGTAGATCAGATACCACATAACTACCCCCGTGCTAATACATAATATCTTTTTATATTACATAAATTGATCAGTAAAACGTCCTATAATTATTTCCTAGGTAGACACATTGCTAATAGGTACCAAATAGCGTGATGTTTCTGGCAGGCCAGTAGGATAAGTTCCGAAAATTTCAAGAGCCGGATCCACCATTTCTTAGGTTACACTGTACTTCTATAATTAAATCTAAAATTATAGCATTTAGATTTAACGTAGGTAATAGGACGGTACCTAGGTACCTACCTGCAAGTCTTGAATCTTTATGACCTAGCTGGTGCAAGCCATAGGTTTTCCTTTTATTTCGATTTGTCTAAGTTGCACCTACAATCTAACAACACTATAAATTGTCGTAGGATATGCATATTGTATTTGTTTTTAAATCGAAGTCGCGCAAGCTATGTGAGGACACGTACTGTACCTACCTATATACGTAACTAAGTATTAATTAAGATTATGTACCTATTAGTGGGCCGTTGTGGGTACAAGGAAAACTAAATCCACTCCAATAAAATCTACCGACTGTCATTCCAAGCTTGAACAGAAACACAACAGTAACATGATCAGTATTAAAAATCGTTTTAAAATTCATCTTAAGTGGCGAAGAAAACCGAAATCAACTTATTGGAGGTAAGAAGTTCTTAGTTGCAATTTTTATTCTGTTGTATCGTGGCATACTAGATCACCTAGCTATGTACAATGTCGACCACATCGTACTGTCATGAGCAATGATAATATAAAATACAAATAATAAACTTGTAGCAGGTACTTAGACTTAATTACTTACATTCAAGTTTTTATATCAAGCTTAGATTGATTAGAAGGATGTAGGTAATAAGATTGTGTACCTACATCATCTAAATAGTTGTATGATTTTTTTATCTATACGTTTGTAATTTTGATATGTGTAATGTGTACCTAGTACCTAGTCCACATATTGTTAGTTGCTCCTAATTTGTTACGAAGATTTACGTACCTACCTAGTAAGTTGTACTAATTACTATAGGTACCCCGTGGCCTTTTGGTCAGATCTTTATAATTGGTACGTGAGACTATTAGTGATCTACTGAGGGTCACGTTACATGGTGTACGATGTCATTAAATCCGCAATGTATCTCAGAATATCTTAGGTTTTAGTTCTGTCATCGTTGTCTTGTAAACTCAAGATTTGCGGCTATGTTCCTACGCTTGCATCGTAAGATTTATGACTCGAATTATAAAGGTCAAACGTGGGATCAGATATCGTGCAAACCTCTGACCGGTTAATTTTGTAATTGACATTATTATTCTCGTAGACCCGTAGCTAGCTCGGGCACTGGGCATATTGAGACAATCAGATGTACATGTAGCACGTATTCAGTAGTGTTGCCCAAATGCAAGACCAAGACGAGACCTTAGCCAGTCTTGGTCTTGATCTTGCGTCAATACACCTGGTCTTGGTCTTGGTATTGCGCTCTCAGTCTTGGTTTTGGTCTTGGTCTTGCAGCAAGAGTCTCGCAAGTCTTACGAGACTACTACTTAGACTAGACTACTTTCAAATACCTATTAGCTTATTGCTATATAATAAACACGTTAGTTTAGATCTTCGAACAACGTAACAGAGTAGGTCATGTTGAGCTTAAATTAACATAAGCATAGTGAACCACCAAATCAATAAAATTAACTTGACAATAATTAAAAAAAAATTACGCTATTTAGTACCTAAGCGTAATTACTAACTATATGTAGGTACCTTTAATGATTTTCTGTACGTACGTGTACTGGCTATCCTAAACTCTTCACAAACAGCTAGCGGTTAAAATAATTATCACATAATTATACTTTTCATCTTCATCTGGACTTGATACGTCTTCTCTAATAAAATTTGTCGTCAGCTAGACTTTAAATTACCAGCTCAAACATCTAAAACATGAATAAAATTTTTGAGACCTACATTAAAATGTATCAGACATATAATTTTTTAGATATCTATTATGGCTTGTGACGAAAAAATTATTGTTTGTAAGAATTTTTAAGCACCTATTATTTATCTATGGCACTTTAAAAAAAACAGCTGATTTATGAAATAAAATAATTGATATTGATGTGTAACTGCGAGACGTAAGTCTTGCAGGCTTAGTCTTGTTCTTGCTCAAGTCTTGCAGGGTTCAGTCTTGGTCTTGGTCTTGCTACAATAAGTCGGTCTTGGTCTTGGTCTTGCAAAAATGCAAGAACAAGACCAAGACTGCAAGACCAAGACCGATTTTGGGCAACACTATTCTAAAAAAATCTGCTGTTTTCTACAAAACTGCAATAGGTAGGTAGGTACTATTTCACGGTCAAAATGTAAGGAATCGCTGTTTTTTTTTAAATTAAAGATGAATTTCTATGGGGATGGTTCGAAATGATGTATTGAATACCTACGTGGTATCCTAGCGTTGTGCGTCGGTGTTCCTTCCTACATAATAATTATGACCATACCTTTCTGCAGTACCCAGGATAAGTGATGTGGAAGTTGGTAGGGACGTAGGTATACATTGCTCAATATGACGACCACACGCACTTAAACTTTTACTCTCGTTAAGAGATACCGAAGCGTGCCACCTATGTACGTGAATAGCTTACGAACAACTGATATTGTACCTAATCAACTTTCACTGTTTAGTTACCTACTTATTTATGTAGGTACTCAAGGTTGCCGAGGTTGATATGTTTGTAATTATACGGTACTCTATCTATATGGAATTATGGACCTGTCACTGGATTGTAATCCCTAACCATCAAGCAACCAACAGAGATCAAAATCTTCGCAAGAGTAAACTTGTCAAAATGCAAAGCGAAAGTTCTAGTGTTCATGGGCTGCAGGCGTAACAGCTGAGTTCAAGTCAAACCTTCACGTACCGCTACAGCTGCCTAGTTTTAAGGCATTCTGTACATTTGAAGAGTGCATGTTTTGTATTACTGTACGCCCCAAAAGATAAATTAACGAATTTCCTCATAACAATCTACTATTTTCATCTGAGAATAAAAAAGGAGACCAGAAACATGAGATAGGAACTAGAAAAGAAAATACAAAAAATTTGAATGACGCAGATTGAATCCATCTGTCCTACCGAATAGTTCAGTTATTATTTAACCTGCACGCATGGTTGACAAAGTTAATAAGTTGGGCGTCTTTGCATCCCTTGTGAGACCCATGTTAAAAAAGTTTGGGTACCTATTTTTTGGAAGCCACATGTCAGTGGCAAGTGACTTCAATTTGTCACTGACCTACAACACGCGGCTGTGCGACATGTAAGTCTTCCCCATCTACACTAATATTATAAAAAGATGAAAGTTTTGTATTTTTGTATGTTTGTAATGAATAAACTCAAAAACGACTGCGCAGATTTCAAAAATTCTTTCACCTTTAGAAAGCTACATTCACCCTGAGTAATATAGGCTATATTTTATCCCCGTACTCCGACGGGAACGGGAACTACGCGGGTGAAGCCGCGTGACGTCCGCTAGTAATTTATATTTAAATGTTAAGATTTTATACACGATGTACAGGGCATCGGCGTGCGAAGTGTTAACACTAATTGGGAACATTATTCCAGGCGCCTGATTAAAAATAAAATTGCTATTTCCTACAACATTGCAACAGGTACACATGCACCTATACGGTCAAAATGTGTGGAACAGCAGATTTTTTTAATAACCATCGAAAAAAATCTTTTCTGGAAAATCTGTAACATTTTCTCAATACATGGTTAACGGTTAGTGCTTCGATGTCTATAACAGGGTTTAAAAACATGACTAAGAATTTTCTTTGTAATGTGTTTACAGATTCGCCATGGGCATGGGAGGAGCAATGGACAGTTGCGGCAGATGTATGAAGTTCTCATTAATATGCATCAATGTAGTCACCTTCGTAAGTACTACCTCCCCACTCTCTTTATGGGATAAAAATCTCTACAATTTCCGTCCATCAATCTTGTCTATGCATGGTACAAATATGTAAAAGGAGCCTTAAGATATGTGAATAGATTCTCAGGTAAAGAACTTTGTGGAATAAGAAACAAAACAGGCATTAACGGTAACCTTAGATGTTATCTAAGATTACTCCTTTCAACTTCAAACCTCATGGAGCATCCTGGCGATTAAATTAAGAAATATTTCAAGACGAACGCATTAAGACAACAACATGAAGCAATTTAGATCGTAACGTAACGGACGTCCACCTGCATTAATCAGTAGAAAAAATGGTCGTATTCGATAAAAAAACTGTTGTCTGTTTGAAAGGGGCACCAACAGCCACAGGTGTGCATGAATGACGAATTTGTGACTTGTTTGACAATAATGTTATTTAGAGCACAAAAATGAGAGAAGTGGAAGGAATTGTGGGAGGCCTCTGCGCAGGAGTGGCACAGATTAGGATAACAAAAAAAAACTGCGTGGGTTTTGGCACTAATTTGCTTGTACCTACCTATCTTTTACCTACTCAGAAATTAGGATGACCCAGTGTCCTTGCAGGTATGCATGCATAGGTAGTATGTAGCTAGGTATCTATGCATCCGTTGCGTTGCGTGTCGTCAATGTCATATGTACAAGTGCATGAGTGACCTTTTATAGTCTTTATGTCTAATGCCACTTACATCAATCAAGTACAACCGGTAGATTATTGCTCATCACGCAAGCATTATGATCAGACCTTTCAATTGAATTTGTAGATTTATGTTCATGCATCAACGTCGACGGTTTGTAAGAACTTTGTCAAATTTCAATAAGTTTTTTTCTTTGTGTAATATTTTTTTCAGTTTTTGCTAAGAAGCTGTTCAACTAGCCTTTTCTAAAGTGCAACTCTGTAGAACTTAATTTGTTCTGATTAACTTGCTTATTGCAACCTTTTTAGTTCGATTCGAATTGAGAAGTTCAAATCACTGGCCATTTTGTGGTAAAACTTATTGGATGCCTTCTATTTGTTTTATTCACTTTTTTGCAATGGAAAATGGCTTTTGTAATTTTATTTTTAGATAAACAGGCCAGTTTTATTCAATAACGACCTAAGTTAATGTGAAAGAGGTTTATAGGAATATAATTATAGGTACCTCTTTCGTGCTTAGTTAAGACATAGGTCTTATCGGCTATTTGCTGTTTGCCTTCAAACTGTATTATAGTATAACCACTTTAAATGTGCAGTTCAGGTTCAGGTGGCGTTGCTTGCCAAGAAAATTTGCATCGAATGTTAAACTTAGTACTTACATTTATTTTAGTTCTATGTTTTTCCGCCTGAACATATCCGTTCCGGCGTTGGCAGCTTTGGTTGATGTATAAACACCGTGCTACCGGGATCTTTTGTCGCTTGAATGGCCACTTTAAATGTGCAGTTCAGGTTCAGGTAGCGTTGCTTGTCAAGAAAATTTGCATCGATATGTTAAACTTAGTTCTTACATTTATTTTAGTTCTGTGTTTTCCCGCTTGAACATATCTGTTCAGGCGTTAGCAGTTGGTTGAAGTATAAACACTGTGCTACCGGGATCTTTTGTCGCTTGAAAGGAATTGAGAGGGGGGCGTAGGGGGGTTTGTATTATAACCGTCCTAGGTTATAATTACAAAAGAAATTCACAAACCCTTCCTTCCTTTTGGCTTCGCCGTAGGTAGTCGGGATAAAATAAAAAGACGGTGATAATATTAGTTTTGACTTTGGTAACGCGCCCAAACATCTTTGTACTGTGTGGCTTGAACTTAGAAGAGTTACGGGTGCGATAATACGATTCCTATGACAATAATATTTTTCTTTTAGTTAAAATTAAATCCTATCTGCTATTAGTTACCTTACAAAAAAAAAACCGGCCAAGAGCGTGTCGGGCCACGCTCAGTGTGGGGTTCCGTAGTTTCCCGTCCGTCACAATAAGTGTTCCCACTTATGAGTTTAAAGGTGGGTATCCATTATGTAAAAATGCTTGCATATACGAATATACTAGAAACTTAGTCCAGAAATTATTTTGTAAAGAAAGAAAGAAAGAAAAAGCATTTATTAGCCCGCACAGGACAAAACACAAATAAAAATGGTTAAATTAACAGTACCTACTTACAAATAGTAAAAAAAAAAAATAAACAAAGAGAAAAAAAAAAAAAAAAAAACATGAAATGAAATTGGTCCTGTACGAGGCCAAAAGGTATGCCCCTATCTCAGCATGATGCTGTAACATTTTAAAAAAAAAACGTCACAGCGCTGGTATTCTGATAGAGTGATGCCACGGTTGTACAACTTTTTGTCTTTTTTGTACAAAAACAGTTGTTTCCATCAAGTTCAAAATGATTTTCCTAGAAAGTCCTTATAAAGTTCTACTTTTCAGATTTTTTTCATATTTTCTAAACTTATGGTTCAAAAGTTAGAGGGGGGGGGACACATTGTATTTTACTTTTGGAGCGATTATTTCCGAAATTATTGACATTATCAAAAAATGATTTTAGGAAACCCCTATTCATTTTTAAATACCTTTCCAACAATATATCACACGTTAGTGTTGAAATTAAAAAAAAAATCACTTCCCACTTTACATATAGGGGGGCTACCCTAATAAAACATTTTTTTTTCCAATTTTTATTTTACCACTTTGTCGGCGTGATTGATATACATATTGGTACCAAATTTCAGCTTTCTAGTGCTAACGGTCACAGAGACTAAGCGAGGACGGACGGACAGACATGGCGAAACTATAAGGGTTCCTAGTTGACTACGGAACCCTAAAAACTATGACCTATTAAATTAACAAATTGAATTTCTGCATTCCAGATTGGCGGTGCTATCGCGCTGGCCGTAGGCCTTTGGGTATGGGTCTCCCGTGCCTTCTCCAGCACACTGATGAGCAACAACATGTTCATAGCATCGGTGGCAGTGGTCGTGGCCATGGGGGCTGCGCTGATGCTGCTGTCGCTGCTCGGGTGCTGCGGCGCCGCGAAGGAGGTCAAATGTATGCTGCTTACGGTGCGTTTGAATTAAGACTCTATTATACGTCAATCAATAGTAATGTTTGAATGGGGATGGCAACTCTGGAACTAATAGCGCTAGCATCGCTTGTACCAAACATCGTCATTGGTTGAAAATCTGTCAATGTCATTTTATATTGCAAAATAGTTTGACCTCATTGGTCAGATTGGGTCTCAGCTATGGACGCGCTATCTACAATCAGCTTTGACCAGCATTCCCCATTAGGAAAATTATTGTTTGTAATTATTGTTTGTTATAAAGTTGCCGTCAGTTTCCACCAAACGAGTATTGCCTTGAATTATTGAACTCGACACAGACACTCTTAAGCGTCTCTTTCCAAACGCTCGAGAATGCGCGAGCGCCCTATTTTATGCATATGTAAATATTACTCGTATTACATTTCAGTACTACATCTTGGTCTTCATAATCTTCGTGGTGATGCTGGTTGGCGGGATCCTGCAGTTCGTCTTTAGAGAGAAAGTCCTCACGACCTTAGACCGGGAGCTGTATGCCGCCATCCCTTACTACGGGGTCAGGCATGAGTATACCAAGTCCTGGGATGATACTCAGACGTACCTGAAGTGTTGTGGGGTCAAAGGGTACAAGGATTGGAATGATAATGTGCCTGAAAGTTGCTGTAGGGAAGTTTATCCTGGGAAGGTGAGGGTTTTGAGATATATCTATTTATTTATTTTTACTGTCAATCAATATTCCCGAAACAATACTGTGAAACTTTTGCTTAAAGAAAGAAAAATATTTATTGGACGTCAGTTATTAGAGCACACACACATTTATGCATATAAATGTGCTCTATAAGCTTCCTATGCATACAGAGCACTTCTTAATGCAACCTCTTTTAAACGAAAACTGACCATAACGGGCCGTATGTCATCAAAATAATGTTAGATGCCATTAAGATTGTTTTTTTTTTCTATTTTTTAAATGGCTAATGGTTTTGTCACGAACTAAGAAACTATGATTTTAATATTCTTTTTTTTTCGCGCTTTGCTTTCGCCAGGTTGAAGGATAGGCAAAGGTATGAAGCCGTTAAACAGCCTAAATAAAAAATAGATTTATTTTATATTTTTGCATTCAGAACACAAATAAAAATGTTAATTTGTGTATAAAAGTAACCAGATATTAGTTTTTAACAATCATGTTTATCTATGATATTCTATTTATAAACACAATTTTAATACTCAAAAAATATTTATGCCGTAAAGACGTGTAGTGCTTTGCTGAAATAAAAAAAAAAACACTCACCTCAGACTATAGGCATTGAACCAATTTGGACTAAGTATAGGTATAGATATCTGTGGCAATTTTCATTCCCGCACACGTGCCGGAAAATGGAAAAAAAACGCACGTGTGTGAAATACCTTGCATGTTGTACCTTAACGTAGTGCGTTATGGACCGGTTTTCGAGGAAGTGTATGGAAAAAGTATCGACTTTTATTTTTTCCGTAATATCCATAGATCAGTAACATAATACGCCACACTTATATTTGTTCTGAATGTTTCAGAGGATGGATTGCAAAGGTTCTCCGAATCCTACCACGATGTACGTGGAGGGATGCCTGTCCAAAGTAATAGACTTCTTGCGAGAGGATGCCGTGTATGTTGGCACAGTGGCCGTCATTATAGCTCTGATAATGGTAAGTCATTTGCCTTGGGCCGGCGCACATTATGGCGGAGCGCAGCGCAGAGCATTTTTCACTGTCAAACTATTATCGACATTGTCCTCATTGAAATAATATCTAAAACCAATGGGGTTGGCCGGTGAAAGCTGAAAGCAGATGGCGCTAGCATAGTTTGTTCCCAATCTGACCAATGAGGTCAAGCCATTTTGAATTATTTATATGATTTTCTACCAATGACGATGCTTGGAACAAACTATGCTAGCGCCATTAGTTCCACAGTTGCCATCCCCATTAACAGACTGAGTGCGGATGCGTGCATTCCCGGATTCATTGATTTTAGATATTACTTCAATGAGGACAATGTCGATAATAGTTTGACAGTGAAAAATGCTCTGCGCTGCGCTCCGCCATAATGTGCGCCGGCACTTAGTATCGGAAATAATTTGCGTACCTAGAGAAACAAGACCGTCAATTTTAAAGCCTAACTGTTAAACCGGTACGCACAGATTGAGACAGATTGACACTGGACTTTGACAGAAAGTTCCGTCCAGCGTCTGGAGTCCTGGTCCTTTACTTCACAGCCCCACCTTGTATTCCATAGTATTGCTATAGTATAGACACAACGACAAACAGCTTCGTCTTCAAGGACCCACCAAGCAGACCCACCGGTGGGTGGGTGACTGATGTGGCTCTCAAGACCTACTGACTGGTAGGACCTATGTGACTATTTAGTTTTATATCGCCTGAGACCCACCAGGAACTTAAATGTACGAAAGAAAACAATTAAATACAAATATTCCTGTAAGGGCGGCATGGGCACCGGGCCGTATGCCGGACACAGGAGGCCGGCGGAGGCCTGGCACTTCGGGGACAGAAGTCAAAGAGTGTTACTTAATATGCGAGCGAAGCGAGCGCGGCTTTACGAACCCTTATCTTTGACGCTACGTTTTCTATTTTTACCCACGACGAAACGGAGACAGTATACGCGTTTGGAGTGAGACAATGTTTTTTTGTTTGTTTGTGCAAATACATGTTGCCATTTTTCTTCAAAACGACTAGTCCGAGTGGGCCTTCAAAGACAATAAAATCTCAGAGGACCCACTAGTAGGTCTTGGGAGACACATCAGTATTCGGAGACCCACCTGTGGGTCTGCTTGGTGGGTCCTTGAAGACGAACTGTGACAAACGGTATTTAGGACAAACAGTCCTTTATCCTAATGTATCTTAGCTAATGGCAACACCGGTGATCTTAGCAATCTTTTCATTAAAACAAAAATATCGGTTACGCATACGCATTCATAAGCGGAGCCTACGTGACTTTAGACCAAAATAAGGTAGCAACTCCAGATATATTCACATTGTTATGCTTACCAACTACGCTTTGAAACTGCTTCTTGTTTCTGACTAATAAATTCCTTTGAAATAAATGCTCGAGTTCGTTATTCTAATTGACATATACTTGTATTTCAGTTGCTGGCTCTGATATTATCGTGCGGATTGTTCGTGAAGATAGAATGATGACAACAAAATGGCGACTATACGGGGACTTGACTAGTAAAGAAAGTTAATCGAGTATTAATTGTACGATTATGAATGTGTAATTGTGAATGTTGGATTCGTGTCGTGTGCCTTCAGACTTTTCTATTTATTTATAAAAAAGTATATTTTTGCAATAAAAAATTGATTGCAGTTATTTTTTGTTTGCTTTTCGAAGCTTGATGTTCATAGTATGAATTTTGACCGTAGTGTCTTTTTTAATCAAGTTTGGGTTTGGCCCTATAATCAGCTATACTTAGTACCTACCTAATAAAAGCACGAGTTAGAATATTTGAATACACATTGTGTAGCCCTTGCTAGTTTAGGAAATGTTGATGGACGCAAAGACAAAATAACAATCTAATATAAAATACTGATCTGTAGCAATATCAACTTTAATTAGATGAAGTTGCGCGGCTGAGCTAGTTAGAAAATATGAACATTTTGGTCTTTAAATTTTATTCAAAAAAAGAAAACACCAGTTAATTGCAACAAAAACCGTCACAAAATAAAAAAAAGTGAAAACACCAAAAAATAAAATGTCTCATTTCTGTCGTCTTGGCGGAAACTTGATGGTGTTAGGGGCGCCCTCGCGGTACTGGCCGATGCGCGTGAACCAGCCGCACGAGCGGATGATGCAGTCCGACGTAGGGGTGCCGAGGGGCAGTCCTAGAGCGCTGATGCGTTCCAATGTAAGCGGCGGCCCGCCTATTATCTATGGTCAAAAACGTCCATAGGTAATTATGACAGACTTTTTAGTGATAGCAATCTAACAACAATCTTATTGCTATGACCATAAAGATCATTATAATTTTCTCAATTTTCGTTAAGTACTTGTAGTGTCACTACAAAAAGTACTACAGCTACATTGGACAAAAAGTACTACAGCGCCATCTATGACAAATATCATGAACTAACTGCGAAACACGTCAGAATTCCTACATCGCGCAAGCAACATTATCCGCGACTTACAACAACTTTTGGGCAGTGGCCCACCAGACTTAACAACCGTCTGGTCGGCGGATCCTCCCTTTTCTACGGAGGATGAAGAGCTTTACAATTTGTTTTTCATACCCCCAAATACTAATTAGAAGTTCATTCTCACTATAACTCTGGTGGCATGATCATTATCATCATCAACGACAACGTCAATTGCTTGATATTATAGGTCTCCCCTAGGGCATCCAATCTCGCAGCATTTTTGTGATCTCGGTATCTGCGGGATTGATATTTCCCAATCCCGCAGGATCTCGGTATTTGCGGGATCCCGCAAGTGTGTATGTGGTACATTAAATTGTATATTAGTAAATGTAGTCTAAGGATATATAGATACAAATGAAATAAAAATCAACATAGCTTTTTTATTATACGAGTATTCAACCAAATTAAATGTTTAAATATTGACAAAAGTACGTTTATAATGTAAGACATCACTGAATTTAATAACTTTACCGCTACTACAATATGACTTACGACTTTTGTCTGATCTCAATTGTAGGCGCGGGCGGCGCGGCACGGCCACGGCGAGTCACTCGCGTCGCTTGTCAAGTTGTCAGTCAGTCGTCGCGCGGCAGCGCGCGTATGAGGGTGTTTCTTTGCTGCTTGTCAGTCCCGCAAATCCCGCGCACGTAATCTCGCATTGCGCGGGATTGGAAAATGATGCGGGATCTCGGAATAACGAGATCTCGGAATACCGGGATTGGATGCCCTAGTCTCCGCTAAGCTAAGGGCCTTATCATACTAGCGGATTGCGAGCGCTCCGCTTTCAAGACGCTCGCAATCCGCTAGTATGATAAGGCCCTAAGTGTCGTCACGTTGACCGATTCCCTCAGAGATTTTTCGGATGGGAAATCATCAAATGACTCCTCCCGCTCTGGGCGGAGCAGGAGGGAGTGTCAGACTTTTACTGACTAAAACCCATCCATGTTCCTTCATCGCCCTTTGTGTTCCAGGGCCATGGTATCTCTTTCGAACAGTCCCGCAACCCCGGCAGGCATCAGTCCTCGCTTGTCCTTGCGGGCCACGTGGTGGCCCCCGGCCATCATTATCCTTACATTGAAATCGGTTCTACTGTTTAGCCAAACAACTGTATGGGTACCTACCACTGACACCTAAAGCTTATAAAATCGACTTACTCTACCGAAAACCACGTGCTTATTATCGAACTGCGGCAAAGGCTTGAATATGATGTTGAACTGGCCGCTCACCTCGCCGAGAGGAGTAACTACCATAGACAATACACCTGAAAGAAGAACATCAGCCATTAAATATTTTAAAATGCAAAGCTTTTCACTGCGAAATTATTTATCCAAAGCCCGACTTTACTCAGTATTTGCCGACTGCATGCCCAGCAGTCGGCAAATACTGAGTAAAGTCGGATAAAAGATTTTTGGTTTTGCCAACCCTACGCTTCTGTTCAGTTTCAGGTTTCATCCAGGTTCTACCCGCGATGGCAACAAATTCGTTTACCATCGCCATCACTCGAAATGTTCAGCTTTGTCAATCATTTTCATGGTCATGCAAAATAATAGTGTTAATTTCACATGCCAAACCCAAACCTAAACTTGACACGTGTTTCGCGTCTCCACGGGGCATCCTCAGAAAATGTTGTCTCGTGGTTGCGGTTGCGCCCGGACATATCCTGCATCCTAACCTAGATGTTTTTGCGCAGAATTTTAAACGTAGTAAATGCTTCAAAGAATCGCTAGCTCTTCACCTGGTACAGTATGATTCAAGTTGCAGCTTTCAGCAGTCATAGGTAGAACGTAGTCTGACTCATCTTCTGTTGGTGGAATGTACATGCCGTAACCATTGTCTTTCATGACGTCTCCACCAGTGCAATATAAATCCGGTACTATTCTAAAAACAAAAGTTAAAAAAGATTATGTGAAGTAAGCAGTAAATTGTGGAACATTATTAGATGTTCAATACTACATTGACAAAGTCCTGGCTGTCAAGTTTGCATTGAAAATAATGACCTACTACGAGCATGAAGCAATAATACGTACAATAACGGGATTTTCAGCATATTATGGTGTGAAATAAAAAGCAATCTTGGCCAAATAGAAAAAGTAAAGGATGCAATTTTTAAATAAGAGTCCTTCGTCAGATCTGCGACTACTAAATTACTAACCTAAAGAATCTGGTGCCAGCATAAGCATGACCAGTCGAAATTCCTTTGACAAACATCAGGAATAATTTGCAAGTTTCCGGTACGATATCTGAGAAGAGTTCTATCGTTACTTTACCGATCTTTGATCCACCTCGGACCCAAATGTCCATAGAAACTCTGCAATTTCAAGATTATTTCAAAATTGTTGAAGAAACTACTGTTTATTCACGGTTAGTTTTACTTCTGATTGGGCCATCACTGTGAGTCACACATAGGTTTTTTGTTAACAACATGTCTAAAAATAGGTAACTCGAGAAAAAGAATGTTCCTTTTTTCTATCTTCAAAAATTACTGAGATATTAAACCGTTAAAGTACGGCCTCCGCGGCAAAATCCGACTAACATGTGTTGCGAAAGTCGAAATAATAAGTGCAAACCACTATAAGAACGTAAACACTCGTAGAGTTAAAATAATAGTTGCAAATAAGTGTAAACACTCCGAATCACAAGCAATCGGACTTGACATTCACAGCATGACGTCACGCTGCGAGTATGGGAAGGAACTGGAAGGAACGCAAATTTAAAAAAGTGGTGCGGTTGCTGCCACAGACAACATGAACAACGTCACGTGTCATCAAGAACTTCAGTCAATTCCTCTTTTCTGAGAAAAGTTTCGACCGCGCGTTGTTGGAGTCTGTAATATATTCTAAGACCTCTTGTACGTACACGTTTGTCTTAAAAATCTATGATCAAAAGGTTTGGTATCAAAGTAGATGGTGAAGGTGAATCGTTGCTGCAAGCTTTTTACATCGGTAATGAGCTTGTGGCAGGGATTCTCATATCTTTAACGCAGAGTTAGGTTAAGTGTGCAGGTTAAGTGTACTAACATCGTTACGTCACATTGTTAACAAATATTGTTACTAACATATTGAGTCCTGTTACTTGTTAATTAAATGTAAATAAATAAATAGCGTTCCTTTTAGGTGCGTCTCATAACATATAAAGTTATTTGGTATATTTTCATTTCAATAACGTTCACAAGATATAATAATGTGAGTTATACCAGCTGTTGATATAATTTAGATATAACATATAAATACTCTAAAACTTATTTCGTATAACGTTATTGGATATAACGTTTATTTAATCGAAAATCATGAGGCATATCGTTTAAAACATATAATATTGATATAACGTTTATATAATCGTAAAGCGTGACAGAAACGAATCGCTGCAAAACCGTCACCACGTAGTCTTTTCTGCCCTACCCCTAGAGTGTTATTTAAAATCGCGTAGGCGCGGAGGAACGAGGTGGCCCGCGAGCTGAAGAGCAGGTGGCTCTAACACTCGCTGCCACGGCTGAGCCGAATCCGTGGTGGTGAGCGTGAACCACATCTGCGACGATAAGCTCGCATGGGACCGCCGGAGCCCCGCAGCGCCGGAGCCGTGTCAGAAACCATGCCTGCTGCATGTTGCTTGCTTCATGCTTGCTTGCATGCTGTATGCTTGATTGCATGCTGTATGCTTGATTGCATGCTGCATGCATGCTTGCATGCTTGCTTGCCTGCTGCATGTATGGTGTATGCTTGTTTACATGCCTGCTCCATGCATGGTGTATGCTTGTTTGCATATTTTTTACACATATTAGACTAAATAAGTTTTATGTCCTTTGAGTGGTAGGTATATCAAACGATTTTATATTCAATGTACGTTATGCTTATAAGAAATAGTAACTTTAAAATGATATCAATCGTTTATTATATTAACTGATCGTTATATCGAATAAAATTATAGATTCAGTTGTTATGTCTTGTAAATATTAGAGATTTTGTAATTATATCATATATTACTTACCTGTTGCTTTTTGTTGTTGCTTTGACTGGCAACATTCTTATGTTGCCAGTCAAAGCTTCTATCACTATAACTCTATCTATGACTGAACTAAGTAGGTTTAGGTTATGCGAAAACTCATCATAATGTACGTGTAAATTCCTGTGAAACCAATAATTTATACAAAGCAGGACTGACTTACTTGGGTCTGTGGAAATTTAAAGGTTTATCAAACGCTGGGTCTCTTATATCACGATCAATTTTACCAGTCTTAAATAAAATAAACGGTAATCTGAAAATTTGTATAAACATTAAGAAGAAATTAAAAGCGATCAGTTACTCGTAATTATTTTAAGAGGAGGCGCTGGAATTGTTACTCACGATGATGATAAAATAAGTTTATGTTTGGTCTTCTTCCATTGTTCATCTAATTCTTTGGTGAGTAGTTGCTCCGATCTCTGTGAAAACATTTTACTATAATAATAACATGACATGTTCAGTCATTGCATCAACTTATCACAAACTGTCTTTCTTATTCGATTTTGAACTTACCATTAAAATTTTATGGTTTAAAATCATTAGGAGAAATTTGACAGTTTGTGGTAACTGTCGACTGTACAACAATTTACGGTCATTTTCAATAACTTACTAGCAGGTATTGGTAGGTTGCTATCTCTGTCTGTTTGACATTTAGCTTATGGACCAATGGAAAGAAAACGTCACAGAAAAGCTTTTTTTGATCTATCTATGAATCAAGTGACAGGTAGGTGACGTGGACAGAATATTTCAAGCTAACTTTGTTTATATAAACACAGATAGCTACGAGACGTGGCATATTAACTAACAGTTATACGTAAGTAAGTTCTAGAAAACGGGCCTAAGTAAGCGTTTTGCAGGCAAGGAAGATCAGTTACTTGCTATGGCTGTAGTTAAACATTTTATTTTAACTACACCCATGCTATAAATCCTCTATAAAGGTATCTGAAACAGTTAGCTTATGGCCAACATTAAAACAGCCAGTGTCATAATAACCATTATAACACCCAAACGGGTGTTATAATGTTGTACTGAATTTCATTATGCAACTCGTTTTAAAAAAAGAACATCGAATGTGGTAGTGAATCGAACGTCTAGCACGTGCGATTCACTACCACAGCGCCGTAATTAAAAAAAAACTTATAGGTTAATTCGAATTCACGTCGTATCCCGCCATTTTTGTTCGACATTTGGATAGTAGTATTGTATTACGTACTTTGTTGTTTAAAAAAATGAGTGACACAAGCTTTGTGAATTTTGATAATTGAACAATCCAAAATGTAAATAATTATATTACTACCTATACACGGTTTGTTTGTATTAAATACAAGCAATTAAACTTTCTATGAATTTACATAGACTTCTTAGAACACTGCAACACCCTATGGTTTCAGAACCTTTTATGGAGGATTCATATCATGGATGTAGATAAAGTCTTGTATGCAACTGTACATAATTAGGTATTAAAACACTCATGTGATACTATTATCACACTCGGCTTCGCCTCGTGTGATAAACCCACATTCGTGTTTTAATACCCCTCATTATACAACAGTTGCATAAATAACTATTATGACACGATGTTAATGAGCTTATAAACTGTAATACAGCTCTTTTCATAGATAAATGAGATAAAGTTAAAATAAAGTCTACGAAACAAACTAACAGCAATGAGAAGTCTGGAGTAGAAATATAAATTGGACTTCTGTATTTCATTGAGTCCTCGTTGACGTTGTTTGCAGAGCAGCTTATTGTACTTATTGTTAGGTTCCGGCGACCAGCAGTCCACATACCCCTGCAAATTGACAAAAAAGGAAGAAACTTTAGTAAAAAAATGTATCACATCAACTAGTTGATTCGATGGGAACATTTGCCTAAATCGACTTCCACTTTGATCAACTGGTTGAAAGGAAAGAAACTTTAGTAAAAAATGTATCGCATCAACTAGTTGATTCTATAGGAACATTATACCTGAATCGACTTCCACTTTGATCAACTGGTTGAAAGGAAAGAAACTTTAGTAAAAAATGTATCGCATCAACTAGTTGATTCGATAGGAACATTATGCCTGAATCGACTTTCACTTTGATCAAGATTCGTTCCGTTGATCGGAGTGGAAAACGAGATGTCATCATCACTTAATGATCTCTTGGATTCTAATTCAACAGACGATCTGTTTCAGGCTGGATGAATGACAGATCGTGGAACTCTGTCTGTCCATATTTTAAACCAGAGGTTCCTAAACTTTTTTTTCTGGTAGACCACTTTCAAAATTTTCTGGTTTCCGTGGACCCCTGCTGCAATTTTTTCAAGCCCGTGGACCAAAAAAGAAAAGCAAGAAATTTGCAATATTATTTTCGCGCTATCTGTTATGATTGCATGAGGACCGTAGCTCCAAAGATTTTTATGGTAAAAAAATCTGAAAATTAGAATCCTAGAGTTTCGAAATGCTTTTTTGAAGTTTCACCGAAATATAGCCTGTCATCACCGGAAGATTTGTTTTTTTTTTTTAACTTTTCGAGTATCTGGCTACATTGATAGATAAAGCCAAGCCAACCTTTTTGTTCTTTAGTATCGAAACCAGATAAATTTTCGTGGACCCATTTACAACTTGTGAACCCCCAATTTTTTCCACGCCAACGTAGATCCCCGACTGGTCTCCCGTGAACCCCTCCTAGGGGTCCACCTGGATCACTTTGGGAATCACTGTCTTAAACAGAAGCTCAAAAACACCTACTCCTGTTCTCTGTATAAGGTTGATCCTCTTGAGTAGATCCTTGTTAACGTTCATGTTCTCTTCTAGTTGCCGTGCGTAGTAGTCTAATCTTCTTGGTTTCAAGTACAGTTCTGGGAAGAGCTCCGGTGGGCTATCGTCCACTTTATGTTTCGCCATTTGTAGCTAAATCAAAATAAAACGTTTTTAGTGTAAGGAAATATACTAATAGATATTACTGGCTTTTACAGCTTTCTCAATTTACCTCTTTCAGGTGATTGCACCAGCAATTGTAAGTTTCAATCGGTATTAACGGAAATCTTGGCGGCTGTGAAATAATACGATCTAGCCTTTAGTTTCAGTCTGAGTAGTTGTTATGTATTTAAATATTTATGATGTCAATAACGTTACAAGTTTAAAAACGCGCGGCTTGCGTATGCGCGGTGGCTTGGGTTTTTCAGGTTCTGGCGGTGGTGTTGCCAACAGGGGATTTTCCAACAATTCATCGCAAGTTCTTTCGCGTAGGGGATGCATGGTTTTCTGCTAAATGAACCGGTTGTAAGAATGGTCTTCTGAACTAAAGTAAAAAACGATTTACATTATTCGATATGTCGCAGCCAATTCAGACAAATACAAATTCTGATATAACTGAAATGTTTTATACCTTTGTACTGGATTTGGAATTCGCCTGTTACTTATTATACATAGATAGCAAGCAACCTTTCTATAGGCAAATTAAATTCAATTTTGAATGTAATGATTCTTATTTTCACTCTTTTGGAATTTGATGAGCATTCAAGCCAGTTCATGCTTCTCACACAATTTTGAAAGAAGACGTTGTCATAAATGTTTTCTTTTTATTATCATCGTGACAGAATAGTCTTTACTCTTCCTGACACTTACATAAAAAGGATCGACATATTTAATGCTAAATTATTGGAATTTGTGAGTTTTCTTATTACAAGGATATAATTTCATATTGTAACTACCTGATGCCCGCGGCTTCGCCCGCCCGCAAAATATTTACTAAAATTTTCCTCTTGAATCACTCTATCTATTAAGAAAACCCGCATCAAAATCCGTTGCGTGGTTTAAAAGATCCTAAGCATACATAGGCACAGACAGATAGTGATTGCATAAAGATGCAGATTTCTAGAATATGCAAGTCAACGGATCGATGCATGAAAACAGTTTTTTTCAGGCTCTTGGAGTGGAGTCAGGACCCGTAAATCTGATTTCTTAAGCAAGCACCCATAGTCAGGACAATAAAATACATTACTGCAGGACGAATTTTTATTAATACTTTTTTGTTGTTTCAAAAAGCGTGTTTCATTATCCATACACTAATTGTAGTGTGTCCGTTTTTGACGTGGGTGTAAGTGTACCCGCGCAGGGATTTTTCAGCTTAGCTTTGGCGACCACATCGTACGTAGACATGCTGATCTGCAGCGGTTTATAGGAGATGGTCACAATTTGCGTCAATTTGTCGAAGGTCACAGCAGGATTTGATAGCATATTGTTCACTTCCACTCTGACATAATCTATTTCATAACATTCTGGCACCTGAAATAAAAAAGTTAAAAAAACAAAGGAAATGGAAGATGTTTCGGTTTTCATTGCTGAGGATAGATGGCATTCAAGCATCGGTATTTAAAGTTGTTCCGTAGAGAACTATGTTATTGTACTTACGGTCAAGAGAATAGTCTTTGTTTTATCTAATAGCGAGATGTCACCTTGGTTGTGAGACACAACTCTACTGCTCGGATTATTTACTCCAAACTCCCACACTTCTCCAAGTACACATTGTGTAGTTACTGCAATACAGAAAATGACAGTGGCCTGAAGTTTCATTGCAATTAAAACCTGCTTCGGTGACGACTATTCGACAACTTCTCAATGTTTTCAAAATGTACGAGTGTAAGCATGTGATATAATGTAATGCTTCAACCTTGCTGCTGTAGTACATTTAGTTTATGTATGAGATTTTATAATATATTGTACTTATTCACTGTAATGGGTTTTGTATTATGCAGAGCAAAAAAAATTGATTCGTTCTAAGTGTTGCTCCATATAATTTAATAGGGTAATTAAATGAGTCTACAAAAAAAAAATATAATTTATTTTACATATTTTAAAACCAACTTACTGCGTGTCTTAATATCAAAATGTTAATGTAAGCCAGCTTGTCACCTGAATACATTTTTGTCGATTATTCGCTACATGCACATTTCCCAACGTACACAAGGTATTCAGAAAGTGATTTGCGGTAACAACTGATAAAAGTAAGCGAACAATTTATGTTTAAAAATATCTGTCACTGAATGTATTGGATTTTTATAAGCGATTTATGTTACAAGTTTTTAAACTTATGCCCGCCCTCTTATTATAAAACGTGGTCTTAAAAAAGTACTGGCTTTAGTACTAGGTTTAAACCATGACCTTGAATAATAGTACATTATGATATAAGTGCGGTAAGTTGAAAATTACAGCTGAGGCGATATTGCTAGCACGAGCCGTAGGCGAGGGCTATAATAAAGCAGAGGCTGTAATTATCAAAGCGCACGTATGTCATACGACGTTTTATAACATATTTGCGAGGAAATAAATAAAACTCGGGACTTTTTTAAACGAATAAATCTTTTACTTGTTCACAAATTAAAGATGCCCGCGCATCAGCGCATTTTTTTTAAGGCAAAGACACAAAACAGCCAGTATTACTAATAAAGTAAATTAATATTTTTGTGTTTTTGTTACAGATAAATGGTTGTAATTTATTGTCAAAATTAATTAAATTAAAGAATTAAATGTTTATTTATTATATTTCATCTCCCACAGTTAATTTTATTCATAAAATATTGACCACTTTTCTGACATAAAAACTCTTTGCTATGATTTAAAAAAGTACCGTTCGTTTTAGACGGAGCATTTACATTACTGCACAAGTACGTAATGAGATACATCACGATATTGAAATGGGTGAAATAAGAGACCCTTTACGAGCAAATGTGTTATAAACGTTATTACAAAACGAAGTTTATCGCTAGTCCTAGAACTATCTATGGTACCAAAGTTAGACCATCGTGACCCCTAGTTTAACCATGGTACTAAATTGTCAACTCGTTTTTAGGGTTCCGTACCCAAAGGGTAAAAACGGAACCCTATTACTAAGACTTCGCTGTCTGTCCGTCTGTCCGTCTGTCCGTCTGTCTGTCACCAGGCTGTATCTCATGAACCGTGACAGCTAGACAGTTGAAATTTTCACAGATGATGTATTTCCGTTGCCGCTATAACAACAAATACTAAAAACAGAATAAAATTAATATTTAAGGGGGGCTCCCATACAACAAACGTGATTTTTTTGCCCTTTTTTTGATAATAATGGTACGGAACCATTCGTGCGCGAGTCCGACTCGCACTTGGCCGGTTTTTTAACATATATTTATATTGGTTTTCGTCGACTTATCTTCAAGTATTTTAGCCGACTCGGCAATAAGTTGACGCAGTATAAATTCTAGAATGAAATTTGTATTAATGTAAGTAACGGGGCATAGGTTCATGGTTTAGCTTATTGCATCAAATACTGTGTGTAGCTGTGTCCGTAATCTAACATGTCAGATAGCACTAACCTTTTCTTCTGAACTCCAATTTTCACCTCTTTTTTTCTTTGGTTAATCCATTTTTTTAAATTGAATGCACACACGATCTCACCACAAAGAATACTGTGCCCAAAGAACTGTGCCTTTACTTGTATTATTACTCTTGAAGTGAAACCGGACATTTAGTTTATTATATAAAAGATGTAACATAAACATTTCGATAACATTACTCGAATTACGCACGCCGCCCAGTTCACTCCATTATACGCGCTAGCTCGATAGTTGTTCCAAAACAGAAAAATTGGATTGATGCATTCAAAAAAATACAAGTCGGAATATTTAAATACCTTTAAATAACAAAACTTTATATTTTACCACTACAAACAACAATTTATAAAATATTTTTTCTCTAAATTACGTAACAACATTCTGTAAAAAGGAACGGTGCAGAGAACGCTGAACAAATGATTGAATAGTTTTGAATATTTTGTTGCTTATAATCTGTGGATTATGTTTAGACCAGGGACTCTCTTTGGTACTATGTAGTCCTTTGCTGGTCTACGATTTGTAATACGAAACGTTAGTACCGTAAATATCCTAGACCTTATAGTCCTGGTTTAAACCTGGTACTTAATGGAAGTTTTATAATAAGACGGATGGTCACTAACATTATTATAACGAACAGTAAACATGGCAAATATCCCGTCTCTAGTGTTCATGATAGCGATATATATTTTTGCTAATGTGATAAAAATAACGATAGTGTGCTAATGCGATAACTGTGAGCAAAGCTGTGTCTTATTCCTAAAATTAGTAACAGAATTTTAAGCGTACTTCCCTTCCTTATTCACATTTTAAATATTAAGTTAGGGAAATCGGAACAGTAAACTAGTCGGGTTCGTTACTCAGATTTTTAAAATGATGGGGCCAATGTTATGTCCCTGGTGTACACCTTCCTAATAATCATACAGGCTTAAATTAAATTCCCTTTTCTTACCTAATAAGAGCGTCTTAACGACCGATATGACTCTAATTATAGATAATGGATGTTGGAAAGAGAATTATTTCATTGTTTGAAATATGAGCATTGATGCCACACTTGATCAAAGGCTTGTCGAAAGTCATGAGGCGGCGTTTGCTGTTAAAGCTTTGCCCTACTAAATGTTAACGCTGCTAACATGATTGAAAGTTCCTTTCTGCCATGGATTCGAATGCCGTCGTATGGCCCTACAATATTTAGCTCCTTCCCTTCAAGCATAGGGAAACATGCTGTTAGAGATTCTTCACATCCGTTGAACAACGCCAAGGATGCAGGATAGTTAAAGAAGAAGCAGAAGAAGCAGATCCGAATAAATAACTTAGTCACCGTCCATAGAAATATAATATTGTATTAAACCGATACTAATTTGTTTTTATTACTTAGTTTTTTTAATGGTGCAATTGATTAGTGCAATCATAAAACCGATGCCATAGCACAAACTGTGAAATTATGATTTGTTGAAATCATAGTCTTGGAATGTTTTAATTATTAACACGGAAATAATTAGTAATGGTATTAATGGTATTTTTTTTCACTTTTAATGCGATTGTCAAGGGCATCAGATGCTATGGGAAAGAACACCAGTCTTACGTAAGTTTGCTTAATATTTTTTGAGATGGTAGAAGACATTTTGCATTTGAACTTTTTGTTGCAGTCTGTTTTCATTCGGTTCATGGATTTTTTTTACTGTTAACCCTAGCCGCGTTGCTCCTGCACTAGTGAAACAGTGCATCCACGTTTCCACACAGCTTTCGCCACTATGTCGTAGGTCGAGGGGCTGTGTTGCCATAGCCTGTAGGATATACCACGCTCCCTTCTTAAACCCTTCGATTGAAAGCGAAATTGATTCGTTCAGTCTTTTGTGCAACAAACAAAAAGTTAATTGTATTTTTTATTGTGGAATTAGAGACTCCTGAAGCGAAATGTGAGCAAGGGTAATGGTGGTCATGGCTTTTCGTATTCCTAGCCTCTCGCTAGGTATCCGTTTCATAGTTCACTGAACGACTTTCAATAAGTCGAACAGCTCCACCGAGAAAAGGTGATCGTCGCAGAGGGCCTAGTAGCAGCTGGATAAAAGCGGACGAATTGTCGTCGGAATGGGCTTCTGCCTACGTCATTTAAAACTATTAAGTTTTAAATGACGTAGGCAGAAGCCCATTCCGAGCAATGGACTGCTATGAGCTATTATGCAGAAAGTTCTCATTATTCTCCTCAGTAAACTTAATTAGGAACAAGATGTATATCTATAGTTATTTTTCAGGAAATCAAACACACAACAGCCGCTTGGGTCGATCTTTAGGTTAAACCGTGTTTGCCTAGGTTGGTATGTCGATGGGTGACTACTAATTACATACCGAGTTTCCTCCGTGCCTCGGAAAGCACGTTAGGCTGTTGGTCCCGGCTGTCATTTGTAGAGCTTTGCCAGTCGTTACAGGTAGTCAGTGGCCCAAAAAGTCTGACAACCAGTCTTACCAAAGGGTATCGTATTACCTAGTAGTAACTGGGTTGTGGAGGTCAGATACGCAGTCGCTCCATGTAAAATACTGGCATTCAGCTGCATCCGGTTAGACTGGAAGCCGACCCCAATAGAGCTGGGAAAAGGCTAGGCAGATGATGATGAAGATGATGATGATTTTTATAGGAAATCAAAGAAATTACATTTATGTCACGTTTTATTTTCAATTTCTCTTAAAAATGTTTTGCTTTTAGAAGTGTCACTGGTAAGCAAATCGTTTAGCGTTCTAGATAAATTTTTAATCATGCATTATACTGCGGTCTGCGGACCAGGACCTTGCTGACATTCTGGTATCCATACTGCCTTCCCAATTATTTCGTACGATGAAAGACTGCTTGACAATGGGGCGTAATGTATGGTCACTGTATTTGTCTGTACGTTAAATTGCACCTCCGGGGTTGATATTAGATTACTGATATCTACTTTCACGTACGTTAACACATAACAATGTGGTACCTGTAATTAATGCGATTAGTGATTAGTGGTGTTAAGTTGACAGGAAGTTATAGGGATCGTTTGTTTCTGAAGTTCCAGTTTAAGAAATGCCGTTGTAAATTTTTCAACCAAAATAATAATAAATATTTTGATAAAAAATAAAGATCAGTATTTGATGGAAATTGAACGATTAAGTACGCTATTAACCTAACCTTGATGGATTTTTTTCTCATCTCACTTGGACTTATTATTGTTACTTAGATGAGCAATTTTTTTTAGCTAAGTATAGTGATATGATTCCTTACACATTTTAAGATGTTGAGTTTTTTTCTTGGATGCTCAATGTATACAAGTGCCGGGAACTTATCGTCAGCATAAGTGAAGTGAGTAAGCCATGAAGACGGGTTTAGTTATCTTTGAGCAACCGCAGAATATTGTAAATGCCGTTATAAACAGATTTGACCAAAAAATGTTATAAGTAGGTCACAAAAACCACAGAAGATAAACAATTCTGGGCTCTGCAAATACTTGAGAAAAATATTATAAACCATGTTACTTACAGCTAGTTTGACTTCCTTATAATGTTTAAATAGTCCCATGTGACCTTCGTTCTGAACAATTATTCGACTTCCTGGAGTATTGACTTTTCCGAATTCCCATACTTCACCAAATGCGATCTGTGTAGCCGATAGGACTAAACAAAGAACCGATATCGTGCGAGATCCCATTGCACTATACAATCTACCGACTAATAAATAAGTGAACCCGAATCAACGAGCCCACACTTCTTATAACTTTCATGTTACTATTTTACTTTGTAATCCTAATGTTATACATAATAATTTAATTTCAATACATAGCACTACACGATGTAAGTTAACAAGTTTTGATTTCAGCGCAGATTTTTCATATAATATTTTGTGTTTCTTAATCTTGAACTTATTTACGGCTCAAACGAAATGCTGGTACAGTTTTGGAGGTTATTGTTATTCTTTTAGCAAACGTGCGCGAGTACAGTACTCGTAAAAATAATGTAAAATCATTTTAGGTACTAGGAGTGGATCTTGAAGAATCAGAAAAGCTTATTTAGCATTTATTTTAAAATTGGTTTTAGTCATGGTCATCGATCAAAAATAATAAATATTTTCGTAATTGACTAAAAATGGACTCAGTTGTTGTACTCAGCCTTTACTTTTTAAAATACTTTTGTTAATTTTACAGACAAGTCCATTTTGGTAAGTACCTAAAGAATTTCTTTGTTAAATAATAAAAACCGGCCAAGTGCGAGTCGGACTCGCACACGAAGGGTTCCGTACCATTGACTGTATTTAGTATTTGTTGTTATAGCGGCAACAGAAATACATCATCTGTGAAAATTTCAACTGTCTAGCTGTCACGGTTCATGAGATACAGCCTGGTGACAGACAGACGGACAGACGGACAGACGGACAGACGGACAGACAGACGGACATACAGCGAAGTCTTAGTAATAGGGTTCCGTTTTTACCCTTTGGGTACGGAACCCTAAAAACGAGTTGACAATTTAGTACCATGGTTAAACTAGGGGTCACGATGGTCTAACTTTGGTACCATAGATAGTTCTAGGACTAGCGATAAACTTCGTTTTGAATACCGCTTTGAAAACCGCTCGGGTCGATCTTTTGGTTAAGCCGTGCTTAAATAGGTTGGTCTGTGGATGGGTGACCGGGTGGTCTTGTTACATACCGAATTTCCTCCGTACCTCGGAAAGCACGTTAAGCAGTTGGTCCCGGCTGACATTTGTAGATCTTTGGCAGTCGTTACAGGTAGTCAGTGGCCCAAAAAGTCTGACCACCAGTCTTACCAAGGGGTATCGTATTACCCAGTACTAACTGGGTTGTGGAGGTCAGATAGGCAGTCGCTCCGTAGGGGTAGGGTAGACTGGTAAGTGCGTCGCGTGATGTTATTAAGGCGCGCTTGCGATTAATTTTATGTCCGCACTAATGATCGGATCCGACATATCCATATAGTGTTACCGTGTTACGGCTTCTTGATATCAAAGACTTTGTGTTTCACAACAATGGTAGGTCCTGAATTATTGTGCTAATCGCTTTGATAATCAAATTGAAACAATAGTGGCCCTGAACAGCGACCTTGTGGAACTCCTTGTAAAAGAGGCGAGTTATCCCTTCCCGTTACAGTTCAAGTTAATAATGAGTTATTTTTTATTATTTTCAATCAATCATAGCTAAATTACGATTAATTATGTTTATAAGCAGTAAATTTTTGTTATTTTTTAGAATAAACAGTGTCAAATGCCTGCAACAAGTAAAGTTACACATTTGATTTTTGATTTATTAATACTACAATATTAAGAGTATCTTAAATACCGAGTATAGAGTACATCGAGTTCTTGAAAAGCCAAGAACTTCATAATTATGAAAACAAACAATTTCCCGGAGAGGGTAGACACCCGGTCCACAACTTGCCCATTGTTAAATAGAGGTCTATGAAATTATCTTACGTTTTCTTTTTACCCGGACACCATTCATTGATAGGATGGAGGAGGATGACTTTGGCTTATGCGTGCTTCATTACGAGTATTTGGTTTCTATGCTAATTGTGTACTGATTGCTGTGGAGGACGTTGAAAAATTTTCAGTGAAGCTTGTGCTACGCTGAAGCTACAATTAAGGTACGAGTTCATAGCGGACCGCACACAGCAGCAGCAGACGACGTGTCACCCAACCGCAGATCAGTAGTGCCACCGACGCCTGAGCGACATCACGTTGAATCTTTCTCAAAAAAATAGTTTTGCGATTCCGAGGCCATAATGGACAAACGCAAACGCACGATGCATTTCAGCATTGGACGTGTGAATTGTCGATTTTAATTCCAAACAGGTTAGACATCTTGTCTCACGGAACATTCAGAACTAACTGGAATACGGCGCAACTGTCTGCTGCAGAGGGGTATCTGCAGTTGGGTTCGGAATCATGACTGCAACGACATGACGCTGCGCTGTGTCCCTACGATATCTCGCAACATCGCGTCATCTGCTGCTGCTGTGTGCAGTCGGCTAGGAACTCGTACCTTTAGAATGTTATCAAGTTCTGCAAATTATTGTTCGATTCAATGCCTGTCTAATGCAAAAACACTAAAAAGTAGAAAATAACTTTATTTACGGAAATCGGTAGCAATCACCGACGACTTCCTGAAGTAATGTTACTTTCCACTTTTTGGTGATAGTTTTTTTGCAAATAAGTTTTTATTTTACCCGCATGTCGAACAAATCCTTGTCAAGTATAAGTAAGTTTACATTGTAACTAGAAATGATAAGCACATCATTCAAATAGACGTAAAATAAAATTATAGAAAATACCCTAAGAAGTACCGAAGCAAAGATAATTTTGTATGAGACCACATTCCTCTACCAAATGAAAAAAAAAACACATAAATCGGACCAGTAATCACGGAAAAATTGGTGAACATACATGAAAACAAACATGGAAGAAGAAAATGTGTTCCGCTGACCCCAAGTAGAATGGGACAATGGCAGAAAGATGATGATGATAATACATGAAAAAAAAAAGATGCTCGTGGAATACATAACCTCCTCCTTTTTTAGAAGTCGGTTAAAAAGAGGCAATTTTTAACAATAATATTTTATTTCATTTATTACTTTAATTTTCACCAGTGGTCTTTGTTATTTTGGTGTGGGGCCTGATGGTCTCTGTGGGTCATGTTGCACTTGTTCAGGCGGTACCGGTTGCAACTTTCGTCCTATTCCAGGACCCCATTGTTGAATCGTACAACCCGGTTGATATGCAGCCTTTGCTGTTAGAGTATAGGTGGATGAACTAAATTGCCATAAGTTGTAATGTACCGTTACTCTGTTTGTATAGTAGTTGAAAAAAACAGTTGGACTTGAAATTTGATTCTTTACTTGCACGTTTACGTATGTTAAAATATGGCATTGAGGTACCTGAACAAAAAAAAACTATTTTAATACCCTATCAACATAATTAGGATAAGGCTTTCTCTCTCCATCGTCTTAAAAGTGGTTTTAGAATGATTCATCATTACAGTCGGTAGCACTGATAAGCGACATGCGTCAGAAATGATAAAGCTTTGCTCTATTGTTCCTTTACAATAGGATAAATCATATAAGATTGGTTAAGATTAAGCGATGTGGGTTTAACCAAAATTAATTAAATGTTTTTGAAATAAAAAGTTTTAATATGTATTTTTTTATATTCTTGAGCTCGTTGAGGGGAGGGGATCAAAGGAGATGGCCAAAAATTGTATGAGCCTGTGCCCCAGAATGTATGTACGTATGGTTAGAAAATCTGTCATTTAATCTATACTATCTATACTAATATTATAAAGAGGTAACATTTGTTTGTAAGTTTGTATGTTTGTAAGTTTGTATGTAGGGGGTAATCTCCGGAAGTAATGAACCAATTTTAATAATTGTTTCACTGGTAGAAAGCTACATTATTCGTGAGTGCTATAGGCTATATTTTATTCTCGTACTCCCACGGGAACGGGAACTAAGCGGGTGAAACCGCGGGACGTCAGCTAGTTTAATAATAAAGATCTCCTATAAAAATAACACATCTGGAGGAGCTCGTGGTTAAAAATAATAACAGCCATCGTTAGGTTAAGCCGTGCTTGCCTAGGTTGGTCTGTGGATGGGTGACCGCCCATTACATACCGAGTTTCCTCCGTGCCTCGGAAAGCACGTTAAGCCGTTGGTCCCGGCTGTCATTTGTAGATCTTTGACAGTCGTTAGGTAGTCAGAGGCCCGAAAAGTCTGACAACCAGTCTTACCAAGGGGTATCATATTACCCGGTACTAACTGGGTTGTGGAGGTCAGATAGGCAGTCGCTCCATGTAAAATACTGGTATTCAGCTGCATCCGGTAAAACTGGAAGCCGACCCCAACACAGTTGGGAAAAGGCTAGGCAGATGATGATAAAAATAACAGATCTGGATGGACGAACCACAACACTTCAGTTATAACTTTATTTGGTAAGTGTTTTGTAGTTTAGTAACGCCTCTGGAGCTACTTTAAATACACAAACGTGTCAGGTTATGAAAAACATTAAAATTCTACTTACAATTATTTGTATATTTTGTTCTTTTTGAAAAAATGTAAATCGACCGTGATAATTAGTGATTACTTTGGCCCATGGTATATTATCCGCACCGAACTCCCAAAGCTGACCGTTCACTATCTGAATGGCCGTGAGACCTAGAAAAAATATTAGGAATATCGTTTGAAAACCCATGACACTTTAACTCTATGATTCTTAAGTGATGACAATTTAACGAATCCTTAGTTTTAAAACGACTGCTTTATTATATAAAGACTTAGTTTGCTATAATAGATTTCCTATATTTCAATTGTAAGTAAGTTAAATTGATTCGTTCAGTCGTTTGTACAATAATAATTTGTTACACATGAAATAGTCGCATATTATAATACTTAGTTTTGTGGTTGGCTTAGTTGCTTGGTTTAATGCAATTATTTGTGTTGATTTGATGTGTTTTCTCGCTCCACCAAAATATTTGCTTATTTATATAGCGTTAAATGTAAATCATGTACTCCACAAAGTGCATTTACGTAACCAATTTTAAAATGGACCAAAACAAATGCAGGGCAAATGGATTGTTTGCTATGTCAAATTATTTTGACATTTAGAACTGCCTGCAACCATTTTCTACATAGAAAAGAGAATAGAAAACGAACATTGACGTACAGATTATAATCACTTAGAACATTGTAAGGTGAGCTATCACGGTTCGTAACTAAACTTAAAATATCACTTACGGGATGTGTTCCATGATGATTGATTATTTTGAACTCCCAATATCAGGAGCTCATCAGCAGCATAATTCAACGTATTTATTTACAAGGTGTAAAGGGAAAGAACGCTTGGTTGACGGCTTTGTGAAGAGTCTGTTTACATCCTGTAAAAGCGTTATGTAAATCCATACTAATTTCACTAGCTGTTAACTACTTCACAATTTGTACTATGATTGAAATACAAATAGCACAATAATTTGCCTGGTAACGGCTTAAGTGGAGTTTGGGCAGTAAATCAGCTCAGTATTAAATAGCAATTTATAAGAAAATCGTATATGCATCAAGAATTGACCAAAAAAATGTTTAAATGATGAAACTTGAATTTTTATTTTGGTTTTATTTTTTGGAAAAAAGATGCGTATAAGATACTCTTAGAAAGGAATTTCGATTAGATGTTCGCATATGACCAAACACGTTTACATAGTAATTCTGCTATATGGTTCACTGAGAGCCTCACACCCTCATTGGATCACATTTTTGCTTTGACATATTTTCTTCTGATAGTTTCTGAATAGAATCTTCAATATTTTTGTGGAGGACTGTCGATTCGGTGCCTTTTTGGTGCCTTTTTTTCTTCCAACATCTCCCACAGCTCCCAACAACCATCACTTACCACCCTGGTCTAAAACTGTAACGTAGGTACCAGGGTACCACGTATTACCAACACGCTCGATACAGGAGCAGTACACACGAGTGGTTCACATCGGGAGCGAAAAAACCAACACCGCGCGCACTGAATACTGAAAATGTAACTAATTTAACTCGTGACTTGTATCGAAGGATGACGAGGTATCACGCAGTTGGATGCGGTAAACACGCCTTTCAAGCAATAATTATTTTAACTTTTTTTTAGCAAATATTAAAATAGTTTCTTAAACTTTCCATGTACTATCGAGGACACTCCCGCATGACCACCACTAAGCTAATTTTTGCTTGCACTCGCAACATAGAAACGCTCTCTAGCCCCGTTGACTTTGTATAGAAATAATGAATGAGGAGATACCGAATCGGCCGAGCGCACTGACGACGCACGCCAAACGAGAGTTATTGTAATTTTGCGCGCCAAAGTTGACGCTTTCCTAATAGGCCCAAACTTTAAGGGGGCGTGGCTCGGCGCCTCCGCATGATTCAAGCGAAAAAATGTTAAAATGGTCAGGCGGAAAAGACCCCGATAGTACATACATACATTGCGGATCTTCTAACATTGATTTGTCAAATTGCGTTCTTAGTTAGGAGTTTTTTTGCAGTTTAAAGTTATTGACTGGTTAATACGCTGATACTTTGGGTTTCTGAAAACTCACTTGAGTATAAAGCTAAAACCTGAACACGATAGATGATCTTATATTGTCTCTTAACTTTTTATTGTTCCATAATTATAGAAAAAAAAATCGTATTATAGAAATTGATTGAATGTTGGAGTCATTTCATTCTGATAACATATAAGAAAAACATTCATTTATACATTACGCTCCAACACACATATTTTTTTTATGCCCAATACAACTACAGTACTTTCACAGTTATAATGCCTTTGTTTCGACAGTTCAAAAATTCCTGTAACTGGCCTACTTGAAATAAATTCGAATTCGTTCTTCTCCAATAGAGATCTACGCTAGGGAATGGGCAACTACAGTACTTTCTCAAGTTATTATGCCTTGTGACTGCGGGACTTTGATTTTCTTTTTTGTATTTTTGACATTCAAAAGTGACGTAATGGTCTAATGAGGAATTTTCTTTTTAGCTCTTCCCTAGTCGCTGGATAGATGGCGCTAGGAGTAAGTATGATAATGCAAGGAACGGAACCGAAAAAAACTGATTTTAACAAAGTGCGAGAAATGTAGGTTATATTCGGAAGGTTAAGCAAATGAAAGTGTCAGTCAACGAGAGTATGTGACGTAACACAATGTTTTTTTTTTCAAGCGTTTTGGCTTTGGCATAGTAAGTTCAACGCCATCTATAGAGTTCTTGGAAACTAAGTTTTTTTTTAAAACCTCAAAAGGAAAACCTCTCATTAAAATAAATGCTTTGAGTTTGAGTTTGAAAATGATTTTATTTGATTTGACCACAATTGCCACCTCCACAGAGCCATCACCTAGCACCTCCATACAATTGATGCACGTATGGTCAGTAAACGGCGTGTGTTTGCTCGGGGGCTGGCTTTTTGTCCGTCCGTGCGTCTCACGGTACCTACCCACTGTTTAGGGCAAAGAACAACACACTGTCAATATTCTTAGTAGTGTAGGGGGACTATGGTTGGGTCAATATGCTGTTCTGTGGGTATCTCTCTCTCTGTGGGTAGTTCTCCATTTTCTTTGTGACACTAGCGGAGCTTGTTTTTCTTGATAAAAATTCCTACTGTAAATATCTACTGTTTCAGTTATACACTATCTATTGTCTAAAATCGTCGTTTACATTCAATTCCGTTTCATCATTCTATATTTTTCAAGGAATAAGTTACATGTGTGAATTATGATAACGTACAAGAGATACGCCCCTGAGTTGCACGGTCTTACGACTTGATAAAACGTCAAAATGTCTGTACAAATTATATTTATGTTTTATAAGAATGTATTAAACACATAAACAACCATTTTTTTTTTCTAAATTATTGTGAAGACTGTATCTAAATCCAATGTGTTGTTTACAAGAACTAAGTGATTGCTTATCTCACAACTAGATGCAGACATGAAAAGAATCTTTATTTTATACCGTTTTAAGAATTGACATGAAAATAAGGCACAATTTGTCTTAAATAAACGTAAGTATTACATAAAAATATAATTATTTTATGTTTATCAAAATAAAATAAAAAAACAAATTACTTTCAACAGGTTTATTTTATAACTTGTCCTCCATATGTTACGAGAAGGCGAACTGCAGCAACACGATGGCGTACTTCAAGGTGAGGATTATCAGCTCTATCGCCAGACTGTTGACGGCGAACATGCGGTACACTGACATCGGCTCCACCGTACTGATGACGCGGATCATGTTCTTTATGTAGTACCGAGACCTCACTGAAAACTTAGAAAAATACTGTTAATAAAAGGAACTAACTAACTATAGGCCTCCCACTAGGTGGACCGATGACCTGGTGACCGGGATGTCCTGGTGTCCCCGGTGGTACCGGGGATTCGCTGGATGCGAGTCGCACGGGACCAGTAAATGTGGCGACACTTGGGGGAGGCCTATGTCTAGCAGTGGACGTCTTTCGGCTAAAATGATGATGATGATGATGAGATTAGAAGTGGGTGGCAAAAATGTTTTCTACTTCTATGGCTATGGAAAAAGGAGGACGCAGCTCTGTGAGCTACAATTTTGTACTAGCTCCGGTTATTATCCCTTGTAAAACTCAACCCAGTATCTATGAATTAGCTGCCACTGAACTAGAATAGGCGAGACGACAAAAAAAATCTAATTAGTCCGTCAGATAGATTTTCAAAAAATATTGGACTCATATTTTTTCTTATGTTACGTAAACCAAAACCAAAATTGACGAAGATATGACGCTTTTAAAATTCTCAATACATCACGCCTAGGTATAATGTTTAGCTAGTTCTGACGTCACGTCAATATTCATTGATTTACAAATACAAAAAATATGTGTCCATTATTTTACAATACTCTATCTGACGGACTAAATAGATTTGCAAAATTTTTGATACTGTCGTCATGCCTATTAACAGAATTATGCAGCAACACGACAAGTCGACGTGAGGCATCGCAGCGGAACGTCTGCTGGCGTCAATGTTGCACGCGTCAGAAGTCGCGCGACAATCACATCACATTGTGGCGGCGGATTCGCTTTTGTTGCAATGTATGAGTAATTGTGCGAGTTTACTGCTGTGGCTGTGGTCGTTCTTGTTTGAAGTAAGGTACAGCAGGATAGGAGGTGTAATTTGTTTACGAAAATATAGTTCTAAACATAAATGGGCTTTCGTTGACAAGGTAACGATAAATGAGACTGATAAACGAGTAAAGATCATGGTACACTAGACAAGCACAGCACCGGCACCGCTCCAACCCAGCATTTAACTTGCCATTCAAATAAGAGCATTAAATCGTGTGTCATAATAGTACATTTTGATACAAGTGGAGAAAGTTTGTTATTGTATTCGAGGCGGAATTAAAACACCCGAGCCGTAGGCGAAGGTGTTTTTGAGCCGAGAATTGCAATAACAAATGTCCACGTGTATCAAACGACGTTTTTCAATACACTTTTGAAGAAATAAAATAAAATAACGAAAAATATTTTTGTCTAAACTATGATTTTAATTTTCTTTTTTTTTCGCGCTTTGGTTTCGCCAGGTTGAAGGAGAGGCAAAGGTATGAAGCCGTTAAACAGCCTAATATAAAAATAGATTTATTTCATAGTTTTGAATTCAGAACACAAATAAATGTTAATTTTTGTATAATAGTAACTATTAGTTTTTAATAATCATGTTTATCTATGATATTCTATTTATAAACACAATTTGAATTCAAAAAATATTTATGCCGTAAAGACGCGTAGTGCTTTGCTGAAATAAAAAAAAAAAACATTCACCTCAGACTATAGGGAACGTGCACAACGACGGTGGTGCCGACTGGCGTCACCAATCCGAATCTTGTGCTCTATTAATACTTGACATTGACATGTAAAACAAGTAAACAAAATTAATTTATTATTGAAAATGATTATTCTAGCTAATCATAATGCATTGTTGCATTTCTGGATGTACCAATACATCCACAAAAATGAAAATTAATCAAATAGCGTAAATTTAATAAAATTCTATTACTTTCCAAAGAATAGTACTCTCATACCATGTCTAAGTGAAAAACGCAAAAAATGGATAAATGCAGTAAGAAAAATATTTGAACACAATTTGTTTTTGTTACACTCTGCATTGAAAAAGTTCAATAGCCTTTAAAATCAACCGTCCAAGCAAACATTAAATGGTACTGGCGTACCATTTAAACTTCAGCGAACACACATAATATGTGTGTATATAACTCCGAATATTCCTCAACAGTTAAACAAAGAGTCCACATGTACTCAGATTATAAACATGGTTATACAATAAAGTTTTTAGTTGGCTGCACTCCTTGTGGTTTCATAAGTTTTGTATCTAAATGCTACGGAGGGCGTTCTAGTGATTGCTTATAACAAATGATTATGGATTAGACTGCACTGAAGTTCACACCGAATATTCCTCAACCTTCCTCAACAGTTGAACAAAGAGTCCACATGTGCTCAGATTATAAACATTGGTATACAATAAAGTTTTTAGTTGGCCGCACTCCTTGTGGTTTCATAAGTTTTGTATCTAAATGCTACGGAGGGCGTTCCAGACTGCACTGAAGTTCACACCGAATATTCCTCAACAGTCTCCACATGAACTCAGATTATAAACATGGTTATACAATAAAGTTTTTAATTGGCTGCACTCCTTGTGGTTTCCTAAGTTTTTTATCTAAATGCTACGGAGGGTGTTATAGTGATTGCTTTTAGCAAATGATTGTGGATTGATTTGTTATAGCCTGGAGATACTGTTCTCGCTGATAAAGGATTCCCTTCCATTAAAACATGTGTTGAAAATAAGAAAGTTGTTTATGCCACCGTTTCTTCATGCACCACAATTTTCATCAGAGAAAGTAAACGAAACACAAAATTCATATTGGTCAACATTCATGTTACGCTGACGAACATTATTGATAGACCGGAACCCATGTTTTATTCCTTTTATCATAATCAAAAATAATACTTTTGAAGAGATTTGCATGACAGCATAAGTTTCCTTTACTGTCCGCATAGTGTCTCTTTTGTCGTTGAGTGCTGCCACCTATAGTTCCTGCACGTTCCCTATAGGCATTGAACCAATTTGGACTAAGTATAGGTATAGTTATCTGTGGCAATTTTCATTCCCGCACACGTGCGGGAAAGTGGAAAAAATTGCACGCGTGTGAAATACATTGCATGTTGTACCTAATCGTAGTGCGTTATGGACCAGTTTTCGAGGAAGTGTATTGAAAAATATATTTTATAATGTCTGTATGAAAAAGGTTACGGCGGGTGGTCAGCGCGCTTGCCGCTACCATACGACTCGACTCGCGGGCGCCTCGGAGTCGGCGCGCGGCTTGCGCGCGGACCGCGGCTTGCGCGCGGACCGCGGCTTGCGCGCGGACCGCGGCTTGCGCGCGGACCGCGGCTTGCGCGCGGACCGCGGCGCGCGGGTGGACCGCGCGCCCTAGCCTAAATTCAAGGCAACGCCGGGCAACAGCTGTGCTGGTGCAGTGCTGGTGCGGTGCTTGTGTAGTGTGCCATGACCATAAAGGTCGTGGCACATTACACAAGCACCGCTCCAGCACAGCACCAGCACAGCTGTTGCCCGGCGTTGCCTCGAATTTAGGCTACGGCGCGGCGTCCACCTGCGGTCCGCGCGGCGTCCATCCGCGATCCGCGCGGCGTCCATCCGCGATCCGCGCGGCGTCCAACCGCGGTCCGCGCGGCGTCCACCCGTGGCCCGCGCGCCGTCCGCGAGGCGTAAGCTCGCAGTCCGCGCACTGGCCGGGATAGTCCGGGAGCTAGCGTTGCAGTTTATGTAGTGTTTTTACGCTGATCGTTTGCCAACTTGTTCGTCGATCTCGAACGACAATAATAAGTGAACCCAGCGTCAGCTGACGCACCCCAAGTGGCTGGAGGATTGGGAAGTTAGGGAAGTGGTGAAAAAAAAGGTGACTATTAGACCTACCTACCTCCTATTATGTCTAGTAATTTTATTTTTATGAAGTAGATTCGTGGATTAATTCACCTACCCCACTAACACGACACGCTTTCCGTTACAGTTTAAAAGGAGACAGCGTAGTAGCAATGCTACAATATTTTTAACTTTTACTGCGTCAGCTGACGGTCTTTCCACCGCTACCCACGCAGCTGATTGTTGTTTTCGTACTTTTGATAATTTAAACACTTCACTTTGTTTTTCATTCGGCGTACTGTAACTTTATTTTACGTGTTTCTTTTACAAGTTTATGCAAGCGGCTGACGCATAATCTCCCCTCCACCATGCAGCTGACGATTTTTTAAGCCCAGTATGATGTAAACTATTTATGAAAAAAGTTTCATGACTTTTTTGTTTGCAACGCTCTCTCCTGGACTATGAGCTTGCTTCTTTTGTTTACGACATTGTTTCGCGGGCAACCGCGGGCAACTCGGAGTTGGCGCGCCGTAAGCAGGCGGCCCGCGCGCCGTAAGCACGCTGTCCGCGCGACGGCGGCGCGCTGACCACTCGCAGTCCGCGCGCGGGCCGTGCACCGACTCCGAGTTGCCCGCGAGTCGAGTCGTATGGTAGCGGTAAGCGGGGTGACCGCCCGCCGTAAGCTTTTTCTTACAGACATTGTAATATATATTTTATGATATACGATTTAATGCTCTAATTTGAATGGCAAGTTAAATGCTGGGACGGAGCGGTGCCGGTGCTGTGCTTGTCTAGTGTGCCATGACCTTAAAGGTCATAGCACACTACACAAGCACTGCACCAGCACAGCTGTTGCCCGGTATTGCCTGGAATTTAGGCTACGGCGCGCGGTCCACCCGCGGTCCACGCGGCGTCCACCCGCGGGCCACGCGCCGTACACCCGAGGTCCGCGCGGCGACCACCCGCGGGCCGCGCGCCGTCCGCGAGGCGCAAGCTCGCAGTCCGCGCACTGGCCGGGATAGTCCGGGAGCTAGCGTTGCATTTGAGTGTTTTTACGCTGATCGTTTGCCATCTTGTTCATCGATCTCGAATGACTGATAAGTGAACCCAGCGTCAGCTGACGCACCCACGGTGGGTGGAGGATTGGGAAGTTACGGAAGCGGTGAAAAATAAAAGAAAAAAATTGGGACCATAGACCTACCTACCCCCTAGGGGTGTTTAGTCTAGTAATTATATTTTTTTGTTAAGTGGATTCGTGGATTAATTCACCTACCCCACTAACACCCTTTCAGTTACAGTTTAAAAGCAGACAGCGTAGTAGCAATGCTCTAATATTTTTAACTTTTACTGCGTCAGCTGACGGTCTTTCCACCGCTACCCACGCAGCTGATTGTTGTTTTCGTACTTTTGATAATTTAAACAATCACTTTTTTTTTCATCGGCGTACTGTAACTTTATTTTACGTGTTTCTTTTACAAGTTTATGCAAGCGGCTGACGCATAATCCCTCCTCCACCATGCAGCTGAGTTTTTTTAAGCTCAGTATGATGTAAAGTATTTATGAAAAAAGTTTCATTACTTTTTTCTTTGCAACGCTATCTCCTGGACTATGAGCTTGCTGCATTTGTTTACGACATTGTTTCGCGGGCAACCACGGGCAACTCGGAGTCAGCGAGGCGGTCCGCGCGACGGCGGCGCGCCGACCACCCGCGGTCCGCGCGCGGGCCGCTCGCCGACTCCGAGGCGCCCGCGAGTCGAGTCGTATGGTAGCGGCAAGCGCGCTGACCACCCGCCGTAAGCTTTTTCATAAAGACATTATAAAATATATTTTATGACACACGATTTAATGCTCATATTTGAATGGCAAGTAAAATGCTGGGTTGGAGCGGTGCAGGTGCGGTGCTTGTCTAGTGTGCCATGACCTTAAGAGTGCATTTTCATCGAACTCTTTGCCAAACATGGTGTTCACAATCTCAACAAAATTATCCTATAAGCACTAAATTCTTGTTTTAACTATAGGGAATATGCATATTTTTTTACGGAATGTAAAAATAATGACAAAAAGTGCAAACAAGACCAAAATCGGCCAAATAACACAAAAGTTTAACCAATAATTTTTTTGTTTCTGTATCTTTCTTGATAAACGGAATTTATTATGGATTTTGTACGTCGATATGTTTCGACATATTGACGTCATGAAAGGTATCGGAGCTCTCTGTCTAATCAGCAGTTTCATATGCTAACAACTTAGTATTTTTATAAATATTTAAAAACCAATTTGGCATGTTCTTCATCTATAGCTTGAATTTTGAAATTATAGATTTTTGAATTAACATGATACAAAACTCATAAAATAAGCATTGGTACAAGAAATACAAACCGTTTTTAATTTTCTCCAAAGCCTTGATACAGCTGTCTCTCGTTTGAAACAGTTTGTCTTCCAATAGATTGACTAAGTAGCATACCAGGATTATTCTTGTAATGAATATGAGGGCTTGAGGCTCTGGTGTTACAATGAACTGACTCCAATGGAAATTCTGTAATAAAAAAATAGTACGCATTGAATACTCGATTCCAGACTATCAATGCTGAAATGTTTCGTTCGTTATTTAAAAAAAACATGGAATAATGTACTGAATCTGTCGTAAAAAAAAAATGCTGGACATTACACAGCAACATTACAACCGCAACGAGGCTTGTGTCGTGTACACCAGATAGTTGATATACTACATATATACTTTTTTGTTTGTAAATACATACTTATTATACATATAAACATCCATGAATCGGAAAAAAATGTCCATGCTCATCACACAAAAATTTGCTCCGATCGGGATTCGAACCCGGGACCCTAAGAACGTAAGGCAGCCTCACTACCGTTGCGCTATTCGGGTCGTCAAAAGTTTATATCACCGTCATATCTACATGATATTATTATATTGTTATTATCTGTTGCCCACAACTTCGTAACGTGGAAATTTTGATGTGTATGTGTGACACTAAAAAATACCCCAGGGCCTATTCTCAGACCTACCAAATATACACAAGCAAATCATAAAAATCAGTCAAGCTGTTTTGGAGGAGTTCGATAACAAACACTGTGACACGAGATTTTTATAAACAGGATGTCATCACGAAGCCGTCAACCAAGCATTCTGTACATCTTACTAAGTAACGTTACGCAAAAATTATTGCTGGGAAACGCTTTTTTTTGGGGTGAAAAATTACGTTTTACGATAGAACTCAATGTAACGCACTCAAAACATTGTGCTGGTGGATGGATTGTATAGTACGGGGGTTGTGGAGGTGTTTAAAGTAAAAATCTTAGATTAAAAACATGTATTAAAAAAAAAAAAAACTCGTGTTAAAGTTGGAACTTTGACCCCCAATATTTCCGTAACTAGAAGGTACAGTCTAGAACAAAAAAAATATCGCAATGACGGAGAGAACAAGTGCGTTTCGGCTTCGTTAAGAGTCTTTTTACACTCTTTATTAGAGATAAATATGGACCTAGCTGAAAAAAATCCATTATTCATGGCTGTTTTAATAAGCTTTAGAAAAATACACTGACCTCACGTTTGTGTCAATCAATTCGACTTTCATCGAAGCCGTGTTAATGAAGCAATGATAATATAATAAAAACAATCCAATAATTTGATTGCAAAGGAGGTCAACTTAGTCATCAATCATTTTACGTAAAAAAACCAGATAGATTGTTGATAATTCTGTACCTAATTAGTGCTATTGCCGCCTCACAACTAAGATATACTTACACACATCAAAAAAAAGTTTGCGATCACTTTGAAAAATCGAAATCTTTTTTGTTACAGTAGATTATATGTATTATCATTTCTTCTTCTTTTTAGATTCTTTATTTCAAACTATAGATTTTGATTATAAAACAATAAACCAAAAGAAATATAACACACAACAAATATTTTTTCTTGATAAAGTTAAATTAAAAAATATATAAGTATTAGCTTTTAATAGTGATCACAAACTTTTTTTCAAGTGTGATGTCAAAGAGTTGATGGCAAAAAAACTGAAACACTGTGGCCCAAAGCCTTGTGTGTCTTTGAAAAAGCTTATAAAATATGACACTAGTATAAGCCCGCGGCTTCGCCCGCGTGGAGTTCGGTAATTTATTCACGGGATCGTACTACCGGAATAAAAATGTGTTAAGGCGATTACAGGAGCTAAATTAGCAACTATATGTGTGGTGGTTCAAACTTCGTTTGAAATACTGTTAGAGTAAAGTTCTAATCAGCTTGCACTACAAAGTGGTTGTTACGTCAGTCACTGCGGCCGAATAGTGCAAAATCAGTGTTTTTTTGCGATTTACAAAAAATCTATTAATTAGACTAAAAAAGTAAAACACTATGATGCTAATATGTTGCTTGTAGAATTATTTGCCAAAAATCAGAATGATTGCATGTATTTTATGTGGTTTTAACTCGTTAAAAGAATTTTTTAGAGATAAGTTCGTGATTTTTTTCTCTCGAATAAAATTTGTTGTATTACGTTTTCAAAACACTATCGTTCTAGCATATATCCTTAAAAATATTATATATTTTTCTGGTTTTGTTTATTGCAGTGAATCATATGTTTTTTTGCATTATAAAACTCGCGTTTAGCTCCTGTAGTCCCCTTAATCCAGGTTGTAGCTCTTCGAGACCCGCAATTACGGACACAATTAAGTAAGATAACTCTTACCTTTATTGCCACTGTAGTTATTAGCCTTTTCGCGCCCAGCAGATAGTAAATGAACAAATGCGTGGCTATTAGTAGCATCTGAAATATAATAAAGTTAAATAAGACAGGCATCAGACATTTCAACAGGTGGCAGATGGTTCAAATGCTGGATTATTTGATTTTTTCCTATTTTAAAAAGGCTTTTTCTAAATGGTTCATACTACTTACATACATGCATAAAGGGTGTAAAACATATCTTAACGAAGCTGAAAAGCACTTGTTCTCCTCGTCATTGCGATCATTTTTTTGTTCTACACCATACCTGGGAATCTTCTAGTTACGGAGATATTGGGGGTCAAAGTTCCAACTTTTCCACATTTTTTTTTTAAACACATGGTTTTAATGTAACATTTTTACTTTAAACACCTCCACGTCCCCCGTACTATTCAATCCATCCATCAGCACAATGTTTTGAGTGCGTTACATTGAGTTCTACCATAAAACATGATTTTTCACCCCAAAAAAAAGTCGTTTGCCAGAAATAATTTTTGCGTAAAGTTACTTAGTTTGATGTACAGAAAGCTTGGTTGACGGCTTCGTGATGAGGTCCTTTACATCCTGTAGACTCACACCTTTTTCGCATGGGAGTAGGCAGAAACCACATGATGCCACCTACTACGTTCCTTACATACTCCTTTTTGTCACGTACGCCGGTTGCGAGTACTACTCACTAGACCTTTCTGAAGAACCTCACCAGTAAGGTCAGTGTATGTCCGTCTAGGGCGTCCCTCCCAGCATTGCCACTCACATCTGCCTTGTAAATACCTTTTGTTAATCACCTTTCACTCTTCCTCTCCACATGACCAAATCATCTAAGCATACGCTTTTTAATATTTTTCACTATATCTTTTTTTATTGTTTTTCAATACATTTGCTCAAAAATGCATTGTTCCGGAGCCTGTATACATTGTTCGAAAGTTAAAAATTACGCACCATACAACTTGAACGGAACGTGCGGTAAAATAGATACTCTCTCCTAAGTACCTATTTTACCGTATAGCCCGTTGTATGGCACTGTGCGTATTCTTTACGGTTTTTTTAATTAGGTCAAAATGAAAATCCAAGATGGAGCCTACGAAAATTTTCGGTTTTTTCTTCATGGGTGTTGTTTTCTTGGTTTTTGGGGTTGCTGATAACGAAAATGAGGTCAAAATGAAAATCCAAGATGGCGCCGACGAAAACTTTCGGTTTTTTCTTCATGGGTGTCGTTTTCGTAGTTTTTGGGGTCGCTGTTTGTTTAATTACATACCTATTGTACTGTTTTCTCGCAAATGTGTTGAAAAACATTGTATGACACGTGCAGAAATTGGTATTTACAAACTCGTGACATTCGTCTACTCGTTTGCAAAAACCAACTTACCGCACTAGTATCATAAATAACTATTGTTTATACTACTTGTACTTACATAAATACGAAAAACCCTTTCGGTCAGCCGTATAGCTTTAACAAAACTATCGAACGCCTGCCATATATTTTGATGCACCTGGATGTTTAAGTGCGTCTGCTGCCATTGTACTTCTGTACCAAATTCTATCATCTTCTTAATAAATGCTAGTCTTTCGTTTAAGATCAGCAGTATTGTCAGAAAGAGAACACTTTCATAATCTTCTACAGTGAATAATGTTGATACTAGTGGTACAATCCACACCATTCTATGGTCGTAGGCTAAAAGTTCTAGTACCAAACAGTAGCTGTGGTATGTTATGAGTATAATTACACCTAAAGTAATAAAGACGTATATTTTCATATTGTGCCTTCCTTTGCCTGTAATTTTTAGGTCTCTGTCGATCTTTTGTAACGTTAGAAAAAGCTTTACGTTTGATTCTCGGTCCATAAAATTATTGGTGACTATGATAGTAGTATTCAAAATCACTCCTATGTTTGTTTGTAATATTGCCCAAGCTAGTTCGAGGTATTTTGTCGTAAAATCTACGCCGCCGACGTATACGTTACGATAGAACGTATAATATATGCAAACAAATGAAAGGAAGAATATAGCGTATGCACTTTGCATCCAATGCGGCGAGGAGATAACATTGTGCCGTATATTCACTCTCACAGAGCCTATAATTGTTTGTACATAAATTAGTGGCTTAAACAACTTTATGAAATTCTCATCTAAAATGTATTTACTTGATTCCTTTATTTTAGACGTCATTATTTAATCGTAAGACAGTTACTACTGAGGTACTGTCTCTTTGTCATTTAAACTTTTATAAACATTTTATAGTCGTTTGTCGTTTAATCAGTAAAATGGAAGTCAGCTCTTTGAAAAGCATTTAACTAAGTTGTTTTGTGTTTATAAAGATCAGTTATTATAAAACCATTTTGTAGTTGTTCAGTTGTCAAGGTTGTTTTTCGCGGTGATTAGACTGTTTTGAAATCATACTATTACTTGTAAACTTCAATCATCACTACGTATTATTGTGAAGAAATTGTGCAGAGCCTTCACATTTATGAATCAACACCTGCCTCGGGTTTACTCTTCTGCCGTTTCGGGGCACAATCACGCCATTAAGTTTTTTAAGATTATTTTATAATATTGTTTATAGAGATTTTACAGAAGCTTCATAAAGATTTATGTCCCGAAAGTCGATAAAATCTAGTAAAAGATTTTCAAGATTTACTTCCACCAACAAACGAAATATGATACTAAACACCCAAAATGAAATCCTGGTTTTTAAAATTTATCTTGTCTAGAGCAAATTGACATAGCACAATGGAGTATTCAGTGGCGAGTGTTACACTCTGTAGAGCCATGTCGTCATGGATTCCATCACTGTGGATATCAGGCGGATGGTGTTCTTTAAGTAGCAACGAGAGGAAGCTGAAACAAATAAATTAGTGAACAAGAAGCTATTTTTTCTTATGCCCTGGATGGAGGCCTTACACTTAAGGTACCCACAGGATTGTCCGGTTAAGCAGACGACAACCTCTCTAGGTTGAACTGCGAGATGCCATTTCGAAAAAAAAAAAAAAAAAAAATTTTTTTCTACAGAGTAGATTAATATCTTAAAAGTAACTAAAGCAGTATTACATGGCTATTATTAAAAGTAAAGTTAAGTGCCAGTCGGACTCGCGAAGGGTTTCGTTTTTGACTATTTGCCAACAGAACCCAAAAAAAAAGAGAGTGTGTATAATCAGCGCAGCAGTGAAACAATGTTGCTTATAATGATAGTGATGGCTTACAAAACTAATTACCATCACTTGAAACTAAGAATGTAACGAAGAAAAAAAAAATATTTGTTGCAGTAAAGCGGTGCCGTTGTATTGCCGTTGGCCGTAAACCATAAAGAAAGGACGTAAAAAAAAAAAAAGTAAAGCAAAAAGTCATCATCATCTGCCTAGCCTTTTCCCAACTATGTTGGGGTCGCCTTCCAGTTTTACCGGATGCAGCTGAATATCAGTATTTTACATGGAGCGACTGCCTATATGACCTCCACAACCCTGTTAGTACCGGGTAATACGATACCCCTTGGTAAGACTGGTTGTCAGATTTTTTGGGCCTCTGACTACCTAACGACTGTCAAAGATCTACAAATGACAGCCGGGACCAACGGCTTAACGTGGTTTCCGAGGCACAGAGGTAACTCGGTATGTAATGGGTGGTCACCCATCCACAGACCAACCAAGGCAAGCACGGCATAACCTAACGATCGACCCGAGTGGCTGTTATTATTTAGCCACGAGCAAAAAGCAAAAAGTAAAGAAGTAAAGTACTTACTGATTCGATGATAAAAATTATTTCACTGATAGGAGACTATTTTATGGTATAGTTGACTGTCAAACAAACTAAATCGTGGGCAAGGTAGTATAATAAAATTAGCGTTACAAACCATTGATAACTTTCAAAGCCGAAATAGTGCTGTCCTTTGCTTGGAGTACACTAGCATATAGGCGCTATAAGATAATGCTAATAACGGATATTTTTAATACGAATTTGGTACTCAGGACTGCAAACCACAGTGGCCACACAAGTAAGTAGAACCACTCTAATTTCTGACAGATTAACACTTGATGACTTGACCAAATGTCAGAAGGACCATAACAAAAATGAATGCGAAAAGACAATAGCTAAATATGATCGTGAAAACCGTCCAGATCATGAGCTAAGAAACGGCTTCTAAGTTTCAGTAGGTGATCGCTTCTTGGGTTAAATTAATTAGTTCTTGACTGACGTAATCTTATCTTGTATCTACAAAAGTAATCACATTAGGACTAAAAGGTAAGCAGTGGTTGTTATCCACATCATTCGATAAATAAATTAATAAGGGACACATACACCTCTGCGTTTATCTAGAAATGTTTATAGATCAAGTACTGGTCCTATTAATCTTTGGTTTACCTAACAAGTACAGTTAAAAAGTCAGATTTTTAAGGTAGCGGTACCTAAAACAGTTCTTTTTTTCATTTTCTCGACCAAAATTCTGAAACGTGTTCGATTTGCCAAAACTACAAAGGTAAATTATTTGGAAGGTAACAATTTAATATATTTCTCGCTATACGCCGGGCGTAGCGGCGTACCGTGGTGGCGTAGTACTTGCAGTACGCGCGGCTTGTCATTGTTCCCACACAGGCTCATCAAGTATGCGCCTCTGAATTTTGAGCGGCGTATTCTAACATGTCCCCGTAAGCCTCTACAATACGTATTTTATTGGCGCTTCACACGATATTCCTGTAATAAATGATTTACACACAATTGTTTGGGATGTCTCTAGAAACAAGCAATACAGGCGTGCTTAGATTTCGTCAAATAGGCACCCTAAATTAAATTCGCGCTTTTGCAGTATGTGTGTGTAACAATGATTTCATCAATAATCGTCAATGGACCCACGTCTGTTGCCGATTATTGATGAAATCATTGTTTGTCGTAGCCCTAACACGAATAATAAATATCTTCCTACTTACTGCGATTATTATCAATAAATAAATTGAATGTGAAATATAATTGATTAATGTGAGTATGATCGATGTTTGAGCTAACGACTAACATGGCAATTTGAGTGTTTTCCCACGTGTTTATTTTTTTTCTTTTAATTATTTAGGTACTACTTTAGTTTTTTTTTATTTACTTTTTATGTAATATCCTTTTATACCTACGAAAGTGAGTCCCTTTATTACGAAAAAGACACGAAAATAAAACATCCAGATTGGCATTTTGACGTAGTGGAGCATTATAAAAGCTACCTATCCAACATAAAACGTTGCAACTTTTTACCGTATCGAAAAACTAAGCACTAAGTTCTTGTGACTTTTCCATTTACGAGAGCGACTAGAATCGTATTTTAAAATATAATACGCTTTTATTTTGGAAAATTCCAAGAGTGGCTCTAGGGAGAGAAAGCTAATTTCAATTTCATTTAGTTCTGGCGCGATTCCATGTGCCGACCAGAGAGTATGGCACGGTTGTACCGGCAGACTGGATTTTTACTTTGCCACAATGTGGGAAAGTTACTTTCTTGATTGTTTACCATAATTTTATTTTTCAGATTAGATGTTGTTTGAAACTGAAACTTATAAAATGAGGTTTTTTCCACTGTAGATCATGTCATCTACCAGAGATACTATCATCTCATTGCGGAACACAGAAGATCAGAATTTTTGAATTAAGTACCTACTGTGTCTTTTCTATCAATAGAGGCTACTTCAAGTCTTCATAAGTGGTGAAACTAAATGTATTTAAAAGGTACCTTCTGGCTGTGGAATCATCAGATGTCGTCACCTTTACCGGTGGTACGCCTCACCGGCTAATTGTCAAAGCTTTTCAGTTACAGTTCTTGCTGATACGAGTGAAGCCCATAACTTTTAGTTAAACTTCATATACGTACGATAGGACCTCAAAACTAAAACCCAGGTTTATTTGAAATAGGCACGCTTTACAGAAAGGCGTATCTAATCTATGGTGGCGAGTGCAACTCCACGGAACCCTTGGGAGCGTTTGGGTACCGTAGGCAGATTACACCCTGTCTGAGCCCCAATACGCAATTTCATTGCAAGAGGATTTCGCATTTTTATCGGCGAATCTATCCGGTGTCTTTGCTATTAGAGTGCTTGCGCTTCAGAGGGTTTTAAGGTCTTTATTGTTTGTTAATGTAAGGGGTTGTGTGTTTGTATGGCTGAATGTTTGTAGAACTGATCATTATTTTAGAATGTTTCAGAGATCTCAACACAGTTCACTACGCCTACGTACTGTGAAATTCAAGAAAGTATAAGACGGAGAATAGTATTCTGCTGTTTGTTTTATTTCAGTATTGTCACTATTATATTATTTTTCGTGTGGTAAGTGCCTAACCTGGTGTCACTATACAGGGTGTAAAAGACCTCATCACGAAGCCGTCAACCAAGCATTCTGTACATATTATCAAACTAAGTAACTTTACGCAAAAATTATTGCTGGGAAACGACTTTTTTTTGGGTGAAAAGTCATGTTTTGTGCTAGAACTCAATGTAACGTACTCAAAACATTGTGCTGATTGATGGATTGAATAGTACGGGGGTCGTGGAGGTATTAAAGTAAAAATCTTACATTAAAAACTTATATTTAAAAAGAAAACTAATCGAAAAGTTGGAACTTTGACCCCCAATATCTCCGTAACTAGAAGGTTCCCAGGTATGGTGTAGAACAAAAAAAATAATTGCAATGACGAGAAGAAGTGCCTTTCGGCTTCGTTAAGAGGTGTTTTACACCCTTTTATGCCGCTATGGAACTCTGACTTGGCTTAACATGCTGTCGAGAAATATATTTCAGGCATGTTGGTTTGGTTTTCTCACGATGCTTTTCTTCACCGAAGTAAGTGATAATTATACAATACGCACATGAATCTGAAAAATCAGAGGTGAGGTCTTGGGTTCAAACTCGATACCTATGACTTGACAGTCCGACGTTCACGCCGCTAAGCTATCACTGCTATTTTATTAGCCTTATATATTCGGCGGTATTATTTGGAATTATTGTGTTGTGAAACTGTCATAATGATACACGGTGGAGACATGAAAAACGGCAAATGAAGCTCGCAAGTAAACAAATAAATAGAATGTATTTTCGTTTGAACCCGAAACAAACCGTATTTCAAAATCCCTATCAAGCACAAAGTAATAAAGACTGACAAATAAAGCACATAAATAACTTCTAAACTAAGGTTCTAACTTTATCCTTCTCGGTATACGTCTGAGTGACACGGGGACAATTTAAACCGTGGTACACTTCGTGCCAAGATATCAAACCGCCCTTACGGTAGATGATTCATATTATTCGCCTTCAAGACTTGATTACACTGGCGATATTGTAAAGGAGCGCGCACACGAGTCAGACGGCTATATTGTACCGGTTAATTTACGTAAGTAGATGTGTCGGGTGTATTTTCTTGGAATGAAATGTAGTTGAAGTGGAGGTCTTATAATAATACATGGAGAGAGTCTGTATAACTTTAAACTTAGGTATTAGGAGATGTCCTTGAGCTTTGAAATTGGGTTTTGATATTTCATTATTTTTTATGGGGTATATATTCAACCCATATAATGTCACTGTCGTTCGTCAGTAGTCAGTGGCCCGAAAGTCTGACCACGGGGTATTATATTCCCCAGTACTAACTGGGTTGTGGAGGTCAAATACACAGTAGCTCCATGTTAATTACGGTATTCAGTTGCATCCGGTTAGACTTAAGCCGACTCTAAGGTAGTTGGGTAAAAGCTAGGCAGATGCAGGCGCGGATACAGGATTTCCTTTAACGGGGGGCATATTTTGGAAAATTCATTAAAAAAAATTGATATACTTTTGATAATAAATGGGCGTTACTTTACAGAAATTCATGATATGCAAGATACAAGGGGACCGCCAGATTTTGGGCCAGGGGGGGGGGGGGGAGCATTGCGAGAAATTACGACACCTTGCCTTGGACAGGTTAGAAAGGTTTCGAATGTTCATATAGGAGTTACTGGTCGAATTTTCAGATACATTCAAGAGAAAGTAGTTTGTAGAGCGAGCGAAGCGAGCTCGAAAATTTTAACACTTTTCCTACCGAACTACTGGAGTTACCTGGGCCTCTTGTAGACAAAGTTAAGACTCATGAAAAACTAGGCGTAGCGAGCTCGAAATTATTTTCGACATTGCCTCAGATAATTATGCTATAATACCATTCTATGGCATCTGGCAGGAAAAGCTATAACTTTTAAAAATCCTGAGCCTCTAGGGGCAGCTGCCTCCTCCTGGCGACGCCCATGACAAGATATACAACTAGAATATTTAGTTTCAATTCCTGCAAATTAGTTCAAGCTTGGCTAATGACATATTTGGTCCGGTTCAGGGGGGGGGGGGGAATTGCACCCATTGCTCCCCCCCTGTATCCGCGCCTGAGCAGATGATGATTATAATGTCTCCGTTCCAATATCCTTCAACGGTTTGTTGTCAAAGGCAATTTATGGTATGACCAAAGTGCTTTTTATTTTACCACTGCAGGATTTCGTAATAAGGCCAATTCCGTCAGGATTCAAAGTGGTGTAATTACAAGGCCTCCTACAGAAAAGAAGGGTGCATATGAAAAACTCGAGTAGAGCTGTTATTACGAAATGACGTGTTAAATGAAAACACGTCTTATTTGCATAATAAGGAGCCCGACAGCTCCCCTAGGAAATAATGACAAGGAAGATTTGAGAACGCAATGGGCGAGAAATGAAAAGCTACATGAAGAAGGAACATAAAATGTTTGTAGGTATGTCTTGTATGTAGATCGTCTTGTTTCCTTACTAATTGGATTACGATGGTAAATAGGTAGGAGATGAATTGAGAATAGAATTAATTATAAGTCTACCACAGTACCTCTTCGTTTTAATATAATATCATCACGCTTGTAATCCCCTAAGAGTGGGGCAGAGGTGTACAAAATAGTACACCCACAATTCTCCAGTTAGGCATAAGTCCCAAGGGGCAGGCCTATTGCCATCAATCGGGCACAAATCCAGACTCTGTGGCTGCTAATGAGCCCAAAACAACCCAATAAAAAACCCAATAACACTTTGCCCAACCTGGGAATCGAACCTCATGCTGAGCAGTCGCGGTGAATTAATATAATTATGCACATTCTTGGTTCACAAATGTAGTGTATTCTTATTGCAGCTAACTGCACTTACAAACATTACAAACATAATATTCACCGCTTCAACCAACTATCAAATCCCACAAACAAGTGTGAAAGCGTCCCACTCAAAACCACCTCGTTAGAACTTGATTAGAGAGGCCACAATGCGATAACAAGCCGGGCTTACAAGCCAAAACTTCTGATTATCTCGTTTATGGGTTCTGCAACTTTTTAAAGAAATGTCTTCGCGAATTAGCTGTATATCAGGAAATAATGCCGCGGGGCCAGGGGGATGAGGGGAGGGGGTGCGGCGTCTGGGGGAACAAATTGACAATTTATACCGTATTAACAGACTGTTGCTGGGAATTGCTTGTGTTTGAGTGGAAGAGTTTTTAAAGCGATAGGGTGAGCAGACATGTAAGTTGGTTTCGAGTGAAGTGATTAGTGTAGTTAGTCACACTAGCGAATGAATTTGTTTGTAGTCGAGACAATTGATATGAGTTTGCTTTTGATACCTATGAGGAATATGGTAATTGCATAGAGGTTAATAAATACCTGTAGAACAGTTGTATTTATCAAATTAAGCATAGTACTATTATCAAAACTTTCCTGTAGCGTCGAAATATCGGGAGCCCACTGTAATTGAATATGGTAGATACGATTTATTCCAGAAATCCTCACCAGTGGGGATTGTTATTTTTTTCCAGAAATCCCCACTAGTTAAATAAATTCAGCCTAGTGAGGATTTTTGGAAAAATAGGTAACTATCCCCACCAGATGTTGTTGTTTCTAAATGATTAAACAAAAAATGCGTTAATCAATACTTTTAATTAGATACGTAATTAATAAAAAAAAAAATGGAAAAAAAGTTAAAAATTATGTAAAAATAAATAATTAAAAAAAAAGTTAGTTATGTCAATATTATAATCAACTTAAGTTTAGTTATACACCGAGAAAGCTTAAAATTGTATTATAAACTAATAAAAAACAATCTCATAATCATTCTTACCCCAATGTATTACCACAATTGTTGACGCAGCTTTTTAGGGTTCCGTACCCAAAGGGTAAAACGGAACCCTATTACTAAGACTTCGCTGTCTGTCCGTCTGTCTGTCCGTCTGTCTGTCACCAGGCTGTATCTCATGAACCGTGACAGCTAGACAGTTGAAATTTTCACAGATGATGTATTTCTGTTGCCGCTATAACAACAAATACTAAATATAGTCAAGTACGGAACCCTTCGTGTGCGAGTCCGACTCGCACTTGGCCGGTTTTTTTTTAATGTCTTCATCTCCTAGACTTGCTTCTCATTAGACAACATCTCAGGAGTCATTCCCTAGCCATATCATTTTTAAAACAGTCCATCTGTCTTTTCCTTGATCTTCTACCACTTGAGCGTTTTGGAGGATTCCTCATGTTATTTTTGACGTTCAAAAGTGCTGATCTTAATAAATGACCTTTGATCTTTCTCATTCATAAATGTTCAAAATTCTGGCTGAAAATCTATCTGCACTTACTTATAAAACACATCCACCACAATTCCCCCTATAACACAGACCACGGAGCAAGTGCAAAGTTTAAGTAGATAGTTGAAAATTGGCATATTACCCGACAATGGCTGTGCAATCGCAAATGCATTAGTCCAAGAGTACTGGAGTCACCCGGCTTCTGCGAGCCTTTGGCTGACCGTATGCAAACCTACTCGGTAATCGAACCGACGTACCGTCTCAAGTGATTCTATATACTGCTTCAATATACCGAGGAATCGCTTGAGATTGTGAGATCTAAGTATATTGGTTATCAATTTTCTTTATAGATGGCAAGGTATTCGGGTAGGTAATGCAATTCTGCAATTTCGCTTGCACTTTCTAATCACTAACGTTGTTAATAAACGCGAAAGAAAAAAAAAATGAAAACCAGTACTAACTTCTGGTTTACCATACATTTATCGAGGTTTAGGTGTGTCATATTTTACTCCGGGTTGATTAATTAAGTGATTAATTGCAGGGGTGAGTGTCGTGTGTTGAAAAAACTGGTTTAAATAAAGTGCCTTACCTTCTTTAACTAACTTTGCTTTTGAGCTGAAAGTATCTTTCTAGAATACCGATATAATACAACGTTATTTGTTGTGTTGTTTTGTTTTTATCAGTGCTTTTACTATCATAGTAATAAGTTTAAATAACAGTTCTAGAGTCATGGGATACTCGAACAAAGAGAAATTCTATTCTAATACAAAGCCGACAACTTAATCTGTCATAGCAGTATGAAATTTTCAAAGTGCAAGAGTAACTTGCGTCAGAGCTATCAATCGCACAGAATCTCATAAAAAAAATTAATTTACTTTTAGTAAGGAAAGTAAAAGAAGTAGAAACAAATACAAATTATGTCTGCGGATGAGATTTCCTCTTCGCAGCAATTATGACGATAGGTAGGAATTTAATTAGGTATTTAATATTTCCTATCTAAAATTGTACTCTCTTCGATAAAAACCTAACTCCCATACACCTAGGTACACAGTGTACAAATTCCCAGCCCGTATCAGTGGCTCGTAAACTGTAAATACCAGTTAAGAGCCGAAAGACAAATGAAGCACCTTATCCGCACGGCACAAAATCAAGACTAATATGCTCACGCTTGCAATTTAAAAGGGTAAGTCAGGAGGAGTTCAGGGCGGAACTCTTTAAGACTTTGATGAAGATTTTCGTGTTAGGGAATTAGTTGGAGATAAGGAGGTGAATGATTGCTATTTAGGTCTTAAGTAAATAATAGTACCAGGTACGTTTTGTTTCAGGGTTACGGCTTCTGACATACTCGTTTTACGGCTATTTTCAATAACTTACTAACAGGTATCGGTAGGTAGCTATCTCTGTCTGTTTGACATTTTGCTTACGGACGGTTAGGAACAAAACGTCACAGAAAAGCTTTCTTTGATTTTTCTATGAATCAAGTGACAGGTAGGTGACGCGGATAGGATATTTTAAGCTAACTTTGTTTATATAAACACCGATAGCTACGAGAGTAGGCATATTAACTGACAGTTATACGTAAGTAAGTTATAAAAAACTGCGTTTAATTGCACGAGTTGTTACTGCTGTAGTGTTGAAAATATTAGAAAATTATTCAGGTGGTAGAGAGTCTGGGTGTGCCGCAAGGAATTATTATCGCGCTCACTGGCGGTCGATCAGTTTCACCCTTATGCCTTGAACAATAAGGTGAGTAAGTGCGATAGTACCAACATTTAAATTAGGTACTACTAGATGGCTAAGACAAAGTAATGTTTCTATTACGGTGACACAAAAGTAAAAATGTACGAGACTATCGTAAGCCAACGAAAAACTTACGTATGTGATATGTCAGTTCTGCTAAATGAGTAGAAAGGACGAATCGCTTTAAAAGTGGTTGCCACTTGTTAAGGCTCTCTGGAATTTAATGCAGTGATACATGAACGGGCTTCTCTATACTTAAGTTACATATTTATAGCATACTAGCTGTTGCCCGCGGTTTCGCCCGCGTGAAGTTCGGTAACTATCCCACTGAATCATACTAAAAGGATAAATTGTGTCTTACATGTTAATCCAGGTTATAAACTATCTATGTGCCAAATTTCATAACCATCACAATTTATTATTATCACCACAATCACCATCACTATCACAACCACTGTCACTCTCACAACCACCATCATTATCACATTCACCATCACTATCACAACCTCCATCATTATCACAATCATTATCACCATCACCATCACAATCACCATCACAATCACCATCACAATCACCGTCACTATCATAATCACTATCACAACAACCATCATCATCACAATTACCATCAAAATCACTGTCACAATCACCATCACTATCAAAATCACCAGCAATATCACAATCACCATCACAATCAACATCACAATCGCCATTACAATCACCATTACAATCACGATCACAATCACAATCACTATCATCATTACCACAATCATTATCATCGTAATCATTACCATTATTATAGTAATCACAATCATCATCATCACAATCTCCATCCTCGTCATCATAATCACAATCATTATCATTGTAATCACAATCACTATCATCTTAATCACAATCATCATGATCACAATCGCCATCACTATCACAACCACAATCATTATCACAATCTCTATCACTAACACAACCTCCATCACTATCACAATCACCATCACAATCACCATCACAATCACCATCACAATCACCATCACAATCACCATCACAATCACCATCACAATCACCATCACAATCACTATCCTCGTGATCACAATCATTGTCATCGTAACCACAACCATTATCATCGTATTCACAATCATCATCATCACAATCTCCATCCTCGTTATCACAACCATCGCTATCATCATCACAATTACCGTCACTATCACAATCACCATCACTGTCACAATTACCACGACCATCACAATCACAATCACCATAATCGTTATCACACTCATTATCATCGTAATCACAATCATTATCATCGTTATCACAATCATTGTCATCGTAACCACAACCATTATCATCGTATTCACAATCATCATCATCACAATCTCCATCCTCGTTATCACAACCATCGCTATCACCATCACAATCACCGTCACTATCACAATCACCATCACTGTCACAATTACCACGACCATCACAATCACAATCACCATAATCGTTATCACACTCATTATCATCGTAATCACAATCATTATCATCGTTATCACAATCATTGTCATCGTAACCACAACCATTATCATCGTATTCACAATCATCATCATCACAATCTCCATCCTCGTTATCATAACCATCGCTATCACCATCACAATCACCGTCACTATCACAATCACCATCACTGTCACAATCACCATGACCATCACAATCACAATCACTATCACAATCACCATCATCGTTATCACACTCATATTATCGTAATCGCAATCATTATCATCGTTATCACAAACATCATTATCACAGTCATCATCATCATCCTAATCACAATCATTATCATCATAATCAAAATCATCATCATCATCATAATCATCATCATCATTATCAAAATCATCATCATCGTAATCACAATAATTATCATCGTAATCACAATCATCATCATCACAATCATCATCATCATTATCATCACCATCGTTATCACAATATAATACAATAACCCTGAATAGAAGTCGAATCTGCCGTCTTCTGGATCTCAAGATAAATGCCATTTTCGTAATCAGCACCCCTGATAATCTCGGAATCGACACCCATATTGAGTATTAGACATTTCAACCCCATCGCACCCCAACAGGGAATGAAGGTATTTCAGGTCCACCAAATTAAATCTTAATATCGATGTTTTTGTAATACACACGACCCAATTTACCATACAAACAATACCTATGTTGAATTTCATGATTTGTTACCCCATTTCCCCCTTTAGGGGTTGAATTCTGAAAAAACCTGAAACACAAATGTTAACTCATTTATCGATAGGAGTACTCCTGTTAAGTTTCGAATAAAGTAGTCTAACTAATCTTGTTTCCCCATACAAACTTTAAAGCCCCGTTTCACCCCCTTAGGGGGTGATTTTTGAAAAATCTTTTCTTAGTGCACCTCTAGACCACATAAGGAACCAATATGCCAAATTTGGAATCTCCTGACTCAGCGGTTTGGGCTGCGCATTGATATTTATACTTTGCCACCCCATTTCCCCATTTAGGGGTTGAATTCTGAAAAAACCTGAAACCCATTTGTACTCATTTATGAATAGGAGCACTTCTGTGAAGTTTTGAATAAAATAGTCTAACTAATCTTGTTTCCCCATACAAACTTTGGAGCCCCGTTTAACCCCTCTAGGGGGTGAATTTGGAAAAATCCTTTCTTAGTGCACCCCTACACCACATAAGGAACCTACTTCCCAAATTTGGAATCTGTAGACCCAGCGGTTTGGGCTGTGCGTTGATAGATGAGTCAGTCAGTCAGTCAGTCAGTTTCTTCTTTTATATATTTAGAAGATTGCTATCGTACAATGAATACTCAGTCTTGTTACAAACGACATAAGATAAAGTACGTTTACACCCTGTCCCGGAACTGTCTTCCAAAGGAACTTACTTTAATTAGAAGAAATTAAAGTTAGCACCAAACTCGATGTCTGTCATCGGTGATAAAAATTAAAAAGTAATAAATATGCAAACGAACCAAGTTCCCAACTGAGACGATTGGAGCAAAAATCTTCGGTTAATAACCCTTTTTATGCGCTAGGTGACTTTAACGATGTCTTACGGAAGTATTTTTTCAGTAAGTAGTCGAAGTTGATTTCGTTAATTTAAAACATACAGGGTATAATAATGTAAAATTAGATAGCATAATTTCGCAGACGTGATGGGTATGGCCCGTTATACTTAGATTTAATATTATTCAAACTTTTTGACAGCTACATTTTGGATGATTCTCATAAGGCACCGTTCGTCCGCGCGGTCGGGCGGACGGAGGCGAAGCGGATGTATTGGCAGAGGGCCTTGCCGCGTGTAATGGCGGTGAGTACCGCTCGTCCGCGCGGTGGGGTGGTAAAGCAGGGGATCTAAAATGGCCGCTTTATCAGAGTCGTAATATGAATCACGTTAAAAATTTAAAATTCTTAAAATGTACTTTATGTTTATCAGCATAAAGTCCATTTTAAGATTTTTTTTTTAACGTGATTCATACTAAGATTCTGCGTGGATTCTGCTAAAGCGGCCATTTTAGACCTCCAGATCTCACATACACCGCCCGACCGCGCTGACGAGCGGTATCATGTGATGACGGTCTTCAACTGCAGAGTTTTTTGTTTTAAAACCAGTAAAATTAGTCTTAAAAGATTTAGGAGGATTCAAAGAATCAATCAAGTTTCAATACTAATTCAAAATATTCACAAACATCTTCGTTTTGAAGCTGTGCAAATAACTACCCGTCCTTACACTTGACAGCATAAAGTCTCAATAAAATAAAAATACTCTCGCATAATCTGTACAGGACAGTGTTTACGCCCGTCAATACAGTATGTAGTTATTATGTGATTCATCATTACGTGTCAGCTATGTTATATGAGGCGGCGTCGCCCGGCGCTGCCCAATTTCACGCGCCAACACCCGCGATATACTCGCGCCGTACGAGTATTCCCAAATATGCGGTAGAAGTTAAACGGTATGTAGTTTGTTAGAATGGACTGTGATTTTTATGGACTGGCTAGTGTTGTTTTTAATTGGTAGTTGAATTTTGATTCTAGAATCGGACATTTTTGTTTTTTTTTTTTCGACTTCTTCAGAACGCAGTCCCAAATGGGCCATGGGCATGTGAGATGAGTTGATGAATTACTCCGCATGACAGCTTTGTGTTTTTTCGATACAAGTTATACAGACACCCTTCAGTCAGTTTCAAGAGCACCGAAAGTACCATGCACCTACTGTAAGATATAAACAGATAGATGATCTGTTTACATTTTCTGTTTTCTTCTTCATCTTCATTAACAATGGAATAATTTAATTTCTTAATTTTTATTGTTGACATGATTATTGTTTTTCAGACTTAATAACTTATTTTTGTTTTTAATGTTCTGTTTGATTTTTGTTATTTTAAATTCATTGCAATATTATTATAATTGAATTACCTGATTTATTGTTATTCTATGAGGATGTTTTAAATAATAACACTTCTGGACATTTGCACGTCACATCATGTGGCAAACATGCTGTATCTAATAATGTTGTTCGTGTTACCATCTTGCATGCATGTATTTTCTTGTATGTATGACACATGTTTAGCAAATAAAATATTATGTTATCTTATCTAAAAAAAATTACATGGAGACTCCAATGTTTGCACTTTATTTAAGTTACTGATACATACTAATCTACTCGTTTAAATTATTGTTTTTCAAACTTAACTTATTTTAGTTTTTAATGTTCTGTTTGATTTTTGTTATTTTAAATTTATTGCAATATTATTATAATTGAATTACCTAATTTATTATTATTCTATGAGGATGTTTTAAATAATAACACTTCTGGACATTTGCACGTCACATCATGTGGCAAACATGCTGTACCTAATAATGTTTTTCGTGTTACCATCTTGCATGCATGTATTTTCTTGTATGTATGACACATGTTTAGCAAATAAAATACTATCTTATCTTATCTAAAAAAAAAATTACATGGAGACTCCAAATGTTTGCACTTTATTTAAGTTACTGATACATACGAATTTGTAACAAATCTACTTGCTCCTATTTAAAATAAATGGATAAGCAGACTTGTTCAATTAAAGTTTAATAGAGGGGAAAGATAAAAAATACAGTTAGTTATAAAAAACTACCTAGCACGCACTCAGTTTTAAAGTTTATGCACTTAGATGGACAATAATGAGTTTACCACACTGTAAGAACGGGATCAGGCGTCAGGGTAGCAGGTCGATACCGGAGTAACCTTGCAGATCAGCTCTGAAGCAGTAGAAACGGTGGCAGCGCAGAACTCAGAATTCACCAGGACTGCTTAGCAGCAAGGCAGTGCAGAACTCAGGGCCAGACGTAGGACAGCCCTGCGAGACCAGTAGACGGACAGGCACGTAGTTAGCCTCCGAACATCGGGAGTAGAAGACCCAGGAGAATCTTTCGCTGGATCCCCTGGGCAGTTTAAGTATCACACAGCGAAAACCAAGCTGCTCTCTGATACTCATCAAATCAGATCCTCTCGTCGTCTTTTTTTAGCCGTCCGTCAGCTCGTTTCTCCAAAGTAGTCTTCCTTTTTCAAATCTTAGTTTTCTTAGTGTGGCCATCATCTCATCTAACAAGTGTAGTCGGCCAGGACATAACCATGAGTGCGTTAAGAATTTTATAAATATAATCATTTAATATTAAGTTATTAAACAATCGTAATAATTTATAAAATACATTGGCTAAGCATATTGATAAAAATAATTTAAATTATACAAACCAAAAAGAGAAATCATAGAGCTAGACCATAGACTGAGCATAAAGAGAATTAAAAAACTAACTGACAGTTTGACAATTTGACGCTTGACGTAAATATCATAACATGAAAATTATAATAATATTTTATAAAAAAAAAACGCGGGAACCTTGAAACGTACAAGGCGCCAAAATTCAATTATTTTAAAATTAATTTGTTATTTATTGTTGAAGTGTCTCAAAATTAGTTTTAATTGTAAAATAATAATTGTATAAGTTATAAATAGTGTAAATAAACAATGGGGGGAAGTGGTAAAAAGAGGAAAAAAGCGGAGCCCCCTGATGGTCTAGCTGTACGGGACATCACGGAGACTTCTTCCGACTCCGATGATTCAGCAGACAACAGCAGGAAGTACCAACCATTCAAAGTCCCCGGATACTCTAGGAAGTATCCCGAAAATAGTAAAAAAACGGAATACATAGTATTTTTATCTCATCAGACTGAGCGCCAATTTTCTGACAAAGACAGACTGGCTATTTCGCATGCTATACGCAAATATTGCGTCACTGGCATATTACATTTAAAATCAATAAATAAGTACAAAATAGGTATAACATTTGATCTATCCAACAATGCAAATGTATTTCTACAAAATAAAAGACTTCTAGATGAAATGGGCTTAAACGCTACAATACCTGCTGTCGACACTGAAGCGACTGGGGTTCTTACTTCAGTCCCTACGGATTTGTCTAATAAAAGAATATTTGCTTTGATTGGAAGCTCCAGAAATATCATACAGGTGAGGCGATTCATGCGCCGCGTACAAGGTGAAGGTGGCGCGGTCAAGTATGACCCCACTCAAACTGTTGCGGTTACTTTCGCCTCTACTGAGTTACCGCAATATGTATACCTCGACTCCTGGAGACATGAGGTAAGCTGTTACGTTCCTCCTGTCAAACAGTGTTTACATTGTATGAAGTTTGGACATATTGCAAAATACTGTAAGAATGAAGTTGTATGCTCCATATGTACGGACAAGCATAGTTTTAAAATTTGTGAAGAAGATCCTAAAAACGCCAAATGTGCCAATTGTGGTGGTAACCATGTTTCCATCTCAAACACCTGTCCACTGAAAAAAATGAAAATAGAAGAAAATAAAGTCAAGTCCAGAGCCGCTAAGTATTCCGATTTATTTAATGAACATTCTTTTCCAAAATTAACACAGAAGAACATTGAAACACAGATTATTAATTTGACTAAATCAGATTTTTTTATGAATACCTTAACAAATGCTATAACTAAAATTATATTAAATCAAAAAGATAATCCCATTAATTCAAACTCCATAAAAGAAATTCTGCAACAAACTTTCTGTACCAGTACTTCCACATATAATAATGGATCTTAATATAATGCAGTGGAACGCACAAAGTATTTTAAGTAACAAACTTTTATTAACTCAATTTCTTTATGAGCATAACATACATGTTGCAATTATATCAGAGACCTGGTTAACACCCATCAAAAATTTTAACATTAGAGGATACAAAATAGAAAGACATGACATTGGAAATAAACACAATGGTGTAGCTATTTTAATTCGCAATAATATAAATTACAGAAAAATAATTACATATTCTGATAATTCTCTACAAAATATTTGTGTAAGAATTACAGTAAATAATACAGAAATAAGTATTGTAAGTTTCTACTGTCCAACAAATTGCACTCCATCTTTTGACAAACATAAATTTGAATCTTTAATAAAATCTGTGCCTGAACCAATGATATTTGCAGGCGATTTCAATGCCCATCACACATCATGGGGATGTAATTCTACAAATCCAAGAGGTAGGGATATTCTAGAAATTGTTGATGATAATAATTTGGTGTTAATGAATAGTGGTGAAGTGACAACAGTTGGTTCTTTAACGTGGCGTCCAAATGCCTTAGATTTGTCTATAGTTTCCCCATCATTGGCTCTTTCTTGTGATTGGTCCGTTCATAGTGATCCTCTTGGCAGCTACCACCTTCCTGTAATTATGAAAGTTTTTATCAATAGTAGTAATATAGAAAACACTAGTAATAACACAAATTTGCCCACTTATCCTAACTTTAAAATGGTAGATTGGAAGATGTATGAACAAAATGTAGATTTACAACTATCTACTTTTCAGGATCAACATGTTGCTCCATTGGAAAGTTATACAGAGTTTTGTCAAATTTTGCATTCTGCAATTAATAAGTCCCTTCCTTATCGTAATAAGCCCACTTCTTCCTCAGCTGATTATTCTGTTCATAACTCTAATAGGAATTTGGTAAAAGCCCCTCCTCTTCCTTGGTGGAATAAAAAATGTTCAGAAGCAGTTCAAAAGTCTAAGTCAGCTTATATAAATTTTAAAAACAATCCGTCAGATGAAACATTTATAGAGTTTAAAAGATTACAAGCCCTCAAAAAACTTACTTTGAAAACAGAAAGATCAAATAGTTGGGTTGAACTTTGCAACTCCTTTAATCGATGTACACCTCTGTCCAGAATCTGGAAATATATGCGGAAATTTAATAAAACATATTCTTGCAACAATAATGATGTCAATTGGATTCAGGATTTTTTGGAAAAATATACCCCAGATTATGTAAATAATAAGTCAAATTTCCCCACTGCCAGTGAGTCAAAATCTGATAATATCTTCTTAGTAAAACCTTTTTCGATACAAGAACTGAAGTCTGCTGTTAATTCTAGAAAAGATAGTGCTTTTGGACTAGATTGTATTCCATACATTATGATAAAAAAGCTTAGTGATAAGTGTATGCACACTTTTCTCAAAATATTGAATAATTTGTGGTTGAACAATGATATACCTCATTCATGGAAGTCTGATTGTTTGGTACCCATTTTGAAGCCAGATAAGCCTCGGTCTAATCCAGATTCCTATCGTCCTATTGCTCTAACATCCTGTGTTGGTAAAATTTTTGAACAATTAATAAAACAAAGGTTGGAATTTTACATAGAATAAAACAATATTCTACCTGCTAATCAATTTGGTTTTCGTAGGGGAACATCAGCTCGTGAAAGTATTTGTCAGTTACAGCTTGATATCCGAAATAGTTTAAATAACAAGGATTGCTTAATGTCAGTATTCTTTGATGTTGCTGGAGCCTTTAACAGTGTAAATATTGATGTCCTTTGTTCTGAATTACTTCTTATTCTAATTCCAAACAAAATAGTCCACTGGGTCCATGAATTCTTAACTGAAAGGAAAGTCTATGTTAGATATAATGATAAATTACATGGGCCAAGATTTGCTTCGGTAGGAGTTTGCCAAGGAGGAATTTTGTCTCCATTAATATTCATTTTGTACATACGTCGTTTAAATTTGATTCTAGGTTCCAAAGTCAAAAATCTTCAATTTGCTGATGATTTAGTTGTGTATTTGTCGGGGAAAAATTTCAAAAATATGACACTGTGCCTTAATAAAGCATTGGAAGGATTGTCCACATACTTTTCTTATTTAAATCTAGATATAAATGCACTTAAATCTAAACTAGTAGTATTTGGTAGAACTGGCAATTTTAGTCCTTCCGTTTATTACAATCAAGTTTCTATACCAATTTTTCATGAAGCTAAGTTTTTAGGTGTCACCTTCACTCAAAATTTGGCTTGGAAAAAATATGTTGAATTGATAAGTTCTAGAGCTAACAGAGTTTTTAATGTTTTGAAGACATTGTGTAGAACCTCCTGGGGAGCTGACCCAAAAATATTGTTGTTATTATATAAATCTTTGATCCGTAGTCATTTTGAATATGGTTTTCTCTGTTTTGCTGGTGATAGAAGGTTAGTAGATATTCTTGATAAAATACAAAATAAAAGTTTGAGACTCATTACCGGAGCATTTAAAAGTACTCCAATCAATGCAATGCAAGTTGAATGTAAACTTCCTCCTTTAAGTATAAGATTTTGTTACTTGAAGGAAAGGTTCCTATTAAAACTTTATAGTAAAAATAATAATCACTTGTTTTCCAATTTGAAACAATCATGTACACCGTCCATCTGTAGCTTATCATATATACTTCAGGGCTTTTCTCAGTATGTAAATTTTCTTGAAACTCTGCAAATTCATAAGTCATCTATTCTTCCATGTTATCAGGGAGATTTTGACAGCAAATTTCCTGCAATTGACATCATTATTGATCACAATTTATCCACTAAAGAAGATGTATATGGTAAATTTCATGAATTTACTGATCATAGATTTATGTATACTGATGGGTCTAAAACTGAGTCAGCAGTGTCATTTGCTATTTTTGATGAGCTAATGAATTCTGGTACTGGTTATAAAATAAACTCAAACACAAGTATATTCACAGCTGAGGCTGTGGCTATACTTGCTGCCCTAAAGCACATTAGGCATACAAATGATGGATGTTGTCAATGGGTAATAGTAAGTGACAGCATGAGTGTTCTTGAAAATCTTAAAAATAATAGGTTGAATGCTAACACAAACTATTTTATATCATTGATAAAAGAATCTTGGTTACAATTGTCTTTTCATAACATTAAGGTTTTGTTCATGTGGGTCCCTTCGCATGTTGGTGTGATGGGCAACGAAAGGGTTGATTTTCTAGCTAGAGCTATAACAAATTCTGCTGATGTCCCAGATTCAAGTAGTTTCCTCAACATTTCTGTTCCTTGTACAGACATAGCTCCTCTATTGAAAAAAAGGTCCATTGATATATGGAAAAGGCACTGGAATCATACAGTTCAAATTGAAAATAAAGGTATGTGGTATGCAGTATACAATATTCCCATAGGAACCATGCCTTGGTTCTGTAAAACCAATACTTACATGAACAGGAAGTTTTACTCCACCATACTCAGGCTTCGTTTTGGTCACTGTCGACTGAATTATCATTTGTCTCGTCTCAAAATTGTTCACAGTCCGCTTTGTGATCATTGTAATTCTCAAGCAGAGCAATCTCTTGCTCACATTTTCTTTGAGTGCTCATCTTTTGGCATCCAGCGCCTTGTGCTGATGGATGAGCTTATTGAAATTTATGGTAGCCCTGATTTGGTACCGCGCTCCATTCAGGCTCTTCTTGTAAATAGCTCGACGTATTTATCTTTGTTTAATTTTATTAATAATACAGTTGGACAAATTTAACTCATGGTGTCCAAAGTTAATTAGCTGTCATGTCTATAAAATATGTTTAATAAATTTATTTTCATTGACATAAATATAATTTGTATATAAATAATTGTAAATAATACTATTTGGAATAATTTGTAGGAATTAGAGTAGGTATACTGTTTACGTACGAATATGATAATAGTGAATAGTCGCTTCCCGTCAGTTGGGGGGGTTAAAAAAAAAAAAAAAATATATTAGAGGACTTGACATTTGGCTCTATAACTAAAATGAAAAATATTGGACTTGACCCAAGATTTTGTGTAATAACAAATCTTAAACATGGATTTTATTGAAATAAACTGAAGACTCTATACGGATTAACTTTTCATGGAAAATAAGAAACTGATGAATTTACCTGGATTTGATTACTATGGATAAATATAAAACTAATGAATTTTATTGGATTTCCTTATATTCTGGATTTACATACTGATGAATTTTACTGGATTTAACCTACTCAAGAAAAATGCTAACTAATGACTAGGCAGCATGGTCTCAGACCTTAGCCTGTTCCGTCAGGAACAAATGGAAAAAAAAAAAAAAAAAAAAAAATATTTTATTTCAGCTATTTCCAAGTTAAAGAATCGTATTTAAATCGATTTGCTGAGTGTAGATATATAAACAAATAAAATGCATGATAAATAGTATTATGAATAATGAATATGAAGCGGAAGTACTGTCATAATTTATTTTATTAAGTACATAACATTACGCTTGTAATCCCCAAAGAGTTACGCAGAGATGTACCTCTACCTATTAGTACACCCACATTTCATCAGTAATGTTTAAGACGGCGCGCCTATTGCCAACAATCGGGCACATTATTATTCAGATTCGACGGATGCTACGAGCCTGAAGAATTTACGATGGGAAAACCTCATAGAAAACAATAAATAAAAACGTATATGATACGGAAAAACGGTTTTCACCTTGTTTGTATAATTATAAATATACCTATCGTTTGCTTTAACTGAACACAATGCTACTCCTGCAAAATACTCAAGTGACGGCACAGTTGGCGCAGTAGCTGAGCAATTGGCTGGCTGCGCTGCGTGTCACGGTTTCGATTCCCGCTCGGAACAAGTATTTGCATGTCCTACAGGTAGTAGTTCCGGGTGTGGCTGATTGTGTATGTAAGATTTAAATGTTGGTTAACGCACCCACGATACAGGCAAAAATCCTAGTAAAACTTGAATCCTGTAAAACTTGAATTTTACACCAAAATGAACCACTAAAACATTCAGTATAACAGTAAGCTAATTCTTTCAACCCGCAAATGTGAAACAGTAATAATGAAGTTCCACATTGAGCTCCGTGATTGCGCCCAACGCGCCTATAAAGCTGAGGTCTAGATTTATGTGAACATACGATAATCATAAGCGGAACACAACACGCGTTTTATTGCCCGCCGGCATTCTACACTCGGCTTTATTTGCATATTATTCCTTTATTACTCTCTCAGAATTCATATGCTAATGTCAACGACGATATTTTCGATCCCAGCGGTATCCTCACGGATGTGACCCTAAAGATTTCGACACGTTTTATGTGTGTTTCAGCGGGTTTCATTTGAATATGTTTTAAGTTTGCGAATTTATTATGTGTTAGGAAGTTTTGGTCAGCTTTTTTCGGAGGGTTTTTGTGTCTGAAGATGTTTTGTGTTTTGATAAAGTAAGGTTTTCAGCTGTCTTGTGATCCATAGTCATAGCTCCGATTAGAATGAAAATCACGTGTTGGTGATGTGTACACTAACCATATTTTGGCTGTATAAGGCATTCAAAATAGTTATGTTTTTCTTTGATTTATTAGATACTTATTTTGTTCAATACGAATTATTGTCCATGGATAATTTTAAATGAAATATTAAGTAGATACTTACCTAATAATAAAACCATATAATTCATCGTAATTTGGGTCAAAAATAAGGTAACAATGAGAAACCCGCACATTCTTCGTAATTTTCATTTTCTGTAGGTTTTAAATTACATAGAAATGTGCACAATGCTTATTTAAATTATCGAATTTAAATTTAAAACTTGACTCATTTGCGTTAGGCCCATTTTTATCCGTCCATCCCCAGAACATAACACTCGTGAAAACGCAACAAAGTACAGATAATGTACGGGAGCCAGCCATCCATGTAATGGTTTTATTCCGAGCGGGGGCTACCTCGCCGTCTTGTTCGACGCACCTGTGATATCCCGCCCTTACTTCTAACCCGTTAATTGCTAAGAGGATTTCGGAATTAACGAGAACAGATCACGTTTTTGCGTTGAATACCTAATTTAGAATTGAGATGGATCGTCTTTTGTTAAGTGTTAAATGTTTATCGGATGAATTACTTGAGTGTTTTAGCGATTTTAATATACTCTACGGGCTTTTTTGTTCTCTTTTGTTATAGAAATTGTGTTATTTTGAAGATTTATTTTGGTATAATTTCAAGATTCTTGATTTACATGAAATATGGTACATGATGGTCTTATGAATTATAAGGTTTCACATATTTCGCTGATAGCTTTAAGCATGCAAATTTAAAATTAAAATACCTAAGACATTGTACTCGTAGTTGTTTTTGAGCCGAGAACTGCAATAACAAATGTCCACGTGTATCAAACGACATTTTTCAATACACTTTTGAAGAAATAAAAAACATTTATGTAACATTAAATATTATCTTATTTGCTTATTAGATGGGTATTGAAAGGTTGTTTAACTTCCAATAATTTGTACTCTAAACGTGCGTGTATGACCAGCAGGCCTATTACGTATCTCTGTTGACAGCTCGAAATGATAGTAACTGGGCTCAGTGTCCATCAAATAACTGTCAAAGGGTCAGTTTCGTATTATATATGACCAGTCGCGATCAAATATGACGTCATCGGTGCCCATCGTGGCTGATAGTCACCGTAACTCATTTTGACAGACGCTTTCGTATCGATTCTTCTAATATTGCGTTTATGTAAGCCTAGTGAACATCAAATTGATGACAACTGAGTTTGAAGTAGCTTTCGTGAAAGACGTTACACCGTACCCAGGCTGTTAGTCACCGTAAAGTGATATCCACTCAGTGTGATACGTAATACTTACCAATATTATGTCATTCACGGTTATCATCAAAGTTCGGTGTACAACCGAAGCTTGATAGTCACTGGATATCAGAAAGGTACGTAATAGGCCTGCAGATGTATGAACGTGTACGAGGTAAAAGGAATACCTATGTAAAGATCGCAGCAAGTGGCGTTCTGTGGTTTCTGCCTACCCCCATGGTAAAAATGCGTGAGTTTATGTATGTAATCTGTTGTAACAACATGTTGCTTAGAGTAATTACTATAAATATGCAACATTGGTGTCGATTCTGCACCCCTAGCCAAGTTGACAATCTACAATCGTTAACGCTAGTAGAAAACTATTCAAATGAATGGGAATGACATCATCTCAACGTTAAAAAATCACGTGATCAACACAACCGAATAGAAAATTCGTAGACAAGTTCACATCGTTTAAAATGATAGAATAGAATGTTACCGTTTCTACAATGTTGATCGCTAAACTCTTTGGTGGGAAGTGTAGGAACGCTCACCAAAGACTAGTGTAGGTTTTTTCTACGTTTTTTTTACGCCGAAGCGTTTACGATTGTAGAAAGAGAATCGATACAAAAAGTTTGTAACTTGGCTAGGGGTGCTGTTGTGCACAATATATAAACTTAATTTAGGCTATTGCTATCGTTTTCTCTTTAATTAAACGAGAAAGAGACGGACGTAATTTAGAGCTGTCAAATTTAATTGGAACAAATATTTCCATACAAATGAAGGGTGCACTTAAAAACATGTCGACTAAAAACACGGTGAAGCGCAAGGCATGAACTAGTTTGACATCTCTAACTTATTTCATAGCTATAGCCGTCCTTTTCTCGCACTGCCTTTTAGTAAAAGATAGCAATAGCCTAAATTAAGTTTAGTTTGTGCACAGCACAACAGAATCGACACCATTGGCTAGTTTTTGAACCACTGTGCGTTTCGACATTATTTATAATGATATTAGCCGTGTGGTATCCGACAGAGTAGAATAGAACCAACCCATTACACTCACGGGTGTCGTATAAGGCGACTAATGTCTGAGGCAGAACACGTTGCGCCTCCGTAGACCTGAGAATGGGCAGCAGCGTTTTCTGTTAGTCTTTCATCACTGCGATCTCCAATCCGCCTGCCAAGCGTGGAGATTACGGCAAATTCCTCCCATCATGGGAGAGGCCACTGATTTAATAAAGAAGGAGATATGCTACGCAAGACGAAAATGTATCGGAACCCTGTGTCTTCACTTTGCCCCTACCACACGGCAACTACTACACATGCAGTTCACGAAAAGTAATAGATACGCAGTTGCGCACACACCCGCATTTCTTACAACTGAACGTACTACACAATCCATTATAAACCTTATGACATCAAACACAGCGTGTATTTACCATGCACCGTACAACTTACCCACACAAAAACATCACTCGCTATCGTTGTGTTGTGTAAAAGCATAAGTACGCTAGTGATTGACTAAATCGGAAAGTTATCGAATCTTTCATTTATTATTGTGTAATTTTTTTTTGTGGTCCTGAAAATAATGAAATAAAAATAATGTCCAGAATATAATATTATAATAAAAATAAACAATATGTTGCTAAAAAATGTATTATGAAGTAAATTAAAACAATAAAATATCCGGGTACGTTGGTTTAGGCTGTCATGGCCTAGTGAAACAGTAGTTAGTAGCACTAGGATAAGGCATAGTACACGATAATTCAAAGCCAAAAACACTCCACCGATTAAACCTGAAATTTAATTAACTTATTTTATGAAAGTTGGTTACGCATTTCTCTACTATGCTGTAAAATAATCAAAATACATAAAAAACATTATTTGACATCGATCTTCCAACCGGGTTAAAACGGTTGACAAATTGAAAAATAAAACTAAAATAGTAATATTTAATTCGTCAATCGACATTGTCGATAGCCTACATTAGTGGATCTGCACAAGCCCATCATTAACTTGTCGCGAGAAGGAGCGGCCGTACTACGTGATTCATCCGCTTAGTGAAATATCGTTTTGTGATTTTTACATTGCTTGTTCAGTCACTTAGAGCGACAAACTTAGGTAGTGGTTAAGGAGTAATGTATTTATTGCAAAAATAGTACACTCGCTGTGATATTTGAAAACAAACATAACATAGTAAAAGCAATAAAATATTTTACGATTTGTTGTTTTTATTGATTTTAAAGACAAATATAGTAAAATACTTGCACTTATATATGATAAGTAATTCCGTGATCAACAAAGTTTAGGTTTATGCTTCGGTTTTTACAAAAAACCCCTGAACAACATGGAATTGCTATAATTTGTCACGATCGCGGTTGAAAGTGCACTAGTTCGCGGAGACGGCCATTTGCCTATGACATGGCCGACTGGACATGTCGCGCGGACACCGACACGCCCCCTTACCACTTCTCCTCTTTTTTAGATTTCTGTGGGAGAGGCTTATGTCCAGCAGTGGACGTTATGGGCTGTTGTTGTTGTTGTTGTATAATGATATTTAGTTGAATCGCTGAAAGGTTTAGAGTACCTAAGTAACACCCATGTTATCAAGTGTATATTTACTATACAGTTCAGTCAGTATTTCACTAGAGGTTCCGATGATGTGATGTTGAATAGCAGAGAAGTAAAACTTGATAGTTACGTTTAGGTTTTCACCCATATTAAAAATCACAGCAATCAATTTGAAATAATAAACAAAGTGGCACAAAATGCCGAGTGTCCAGTGCACAAACATTGAACGACAATTGCAACCAACTGGGCTGAACTGGGCGATTTTAATTTGTAATCCAGTGCGGCGATTTAACGTCGACCGGTAAATACGATTGCTGGATTAAAAGTCCACAGTTCATTTAACAGCTGCCTCCGTAATACCGTGAAAGCTTATTTTAATTCGGCTAATTAATGTCCAATTGTTTCGTGTATCGAGTTGCTATATGCAATTGTTTTAATAACAGCTTTTTGTCGTTATAAGTAGCGCTAATTGTACCTCTGTATTTACATACTTAAAATGAAATTACATTCTCAACTACAGTACTTTCTCAAGTTATTATGTCTTGTGACTGGGAATGTAGCTTTGTTTTTTTTTGTATTTTTGACATTCAAAAGTACCGTAATGGTCTAATTGAAATAAATGCTTTGAGTTGAGTTTGAGTTTGAAACTTGTCTTTTTCCAATATGTTGTTGGCAGAAATGGATCAGGCAAAGTGTTATTGGGTTTTTCCGTCGGTGATCTCTCAGTAGGCGCCACGGAGTCTGGATTTACGAACGGTTGATGGCAATATAGCCGTGTGGTATCCGGCAGAGTAGAATAGAACAAACCCATTACACTCACGGGTATCGTATAAGGCGACTAATGTCTGAGGCAGAACACCTTGCGCCTCCGTAGACCTGAGAATGGGCAGCAGTGTTTTCTGTTAGTCTTTCATCACTGCGATCTCCAATCCGCCTGCCAAGCGTGGAGATTACGGCAAATTCCTCCCATCGTGGGAGAGGCTTATGTCCAGCAGTGGATGTTATAGGGTTGTTGTTGTTGTTGATGGCAATAGGCTTGCCCCCTATTACATGGGACTTAAACATAACTGGCGAATTGTTGGTGTACTATTAGGTACACCTCTGCCTAAACTTTCGGGATTACAGGCGTGATGTAAGTTAGCAGAAACTATAGAACGTCACCTGCTACGATCCTTACAATATCACTGTAGCAGCTCACCTTGTTTTGAACTGTGTCAGTGTCTATTATTCGGATAAATAAACAATTAATTATTAATCCCTATAATCATCATCACATTTTTAAATATTAATAAAAAAAAATATATATAAAAAATTGTAGCCCACCAGTATCGGGAACATGGTCCAAGCTAGGCGGTCAGGGCTCCAGAGAGAAGAACCTCCTAACAATACGAGCCGTGTCCAGGAGTACCGCTTTCTGAATCAAGACCTTGATCCAGCTGCCTAACGAGAGCCTCCTCAGGTATTGATTGAGGCTCTTGGCAATTAAGCCAATTCTTATTATTAGCTTCGTCCGCATTCATACATTTGGTTATAGTCATACACGCATGTGTTGCGCTGCTATTCATTTGGAGAGATTTGCCATAATCGCCACGCTTGGCAGGCGGGTTGACGACAGCGCACCGGAAGACGTTGCATTGGAAGGCGTCCCACTAGGTGGCCCGATGACCTGGTGAAGGTTGCGGGAATCCGCTGGTTGCGAGTCGCACGGGACCGGTATATGAGGCCTATGTCCAGCAGTGGGCGTCTTTCGACTGAAATGATGATACATTCATGTCAGTTACGAGTACTCCATGCGAGTACTATGCACCTGAACTGTCTGAAGAACATCACAGCCTGCGGATTTCTTTTGTTTATTTTTAGTTCTGAAAGAGGTCGTGTTTAGCGTTGGAAGGTTTGATGAGAAAACAAAAACGGGGCATACATTCGTTGGAGTTTGACACCGTTTTGAGACCTACATCAGGCGCACGACCGACACATTTTTATACCTGAAAAAGAAATGTAAGTGTTAAAGGTGAAAATAATAAGACTAGTTCTTATTATTCTCGTGTAAATCATTAGTATTTTTACCTTTAACATGTTACTGTACCTTTAACACTTACTGTTGCTCGGGACCTTCGTTCGCGTGAAATTATTATAAAAATATTATTTCCCTATTTAATTCTGATTTTGTTAACAATTCCACGGGTTTTCAGTTTTTTTACACGGAACCCTTATCCTTGCCTACGCTACTCATATAAAATCAGCTGTTTGCCAGTAAAATTCCTGTCAAAATCGGTCCAGCTGTTTCGGAGATCAGCCAAAACAAACAGACAATAATTTAAAAAAATGTTTTTTGTTTTTTTGTTATAAGTACCGTTTATACTTTTATATATGCATTAAATAAAATATGTTATTTGGAAATTAACAAACTGATACTTACATTTATTTGTATGGATGAGCTGTTTTAAAAAACTCCTTAAGTAAAAACCCATCTCCATCTTATTTCACCCAACACATAGTGATGTACACACTGCAAATTAGTTCGATTTGCAGGGCACACTAACAAAGTTATTGGTGTGCGTAAAGTCAACGGCTGTCTGGCTGCGCCTATTTATTAATGTTTGCGCTTCACAATAACCCGTTGTCCACCCACACACTTGCAATTTCCTTGTCACTTGATGTTGCATGGAATATGAAGCATACATTTAGCCAACTTAACGATCTCCTCCGTGGCGCAATGGTCGAGCGTGCGGTATCTTACCCCGCCAGTGCCTAGCGCTGTAAGTTCGAATCCAACTGCCAACACATCTGTGATTTTGTATGTTTTAATGAAACGTTTTACATTTGTTTGTTCAATTCATTGCTTAAATATTGGCAAGTCTTCTTTATATTTGAGTAAGAATTTATTTGAGGTCTACCCTCTAAAAATGACAAATCATGTGTAAGTTAGTAGTTTAAGTTCATCGTCATAATATTATTGACTATCGGGCTTACGTTACGTTTTTAGACATTATATTATACCCTGCGTGTTTTGAGCAGTGCTTTTATTTGTTAACCTTTATGAATCACCTAACTACACTTTTAAGAGCCGAGATTATTATTTTGCGAGAGCAAAACGTTTCAATTAGTGAAATTCCGAGGCGTTTAAAGATATCGGTAAGTAACAAAATGTTATTAATATGTTTAGAAGATTAATGTGTTTTTAATATAATCCACAAGTTACCTATTGATTGTTGTTATTTGTAACAATATTTTATTATTGTTCACAGAGAAGGACTGTGCAATTGTGGGTCCATCGTTATGCAGATTCAGGAAGCATTGATCCTTGCGGACCGGGACCAATGGCTGGATTCGTGCATGATAACTGCGCAGTGCATCGCGCGCGACTTGTGCAAAGTTGGTTAAATGTTCAAGAAAATTTTACTGTCATTGAATGGCCATCAAAAAGTCCTGACCTGAACCCCATTGAAAACCTATGGGGTCATATGGTGCTAAATTGGGACTCGTCTGAAGTCAGGTCCAAATCCAATTTAGATGATGTCGTTATGTCGTCGTGGGAATCGTTTCGTGGATCTGACTTGTGTTAGCTCACGCTAACAATAAAACACCTTCAATTACTGTTCACTTTTATTAACACTGAACTGAATAAGTATATCGGTTACACTTTCTAGCACAACACCAACTTCTTACACTTTATACTTCAGCACTACTACACTTCTCGACGGTTGAAACAAGACTGCCTAAATATTACCAAAATCTTAAACTCATTGGCTTCTTGGGCAAAGCAGTACGGATACACTAGCGCCATCTGTTGTTGGCAGTTTCAACTATTGCCACCTGCTTTGTCCGAAAGCAATGTAACAATGATTTTTAATCTTTACTTATTTAATTTTATAATGAATATACATTATTGGATAAATCATTTTATATTTAAACATGTTTTTACAAATGAACACATTAATTATTCTATAATCTAAAATTTACTTGAGTGCTTCAATATATTAAAATAGTCATACGTTCATGCTTAATTAGCTGCTATTCGGATCAAATTAAACTATGATTTTACAACACAGGCTTCTAATAATCAGGTAGTGTTACATTCGGCCATCCGACCCCAGCTACACGTCCTCGTGTAGACAAATAAAAAAAAACAAAAAAATAAAAATCGTGAAAGCAAATTGAAATAGAGGTAGTTTTATATAATTACTTAATAATTTAAACGTTCTATCATACAATTTCGATTCTGCCTACTTCTGTCAACCGTGGCAACAGGCCGCATCTGCACTGAATACCAAGCGATTGACAGAGGCTTTGCGATTAACTATAACTAACCTAGTCTTCTGCCTACTTCTGTCAATATTGACAACAGGCCGCATCTGCACTGAATACCAAGTGATTGACCGAGGCTCTACAATTTATAACAATATTTACAACTAATGTTCTGCCTACTTCTGTCAATATTGGCAACAGGCTGCATCTGCACTGAATACTAAGTGATTGACCGAGGCTCTTCAACTTATAACAATATTTACAACTAACTTAATGTTCTGCCTACTTCTGTCAATACTGGCAACAGGCCCCATCTGCACTGAATACCTAGTGATTGACCGAGGCTCTACAGTTGCAAAATACAATATAAATAGTGGTTACAGGCTGATCTGCACCGACTCCCACGTTCAAAACCACGGCTAGTCTATAGTTTTATAAGAGGGTCTATTACGAGTGTGTGCATCTGCGTCTATTTCTATGTATAAACAAAAAAAAACAAAAAACACGAACTCAGTCTAAATAAATCATTGAACATGTTAATTTTATGAGCCACTTCTGCCCTTTTAAAATAATAAAAACGTTGCATCATTTTATTTTGTATGTTTTGTCCCATTTTTTTTTCATCTTGCCCCGCGCATTTGGCTGTAAGTGAATCGAGAAAGTGCGATTATAACGCTCGACTTGTCCATTCGCCCGGGGCGTGGCCACGGCGTTTAGAACATGCTTAACACCTAATCCGCTTAAAAAATCCTTAAACTTCGTACTGGTAAATGATGACCCTCTGTCAGAAATAAGTCTCCTAGGGACACCAAAGATACTGAAATATTCTCTCAATTTTTCAATAGTGATTGAAGTTTTGGTAGTTTTTTCCGGCTTTAGTATTATGAACTTTGTGTATGCATCAATAATCACTAATATGTGAGTGTTGCCCTTCGAACTCTTAACAAATGGACCCACATGGTCAATATGAAGCGTGGCAAAGGGGGAATCGACCTTTGGTATTGGGTGTAAAGGGACCTTTCTCTTGGACGTTGACTTGGCGTAAGCACATTCCAGACAAGAGTCAACATATTTTTTTGTAAAACGGCGCATTTTACTAAACCAATATGATTCTTTAACCTTGGCAAGGGTTTTATCGAAAGCGAAATGGCCTATATCATCATGGCTGTTTAAGGATCTGCCATCGTACCCCTTTAGGTACCACCCACTTTTCCCCGTCATCAGTCAAACGGTACAATTTATTATGCTTCACGACAAAATGTTTGTTGGTATCAATCACGTTGGAGGAATCTGGGTCTTGCAAGATGGAAATTTTGCGCTGAATCTCAGAGTCTACCTGTTGCACCGTACTTAACCAATCGGCCTCATCAATTACCATGACTTCAACTGCCCCTTCAACATTCCTTTTGTCGGTCGGTGGTGGATTTCGACTCAATGCGTCGACATAAGCCATAGATTTACCAGGTCGATATTCGATAGAAAACGAAAATTCTTGCATTGAAATCCACCATCGAGCGACTCTCGGTATCAAATCTTTCTTTAAGAACGTTGCTCGAAGAGAGTTACAGTCGGTAAAGACTTTGAATTCAATGCCTATCAAATATACGCGGAATCGCTGTAAAGACGCAATGAGAGCAAGCGTCTCGAGTTCATATGCCGTCATATGTTGCTCGTCGACAGTAGTTTGCCTACTATAGTAAGCGACTGGTCTCAAAACATCATCTTTATTTCTCTGCAATAATATCCCAGCAATACCTATTTTGCACGCATCTGTGTGCAACTCAGTCTTGGCACTCGGGACGTACAGAGCCAATGTAGGTTTACGTAATAGTTCGTCCTTTAACATACGGAATGCCTTGACTTGCTCTGCGCCCCATGACCATTTTGCGTCCTTTTTTAGGAGACATGTCAATGGTTTTGCAACCATTGAGAAATTTCTGACAAGCCGCCTAAAAAAGCTACACAACCCGATGAATTGCCGAACACTATGTTGAGTAGTTGGTTCCGGAAAATCACGAACTGCTTCTATCTTTCGAGACCCGGGCTTAATACCCTCTTTGCTGAGTTCGAAACCTAAATAGTAGACAGTTTTACAAAAGAAACAACACTTACTGAGCTTCAGAGTTAAACCAGCATCTCGCAACAGAACCAAAATTGTTTTTAACTTTTGCAACCCTTCTTCGATTGTCTTGGACGGAATGATGATATCATCCATATACGCCGAAGCAATACCTTTTGCACTGGCAAGGACCAAATTAATCATCCGCATGAAATTGGACGGAGCATTAGCCAAACCGAATGGCATCCGGTTAAACTCAAACTGACTGTCAGGTGTAACAAATGAAGTCTTATAACGATCACTGCTCTTAATGGCAATCTGGTAGTAACCGGATGCCAGATCGAGAGTGGTATAATAATCATAACCCGCAAGATCATCTAGCTGATCATCTATTCTCGGTAAAGGATAGTTTTCCCTAACCGTCTTCCTATTCAAGGGCCTGTAGTCGACGCATAACCTAACATCACCCGTTTTCTTTTTAACAACTACTATTGGGCTTGCATATGGAGATGTTGATGGACTAACTATATTACAGTCGATCAATTCAGCAACCATTTCTTGTACCTTGATTCTTTCACTAACTGGCAACCTATATGGCCTGTACACGACCGATTCATCATTTTTCAGGTTGATCGACATTTCTACCAAATCAGTTTTTCCTAATTCCTGCAAGTTAAAAGCAAAACAATTTCGATATTCATTGAGCAAACTAGCTAGCGATTCAATGGTTTTGCTGTCAAGATTTCCGTTTGACTTTATATCACCTGTTGTAGTGGCCTGCCGTTAATTGGATTCTTCGATTCGCAAGACATGACAAGAGTTTGCAACATCCATTTTGGCATTGGCGCGAAGACACCTTGCTATTGTGGTTCCCTTTTTAATGAGAAAAGAATTCGATGATAACCCTTTGACTATAGCTGTACCGAAACCGTCAGTAACTGTGAACAACCCTTGAACTAGATAATATTCTTGGCCTATTTTAAACCTATGACTTCCTTCAATGTAGATATCTCCGGTATAGCTTGGTTCCGATCGAAATTCTAAGAAGGTCACACCATCAATTTTTGTGTCTTCTGTGCAAACCAAGTTCAATTTTAACCTATCCGAAACCGGAACCGAATGAATGCGAAGATCAACACTGTCCTTCTCAATCGCAATGTGCGGTTGTTCCGTAAAAGACCTACCGATCAACAAAGGCTCATGTAGAAAGTGATCAGGTACGATTAGAAGATCTACGTAAGCCCGAGCATTATCAATTTGAATCTCTGCTGAACACTTCCCAATTGGCTGAACGGAAGAATTACCGAAACCTCTCAGAGTGGGTAGGGACATATTTGTTTCCCAATTGGCATCTATGTTTAAGGTTTCTGATACCTTGACGAGAGTCGCAGAACCACCAAAATCGATGAAGCATGCCTTCGGTATACCATTAACGAGTGCCTGTTTGTGGTACTTGGTAACACTAGAATCAGTACCTTCAACTATCATGATGGGTTTTGACGAATTATTATTACTACTGGCAACACTAACTCTAGTATCACTACATTTATCAGCCGTATGTCCGTAACGAGAGCATTTGTCACATTTGATGATCGGCTTTGTACATTGTGATTTATAATGACCACGTTGAGAACAATTAAAGCACTGGATATTACGTTCTTTATTTTCTTTATTTATTAAGCTTTTATCGTTCTTAGAGTCAATCAATGGGCGACTTCTTTTCCTATCACCGGCATTAAAGTTGGAACCACTAATATTTCTGGCACTCTTTAAATAGGGCAATAACTGATCCGCAGTAGTAAATCGAGCTGCCTCTGCTCCTAACCGTATACTACGATCATCTATACTAAATATTATGCAGTCAACTGCTTTCTTGCCTACAATACCACAACGATTTAACAGAACTACTTTGTCATAAAAGTATTCTTCTAAGGAATCATTAAATCGTGCACGTTTGCCTAGCATAGTTGTAAGTAACTGTCCATAATTATCATCACTAGGAAATGCTAGCTTTAACTTAGCTTGCCACTCTAACCATGAATACATGACGGTAGTAAGACCTTCGTACCACTTCTGTGCGTGACCCTTCAATTTAGGCAAAGCGAAATGTACGGTTTGTTTGTCGTTCCAGTTATAAATTACCGCGCATTCATTAACTTTGTGAATCCATGTGTCAATGGTTTGTTCCTTATGGGCGGGATCAAATTCCGCGATAGTATTTCGATACGATAATTTTTCATTCATTGCGTTACTGCCTATAGATTGAAGGGCCTGCACCAATTGAGTTAAAGTTACATTGTCAGATAGTTTTAAATCGGTACCTGATGCTGCAGTCCCTCCTGGAGAGCTCGTTGTTTTTTTCAACATTTCGTTGCTCGCCACCTTCACCACCTCAGCGCTCTGGTCTGCATCACACCGCAGTCGCAAGTTTGATCTACTGCGGCGGCTGCGCGCCAGCTGGCTGGCGGGACTGCGTGCCCGCTGACTGGCGGGACTGCGTGCCCGCTGGCTGGCGAGACTGCGCACCCGCTGGCTGGCGGGACTGCGCACCCGCTGGCTGGCGGGACTGCGCACCCGCTGGCTGGCGGGACTGCGCACCCGCTGGCTGGATCGACTGGGCGCCCGTTGGCTAGCGGGACTGCGCTCTCGCCGACTGGAGTGACTGCGCGCCCACTGGCTAGCTCGACTGGGCGCCCGCCGGCTAGCGGGACTGCGCTCTTGCCGACTGGCGCGACTGCGCACCCGCTGGCTGGCTGGACTGGGCGCCCGCTGGCTGGCTCGACTGGGCGCCCGCTGGCTAGCGGGACTGCGCCCTGGTCGACTGGCTCTACTGGGCGCCCGCTGGCTAGCGGGACTGCGCTCTTGCCAACTGGCTCTACTGGCGCGACTGCGCAACACTCCCCGATCGAAAACAGGACTGCGAGAGCGGTCTGCGCTACTGCGCATTGAACCACGTAATCGTCTTTCTCGATCACGTGAATGCCTTGTAGAATCATTTCCGGATTCCATTTTCTGTGCACACAAAGAAACAACCACAGAAATTGAAATTCAACCTATCCTATTTTAATTCTGTCGTTAGTATAATTTATAGCTTCATTAAACCCTCGATTAAATAAAACATATGTAAAAAAAAATATTTTTGATTGAAACACCTAACCTAACACATATTTAGATAAAAAAAAATGTTTCAAAATAGGTTCATCTGTTCAGGTGCCGCAACGCCTCATAACTCATAAGATACACACTACTAACTTATGACAATCCACCTCCTTCGTCTGGGATTTTAAAAAAAAACTCGCAAAACAAATCGTTGCAACAAAATGACTCACAATAAAACGACGATTCAAAAAGATCGTCAAATAACATCTTTACCAAAATAAAAATTTAACATTGCGGGCGAAGTCTAGTAAGTAGACAAAAGTAACTTACCAATCGCACTTCTGATTTGTTAGCTCACGCTAACAATAAAACACCTTCAATTACTTTTCACTTTTATTAACACTGAACTGAATAAATATATCGGTTACACTTTCTAGCACAACACCAACTTCTTACACTTTATACTTCAGCACTACTACACTTCTCGACGGTTGAAACAAGACTGCCTCAATATTACCAAAATCTTAAACTCATTGGCTTCTTGGGCAAAGCAGTACGGATACACTAGCGCCATCTGTTGTTGGCAGTTTCAACTATTGCCACCTGCTTTGTCCGGAAGCAATGTAACAATGATTTTTAATCTTTACTTATTTAATTTTATAATGAATATACATTATTGGATAAATCATTTTATATTTAAACATGTTTTTACAAATGAACACATTAATTATTCTATAATCTAAAATTTACTTGAGTGTTTCAATATACTAAAATAGTCATACGTTCATGCTTAATTAGCTGCTATTTGGATCAAATTAAACTATGATTTTACAACACAGGCTTCTAATAATCAGGTAGTGTTACACTTGTACAAAAATATGGTTGCTAGCATGAGGACACGATCGCAACAAGTAATAGATAGTGAAGGCGCACCAATCGGCTATTAATAAAAATATCAGGGGGTAATTTGTTTTAAGTGAGTGATGTTATTGTTGGTGAGATAACAATTTAGGATACCTGTATCTTAATATCTTTCTTACTAACATGTTTATTCATGTCACTAATAAATAAATTACCCACTTGAATATGAAAAATAACGTTATTTCCTGTCCGACTTAGAATATTTGTCACGCACAAAACTTTTTTATTTGTAATTATACTTATTAAAAAACCTAGTCAATAAATATTGTTGATTTCTTATTACAAATTGTTTAATTTCCACTTCCATATTTTTTTCTTATTAGCAGATAAAATACAAAAAAAAAATCAACAAAATGACAACAAATGTTTTTAAAAATGCAAAAAGCTAGTGTCGGCGGCGGGATTCGATCCTACGAACGTTGCTTTATCAGTCGATTGCTTTTACAGCTACGCCACCAGACCGTTTAAACATTATGAACATTGTGAAATTTATGCTTCATATTGTTTGCCTACAAAATAGTCCTAACCGTTTTCAATTACGACGGCCAATCTTAGCGAAGATTAGCCATACACACACGTGCTGCTTACATATTGTGAGACGTGAGGCGAAGTAATACACCAGTTGATTTTACGCACACCAACATTATCTTGGTGTGCTCTGCAAACCGAACTAATTTGCCTTGTGTACATACTCGTACACTGATATAATTCAACTTTAAAGCAAAGCTTTCCTTTAACACTGTATCCTACACATCCCACAGATTTCCAAGAACCTTCTCTACACGATGTATTCGTAGTCGCTGAACTTTGCCTCATCGAGGTCAGGTCGGCGAGGGTTCTATTTACAGCGAATATCGATGTTCTATGGTGTCTACCGTAGAACATCGATATTCGCACCAATGCACCACTAGTTTCAATGTGAAGAGCACCAACTGTTATTTTAGGTGCCTATCGCACTAACGCGAGGAGTAACAACAACAACAGCCCATAACTGCTGGACATAAGCCTCTCCCATGATGGGAGGAATATGCCGTAATCTCCACGCTTAGCAGGCTGATTGGAAATCGCAGTGATGAAAGACTAACAGAAAACGCTGCTGCCCATTCTCTGGTCTACAGAGGCGCAAGGTGTTCTCCCTCAGACATTAGTCGCCTTATACGACACCCGCGAGTGTAATGGGTTGGTTTTATTCTACTCTGCCGGATACCACACGGCGAGGAGTAAACTTGTCGTAAATTAGAACGATTTTAAAATGAGGGATTTTCTTTTTAGCTCTTCCCTAGTCGCTGAATAGATGGCGCTAGGAGTAAGTATGATAATGCAAGGAACGGAAGCTAAAAAACCTGATTTTAACGAAGCGCGAGAAATGTAGGTTATATTCGGAAGGTTAAGCAAATGAAAGTGTCAGTCAACGAGAGTATGTGACGTGACACAATGTTTTTTTTTTCTTGCGTTTTGGCTTTGGCACCAACTATCATAGTAAGTTCAACGCCATCTATAGAGTTCTTGGAAACTAAGTTCTTTTTTAAAAAACCTCAAAAGGAAAACCTCTCATTGAAATAATCTGTTCGCATTCACTTTGTTTTAAGCATGTCTCTTGTAAATTGAGGTAAATTAAGGAATGACGTTGCGCTTTAACAAGATGGAGTGACAACAATTAAAACGAGCATTTCAGAGGAGGAAAATGTGACTTCAAAAGTTATGTACTTTTCGAGGCAGTAGTAGTCAGTACAACGCAAGGAGTAGGACTACCCTAGAAGGACGTGACCATGACCTTATTGGTGATCATCATCTGCCGAGCCTTTTCCCAACTATGTTAGGGTCGGCTTCCAGTCTAACCAGTCGCAGCTGAATACCTGCAACTGAATGACCTTATTTACCTTGAGGGCCCAATGTTTTTTTTTTTACATCTTGTGGACTTGTATGGCATGTGCCAAATAAGTGTATTTCCTTTCTTTCAGGTTAGCCAACTCAATGGCTAAAGATAGGTCAATTATTTGTAGACGGAATGTACTTTTGCTCGTTTGGAAAGTCTACACTACCTGCAAAATGAGGTGTAAAGGTACTGAAAAGAAACAATATAAAACAGTTTTGGGAGCGGTGTTACGTTTGAACAGGTGACAAGGTTAAATCATAGAAAAATCAACGAACGAATGTAACGAAGCGGTCCATTTAGGATTTTTTAACGTACGTATTTTTTGCTAATGTATATTAGGTAAGTACCTTTTCCATTACCTTAAATAAGGGATAAACTAATAAACAATTCAAGAAAGAAACGCTGCTTTTTCTTTCTTCAATCATAAAAAAATAACCATTTCCTTTTTTTTTGTGTCCTCGTCACAGCCTCGTACGAACCGTAGACTAAAACGAAAACACGTGTAGGATACACGTGTTTTCGTTAAACCTTGTTGAATTTTGTTCCAAAGACTAGAAAAACATCTCTTGGTAAGGAAGTACCAGCTTTGACCTCCTGAAGATAAAAAATAAGATTGAGAATAGTTAGAGACATTACATATTTGTACCGTTTATAACTCGAAAGTTTTGCCATGCAGTAGGCCAGTTTTTATTACTATTTATTTGACTAACAGTTAGATTTTTGTATGAAATCTAGCTAATAATATGAGATAGCTACTAAATCCGTGTACCTTGCTAGGCTCGTCCAGCTTGCAACATGTCAAGAGTGGCTCTTGCTGTTTGTGCGCCCTGTTCAAACATGGCGGCTTGTCACGTGTTTATTTTACTGACGTTATCATTTTATTCTGGGTGCCTGTTGGGAAATTGGAGCTTCTGGCAAAAAGTGTGAAAAAATGTTTGAAAAATCTTTCCGCTCTGAGAGTCCATCATGTGAAATATCATTTTTAAAGCAGTGATTTTAATTTATATCTTATTTTATGATTGTTAGGTCTTGATGTTTTAGACCTGTTGGATAACAGATCCAGTATCATTGCCTACTGCGCCTTAATATAATCTTTCAAAATAACTAAAGTAGGCTTTAGCATCATGATTCGTTTATTTTCAGTTTCTTTTTTTTTACTTTCACATATTTTTTCACTTCTTTTTTTAATTTTGTGCCTAATTTTCTATCGTCTAGCAGACTTTAACGTATATATTCATTAGTATTTTTTTTTTTAAATGTAGTTGAACTACATACAGAGGGCAGAATAGGTACTATGTAGGTATACATTTCATGCCAGAATAAACTAAAACATTTCTAAATCTAAAAATAACTCGGCAAGAGTTACAGCATAAGCCGCGCCGTGTGCACAGAGAGCAATTCTCAAGTGTGCCGGTTACGTAGCAAACGAGGCAGCTACGTAATTGGTCGGAAAATTCAGAAGGCTCACCCGGCTGGCCGGCCTATCGACGTGCTTGCGCTGTGGAAATATTTTGCCTACACGCTCTTATGATACTATTAGCGGTAATTGTGAGGAAAATTTTGCTGAGACTCTGCCCGGGAATAAAAAGATTTTTTTTTTGAAGTACCTCGGTACATCATGTGAAAAACTCAAGTTAATCATTTTTCATTTCTTATCAAGCGAAGATACTAAGAAGTAATATTAAACAGCGAGAGCAGCGGTGGCCCAGTGGTGGCGACCCTGACTTACGAATAGTAAAGTCGTGGGTTCGAACCCAGACAGGCGCATTACTTTGTGTAATTTATTTCATTACCACTGCTCTCAAAACTGTGAAGGAAAACATCGTGAGGAAACCGGCATGAGGCTAAAAAAAAATCGAAGACATGTGACATCTACCAATCCTCACTGGGCCCGCGTGGTGGATTATACATATAGCCCAATCCCTCTCTTAGAGAGGAAGCCTGTGTCCCAGCAGTGGGAACATTAATAGGCTGATGATGATGATGAATATTAAACTCAATCGAGTTTTATTTGCTCAATGCAGAGTGCATAAGTTACTGTAATATTAGATAGATTGAAAATTGCATCGTAAAACTGTAGTCAAGATGCGAGGCAGGCTCGCAACTTTTTAGCCATCTCAGCACAATTTCGAAAAGGGGAAAAATTATTTAGCAGTTATAATGAAACAACACTGTTATGGTGATAATCTATACTAATATTATAAAGAGGTAACATTTGTTTGTAAGTTTGTATGTTTGTAAGTTTGTATGTAGGGGGTAATCTCCGGAAGTAATGAACCGATTTCAAAAATTCTTTCACCATTAGAAAGCTACATTATTCGTGAGTGCTATAGGCTATATTTTATTCCCGTACTCCCACGGGAACGGGAACTACGCGGGTGAAACCGCGGGACGTCAGCTAGTTTGAAATATTTCTAACAGCCGCAATAATATTTAGATAAGCAACACGAAGTTCAAAATAGGTATAAATTATCCCAGCTTTCACTCCATAAAATAGTGTAAACCACCATTTGACAAATACCTACAACATCCATTTAATTTTAAAGCCTTTAATAACCCTAAAAGCCCTTAAAACTAATACCCTGCCATAATTAGCTAAAATTACTATCAAACGAGAATAAAACAATATACAAGAGAACATAGAACTAAAAGTTAGTTATCTACGACGCGGCGTCGTTTGTCAAAGCTCTTGCGTTCAAAAGTTTGGCTATTACCGAACCTATCGGCTTCAGCTTAACTCCTACTTAACGTGACGGGATCATAATTGATGCGCTTAACTTGCTTTTGGCATATTTTGGATTAATTAATTAATTAAGTATTGATTGTGATTAGGTTTTGTATTAGTTACGTGGTCGTCTGTAATTGATGTTATTTATCTGTTTGCGGTATGATTTGTTCAGTCGAACATTAATTGAATAAAAAAATATTGCAGTTGGTTACTTTACTTTTAAAACGTTTTGGCCATTTTTATTGAACTGAGACTTATGTAGTACTTATTTTTTAAATTTATTTATTTAAAGAAATTCTAATACAGAGGTGTTGCTTAATTCTAAACACGCCAAACTTTTACGTTTGATGGCGAGAGGCGCTCTTTTACATTAGTTGTCATATAATAATTCTCAGACCCTTCAAGAATGATAAAAGGGATTCTTCTTTTAAGACACTCTTGAGACGTTTCTTGCATGCAGTAAAGATCGTGCAGTACTACGAAAAATGAACTCGTTAATCAAGCAAGATCACAACTGCTATAATATTCTCCCCTGACAGTTCTATTAGAGAGCCCATGTTCAGCAATTACCATTTACGGTCTGTTATGATGAAAGGCCTCCACCCAAGCCATTCGCAGCAGCACCATAATAACCCTAAAAAGAGAAGTTATAAGCAAGATGTAAAAACTCCGTTTAATCCGCGACCAATTCGCGGTACAAACACTTTTATCGGTTTAGGCCCACATTAAAAAAGAAGGATACCGATATAAAATTAAGTCAACAAGCTCCTCCGAAAAATTATTCATAGAAAAAGATCGCGAGGTGAAAACTGTGGGGTGGGTTTGGGTAAGGGATGAAGAAAGGGAAAAAGTTGGATAACAGCCTTCATGAATTGGAAATGTAATTTGGTGGGTAGGTGTGTGTGTGGCAATTGTTTTCGTTCTATTGCCGGATTACGGCGTTTCTGATTGACGACGCGTGTGGCGTGCGTCGCTTCGGTGCGAATGTGCGATTGGCGCTAGTTTCGTTCGGAGCGGAATAGCAGTATCAGTTGCTTGTCGTCGTTTCAAGCTGATGGAATATTGAGTGATGGGGAGTTGTCCCTGACGTTTCTGGGCCTGGAATTTAGATTTTATCTGCACGGGGTAAAAGGTTTCCAGTTGGTTCATTTATTAGTTCTTTGTGATACAGTTTTCACTAACCCGCTTATCAGTTTCACATTTCATCAAATTAAATGTTCACCAAAATAAAATAAAACTGCGTACGCGTCTTTAAGTTCCTCGCATCTTCTACTCAAAAAACCATGCAATCACAATGGTGCAGTTGAAACAAACTCAATTCCTCCGAATAGCCCAGTTACACGTAAGCTCCACATAATAGAAAGTGTCCCCACATTCCATCTGCCATCTCATCTGCAGCTCGGCAGACAATCTTGTGACAGACACGCAGACAACAGAGGGTCTGTCTAGCCTCGTAAAACACACGTTTTACCGACTTATTATACGACAACGTTTTGTAAAAACGACTTTCTCCGAGTAAAGGGAATCTAAATTGGCGTAAATTTTACGAGCACTATTTGAAGTGAGATGTAATTTTGTCAGGAGCTGATGGTAGTTTTTTTCGTGGACGTGAGGACGCCATAAAATGTTTGAAGGGCGGTTTAGTCGCCGTTAGCCCGGGCCAGTGATAAACACGGCGGACATTAAAGTTCAGTGTTATCAGGTAACGTTGATAACTTTGTTGTTGGGCGCGAAATGAAATAGTGTCTGTGTTGGGTAATACTTGTCGAAGTGATCGACGAAAATAGAACATTGTGGTGTTGATGGGCGTCTAGTAATTGATTTGGTGAAGACAATTGAACTTAGTTTCATAAAGTGTATTTATAGCTCAATACATAAATTGTCTCGACGAGACAAGAGTCTTGAGATTATGTAAACTTAACCCAAACAGACATAACATCACGCCTGTAATCCCCGAAGGGTAGGCAGAGGTGTACCTAATAGTACACCCACATTTCGCCAGCAATGTTTAAGTCCCATGTAACAGGGGCGAGCCTATTGCCATCAACCGGGCGCAAATCACTCAGTCACTGCTACTGACAAATTCCTGATGGAAAACACATTTTACCCGAATCAGGAATCGAACCCAGGACCTTATGCTCAGCAGTCGCGCTTGCGACCCCAAACCAACGAGGCAATCCCAAATTAATTCAGCACGAAAATACCTAGAAGTTACCAAACAGTCACAGAACTTTGCTCCTATGTTTCTATGTCAATATACGTGTGTAGCCTTTGATATGCCTAGGTCATCTATCTTAGGTAGGTAACGCACTAACAAAGACAGATGACTCTAACGGGCGTGCAAGCTAAGGGGCATAAAAGGTTAGCCTAAGGACATAATAGAAAATGTAATTTACAGAAAAAGTGGCTGTAAAGGTACCTTTATCGCTATTTTTATAGGCAGTGAATAGTTTATAAGTACATGTAATATTATATGAAACCTTTCGTAAATGGAGTTGGGAGCAAAAATATAATAAGTTTATGTGGCAAGTCAGTGAGTTTTTTTACTGCTGTTAATATGATTACTGAATTTAATGTTAGAAATATTTATTAATTTATACAATTTCATTTAAAATATATTTTTTTTGCACCACGTAACATAATGTAGGTACCTACATACCTATTTAAAATATTGTTAGGTACTCGTATGTTTCTTACTTTCTGTCAATCGTTCTAAGGCGACTACAGGAGCTAAATTAGCAACTCTATTTGTGGTGGTTCAAACTTCGTTCGAAATACTGTTAGAATAACGTTCTAATCAGCTTGCACTACAAAGTGGTTGTTACGTCAGTCACTGCGGGCCGAATAGTGCGAAATGAGTGGCTTTTTGCGATTAAAAAAAAATTGATTGGAATAAAACAATATCATGCTAATATGTTGCTTGTAGAATTATTTGCCAAAAAATCAGAATGATCGCATGTATAATAGTATGTTTTTTACTCGTTAAAAGAAATTTTTAGAGATAAGTTCCGGATTTTTTTTTATCGAGTAAAATTAGTTGTGTTATGTTTTCAAAACACTATCATATTAGCATATATTCTGAAGAATATCATATATTTTTCTGGTTTTATTTATTGCAGTGAATCAGATGCTTTTTTGCATTATAAAACTCGCGTTTAGCTCCTGTAGTCCCCTTAAGATGAGACTAAATGATGTTTAAAACATATTAACACTGAACCTAGTGATTTGTGATGCAAGCGGGTTTTAGCTTTAGACATCTAGAAACATCAAAACACTCATCTAAAGTTAAGTTTATCTGCAAACTTAAATCTCTAATAACTTACACTTAACTTCAAAAATAATGACCAACTAAATGAAGCAACATAAATGATCGGTTCGTTCTCGCTTTGACTCCAATCCTTGGGGAGCACAGTGGCTGGTTGCGGCTGATAAAATGCGCCTCGAAGGAGACCGGTACACGGGTACACTCACACGCGAATATTGTACACTGGCGGACAATGCTATTAGGACATAGAGTAACTTTGCAAAAATAAAAGTATGAAATAATAAATGTTTCTTGCGAAAATTTACTAAACCATTTACAGTAAAGTATATGATTTTAGAAAAATGCACTATCAAGAAGATGATTACATTTTGTAACAGTTTCACCGATCGATGTTCTAGTGGTGAAGTCTACGAGGTCTTTTTACGATTTATTCTTCGTTCGGCCCACTGAGTTTCGTCCCGCATAACAAAATCCTTGTTCGCCCCAAACAAAATGCTTCCTTCGTCTCAAAATATAATTACCTACGTCTTTTTTGAACATTGACTCAAAACTTCAGAAACAGGCCAGGTCAAAACATATGACCACTATTTCAATGGTCTTAAATAACTTTTTACTTCCTTTTGTTTATTAAGTCAGGACTAAAAACAGTAGAAGGAACTTTTAGACGACAAACAAGTTACTTTAGTGAAACCAAAGATCGGAGCCGACTTAGACAAAGGAAAAGTAGTACGAAGTTTTACTGTGCCAATACTTTTGTCCCCGATTGTAAATATCCGCTTGATCCTATACACTTAATTCTGTTTTTAATTAAAGTTCAAGTTAGCGTGAAAAAGTTTTCCCGATGCAAATGAACGCATTTACCTTAACAAGACTAGCTTTACCTTCCGGTAAAACTTTAGTTATTACTTAGAAATAATTAAACAACTTATTTCTTTGATCTTATCTTTTGTATTGTGGTTTCTGTTATTGTTGGGGATAGTATTCAAACTGTTACCTACTATGGGTTGCATCTGTAATTGAGAAGATTGAGCATGAGGTACTTATTGTATTTTTTGTAGGTACTCAGAACTTCTAAAAGTCATAACCCAATTAGGTTTTTACTTTTAGAAGTTCTGAGATTCAGTTTATAAGAAAAGGTATTAACATCGTAGGCCAGCCTAAGAAAAAATAAGATACTAGGTTATGCCCGTGGCCTCGCCCGCGTAGAATTCGGTTAGTGTTCCAAGGGATTATACTACCAGAATAAAAAGCATCCTACGAAAGTGTAAACCAAAGTGTACACTATCTATTTCCTTTTCATTGAAATCAGTAGTTTTTGCGTGGAAGAGTAACAAACATTCATACATGTATTGATTCGCAAGTAAGCCATAATAACCAGCCATAATAAGTCCCACTGCAGGGCAAAGGCCTCTTCTCTTACAAAGCAGGTCATCATCATCATCAGCCTGTTAATGTTCCCACTGCTGGGACATAGGCCTCCTCTCTATGAGAGGGAACCAAAGCAGGTATGAGCAAACAACAGGCTTGTGTCCTGAAAAAAATCTAATAGTCCGTCAGTTAGATTATCAAAAAATATTTGACACATATTTTTTCTTTTGTTATGTAAACCAAAATTGACGAAGATACGACGCTTTTAAAATTCTTAATACGTCACGCCGTGCTATAATTTTTAGTGCGTTGTGACGTCACGAGCCCCCCCCCCTCTCGAGTTTTGATGCGTTTTATCTTTGTCAATACTCATTGATTTACACAAACAAAAAATACGTGCCCATTATTTTCCATAACTTAAACTGACGGACTAAATAGATTTGCAATTCATTGATGGTGGAAACTAGCCTATTGTTATCATTAAAAGATTGGCTCGGAACAACGGCTTAGTAAATTATCCATACTCTCTGCATACATATTTGCAGTCCTTAGAGTCGGTTTTCCTCGTCCCCAAACAACCAAGAAACTTCCGTATATTTACAACCGCAAACCAAACACATTATATCGTATATAAAGCAGGACATTCACGGCAAGTTTAAAATCTAGTTGTCTGAAACCCATTCGGCGGTACCTGGGTAAAGCTAGGTCCAAGCTACTGCCTATGGTATGACTCTGTAATCAGCCATTCCGATGCAAATTCGCTCGCTGAACCAACTATGGCTTTATATAAAGGGCTGTATTCGCGTTTACTGTTGTGTGTTTGATTCTTATGTTGCAATTTATATTGTGGAGGTAAATATTTGCCCCGGTATTAGCCAGGTACACATAATCTTATTCTTAAAGAAGTTAGTAGTCATCTTCAGTTCCACTCTGCAAAAACTCGAAGCTTACATCTTTTTTTCCCTTTTTTTTGTTTATTGATATTATTAAGAAACATAATTAACATTACAATATTGACAAAATATACGTTCCAGAAAATCACAGAGGTTTAGGTTGAGGAACGTTGATTCAGCTAGTCTATACTATACTAATATTATAAAGAGGTAACATTTGTTTGTAAGTTCGTATGTTTGTAAGTTTGTATGTAGAGGGTAATCTCCGGAAGTAATGAACCAATTTTAAAAATTGTTTCACTGGTAGAAAGTTCATTATTCGTGAGTGCTATAGGCTATATTTTATTCCCATACTCCCACGGGAACGGGAACTACGCGGGTGAAACCGCGGGACGTCAGCTAGTAGGTAATAAAAATAGAAGACATTTTTTTTATGTGATTGATCGGTATGCACATCGTGTTTCCAACCTATCTATTCAGCCTATCTCTTGTCAGCTGTGAGAAAAGAGTCTTGTAACTGTTCTGTGTTTCAGTGTCTGTTTTGCGTGTAATTTGGTTTAGATTATCATCATCATATACAGCCCGAAATCACCCACTGCTGGGTATAGCCTCTCCTTTCTTTTACCATACTTCAAGAGTTTCCCACGATTTAGACGAAATCGTCGACCTAACGCGCTATAGGACGGTCCAGGTTTCTTTTATCCAACCTTGGCCACCAATAGGTCAAAGCCTTGCTACATCGACCATCTCTAGCATCTAGCCAAATCTCCTACCCAACTCTATTTGAGACGTTTCATCGACTTTTGTTTAGATACTTACCACAAAAATACTATCCCTTATCCTCAGGTTACTTAGACCGAAAGTATTATGTTGAAAGTAACTGCTACTATTGTAGAATTTTAGTTACCTAGTTTCTTTCCAACCGAACCAGCATCAAACACCGGGTCCACAACGCGACTATATCTCCATCCCAATGTTTGGAGCCGCGTCCGCTATAGGAGTAAGTGAATTTTCCCCTTTATGCAGCCACTTGACTCTGGCTACAGAAGGTTTTATCCTTTGATTACACTTGGAGAAAGTTGCGAAGGAACTCAATGAGGCCCCGGGCGCGACGATAGATGAGATCGTTTCAAAACTTTTGTGTTTACATGTCAACGTTACGCGATCCCGTCTAGATTGTTCGAGAACAATCGAACACGGAAGATGATAGGCGATATTGGTTTCTAAAGAAGATAGTACTTGACTTAGTTTTTTAATTACGTCGCGTGTTTGAATTTAGTCCTTTGTGCATGGTTTTATTTGGTCTTTTGATACGAACATAGGAACTCAATTTTGGATTAAACTGGCATCACCTGACATGTCATTTTAATGTTCCATCATTCGATGTTGCCATGTTACACGTGCCGATTTGCCTAGTTAAATTGCAGATACAGGATACCATGCAGAAAATCTTTATAACAATATTTTTGTATTCTTGATTCAAAAATATGTAGTACCTATCTAAATAATTTCAATCCATAAATATCTTCTAAACAAGCAATGCTAGAAAACAAGTAAATAATGAGTTTTTATCTCTAAATATTTTTATCAAGGCACCTAATAATACTCAAAGTGTGCAGTAATAACATTCATGCGTGAACGACTAAACCACACAGAGTACTTTACTACTATGCGTCAAGTGATTCTCCGAGAATGCGAGAAAAATTGCGAGCAATAGATAGACGTACTCGTAGTTACTTAGCCAAATAAGATTGTTTAAAAAGGGTGCTAAATTGACACCAACTATCACTCAATCTATCTTTTCAGATGATGACAAGCAACCTCTTACTACAACAGCCCATAACGTCCACTGCTGGACATCCTATGATGGGAGGAATTTGCCGTAATCTCCACGCTTGGCAGGCGGATTGGAGATCGCAGTGATGAAAGACTAACAGAAAACGCTGCTGCCCATTCTCTGGTCTACGGCGGCAAGGTGTTCAGCCTCAGACATTAGTCGCCTTATACGACACCCGGGAGTGTAATGGGTTGGTTCTATTCTACTCTGCCGGATACCACACGGCTAACCGCCTTACAACAACAGTATAGCTGTGTAAGGATCTTCTGCCCAAGAACTGAACAAATGCAATCTTCTTCTTTATCGTGTGGTGAGTGTCTATCCTGGGCCCTGTTTTGTGAAGCTGACAATCCGACAAGTCGACATATGTCGAAAAGTGACAATTGTATTTTTTTTCTGTTTTATGAAGCTGTCAGGTGACATAATTGTCATGGTGGCAAATTCACAAATATGTCGAATTGTCGCGACAATCCGACATATCACTGTTTTATGACACTTTATTAACGACAGGTGACAGGTGACAATTTGTCGTGAAAAACTTGTCAAATCTGCTTTATAAAACACACAATTGTCATGAAGTCATGACATAAATATGTAGAATTTTCCGACAAGTCTGACAGGAGCGTTGCCCTCTGTCGCGAAATAATTCAACAGTGGTTTTTTGACATAAGTAGGTATGTCGAGTTTCATAAAACGCGTTCTTAGATGACAAGTATGTCAAGATTTCACCTGTCGCTTTTTGACATATATGTCACGTTCATAAAACAGCCTAAGCGCGACAATTCTACAATTTTGTCATTGTTTGACATATATGTTGGATTGTCAGCTTCATAAAACAGGGCCGGTGTCGGAGTTTTTATTCCAAAATATCTCTCAGGCATGCTGGTTTGGTTTCAATCACCGAAGCAAGTGATATTATACAATACGCACATGAATTCGAAAGAAAATCAGAGGTGTGTTTGTGCTTAACAAATGCAATGTAAGCCATTAGCGACCCTCTGTCAACGTCAAGACCCTTGTTGCACAGTGTTTTGATGATGACAAGCAACATCTCACAAGTCTCATAACAACAGTAAAGCCCCAACACAAAGAATCTTGTACAACCAGCATATTTACCCATCATCCATTCAGGTCACGTACACTGTCGTACGCCACGGAACCAAAAATTGCAGTAGCGCCGAAACAGTCTTGCCAAGTGACTTCATTAGGAAAAACTTGTGTTGTCAAGTTTCTGCTGGTTGTACTGGGAGCCAAGGTAAACAAGGACTGGTGTCGGTTTGTGATTGGCTAAAATATCTTAAATAGATTGTACTTGGGGTTGCTAATTTTGGATAGCAGTTAGTAGACATTTTGGGAGCTCGTGGCTAAATAATACCTAACAGCCGCTCGGGTCGATCTTTAGGTTAAGCCGTGCTTGCCTAGGTTGGTCTGTGGATGGGTTATCACCCTTACATACCGAGTTTCCTCCGTACCTCGGAAAGCACGTTAAGCTGTTCGTCCCGGCTGTCATTTGTAGATCTTTGACAGTCGTTACAAAAAAGTGTCCAAAAAAGGCTGACAACCAATCTTACCAAGGGATATCGTATTACCCAGTACTAACTGGGCTGTGGAGGTCAGATAGGCAGTCACTCCATGTAAAATACTTTTATTCAGCTGCATCTGGTTAAAATGGAAGCCGACCCCAACATAGTTGGGAAAAGGCTAGGCAGATGATGAGTTAGTAGACATTTTTTTCCAAACTCAAACTCAAAGCATTTATTTCAATTAGACCATTACGGCACTTTTGAAAGTCAAAAATACAAAAAAGAAAATCAAAGCTACAGTCCCAGTCACAAGGCATAATAACTTGAGAAAGTACTGTAGTTGCCCATTCCCTATAGCGTAGATCTCTATGGAGAATAATGGGCAAGAAACTCCATGGACACTCTTTTAAAATCAAAATATTGTTACAAAATCTTGGTTACATCATTAATTTTGAGATTATACATATATGTGAGAACGATGTAGAAAGACGTGCACGCTAAGAGCATCCAGAGTGAAAGATTAAATTAAAAATGTATGAATAAAGTAATTAAAATGAACCTTGGCAGCTAAGAGATGACCAGTCCCAACTGACAGCGCCCGTTCACAGACATGACACATGTACCGGCGCCATTCAACTCAACCATATTGAAGGGAACTAAATGACCCGACACACCCGCCACCATCAGCGAGACGTTTAAGTGAGCATGACATTCTCTCAGTCTCAAGGCATATTCAAGTCAATGAAAGATAAATAAATGTAAATGGTGGCTGAACAGTACAAAGTACTCACACATGTGCTATGCAATTATATAATACTAAGAACTGGAATCTATACAATGCAAGTGTATTTTTACAATCTTCTGCAGCTTCCACAATACATTAACATGGGAATCAATTCTTCATCTTCTTCTTTATGTGTCGATGGACTCAAATAATGCCCGACCAGTACAAACAATTAGTTTGCCCCCCCACCTATGGTTGTGGAGCAGGACCACCATTTAGCCAAGCATTTTTATCATCAATGTAATCCCCCAACTTATAATATGCTTGCCTACATAGTGTGCGTTTTATACAAGATTTAAATTTCGTCTCATTCAGTTGAAGAATGTGGGGAGGTATTTTGTTGTAACATTTCAAACAGTGCCCCATGAAAGATGAATCCACTTTAGCAAGCCTGAAACCTGGCTGAACTAGTTGGTCCCTATTTCTAGTGTTATAGTGGTGTCTGTCCCCTCTCTTACTGAATAAATGCCGATTTTTTCTAACGTACATGATGTTTTCATAGATGTATTGACAAGGTACTGTCATGATATTAATTTCCTTAAATAGTTCTCTTAGAGAATCGCGTCTACGTAATTCATAAATGGCTCTGATGGCTCTTATCTGCAGAATAACTATAGACTCGATGTCTGCAGCCCGTCCCCATAGTAAAATACCTTATGACATAATACTATGAAAATAACTGAAATAGACCAGCCTCGCGGTATCAACATCAGTAAATTGACGGATTTTTCTAACAGCATATGCTGCTGAGCTTAGCCGTCCTGCAAGAGATGTTAGATGAGGACCCCATTGTAACCTTGAGTCGAGCGTGATTCCCAAGAAAACCGTTTTATCGACAAATTCTAGTTTCTCTTGATTCAATAATATGTCACAATCACTACTTTTGACATTTGGTAGAGCAAATCTAATGCATTTAGTTTTTTTTCCCATTTAGTACTAAATTATTAGCGGTAAACCAATCGTGGACCTGCAGTAGGGCGTTATTTACGTCATCAAGATTAGTGGCACGTCTGTTTATTTTAAATATTAAAGAAGTATCGTCAGCAAACAACACCATATGCGGATGGTTGTTAAATAGATGGGGTAGGTCATTAATATATACTAAAAAGAGGAAGGAACCCAATATCGAACCTTGTGGTACACCCATTTTTACTTTTAAACCCATTGAGTTGACTCCATTTATTTGTACCTGCTGCTGTCTATCATTCAAATACGATTTTATTAAACTGAGCGCAAGTTTAGCTAAACCGTAATGCTGAAGTTTCAAGATCAGGGTTTCGTGATTTACGCAATCAAAGGCCTTCGAAAGGTCACAAAAGATTCCTATGGCATCTTGTGCCTCTTCCCACGCAGTAAATATGTGTTTTAATAAAGTGACACCGGCGTCAGTTGTACAACGTCCTTTGGTGAAACCATACTGTTGCTCGTGTAATATTTTATTAGTGTTAAAATGGTTAAGCATTTGATTGAGCATTATCTTTTCAAAAACCTTGCTGAAAACCGGCAACACGGATACGGTCCTATAGTTATTGGTGTCTTTACTGTCCCCAGATTTAAAAAGCGGTATTACCTTACTGAATTTCATTAGATCCGGGAAGACCCCTTGATCCACGCACAAATTAAATATTGAGGCTAAATACGGCGCTGCAGTCTCAATAATTGAGGTACAAGCTTTGATAGACATACCCCATAGATCTTCCGTTAATTTGATCTTGATTTGCTTAAAACCTTTTATGACTGTTAAGGGGTTTATATGCTGAAATTTAAATTCATTTGGACAGGCTGAAACGTTCGCTTTCAATAAATCAATAGAGAGCAAGGGAGAGGAATTTAAGGTTTCTGTAGTTTTAAGTGGGATACTGGTAAAGAAATTTACAAATTCTTGAGCAACTTCATTGTTGGAGCTCACAAGGCCACGCGATGTCTCTAGTGTGAAGTCATTACCTTGTTTTTTATTTCTATTTGTTTCACTGTTGATGATTTTCCAAACCGTTTTTATTTTGTTGTCGGCTGATTTAATCTTGTTGCTAATGAATAAGGATTTGGCTACCTTGCAAGTGTTTTTAAAAATTTTCGAGTAAGTAGCAACATATTTATTAAAAGCTTCAGTGTTGAGGCCGTACAGCTCAAACAATCGTTCCCTACTTTTCCGAATACCCTGTGTTGCCCAGTCACTGAAAATAAACTTTGGGCCAATAGTTTTAGATTTCTTTTTTAAAGTATTATTAAATTCAGTGTGCACTACCGAAAAGAATTCTTCATAAAATACATTTGCATTGTTTCTAATATGACCCGGTATACTTAACTTGCTAATTAAATTATTATTAAATTTGTCTAGATTGCTGGGTGTTATTTGTCTAGTTTGTATCTGAATTCTTTGTAATTGTCTATTGTACGCGAAAGTAACCGTCTGACCACTATGATCTGAAGGCAGGTAATTTACGATGGATTTATTTATGTAATCGCAGCAACAAAAAACATTATCGATACATGTAGCAGTATTTGTCGTAATTCGAGTTGGTTCTGAAAACACATTTGACAAGTTAAATGATTTAAAGAGACTTAAGAATCTACTGCTATTCTCATTATTCTCTATGATATTGACATTAAAGTCACCACAGATAATTATTGGTTTATTACCAGTTACAAGTTTTGCCAAAGCATCTTCCATTACTGACTCAAAGATAGAATAGTTCAGGTAATTAGGGGGTCTGTAAACGCACACTATTACATGCTTATCTAGCTCAACACAAGACAATTCAATGCTATGTTCAACCGATAGATCGACTATATCATTACGAGACTTAGATTTAATACAATTTTTTACTAGGATTAATGAACCCCCACGCATCTTAGATTTTCGGTTAAAGCAACTGCTCACATTGTAATTATCATAATTTATTTGCATTACTTCATAATCTTTCATCCAATGTTCAGTAAAACAGATAATATCAAACTTAGTTTTTTCTAAAAATAGTTCTATTTCTAGTTCTTTGGAAGAAAGTCCCTGAATATTCCGGTGAAACACTTTTAAGGAATTCTGCTCAGCCCCTTTTTTACAGTTAATTGATTGAGAGCTAGAAGATACCTCGAAGTTGGCGAAATTAACTAAATTTTCACTCGTACCTTCTATTGTCTTGATGACTAGTTTAAATCTAAGCTAATATTTGTATAATTACAATTAGTATAATTACTAATTTCCGTAGACCTATTTACAAAAAACTGCGACATACTACATATGTCTGAGTTTATATTAAAAGTTAATAGCCTTGCTATTTGACGTCTAAAACTAATAGGCAGGTACGCATCATTCCTAGTTGACTTTAATTTCTGAACGAAACTGTTGGTGTCGAAAAATGTCAACCTGTCACTAAAATGACTAACCAACAAATGTAACCTAGCGTTAAGTGAATGGATATAATGATTGCGTCTGCTTGATAATTTCTCAAAATACGGGAAGGAGCACAGAATTACTCTCTTACAATTTAGTTTTAATAGTTGAAAATATAATAATAAAGAAAATATAATAGTTGAGTAGTCCATCTTATTTTGTCCCACTTATAGGCAAAGGCCTCCGACATTCTTTTCCAACTCTCTCGGTATTTTGCTTTCTCTGGCCACGAAGTCCAAATCGTCACGCCAGCGTTTCTAGGGCCTGCCTCGGTGACGACGACCGTCTTCAAGCACCCACTGTGTGACGATTCTGGCTCATCTGTCCTGACCCACCCTGAAATATGGTGTAATTATCCTATGTGTACCAGTAACCTAACCTTTTCTTACTTCTCTGCTGTTTCTGATACCAATATAAGAAATCTACAACAGTTTAATTGATTCTCCAGAACTGGTCAAACTTTACTGCATCGGAGCTTTTATTGTTGGGGCCCCTGTTGATTCTGATACTCAGGAGTTGCAGAAGTTCGGAACATTATATATGCCCCTAAAAATACTCCAAACCACAGCAACGTAGCACAATGCATGCAGACTGTTTTTAAAAAGTTGCCCTAAGAACTTGCACCCATATGATTTAGATACATACTATGTATTGCGGCCAACACATGTCTAACGAATTCTAGACCGCTTTCTAACTTTTGTAACCATATGAAAATTATAGCGTGAACAAAGTACTAAGTAACAAACTTTCGACAACAGCCCCAAACTTCATGCACTAACTGCATTTAGGTGATAATTCAGACCTTTAATTACTATTTATGAGTCTGAAAACTCCAAAATACATCTCCATAAAAAGGGCCCAAGTTTTGATTGTAACTAGGAGAGTTAACTATCAAAATCGTTACAACTTAAGCCATTCATTACTAACTTAATCTTGAATACAGCAAGTAAGTCAAATATTGACGGGAGGGTGTCTGGTGGAGTGCGGGAGTGATAAGCTGTGAAGGGCCGGGTCTTATTGGATGAGCACACAGGCAATCACGGCCGGACACAGCCGCCCAACTGGCCGTTTCGCTTCTGTGACGTATAACTGGATAGATTAAGTCGTAGATGCGACAATTTAAAGCGAACACTTTTGCTGGTTGGTTAAAAATATTATACTCAATCATTTAAAGAATCCGCGCGGATAACAACGCTTTCAAAAAAGTCTGGCGTCAAGACAAAGGTAGAAGGAAGGAAGGAAGGTTTTTGTCAATAGTTTTAATTTAGGAATACTAGCGTTCTGGGTTCGCCATTGTCCGATAAGGCTATAACACTTTATTGTACGAGTATTATTAAGGCTATAAGGTTGCGGGTAGACTAGTTTAGTCTAGGTATGTAATTATATGTAATTTAATTGTTTACAATCATCGGGGTGATATATTCTTCATAGAAAAAACCCCGTTAGTAAATAAAGATTTTAAAAAAAGTCTGGAGAGTAGCAACTCACATCCTGTAACGAAGAAGGTAGTCCTCCAACATCAGGAACAGGGTCCGGGCTACCGGTGGTGGGCTCTTGTGAGATTAACCTACTAACTACGCTCCGTGTTCAGAAGTCTTCTTTCTGTATCAAGCCCTTGATCCAGCTGCCAAGCGAGAGACTCCTCAGATTCTGGTTGCCATCCTAGCGCCCATAAAGCCTACCTTAAAAAAATCAGAACTCGTTAAATACACAATTAATATAAAATCTGATTGACAAAATCAATCTTTTGGTCTTCTAAATTATTTACGTCTGCTTAACTCATTGAAACATAGCTCGCTGTCGTTACAGATACAAAATGGGAAAAAAACGGGCGTTTTTAGCAATTTTCTAACTGTAACTTCAGTGAAGTATATTTTAATGAATTAAATAGACGTCAATAATCTAGAACTCTAAAGCATTGATTTTGTCAATCAGATTTTATATTAATTGTGTATTTAACGAGTTCTGATTTTTTACTAAAGTGGCGCTAGTGTGCATGGTGCCCCTTAAAGAAATGTACGTGTAGGTAGACATCCAGTAGTCACTGTTCTCTGTCACAACTGCACAACTATTCCACTCTTTGCCACCGAACCTTCAGTCCATTTATTTGCATTGGTAATTCATAATAATGTTATTATTGCCAACTCGACAATGTCCAGCTCCCTTTGATTGTCAGTCCCCAGTAATCGTGTTTGTGTCTGTCCAAACTATGTTATATTGATTTTTGTTATTAAATAACACGCTTTAGTTGTCAAGGGACGTGTTGACCTTTCGATTTAGTTATTTCTATGAGCCGAGTGTTCCTCGTTTGTTTTGTAAAGCCGTAAAGGTTAATTGTACGGAATGAAAAGGCACGTGGGCGGTCGCGAATTAACTTGTTCTGACATAATTGTATTATTTAAAACGAGAGGCAGCGAGGCATTCATAGGTACTTCGACGTGTTATTCATTTGACATTTTCCTCCAAGTTTCAAGAGAGAAAATCTCTTTGAAGGAAAAGATTTTTCCGATTTATGACATCTCTTTACTATTTGAGAATCAATATCTTTATTTATTTCTTATCGCCCCCTCCGTGACACCAGTAGCTGGCATCCGTTTGTCTCAAAGACAAAGCTGCTTTTCTTGTCTAAACCTCCAACGATAAATCCATTGGTGTCCAGTGCAGCTTATGCGGAACCCCGCTGCTTTCTCTACCAACACAACAGCCATATAAACAACTGAAAACCACCCTTATAACAATGACATAAAGTTTTCACGCTCTGAAAAGTTATCTGTGTATGTCACGCCAAAAGCAATACATTTTTTGAAGTGGGATCAATGAAAAATGACCTTTATTTCACCGATTTAAAGGTTCAATTGTCTGTATAAACAATTTGCGATTGTGTCATGTTTCCGATCATAGTGAGGGCTTGTTTGTCTTTGCTCCGTGTCGACTTTAACGCAAATAGTAAAAATATATTATTTTAAAGAATATTATTGGGCTGATGGATGAAACAATAAAAGTAAACAAATATTGATAATATTGTTATAGGACAGACACCGTATGGGTGCATTTTTGGATAACAAAGAGGAACTGGATCAGACAGACATAGAACACTGTAAAGTGAGACTTCAGAATGTATGTGGAGAAAAATCGGCTATGCCTTTTTCTGTTTTATAAAACTAGCAAAAAAAAGCAACCGTAAAAATAAACCTTAAAAAGATCAGAAAAGGCAGGACTTCATTATACAGAGTGGTGAAAGACGGAAGTGTAGCCATATCTAAAAATAAGTAAAAACCCTCTCATAACATCAAAATATTTAGCTCCCATACTCGCCAACAGTAGGCAACACGCTCGTAATTAGCCGTAGGGCACTATCCATTGCGGGCGACATCAAATAGTTAGGAGGCGTGACGCCGACGCGTTTGTGACGCTACATTGAGCACGATTTGCGAGCGGCCGCTCGGGCGCGCTCGGCAATGTTCGGTATACCGATTTAGGAGCCAAGGAAAATTTTAGAGAGATTTTTGCACAAGGTTGTCGTTCCTGTGTTATGATTTTCTTGGTGAGCTGAATATACAAACGCGATTTGAGACGGGAGTCATTGGAGCGTGATGAGAAGGGTGAGAAAAATAGTCCGTTGCAGTTTCCAAAACGATGTCAGTTGCTGGTTTTTCTTTGAAGCAAAGATAGAATACAGTTTCAGGATCCACACCATATAGGTTCTTTAACATCATCTTAGCACGCAAAGGGAAATGCCCATTCTTGGCCACGTTTTGCCCACCAATGTGTAAAGTACAAAAAATATACCCATTTTGTAACTAAAATATTGCTATTACTTATTTGCAATGAATCTTCCGGAATTAAAAGCCGAATTAATCTAGAAACTCAATCGTTTATTGCCCCATCTAAGGCTGAGGCTACATTAGGCCGCGACGCGACCTGCGACACATGAGCGATTAAAACAAGTAAATGAATGCTCACGTATATGGCTACACCGTACATTAAATATTACTACCGATCTTTGATTTTTTTATGCGATAGGAACAACATTACTGAAATCACGGCATCGGCTACATCAACATATGAGCGAAATTGAAGCGAATTTATTAGAAAATTTCTCACTTGCACGACTAGTTCAATAGTACTGCTAAATATGCGTGTGGCTACATTATGCGTATAGTAAACCGCGATGGATGATTTGATCGCATTCTAAGAAAACGACCGATTCAAATGAGTCATTGTTATGATAGCGGCTACATTACAACTGTACTTCAGAGCGTAAAAAACAAATGCTCATCAGTTGTATTAAATGGCTACATTATTTGAGCGAATTTAAATGAATCAGCGATTAATTTTGCGAGAAGTTCAAAGTTACTGTTTTAGTGGGTCTGCTGTCAAGTGGCTACATATTCACGCTACGGACATGACATGGTTTGGCGCTCGCTCATGACAGTGCGACACGTTCAAACCAGTTTGTTTTGATCGCTCATCTAAAGAGGTTTGTCTATGAATCTACGATGGACGTTGAGTTGTTTGTATCCGAAATTCAAGCACGTCCTGCAATGGTGAAAATGATGAAATTCTCCATATTTACTGCGCTCTTTATTTATTTCGTGAATCCAACATAATCTCTTTTTCAAAAATAGTTCGTACTTGAGGTAAGAGCTTTCAAGCAAAAATACAAGGTTTGGTTTTGACAAAGCCATTGAAAATAATACACGTTACGTTTACACAAAGCTACAGCAACCTTTCGACTGTGTGAATGCCGCGAACTAAACAACCTCCCCTCGCGTCCCACGCGCGTCGCATGTGTCGCCTGTGTGTGCTCCCTCTATGTAGCCATCTTGACACGGAGTCGCCGCGAATGTTTTAAGATCATTAAAATGCGATGAACTGGCGAATTCTCAGCGAAATCGCTGTTTTTCTCTTTTTATAGTGTAGCCGCATGAATCGCTCTTGCTAATTCGTTGTTGAGCATGTGTACTGTAGCCATGTCATCGCCGAATATACGCCGGAATTTCGCTTGTAATGTAGCCATACCATGTTTTTCTCGTTTCGCTCTTCCAGTCGCATCGCAAATCGCTCCCTACTGTAGCCTCAGCCTTACACTTCCGGTCGCTGTAAATCCTAAACAAAACAAATAAAAAAAAGTCCAACCGACTTCTATGTACAAAATAGTGTTTGTTTCTTCATCTGTGATGTCAATCAACATCTATAGTTGGTTTCTTTCATGGGCGTCACTTGGCCAAAACCTCTTCGTCAAATTTCCCTTTTCGTCTGTTGTCATCGCATCATCAATGAGTTGTCAACATGAATTCTGCCCATACCTAGCTGCTATTGCTGCTGAACAAAGCAAAGCCAGTTTCCTGTTAACCATATGATGTTATGCTACTATTCTTTAAACACATGCTGAAATGCTGGCTCCATTTCAATTCTTACAACCAATCAGTACATATCACATTTCACATATCATCCACACTCGAAACGCTACACATTTCATTCGAAAACTTGAACAATACGTTTGTAACATATAATTTGAGACAAAACAAAGCGAAAGTTGTCCGTGTATCTGTTTAGCATCTCTGCAGAAGTTCCGCCATCGGAGGGAGTATGATACACTGGCGATAAATTAAGAGGAACAACAAAGTTGGCGCGGATAATTACTACACTTGCGTGTCCATTCACTTGTACTTTCATTATTCTTGGGGTGCGTTTTCGTTGTTGTGTCGTGTTGCTTTTTGAACTTCCAATTCGCTTCCAATTCACCAACAATATTTTGCCAACCATGAAACCCATAGGTCTTTGATTTGCGTTTTGTCTTCATGGTGGCATCTAAGTAGGTAATTTTCTTGAGCTTTTTCTGAAAATCACTACTTTTTCCGACATACCGCCAACGTTATATTAGTCAGGAATTTACTAAGATCTTTACAAAATGTAGTTTGAATTTGAACTTTCCAAGAGGAGTGGTAGTCGCACCTGATATTTAGATATGTACACTCGTGAAGCCTTCTCCCGCCATATTGTTAATACAATAGATATAGCGATATCTGAAGGGTGTAAGAGACATCATAGTGTAAACTGCATTTTGACACTGCAAGCTGGTGGATACAGAATGATGTGCTGAAACTGAAATCATGAAGGTAACTGTTAGGGCGTCGATTACACCGTGGGTGATCTTTCCCTCCTTTGTAAGTAAGTCTAAGTTCCCGTACCGTATAGGGTACACAATGGAGCTGCACTGCAGCAGCGACGTACCAGTAGCACGTGTACGTAATGACTCCGCGAACTGTTTGATTTAAAGTCGCAACAATTGTGTTTACGAGCTGACACCCCTACCTCCTACCCCTGCCTGCCCTGCCCCCCGAATTAACACTACCGATGATAAAGCTACACAAGTTTTGTTAAATGGACGGTGTTTGGAACCGGTGCTGTTTTCGGTTTGAATGTTATTGTATGCGATAATCGAGGATTCACTGAAGTTATCTAGCAAATGAATTAAATCTATGTATGAGAGGAACTCATGACTCAGACCGGAAATGGTTAAAAAATAGGCTCTTCAGAGTCCGTATCTTTTGAAATGATGAGTTTGGATGAGCCTATTATAAATTTAGTTGCTATTTAGACTGCATAGTGCTGGATAGTTTGTTCCGTCACTTCCCCACTGAAAAGTGAAAAGTGTTGAAGGGCTGGTGTTTTACGAGTAGAAGACTGTCTCCTATGCATAGGTAATTTTTGACGGACAAAAAGTGTCGGTTCTTAGCCTACTTGGAATAAATGATTTTGATAAACAGCATTGGCAATGGCAGTGAAACCTGAAGCATGCCCCAAAAATACACTTATCCAACAAATAATTTTCTATCTTAACAAGAACCGTGACATCTCATCTGAGAGACAAGACAATACATAAAAACTTAAACAATACCCATTTTTACAAAGGATCTCGGGTAATAAACAGGTATTTGTCAAACAACTGGCGCGAATGAAGGTAATGCCTCGTGAAATACCGAAATGAAATATGTATTAAATCCAGGGCCACTGAGATTAAGCTGCTGACGGTAGATCAGATATTAATGAGGGCGAACACCCAGCGTGAGCGACGCGGGAAACAGGAGATTTCAAGATGGCGGACAAGGTTTTGATTTAATGATAGTTTGGAAGCCGACCCCAACATAGTTGGGAAAAGGCTAGGCAGATGATGATGGGGTCATTAGTTCTTTTACGTTTTTTACTTGCCTGTCTATTTGTGTTTTTTTACTCTAACTTTGTATTGATTAAGTTAAGCCTACTTAATTTATGAAAGACAGAAAGAAAATTGTGTATATTCGGTATTATTTAAAACAAAAATACCTTAAAAATAACAAAATAAATATAAACAAACAAAAGTAATTATGCCAAAAGTTCAACATAATGTCAGGTGGCACCACAAGGTGATTTTTCCACCTGATGCTGATTTTCAAATGCATGCTGTGTTGTAGGCTTCGAAAACCATACGTATAGGACTAAAACTTTTGATCAATAATTTCGGGTTTGTTATCTATTTGATAAACGTTCATTATCCTTCAGTGTGTAATAATATCGCATGCTTGGTAACACTATCACCCACTTACAAAATACGTTGTATAGGATTCCTTTACAGGACTAACACATTCCTGCAAATATTAAGTTTCATCATCATCATCATTTCAGCCGAAAAACGTCCACTGCTGGACATAGGCCTCCCCCAAGTGTCGCCACATTGACCGGTCCCGTACGACTCGCATCCAGCGGATTCCCGCAACCTTCACCAGGTCATCGGTCCACCTAGTGGGAAGCCTTCTAACGCAACGTCTTCCATTAAGTTAAGTTCTTCCATACATTATTCATATTCATATTCATATTCATTTTATTTTGCGTTCCATAAGTTTAAAAAGATGTTATAATGGGCTTACAGCTAAGAACAATTATGGACCCTGTTAGGGCACAGCAATAAACAAGATTCGCATTAAATTTTAAGTTGTTAATAATAGATATCATAGACATAGTAATAACATAAAGTGACATCATAATTTCAATGTTAATTATAACTGAGATCAATATTATTGTAATTACTGTCGACATTTATATATAAATCTTGGTAACATAATATTATAATATAGTCGATATTTATTTATAATTATTGAGATCAATTTATCTTAATTAATTTTATTAATTAATTAAGTTTTGTGAAGACTAAAATTAAATGTTTTATCAGTCATTTTTATCTACTACTACACATAGCGTTGGCTTCGCTCCCTCTGGACGCCCTCTAGGTAAGCGGGGAATCAAAGAATTTAATCTACAATGAAAGAAGTTAGAGGTTCTTTGTGCGTGTCACCCGCCCCGCCCTCGGAGCTGCCGTGATCTGACACATGGAGCGAGGAAGGTAGGTCTTGTGGTTTTTGAGGAGCACCAAACCTTGAAACTGATTTATTGTTTAGAACTAGTAAGTAAAATTGAAGCCTGGGCACTTGGAGCTGGTATGATCTATGGTATAGGAAGAGAATTTTATACTCTGTGGTTGTTGAGTACCTATATATGACAAGAAGAGGTTAAAAGTCTACCTAAGAGTTATTTTTATAAGCTATTACTTAACTTGCCTTGTTAGTTAGTTAGTATGTATCTGTAAAATCTTGCAAGTGAATTTCAAACCAGTCCCTCCAACCTACTGAGCCGAAATTTTGCACACACTTTTGGTTCTGGTGATAATACATTTTTATGACAGACATTACTAAATCCTACAGGTAAGATAGCCTCCTCACGACAGAATTCCAAGAAGATGTTGAAGATAATCCTAATTTTGTTCTTTTCATTTTAATAAAAGTTTTTTTTTAAACGTCCCTTTCATCATCTGGCGAGCCTTTTCCCAACTATGTTGGGTCGGCTTCCGGTCTAACCAGATGCAGCGAATACCAGTATTTTACATGAAGCGACTGCCTGCCTGTGGTGGTCTGTTTGTCACACTCACGACCTGCAACGTTTTTTCATTTTTTTTTTGTTTTTGTTCCGTTCTGTCTTACAATTTTATTATAATGTGGTTCAGTTGTATTCTTAATGTGTGTGTTTGTCTAAATGCGTCGTATGTCTATTGTTTGTTTTTCCTAATACCTATTGTATGCACGTCATGTCCTTGCGACGGATAAATATTTTTTCTTTCTTTCTTTCTTTCTATCGGACCTCCACAACCCTGTTAGAAAACGTGTCTTTGGCCTGTCATAACCTATAATACTAGCTTGGTGGCCGGTGCTATATATTTACAGTCACTGAAGTACGGAATACTATTTGTATATCAGAAAAAGTTGTCTGTCTCATTTATCAAGGAGTGGAACTGAATTAATTCTACAAAACGCATTCTCCTTATTAGAGCCATATTGGTAATTTTACAACTCCTAATACAGTTTCCGTAGTGTAGCGGTCATCACGTGTGCTTCACACGCACAAGGTCCTCGGTTCGATCCCGGGCGGAAACAATTATTTCCTTTTTTTCTCCAACAGCTATTTCTTCAAACGTTTTCCTGAAAATGCCTCATCCATGAACTCGTAAATCTTCGCTACCGTTCCTTACAATTCAATATCATCCCTTTGTTGCTGGTTTTCTCTTTAATAAATGCGGCGAATCCCCAATTTTAGCTCGAATAATATTGTCACCTCACCACGCCCGATCCACAGTATTAGCAGAGAGGGTAGTTGACTTTCATAGGCTCTTTGTAGATTTTTGAATCGGGAAAAATGCCATTTGAATAGACGTGTCATGAAAAAGATTGGCTTCTGTGAGTTATCGTGGTCTTAGCTTTGGAGTCAACTGTTTGGACTTTGTGATTTTACTTTTTATGACTTTGTAGGGATTGTAGTATTCAACAGATAGGAAAGTTATCTTTGGGATTTTGGTATTTTTGATATTACCAATTAATTGAATAAAAAAAAACTACTCTTTATGTCTATTCTTAGAAGTATACGTATGAGTGTACTATCATCATCCACAGCCCAACTTCTCCCACTGCTTGGTGTAGGCCTCTCTTTGTTTGTGCCAAGCTCCACGGTCTTGTGCTAAGCTCCACGATCTTGTGCCAAGCTCCACGCTCTTGTGCCAAGCTCCACGCTCTTGTGCTAAGCTCCACGCTCTTGTACCAAGCTCCACGCTCTTGTGCCAAGCTCCACGCTCTTGTGCCAAGCTCCACGCTCTTGTGCCAAGCTTCACGCTCTTGTGCCAAGCTCCACGCTTTGTGCATAGCTCCACGCTCTTGTGCCAAGCTCCACGCTCTTGTGCCAAGCTCCACGCTCTTGTGCCAAGCTCCACGCTCTTGTGCCAAGCTCCACGCTCTTGTGCCAAGCTCCACGCTCTTGTGCCAAGCTCCACGCTATTGTGCCAACGTCATCCAGGATATTCCCGCGATGGCAACAATGTCGTCTGCCCATCTCGCCGCCGGACGACCAACACTTCTCTTTGCAGTCCTTGGACGCCCCTCGGAGTGTACCTAGTACCTACCTACTTAATGACTACTGTGGGGATCTCACGAATTTTCTATTTAATCCAGCAATGAAGTTCTCGTGAAATCTGCCGAGAATCCCAAAATCAATACAATTTAATCAATCCAACCACAACCAAGCCGCCCATAACAGTTATAAAGTTAAAACAAGAGTTTTCTACAAATTAATTAAAATATAGAGAAAGCCAATCAGAGGCATCAAATGGGAGAACTTGGTGGTACAGTCACGACCACTAATATGCAAGCTCATAGTTATTTTTAAAAGTTATTTTTTCCTACTGTATTTATTGTAATTTGGCGTTGGTACGAAAATACCTTGTTACACGGACTTTATAAAATTGTAAAAGTGGTAAACGTCGTAAAATCCCATTTGAATTCTGCAAAGTGTATACATATTCGTGCTGGTGACTGTACATTGTAAGTATCTCTTGACGACTTATTAATTCGTTGCGGGATTTTATTCGTCTGCTGCCCTTTGTTGATTACTGTATTAGAATGTTATAAAGTTTAGAGTTGTTTTTAATTGCTGTATTTCTGTTCAGCATTTGGAGAATGGCCAGAGATTTCTGTTCACCCCAGGGAAATAAATGAAAAGATAATATATAGATTTCAATACAAATTTAAGCCCGCGGCCAGTATAAAAACTCTGACACCAAGTTAGGCATTAAACACACGAAAAAAAAAAAACAAATTGATCAAATTACCCATAGACTTAAAAAAGATCCAATTCTTGTTGTCTTTCGGCTCCAAACAATAATTTATTGAAATAATACCAACCTATTACTGTCCCATTGTTGGGCAAAGGCTTCTCATACAAATAAGACACGAGCATTGATCACCACGCTATTTATTGTTCAATATTATTTATAAATTATTTTATTTCAATGCTCATATTTTATGTCTCTGCAATTCCTACCATTTTCACCATGCACGTACCTCATTCCTTGATCACGCAATTCATAAAAAAAAACACTCCTTTTATTTATTACTATAAATGATGCAGACCTACCATTAACAATACACTCCTCACTAACAAATCGGCTGCCCATCTCGATTAACGGCCCATGAAATCGATGGTACTCGATTATTTTTTTACCGATATTATTAACAATTACCGGGACACTAATTTCGTAGCGAATGATACATCAATCCTTGCCGAAGGTAGATTAACTCCATAATACGCGGGACTTGGTGACATATTGTATCATTAATCTGTGCCGAGGGGCTGGCCAATACACCTGGCTTATATGTATATAGCTATATTATGTGGTGCACTATTGTATACTGAAATTGGAAGTAGATGGGAGGTGAGCGATTTATGTGGGCGATCTTGGAAGGTAATGATTGACTGGATCTTATGATGGGTGAAGCAGCTTCGGACTAAACAGAGACTAACCACGTTGCTTTATATTGTTGGAATTTATAAAATAAAGACGGTAAGTATTGTCACTTTCATGACACAAGTGCAATCCAGAATTGGTTGATGAGTGGAATTGACCGAACCGTCAACACTTTTGACTGCATGAAAACTGAAAATATAGTCTTTAAATATTCTTGAAACTCGTTTTTTTTACAACTGAAAATTTTCACTGAAGGAGCAATATTTTCAGTTGTAAAAAAGTTGAAAGTGTTGACCGTTCGGTCAAACCGGTACGGACACATTGTGGATTAGCTGTGAACACCGGATAGAGATACTTCAGTACAATGACTGTCAAAGTCCGCTCTCCGGTGTACGGTGACTATTCACTACAATGATTGACCAAGTCAAGTGTTCGCCGGTGACCGTACCTTCGCTGTGTATCTGTACGTAGAATAGTATGTGTACTAGAATTTTGCATTCGAAAATTGAAATATAATGCTTTCTTAAAAATCGTAAATTCTGCCTTTTAATATCGACAATAGCATGCTGAGTTTCCCACAGGGTTTATATATGCAGATGCGATCCCGTTCAATCTAGGGCCGCGTAGGCTAGACGTACGTTACAATATTAATTATTCATCGGATCGAGCGAATAAACCAATTTCACGGTTCTTTGGTCGCGAATCGCAGCGAACCGCCGCGGCTTATACAGGGGGTGTCGGAATACCTTGCCCTGTAAGTGGCGAAGAACTGTATTTTTTTGCTTTAGATGGCTATGGTGACAGTGTTTTGTTTTGTGTAAATAATTCCTCTGATGGCGCAATAAAAGGGGCTACTTAATGGACCCAAACCACGTACAGTACCCGGCAATAAATATTGCACATCGACCTTTGGAAAGAGACAATCGGCTAATTTCGGCTTCGTAGAGCGTTATCTCTGTCGCACACTACCTATGTGACGTTTGTCAGTCGTTGTTCATAGATACCGGACTGTTTGTATTTCGTGCGAGAGAGATAGCGCTCTACGAAGCCGAAATTAGCTGATTGTCTCTTTCCAAAGGTCGATGTGCAATATTTATTGCCGGGTACTGTATTCAGAACACCATACCAACCCTCCCCCCTCCCCACATAAAAATATTTATCGGTTTTATAAAAAAAAAATCGGAGCAGTCTTTGGGGACTGCCGATAGAAGTGAAAACAAAAAGTACACCGGCCCCGCCCCAGCCGTAGCACTGGTTATGCCCCGCGCATACCTATGTGGTGCTACGCCGTAGCGGATGCTACGAGTGCTACGAACGGCTACGAAGCGTGACCGCACGTTACGTGACGATGAGTTCAATGTTTTTCCTTCACCCAAAAAGTGCTCAACGCGCCTAAAGAAGTTTTCACTTCAAAAAATATTGCTGTTCCACAGATTTTGATCGTGTAGGTATTGCATTTTATTTTTGAGGAAAACAACTGTTTTTCAAAAATGAAATTGTGGAAGAGTTTGACCGTTTCAATAATGAGAAATAATCAAAAAAGTTAACAAAAACACAATTTTTATAAAAATCTTATAGCACACTTGTGTCCTCGTGATGTATAAACAATTGCTACACTCCTGAATTTTTCCATTGTAAATAAAAACTTCCGTCATAAAAACTTTTTATTTTTAAAATAAAGGTAGTACGTATCTTAGTTAAAACGAGGGCGACAAAAACTGTTATCTCGAGGTAACTTGGAGTTATACCCGGGATTCTACTGGGTCATTTAAGAAAAGTTAGGCTCTATAAAGATACGTTTGCCCCAATGATATTAGTTAGGGAGCTTCTTTTCTTCTTTCTAATTTTAGTGAAAACTAGCTGGTAGACAACTTTAATATCAAGCCAAAAAGTATCTCAATAATTGGACCAGGCCTATCAATAGTTCAAAATAAATAAAAACAGGACTGTCCCATAATTTAATAAAATCTGAATAATACGATTCAGATTTCATTAAAAAACACGAGAGACAAAATTCGGTTCTCAGTGCTCAGCTTCGTTAAGAGCGCGCTCACATATTTTGGGCGTTTGAACAAAAATACGTACTTTTGCAAGTCCTCGATATTTGTTATATAAAGATAATGGCATAATATTTCAATGAAGAATCATAAATCTGGCTTTGTTTTAGTTCGTAGATTGATTAGAATTTTGTTATAATAGTTAATATTACGAGAAATAGCAATTTTCCGACAGCCAATTTCAAGCAAACGTTAAACATTAGGTTTTCTCCTGCCATTTGTATCAAACTGGTAACACGAAAAAATCTAAAAAAAATATATATGTACTGGTCATAGAGTCCTCAAGGTCGTAGATTTATTAGAATATTGAAATAAAAATTGAATCGACGCAAAAAATAAACGATATTCAAAAGCAATATTTATCTAAAATGTATGCATTTTCAGCGTCCATTATATTCCAAATAAACTCAATTTTATCAATTAAATTAATATGATATAAAACTTCGATCTACAACAAATACGTTTTATTAGTTTTCGTTTGTCAATATATTAAGACAAAATTACAATAAATAAAATTGGAGAACTATAATTCTGTGTGAATTCCGCTCGCACCTCAGTCTATAAATGTCAGTCTCGTCTCTAATTTTCGTCAATAACAATCGACAATCATCCGGAGATCAATATTATTATCGAATCGTGTAGGCCGGTCGAAAAAATTTGATCCAGGAAGTAAAAATCAAAAATTTGCGAAAAAAATGTAACAACACTTGCAAAATATGGCGGTTGCGGTTAGTAGTTTAATTAAACTGTTTTTTTTCCGTTAATAAATGAATATCTTCTTCGAAAAAAAATCCTTTCGAAAAACACTAATGAGAAAAAAGGAATCATCACTAATTTACAAACACCCTATAGAACAATAACTAAACGTATCCGTTAAGCCGAAACCGCGCGATCAAATTTGCAGCGTCAGCGCGCACGCAACCGCTCGAGAGCAGTGTGACGTCACAACACACTATATACAATACTATTATTGTACCACAAAGATTTTACGCCGACTAATTGAAGCTAGAACATTAATTAGTGTCACTTTAGAAACAATCACGTTGAGTTAAAACGAGGTTGCACATTTTGCGCCACATGTGTTTTATTGACTTAGTAAGTATGAGTCATGAGACATAGGTAATAGAGATTATATTTTTGAAAGGATGATTGCATGTCACATCAATTACCTATGTCATCTTAACTCAGGTGTTGTAACTGTGTATTCGAGTCTCGTCATAATCAATGGGTGATGATGGCAATAAACTTCCACTGTTAAATGTGGGACATGATCATTTACACGCGTCATCACTACTCATCAGGTAATATTTTTATTTTTAAAACAAACTTTATTCTACTGAGAAAAGGTTGCGTAGTTCTCCTTAGTATTATTGGAACTATTTGTTTTCTTTGTCTAATTACTTTTTTTTTTCTCATACCAGGAAGGTTTATTTTTGTGTACCTGTATTGCTTTAGTATTTACGATAAGTTAGAAAGAAATAAATAATACTGAATAGTAATTGTAGTTTTTCTTAGTAGTTGCAGAACAAATAGTTTACCAAATGGGATTGAATATACGCATTCTTAAAAGTTGACGAAATGGTATTCAATGTATGAATATCAAAATAGTTACGAAATGGGATTCAATGTATGTAGATCAAAATAGTTACGAAATGGGACTTTTGTGATGCTATTTTGTTTAGTTGTCGAAATGGGAAAGTTACGAGATGGGACGGAGCCCGTAAGTGGCGTAGAGGAGGTATCATGCCACGACAGCGTCATGCCATCTTCTGTCACGGAATACGACTCGGTTTTACTGCCTAGGTGCGCATATACATACATAGATGTTACACATAAAAAATGCAATATTATCTGAAAACAAATCTCTTCACAAAGAGGACCTTCCGATAATGACCCATTTCACTTCCGGACTTCTAGACACACGTTTAACCCAACAAAAGTTACGACGCACCTCACACCGTAAATTCGGCACGAAAATTTCATACATGCGCATTTTAATCACCAAAATAAACAGACCCAAAACTTCTATACATTCTATTAAATTAAGCCTTTCGGTTTGAATATGATAATACTCGTTAATTTTTATCCGCTCTGCCGGTCCTCAATTACCCGGGCGGGTGAATCCAACGGATTCCAACGTGATGCGATGGGAACCGGCCCACCCGGGTGTCTTCGTTTTCACTCTTCGCTGATTCTCTGACTTGGGTACCCTGATTTAGACAATTAAATTAAGTTTTGGGCTAGAGTTTCGCGGATGGGGGGAGGATGGGTGAGCTGTCAATATGTTGTCAGACTAAAAGGTGTTTAGGTTTTTGATGTTGCCGTGTCTAATTATTATTTTATTTGATGGACGAGCAGCAACTATGTTTTCATACTAGTGAATCGCCTCGATGTATCGTGTGTCTCATTGGCCTAGTGGTTGTAAGCGCGACTGCCAAACATGAGGTGTTCGATGGTTCGATTCCTCATCATCATCATCATCAGCCTATTAATTTTCCCACTGCTGGGACACAGGCCTCCTCTCTATGAGAGGGAATGGGCTATAATCCACCACGCGGGCCCAGTGCGGATTGGTAGATGTCACATGTCTTCGAATTTTTTGGTTCTAGGACATGCCGGTTTCCTCACGATGTTTTCCTTCACCGTTTTGAGAGCAGTTGTGATGAAATAAATTACACAAAGTAATGCGCCTCTCTGGGTTCCGCTCAAACCCACGACTTACTGTTCGTAAGTCAGGGCCGCCACCACTGGGCCACCGCTGCTCGATCGTTCGATTCCTAAGTCGAGCAAAATGTTATTGGGCTTTTCTTTCAGCAAGATCAAGTAGCAGCCATGGAGTCTGGATTTGTAGCCGGTTGATGGCAATAGGCTCGCCCCCTGTTATTTGGGACTTAAACATGACTAGCGAAATGTAGGTGTAGTATATGGGTACACTTCTGCTTAACCCCTCGGGGATGACAGGATGATGAATCAATTGTGTATTTTGTTTCGTGACACTATCTCAAGACAGTCATAACTGAAAATATCTCAAGTTCAAGCCAAAACTTATAAATACTAGACTTATTTACTCCCAGAGCACATCTCAAAACATTTGTTCAAAAATATGTAAAGTTCAGCACAGTTCAATATTTCATGAATGATTTGTGTTCGTCAACTCATGCGCAGCGGCGCGTGAAATCGTTCGCATCGTACGTGAGTCGGGACTCGCGATCTAAACAGCATGCAATGTCTCTCCCGATATGATTTATATTTAGGGGTGACTGTCCAATCGAATTGGCCGATGTAGCCGAAATAAAGGGAGCAATATTGTATTGTTTGAACTTTGAAAATCTGTGGTAAGCGGTTTATTCATAAAAAGTGGATTGTTATTTAGGTACGTGCTTATTCGAGTTCAATAATCTCATTATCCTATCCAACACCTTTCATAACTTTTTTATTTTTGCGTATTGGAGTGTAACAAAAATGTTTTTTTCAGTACTCCTTGTGCAGGAATGTCTCATTTTAGGTTTTATGATGTCTGACACACTCGTAGGCATTCAACTGTGTCATCAAGCGATCATCATCTGCCTAGCCTTTAACCAACTATGTTGGGGTCGGCTTCCAGTTCAACCAGAACCAGCTGAATGTATTTTACATGGAGCGGCTGCCTATCTGACCTACACAACACAGTTAGTACTGGGTAAAATGATACCCCTTGGTAAGACTGGTTGACGACGACGACGATGGGGCACTTACTATCGTGTCCTGCGTGTTCTGTTGTTTGTTCACTACAGGAACCGATTGCCGCTACCAAAAGCGCCAAACTAGTCGCTCAGTTCAGGTCCGACACAATTTAGATTGCCATCGACACGTTAAGAAGAAGAGACTGGTTGTCAGACTTTCAGGCCACTGACTGATCTACAAAATGACAGCCGGAACCATGGCTTAACGTGCTTTCCGAGGCACGGACGAAACTCGGTATGTAATAGGTGGTCACCCATCCACAGACCAACCATGGCAAGTGCGATTTAAGCTGAGGACTGTTCCGAGCGGCAGTTATTATTTAGCCACGAGCTCCTTGCGATGTCGATATCATCAAGCGATATTTTGTAGAAATGGAGAGTCGTGTAGACGAATCTGGTAGCCCAAGTCGACGCATCATCATCTGCCTAGCCTTTTCCCAACTATGTTGGGGTCGGCTTCCAATTTTACCGGATGCAGCTGAATACCAGTATTTTACATGGAGCGACTGCCTATCTGACCTCCACAACCCAGTTAGTACCGGGTAATACGATACCCCTTGGTAGGACTGGTTGTCAGACTTTTTGGACCTCTGCTACCTAACATCTGTCAAAGATTTACAAATGACAGCCGGGACCAACGACTTAACGTGCTTTCCGAGGCACGGTGGAAACTCGGTATGTAATAGGTGGCTAACCATCCACTGGCCAACCTAGGCTTAATCTGAAGACTGTTCCGAGCGGCAGTTATTATTTAGCCGATATCATCAAGTGATATTTTGTACAAATGGAGAGTCGTGTAGACGAATCTGGTAGCCCAAGTCAATGCATACAAATACAAAATAGTTCTGTATCGAAAGACTGATGCTTCTTTCTACTCCTACGTAAAATTATGTTGAAACCATCCCCTTCTCCCATACCATGAACTGACTAACTGCAGATGGGAAGCCTTTTCCGCCAGTTAGCCAGTCCACGGTAAGCCGAAATAATTTCTCCAAAATCCGTAACAACTCTATGAGTAATTTTAAGGTTTCCAGAACAGGCAGCGTCCGGTCCGTCCGTTTCAACATTTAATACAATATTCTAGTCATCAACTCTGAATTGAGCTGTGCATTTTGTGGTTTTCGTTAATTTTGTGTCCGCCATCGTACTTAGTTGTTCGTTATATTGTTTTAAAAAGGATTACTTATGGAGAAATGTTTTCATTCTGAGGATACGAGAAGCGGCCTTTGAAGCGTACTGTGAAAGTTTCTACACAGGTGGTCTATGGGCCAGTTTCAGACAGCGGACCTATAATGCACTCAACATTTTCAGGACTCTGGTGCGGCTTCCGCGGTACTGTAGTGCTTCAGGCATGTTTGCAGATGCGCACATAGATGATTTCTATGCAATTATGCGTAGGAAAACCATGTCTGTGGTGCTCAGTATGAGGGAGAGCCGTAACGGCATCCTGAAAATGATAGCTGATAGATTGGACTCGGCGGTCATGCGTCGCTTCACTAACCTGCATGTAAAGTGGTGCTGGTTAAGTGAAGAATTATATAATTTATTCCCATTGTGATTGTTATTATTATTGTACTAACATGTGTGTAAAATATCTGTTATACTAACCATTCACATTTGTTATTTAATTTTTTGGTACCTACTATCATAGTTTATAAGATTTCCAATGTTAACCTCTCTATGGACTTATTTGTCTGAAAAGAATCAATTTTTTTTTTTAGGGTTCCGTACCCAAAGGGTAAAAACGGAACCCTATTACTAAGACTTCGCTGTCTGTCCGTCTGTCCGTCTGTCTGTCACCAGGCTGTATCTCATGAACCGTGACAGCTAGACAGTTGAAATTTTCACAGATGATGTATTTCTGTTGCCGCTATAACAACAAATACCTACTAAAAAAATAATAAAATTAATATTTAAGGGGGGCTCCCATACAACAAACGTGATTTTTTTATAATAATTGGTACGGAACCCTTCGTGCGCGAGTCCGACTCGCACTTGGCCGGTTTTTTTTGTTATCGATTGAAACGAAAATCATAGAAGTCTGTATATGTTATAATACATTTTTGGTTATATTTTGCTAGTTATAGTACTAACAGCAAGATAGAAATTACCCTTTCCTTGCAGACGGGTAATAAACAATACAATTAATATTACTGGTAAAATGTAGGTGTACTAGTACGTACACATCTGCTTAACTATTCGGGGATTACAGGCGTGATGTTAATATTTAATTAGTGTTTTCCACAAGTCAGGTGAGAAAAGGTCCCATTAAACGCAAGACGACTTTGCAGCAGACCATGGTGAGATGACGAGGCAAACTTGACTCCTAACAAAAGGACGGGTCGGCTAGCAAGAAACAGAATTGTCTGTAAAATGTAATGGAGGCTTATCGGGGATCTGTTTGACAGTACCGACTGGTTGGTTAGTGTTTAATGAATTTTAAATGACAAGGCATGACGACAGTTTCAAAAAATTGCAAATCTATTTAGTCCCGTCAGTTAGAGTATTGAAAAATAATGGACACAAACATTTTTTGGTTATGTAAATCAATGAATATTGACAAAGATAAAACGCATCAAAACTCGGGAGTGGGAGGCTCGTGACGTCAGAACTAGCTAAAAATTACACCTAGGTGTGACGTATTGAGAATTTTAAAAGCGTCATATCTTCGTCAATTTTGGTTTACGTAACAAAAGAAAAAATATGTGTCCAATATTTTTTTGAAATCTATCTGACGGACTAATTAGATTTTTTTAGTCGTCTCGCTTATTCCATGTCTAATAGTAGCACAATTGAACCAGTAATTCGATAATATTTAAGGCTCATGTTAGGCTTGACCTTTATGCTGCCTTTGCACTCAATGCTAGGGGCCGTAGCTTTGTACACTGAAAACGCAATTAGTGTTGCTAGCTAATATCATGCTATTGTGTAAGACCACACATGCGATGATATTGTGTGTTTTCCAGAAACTGCCTCAAAATGTGAACCAAATCTCTATTTACCGAGAACAGCCTGGTGCGTTTACTGTTCTTGACTGTGGTCTTTAATAGTACATTTTGATATAAGAGGGGAAACTTTGTTATTGCATTCGAGGCAGAATTCACAACCGAGCCGCAGGTGAGGTTGTTATAGAGCTGAGAACTGACGAGATAAGCCAAGCTAGCAGCAGGATGGAAGAGGATTTGACATTGAACTGGGAGGCTGAAGGGGTTGTGAATTGAGAAACTATACAGCCTGTGCCTTATTTTTCTAAATAACTACGACCCAAATGGCGCAGCGGTGGTGAGGCTGCCTTACGTTCTTAGGGTCCTGGGTTCAAATTCCGGTTGGAGCAAATGTTTGTGTGATGAGCATGGACATTTGTTTCAGAGTCATGGATGTTTATATGTATAATAAGTGTGTATTTACAAACAAAAATATCTATGTAGTATATCAACTATCTGGTGTCCACGACACAAGTTTCCTTGCTTAGTGTGGCACTAAAGATGGCGCTGTGTCCAGCGATATTTTATTTGTATTTATTTATTAACTGCCAATATTTCGACTATTTGTGTGGGTGGCCTACCTCGATCCCCTCTGTCAGAAAACTACGAGTCTACTTCCCATACAATAATCCTTAGCGTACACATATAAACAACAACACACGTAGGTGTAGTTCGGCTACAGTTAAATAAATGCAGTGTCAAATGATAATGTTAATCCGTCACATGCAATGTGTCGGTGTCGTGTCCCACGGGATTTATTGGGGCGAGTAGACGAGCGGGTGGGCGCTGAATTAACACTGCGTGAATGTGAATGCAGTGTATGACACTTTTGGATGGAGCTTTTGTTAATAGACTCATTGCTCCTGAAGATTGAAACGTGTAGGCGTTTCAAACTTTGCGGGTCTACAATCTTCTTTACATAGCATAAAACAAAGTCGTTCCCGCTGTAGATTATAATGCAGTTTTCAGCAATAGAAAAGGAGATTCAAGAGGAAGGTTTATATGTATATATGCTACATTTCAAATGTTCAAAGCCGGGGATGGTCGCCAGTTGAAATATAAAACACCACTAAATTAAAAAAAATAAACTGAAATAAAAAGGCTATGGCGGCTATAAAGAATACCTCTTTTTCTTTAGTATTAACATAATTTAATCCTGTCTTTCAATTGATTCGATCTAAAATCGAAATAAATATGCGAAGTTTGATTATAACCAACATCATCCCTATCCATAGACTTTTTATATCCACAGCAGTCTTAAAAAAAAATTAAAACCAAATTTGGGTTAAAAAAAAAAAATTGTTACAAAACGCCCGTCTGTACCTCATAAATCAAAGGAAAATGGGAAAAAGGGGTGCGAAATGACACGTGTCGCTGTGTGCTGATTGGTCACATCGCACCCCGGGAGCTGGGGCGGTGTGCCAATTATATGCAATAAGGGATAAGCTGATCACGCAGTGTCCAATTTCTGCTACTTTGCTATTGCTAGGTAACAAGTGACTGATGTATAAGACGAAGTTGTTTTGTTTTTTATTTCAGGTTTCATACTTTAGATTGGTATGGAATTTGTCTATTAGCCAAACAAGCGAAATATTGAAAAAAAATAAAATGTATTCTACTATACTATATAATCTATTAGGATCAACTGTCTCTTAAAATACAGGTGATCCTAGTATAGGAGGCACAATATTTTATTATTATATTATTTTTATTATTATTTTATATTTATATTTTATATAAATTATTGTGCGGATTTTACAACATTTGTATTGTTTTATTTATATATCTGTAACTTTTGTTGGTGAATAAACTATTTTATTATTTATTATTCTGGACTGATTTTTTTAGACAACCCATTTGCAATATATTTTTTGACATATTTAATTTGATATAAAATACTTTTCATCCATTAACCAGCTCGGTGAAGGTCGTTCTTTAAGGGATCTTAGATTATAAGGGTTGTTTGAGATTTTCATAAAAAGAACTTGAATCTCCAAATTTTATTTTTTTATTTATAAAGAATCCTTAAAACCTCAATTATGCGTTACCTATTTTATTCTAAAAAGTGGTTTATAAATTGAATAAACACAAATAAAAACACACAAAGTGACAAAAAATATACAAGTTTATCTAAAAAGACCCATTTTGTATCTTCCAAAATACTTTATTGAGACGGAACTTAATTTTATAAAAGTAGGCAAATCACAGTAGGTACCCTGATTTGTATAAAGAAACGGCTCCCCGGACAACCATTTTCCAATTCAAACCACATTGTTTATCGAACCGTAAAATGATGTCCAAATGGTTTAACTATCTTGTAAGCAAATACTTCGTCTGATTAAGTTATCACAAAGTGAATTTATACTAAATCCAATTTTATTTAAACGGGGTAAAATGAAGGGCGAAAAAGAGCAAAATGTACGTCAACAACGCAGGAGCAGAGGAAGGGTCAATTTATTTACGTATTGATAAACCCTCGGACATTTGACAATGGTGACGGTTGGCCGGATCAGCCAGTGTTATTGGAGCCGTTTATTTAGAAATCGAACGTAATTTGACTTTTTGTCTATTTATTATTTGATTATTTTCGTGGGTCTCTTTGTAGGGTTAAACCAACAATTCATCATGATTCTGGCTTCTGAAATGTTTAGCAGAGGAGTTTCGTTGTTCACCTAAATAAATCATTTTTGTAAACATGTTCTTTCAGTCTTTCCTAACCTAATCTAACCTAACTGGCGAAATGTATCGAGAACCTAATGGCGAGAGCAGCGGTGGCCCAGTGGTAGCGGTCCCGACTTACGAACAGTAAGTCGTGGGTTCGAACCCAGATAGGCGCATTACTTTGTGTAATTTATTTCACCACCACTGCTCTCAAAACGGTGAAGGAAAACATCGTGAGGAAACCGGCATGTCCTAGAACCAAAAATTCGAAGGCTGTGACATCTACCAATTCGCACTGCGCCTGCGTGGTGGATTATAGCCCATTCCCTCTCATAGAAAGGAGGCCTGTGTCCCAGCAGTGGGAATATTAATAGGCTGATGATGATGATGATAGCGAAATGTGGGAGTCCTGTCAGTAGGTACACCTCTACTGCCATATCTATAAAAATATTTCCGGAGAAAATACGATTACCTAGGTATTTGCGAAAATTATAACGTATACACAAAAAAAAAACAATTTAAGCCATTGGTAGTAATACCAATACCACTAGTTTGTTAATAACCCAGTCTTAACCAGCAGAAACTGTCCTTCTCAAACCACGCAAAATTCGGACAAATAAAAAAAAATACTACCCTTCTACAGTAATACCAACAAACTTATTTAGTATTTTCGCATGATAAATCCTCAAAAGGCCAACATACACTGGCGGCAGATACCGAGCATAAAGCGAGGGTCGGTCCCCAAGAGGTCCTATTGATACTGTTAATGAAATCCGTGACCCCCGCTAGATAAGTGCGTCTTCTTCATACATTTTTATCTTGGCAACTTTTGAAATGAGACGGCCAGTACTTGAGATTACTATAAAGATTTAATTTTTATTCTTTTGTATTCTTATTTATTTTCTATCTATTCAAGAGACGTTGATAATCCCGTGTGCTAAATCCGCTTACAATTTTCGATCAACGATAAAAATATAGCTATTTTGGAAAATTATCCACAAACATTTTAAAATTAATTCGATATTCGAATTTTCATTAAATGTCGTTTACGTCTCTAATACCACTATACACCAAATGTTTCAGTGATAGGGTTTCTCTATTAGGGACTCTAAATCGCCAATCAATAGGTACCAGCCTATGGAACTATCAATTCTAAAGCAGCATTCACACTATTCAGCAACTGCGCACGTTCATACCGATCATTACGCATTCAGTCGGCGTGCGATATGAAATGTGCATTTACACATAATGTGGACTAATTGTAATGCAAACGGTTACGTGGCAAGAGGAGGTGGTGATAATTGGCAGCCACCTACGTGCCCATTGCGCTCTGCGAAAAACACGACAAATCGTTCGCGCTGATGTGAATAATAATTCCTTATTTGGTTTAATCATATTATTGGTAATGGCTTAATTTTTCTGCAGTCCTTTTGCTGGGTTGTATTTTAATTTTTAACGTGTTCAAAGGAATATGTTTTGTATTTTCTTTATTTTTGGATAACGTCAGCTAGTTCGGTACCTACTGGCACGAAACAATATTCTGTTTTTGAATTTAATATTGTTTCTATTGCGACCACATACTCAGACCCAACATATTTTCAACCTCAATTGTGTACTATTTTAAATCACCAGCCAATCTTGTGTTTCAGTTTAAAATAGGAAATATTTCATGCAATACATTTTCCGAGAATCCGGGATGGGTAATAATAGTGAGAGAAATAAAGAACGAAAATGTTTATTTATTTGACATCAGTTCATTACTTCATTAAACATACACACAATAATATAATTAAAAAAAACCCGGCCAAGAGCGAGTCGGAATCGCGCACCGAGGGTTCCGCACAAACTTTTTAAAAGACAAACTTAACTTTGCTGTTCGATTCCTAGAAACGGCTATTGCACCAACCGCAAACCGCAAATAATAAGATTGAAATAGTAAAATCGCTTTTTTTTTGTTTTTAAAGTACATATTAACGATTTTCCGATTTTTACCTTTACATGTGCTGTGCTGTGTGACCTTGCTTTTTGCCTCATTTCGTGAGTCAAAGGGAACTCGAACATATAGATTTTCGACCCAAAACCTATAGGGTACTTCCAGTTGACCTAGAATTGTTAATTTTGGTTAAAAACCAGGTCTTACAGCACAAGTAAAGAGAAAATTTCGAAAATTAAAAAAAGTTGAAAGTTAAGGTAAATTTTGATAGTTACAAGTTTTCGCGAAAATCTAAATTTGCCCATATCTTTTTATCATGTTGAATTAGGACCTCGATTTTTACACCTAATAGGGACTATAGATTTTCAGTATCTGGTATAAATTTCAAATTGCTAGATCCACCTGTTCCTGAGAAAATCGGTGGTGACAGACGGACAGACGGACAAGAAAGTGATCTTATAAGGGTTCCTTTTTTACCATTTGAGTTACGGAAACCTAAAAAAGATACAAAATAAAGAGAAAATACATATTAAGTGCTGTTTGCCTCACGGCTGCACCAAAATTGCAAATTAATGCTTCCTTCCGTATTTTGTTAATCCCTTCCCTCATCCTCAATCAACTCAATATTTATGTTTCCCATCAGCATAAACTCGTAATGAAATGTGAAGTTTTTCACACACGTGCTAATTGTAAGGAACGCCGCGGCGGCGGGCGCACCCACAAATTGTATTATCAAACCTCAAAGCTCAGACGACTGTTTGCGCCGCCTTCGTTTGACATTGCGCGTTGCACTAACTCGTGTGTTGCAGTATCACGTTCTGTTGTTGACTTGAAAACTGGGAATTGTTCTTTAGGTTATTTTATACATGCTTGTTTTTCTGGTAACACGGTGAATAAAAATGGGTATTAGGGACCACTCATGTATGTAGCCTAGAAAATGCCGATGGAAAGGAAGTCTGAGTTCCAACAGAAAGAAAGTTACAGCATGTAACTTTATAATAATGTTTCTGTGGTTTGATTTCTTATCGCTTTAGTAGCACCCCCTCATTTTTTTAAATAAATTAAAGAGTTTCATAAAAAATATAAAGAATTTAAAACTCTTTATTTATTTTTTTCTATTTAAAGAATTAAAAACCCTTTTAATAATATCAATCAGTAATAGATATAATCTATATTGATCCCTTGCTTGTTTTCCCCTGTTGCGCTTAGATTCTATTTTAGATACTAGGATAATCCGATATTAGTTTTAATGAACATGTCAATCACGTATAGAAACTTGTTTTGTATTAAGTATGAACTATTGTTGAAGAGTAATGAGAAAATTTATCGATGAGAGGATTATTGATTAGCTTTGTTGGGAACGTCTCCAGTGGGTTTGATTGTGAGAATTACTACGACTATAATATAAGTACTTACAATCATATTCATATTCATTTTATTTTGCGTACCATAAGTTTAAAAAGATGTTACAATGGGCTTACAGCTAAGAACAATTATGGACCCTGTTAGGGCACAGCAATAAATAAGATTAACATTAAATTTTAAGTAGCCATCATCATCTGCCTAGCCTTTTCCCAACTATGTTGGGGTCGGCTTCCAGTCTAACCGGATGCAGCTGAATACTAGTAATTTACATGGAGCGACTGCCTATCTGACCCCCACAACCCAGTTAGTACCGGGTAATACGATACCCCTTGGTAAGACTGGTTGTCAGACTTTTTGGGCCTCTGACTACCTAACGACCGTCAAAGATCTACAAATGACAGCCGGGACCAACGGCTTAACGTGCTTTCCGAGGCACGGAGGAAACTCGGTATCTAATGGGTGATCACCCCTCCACAGACCAACCTAGGCAAGCAAGGCTTAACCTAACGATTGATCCGAGCGGCTGTTATAAATTATAATATTAATTATAACAATACATTTTAAGTAGTCAATCATAGATATTATTAACAAACAGAGGGTATGTAACACATTTATCAGAGTAACATACTAGGTACAACTACACGATAACAATTATAGACATAGTAATAACATAAAGTAACATCATTATTTCAAAACTATTTCTAACTGAGATCAATAGTATTGTAATTATTGTCGATTGTCGACATTTATATATATTATATAAATCTTTAACCTTTAGGGTCCCAGCCGTGCCCAAATGGGCACGGTGCATTGTTATTTTAATTGTGTCTGTAATTGCTTGCGGGTATTGAAGTAGAAACATAATATTATAACATAGTAGATATTTTTATAAAATTATCGTTTAAGTAAACCATAGATTACGCCACAAGTGTACTAATATTAATAGAAAACTTTCAGTTGTATTTCATGTTCTATCCAAAAACTATCTATTGCTACTAGTACTTCAGTCAAATCCTAAAACCCTAGCACGCCGTTTCCATTCAATTTTTTGTCACTCACTTGATCAAAACAGAATTGCAACAAAGCAGGAATGTTCGTTACACGCACTGCCTCGCTTTGTGCATGAAAAAGAAAGAAAGTCCCAGCCCTACATCCACATGAATGCGCCTCGACAATAGCCAATTTGACACTTTAAGTGACAATGAAAAACTTAAAAAAGTAACAATTAGGGTTGTTCCCACCGTCCCATTGTCCGCTACGGAAGCAAGCATTTAAAATTCCATTAGGCACTTTCAATCGAACTGGTAATAATTGGTGTAACCCTATTGACTTTTCATATTGGTGGCACTCGCGTTACTTGGACTATGTGATAGCCGTTTTAGTCTTTAATGGCCTAATCGATGGTTGTTACATTCCTGTTCTAGGCTGTAAAACGATTTGATTTTTATGTTTTAAGCTGAAAAAGATTTTTCAAGCTTTGTTTTAATTTAAGATCTAGATATTATGTACTTATCACTGTAACTTTTTAATAATTGAAAATCACAACAGCGACATGTTATTGTATCGTACGCATCAAAGTGGAAGATAAACAAAACAAAACATTCTAATTTCCTCTTCAACACTGTGAACATAGTTTTTTATATGGCCAATTAATTTTTCAGTTTCAGCACGACTGGCTGGCCACAGCCGCAGAACAAAATGTGATGTCGCTTGTCAAATTAGTGACGGTTGTGATCGGCCATTTTGCTTTTTTAAATTTCGAATGCCGCATGATTGGCGACTGTTATTGAACGCGAGCTTTCGGCTGGAAACGGATGCGTTCAGTCAGAGAGAAAAGTTTACATGAAACTTTTGTCATATTATTTGGTTTGAATATACATACCTTGGTTACATAAAAGTTAAGATAAGTTTGCTGCAAGTTTTTTGGTAATTTCCCAAAAAAAATTTTGACGATTTGATTTTCTTTGCCGGATGTTACTCGCTCAGACCAAATAAAAAGGTAAAGACGGAACTCTGCGAACAGCAAAGTGAGGTTCGTCAAATTACGTCTCTCCGTGTACACTCAGGCCACAGATCATAGAAACAACAGGTGCCAGATGCGTTCCCAAGCGCCACGCCTCCTTACCATATCTCCTGTTGTTTCTATGATCTGTGACTCAGACCAAAAAATATATTTAAGACGGAACTCTGCGAACAGAGAAGTGAGGCCGGTTTCGTCAACATGTTGTGCATTTATTGAGGCGTAGATTAAATTGTAGTTTGATGTAAATGTGTGCGTGTAAGCGTGTATGAACAGAGTGAGACGTACTTTTGACGGGCCTCACTTTTACTGTTCGCAGAGTTCAGTCTTTACCTTTTTATTTGGTCTGAGGCAACTCGTCCAAATATAAACAATGATCTACCGAATTAAATCACGCTTCATTTTCATCCTATTAATCCAATCACGAAAGTTGAACAGTTAAAATAATAGTTTTTGCCTTTACTATAACTTTATGGCCATCGTAAAGTCTCTCGTTCGTATAAAGCTTATTTATTGTTCCAATTAGTGGAAAATTGGCGTAATTAAGATCGGCCGTCAACCAATTTTCGTCAGTTGTGTACCTTTAATTTATACGGAACTAAGGGAACCTGATATTTTATTCCATGTGTATGGTGAATACCCAACTTTTAATGTTTGCTCTTCAAAATTGCGTGTTTATTTGTTAAAAAAACAGCGCCCACTCTTCTGAACGCAGCGTGGTGCATGCAAAACTTTGCCTTTCTTGGCAATATGTATTACCTATACGTCAAAGAGTGTAAAATTATCACAGATGGGATTGTTTTACTGAATTAAGATTTTTACTAACCACATCATAATACATTTTTGTTTTCGTATCGATGACATTTAAAAATAATGTTCAGTGGAGATACAACCAATAGAAACGACAACATCGAGTCGAGCAATGAATGTTTTTATGCAGACAAAATTAAATACAGTTGAGTCTTAAAGACATAGGTAGTCATCTGCCTAGCCTTTTCCCAACTATGTTGGGGTCGGCTTCCAGTTTTACCGGATGCAGCTGAATACCAGTATTTTACATGGAGCGACTGCCTATCTGACCTCCACAACCCAGTTAGTACCGGGTAATACGATACCCCTTGGTAAGACTGGTTGTCAGACTTTTTGGGCCTCTGACTACCTAACGACTGTCAAAGATCTACAAATGACAGCCGGGACCAACGGCTTAACGTGCTTTCCGAGGCACGGAGAAAACTCGGTATGTAATGGGCGGTCACCCACCCACAGACCAACCTAGGCAAGCACGGCTTAACCTAACGATCGACCCGAGCGGCTGTTATTATTTAGCCACGAGCTCCGAAAGACATAGGTAGTGTTGAGTATAAATGTGGATGGGTACAAGAGTACAGAAAGACCAAAGAAACATAACATGGACTGTGTGAAGGATGTTATGGTAAGAAAGAAGGTGTCTGATGAGATGACGAGTAATAGATAAGTATGGAAGTAACTAGAAGACATGCTGCATGCGTCGACTCGAATAAATTAGAATAAAGGCAAGTGTAACAGACGCCGAGCTCCATTGTATTGCTAAATGATGATTAGCTATATTAAGGTCTTAATAAAGAAAAGAATAGGCCCGCACAAGACGGAAAAGGGTATACACTTTATTAGAACAACATATTGTGACCTACAATTGCCTTATATGGTAGCGAAAATGATAGTTTCATGATAAACCAAAAACGTTACCATATAAGGTAACAAACAATGATATTATATAGTAAAAAGAGGTAGATATCGCACTAGCACGCACAAATTGTTGAGGACAAAGTGATACAATTGTTGCACTTTGATAGCTAGCTATCTCTTTCTATCTTATACGTTCCGTATTATCTATCGCTGTCGTAGTTTTAAATTACTCGCAACGATTTCTGAACGCCATTCAGTATGAACATGGCGTATCTTCCTTATAATATCATTGGTAACAAAGCATCACATCGCGTGTTGTGGGCGGAGCCTCCGACAAGTCGAAACTTGACCGACCCGCGAAATACTGGGAAAGTCCATTATAAGGGCAACGATGGGCCAGAGGGTCCCGAGTACAGCGAGGCCCCACCACTACTTGCGATATGATGTTTTCGTATAAGAACAGGCGATCAAATCATTTCGATACAGTTCTACAGTTTTTACAGTTCTTCCTATTTACAAGTGTTTAGTTTTAAGTGTTTATTGTGAGTCCCACGTGCCCTATGTATATTTGAGTTATTATGTTCTTGTGTTATTATGTGCTTGTGATTATTGTGTTCTTGTGATAAATCAGTTTGTGTTAAAGTAAATGTGCCCGCTCTATTGTAACGAGTAATTAAACAGTGTGAAATCATCGAAGAGTTTTGATTGAAAGTAAATCCCTTAGCCACCTGAGCTATCGAAGAAGGGAATAAATAAATAAAATACAGTCCACCCATAACAGCAAGTGTAAGACTAACAGCTTTATTATATTCACGATATAGGTTATCCAATTGTTATTATTTGTAATAGTGACGAGTATCTGTCAGCTGTCATAGACACATAAACAGTTCTGTATATTTTCGCCTGGTAACATCGACAGATACCCGACACTAAAGTAGTACAATTAAAATAATATTGTTTTTGGCTGTATAGAGATGAGGCTTTTGCCACCGTTATTTGAAAGTCTGGCACGACACTTGAAATTGAACCGTTGAACAGAGCGTTGATATTTTTGCTGTGAGAATTACATCGAAGAATATCCATACAATCGTCGTTTTATTTCTGAATTATGGTTGAGTTCCTACACAAGAGACCGATGAATGACACCCAGTTGAGACATAAAGACATGAAAACTAAACCACAAACGTTTCTCCCAGATACAATCAACTCACAGGTATAAAATCGCCGCGTTCTTAAAAATTCCACTGAGGCCACTTTTTAAAATGGCGAGTTTTGTACGAAGTACCGTCGGCGGCGCGGTTCGATGTAATTTAATTTCATGAGTGGCCTACCCGGCCTCGTACGCTGAATCGTAATAAGCAAACTTCGGAACAAGTTTGATAAGCTTTCGGGGCAATTACCAAGATTAAATAGCTGCTGGTAAGGGCTTTCTTAATGTAAACGCTGTACGTTTTAATGTTATAGTGAGGTTTTTGAGTTTTATTGAGAGTTGTTCAAGTGGGTCTTTTGTGGGGTATGTTGTGTATTGGTTTTATTACAGAGGTTCGACTTATTTGATGCCGAATGTTGGTTCAAATCTAACACTCATATTTTATTACCGTTTATGTCTCTTTATGAGTAGGTACAGTGTCAGTAGGTGCAATTGTAGAGGCGTATTATGTCTAGCCTATGTGGAACTGGGCCGGCCATGTAGCAAGATACACCAACCAGAGGTGGACTCTCAAGTGTACCAAATGGACCGGTCCACAAGGTAAGCGAAAAGTGGGCAGACCACAAAAACGATGGGTGGATGACATAATATCGGTAGCGGGGAAAAACTGGACCAGAACAGCACAGGACAAGGAGATATGGAAGAAATTGGAGGCCTATACCCTATCAAGGGGTTCCTATAACAATACCTAATAAATAAATAAAAAATAGGTATAGGTAACTACTAACATTAGAATAAGTATTGTGTAAATGTTTTTTGGTTTATAGGAAATAAAAAGGCTTATTATTATTATGTCCAGCAGTGGACAGCTGCTGTAGGATATACTGTCATCGCACACATGAAAAACCAACCGTAAAAAAATTCAAAAATCCCTTCCCATAAAAGATCAACCGTGTTCTATCCTGTCTATTCAAATAAAGCCAAGAATTTCAAGCTCGAATTACCTTAAACACACAAACAAAGGCAAGTACACAGGGACTGATAGTCAAAATGTCCCCTAGGTAGCCAATTAGTGTGCCTCCCGTCCTAACGAGCTGTCAAACTTTTTGCACGCGCACCCTTTGTTTGTCACAAACTGGCCAATAATGGCGATACTCGCGTATTTTCACTTTTAGACGTAAAAATATTGAAAATGTTAGAAGGTTTTTAAATTGCAGTTCTGAGGAGTTTAGAGGTGACAGTTCTTTTGTTAGCGACTCAATTAGTAACAGCGACGATATTGCTAAAGCATACAAATTGTGTTGAACAGAATTAGGATGAGTTTGACTTTAAGATTTTTAAAAAATACTTAGAACGCAATAAGTAGATTCTGAAGGAAAACGCGCAGAAGACTTTGATAGTGCAAAAGAACAACCGTTTAATAACACACTGTAGCTACACACACACACGCTCGCACGCTCTGTAGCTGCACATGGAGACCAAGGATAGAAAGAAATAGCCTGGAATTATGTATTGGTGATCATTTCAAAATTCAAAAAGGGTTTTTGACAAGTCATATTTTCATTCTCAAATAATAAAGCATATTGAGAGAATTCGCCAGTTTAAACTGAAATGTTATATTCAATCAAACGTAACAAATTGAATTGTGCGGAGCTGGACCGAGCGGGATGCGGGATGGGGTTTCCAAACAAATGGCGGACCAACGAACCGATGGCACCGTCAGCTTCCTTCAATATTTCTTATTTACATTTTGATTTATAAGTATGCGAAAATATTTGCTGGAGAATTATGGGATGAAGTGTCGGTGAATTTGTGCTTAAGTGTAGTTTAGAGTGTTTAATTTTGTTTTAACGTTGATGTTGCTGGTTCTTACACTTTTCGTCCTCTAGAAGTAGTAATCCTAGTCTGGAAAAATCTTGGCACGTTGCCAAGATTTTTCCAGACTCCTGATTACTTCAACTTAGCCTACTTGTTCCTTAGTGTGGAGGCTTTTCGATGTGTCCTTCTACCCGAAATGTCCGCAGATCTAAAACATAGGTGTACTGTTTAAGATTTTCACGGTTTTTCACTACACTTAAAGTACTTACGGGATAATATCCGTGGTTTTCTTTATTTATGAGCTCCCAAATAAAGGAAACCACGGATATTATCCCGTAAGTACTTTAAGTGTAACATAGGTTAGGTTTATAATTATCTGTCAACTACTATCTGATCGAGTATCTGTTTTTTCCACGTTGTTGTTCTTAGCAGTAACGATTCCTAATAGATTTTCAATGGGATCAAAGTCGCCACCTCTGAAGTAAAGCAAAGAACAACAAAAACAAAATTATCACTCCATAACAAAGCTTAGCTAAGCGCCAGGCTGTCCAAAAATAAACGTGACCTCAATAAGAAAGTAAAGTATCAAATCCGCGTTAAAGATTACAAGCTACTTTCGTTCGGCAATAAATTACTCTTTGCGACACCGTGCGACTTCGTGCGACAGCGTGCGATACGCTGCGAATGGCGGCGAATTAGCGTGACGTCACTTCGGAACTTACCTAAGCGATAATGACGAATTTTAAGGAATGTTAAGGCGAGGGTTTAAGAGCTGATTTGTTTTTTTGTGATGTCCATTTATTTTTTGTAGTATTTATGGGTTTCTTACTAGAATTTGTTATTGAGACAGTAAGTATACGAATACTCAACCCTATAGATCTTATGACAGATAGGAGATGGGGTAAGAAGGTGTTAGAGTGGAGACCCAAAACTACTTAAAAGAGCGTAGGTAGGCCACGAGTGGGGTGGAACGACGACCTGGTCACAGTTGCAGTAGAGGAGGCTTAAGACCGGGTAAAGTGACGTCAAATAGAGGAGACTTATACTCAGCATTGGATGAATACGGGTTGAGGAAGAAGAAGAAGAAGGATACTAAGATTACTTCGTACCGTTTGCAAAATAAAAATACAATCTTTCTAACAGATTTTAACGTTTATGAGAATCGTGAGAGAACCAACGAAACAAAAAGGTGCAAAATTTATTTCCACATTCAATATTGAACCGTAACCGTTGCAGTTTAAATAAAATACATCCCTCGCTTAAATCGCCACAAAACTTCAACATTTATTCGCGATCGGTATTGACAAATTAAATCGTTATTAATTTGCAAGCGTTCGCCGGCAACCAGCCGCGCTTTGAATTCATAAACACTGGTTGTCAAATATGTGTCTATTGTCTCGTCTGGTTTAATTGTTTAATCATTTACACGTGGCGCGAGAGTCAGTGATGTTGATGTCGGATGAAGGATCAAACTGGCAGAAATCGTTTTAATTTTCTATACCTACCTGCTTGATGATACTTTGAATAATTATTGATTTTGAACCGTGTTTGCTCAGTCATAAGAATGCTATTTAAGAAATAAAGTTTAACCAAATATTTTACGATATCACTGTCTAAAAAATGAAAGACTAGAGTTCAACTAATCTGATAATAAGTTTAAAATATTTCGACTCTGTTTTAATTTTCGTCGTGAAGCTTTATCAAATCCTAACAAAACATATCTACCATGTATACTTCTAACTCCTAATACTAAACCAAACTTCTGTAAGTTATCTCTTTACATTATTACCAATGTAGATCTAACCACATTATGATTGACGTCATCACACCTAACAACGACCCCGACACCCAACAATAATCTTATCAGCAACCCAATTCCCAAAACGCAAATTATTCGTACAATCCTTGCGGCCCAAAATCAGGGAACATGCATAATTTTAGATAGCGCAATCTAGTACGTAGACAAAGCAAAACAGAGTGTAATGATGGAAGTTATACTTGTACGTCACAATCGTCAGCCGCAACGAATATTTGCATACAGCCCGCGGCAGCTGAGACGAGTAGATAGTTTGCACGTAACTACTTTCATTTACAACTCGTGTGTGTTTCTCTGTCTTGGTGTTTTTTTGGGCGTTTGTTAGAAGTTAGTTTCTCTGTCTTGATGTTTTTTTGGGCGTTTGTTAGAAGTTAGTTTCTGTCTTGGTGTTTTTTTGGGCGTTTGTTAGAAGTTAGTTTCTCTGTCTAGGTGTTTTTTTGGGCGTTTGTTAGAAGTTAGTTTCTCTGTCTTGGTGTTTTTTGGGCGTTTGTTAGAAGTTAGTTTCTCTGTCTTGGTGTTTTTTTGGGCGTTTGTTAGAAGTTAGTTTCTCTGTCTTGGTGTTTTTTTGGGCGTTTGTTAGAAATTAGGTACTAAAAAATAACTGGAAACGGTCTTTCTTTCCTTCTTTCTTAGAATCAGGAAGTTAGGGATGAGTGTCAACTAAGCTGATTGAATATCGGGAGTAGATAAGTAAACCTCGCTAAAGGTTCTTAGAAATACGTTTTTTTTCAATAGTTCATTATTTTTGTCAAACCTTGTAAGCTTATGTTTCCAGAGACGTATTTTAAAGGTTAAAACATGAATGTTAATGAAACCATTGTTCTTTTTCTTTTAAATATTAGAGAAAATAAAAACCAAAAAGCTTTTGAATCTTAGTGTTTTTTTTTCTGGTCCTCCCACAATACATTTATGGACGTCCTACGCAACGTGAAATTCAAATTCAGGTCCCTGGACCAACATAGGCAGTAACGCAATATACTGAGTACCACAAACGGAAGATCTATCCAATATAATATGTTGATTTTGTTACGAAACCCAGGTGGGGAAGCCTGCCACCCTCCTCAAAATTGTTAATATACACAGATCGATGTCTCAAAAGATCTTAGCTGCAAATAATGCAGTGAGAACTTAAAGATACAAAATACGGGATTATGTTAATTTTAAGCTACTTTACCATTCAAATCCTATCTCGGGGTGTCTGGATTCGGCTCTCAGAATTCGTGAGTTTCGTACCTGTCGGTTTACTCTTTAGAATATTGTTCAGTATCGGGTGTTTACATTGCTTAAGATATACGGATATGCTAGCGAAGTGATGTTAAAAAACTTCCTATAGTTCAATTTTATTATTCAACGGTCCGTGTTTAAAATAGAAACTAAAAAAAATATCACACTCAATTTTATCATTCAACGGAAGCTTAGAATAGAAACTAAAAAAAAGTCACACTCGTTGCAATAATGACGCTTTGGACACTTTAACTATCAATTTCCGTCACTCCCTGCCATCGTAATTCAAACAATGACTTGGCATTATAAACTAATCTAAAACATAACCCTTACCGTAACTAAAGACATTAAAAAATAAATAAAAAACTTATACCCTTTAATTTTTTCACATGGGTCCGCCGGTGACCCGTGCGAGGGGCGCTATCCTGAGGGTCCGGCTATGGTCACCCCGTCACCCGTCACCCGTCACTGGTAGTTATACGCGTCACTTCACGCATTACAAGGGTTGCTGATTGGCCACGTTTCTCTAGACCTTCGTTATTTTATTTAGTTATTAACTTTTGTACGGTTGATCTCGTCACGGTGCTTTCTGATCTTTGTCGCTTGGTTTCCTTTTTGGGGTGTCAAATTAACGTTGATTTTAGGTAATTTTGTAGGGTTTTGTGGTGTAAATTAGTCCGGTCTTTGAATTACTTATTTTATGGTTCAGCAAACAAGTATACAGGGTGTAAAATACCTCATCACGAAGCCGTTAAACAAGCATTCTGTACATCAAACTAAGTAACTTTACGCAAAAATTATTGCTGGGAAACGACATTTTTTTTTGAGGTGAAATATCATGTTTTGTGGTAGAACTCAATGTAACGCACTCCAAACATTGTGCTGATGGATGGATTGAATAGTACGGGGGTCGCGGAGGTGTTTAAAGTAAAAAAAATACATTAAAAACTTGTATTTAAAAAAAAAACTTGTCAAAAAGTTGGAACTTTGGCCCCCAATATCTGCGTAATTAGAAGGTTCCCAGGTATGGTGTAGAACAAAAAAATTATCGTAATGACGAGGAAAACAAGTTCCTTTCGGCTTCCTTAAGAGGTGTTTTACACCCTTTATTTATTTTTCTTAGTCTGAAAATATTGACATAATAATAATTCAAAGAAGGTTCCATTTCATGTCGATATCAGTTTGAGGATTCGCAAATTAAACTTGAATAGACCTACTATTAGGTATCACCTTAAACTTCATTCTAAAATAAAAAGTACAAAAAAAGTGTGCTACTTATGGGTTTGTAAAACGGTGTAATGATGGCATGGCGGTGCTGAAAAAAGCTTTATAGTTAGATGATCGGCTTTGGCAACCTTATTCATTATGAATCCATGTTTTATTTATTAATCGAAGAATTTCTCAAAAAGGGTGCTCAAAAGGCGAACGAACCCTTCTTTCGAATGGAGTTTATTTGGGATTTTTTTGAGTGAATCTTTTAATAAAGAAAGAAATAGAGCTTTGAAGCAAGTACTAAAAATACAAGCTTTTAAAATCGTTTCTTTAAGTATCTTCGTTCAATCGAGTGGAACGACTCAGTTATCAATTCCCTATATCGAGAGATGAGTTTCCATAATGATGGCAATAGGGAGCTCGCCGTGTATCTCCGCTTGTATGGTGGTGCAAGTTATAAGCTGAAGCGTGTTACTCATTAAAAGTAGCTGTTTGAAACCCTCATGCAAACAATATTTGTCAGTATTGTACAGTTGAAGGGATGTTATAATATTTCTTATTTTTATATTTCTTATTTCTATGTTTTATATTGCAGCTGTTTGTTCTATTTTTTATATTAAGCCGTGTGGTATCCAGCAGAAAGCCGTGTGGTATTCGGCAGAGTAGAATAGAACCAACCCATTACACTCACGGGTGTCGTATAAGGCGACTAATGTCTGAGGCAGAACACCTTGCGCCTGCGTAGACCAGAGAATGGGCAGCAGCGTTTTCTGTTAGTCTTTCATCACTGCGATCTCCAATCCGCCTGCCAAGCGTGGAGATTACGGCAAATTCCTCCCATCATGGGAGAGGCTTATGTCCAGTAGTGGACGTTGTGGGCTGTTGTTGTTGTTGTTTGTTGTTCCTTTTGAATAAAAATAAAAAATAACATCTTGCATTTACGTAGATTAATTTTACGGAGCACTTTATTTAACGGAAGATAAAATTCCTATATACTTATTTGAAATCTTAGAATGTGTTGTTTATTTCAATTCTAAAATAGAATAAGTGAACCGGACTCGTTTTTCGGCATCTCATTGTTTCAAACTTTTCTATACTGATCCGTCTCTTCGACCATCTAACCTGCCACACGGAGATCCATATGGAGATCTCATTTTATAAATGGATATATGTGACATGACGGGCTGGAAAGGGTAAAAATCATAAATAAAATAAAATATTTATCGCTAGACATTAAACACAGAGCGCCATCTAGCGCTACACTAAGCAACGAGGCTAGTGTCGTGGCCACCAGATAGTTGATATACTTTTTGTTTGTAAATACATACTTATTATAATACATTTAAACATCCATGACTAGGAAACAAATGTCCATGCTCATCACACAAACATTTGCTCCTACTGGGATTCGAACCCGGGACCCTAAGAACGTAAGGCAGCCTCACTACCACTGCGCCAATCAGGTCGTCACGTCATCGTCGCAATGATATTCTAACAAACAGATATGTTATACACCTACAAAACCAACGAAAAAAGTGTGCCGCGGGGGAGAGCCAGCTCACATACACGCAGTGACGCAGAATAAAGGCAAAACAGGCCAATTGGCCTGTTTTCGAGTCTTCACGATTGCGCGCTCACAACATATCTGTTTAATAGAATATCATTGCATCGTCGTGAAGTGTAGTTTTCGTATACCTTTTTTAACTTTTTTTATTATGAATAATTTTTGTATCCACCTTGGACCAAACACAGTCTTAAGCCGGTCATTTGGCCGTAATAATCGTCCAGTGTGCTCGTGAAAGAAACAGGCGGGGCGTCCACCCTTTATTATCTTCATTCGCGTGTAATTGGACAAGACGCGTCCTGGACAGTTAGCCGTGTGCAGTGGGGAAGTTTCAAACGGATTTATACTTTTGAGGGACGTTTGAAAAGCAAACGAAATAAATGTGTGATTTTCAGACAGACTTTAGAAGTAAATACTTATCATTAATTAAATTCTGTAATTTTGTATAAGAACCTGTACTTGTACTATCGAGGAAACTCCCGCTTGACCACCACTCAGCTAATTTTTGCTTGCACTCGCAACATAGAAACGCCCTCTAGCCCCGCCCCGTTGACCTGAGGCATTGGTGTCGATTCTGTTGTGCACAAACTAAACTTAATTTAGGCTATTGCTATCTTTTTGTCTCTAATAAAACGAGAAAGAGACTGACGTTATTTAAAGCTATCAAATTTAGTTGGAACTAATATTTCCATACAAATGAAGGGTGCACGTAAAACACGGTGAAGCACAAGGCATAAACTAGTTTGACATCTCTAACTTAGTTCATAGCTATAACCGTCCTTTTCTCGCACTGCCTTTTAGTGAAAGATATACAATAGCCTAAAAAGTTTAGTTTGTGCACAACAGAATCGACACCATTGTTAACTTTTTGAACGTCACTGTCACATATAAGTGACAAGCAAAAGTTTGCCCTGTAGGCCAAATGACACAAATATGTGACAAAAAAGGTAGGAGAAATTGTGGCTTGGCGTGAAGGGCACGCGCGTGCGTTTATGCTCTGACGTTAAAAAGGTTAAAAATAATATCCTCTTCTCCATTTCGAATTGCTCTGGCATGAAAGTATTTCAAATGTTGGCCCAGACTTTCCTACTTCCACGGCGGCGTCGACAGCTGCCTTCAAATGCAGTCTCAGTGACCATTGACCAGGTCAAAATAATCAGGTACAAACACTTGTATACCACTGAAACTTAGGATATTATGAATTAACGATAATAAGATTAATCTGATTCTTATAACTACAAATATTTATTTCATTTTTCCAAGCCTAGGACGGCGGCGGAGCCAAAAAGAAGAGCAACATTTCTGTTTGTTTCAATAAAATAATATCCGTGGAACAAAGTACTTCCAGAAACATTGGTAAGCACTTACGCAAGTCCCCTTACACGGTGAGCATCGTAACAACCATGCAGCTTAAACTGAATTAAACATTACATTTGATTGATACTCGTAGCTACGAGTACGAAGTACGCAAGTAAGAGCGAATCCATTACTCGTACGCAATCTAAGTTGCAAGTTGCGGGTCACAGCTTAAGTTCAAGTTAGATGGTTCCTACGTTTGATCGGATTGAAACTGTTGAAGATGCTTTTACGTTATGAGTTTAGGAGAGCCTTTGTTTAGCTGACTTGCAATCTTGGATTATTCAGTTTGGGAGTGGATTTCAATTAATTTTGTGTGAATATTAGGCAAGTTGTGTGAACTTATGTAACTATCACGTTTGGGAAACTTGTGAAAAAGCTAGCAACTTACAACGTCAAGTTAGAAGTAAATGTTTTTTGCATCTGATGTAGAAATACATTCGGAGCTCGTGGCTAAATAACATTAGCCGCTCGGGTCGATAGTTAGGTTAAGCCGTGCTTGCCTAGTTGCCCTTACATACCGAGTTTCCTCCGTGCTTTGGAAAGCACGTTAAGCTGTTGATCCCGGCGGTCATTTGTAGATGTTTAACAGTCGTTACAGGTAGTCAGTAGTCAGTGCCCCAAAAAGTCTGACACCAATCTTACCAAGGGGTATCGTATTACCCAGTACTGACTGGGTTGTGGAGGTCTGATAGGCAGTCGCTCAGTTTAAAATACTGGTATTCAGCTGCATCCAGTTAGATTCGAAGCCGACTCCAACATAGTTGGGAAAAGGCTAGGCAGATGATGATGTAGAAATACATTCCTCAAAGGCTCGGCCTGGTCGGCACTGCATGTTTTGTTCCTTCATACTTCTCTACGTCTAGGTTGTCGTCTCATGAGACACTCATTTTCTAGTCACAAATTTTTTATACACTTCGTTCATCGATGATGTTACATAGAACTTACTTTGAACCCTATTTTCTTAGTATCAGTTCTCATTATTATATTTATTTACACTACAGTTTAAAAAGCGTAACAAACACAATAGAGTGCATTGTTATTAAATTACTAGTTTTGTTAATCTTTGACGAGGGGGACAAAGCCTCTGAGAATCGAAGGGCCAGCGTGAAGTTTTTTAATTTAATCTTGTTTACTAATAATTGTTTTTGTGTTTCACTTGACCCAACGAATCATAAATAACAAAACTTTTAATTTTAACGATACGATAAACGAGTCTTTAAGACAACGCACACGGTGTGCAATCATTTGTTGCTCGGCAATTTACTGAAGTGCACGGTATGGAAGCAAATATTCTCAGATTACGTTGAGTTGTTATTTATATAAACTCGAAGAAAAAGATAATGCGTTTTAAAAGAGAATATTAGATCCATGCATAGGCATGTATTAATAAACATGGATTAAAGTTAGCAGTTTGCGTTGCTGCGCCTATAGTCCGCCAGATAAGTAGTAATCAAAGGTCATCGCTCTTTCCTTAATTTCTCTGCGTAGGTACCCCAAGAACACATTATTAATGTTTTTTTATTACAAGAAAAAGTCATGGATCACGCACGATAAAGGTAGTGTCGGGACAAGTTTATGTCATTATTTCTGTTTTCGGAATTATGTATTTGAATAAATGTATGCGGGTTAATGATAGTATAAGATCCCTTTAAGAACGACCTTCACCGAGCTGGTTATTGGATGAAAAGTGTTTTATTTCAAATTAAATATGTCAAAAAATATATTGAAACGGGTTGTCTAAAAAATTTCAGTCCAGAATATTTTTTTATTTTTATTTTTTTTAACATTTCACTGGTTTGGCTAATAGACGAATTCCATACCAATCGAAAGTATGAAACCTGTAAAATATGCAAACGTTAGGTTAACCTAACATTTGCACATTCTATAGGCTGCATAACTTTTGCATATTCTATAGCCTATAGAATATGCAAACGTTAGGTTAACCGGTTAGGTCAACGTAACGTTTGTATATATTCTATAAGGCTTCATACTTTCAATTGGTATGGAATTTGTCTATTAAGCAAACCAGAGAAAAGTTAAAAAATTTATTTAAAAAATAAATTGATAATTAATCATATTCATATATATTTTCCGCAAAATTTCTAGTGTTAGCTTACGCCCGTTCCTGTCTTCTGTCCACAGCACTGAAAAGCTAACCAGGAAAATTTTAACTCTTTCCCTGGTTAGCTCGGAAGTGCCGTGTTTGACCGACGCAGAGGACGCCTGGAAAGTGGCTTGCCCGGACACGGATCGGCCCGAGAACCCGTTTTCCCAGAGACAGTGGGATGAGCCGCTCTGCAGGTTGGTACGGAATAAACTTATTAATACGTCTACCAATACTGCTGAGCGTGCCCGCCTGCTGGCTGTGGGTGAATGGGAGTCGGGCCTCTGGCTTCAGGCACTACCGTCACCTAATATAGGCACTATGTTAGGTGACACAACCTTCCGGCTCGCTATATGTTTGCGTTTGGGCGCTCCTTGTGGGGCTCCACATCGATGTCAATGTGGTGAAGCAGTCGACTGCCTCGGACACCATGGCCTTTCTTGCAGTAAGAGTGCAGGTCGGAAGGCGCGGCACGCTAGCATTAATGATCTCATCCGTCGTACTCTTGCCACCACTTGTCGTGGGTGCCAGCTGTCGATGGCAAGAGACCAGATGGTATGACCATAATGCCATGGGAGTTGGGTAGGCCTTTGGTGTGGGACGCAACTTGCGTCGACACCCTTGCGCCATCCCATCTTCCTAGCACAGTGTGCTGCGCTGGGGCGGCTGCTGCAGGTGCTGAAAACCTCAAACGGCGCAAATATAATAATTTAATTATGTGTTTGAGCCGTTTGGGGTTGAAACACTAGGGCCATGGGGTCCGAGTGCCCACGTAGTTTTTCGAGAAATCGCCAAACGGTTGGTCGACTGTTCACGTGACCAGAGGGCGGGCCTGTTTTTTGGCCAAAGAATCAGCATTGCCATCCAACGTGGCAATGCTGCCAGCCTTCTGGGCACGTTTCCTGTTGACAACGATGTGGACGAATTTTTCGACGCCCTGTAAACCTTTTTGATACTTGTAAATATTTTTATTTCTATTATAGAGTTAGTATGTAAATAATGTAAATATTACTGAAAATAAAGTGAATATTACACAGATCATATTCTGGACTGAAATTTTTTAGACAACCCATTTGCAATATATTTTTTGACATATTTAATTTGAAATAAAACACTTTTCATCCAATAACCAGCTCGGTGAAGGTCGTTCTTCAAGGGATCTTAGACTATGACCTTTATTTCCTACTTTTCTGGTGCAGACTATAGTAAAGCTGTGTCAACTCAAGTTCCTTACAGCTGTAATCTGAACAGAAACTGATACATCAGAACCATTTCAAAAGCTTGACGATTGACATTACCACGACCAACGCCAGCTATAATTGAGCACATAAAGTGCTATAATGAATGTAGCTACCCGCCATAGTTAACGACCGCAAACAGAATATGAATCTACGGGACGCAATCAGCTACATTTTGTTTGATTTGCAACACATCTCGTTAACACCACGGCCAATATTGCCAGTTAAATAATCACTATCATTGTTGCGATTCATGTAAAAGTACTTGTTATGTATTGTAGTTTATTATGGAATTATATGAGGTGCTTTATGGTTGTCTCACACCAAAACAACTCGATAAAAAATTAAGTTATTTAAACATGGAACAATGGGGATTCCTTCTCATTGAGAGCAAGCCGTGTCCCAGCAGTGGAAACATTATAGGCTGATGATGATGATGATTTAAAAATGGCCTCAGACATTTTTTTTATGCCAATGCCAAAGAAGATGGATTGATAATTAGTCTGTTACAAGAGTATTTAGCAGTGTAAGACGGCCCATAAGCTAGACGAACTGCATACGGAAGGCAGGCACAGGATGTTGTAGAGCTGCCTGGGAGAGGTCTATGTGTATTGCCCAACAGTGGACTGTGATAAACTGATTTTATTGACAAGAGTATATTTTGATGCATGACCGATGTTGAATTTACCACTAAAAATATTATGCTTTGTTCAATTGGTGGTCAGCGACATAAGACTCCAAGTCTGGATTGGCATTCCAGTATAGATGGATATAATTGAGTTCTCAAATAAGAGACGTCGGTCCACGAGTCAGTGCCGTGCCTAGGGGAAAATACGGCAAGCCCCTAGGTCAAACTGACTGTTCAGAACCTTTAACATCATGAAGAGTAGTTTAGAAGGCCGGTATAAAGCTTTTAGGTTTGTCTGAAAGCACCGCCACTACGTCCGGCTGTTACTAATTGAATACAGATTTAGAAAACTATCCTCATATTTCTCGCAGGCAGATTAGGCTTGAATTCCTCCTGCGCTGACGTCACTCGCGTGTGTCGGCCGCGCACGGTACAAGTAGGTATACATTGTGTTCTATAAAGCACCATACTGCGACGCTGATATCAGCGGCGCGTATTTGCTACTGTTTTTCTCGCTAACGTACGCCACCGACCGTGCGCGACCGACTCAGAATTCAGATCTAACGAGCATTATAAACACGACCAACAAAAGCCCCGTTCATCACATTCAAAAATCAAGACACACAATCAAACAAGGAGAGCTGAAAAATGTAAAACAAAAGTCATGGCGGACACTGCGCAAAAGTTAACAGTATTAACTTGTTACTCAGTTATTCAGCAGAACTACTGCGAGCGAACGAACCCATATAAATGAAGTGAAATCGAATGAACCGATGTGTTATTGTCAACGGTTTATTGTTTGAATTATGTTCAAGTTGTTAAATTGTCGCAGGGTGAGTGAAATACTAAGCTTTGTTGTGTAAGTTGATTTATGGCATATTTTTATGATTGTACTGGTGTGTAAAGATGCGGCACTGGGGCGTTTGAAGAAACATTGAGTACAGTTTCAAATGGATATCTGCGGATATTTGGCGGTATTATGGTCAAGGGTGCTGAGGCTGAAAAGTTGTCATGGGTTTCCTAGAGTTAGTTGTGGTGTGAGTTGAACTCTAGCTTCGTATTCGGTAAAAGCAGTATGGAAGGCTGGACATTGACTTCAATAAATTATTTGTCCGACTCTGAAGTTCGCCTACAATCGGTTAGGCCAGTTTCCACCATCAATAAATTGCAAATCTATTTAGTCCGTCAGTTAGAGTATTGGAAAATAATGGACACGTATTTTTTGTTTTTGTAAATCAATGAATATTGATAGAGATAAAACGCATCAAAACTCGGAAGTGGGGGCTCGACGTCACAACGCACTTAAAATTATAGCACGGCGTGACGTATTGAGAATTTTAAAAGCGTCGTATTTACGTCAATTTTGGTTTACGTTACAAAAGAAAAAATACGTGAAAAATATTTTTTGATAATCTAACTGACGGACTAATTAGATTTTTTCAGGACACAAGCCTACTGTCGGCAGAAAGTTTAGTTCTTATATAGTTATACCCAGTGAATTTTTAATTTTATTACTACGTATAAGCATTACCTCCACAATCACAATACCAGAAACAAAAACTCATTCTCTCTCTCCCACAAAACCATAGTTCACAAATTCCCGCCTACGTACCTGTCGCAAGTATTCCTCCATTCCACAAAAGATACCCGCTTCATGAGTGGTTGGATCTGAACACAAACATTCAACTATGCAGACGGTCTCGTCTAGATGCACTCCATTTAATTAATGCCGATTTACTAGTTAGCAGTTGTTAAGCGAATGTGTAGGGTGGCTGTGGACTGGAGCGGTGGATGCATTCGTGAGGCTGTGGGTTTGTTGCTAGTTTGGGTAGACATTGAAAAAGGTATGACTAGAGTTTTTCATACGCGATGTATCGACGTGCAAACCTTACATTTTGTTTAATTATTTTCTAGCACTACCTTTATATTACTACTATGATCCTTCTTTTGAGAAACGCACATCATGCACGTCGCAGGAAACACCTGGATAAGGGATGCACTGAACCGGGAAGTATGGCAGTAAAAAGGGGAGGCCTATTTCCAGCAGAGGGTAATTCCGGGATGGTATGATGATGATGACGTCATGCGTCGTGTTGTAGAACGTTCCATCCATGTAAAATAATTGGACGTTCATGAGCGTTCTATTGTGCAATGACTTTAAAACATAAACATATCTTCTTTTCGTTTGGCTCAGAATGACAGGTGTGTTGTTATTGTTGGTTTGTTGTTTGTTGTTGTCAGTTTGTCGATGGCAATCAACATTAAGTTAGTTTCGAATAGGCTACGAGGTACCTTTAGCAGCGTACGTAATTCTCTTTTCCTATTTCCTCTAAAAGTACCACTTCTAGTAGGTACTAAGAGAGTTTGACCGTCTCATAGTGTCGTCGCACGCATAAGGTGTAATGTTACACTGTAGTGTGAACGAAGGCTCATAGTTTATCGACTCGCTCGCGGTAATCTAATAAAGTCGATGTGCTCGGATGACCAGCGTAAAGACGGCCGGGTTACATAAATGCCTTTAAGCAAAGGTTTTAAATAGTTCGTTCTTTTGTTTTTAATTTAAAGCTCAATTAAATTATGAAATTAAAATCTCAAAATTATTTCCCCAATGAGGGAAACCTGTCGTTGTAGATGGTGTGACCATAGCTCCCATAAGTCCCAATCTGACCACTGTTAATGCCAAGCTACATATTTTGATATATAAAGTGACGTTAACAGATTTTCAACCAATAATGATTATGAAGTAGCTATGCTTGTGTCATAAGTTTCAGAGATTAGACTATCACAATCCGTATGATTTTGATTTTCGATTTTTCTGCATGCTATTTTTTAAAATTCCTCTGCTCTTCAACGTAACTATAACGCAATTAACGTTGTTGATTGGTTAAAATGAAGTTGCAGTTGGAAATTATGTTACCTTGACAACCACCATGCATCTTTGTGTTTGATGGATACGGAATTCGTCGTCCCAATATTCTGTCTTTGAGCAGATAGAAATAAATCACGTCAATCAGTAATGTACATGTTTCAATGCATGCAGGTAAAATTAAAACCAAATTCGGATTAGTTTTAATTTTGAGGACTCAGATTTCAACCTACCTAGTACAAAAATATAAGTTGAAACGATTAAATTTTAACACAGCAACAAATATGAGAACAATTTCAACATTTCTGCTGAGCTGGTTATCCGTACAATGGGATAAAACTTTCTAATCTCCGGGCTATGAACAAGATTCGATTAAATGTTGAAACTCATCCTCCAATTAGTCGTAGTCTGACTTTTGAGCAACTAGATCAACTATGTAGGAACAAGTTGTTTATTTTAATTAATTTTATTCGCGGTTGACTGAACAGATTTTGCTGGTTCTTTATTTATTTATCGTGTGGTTAGTGCTTAACCTGCTGTCAGAGTTTTTATGGGCTTCTGACTTGGCTTTACATGCCGTCGAGAAATATCCCTCGGGCATGCTGGCAAATTATACAATAAGTAAGTACTATCAAGAACACTCCCGCCTGAACACCACTAAGCTAACTTTTGCTTGCGCTCGCAACATAGAAACGCTCTCTAGCCCCGCCCCGTTGACTTTGTATAGAAATAATGAATGAAAGACAATACCGATCGGCCGAGCGCACTGACGACGCACGCGAAACGAGAGTTATTGTTATTTTGCGCACCAAATTGACGTTTTCCTACGCCTAAACTTTAAGGGGGCGTGTCTCGGCACCTCCGCATGATTTAAGCGATTTTTTTTTACTGATCTGGCGGAAAAGGTCACGAACATGAATCCGAAAAACCGGATGTGCGTGTCTTTGGTTCGTACTCAAGACCTATGACTTGGCAGTACGTCGGTCACACCACTAGGCTATCACTACTTTATAAATTCATAATTTTCTGAATTATTTATTGATTGTTATTCTTCCTTTGGTGGCTCCACCAATAAATTCTTTGCGAGATGGAACAGCTCAGCAGCACTCGTGAGGTCCATTCCTATTGATGGAATGGCTGCGTTCAATTTCTGCTAATTCAGCTGTCATAACGAAGCGGAACCTGGTTAATTCAAATTGAAAAGCCATTTTTGAATTCATTTTCAAATTGAAGTCCGACTATAGTGAGGTTTTTTTTACAAAAGTTACCAACTTGTTAGCGGAATAAGCTGACAGTTTTGAATGTTTGTTTGTAAACAACAGGATTAAAAAATACCCTTGCAGATTCCAGGTAGTCACTAAATGATGGTCTCTACATTTCATCCGAATTTTCGTTTTATCACGAAAGCGTAACAAACAAACAGACAAACTCACACACACAACATTAATGGATAGGGATTCTCCAAGCCCATTAAATAATTCAACTTATTAAATTAATCCGTGCCCCGTAAATGCCATTAAATTATTACTCGCACTGTATTGACACCCGACGTCATTTACAAATGAATTCGCGTGCCTGACGAGTACCCATGGGTCATCCCATATTCACGCTTCAGATCTGATGGATTATTATGTGGTACTTTGTTACTAAACTAGCGAACATACCCTGATTCGCACCGTTTCACATTGAGATTTTTTTAATAAATAAATAAATATTGCTGGACATTACACACAGCGCTATCTAGTGCCACATTAAGCAACGAGGCTTGTGTCGTGAACACCAGATAGTTGATATACTACATAGATACTTTTTTGTGTGTAAATACATAATTAATATACATTTAAACATCCATGACTAGGAAACAAATGTCCATGCTCATCACACAAACATTTGCTCCTACCGGGATTCGAACCCGGGACCCTAAGAACGTAAGACAGCCTCACTACCGCTGCGCCAATCGGGTCGTCAAATGATATGTTAGTGATAATGATGTGTTAGTTTACTAAAACCTCTCGGATTTATATAGAGTCCCCACAGACTGCAGACTTTCTATCGACCGATAGAGCCCGGCTAAACTAATGTATGCTACTGCGCATATAACAACGTTGTGGTGTCGGCCGATAAATTAGTTTGATGGGCTACACGATTGCCTTCTAATATTTTTTTTTATTGGGACAAGCCCGCCACACTTTTCTCAAACCACTGTAACTCCTGAAAGCCAGAATCAACAGTGGCGACCACCAGAAAAGCGCCGAGACAATGAAGCTCGACGAAGTCCCAGAGAATGAATTTAACTGTCTTGGATCCCGCAACGACATTAATCAGAAAAGTATAGCGGAGAAGTAGGAAAAAACCGTAATTTCCACTTCCCTTCATATCAGCAGGAGACAGAACGAAACAAGGCCAATAGGCACAAAGGGACGTTTACAACTGGGATAGGCCCTATTGCCTAGCACCACGGATAAATATTCGGATAAATATTAACATTAATGGGTCCTAAGTTGTGAGCTGTTATATTTGATTCCAGTAATAGGTATGGCAAAAACGCTTGAACGCACGGAAAGTTCAGGTTTCTACAAGGTCTGTATAGTAAATAACTCCGGATGTAACCTGTACACTATCCAACAGAATATTGCGTTCATTCTGCTAAAGACTTCACTCCCATAAAATGGGATGTGCTGATTGTTCATATTCGCTGTCAGAGTCAAACTATACTATCGGCAAACCATCGGCCAACTGCTAGATCAGTATGGCTGAGTGCTCTCTTCAGAAACCGCCTCACCAACAAGTAAATTGTTCGAGCGCAGTTGTTGGTCTGGTTTGCGCATTCGTCAGCAACCCGATCATTTAGGCTAGCCTAGTGTCTCTAACCCGACTGAGCAATCGGGCGATAAAAATTCTTTAGTCTGAGGGGACTCAGCAGGTGAAAATATAGCTTAGCGGTTTCCTGCTGTTCCATCCGCCTGAACATCGGAAGAGACTTAGGTATCTATAAATTTATCCTATAAATATTCAATAGCTCGTTGCATCATAATCCTTACTTAGTGCACCTAGACACCATCTAATCTCTTCCTAATAGGTACCTGGTGTTATGTTCGATCTTCAGTTGCTTTAAGCAGTTTTGTATTGAATACATGGAAATTAAATGTGTTACTTTTTTATTTTCACTGCTTTTTCCCCACAATAATTTTCTATCATGGGAATGTTTGCAAAACAAAAATCACAGATATAATAGCAACCATATTCGGTATCTGAATAAAATTATATGTAGTTAAAAAAAAACTAAGAACCCGATTTATTTTGTTACCAGACTTCCAAGCACCAAGTGAAATTTATTGGAAACATCAAAACGAATTAGTTGACCCGAAATTATTAAGTTTCAGATCCATCAGGTCATCAGTTCACCGGGTCCTCAGAAACCTTCCACAGCCCAATTCCGGCTCCATTGTCCACTTCGGGCTCCTTTGACAGACACTCGACATAAAGTACAATTTACTGGACTCATCAAAACGAATCATTTACTAGTAGCCACTGAAGAATGCCATTATCCACTTCCATGGCTCTATCATCAGACATGTTGCAGAAAACAAGCTGCGACGATGAAACGATGGCTGCTTCTTGCTGATGCTATGTTGTGATCTGATTGGTGACTGCGAACTTAATCTGGACGGGTAGCGCTGTCTAGAGTTGGTCTGTGTGACCATTCAGGTTTATAAGCTTTTTTATTTTTATCTTCTTACTGCCCCTTTCTGTATACGTCCGTTTCCTTATTTCTTTTAAATCGATATTATTGAATTCCTTGAATTACTTGAATTCCTTTTTCTAATAATAAAATTGTGAACAGTAAAAGTGTAACTGTACTGTTTTTGAAATAAAATAAAACTAATAATTATTTGTAAAATTGTCTTTCGTGGACTTATTTTAACCAGTGAACATAACATAACATCACGCTTATATATTATATCTCCGAAACGTTATGTAGAGGCGTACCTAATAGCCCACCCACATTTAGCAAGCTAGGTTGAAGTCCCATGTAATAGGGAGCGAGCCTATTGCCATCAACCAGGCACAAATCCGAAATCCGTGGCTTGATGGAAAAACCCAATAACACTTTACCCATCCAGGGGAATCAAACCCAGGACCTTACGTTCAGCAGTTGTGATTGCGACCACTACACCAGGGCCCTTCCCGGCGCGTCTATCGTCAACGCGAGCATGGTCGATGGTCGTGGTTGTTGTTTCATCCAGAGCCACAACATATATTCTTTCAACTCCCCTGTCTTACCTAGCCCCGAAAACGCAGTACTCGTCACCTGCGCACTTCATACCGCCTAATGCGAGCACATTGATCGAAAAATAGTGTTCGAAAATTTATAAAACTTGTTCCAGGAAATACGTGTTTTTGAATAAGTTTTAGAAGTTTGTGAAAAAAATATTTGTCATTTAGAATCTCCACAACATTTGCAAAGTTCTATCAGGATGCCTTCTTTACTTTTACAATTTATGAGTACGTTATGAACGGCTAAAGTTGAAGTAAAACTAGTGCAAAACAGCAATTTTTGGAGGCTTATACAGAATTTATTTCTATAATTTTTTCTTTTTTGCTTCGATAGAAGCCTAGATATAGTGCACAAGATACTTATCAGTGCAAAAAAATTAAAGATATATATAATATGTGTAACAACGGCATAATCACGCACGAGCGTTTGTCAAAAGTATGGTGGGTTGGCACTGATTTCCGAAACTGCATTGAAAAGACGCTTAGTATAGGTAAAATGTTTTTGTGGGGGATAGTGCCATGATGAGAAATGGGGAGAAACATTGACAAGATAAATGGACCAGATTTGAGATGAAATGATTAATTACTCGATGGAAGTGGGTAGCCTTGAAGAAATATACGGTAAGTGAAAATGGACGAACTTTCTGATGACTTGTTACTCACTTAATCATGTCCATTATCTATCTTTAATTAATTATGGTTTAACATGATTTTAAGAGATCATTTTCAAGTTTTTAAGACCAATGTAGATACGTCTTACTTCGCTTCGGTTTCTCTTACTAATTGAACAATACAAAATAACAAACACACATATCGCTACCCATTTTATTAATTCAAACAATGTTTAACAAAATTCTTTGAATGGTTACAAAATTAAACTGAAACTAGAATATAGAGTTCACATTTTGAATCAAATATTATGTTGCTAAAAGTATGTATCCCCTAAAAGCCACAAAAAGCAATCCATCAAATTCTAAAACTTTTCAAAAGGTTATTTTATTCAATTCGTTGAATTTTATTTAAATCTAGGTATAAAGTTACCTGCGTTTTTCATTTTTTAAAGTCTTCTTCAGCCTAGGCCTACTGAAATACAGCATGGTTAACGTGTGGCAGACAGGGACAGGTTGATGCATTTATGGGATGATAGAAAGAGATGCACATAGAAATCGCAATCCGTCTCCATTGCACGAGCGAATGCACCGGCTGTGTACGGTTAGCAGATAAAATAGTGCAATATAAATGTCGGAGTAAACAGTTCTGTTTTTGTGGAAATTGTTCCTGTAAACTGTGTTGGTTTTATAAAATTCTATTTGTTTGTTGTTATTGTTTATCATGCATACTGTTACAACGTGGGAATATACTAACTACTAACTTAGAGGTTGTCTTAAACATAATTTTGGCGTTAAAAGAGGACGCATGGATTCGCGATAGGTGAAAGTAGTGAAAAGAGGCCTTTGCCCAAGAGTGCGACAGAAGAGGATAGAAAACAAACTGGTCTTGCAAAGTGTTGTCAAATAAAGGTAGATCCTTTACATTTACAACACATAGAAACAATTATTTAAGTATTTATGTCATCGTCATCATCATCTGCCTAGCCTTTTCTCAATGTTGGGGTCGGCTTCCAGTCTAACCGGATGCAGCTGAATACCAGTATTTTACATGGAGCGATGGCCAGCTGACCTCCACAACCCAGTTAGTACTGGGTAATACGATACCTCTTGGTAAGACTGGTTGTCAGACTTTTTGGGCCACTGACTACCTGTTACGACTGTCAAAGATCTACAAATGACAGCCGGAACCACCAGCTTAACGTGCTTTCCGAGGCACGGAGCAAACTCGGTATGTAAGGGTGGCCACCTATCCACAGACCAACCTAGGCAAGCACGGCTTAACCTAAAGATCGACCCGAGCGGCTGTTATTATTTAGCCACGAGCTTCTCAAGTAGGTAGTATTTAAGTATTTATTTAGAGTCAAAATATGTTTATTAAAAAAAAAAGTTTATTTCTTCCGTTCACTTCTTTCATATCATATCACGTGCCGCAATCATTGTCCAAATCTTGTTCACCACAAACATTGCAACATTTCCCCAAATACCCGTTCCCGATGCACCTTTGCCGTTCTGTCGCTACCGGCCCACACGTGTGGCGCAAACGAGCCGGCCTTATAATGAATAGCCGTCGCCTGCCACCATATTTCAGCGAATTAACAAATGACCCGCTGTCATTGTGCGCGCGGCGCACAATTTTTCTGCGCACCGTACCTAACGGCTTGATGTAGGTGCGGTTGGCGGTACTGTAGCGTTCGTTTGCTGCTGTTGGTACCGCCGAATTAATGTTGGGTTTATGGTGTATGTGGAGTCTGGAGGAATGTTATGATTGGTATGGTTTGTAATTAGAGATGGAAGAACTTAGTTGATTTAGAAGAGTCTGGGAGACACCTGGTCAGAATGAGTGTCTACCAAGGATCTGGCGTAAAAGTTGAAAATTTTGGGTGTTAGTGGTTAAAATTGTTACTAAGTTAACGCGCGAAGGTTTTCATTTGTAATTTTATGGAAAACCGATCTTAAAAAATGGTGAAAAAATAAATATAATGGTAAAAGAAGAAAAATAAATTCAAACAGATGTCTGCATAATCTTAGAAAAGTTTTGGAGCTGATTGATTCTGCCGGTGTGAAACTGAAGCGCAGTAAGTGTACATTCCTTACCAACACTGTTGAGTACCTGGGACATGAGATTCATAAAAAGAGAAATAGGTCTCTGAGTTCGTCGTCTTGAAGTTCTGATGAGCCAGTAAAACATTCAAAAAGTAAGAAGTATAAAAATAAGCGTGAAATCATTCACCATAACCTAACCTAATCATTCATTCATTAATTCGTACCCAACCCATTCGCTCACTGTTTCAATCCCACGAAGTAAACCTTAACAAATCTTCGCAGCTAATATTTAACAGTTGACACCTGAAGTTTATTCCGTTTCCCGTTCCAGAAAAGCCGATTTCCCACTGGTTGGGATCCAGTAGAGACCTACCTCCAGCTTCCCGTCGGATTAGGTCCGAAGAGCTTTGGTCCAAACCTATTACTGATTTATAGACAATGGTTTTATGATCAGCTGCTTCATTTGTTTTTTTGAGGAGTGGTGTTTATAGATAGCAATGGGCAATATATATAAATAGTAGAATAGCATTTAGGGGATATTTTAGTTAATTGGGATAAATATGAGCCGTTGTGTATGGAACGTAGGTAAAGAAGCTGAAAATAAACAATTACCTCTTTTTTACGATCGGTTGGCTATTTTGAACACTTGAGAGATAAACTTGAAAATTTCTTTAAACTTGCTTTGTACCTCGTTGGCGGAAGAAATGATTAAAGTTGCTTTTAATAGTTATGTTTTATAATACACTTGAAAAATTATTATTATGTTTTTTTTTTTCGTTATAGGTAGTCCCAAAAATTCTGACAACCAGTTTTACCAAGGGGTATCGTATTACCCAGTACTAACTGGGTTGTGAAGGTCAGATAGGCAGTCGCTCCATGTAAAATACAGGTATTCAGCTGCATCCGGTTAGACTAGAAGCCAACCCCAACATAGTTGGGAAGAGGCTAGGCAGATGATGACATTTTTTTTATTGTACTAGCATCTAAGACTTTTTTAACCAATGGTGATATTTTGCACGCACTTTAGTACCTGCCTCGTTGGTCCAGTGGTGGTAAGCGCTGCAGTTGAGCATGAGGTCCTGGGTTCTATTCCCAGGTCGGGAAAAGTGTTATTAAGTTTTCCTATCAGCAGGCCAAGTTACAAACGTTTCGTATCGATTCTTTTACTACAATCGTAAACGCCTCGGCGCCGGTTTAAGCGATTGTAGAAAGCGCTAAATTGGCAGCCAAATTGACATGACTGAGTCAATCGCTCGTTCTCTAATGTCTGTAGAAAAAACTTACACTTAAGTCTATGGTGAGCGTTCCTACCAAAGAGTATAGCGATCAACATTGTAGAAACGGTCACATTCTATTCTATAATTTTGAACGTTGTAAACTTGTCTACGAATTTATTCTATTCGTTTGTGTTGAACACGTGATTTAACGTTTTCTACTAGCGTTAACGATTGTAGATTGTCAACTTGGCTTTGTAGCAGCCCGGAGTATGAATTTGTGCTTAGTTACTGGTAATAAGCTATTACAAAAATAACTGGTAAATATGAGTGTTTCACAAGTAAACCTTTAACTAACTCATCACCATACGCCTAGCTTTCTCCCAACTGTGTTGAGATCGGCTTCCAGTCTTATCGGATGCAGCTGAATACCAGTATTTTACATGGATCGACTGCTTATCTGACCTCCACAACCTAGACAGTACTAGGTAATACAATCCCCCTTGGTAAGACTGGTTGTCTGATTTTGGGGACATTGACTATTTAACGACTGTCAAAGATCTACAGTTGATAGCAGGGGCCAACGGCTTAGCGTGCTTTCCCAGTCACTGAAGAAACTCTTTATGTAATAAAATAGGAGTGGTCACCCATCTGCGGACCCACCTACTCAAGCGCGGTAAGGTCTGATGATCGACCTGAGCGGCTGTTATTATTTAGCCACGAGCTCCTCTACCTAACTCTCCAGGGGAATACAGGCTTGATGTTATAATATGTTCTATAGCAGTGTTTTTCAACCTGCCGGTCGCGACTCCCTGGGGGGTCGCGAAACCTTTGTAGGGGGTCGCAAGAGGTCGCAAAAATTACCTCAATAAACAAAACAATGAAGCCTAGAAAGATAGATTTAATAAAAAAAATGTTAACTAAAGAAAATATAAACCTATTTCCTAGAACTCATCTTATTGAGGTTTCGCTTGTTTGTCATTAACAAATTTCTCCCATTGTGAATCCGTTCATTGAAAAATAAATCGAATTCCAAATTTAAAAAAAATGTGTTAAATACATATTTATCAGAATCTTATTTAATGCAAATGCATAAAAAAATTGTATGTATTTAATATTTTTGTAACAATAAAATAAATGAAAAAAAAAAGCGAAGGGTCGGGGGCTCGCCAATATGTTTTCATATTATGGGGGGTCGTTTCATGAAAAAGGTTGAAAAACACTGTTCTATAGTATCTGGTTTATCATCTTGAAACTTAGCCTACGACGAACGCAGATTTTTCTGTTACCAATAGTAAAAAAAAACTTCATCTTTAATTGAAACCAAACGAAAGGTTAACAACAAATGAATAACTAATGTACCCTCAAACGTATCAAACTACTCCGTGTAACAATGTTATAAATAACAACCCTTACGTATTCGCCGCCATTTTGTATGCATGGTAAAACACTTAGCAATATTCAAATGTGGTGCTCCGATCTAAAGCAATTTGTTGTTTGACTTTAACTTAATGGTTGTGTGTGATATATTGAGTTATGATTGCGTTTATTAAAAGGTAAATGTAGTAAACAGAATAGGTTCCCTACTATTAATACAACAACAGCCCAAAACGTCCACTGCTGGACATAAGCCTCTCCCATGATGGGAGGAATTTGCCATAATCTCCACGCTTGGCAGGCGGATTGGAGATCGCAGTGATGAAAGACTAACAGAAAACGCTGCTGCCCATTCTCAGGTCTACGGAGGCGCAAGGTGTTCTGCCTCAGACATTAGTCGCCTTATACGACACCCGTGAGTGTAATGGGTTGGTTCTATTCTACTCTGCCGGATACCACACGGCTACTATTAATAGGTTTCCTACTATTAGGTATTCTTTTTCATTTTATTTATGGTGTGGTTTTTGCCTGGAGTCAGAGTTTTATGTCGCCCATGGGCCTCTGACTTGGCTTTACATGCCGTCGAGAAATATCTCTCAGGCATTGTGGTTTCTTCACGATGTCTTTACCAAAGCCATTGCTCACGACGACCCGAATGGCGCAGCGGTAGTGAGACTGCCTTACGTTCTTAGGGTCCCGGGTTCGAATCCCGGTCGGAGTAAATGTTTGTGTGATGAGCATGGACATTTATTTCCGAGTCATGGATGTTTATATGTATAATAAGTATGTATTTACAAACAAAAATTATCTATGTAGTATATCAACTATCTGGTGTCCACGACACAAGCCTCGTTGCTTAGTGTGGCACTAGATGGCGCTGTGTGTAATGTCCAGCAATATTTATTTATTTATTTATTTATTTATTGCTAATTATACAATACGCACATGAATCCGGTAAATCAGAGGTCAGTGTTATGGTTGAACTCGGGATTGATACTGTTTGTTAGGTAATAGGTATTTATACAGGGTATAAAAGACCTCATCACGAAGCCGTGATCCAAGCATTCTGTACATCAAACTAAGTAACTTTACGCAAAAATTATTGCTGGGAAACGACTTTTTTTTTGGGGTGAAAAATCATGTTTTGTGGTAGAACTCAATGTAAAAAAAACACTTAAAACATTGCGTGCTGATGGATTGATTGAATAGTACCCCCGTACTATTCAATCCATCCATCATGTCGTCGTGGAGGTGTTTAAAGTAAAAAACTTACATTAAAAACTTGTATTTAGAAAAATACTTGTCAAAAAGCTTCGGTAGAACAAAAAAAATGATCGCAATGACGAGAAGAACAAGTGTCTTTCGGCTTCGTTAAGAGGTGTTTTACACCCTTTATTAGTTGGTCATTATTTCGTTCATCTTCCACATTTACACATATGTGGAAGATGTACTGAATGAATTGGCCTTTCTGCTATGTCGTAGATACCTGTAATGTGTATGGTGTACATAATAAACAGTATTCTATCTATCTATCCTGAACCTTGTTTCGTCACTGGTTCTTCATCTTTCGTGTCGATGGTACGACTTGTTTAATTTTTTTGGTCCCAGTATGTGGCCACGTTAATCGTATTTTAGATCCTCTAAAGTGCAGGTGTTGGGATACTTCGTACACTCCAGCAAGTGTGACATCGCCTGGTCAGGAACACCGCATTTTCATTGTGTGTCGGAAGGATCTTTAATCTATACTTAATATTATAAAGCTGAAGAGTTTATTTGTTTGTTTGTTTGAACGCGCTAATCTTAAGTCTCTAATCTTTCAGTGTTGGGTAGTCCATTTATCAAGGAAGGCTATAGGCTATATAACATCACGCTGCGACTAAAAGGAGCGGAGCATAAATGAAAAATATTGCAAAATCGGGGAAAAATGTATTCCTTTTGTGAGCTGTTTCTCTTTTATGTGACGCAGACGAAGTTGCGTGGGTCAGCTAGTCTATACTATATCTATTATCTATATATTTTATTTTACATATAATAAAACAGTAAAAAAAACTGTGTCTGTACATTGAATATATTAAAAAAGAAATAATTGAGGGGGCTTAAGAAACAGTAATAGAGCAGGAATCCAAAAAAAAAAATCTGTCTGTTTGTCTGTTTGTCTGTTTGTCTGTTTGTCTGTGGGTCTGTTTGTTTGTACACGCTAATCTTCGGAACTACTGGACGGATTTGAATGATTTTTTTGTTGTTGTATAGGTATTAAGTCTGGGCAGGATATAGGCTATAATTTATCTTGGAAACTTGAACACCTGATGCAGAACCACAACAGACCAGCTGAACTATAAGAGATACAAAAATGGTACTATAGCAAAAATTGTTCCACGTGATGGGCATTTTCTGCTGAGAGAATAAATTTGAAGATCTGGAACACCTGATGTGGAACTCCAAGAGGCCTGCTACACATACATTTATATAGGAATGACGTTTTAGCAAAAGTTGTTCAATCTGATGAGCACTCTCTGTTGACTTATAAAAATCGAAGATCTGGAACACCTGTTGTGGAACTCCGAGAGCCCAGCTACACCATAACACATATAGGAATGACGTCTTAGCAAAAGTTATTCGGTCTGATGGGCATTTCCTGTTGACTTTTATCTTGGAAACAAACACCTGATGCAGAACCGCAACAGACCAGCTGAACTATAACAGATACAAAAATGGTAACATAGCAAAAATTGTTCCACGTAATGGGGATTTTCTGCTGGGAGAATAAATTTGAAGATCTGGAACACCTGATGTGGAACTACAAGAGCCCAGCTACACTATGACATATATATAGGAATGAAGTTTTAGCAAAATTTGTTCAATCTGATGAGCACTCTCTGTTGACTTATAAAAATCGAAGACCTGGAACACCTGTTGTGGAACTCCAAGAGCCCAGCTACACCATAACACATAGGAATGATGTCTCAGCAAGTGTTGTTTGGTCTGATGGGCATTTCCTGTTGACTTATAAAAATGTTTAGTCTGATGGGCATTTCCTGTTGACTTACAAAAATGAAAGATCTGGAACGTCTCGAATCGTCTCGCGCATCCCGTTGTATTCCCGTTCCCGGGCTCTTAAAATTCCGCATCAGACGTTTTGAGGTCTTCAATTTTGACGACCCCGTTGTCGCTGGCATAAGCAACAGGATCCGCGTACGAAGTCGCGGGCAGAAGCTAGTATATAATATTATAAAGCTGCAGTGTTTGTTTGTTTGTTTGTTTGAACGCGCTAATCTCTGGAACTACTGGTCCGATTTGAATGATTCTTTCAGTGTTGGGTAGTCCATTTATCGAGGAAGGCTATAGGCTATATAACATCACGCTGCGACCAAAAGGAGCGGAGCATAAATGAAAAATATTGCAAAAACGGGAAAAATGTATTCCTTTTGTGAGCTGTTTCTCTTTTATAAGTTGCGTGGGTCAGCCAGTTCCCCATATTGCCAAATTGTGTTTACAGCGGCCTACTTGGGTGCGCAATTGGTTAAGTGCTTTTCAAACAGGCCACTGCCCCGGAGGCAGATGATCCTGGGGCTTAACGACATCGGGAGGTTCTCTTTCCACAGACTTTGACAGACTAATTGACAACGTAACAAATAGTAGAGCAGTTTTCGGCCGGTCATTAAAAAAAATGAGCAAGTTTTTTTTTATATAGGTACTATCTGTAACTACTATCTAAGCAATGGTTGTTGTTATAAGTACATACGTAAAAGTGTTTTCGCCTAAGACATTCATCCATTTTTCTGACTATCCCGAACGCTGAATTTCAAATAGGATGATGTAATTTGCATTTAAGCACAAACTCGCCTTTGTTCACTCATTTAAACTATATTCTCAAATTACGAAACGTAATACACAATCATTGCTAACTAGCATGTCACGTGCCGAACACGCGTTCTCCTGCAAATGGTCCCCTAATTACGAATTTATAGACCAGTTGCGAAGGGGTTGTAATAAAAAAAATAGCGAACAATTTGTTGCAATTATAGCTATTATACTATTTTACGCATGAGCTGATAGATCACATGTTTATTAGTTTTATGCTGTTACTCCTGGCTATCGTTAGTAGCAGACCTTTGGCAGGCGTTACGAGTGTTCGTAACGATCCGCTGGGACACAAGTCTCCTCTCTGCAAGACGGAGCGGTCAGAGCTTGTTGCTGGCTGTCACTATGTATTTGAGGTCTATTCGTTCTTTTGATTCTAGGAAAACTGTTTCAATGGGGTGGCTAAGGCAAAGTAAATCTCAGATGGTGCCATCATAGTTGGTTTCAATCTGACCAGTGAATTTGAAATATAAAATTATATTACCACATTCAACCAATGACGATGTTTGGGTACCAACTATGCTAGCGCCACTATAGTTCCACAGTTAGTTAGCGTCCCCATTGGTTAAAATAAAACATTAAACCAGCAGTAATTTGATTTTCTTTATTTCTAACTAACTAGAAAGCTGGAATATCAGGTTCAGGGCCATAATAAACTCCACTAAACAATTCATAGCGTTCACCCTCATAAAGGTCCCAAGCGATTTCGAAATAGAAGGGTCTATTTGCGACAAATGTTGGTAAGTTGTAATATGGTAAATTAGAGTTGCCGTCGACGTCGTCCTCGAAGGTATCTGCAGACATCAAAATTTTCTTATGACATGTTTAACTTTTAGTAGGGATATTTTGAGACGTGGCTAAAATCGGAACTAACTTATGCTGCTTTACTTATTTATTTGGATCTCCAACAAAAGATACACAGATACAATATAATGTCGCAGTTATTTTTATACTTTGTTACATACAAAGGTTCTTTTAAGTGTGTTCCTTCAATTACAGGAGACCACAGCATGCGTATAATAAAAAACTTTTTAACAAAAAATAAAACCGACTTCACTTCAAAAAACACAAAAAAGTGAAAAATAACTTTAGCTTCAGAAGTCGGTGACCTTTGTTTGATTGATTTACTTTTTTTGTCACCGACTTCTGAAGCTAAAGTTATTTTTCACTTTTTTGTGTTTTTTGAAGTGAAGTCGGTTTTATTTTTTCATTTTTAGTTGTCCCCAAACAAATATTTGCCATGAATTTATTGTCAAACTGTTAACAACACATGTCATGGTAATAGGCGTATTCCCAACATATGGAAATTATGGAACTTCACATACTTACCTTCTTATTCGGATGGGAAATCATCAAATTACCCCTCCCGCTCTCGGCGGAGCGGAAGGTAGTGTCAGAATTTTACTGACTAAAACCCATCCATGTTCCTTCTTAGCCCTTTGCGTTCCAGGGCCGCAGTATCTCTTTAGAACAGTCCCTTTTGCTGGCATCGCTTTGAGGCGCGCGTGGAACACGAACGCCCTAACTTAACATACCTAACTGTCGAAATCTGGGTGTATTGTACACATCTGCGTACCCCCTCAGAGGATACAGGTGTGATGTTACGTCATTTGAGGCTCGCGCGGAACACGATCGCGCCAACTTAACATACTTAACTGTCGAAATCTGGGTGTATTGTACACATCTGTGTACCCCTTCAGAGCATACAGGCGTGAAGTTATGTCATGATGTTGTATAAACAGTAAACATTGAAGCGATTTCAGCAATCACGGCAGATTTACCGTCTATTTTTGAAGAGTTCCATTGTATATCTCCGAAGATCAGCATCAGATGTTCACAACATTTAAATGGGACCACACGGGAAGCACCAGCTTTCAAACAAAAAAAGAATCATCAAAATCGGTTCACCCAGTCGAAAGTTCTGAGGTAACAAACACAAAAAAAAAAAAAAAAAATACAGTCGAATTGAGAACCTCCTCTTTTTGGAAGTCGGTTGAAAATAGGTGTTAACACAATAAAAAAATGAAAAAAATATGAATAATTCGAAAAACAATACAAAAACCAAAAATAATAAAAAGCATTTGATGACAAGAAATCATACGTATTAAAATTAGAGTTGTATTAAAAATGACTAACAATTAAAATCAAAATCAAAATTAAAATCAAAATTAAAGTTAAAATCAAAGTCAAAATTAAAATCAAAATCAAAATTAAAATCAAAATCAACTTCAAAATTGAAATTAAAATTAAAATCAAAATTAAAATCTTAAAAAAAAAAAATTGTAGGTATTAATATTAAAATTTTATTTTTTTATTAATATGTTCACACCTCTTTAATTTATAATTTTGTCAAACCCTGTCCTGTTTGAAGAAAAATTGTACAAAAAAATAGGATCAAACAATGTTAAATTAAAAGTGTGCTAAATTAAAAGTTTCACAGTTATACTCCGAGCCACTCCAACTAAAATAGCCGTTCATACACAATTGTCGACATTGACTGCTTGGCTGCTTGTAGAAATAGCGTGATGATATTCATTTCCCAGGTTAAATCCGTGTTTATCTTCAATAATGTATCATTTTTTTTCTCGACTAATTACAATCTCGAGGTTAAATAATATGGACATAATACAATATTGCTCATCCCCTAGTAGAAATAAATAAATAAATAAAATATAAATATTGCTGGACATTACACACTGCGCCATCTAGTGCCACACTAAGCAACGAGGCTTGTATCGTGGACACCAGATATTTGATATACTACATAGATACTTTTTGTTTGTAAATACATACTTATTATACACATAAACATCCACATCCATGACTCAGAAACAAATGTCCATGCTCATCACACAAACATTTGCTCCGACCGGGATTCGAACCCGGGACCCTAAGAACGTAAGGCAGCCTCACTACCGCTGCGCCAATCGGGTCGTCAAAATATAGCCTATTAATTGCAGACCTTTCAGAAATATTTGTGCAAAATTTGTAGAGATCCCATGCCGTAGTTTTAGCTCCAATCCGGAACATAAATAGAGACAGACAAAAAAAAAATTCGTCACCAGTATCGTTCCCGAACTTCGACACAATTACTCTTTTCTAAAATATTCAATGTACAGTTTTGAATTGGCTACAATTTGATTATAATATGTACAGATATTCTCTCTCACCTTTAGGGCGCCTGGCTACACCCATTTCATCGATTTGTATAAAAACTTTTTGTTTAACTTTACTTAAAGCAATTGTTTTGTTTAGACCTTTTTTATAAATTCCTGCCAGATCCGAGGAATTGGTGTTAAAAATTGAGTACAGCCCCAACTGAAAGTATGAAAAATCATTTCCTTGGTTATACAAGGTGGTGTAGGTATAGTAAGTAACATATCGTAGAATAAACATAAATTCGATTAAGCTGTGTTGACTGCTGGGATTATGGCTAAAATATATAGGACCGTATTGCATCAAAAAGGAATCTTGAAGGACGTCAAATATAACTATGGACAAAACGGGCCTTTGCTCTAAAACAATTTATAACTAATTGCTACTAAAACAATAGTAATTATTTACCCCTTGAAGAAATCCAGTCCAATCTACAAAAGTTTTTATTTTAAATCTTGGTATTGTAACTACCATACTTTTTTCTTGTGCTTCCCGAGTGAGGCTTCCGACGTATCCTTTTCGAATATAAATTGTCTGAAGTATACCATACAAGTCTTTCGCCGTGTTCGGTAGAACAATTGTTAAAGATGCTGCATAAGCTCTGAACCTGATGGAAACGACCTATGAGAAAAAAAAAATAGTAAGTTATTTTCATAAAATAGTATATTCTATCAATTCGATAATGGTGATTGAGAAGTCAAAAATGAATACAACGTGTACCAGAAACGTGTGGTCCTACTTCAGTCTGATTTTTTTACGCGATTTCGAAGTTGTTCCCAAGGAGAAAGTTGTTCAGCTTGAAGGTGTGATTCCGAACTCGGCAACAAGCAGCAGTGCTGTCGGCGTAGTGCTGCCACTAAGGTGCTGCGCAGCAGGAGTTGCCTGCCGCGCTAATTCCGAGCAAGGCGGCAGCGTCGCTCTGTGATGCGTTGTTGCGTATTCGTTAGTTTACTTTGAGTTGACCAGATGTCGATTGATTACCTACCAACTTTTATTTATACTATATTATATACTATTTATACTGAATCAGAGGAATTTATTCTTTTGTTGTCAATTTACTTCAACATTCACGTAGGTACTCTTGCTGCGGCGGCAGACGCGTCACTACTGGTCTGTCGCGGCGGTAGGGTGACACTGACGCACAGCAGTGCTGCCGCTACATTGCTGCTGCGACTTTGCTGCCTAGCTCGGAATGTAATCTCATATAAGCTTATAGAGATTGTATGGGGACCAGTAGTGCCACGACAGCACTGTTGCGTGCAGCGTGGTTCGGAATCATTCCTTTATGGTCTGAACCATCTGTACACGCTGTAGAATTACCGAATAAAATACATCCTACTAATAATATAAAATAGAAAGTTTGTGAGTATGGATGTATGGGGTTGTTCACCAACTGGGCATGAAGGACTGGACACGCGTGTGTCCAGTTGGTAATACTCACAATTAGTATCACTTATTATTTCGTCATCTGGACACGCCAAAATTTTTACGCGTGTCCACATAGTGAAACTTAAATTAAATCATTTTTATGTTTTCGCCAACTGGACACACGTCCGCATTTTATCTGAATTCTTGAGAAAGTACAGTCACGCAGATTGATATTCTGTATCACAATCATGTTCAGCCACGTTCCACTGTTGGGAACGGGTGATTTTGACAATTTCTGAATAAAAAAAAAATAATATCAGAAATGGTGAATATTTTACATTGACATACAAAATCACCTGTTCCCAACAGTGGAATCTGGCCGAACATGATTGTTGTTCACGACGAACGTCACCTAATCAGCATATAGTGTCTTTGTTATAGTAAAACAGTGTAGAGTCAGTGTATGGGCAATATAGTGAGTGACAAGTAATAAGTGCCTTCAGTGATTAGAATAGTAAAAAACAGTAATTTACATAAGCGCTAGACTCATATAAACTCGCAAGTGGAGTTTATAGTTTAATTTAGTATTTTAGTAAGATCCAGGTAACCTACGCCTACGGTTGCGACCTAGGCCTGGATATAGTCTTTTTTAATAACTTAGCCCTTCAGGAAGACCACTTGAGTATGACAATCTAGCGCAGCTATATTCGTCAGTAATAGGAAAATTTGGTCTAACAGAATAACAGTTAAAGGATCGTTACAGGCTGAAAAATACAGACACGACAAAATAAGTAACAGTTTTCGATAGGTCATGTACTCGTCTAGTATATGGCAATATACTTACGTACAGTCACAGCAACAGTTTTCGTGTAATTCAGCCTGGAAGATCCTTCAACCAGCCACTGTTGGAAAAGTTGTCTGGTTTTTAGGGTTCCGTACCCAAAGGGTAAAAACGGAACCCTATTACTAAGACTTCGCTGTCTGTCCGTCTGTCCGTCAGTCCGTCTGTCCGTCTGTCCGTCTGTCTGTCACCAGGCTGTATCTCATGAACCGTGACAGCTAGACAGTTGAAATTTTTACAGATGATGTATTTCTGTTGCCGCTATAACAACAAATACTAAAAACAGAATAAAATTAATATTTAAGGGGGGCTCCCATACAACAAACGTGATTTTTTTGCCGTTTTGTCTAATGTATAGATAATGGTACGGACGGAACCCTTCGTGCGCGAGTCCGAGTCGCACTTGGCCGGTTTATGATAATAATGGTACGGAACCCTTCGTGCGCGAGTCCGACTCGCACTTGGCCGGTTTTTTGGAAATCATTTCCTAATTACAGTAAAGATTATTGTGATTTTAATGTTTGTACATAAATAACTTTATGTAGAAGTCACACAAAATTGTAATTTTCCGAAAAGGTGCATGTATCGATAATCAAAATTTTCATTAATTTTTCCAAAATTAGGAAGCGAATCAGGGTTCTCGTTACAGTAAAGTTCCGGAGTACCTTAGTAAACCCAACATTTCTAAGAATTGTAGTCATCAGTACGGCAAATATATTATGAAGAAAAACAGTGAAAAAGTTGTGCGCGAAAAGTCCTGAAGCTCCGAATCGCTTCCTGAATGTTATGAAAGTTTATCAGTGTATTATTTCCCAGTAAACCCCCCTTCCCTCGTTAGGTTCTACGCCTGAGATTGCGTAGATTGGCTACAGTTAAATAGGTGTAGGACGTCAGCGCCGTCTGAGAGCGAAGTAGTATGCGTGCGCCCGTTGTAGAAAGGGTATAGGCAGACCGCTAGGTACACGTTATACATCCACGCCTTCAGCGGATCACGCCCGTTTGGCACAATTGTGATACAGAAAATCAATCTGCGTGACTGTACTTTCTCATGAATTCAGATAAAATGCGGACGTGGGTCTAGTTGGCGAAAACATAAAAGTGATTTAATTTAAGTTTCACTATGTGGACACGCGTAAAAAATATGGCGTGTCCAGATGACGAAATAATAAGTGATACTAATTGTGAGTTTCACCAACTGGACACACGTGTGTTCAGTCTCTCATGTCCAGTTGGTGAATAACCCGATGTATGAATGTTTGTAACTCTTTTGCGCAAAAACTACTGAACGGATTTGGATGAAATTTTGCACACAGATAGTTTATAACCCGGATTAATACATATAATATTTTTATCCCAGTATTAAGATCCCATGGGACAATTATCAAACTTCACGCAGGCGAAGCCGCTGGCAGAAGCTAGTATAAAACAAATCCTACCAAAAAGCTTCTGTCAATCCCGTTGTAAGTCATTGTAGATATGCGAAATGTTTTAAAAGAAATAGGGTATATGCATGATTTTTGTTATCACTCTAAACAAAGCGTATTAACATCAGAAATAGCAAAGCGAAATTATTTTTTTAATATCTATAAAAAATACTAAATTACAAGCATTTGAAACTGCTGATTAGACAGAGAGATCCGATACAGTAAATGGCGTCATTCGCTGCATCGACGTACAAGATCCATACTACATACTGTTTTTCTCGAAAGAGATAGAAACAAAGGTTTGAATGGTTATAACTTTTGTGTTGTTTGACCGATTTATGTCTTGTTTTCGCTTTTTGTCATTATTTTTATGGTACCTACTTTAACATTCCGTATCGAAATAAAAAAAGATAATTTATGCATATTCCCTATTGCAACTGGTCTAGCGCCTAGGGAGGGTACTGGATACAATATTTATGACGATAGAATGGTTAAAGGATTGTCACAAATTATTTTGTGTAAGTACCTCACAGTTACTCGCACCGTTGTACCGGAAGTTACCCATTTTGGTCATCATTGGAATTCTTGAGGTCTTCCCGTCTATATGATTGAACTTCATCAGCTTAGTCAGTCGATAATCAAACGGATCCTCCCACGTACCCTGTGACGTCATTTAAACTTGAAAATTTGTGTATTAGCTAGTAGATTTATACAGCGTAGGTATATCAATATCTGATATACCTACCTACGCTGTATAAAAGGATGTAAAAAGACTGTTTTAAGCTTTCATTGTTTATAACGTTTGTAACTAAACTTACACTGTAACTTACGGGATATGTAACAACACAACTTACTTTGAAGTGTGCTCCAGATATGATAATCATCTTTGTAGAGTTATTGATATCATTGCTATCCACTATGTCTGTTATTCTCTTAAACGTCATAGCATTAATCTGTAACATATATGTTCGTTTATTGTTATTTCCTATTTTAACTTTTGTCATGTTCTTCTTCGTGTCGATGATAATTATTATTATAAGCCTTTTTATTTCCAAGACATTGGTGTCGATTCTGTTGTGCACGGACTAAACTTACTTTAGGCTATTGCTATCTTTTACTAAAAGGCAGTGCGAGAAAACGATGGCTATAGCTATGAACTAAGTTAGTTATGTCAAACTAGTTTATGCCTTGCGCTTCACCGTGTTTTTAGTCGACATGTTTTTACGTGTACCCTTCATTTGTATGGAAATAATAAAGATAGCAATAGCCTAAATTAAGTTTAGTTTGTGCACAACAGAATCAACACCAGTAAGTAACAAAAGAAAATTAATTAAAATTGCTATAAAAAAAAAACAATTTTAAAATGACAAGTTTCTGTTCTGGCAGCTTACGGGTATAGGCCTCCTCCAATTGTCTCCATTTATTTGTGGTGTTCGCCGCTTCTAACCAGTCACTTCCTGCTTATTTTAGTATGTCGTCGACCCAGCGAGAATGTGGTCTGCCTTTTGCTCTTTTACTGCCAGGGCCTCTCCACTTTTTTACTCGCTTGGACCTGTGGATAGCGGGCGATGTTGATGATTCCCATGATTATTTAATTTTTCGTTCCGATCAGAACTCAGAAAGATTAGGTCATTATAATAATTAAACCGAAATTTCATTCATTACCTTTAACATTTTTATCAAAGGGTTTAAATGCTCCAAGAAAGGTTCAAGTAATTCTTTCTTTCGTCATTCGGTGGAACATTGGAACATTACTTACCAAATTATTGATGTGTGCAGTAGCTGCCTTAGGATAATTGAAACCAACTTTTTCCACTCGTACTCCATCATTTTCCGTGGAATTTTGAACAAATTTTGGATCTATATCATTAGTGTAATTAACGTATATTCTGTTGGTAAGCGTCAGATCAGTTTGTTTCAGTAGACTGAGATATCCCTTGACATTTCTGTAGCACTTACGTAACTGAAAAACAAAGTACATGATAGGTAGTTATATCAATGTGTGTTGTCATGTTAATGTTACTGATTTGGTTATTTGATTTAGCTGATAACTACAGCCTTAAACCATCAATTAGCCATCAATTATTGTGTCAGCAATATGGATAATGACTGACTAAAAAAAATATGATTCTGTTTAGTCCTTCAGTTAGATTATCGAAAAATATTGGATACGTGTTTTTTGTTTTATCAAAAAATAAAAATTGACGAAATAAAACGTGTCAAAGATCATGAGTGCGGGCTTGTGACGTCACATTTGAGTAAAAACTGTATTCAAATGTAACGTCACACGAGTTTTTGACGCACTGTATCGTCTTCATTTTTTGTTTACGTGATAAAAGAAAAAATATATGTCCAATATTTTTTGGAAATCTATCTGACGGACTAATAAGATTTTTTTTGTCATCTACCCTATTACAACTAAGGTGCAAGCCAGTGCAAGGAGTTGACCCATTCACATAACATTAGATAAAGGGATAAAATAATTAAAAAGGAAAAAAATTACATTAAACTTACAGCCACATCATCTCTGTATCCTAGAAATAACATCAGCTCATGTTTGGCGTCACCCGTGGCTACTGATGCCAGTTTGCAAAGCGGAAAGCGCACCAGTAGCTCTGAAGCAACCACGTTTTTTATCTGAGTCAGGCTTACTAGTTTCTATAACAACACACAAAATATTTGATTTATATTTGAGTTTTATTTCCCTTGACCATTTGTGAAAAGACGAGTCACAGATGGTCAAGGTGTCAGGAAATAGCAATTGGAGATCAACTACTCACAAAAACCGTGAAGTAAGCCATGTGGTATCCGGCAGAGTAGAATAGAACCAACCCATTACACTCACGGGTGTCGTATAAGGCGACTAATGTCTGAGGCAGAACACCTTGCGCCTCCGTAGATCAGAGAATGGGCAGCAGCGTTGTCTGTTAGTCTTTCATCACTGCGATCTCCAATCCGCCTGCCAAGCGTGAAGATTTCGGCAAATTCCTCCCATCATGGGAGAGGCTTATGTCTAGCAGTGGACGTTATGGGCTGTTGTTGTTGTCACAAAATAAAAAGAAGGAACGGCTAAAGAGGACTGGTCACTCGAAGAACCGTCATTGCGATAATGTTTTGTTCTGGACCAAACCTGGGAACCTTCTAGTTACGGACATATTGGAGGTTCGAAATATTTCACATGTGTTTTTTTTTAATACTAGTTTTTAACTTTACTTAAAATAAATAAAACTGTGCTGTCTGCATTGAATATTAAATGGTTCATGGAGGTACATGACCCATTTACTATTCAATGCAGCCAGCACAATGTTTTGAGTGCGTTACATTGGAAGACGGTAAAACGTGATATTTCAGCTCAAAAAAAATGTTCGCCAGTAACAATTTTTGCGTAGGGTAACTGTTTGATGTATAGAATGCTTTGTTGACGTCTTCGTAAAGGGCCCATACACCTTGTTTTGTGCAACTCTGCAATATCTATACATATAATAAAACAGTAACGTTAGAAAAACTGTACATTGAGAATTTTCGAGAAAAAATAATTGGCTTTTGTTAGAATACCGTAAGTGATGACAAAAAGTGACTTTTTAGAATTTTTGTCTGTTTGTCTGTGTGTATGGTACGGCTTCACGCCAAAACTACTGGATAGATTGAATTGAAATTCAGAAAAAATGTTCTTTGTAAACCAAGGAAGGCTTTAGGGTACATATTATCACACCGTATGTTATGGGAGGTAAGTAATATTGATTTTAAAAGGTTTTTGTTCGTAATTGAATGCACAAAATAACATGTTATAGGCTATATTATGTGACGCAGACGAAGTTGCGCTTCAGCTAGTTATAAGTAATCATAATCTGCCTAGCCTTTTCCCAACTATGTTGGGGTCGGCTTCCAGTCTAACCGGATGCAGCTGAATACCAGTATTTTACATGGAGCGACTGCCTATCTGACCTCCATAACCCAGTTAGTACCGGGTAATACGATACCCCTTGGTAAGACTGGTTGTCAGACTTTTTTTTTTGGGCCTCTGACTACCTAACGACTGTCAAAGATCTACAAATGACAGCCGGGACCAACGGCTTAACGTGCTTTCCGAGGCACGGAGGAAACTCGGTATGTAATGGGCGGTCACCCATCCACAGACCAACCTAGGCAAGCACGGCGTAACCTAACGATCGACCCGAGCGGCTGTTATTATTTAGCCACGAGCTCCTCGCTAGTTAGTTATAAGTAATATAAAATAATATAATGTAATACTGTGCTTGTAACAATATTAATATTTACCGAAACTAGTCTCTGTTGTAAACTATTAAAAATTATATCACCGTGCACCCTTGGAAATAGAAAAATAAATAGAAAAATCATAAAACAACTGTGCCGATACATGATACATTAGACTGCTTTCAGGCAAATACGAAATAAACTGCGCATATTTTATTGGTCAAACCGCAGCTAGAAACTACGTACCTAATTAAACAAAGCATTTTATGGGGTCATAAAATAATTTAAGGGCCTATACGGGTGAAAAGGCTTAGCATGATCCTCCGTTACGCCTAAAATACTGCATCATTAATTTTGAAATAAATAAATTGTAAAGTTGAGGATTAATGTTAAGTCCTGTGTGTAACGAAAACACGATTCCATAAACTTTTCTCTATAGAAAAAAAAATCCAAAATTACCTCCAAATCGATCAAAAAACCGCTGACCTATTCAAAAAGTACTTCAAATTAGATCATGAAACTTTGCATAATATCTGAACTAACTATAAAGCAGGTCTTATTTTTGTATTTTTTCCAAAAGACGGAAATTTGATTTTATAAAGAATAAAAACCACTCATTTCGCACTATTCGGCCGCAGTGACTGACGTAACAATCGCTTTGTAGTGCAAGCTGATTAGGACTTTATTCTTACAGTATTTCAAACGAAGTTTGAACCACCACAAATAGAGTTGCTAATTTTAGGGTTAGAAGGGCCTTAATTTGTGCGTGTTGTGACAAACCCTCACCTTTCTTCGACATTCACGAACACAGCATTATTTTTGTTCAGCAAAAATCACAAAATTGCGTTGTATGAATCAAATCAGGTCGCCAGCGTGACTGCCGAGTGTGAGGGTTCGATTCCCGGGTCGAGCAAAGTGTTATTGGGTTTTTCCATAAGGAATTCAGTAGCAGCAGCGGAGACTGGAGTTGTGCGCGGTTGATGGCTGGAGGCCCAACCCACATAACCACATATGACTTACACTTATCTGGCGAAATGTGGGTGTTACACAATTATGTACACCTCTGCCTAATCATTTTGGGATTACAGGCGTGATGTTATGTTATAATAATACATTCACTGAAGATCATTTGGGTACGTCTGGTAACTTTCCCATTTCGACAACTAAACAAAAGACGTGCAAAACAAGTGGAAAAATGTCCTAACTCGTAACTACAGTTTGGCCGGGCTGAGAGAATGCGTTCCTGACGTCTGTCAGTTTTTACATAAATTTAGCGCGAAATTATAACATTTATTGATATTTGATTTAATGATATCCCTTTTAAAAATATTATTTGTTAATAGGGCAAAAAGGGTAATAATTTCTAAGTATAAGTTCACTGTTTTAGACTTTCACGGTTTTTCACTACACTTAAAGTACTTACGGGATAATATCCGTGATTTTCTTTTGATTTTATGAGCTCCCATAATTTCGACGCTGTTACAAGCATCATGATCGCGGGAATACTGAAGAGGTATGCGCTTTAAGTTGTTTTCTAGAGTCATCACGAATCGTCTCGCGCGCAGGTTTGACGATTTCAAGCCACTCGAACAAGCCGGTTTCCGAAAAGGCTTTAGCACCGTGGAACACATACATACGCTGCGGCAAGTTATACAGAAGACCGAAGAGTATAACTTGCCTCTCTGTTTAGCGTTTGTGGACTACGAGAAATCCTTCGATTCGATCGAGACCTGGGCTGTACTGCAGTCTCTCCAACGGTGCCAAATCGACTATCGGTACATCGAGGTGTTGAAGTGTTTGTACAAAAACGCCACCATGTCAGTCCGACTTCAGGACCAGGGCTCGAAACCTATCCTCCTGCAGCGAGGTGTGAGACAGAGAGACGTCATATCTCCAAAACTGTTCACCGCTGCACTGGAGGATGTCTTCAAGGTTCTGGACTGGAGAGGGCTAGGCATCAACGTCAATGGCGAGTACATCACTCACCTTCGGTTTGCCGATGATATAGTGGTAATGGCTGAGACCATGGAGGACCTCAGTACAATGCTCGATGACCTCAGTAGAGCTTCCGGAAGAGTGGGTCTAAAAATGAACATGGACAAGACTAAGGTCATGTTAAATGCCAATGTCACACCCACTCCTATCAAGATCGGAGACTGTACTCTCGAAGTTGTAGACGATTATGTGTACCTGGGACAAACAGTCCAGTTAGGTAGGTCTAACTTCGAGAAAGAGGTCAATCGTCGAATCCGACTCGTTTGGGCAGCGTTCGGGAAATTGCGCGGTATCTTCTCGTCCAACCTACCGCAGTGTCTCAAGACGAAAGTCTATGACCAGTGTGTGTTGCCAGTGATTACATACGAGACCGAAACGTGGTCGCTCACAATGGGCCTCATCAGAAAGCTTAAAGTCACCCAAAGGGCTATGGAGAGGACTATGCTCGGAGTTTACTTGTGCGATCGAATCAGAAATGAAGACATCCGCAAGAGAACAAAGGTTACCGACGTAGCCCGAAGAATTGCCAAACTTAAGTGGCAGTGGGCAGGGCACATTGCTCGCAGAACGGATGGCCGATGGGGCCGAAAAGTTCTGGAGTGGCGACCGCGAACCGGAAGACGTTGCGTTGGAAGGCCTCCCACTAGGTGGACCGATGACCTGGTGAAGGTTGCAGGAATCCGCTGGATGTGAGTCGCACGGGACCGGTCAATGTGGCGACACTTGGGGGAGGCCTATGTCCAGCAGTGGACGTCTTTCGGCTGAAATGATGATGATGAATGATGATGCGCTTTAAGTGTAAGTATAAGTTATATAACATCACCAATAATACTAATACTCGCGACCTGTTAGGAACGTATTCTCTCAGCAGCCTAAATGTATTTTAATCTTCATACATCGCCTCCCGTTTCATCAACCATAAATTCACCTGTAAATAAACAACACAAAATCAGTACCTGTATAAAGATTTTTCATAAAACAATTTGGATGATCAATCATGGTTAGTCTATGCAGAATCTGGTTCTCAAAGAGTGAGGCGAAGATAAGCTGGTGAGAATCTAAAGCGAAGAGATAATGTAACCGAGGTTCCCGTAGGACGGGCCGCTTTGACGGGTGAATCGAATAAGTCGTCGGCAGAGAGAATAGTAATAAAATTGAACCGAGCGCCTGCCCAGATGTAGCTATGGATTTATCGCCTGATAAACTTTGAGGCACACTGGTTGCAACGGTATTTTTAACTGCCCGTAGTAAAGACCCATGGTCCAACTAGTTGTACAGAGCAGTTGGACCACTGCCCCGGAATGATTTTAAACTATGAAAAAAACTTTCAACTCGTGTTATCGTAGTCCTGAAGAGACTAATATACCTAACTATTCTGATTAATCTGACAGGTGTGGTCATTATTGTATAGGTTGATACAATCACATCATCGGTCATCATTGTTTAATAGCATCAGTCAGTAATGTATCTATTAAGACACTGTTTTCTTCAACGTTTTGGCGATCATCCTTAGTGCAGATGGATGGTGGTGGATGGGTTTACATGGATTATAAAGAGAGATGGGACATGATTGGATTCGTTCAAAGTTATTGTACAGACGCCACCACATCAAGCTAATACAATTTATTTGACAGATTTTCAACTATATCGCGAAAGTATTAGGTTCAAGGTTGATTGCAAAAATTTGACAGTTTCGGGCTTCTTCACAGCTTCTTGTTCTGGCGTCAGAGGCCCTACTCTCTAACGTCCGTCCGTACATCCGTCTCTCTCGCGCACGTCTGCAGATGAGCCGGATAGAGACGGACGGACGGAGAGTAGGGCCACTGTACCTAGCAATTGTAAACTAGACTATTTGCACTGTTTAGCATAAATGCCTACAAGTCCACAAACGTGACGCATAGGACAGGTCCACTCAAATCTGTGTGGTTCTTTCTTCAAAAGACCATGTCAGACACTAATCTGCATAGTCCTAATGTGAATTGAGCAAAATTATGTCTGAACTTCAAAAGAGACTATGACCTCTTAGTTTTTTTCGGCTGTTTCTTCTCAAAGTAGTCAGGTACGAAACACCGGCCCCATCTAGTTTTAAAACATGACGTGTAAAATAAACATCATTTATCATAATATTTTGATTCTATATTTCAAGTCGTCAAAGAGTTGAACAATCCCAAGCATCTCACATTTCCTTCCTCCCAGTGTGCCTCACTCTTCCTAGGTCGTCTCCGCTCGCTCGCTTACACATTCGTCGGGCTGCATCCAATATGTTTCCTAGCATATTGTCTTTAACAGCTCCATTATACCGACGATAGATTGTGCGGAAACCTCCGCTTCTGCCGCCTCCCTACATATTGCGACGAAAGAAATCTTTTTCCACATCCTCGATGAATATTTTTGTTTGCTTACGTACCGCGGTTTGGGGAAATGAATAATGAAGATGTATTTGTCGTTCGAGTATTGGTTGGATTTGTTAGGCAGATGCGATGGTTCTGTGTACAGACTGTCTGCGTCTTTACTGGCTGTGAGCAATGAGATCCTTCTTGTCAATAATAGTCAATAAATAATAGGCCGCCGCCGCCGCCGGTACATTGCGGTCTCTGTAATTTCACAATATCTCTGATCCTGCAATATAGGTGATGAAGGAATTTCCCTAGACTGGTATGTGCTATTGTAAACCAGTTTACAAGCCCGTTTCTCAGAAGCCAGCACTTTTTTTTGTAATCAAGAACTCAAACAAAACTAACTTTTTATTAAACCACCTTTTAACTAAATGAGCTCCAGCTATACCCATCTTTATACTTACAAAAACAAACCACTAAGTCAGGACCAACAATGTCAATAGAATAGCTCAAATATTTTCCCTCGGAGTAAAGTAGGTAAATACCCTTTAAAACCATAACCCACGAGGTTTCATCTGGGAGCCGCGCTACCATATAATTGAATGAATATTCACGTTTCTTAATCAATAGAGGCATTACTACCGAGGTCCTACGGAAGCAACCAGCCGCCTGTGAAATTGGACTAGTATAGACAAGGATAGATGTATACGATATGGGGCAGAGAGAAAGGGACGTGTATAGCGGAGCGAGCTTTTATAAATCATTTTTCCTGGCACGGAAGAGATTTAGGCTGGTTGCATGGTTCAGATTTTATCTTAAGTGTTTTGGCACTTGACATAATCGTCATGGAAATAAAGATTTGGATTGACCATGGGGCAAAAATATCTTCGGAATAATCTGAATACATTATTTATTCTTACCGGACATTATCGAAAGATACTAGACTAGATTTAACTTGCTAGGCATGTTTCAGCGTGGTGTGGACTTACAGCATGGTGTGGACTTACAGCATGGTGTGGACTTACAGCATGGTGTGAACTTACAGCATGGTGTGGACTTACAGCATGGTGTGGAATTACAGCATGGTGTGGACTGTGGACTAATAGAGAAGCATGGTATAAGTGGACATGCTGCACCGACCAAATTGGTGGAATAAGGGCAGGAGCCTGATATAAGTATTGAAGTCCGACGAGCCAAAGTGTTCAGTCGCAGTCCTCCAACAATCCTTAGTTGATAAAACGCTGAATCGCGATTATTTCTCTTTGCGTTTAGTTAATCAATTATTCTAATGTTGTTGGTGGAGACGTGTGCACGTTTGTGGCTTAACATTTTTACCTAACGAACGTCGCATAAATCTTATTATCATTTACACAGTTCATACATATGCCTTGTGTGTAACTGGATAAATAAATCAAAGGTAAAAATTACAGACGAAATTAGAGACGTTGGAAATATTAATAAGTATTTGGGAGTAATGCAGTGCACACTTTTGTGCATTTTATTTAGGGATTTATAATACAGTAACCACAAGTTTATTCAAGATTCCCTTTAAGACCTTATCATTTCTTATTTTTTTTCCGTAAAACTAAGTAACCACCAGGGTACTTGTGTTGAAGTGAGGAGATTTAGAGGGCACGACTTGATTAGTCCTTGACAGCTGTATGTCGCTGTATCAACCTGCATGCAAGATGGTTAAGTAGTGTGTTGCAACCTATAATGCAAACAAGAATCACTTGCAAACAAAACCCTCTAAAAGATTCACACATCCACATAAACGGTAACAAATCCTTCACTCATTAAAAACGCAATCGGCAATCGTTAAAAAACATCGCAGAATTCAGTTGGTGACGTCTAAAATGAGTCACGAGGCCAGCGTCCAATCGAGATCGTCCAATCAATCTCGTAGCGTCCGATCACCTGAAAAAAGTAAAGGAAGATCGTCGATAACCCAACGGTCGCTTGCTAATAAGTTTGCGCACTCTTCCATAGCAGAACGAAATTGGAGCAATTCCCTTTTAAAATTCGCAATTGGTCGATCGTGAGGGATTTTTTTTGGCTTTTCTGTTTTTGTTCGCGTTTTTCAGTATCATAGTGGGCTTTTTGGACGTTTGTTGTAGTTTGGTTGCAGACTGCTCTTATGCTTTTTCGTCAGAGAAGAATTGGACGTGACAGAGATTGTCTCTGTCACGAAAAAAAAACACAAAAGCTGCTGCTTAGTTTTCCATACGACTAGTTGCTATTCTGAAGGATACGTTTTCAGTACTTTAAATATATTTTTACGGGTTAATTCTCAACAGTGCCCTATTCCGGACAAAGAAATAATGTACAAGACCATTCTTTACCAACATCCGTCAAATTTAACGCCCTCATGAATGCTTATAACTGACCATAACAACAACCAGAGTTTCCCAAAAAAATAAATACACCAAACAAGAGACGGTCTTAATTCCACACCATACATTTTCCATCGGAGCCAATACAGTCCCGAAGATAAAGTCGCCATTCGAGCGAAAAGATACGAACAGGGAATTTACAAAGAGAAAGAAGCCAAGGGGACCGGCTAAGCCCCTTTCGGACGCCAATAGATTTATTGTTTAAGATCGGCGACCGGACAACTGTGTATTATATACGGAGACGATACGCGTCGGCCCGCGATGTCACGGGCAAGGTTTTAAAAGAAGATATTTTTATATGATATTTATTTTTATTCGCGGTAAGCTGACGTGAGAGTCCTTAGGAACTCTTATCCGCTGTGGGATGTGGTCGTGATTTTGGCAATTAACTGGTGGCAATTTGTTGGCAAAACAAATCCTCTTTTGCTTTCCTACAACTTATTATATCATGAATAAGACGTATTCTTAAAAAAAAACCTTCTTTAAAAAGCCTGCTACAGAACTTCCTAAAAGTTAAATAAATCCTTCACACCATCTCCAAAGTTAACTATCATTGAACTTCAAGAATCACAATCATATCTCAAATTGTCATGCAAAACCTTAATGCCAATATTATGATGCTTAACTCCCAGCATTATTATGTTGGCTACATGATCCACGCGCCTCGCCGGGACAGTTTGGCGTGTATTGAAATTCAAATCGTCTTGAACATGGCCGGTGATAATGCAAAGTCCACAGGGGCTATTGCTTCAGTATATCAATGAGAGAGAAGTATTCCAGTAAGAGGATTTCAGATTTGCACTCGTGTTTGGAATTTTGTGCATAAAATAAACATGTGTTATGTGTGATTTGGTTTGTTTGAAGTCGCGGAGGGACACTTTTAAAGGATTTAGATTCGAGTTTGGCAAATTTTATTCTTTTAAGAGAGTCATAATTATCGTCGGCGTCAGTATAGGACCTTGTCAATGCACAACACCCTTTTTTCAGGTGAAACTGAAAACTGTTTTAAATATCAACCAACAAGTCCTAGATTCGTCTGTCTTACCGATCGTGCGTGCTGACTAGCAATCTATTAATTATAATTTATCCATTTTGATGAAAAAATGTTTCGAAAACCGACTTCAAAACACAAAAAATTGAAAAATAACTTTAGCTTCAGAAGTCGGTGACCTTTTTTGATTCATTTAGTTTTTTTTTGTCACCGACTTTTGAAGCTAAAGTTATTTTTAAATTTTTTGTGTTTTGAAGTCGGTTTTATTTTTTTTGCAAAAAGTTTTTTTATTTTTCCATTTTTAGTCGTAATAGCCTATACAAATATATGGTATGCATTTATTTTACATTGTTAACAATACATGTCATGTCATGGTAATAGGCTTATCCCCAATAAATGGAACTTAACATATCTAAACTGTCGAAATTTACGTGTATTGTACACATCTGCGTACCCCTCAGAGGATACAGGCGTGATGTTACGTCATGATGTTGTATAAACAATAAAAATCCAAGCGATTGCAAAAATCACGACCGATTTACCGTCTAGTTTTGAAGAGTTCCATTGTATATCTCCGAAGACCAGCATCAGATCTTCACCAAATTTAAATGCAACCATCTCAGGAGTATACTCTTTCAAATAAAAAAAATAATTTTGAAAATCACTCCACAAATGGAGGAGAAATCGGTGAACATACACGAAATTATACCACACGACTGAAGTAAAAATATTCATAAAATGAAAACTACTGGGCCAAACTATGTAAATTTTTTATGGGACCAAATGGCAACTATTCCGCATCAAACTAAAAAAGAATCACGTAAATCGGATCATAAATCTCAGCGTAATCGGTGTACATACATAAAAAAAAAAAAAAAAAATACCGTACGAATTGAGAACCTCCTCCTTTTTGGAAGTCGGTTGATAAAAAAATTCATACTAAACTGACGCTGACAATATTTAATTTGCTTCAACTTCTGACTGGTTCCGTAAATGAATTCCGATGAAACGCGGATGAGTAGTCACCTAAGTCAATTTAACAACATCCAGTTGAAAACAAACGCTGGTTGGTAGGCCATGAAAGAAGGTTAATAGTTCTTACCTCATGGAAATTCAGACAAAATACGCCAAGTGAATTGACAACAGAATCGTCTTACACATTACACCATAACAATCTTTTATTGACAACCTCAGCCTGCTCATTTTTGTCTGTCATTCCCAGATTATTAGAAGACTATTCCTTTCATAAAAACATCAATACATTATTTCCTGTATTTACAAACTATTGCGCTGTCGATTCCCCATTACGCGTACACACCTACCGTCCTACACGAACAGCACAATGTAATGAACTCAACATAATGCGCCTGCATCGGACACTGAATGGCCGAGGGGCTGGCCATCAATGGCGAAGTGAAACGCCGACTAATGGTAATGGTCGTTTCATATACAAATGGTTCTTTTACTAAAACTGACGGGGAGGAGATACATTTTATTTTCCGCAATCGGGGTGGATGAAAAGATGTCTGTGTGTCTGTGCATCAGTAAAACGGGAAACATTAGTAGGGGTTTTTTTTAGGGCATTCAATGAATTAATTAATCCGTGCTGAGCTGGGGTGAAAGAAAGACCTATAGTATGGTTATTATATTCGTTTACAGTCGGTGCATGCATGTTGTGAGTCGAGGGAAATGCGTCATTGTGAGTCTGACAATATTTATGTGCTGCTGTGAAATCTATAGGCTCAGCTTTTTTTATTTGTGACAACTTTTTCTTACACAACTAGTAGGGTCGTCATGGATTTTATCTTTACTAAATACAAATTTGGATGAACTATGGATTTTGGGTATTTTCTGGTAAATTTAATTGACGTTGCTGGCTGCTAAGGCTTAAATACGAAAAGATTAAATTTGCTGAAATTATTTCTTTTAAGATTCTACACAGCAATATAAAAAACGCAATCGGTTAACAGGAGTACAAAGGTATAAGCAAGGCTGAAGTACATAATATTAATAACTCTATAATACTCCTGCTACTTTGTCATGAGCTCCACAAATGAATGCGTAATACCCCGTGGTATGAGATCAAATCTTTTTTTCATCTGAGATTGAAAAGATTATTCAATGCAATTGTAAGATTTTTCATCTTAAGAGGTCACCAATCTTTTTAATAAAATCATTTGGAATGTGAATCGAATTATGTTTCTGTGATATAATAATGTATATGAATGAATGAATTATTGTAATGGGCACCATTAGTTAAGTTAATTCAGCGGTTTGGTTAATAAAACAGTAATAATGTACGCATGAGTGCGTTCTTTCGAGTTATAGAGGTAATTTTGTTTGTTTTAATGATGAATCGATTAATTAGCAACCAATAATTGGAAATTAAAGGTTTAAGCAATTTTACAACGCAAACTGTTGGTTTTGTGAGAGATTATTAGGGGTTCGAGCATAGAACATAATAATATAATTTGAATATTTTAATAAATGTCAAGTATGTAAAATGCATTTTAATGGAAATTTACTTAAATATTTAAATATAATTGTTTTATTTTTATTTTAATAAGATAATAATTATGTAGAACTAGTTATGAATAGTTGAAAGTATTAGATATTAAATTACGATTGCATGCAGAAATTGGTATTGTTATTTTGTAATTATTTTGTTGCTAGCAATATGAGCTATTACATTTATTTATTGAAGCATAGCAAGCCCTGGATTTTGAATAGAACTAGATTTACATTTTTTTTTAAATTAAATATTTTAACTATATAAACTGCATTTAAATCGTTTGTTTAAAGTAAATTTATTTATAGAATTATTGGTCAGTTCCCCTGTCTACAATACACAGAATTTATCATTTTAATCTTCCCGTCTTTGTAATTAAACACTTAAACAAAATTCACAAATTCGCGGAGTCTTATAAATATTAATACTTATTAAGCAAAAGTATCCTGTTTAATATGTAAAAAAGAAATTGAAAAGATAAATGGAAAAGTAAATTTTCCTAAACCAGAGTGGAAATCTTAATCGCGAAGTTTATGAAGTATAAAACGGGAAATATTCAAGAAATAAGTTTTTTTTTCTCTTCTTGGGAATTCTCGATTCGGTCTTACATTTCGATTTAACAAGTTATCACAATTTACATGATGAATGTTAATCATTATGCGCAAATAAACCAGGAAATGCTTTTAAAACTTACTGAGATTTTCTTCAAGAGTTTTCTGGGTTTTAATTTTGAGTGTCGCTTTGGGTATTATTTTTAATATCTGCGGCTTTATTTGTTTTGACATCTGAATGCTTTTTATAAGTTTGAGGTTCTTATTGTAAGATGAAAAACTGGTTTTGTAATTGGATTGGAGTATTAGTGCAGTGTCCAATGGTTTTCTATTCAAACGATTTTGTGTTTTATGGGTTAATCTGATTCATAAATTATTTGCGCGTGTTTCTTCTCTTATGTCTTTAAATGAGTGTTGATGTTGTATAAACTACTAAAATGTTATGTTTATAAATAAGAACTATAAGCAAAACATTTTTGCTAGTGATGTACATAATTGTAACTAGGGTGAGACCACCACTATTATGCCTAATATCAATATTCCCCAGCCAAACATCAGCATCGTAACACAAACGCTGATGAAGAAATATACACTAAATAAAATGGAAATATGCACTTTTAAGGAACAAAAATTATATCAAAGGGTACTACTGTAGTTGTCCAAACTTTAGCTCACTAACAAAACTGTTTCTATTTTTCTTTATAATAATTTTGACAAAATATGTCAAGGTATTCACAACACATAAAAAACGCACATATTTCGACGCGGCGCCCTAATTCCATGCAGTATTTATTCTGTTGATACCTCGCGTGGACCGGAAATAGCGGCAATGCCAATATCCGGCACACACACGCGTCCAGCCGGCTGGCGTTACACGGACTTATTTAAGGAAATATCTTGTTAAAAGTGTTAGTTTTTCGTTGGGACTACCCATATTCCAGGTGCACATGATAGTGCTGTTATGTACTGCTGGGAGTCAGACTGCTTGCTGTGAGTGGAAGGAGCTCGCTGTGGGATTTAATCCACTACGTGGGTCCAGTGCGGGTTGATGGATGTCAATGTCTTTAAATTCTAAGTGAAGAAAAGAAATAGGTTGGAGCAGGAAAATTGGACCTCAGACTTGTACCTGTTTGCCTATCAGAACATTTATCCATCCTCAATACTGGACGCTGCTGTCCTTGCATCACGATCTACACCTGCGAAGATTTGTTAGAAGCCAAAGTGCCTTACAAACTTGCTCGTAAGTCTAGATATCAGTTGCTTCGCGCTAAGGGCTTTAAAACCAATCTGTTCCACCATTAACAGAATGCAAGTTCAATTTAGTCGCCTGTCACGCTCGCCTAATGTAGATATTTAGATGTCTTACTCATTACATAAAGTCAAGTCTGTCTTGCGTACGACATTGTCCTGAAATATTGTAAAAAAATGTACTTTACATTACTTTAAGATTGAGAAAGTGTTTGCATTTACATTTTGTTCTTTTTTCTGGTTGGCTCGTCGAACAAACATAATTATGTAAGTGTTTCTCATACATTTGTATGTCAGATTTTTGTTACAATTGGCTGTATTTGTATACCAATAATTGGTGTAGGTATAAATACAGTTCATAGACAGAAACAGACACATAAGGCAGCGCAAGGCGGATTTTACTTATTTAGATAGATCTAAATGGGTAAGATCTGTTTTGTAACTGCATTTTCTTTCTTCAATGTTTAATGTATGCCGTGGCAGCCTTTAATTAAGGCTACACTATAAAATGTTAAATTCAACATGAGTTCTAAAACATGTATTTTTGATGTATGCTTTGTTTGGTTGTCCTTAAATAAATAAATAAATAATGGTGATGGTGGTAGTGGTGGTGGTGGTGGTGGTGGGTGGTGGTGGTGGTGGTGGTGATATAATAATGGTGTCTCCGTCGAAGATGCGCACTCTACTCCTTCGATGTTTGTCACTTGAGTGGAAGTAAACAACTATAAATACTCAACGCATTATACGTCATCTCATTCAACGGTTTAGCTTCCAATATCAAAAGCAAGTGTTGATAAAATACAATATCTTTATTATTCTCACAACATAAATTATAAAACATTTTAACAAAAATTGCATACAAAATTACGACCGATCAATGTCCTGTTCTTATAGCTTTAGCTATCTTTGACTATGTAGATTATATAAAACAAGTCGTTTTTCGAATCTATTTATATTCCTGGTATTTTTTAACTATGCAATGATTTTTAAACTATTGTTTAAAGAATTAGTTTGGCATTTTCCTTAACATTTAATCAATTCAATTCGATTGGTTGTAATCTCAATGGTGGTAGGTACTACGTATTTATGTTTACTATCACAAAAAATACTATTTTGACTACCAAAATCATAGATAAAACAGCCCAAAATACCTACGCGCTCGGCACATACTCTCAGATGCTACGTAAAGCCGTTTATACCGATCCAGGTCGTTCCTACAATAGCCAGTTAGGCTTTCGGTGGCAGAGCAATTTACATATTGAGAGGCTCAGTGGCGCCCCCTCCGTGCACACAATGGCCCATGATTCGATGACGGCGCCGATGATTTGATGATTGGTTACCTATTAACGTATTCAATGCGTTTGTTACAAGTGAATACTGATTGATTGATTGATAGGGTTGAGTTTTGATTGATATTTTCGGTGTTTTAATTTTTTTAAGTTTTTGTATATATTTTTTTTTGCTTTTAAGTAAAGTGTCACAGCTGAAACATTTTGGTGAAACTGTGTTGAATGTCAATCTCCTGTATTTTCATTAGTCTCCTGTAGTTGCTTATAGCAACTAAAAGTGGCCCCAGCACAAAATTTTAATTTTTTTAACCAACTTGAGTTACTGGTTGAGTTGGTGCTTGGGTTTTTTTATTGATGATTATGTGTAATGAAGCTGCAGAAGCTGCTTTAGTTGATTTAAGTGAATTATTTTAGGTTTGTTTAAAATTGCCGGTTACAGGGGTATATATTACCATGCAGAGAGAGGCACAGGTCAGGAGGACATTTTATCGTAATTTTCATGTAAATTACTATCAAATAATAATCGAAATGAAAACGAATCAGTACCAAAATTATCTACCGCAAATATATCAGATGGAACCATGCGTTATTAGTTAGCTGCGTTGATTCCCGAACGCCGGTAGATAAGGCTATTGCTCTCCTGGGCTCTGTTACACCATTTCGGTGTTATCATCGCTATTATGCGCACGTAATACTGTGCGGGGAATTATTGGGCATATTTGCAGCTAGTTTTGTAGGTAAAGTAGGTTAAATGTATGGTGAACTAGGGTTTGCCTGCGACTCCGCCCGAGTAAAGTTTGGAAAATATCGGAACGTACTATGGAGATTAGAAGTAACTTAAGTCTGGATCCAAGAGAGAGGTGCCACGTCTATCCACGTGCCAATTTTTATCGACCGATTTTGACGACCCGAATGGCGCAGCGGTACTGAGGCTGCCTTACGTTCTTAGGGTCCCGGGTTCGAATCCCGGTTGTTGTCCCAAATGTTTGTGTGATGAGCATGGACGTTTGTTTCCGAGTCATGGATGTTAATATGTATAATAAGTAGGTATGTATTTACGAACAAAAAGTATCTATGTAGTATATCAACTATCTGTTGTCCACGTCACAAGCCTCCTTGCTTAGTGTGGCACTAGATGGCGCTGTGTGTAATGTCCAGCAATATTTATTATTTATTTATTATCCAAATTTTTTCAGCCAATCCTTTTATGAAACACAACACAAATGCCAAAGTAAATATTTCTTTACTTAATTATGTTAAAAAACATAACATTACATAACATAATTATGGAAAAAATTATTTACTTTGGCATTTGTAATATTACTATGGAAGAGAAATATTGGTACTTACTCTAGTGATAGGCTAAATATATTATATATCTAGCTGACAATTAGTTAAAATTGTGTCGTTTTCTATTTTTAAATAATGTTTCGAATGTAATTTTAATGTAATTCTGACATTTCAATAATTTATGTGTTTGTATTTTTGTTTATATGGGTCTCTGACCTGTTTTTTTATTTTATTTTGTGATGTAGATAAAATATTGTGAAATTTGTAAATAATATCTCTTGGGTATCTCTAATATGTCAGAAGTACTCCTATTAACAATACAGACACTGCCCGAACACTATTACTTAGACTACGTTCTATCTTATTCCAACAATAGCCGACCACTAAGATCAAAGCGTTCCGCCTTGCCGCCGTAACCTTGACAACTGTTCAGTTGTCCAGCAGAGAACAGCAATTGTACAAAATTGCTCGAAATCCCCACGCCCAGCGGTATTCGAACAAATTTATAGAGTGGTGCCCGCTCCGGACGGATGGACGGACAAAAGATGCATTTACATAACAAATTGAAGGGCTACGAATGTGCTACGCCGCTACGCCAGTTCGTAGCAACGTACTCTCTGTGCTACGAGGCTTTACCACTTTTGTACATAGATATTGTTGTATTACAATACGGATAGTGCTGGTTTGTTATAGATGCTAAGTTGACTATTGAGGAGCTTATAGTTCCTATAGTGAAAGTACCAAAAAGCTTTTGTATAGCAATAGCAAAGCACTGTGTTTATAGTAGAATTCACGTGTCCTTAAATATTATCATGTTAATCCAGACAGTTTTTAAAAACAATATTTCTTCAAGGCATCATAAAAGTTTAAACACTTTATTTGATTATGTCTCTCGCACACCAATATTTTTTGACTAGCCTATTCTGTGCCACTGCTAGCAGGCCCAAGAAACGCTGACGTGACGATTTAAACTCGGTCCTGACATCATGTCCAGAGAAGGCAAAACTATGAGAGAATCGGAAAGGAATTCCAACTTAACATTAGTTAAATTTTTCAAAATTGTAGTTTATTAAACTTTACTATCATACAATCAAAATGACGTCCATTGCTGTTAATAATCATCCCAAACCATCGCCATAACAACCGATTCAACTTTGTTCATATGTCTACCTCCCTAAATAATTTCCGTGTAACAAACTTGAACCACAGCGTACGTATTACCGACCCTAGCCGTTAAGTTCTGCTTACACTATAACCTGGCATAACATATGGAATGCGCTCGGCATGCCTCATTAACACCGCTCTTGGTGTTTCATTAGCCCAATGGCTTCTCTTTCCACTCTATAGATTTTTACGTTTATAAATAGAAAAGAGTTTTTATAAAAATAGGTTCTTAGTAAAAAGTTTGTTAGTTTTATAGATGAAGGCAATAGTTATTTTGCTGATAATAGCCTTAAACACTCGGCGTATTTTAAACGCGCAGACGACTCGTGTTTCAGGAATGCGCGTTTTCTTTGCCGCCGATGCCGATTTTTGCGTTTTTATAAAACTTGTGTGAGGTTAAAAAAGGTTGCGTTCAAATCTCGTTTGAAGCGCGTATATTATATGCGCGTCGTCAAGATGAGACCTGCATTGATATTTATAAAATGGGATACTATAAAGGGTGTAAATAGTCCTTTAATGAAGCCGAAAGGCACTTTTTAATCAAAAATACTATAATATGAAAATACTATGATAACTTTTTAATAAATAATCCCAAAAGATGACTCAAAGTCTGTTTTTCCGCCACGCCTGTAAAACGATACATTACAAAATATCGCTTACACATTATCCTCCCCTCTGTTTTATCTGAATTTTAATGGTCGCGAACTAACCATTAATAAGGGAACCCTCTTAACAAATGTCTGAATTTCACCATCATGGCGTGTAGGAATCTGTATGTCGTATAAATATTAATAAAAAAATACTTATGCGACTAGAATCACTGCGGTTTGCGATGCTGTGATTTTGGCGACAGTGAAGTTGCTAGGGGAATTTGAAAAGAGGTGAAGGTTATGATATGAAAATTCCAAGTAAAATGATATTCTATAAATAATTCCTCGCCATTGGAAAAACGGACGAGACTGTTTGCATACTTTTATGTCAATCCTTTCTATAATATAAAATAATTCCTTCAGTTTAAATTTAAATAATCTAATTGTAACAAAAATTTGGATGTCATTATTTTATGATAGAATATGTTAAGCTACTGTAATACCATTGTAAGAACTTCTGTAACTAGCAAATAAATCTTTGACTTTGACTTTGACAGGAATGGCCTGAGAGGGAGAGCCTCTCATTCAGAAGGCCAAAGAAAAGATGGATGGATTGTGTGAGAATGATATGAAAGAGAAAATAGTAAATAATGGCCTTGACGTCTGATAGAGGATAATGGAAGAAGGAAACGTGTTGCGCCCACCTTTTTTTGTTTTTTTTCGCATGGGAAATCATCAAATGACTCCTCTCGCTCTGGGCGGAGCAGGAGGCCCACCTCTAAAATACTTAATGGAGAAGAATAGGGGCATGATGATAGATAGGTAACTTCTTCCACGTTCTATTAACCGATACTCGCATCGCTAGACTTGTGGACTGTTCAGGTAGTAAGCTGGACTCTTCCTGGTGGGCAGGCCCTCTGCCTGAATAAAATATTTCACTCCTAGGTCACACCTAGAATTTTGTTTGATGTAAGAAAGTGAAAGAGAAGAAAAGAAAGCAAATATTTATTTGACGTCAGTAAGTTATTAAAGCACACACACATATAAAAAAACCGGCCAAGAGCGTGTCGGGCCACGCTCAGTGTAGGGTTCCATAGTTTCTCGTCCGTCACAATAAGTGTTCCCACTTATGTGTTTAAAGGTGGGTAAAAATGCTTGCATATACGAATATACTACAAACTTAGTACAGAAATTATTTTGTACAACTTTTTGTCTTTTTTGTACAAAAACTGTTGTTTCCATCAAGTTCAAAATAATTTTCCTAGAAAGTCCTTATAAAGTTCTACTTTTCAGAGAGGGGGGGGGGGGTGACACATTGTTTTTTACTTTTGGAGCGATTATTTCCGAAACTATTGACATTATCAAAAAATGATTTTAGGAAACCCCTATTCATTTTTAAATACCTTTCCAACAATATATCACACGTTAGGATAGAAATTAAAAAAAAAATCACTTCCCACTTTACATATAGGGGGGCTACCCTAATAAAACATTTTTTCCAATTTTTATTTTACCACTTTGTCGGCGTGATTGATACATATTGGTACCAAATTTCAGCTTTCTAGTGCTAACGGTCACAGAGATTAAGCGAGGACGGACGGACGGACAGACATGGCGAAACTATAAGGGTTCCTAGTTGACTACGGAACCCTAAAAAGATACAAAATAAGGAGGAAAAGATAGTATGTGCTGTGTGCTTCACGGCTACGCCAAAAAGGTCCATTTCAGCATTCATGCCAGACAGGTGATGGTGATGCTGAAGTGACGTATCGTTTGCAGATTTAAAAGAAATTACGTACCTACAGTGTAGAAATTAAGTACAATAATACGATTAATTAATTGCCACCTCTACGGAAGCACAACATGACAAAACAGCCAAAAATTAAACCCTTAAAAAGGCGTTTCGTCACAATCACACATACGAATGGGTAATTTCAAGCCTACCTTGTAATTAAATTGATTTTACGTTTAAAACGGTCCATTAAACTCATTATCATTACGGTAACGCCTCCGGTTATCCGGTTGAAATTGAATCGTTCCGGTAATGAGCGCCGGTATCGGATGCAATGCCGGCACGGATTCGATGCGATAGGCCAAATAAAAAGTAATGGCTCCACATGCTTACTGAACTATTAAAGCATTTAGTTTGGTGATCATTGTTTGAGTCGGAGTAGGTGGGATTATTGTTTGTCCATATCCAGGTGATAAAGTCAAAGCAAGCTACTGTAATTTATATCACCACTGCTCTCAAAAATAGTGAAAATTCGGGCCCGCATGGTAGTTCCTGCTCTATTTAATGTCACCCATTAACCCCTCCGGCCGTTTTCACAACTGCAATTCGCAACCAGTTGTGAATCAAGAAAACTTTTTCCTTATCCGCAACTAAGCATCCTGGTGATTAATTTATGACTTTATTTATTTAATGTTCTGTCACCATACCACGTCAGTTTTATAATATAGGAATCAAAAATATTTTGTAACCTTCTGGTTACAAAATATTTTAAATTAATATTTTAAAAAGCACAGTTCTTTGATGACAATTTGGAGAGGCCCATGTTGCTTGCTAAAAATACCGACACCGTGACGAATGAATGCTCTAACGTTTACGAAGAGTTTGAGTAAAGTTTTTACAAATTAAACTTTTACACAAATTAATTTAGGTCTGTTTTCAATTGATCTGCATTGGTAGGTTACTGATCTCTGAAGAAAGGTTACTATTAGGTCACCACTGCGGCCGTAAGAAGTTAGTTTTGGCATCGATCGAGTTGGGCTTAGTTGAGTCTGAAAAATTTCTTATAACCATTGCTTATTGGGCCCAAATCATGTGATAAGACGTACCATCAAACCAAAGAATGGAAGACAGACAATGAATCTCTCAGGCAGGTACCACCTAAAATCCAAAAGCTTCCTATTCCCCGAAAACACATACACCCACAGTAGAAAACACATCCCAGCATTATGTACTCAAATAAACAGGTCGTGTGGACTTGAAGTAGCAGACCGCGGCACACCTGCGAGCCAACTTTGTCCCACAATTTAATTAGTTATGGAAATCGAGCCGGCCGCGCGGCCGTTTGGAGGGAAGAGGGGAGCGAGGGGGGACGGGAGGTAATGCAGGGGGAGGGGGTGCGGCGCGGGCGCCATGTAAATTGTTTTTGGACTTGTTAGTTTGTAGACAAGTGGATGTTTCTTGATGTTCAGGTATTTGTGGATAGGATGGGAATTAAGTGAGCTGGTTTGTTAATTTGGAGTAAGGTGTAGTTTTTTAAGGAATTGTACGTTTGGTTAACAGTTAGTAGTGCAAATATGGAAGGCGCAGGTGTAATCATTTATCAGGTACGATGACGAGTGAGAAAAAAAAAGTAAATAAATAAATAATGTAATAAAAAAATCACGGTTGCATTAGATATGCGTATAGGTACGCATACAGTAGGAGCTATTAAGTCATTCGTTACATCTGAAACATCATCTGCCTAGCCTTTTCCCAACTATGTTGGGGTCGGCTTCCAGTCTAACCGGATGCAGCTGAATACCAGTATTTTACATGGAGCGACTGCCTATCTGACCTGCACAACCCAGTTAGTACCGGGTAATACGATACCCCTTGGTAAGACTGGTTGTCAGACTTTTTGGGTCTCTGACTACCTAACGACTGTCAAAGATCTACAAATGACAGCCGGGACCAACAGCTTAACGTGCTTTCCGAGGCACGGAGGAAACTCGGTATGTAATGGGTGGTCACCCACCCACAGACCAACCTAGGCAAGCACGGCTTAACTTAACGATCGATCCGAGCGGCTGTTATTATTTAGCCACGAGCTCCTCTCGTTACATCTGAAACAAACTCCTTAAAATCACTTCAAATTAAATATGTCCCGGAAACTTATCAACAGTAGAAAAATGGCGTAAGGGGCATGCAATTATATATCCCTTACGGACATTTGAAACAGTCAACCCTCAACTACCACCTAATTCTTGGAACCCAAACTACGCACGTTAGTTCCTACCATATAACCATCTAAAATTATGCGACTCCACGCGATCATAAGACCAACATGAATCTAGTGTGCGCAGAGAGTACAGGCCGAGTCACTTTACAAGCAGTGGCTCCCAAACTTTTTGTTCAGGGACCGCTTTTTCCCAAAGCGGTTCCTGAACAAAATAAACAATAAAAATGTTTATACAATACACACACACGACAAGTACAACACACAAACATTAAAAATAAACATTATGTAAAAGAAACAATTATACAGTAAAATCTGGATGCGAGTCGCACGGGACTGGTCAATGTGGTGACACTTGGGGCTTATGTCCAGCAGTAGACCTCTTTCGACTGAATTGATAATGATGATAATACAGTAAAAGGTTTAATCGTAATAAAAAAATATAAATTCAAAAGTAACATACATTTTAAATTATCAGTAGATATCATAGTAATACATAAAACAAAAATTTCATAGAAAATAAAAATTTGTTTTGCCTCGTTGTGAATTTTCAACTTGAATCCTTTACCTTTAAACGACTAATTAGTAGACAAAATAGTTGAACAATTGACATAAATCTCCTGGAGATTTAGTAACAGACGGGAGGCTATCATAACATCATCCCTGCAATCCTTGAAGGGTTAAGCATAGGTACTATCGAGGACACTCCCGCCTGACCATCGCTAAGCTAATTTTTGCTTGCAATCGCAACATAGAAACGCTCTCTAGCCCCGCCCCGTTGACTATGTATAGAAATAATGAATGAAAAGATACCGAATCGGCCGAGCGCACTGACGACGCACGCCAAACGAGAGTTATTGTTATTTTGCGCGCCATAGTTGACGCTTTCCAAAGCGCCACCTAGTGCCATCAACCGGGTACAAATCTAGACTCCATGACTTACCACTTTTGTAGAAGTTTAAAATTAGGAACCTTTTGCGGAGCATATAGGAGGAGGTCCTGTCGGAGCACGGGCCAAATGTTGGGAACCAGTGCTATACAGCGTCTCCCTAGACATCTTGAGTAACAAGCGGCAAGCCCCACGATACCGCTACATTACGCTACATAGCCTGACAACTGGATCTTAGCGTGTACACAGTGGGGATTGCGTTGGTAAAACTATATACGGGTTTATTACAACATCTGATGGGAAAAAAATTAACATCATAACAATAATCTGTTAAGGGTTGCATATTTGTGCAGATAGTAATGGAGAAGCCTGGAAGATGTCAGGCTGCGCTGACCCCAAATAAATTTGGGTTTTGGCACGAGAATGATGATAATGAGTACTCCACAGTTCGCCAATTATGTTCAACAACAACAACAGCCCATAACGTCCACTGCTGGACATAAGCCTCTCCCATGATGGGAGGAATTTCCGTAATTTCCACGCTTGGCAGGCAGATTGGAGATCGCAGTGATGAAAGACTAACAGAAAACGCTGCTGCCCATTCTCAGGTCTACTAATGTCTGAGGCAGAACACCTTGCACCTCCGTAGGTGCAAGGTGTTCTGCCTCAGACATTAGTCGCCTTATACGAAACCCGTGAGTGCAATGGGTTGGTTCTATTCTACTCTGCCGGATACCATACGGCTTATTTGATTTAATTATGTTCAAGTCGTATGCAAAAGGTGGTAGACCTAAGTATCATAAATCGTATCGTATCATACTGTAAAACCCAATAACACTTTGCCTTACTTGGACCTGGTTAACATATTTTCATAAAATAAACTAAGTAGCAGAATAGATTTATTAGTTTATATCAAAGCTCAATAGACCGACTATCGTCATAGGTATAACTCCATTCACTTTTCATAAACATTGTTTATTTCGTTGTGTGGTAGACTATTAAAAACCTAGTGTCTCCGAAATAAATATTAAAACCTTAAAGTCACCATGAAATTAAAACCATTGCACATCACCTTTCAATCCAAATTCTCGAACAATTCCATTGCATTTAGTTGGCTTTGTAGGGTAACTTCAGCGCCATCTATCGGTGGTTATACTATCTTCAGAGAGTCACATGGTTTCAAATGATCAGTGAAAGAAGAAACGTTTGAAAATATTGATAAACTTGGCTATGATAATAACATGTATTTATTTGATTTAAATAGAAAACATAAAAAATGTTAATAATGTTCATACTCACATTGTTTATTACATCTCTCAAGGAAGCCGTACGCTTTATCGTCTAAATGTTTTAAGTAAATAAACGCCGTGTACATAGTGAACTGTTTGTGTTATAAAAATCGCTGGGGACTGCCCCTCGGACACACAATTTGTAATGTAAATGTTTGGAGCACAATCGTCATGTAGTTGCGAGTCGGCTTTATGGTCGGCCGGAGAATGTTTTGGGGATGTTTTGGCAATTAGAATTGAGGATGATTTGAAATAAAGTAGCTGTTACGTTACATAAGACATTAATTTTAAAAACAATTTGTAACCAGAATAGAACCATGCTGTTGACAGAAGAATACTGATTAAAGGTTGTTGATTATAGAAATATCAGTTACACATGCCTGTGTTTACTGAATTCATAAAACATTCATAGCTATTACTGTTATTGTCAATTATTTTTCCATTCCAGAATGTTTAAAAATCGTAATGAATATATTTGTGCACCTAAGCTTAGAACTTACAACCTGTAAGTTCACCACTGTGGGAATTTTCCAAAGAGATGTGATCTAGTGATTTATAAGTTTTTAATTTGCAACAATAAGAGCGAGCGTTAGAATAACCAGCGAACTACTTACTTGGAACTAGAAAATAAATGCCAGAAAAATCAACGAAAAGCATAAAGCTACAGATCACGTCCAACGAGTGAAGTACAAAAATAATCAAACACTAAAACTGCAATTCAGCTGCAGCCGGAATCCGATGCTTCAATCAAGGCGCGACTAAGCGGTTCCTATTTCCGCTCATAGATGGCGCTGCGTTACATTCGATGGTTCCTATCTGAGCGCAATCACGCCTTTGACCAGCCATTGTGCTGAAAATACGAAAATGCTCCCAGGGCCGTTCTTCCGGCCTTTATTTCGGGTTGAAATCACAACGTTCGCTTTGTGCCTTGGCCTCTTGCACGTGATTTCGTAAATTTCTTTGGGCGTCGACGCAGAAGGCAATAATGGTCGAAGTTTGATTCCAACTAGTTCGGAATTCGGAGGCCTATATTCGACGCGTTCGAATGAGAGCCGATTACGTGGAACGTGGTCGTCGATCACCTCTGCGATTCAATTGGTTTAGGTTTCCAACGTTTGAAGTTGTATTGGAATTGGTTATTGAGTTTTGTTACGTTTGGCCGCAAAAATCGTTTTTTCAGTGGACTAAACTAAACTATGTTTTGTTTTCTTTATTGCACTGTTTTAGGCACGCTTAAATCTAGGTAGGTTTTCTACATTTTATTACCCCTCAACTTTAACCAACGAAATACTTTTGAACCTTGCTAAAAAGCAGTAAGTTGCGAATGGTGTCACTTAAAAAATGTGCATTAAAATCCTGAAATTTTAACACATATTTTGAATATTATACTTTTGTCAATTGTAAAGTGTATTTATAACTGTGTCTTTTTTCTAAAATACCTTACGAATCTTACATAATACCGACAACCCATGAATAACAATTAACCGAAAAACAATTTGCATTCAAAATATTTGACAACACAATCAGAAACACTATACCATCAAAACAGTGGAACTAAATGCAAACAGTACTACAACTAAAACGTTGAATCAGTCTGTGTACCATCGCTACCACGTCCCAACTCGTGCTAAACTCGTACTGAACTCGTGTCGCGTACACTAGGCATCAGTAGTTAGGGCTGCTGTGCCTACACCTATCCTAGACCTACGATATCAGTCGTTACTCTGTCTGATAGCCGCCGAGCTCAGTGCTACACCGTCGGCGCCCGCCGTAGCACGCGCTCCACATCCCTATTTAAAAAAAAGTTTCAACAAGTTCCAAAAAGTTTTTAAACAATATATAACTCGCCAGTAATACCGGGCTGAGTACTCCCGTCGACTAAACGTTCGAATGTAATCTCAAATTTTCGTAAATAGAACTTCTCGAATTTTCTAAATAGTTTTTACTCTTTAGGTGTTTTAAAAAAGTATTTTTTAAACTAATTAGGAAGTGTTTAGGCTAGTTCTAATAGTTAAGAAGCTACTCACTGGTTGTGAAGTTGTCGTAGTTGCATGTTAGGTCGTGGTAGTAAGTGTTAGAGTAGGATCTTTGTATACGATTTTACTGTAGTTTGTAAAGTTATAAAAACTTTGTATGAACTGACTGTATCGAGTTATCGCCATCTGTGTGGTATCTTCATTGCGGTAAGTTTAGATCCGATTATTTGGAAGTTTGTAAAACTATTTACGAAATATTAGAACGATGTTTTTTGTTTTGTAAAAACCTAACAGCTAATGTGATTATTTGTAAATATATTATCACCGTTATTACCTAATATTAAATGCATCGTCATACCATTTTTTTCTATGCGCGTTTAATTTAAATAATTAACCTCTTAAAAACAATTATTTTTTATGACTTCCTAATTCTTAAATAATAAATGAATTAATAGTAATGATGTAGTCCGAAAACGTCATCGTCGTCCCTGAAAAACTTATTTTCAAAAAACTTAACTTTCCTACTCAGACGCGCGTGTAGCGCTTTCGTAGCACATCGGCTACTCGTGGCTACGGCGTAGACGTCTTACTTTGCTACGCCGCGCCGTAGCGTAATGATTTCGAGAATATTTAAGTATGCCATTTCAGTATATAATTATGTCCTAGTAAAATGTTTTAGTGTTTATTTACAATATTCATCCGATTTACTTTGTATAAAACTAGTTTTTAGTATATTTACTTTGCGTTTATTTTTATAAAATTATTTTTGTAATCACACTGAAATAGTAATAATAAATTAATCGAAACGTAGAAGGATCAAGGTTAATTAATAAAAATCTTTTGACGAATTTTCAGTTTGTAACCAACGTTTCATAAACTACTTATTTCACAAATAAATTATTCGCAAATGTTTAATTTTAAAAACCCTCACTTTACAAACATTCATTTGGAAAAATGCTTCTCTTCACAATTTTTTTGCGACACAAAATCACGTTTAACCTAATATCGTCTAATAAAAAAAACACTAAACCAGTAAAGTTATCTTGAGGGTACGTATTCGATTATCGAAAACTAAAAGGTTAAGTAGTTCAAAATATCCATAGTTATAATGTCAAACTGCAAAACACCTTGCAGAGTGATCACATGGCCGGGAAGCACTGTACATTTTGTGACGGCATGATTATATCAGAATTTTTTTTTTGGGTATCAATCTTTTTTAGGGTTCCGTAGCCAAATGGCAAAAAATGGAACCCTTATGGATTCGTCATGTCTGTCTGTCTGTCTATCCTTCCGTATGTCACATCCACTTTTTCCGAAACTATAACTACTGTGCTGTTGAAACTTGGTAAGTAGATGTATTCTGTGAACCGCATTAAGATTTTCACACAAAAATAGAAAAAAAAACAATAAATTTTGGGGGTTCCCCATACTTAGAACTGAAACTCAAAATTGTTTTTTCATCAAACCCATACGTGTGGTATCTACGGAGGGTCTTCAAAAATGATATTGAGGTTTCTATTATCATTTTTTTTCTAAACTGAATAGTTTGCGCTAGAGACACTTCCAAAGTGGTAAAATGTGAGTCCCTGTAACTTCTAAAATAAAAGAATGAGAAAACTAAAAAAAATATATGATGTACATTACCATGTAAACTTCCACCGAAAATTGGTTTGAACGAGATCTAGTAAGTAGTTTTTTTAATACGTCATAAATCGTCAATTTACCTTTCATTTTACTTATCAATAAATAATTTAAAAAAAATACACTATTATTAAAACATCGATCAAAGTTGCAAGGAACTTCAAGAACTTTTATATTATGTTACTTGCTGCTACGGAACCCTTCATGGGCGAGTCCAACTCGCATTTGGCCGCTTTTTTAGTATACAAATTCACCAAAACTTCAAGGCCATTTTAAATACCAGTATACTGCACGGGGCTCCTTTTTCTTTTTGCAGGGTTTAAAGTAACCTAACACGAAGGAAAATATACTTAAAACGCATTAAAATAAAGTCTCAATAACACAAAACCATACTTACTAAAAGTAATAATAACCTCATAACCATACAATTACATAAATTGCCGACTCCATACAATCCTCCAGCGGGGTAGTCTGTTTACTCTCTCTTAACGAATATTGACATTGATTGGAATGTAAATCTGGCTGCATCATTTCTTAATGAGTCCTATAAATTAATTATATGACTGATTGAAAGGTTGCTTGCTTGTATTCCCAGCGGGTTTGGGATTTGGTACCTCTTTTTTTGACAGATGAATGAAAATTAGTCTACTGATTTCTACTACAATGTCCTGCAAAACTAAATACTACAATTTTTTTTTCTAAACTATAGAAGTTAGAGATTAAAAAAAAAAAAAACGTTTTATAACAATTTGTATTAGCTTTATTAGTTATAAATATCACGCCTGTAATCCCCGAAGAGTTAGGCAGAGGTGTACCTACCCCTGCTACAGAGAAATTCCTGACGGAAAACCCGATAATATTTTTCCCGACCCGGGAATCGAACCTAGGACCTCATTTACAGCATTCGCCTCATGTTCCATTGTGACCACTAGACCACCTGCAACTACCAGACCATTGAAGCAATTCAATCTTAACCCATACGTTTTTAAAGTCATTTTAAAAACGTAGCCGTATAGCCGTGGTGGTCCCGGCTGTCATTTGTATATCTTTGACAGTCGTTACAGGTAGTCAGAGACCAGAAAGTCTGACAACCAGTCTGACCAAGGGGTACCGTATTACCCAGTACTAACTGGGTTGTGGAGGTCAAAGAGGCAGTCACTCCATGTAAAATACAGATATTCAGCTGCATTAGACTGGAAGCCGACCCCAATATAGTTTTTAAAGTAATTTTAAATTCTCACATCTCGGATTCATCACAACACGGAGGCGTTGCTAGGATAAAAATATAACCCTACACCTGCTTAATGACTTCACTATTGATAACATAATGCAATCACTCTCATTTATTCATGTACACATTTACACACACATTCACTCACCCTCACATTTGCAAATGCAATCACACACCCTTACATTCGCATGCACACTCACACTCACACACTCACATGCCTGCGTGCGTGTTGAATGTTTAGTTTTAATTCTCTCTTTTTTTTTGGATTATTGTACCCTAGTTTTTTTTTTTTTTTTTTTTTAGTTTTTGTATAAAATAAGTACATGACAATTATTAAGTTATGGAAGAGCGGAGTCTCCTAACACAGGCTTATATGCTTAAAAGGAGGCTCCCATCACTAGTTTTTAAGATTTACCTGTTGAAACAATAAACCATTTTTCATTTTTTTTTTCATTTTTCACATCTGAATTTCGCAAGAACTCACAACTACACCATCCATATAATAAAATTAAAGCACGAAAGCAACAAAAAACTTGCTCGCAAGTACAACAAATCCACAAACATACCCATGTTCATATTATTACGGTCTAGTACACGCTTATTCCGTATAAAAATATTTGCTAAGCTTTTAAAGTAATTACGTCATTCGCAATGCCGTTTCAGACTGACTTGCGGTGTCGGTGCGTCGTATTTGGGAAACGCGGCTTACTGGCGGCGTATTGTTGGTATTACATCGTCTGATGTGAATAGATAATATGAATAGAGTATCTATGATACTTGTTGTGTAATGGATAATGCTTTTGTATGAAGCAGAACTGTGAGGAAAAATTGAATCTCAATTAGAATTTTGATGTAAATTAAAACTTAAATATCACACCCATGCAACTTTTTCTGTTAGTAACATCACACTGCGACCACCCATCACATAACATCAACCAAACCTGGTGGACGTGTTACGTCTAAAACTGGGTGTGAAGATAAACTTATGATTAGCTGGCTAAACGTTTAGCCCCTCGGCTTTTTAACCTTTTATTGGCGCTTATAACATACTAACTGGCGCTTAAACTTAAAATACACCTAAAAAAATATGGGTACTTGAATAAACCAAAGATTGGTTAGGCAACCCTCTGCTTTTTGACCTTTTATTGGCGCTTATAACATTTAGTATGTTATATCTGGCATTTGAACAATAAAAAACCGGCCAAGTGCGAGTCGGACTCGCGCACGAAGGGTTCCGTACCATTATCTATTATTATTATATATTACACAAAACGGCAAAAAATCACGTTTGTTGTATGGGAGCCCCCTTAAATATAATTTTTATTCTGTTTTTAGTATTTTTTGTTATAGCGGCAACAGAAATACATCATCTGTGAAAATTTCAACTGTCTAGCTGTCACGGTTCATGAGATACAGCCTGGTGACAGACAGACGGACAGACGGACAGACGGACAGACGGACAGACAGCGAAGTCTTAGTAATAGGGTTCCGTTTTTACCCTTTGGGTACGGAACCCTAAAAAAACCACTTATAATTAAAATACACCTCAAAAAATTTATGAACAGGTAGGTACATGAATTGTATCATAGAAAATATTGGTGGGTGATTACCAATATTTTCTCCGCCCAACATTTAAAAAGGCCGGTTACCAATAGAGTTACAACTTACAACTCCCTTAACATTGATGCTCACTATTTCTAACTTCTACGACCACTCGCAATAGAAAGTATTAACCGCCACACTGCCGCTGTGGTGGTCAAACAGTCTTCTACGTATAGTCGGCATCGCAACTTGGTCCGCAATACTCTATTAATCCGGCAACGAGCCACCTCACTTGAAATACATTACAGCAACTTACAGGGATCGTGCACCGACTCGCAATCTTTCTGCTCACTTATGAATCAATTTGCTACACTTTCAAATTGTTTTATTTTATCTTTTTGGAAAAAAAGTATTGATTATGATGGTCGTAGTATGTTCGGAGAGAGGATGCTAAGGGCGGTAGTATGGAGTATCTTGTGATGCTGCAGATTTTATAAATAACTTTTCCAAGCCATGTTTTATTAATTAAGTACTTATTGAATTTGCTCTGGATCGAGGGATTTGGAATTCATGGTTAGAGGCCTTTGCCCAGCAGCGGGATGACATGGGCTAACAAACAGTAACAGTATCTTACTGAATACGACAACTTATTCTTTTAAAAGTTAAGGACCCTCACCTTAGTCCATAATAACCATGTTTTTTTTTAAAAAAGGTCAATATTTTATAGTAATCCAGGCAGAAATAAACCAATAACTGCACAGAAAAATACCATCCATATTCCTATTTCATATTTAAAACACCATTAAAAACGAACGGAACTAAAAACTTGGTGCTTATAAATAATCACGTTCCGATTTTATCCGCCATTTTGCGAGCGTCATTCGGTCCATTTCACTGCACCGTGACGTCACAAGTACTGAGTGACAATACGGCGCGGCTGATGACGCAATTAGACCGACACTTTTAAGTACCTGACGTAAAAAATGGCGTAAATTTTTATTCCTGTATGCATTTCGCAGTACGGTGTGAAAGAAAGTGACTTATCATCGTCTGGCGCGATATCTAATGAGTGAAACGTTTTAGTTAAAAGAATTTGCTCCTGGGGTCAGTTATCTTGTCTGCTTTGAAATTTATTTACGCAACTACGATAGTCGGGGAACTAAATTTTCCAACAAAGTAAGCGTTTTGTTATGGAAATTTATGGGGAGGCCTATGTGTTACAGTGTGGCTTCCGGGTCGTATGGTGATGAAGCTTGTTAATTACTTCTATGGCCGAGATAACAAAGGCTTTCTTTGGCTCCTTTTGTTTTGTTCTTGTAAGCAAATAGATAAGTAGTAAATTAGGTGCGTTGTTTCGTGAGACTATAGACAAAAACTAGTGACTGTTTTTCTTAATTTTATATGAAAAGACAACGTGTTTTTAGAAAGACAATGTGTATTTAATCGGCACTGTGATTTTGTATAAAACAGTTTTTTTAATAGCTTACGAAAAAAAACACTGGAAGGTTTAGAATTATGAATCCAAGGTAAAACATTGTCCGGGGTTGCGGGACTGTTCGAAAGAGATACCGCGGCCCCGGAATACAAAGGGCGATGAAGGAACATGGATGGGTTTTAGTCAGTAAAAGTCTGACACTCCCTTCCGCTTCGCCCAGAGCGGGACTCCTCTCGCTCGGACGGGAAATCATCAAATGACTCCTCATTTCATGATTTCCCGTCCGAAAAAAAAAAAGGAAAATTTATGTCACGATATCCATCGTGTAAGATATACACAAGACAGAATAATAAGTACTAACAATATGCATGTAGCAAGTCTTCCAGACATACAACATTCCTATCTACATCCTCCGATATCCCCCCAAATACATCATAAACAACAAAACGTAGAGCAAAACCGAAGGCCATCTGCGAATGTTAATTAAAACAATAAATTAAATACGCCAAGTGGGTAGCAATGAATATGTCACGACACAGGTCGGTATTAGCAATGCAGAGGTCGCCAACTAAGGCTCGCCACCTTTATAAACTAACGCTGTATTTCGCTAATGTGCGGCAATGAAATTAGAGGTGAATAGTTAGATGGAATTTATTTGTGTAATTAGGGACAACAAGTGGGCTTAGTATTCGAAATTTATGTTTTAGGTTCCTGTCTTAGGTGCTGCTGGCTGTTTTATTGGGTTTAAAATTAGATTTCAGGGCTCGGGAGGCGAATTATGATCGGAGATCAACGATTGCACTGCTGACTTTAAATTATCTAGGTGTCGAGTCTATTAATGAAAGAAATAAAGAGAAGGTGTGAAGAAGGATGTAGAAACATCAATGCTTTTAATTTCGCAGTCTTCTTCTGAAGAAGATTACCGATCAAATCATTTAGATTACCGATCAAACCTGATGGTTTGATCGGTAATCTAAATGATTTGATTCTGAAAATACCATCCATTCCCATCGTTTGTGGAACGGCACTACATTTACACTCCAGTGCAGAGTCACTAATGAATCTCCACCTGAGCAGGTTTTCTTTGCTACAGCCAATCTGGGTCCAGAGTCCTTTTAAAGACTTCCACGTCAGCCAAAGCAACTCATGTCCAACTGGGAAATTACCCTTGTTCGCTTTAGGACAGATTCGCCTTAAGTCAGATTTGCTTAACGACAGATTTGCTTTTACGGCAGATTCGCATTACGGCAGAAATTGTACAGTCGTCTTGAAATGGTCAAGCATAAAACTCCGTTGATGCATATTCTTTGCCTCATTTGGTTACAAAATTTTCAAAAGTAACTATTAATATATTTTGTCCCTACTACGACATAACTATGATAGTTTTACTTCTAAAGTCTTTTACTTAGCCTCGCGTTTTCCATGGCCCAATACATTTGTCCATGTGCGCCAACCCGCGGTCGACGGAAGACACCGCGCACCGCGGACGACAGTTAACAGTGTGTCGCAAAAACTAATTCAAACCGAAGGGTTCACCCGCCCGCCATAAATTGTGTCCAGGAACGCGAGCCGCGTGTTAGTTACCCATAGTTTATTATTTGGTGTCATCGGGCCTCATAGTAGTGACAATTGTAAAGGGTTGCTGAAATCTACATCTACACTAATAATATTATAAAGAAAAAAGATTTGTATTTTTGTGTGTGTGTATGTTTGTAATGAATAAATTAAAAAACTACTGCGCCGATTTCAAAAATTCTTTCACCATTAGAAAGCTACATTCACCTTGAGTAACATAAGCTATATTTTATTCCCGTACTCTCACGGGAACGGGAACTACGCGGGTGAAACCGCGTGACGTCCGCTAGTAGTCGTATAAAACTAGCATGACAGACAAGTGTTAAGTTTTACTTTGGTTCACCATCTGCCTAACCCACAGGTAGAGGAGGCCTGTGTCGCAGCAGTGCACAGTGGGAGTATTATAGACTGATTATACATCACATGCATGCCTTTGTATCCCGTTACTTGGGTGACGCAAGACATTTTCTTCTTGCATTTTCCTGTTAACCGTGGCGCTTACATTTGGCCTAGGTTCTGATAGCAAAAGACACTTCTAAACAAACACGACGAATACACTGAATAAGTAGGACGTGATTCAATCATAAATTGGCTGTAGTGGTTCTGTCTAAATTCCCAGCCAACATGCCTTTTAGATTTGTACTCCCACTCTATCAATACCTGTGACAGAAAATCATAAAACAGTTACCAATAAGCACTTTCAAATTCAATTCCAATTTACCATTTACATAATCTACATACGCCCGCAATAGTCTCAAAGCAATAGATAACATATCGAGCGCTACCACAATAACCATTCAGTACACAAATCCTCCTACTATTCAGAATTACGATTTTTTCTCTCCTCGACATATATCACTGGAACCGTTCGATTTAACTGTTTTCTTACGTTCAAATTTATAGAGGTTGGAGCCGAATTATAGCCAGCAGGTGTTGGCTATAGTCTGCGACGCCACTAGTTTTGTTTTGTTAAGAGAAACGGTTTTAAATAAGAATATTTGCGCGTTGTTATCGAGGTTTGGAGTTTACAGTTGTGTGGTTGTTTGACATTGAACTGTTTGTTTTTTAGAGCTTGGCTCATTAACTATCACGCATGTAATCCTCGAAGGCTTAGGCAGAGCTGTACCTAATAGTACACCCATATTCCGTCTGTTATGTTTTAGTCCCATTTAATGTTAGAACATAGATAACAAAATAGTCTAATGATTTAAGTAGCACCTACCTTCGACGACCTGATTGGCGCAGCGGTAGTGAAGCTGCCTTACGTTCTTAGGGTCCTGGGTTCGAATCCCGGTCGGAGCAAATGTTTGTGTGATGAGCATGGACATTTGTTTCCGAGTCATGGATGTTTATATGTATAATAAGTATGTATTTACAAACAGAAAGTATCTATGTAGTATATCAACTATCTGGTGTCCACGACACAAGCCTCGTTGCTTAGTGTGGCACTAGATAGCGCTGTGTGTAATGTCCAGCAATATTTATTTATTTATTATTTATACCTATGTAATGCTATCTGGCAACATTGCTTAAAAATAAAGTCAGTCTATTACGGAAAGCAACGTGTTTTAATAGGTTATGGGCGTATTTCCATAATTTTCTAGGAACCCTTATAGTTTCGCCATGTCTGTCCGTCCGTCCGTCCTCGCTTAATCTCTGTGACCGTTAGCACTAGAAAGCTGAAATTTGGTACCAATATGTATATCAATCACGCCGACAAAGTGGTAAAATAAAAATTGGAAAAAAATGTTTTATTAGGGTAGCCTCCCTATATGTAAAGTGGGAAGTGATTTTTTTTTAATTTCAACCCTAACGTGTGATATATTGTTGGAAAGGTATTTAAAAATGAATAGGGGTTTTTTAAAATCATTTTTTGATAATGTCAATAATTTCGGAAATAATCGCTCCAAAACTAAAAAACAATGTGTCCCCCCCCCTCTAACTTTTGAACCATAAGTTTAGAAAATATGAAAAAAATGTGGAAAGTAGAACTTTATAAGGACTTTCTAGGAAAATCATTTTGAACTTGATGGAAACAACAGTTTTTGTACAAAAAAGACAAATTTGTACAAACAAATTTCTGGACTAAGTTTGTAGTATATTCGTATATGCAAGCATTTTTACATAATGGATACCCACCTTTAAACTCATAAGTGGGAACACTTATTGTGACGGACGGGAAACTCCGGAACCCTACACTAAGCGTGGCCCGACACGCTCTTGGCCGGTTTTTTACAGTGTAAGATTAGTATAAAACAGTCGAAAATTGTTGACTTTCCGTGGAAATATGGCTATATTCAAAGTATTCCGAAACTCAAAGGACGAGAAAACTATGATGAATGGAATTTTGCTGTCGAAAATCTTATTGGTGCTTGACAACCTGGTGAACTACATAAAGTCGGATCCAGGCGCCAATTTCGAGCCGAAAGCATCAGATGACGCAAAAGCCAAGGCAAAGATAGTTTTGACAATAGGGCAAGCCTACTGTCATCAACCTGCTGCTACTGAGAAATTCCTGATATAATAATATGTGGGTTTTAAATTTTTTTATTCGATATCTAAGGTATTGTTACGTCCGCCCACCGGGTGCGGCAGCCATTGAGGCGGAGCTCTATGAGGGGTACAGAGCGGCGAAGACCGCCCTCCGCGAAGCGGTCCTGCGGGCCAGGGATCAGGCCCGCGAGGAGTTGCTGGGGACTCTCGACAGAGATCCGTGGGGGCGCCCTTACAAGTTGGTGCGGGAGAAACTCCGCCCCTGGCCGCCCCCACTGACGCAGAGTCTCCGGCCTGAGCTCGTGGAGGACGTGGTGAGCGCTCTGTTCCCTTCGCGAGGGGAACACCCACCCCCGCCTATGGCTCCGCCGCCTGCGGTGCTGGAAGCGGATCATCAGGACGACGACGACGACACTCCGGAGGTGACTGGGGTAGACCTGAGAGTGGCGGTACGCAGGCTCAGTGCCAAAAATACCGCCCCGGGACCCGACGGCTTGCCTGGCAAAGCCTGGGTCCTGGCCTTGGAGGCTCTCGGGCCCCGACTGGAGGGGCTCCTAAGCGCATGCCTGGAGATAGGCCAGTTCCCGCTTCGTTGGAAGACGGGGAAGCTGGTCCTCATCCGGAAGCCGGGGCGCCCTGCGGACTCTCCGTCCGCATACCGGCCCGTGGTGCTGCTCGACGAGGTGGGCAAGCTCTTTGAAAGAGTCATTGCAAACCGCCTCGCCGAGCACCTTGCGGGGACTGGGCCGGACCTTGCGGAACACCAGTATGGTTTCCGCAAGGGGCGCTCTACGGTGGATGCCATCATGCGCGTGAGAGCCCTCACGACGGGGGATGCGGTGTCTAGGGGGGGGGTTGTCTTGGCGGTGTCTCTCGACATCGCCAACGCCTTCAACTCCATGCCCTGGAGCTGCATTAGGGAGGCACTCCGGTATCACCGGGTGCCGACCTACCTCCGTCGAGTGGTCGGGGACTATCTGACGGACAGAGCCGTCATCTACCCCGGTCGCAGCGGAGAATGGAACCGGCGAGAGATGTCGTGCGGTGTTCCGCAGGGATCGGTCCTAGGGCCGTCCTTGTGGAACATCGGTTACGACTGGGTGCTGCGCGCCGACCTCCCTAGTGGTGTCAGCGTAGTTTGCTACGCTGACGACACGCTGGTGCTGGCCCAGGGGAGGTCGCACGAGGCGGCGGCCGAAGTGATGACACGCGGGGTTGCGACAGTCGTTGAGAGGATCCGGCAACTGGGTCTCGAGGTGGCATTGCACAAGTCCGAGGCCATGTGCTTTCATGGGCCTCGGAATGCGCCACCTCCGGGATCCTTACTCACGGTAGGAGGGGTATCCATCGGTGTCGAGTCGACTTTGAAGTACCTAGGACTCGTCCTCGACAGCCGGTGGAACTTCGTGGAGCACTTCCGACGTTTGGCCCCCAAACTGGAACGGACTGGGGCTGCCTTCAGGCGGCTCCTGCCCAACCTGGGGGGGCCGAAAGCCTCCTGCCGGAGGCTCTACGCGGGAGTCGTGCGGTCCATGGCCCTTTACGGGGCCCCGGTGTGGGCGCGTTCTTTGAGGCGGCGTGCCGCCCACTACCTGAACGCGCCCCAAAAGGTAGTAGCCGTAAGGCTGGCCCGGGGCTACCGCACGATTGCCCGCGAGGCGGCGAGCCTCCTTACCGGATTGCCGCCATGGGATCTGGAGGCGATAGTCCTCGCGCGCCTGCATGAATGGCGCGCGGAGGCGCTACGCCGGGGGGAAACTCCGCTGCAGCGACAAATTGTCGCTCAGCGGACAGACTTCCGGCGGGATCTCATGGCGACATGGAGAGAGCGACTGTCGCAACCCCGTGCAGGGCACGCCACAATAGTGGCGATAAGTCCCCTCTTTGAGGAGTGGCTTGAGAGACGCCACGGCGTCCTCACCTTCCGCCTGACGCAGGTCCTCACCGGACACGGAGTGTTCGGGAGGTTCCTGCACCGAATCGGGCGGGAGGAAACGCCCGGGTGCTTCCATTGTGAGGATCGACCGGAGGACACGGTGGAACACACGGTGGAGGTGTGCCCCGCGTGGGCGGAGCACCGCCGTGTCCTCGAAGCGGCGATCGGCGGCGGCGACCTCTCGCGTCCGGCCCTGGTGCAAGCCATGGTCCGGAGCGAGACGGAATGGGACGCCGTCACCTCCTTCTGCGAAGCAGTAATGCTAGAGAAGGAGGTGGCGGAACGTGAGAGGGAGAGAACCTCTCAACGTCCCGGCCGCCGCGGGAGACGCCCCGGGCGTCGGGGGCCACCACCACGTAGCCCCCGGCCACCGTAGGCGCGGGCCTGTGGACGGTGAGCTATGGGCTAGCTCGCCGTCCGTCCGTCTCATGACATGACGACAGGCCGTGTCGACGGCGCGTTCGTGTTCCACGCGCGCCTCAAAGAGAGTCAGCAAAAAGGAAGGGGTCCGTAAGGACCGATGCCTGCCGGGGTCGCGGGACTATTCGAAAGAGATACCGTGGCCCCGGAACACAAAGGGCGATGAAGGAACATGGATGGGTTTTAGTCAGTAAAAGTCTGACACTCCCTCCTGCTCCGCCCAGAGCGGGAGGGGTTATTTGATGATTTCCCATCCGAAAAAAAAAAAAAAAAAAAAAGGTATTGTTACGTCGTACCCATACCTACAATACAAGTAGCTTCTAATAGTAGGTACCTACAACTAAGTAGGTAGGTAGTAGTAGGTATGTATCGAATGATGTAGGTACAAATTCGCAAACTACCTATAAAATACATCAGGAAGTTGTCATTGTAATTTCAACCGTACGCCCAGGGCATAAAGTACCTATTCCTTTCCTTTGTACACAAGTTGTGGAAGTTTCTCGAAGGACAATGACCTAGTATGAATTGCCTAGAAGTTTCTGTGAAGTTATGGATCTTTCTCAAACGTTCGGTCGTCATATAAATAGTCGACGTGTTTGCGGGAACGGGTAGTCTTATTTTGGCTACAGTACCAAGCGAATCGAAGTGAACTAGAAGTGCGATATCTAAGTGAATAGTGATCAGTACTGTATAAGTGATTGTGTTTTAAGTGTATTGTGATTAATTAAAGTTATCCAAGTGTTTAATCGGTAGTAATTAATTTATCCCATACCCAGCTCGTAACAGTATCATCCACCACAACCAATGATTGCCTTATATCGAGGAAATGTTCTCATAATTAAAAGTGTTTTAATCATTTATCAATTCAATAGTCCACAGCAAAAGAGACCCTCAATAGAAATTCCCCGAAAGCTGTTTATATCGTCATGCTCTACCCTGTTTGATGAATCAATTTATGTTCAACGTAATCACAAACAACTGCACGCAAATAAATGCACAATTGACATTTACGTGCACCAAATACAACACAGTCAAGCACGCACCCTGTAACAAGACTTGTGTCACACTAGTGCGTGCTACGCAAAAAACCCAAACACATAATTCAAGCATTTCTCCTTACAAAATATTCCCTTCACCGTCTAATTTATCACAAGGTGCAAAAACTCCCTCCTGTAACGTAATGAAAATTTGTATCAAAATTCCTGGGCCGGTGTCGCAAAGCATGTTATCAACGGGAATTAATCATTCGCTATGTTAATGTGTGTGGAGTGAAGTGATTATATTCAAATTGATGTTTTAATTTTATTCATGCTTATGGGGAAAATGCGTCACCTATTTTGGGTTCTTACGTGTAGCTTGGTTGCGTACACTAATGCGTGGTTTCATTACGGCTAGTAATTAACTAATGATGGTAGGAGGTAATAGAACTGTTTGGTGTGTTTATAATGTGTTGGGTATTTCAAGTATTTTTTATTTATTTTTTTATTTCAATATGGGCCTGCTATTGACCTCGATCACGCCAGATGGAAAGCGATGGATGAGATCTATGATGGAACGAGCGTGCCCAGAAGATGCCTGTTCACTCTTGCTTTGAAGGCAGGCGCGGCGGGTTAAATGTGGGTGGGTATATGTTTTCCGTTGGCTGCGAGTGAGTTTTGGTTGATTTCGATTCACGTTTAGTATAGTACTGCCCCTCATTTGTGGTGTAACTGTCGTTATAGCTTAATTATAGTCAACTCATGATGGAGATAACGTTTAGCCATTTGTTTGTGTAATACACAAATTTTAATGCATCATCTGCCTGCGTTTTCATCGATCGGCGTTCAGTCTAACCGGATACAGCTGAATACCAGTATTTGAAATGGAGCGACTGCCTATATGACCTCCACAATCCAATTGTACTGGTAAGACTGCTTGTCAATCTTTTGGGCCACTGACTACCTGCAATGACTGTCAAAGGTTTACAAATGACAGCCGGGACCAACGGCTTATGGTGCTTTCCGAAACTTGGTATGTAATGAGGTGATTACCCATCTACGGACCAACTTAGGCAAGCGCGGCTTAACCTGAAGATTGACCCGAGTGGCTGTTATTATTTAGCCACGAGGTCCTCTCACACTTTCTAAAAATGGAGTCCATGACTTCATTTAGTCATGGATGGGTCCCGTTTCCATTCGCTCTTGCCATTACAGCATCCGCGAGCTTAATTCTACGAACAACAAAATAATTCACATTTTTGTTGTAAAGCAGACACAACAAATACATCTTAGCGCCTTATAACCCTCCAGTGCATAAATAACGACATAATTGCCGCGTTGTTTGACAAACGACTAACATTTTGCAGAGTTTGGGGGTTAACTACCGGCACATTAATATTGCGAGCCTGTCGAGACATACCCTTGGCTTTCTGCTATTTGATGCCTATGAATGTTAATAGGGAGTTTTACAGGTTAAAAAGCATAATTCCTTATTTCGTCACCCTTTTCTTCGTTGCGGTTTTACTGACATTTTTGTACGTTACTTTGTTAGGTCCGCATTTGTAATGTTGATGAAATAAATGCTTTAATTTTGATATTCCAGTGTCCATGGCTTACCAAAAAATATTTGTCATTTTATTTTTCCTCTTCATCATAATCTGCCTAGCCTTTTCCTATTGTGTATATTATGTTTATTGTGTATAGTATATTTATGTTCTGATAGGCTTCCAGTCTAACCGTATATGAAGCTAAAGACCAGATTGTGATTGACATGGTACAAACATAATGTATAACTCTGTGTATGCTCATGTACTCTTGTATCTCCTTTTTATGAAATAAAATTTATTATTTATTTACTTTCGACCGATCTTCACAACCCACTTATTGATTAACACGATAACCTTTGGCATCTAAATTTCTCACTTATCAATCGTCTAGTCTACATCTTCCATCAGCACAACCAACATTACATAGGTATCTATTATTCACGTCGTGCTATCATCACCGTGGCCCGTGGGTTCGATTCCGTGCGTGTTGCCAGTGCTCAGTGGGCCAACAAACTGCCGGATCCAAGATGGCGGCTCAGCGATAGAATAAATCTCGCAGAACGTATTCGCGCAGATAAAGTATAGGGTTTATTGAATGTGCTTTGTTTTGGCGATAGTGCTGACAAATGTAGTAGAAAGATCGACGTATTGATTGAATGAGAATATTGAATTGTATTGAATAGTAAATAGTTTCTATTTTTGCATAAAAGTTAGTGGTATTGTCTCTGATGAAAGCTGGTATAGTACATTTTGATACAAGTGGAGAAAGTTTGTTATTGTATTCGAGGCGGAATTAAAACACCCGAGCCGTAGGCGAAGGTGTTTTTGAGCCGAGAATTGCAATAACAAATGTCCACGTGTATCAAACGACGTTTTTCAATACACTTTTGAAGAAATAAAACAAAATAACGAATAATATTTTTGTCCCGAACTAAGAAACTATGATTTAAATTTTCTTTTTTTTCCCGCTTTGGTCTCGCCAGGTTGAAAGAAAGGCAATGGTATGAAGCCGTTAAACAGCCTAATATAGAAAATAGATTTATTTTATACTTTTGAATTCAGAACACAAATAAATGTTAATTTGTGTTTAAAAGTAACTACTAGTTTTAAATAATTATGTTTATCTATGTTAATCTATTTGTAAACACAATTTGAATATTCAAAAAATATTTATGCCGTAAAGACGCGTGGTGCTTTGCAAAAATTAAAAAAAAAAAAACATTCACCTCAGACTATAGGCATTGAACCAATTTGGACTAAGTTATCTGTGGCAATTTTCATTCCCGCACACGTGCGGGAAAGTGGAAAAAATCGCACGTGTGTGAAATACGTTGCATGTTGTATCTAATCGTAGTGCGTTAAGGACCAGTTTTCGAGGAAGTGTATTGAAAAATAATTAGTAGTACAATGTAAAAAAATATAATAAATGCAAAAGTTTGTGTGGGATGTTTGTTACTCTTTCACGCGAAAACTACTGAATGGATCTAGATGAACTTTGGCACAGAGATAGTTTATAACTTGGATCAACATATAGGATATTTTTTATCCTGTCATCCCGTGGAACAGTTACCGACCTACACGCGGGCGAAGCCACGGCCATAAGCTAGTGTAGAGATATTTTTTTTTGCGTTTTTTTGTTCAGTATGTATTTTACTGAAGCGTTTTACATGGATTAAAGCCAAACTACTTCCTAACATTAGACCGATATTCTGTAATGAATTTTAATATCGAATGTAAGTAATAGACAAGTTAAAGTTTTAAAAGTTAATATCCATCAGAACTTTAGAATCAGAAATATTTTCGTCGACATATAAACTGAAAAGTTTTACTTCGACACAGTTTTCAACTGAACCATATGAATATGGTTTTACTTCGCTTATATTTTAGATCTCGAATCACTCTTCTTGGGTAACAGTGATTTTTATTTAATTTTAAGTGAATTTGAATAATTACTTACCTACATAGTCTGTCAAATAGTGTGAATTATTGAATATCTAACATGGCTAAATAATAACAGCCGCTCGGGTCGATCGTTAGGTTAAGCCGTACTTGCCTGGGTTGGTCTGTGGATGGGCGACCACCCATTACATACCGAGTTTCTTCGTGTCTCGGAAAGCACGTTAAGCCGTTGGTCCCGGCTGTCATTTGTAGATCTTTCACAGTCGTTAGGCAGTCAGAGGCCCAAAAAGTCTGACAACCAGTCTTACCAAGGGGTATCGTATTACCCGTTACTAACTGGGTTTTGGAGGTCAGATAGGCAGTCGCTCCATGTAAAATACTGGTAATCAGCTGCATCCGGTAAAACTGGAAGCCGACCCCAACATGGTTGGGAAAAGGCTAGGCAGATGATGATTAAATATCTAACGAATTCAAATGAAGAGTTAGCTACTTCATACCATACATTGAAACTCACCATCATCTGCCTAGCTTTATCCCAATGATATTGGGCTCGGCTTCCAGTCAACACACATTTCGCCAGTTTTGTTTAAGTCCCATGTAACAAGGGGCGAGCCTATTGCCATCAACCGGGCACAAATCCAGACTCCTAAGCTGCTACTGATAAATTATTGATGGAAAAACTTAGTAACACTTTGCCCGACCCGGGAAACGAACCAAGGACTTCATGCTTAGCAGATGCGCTTGCGACATCTAAACTAACGAGAAACAAACGTGAAAAATATCTTTTGACAAACCTTCATCATCATCATCATTTCAGCCGAAAGACGTCCACTGCTGGACATTGGCCTCCCCCAGGGGGGGGGGTTTGCTATAATTGCCACGTTTGGCAAGCGGGTTGGTGATCGCAGTGCGGTAGTTACAAAAGTACAGAGAACGCTGCTGCCCATTCTCTGGTAAGTCCCTTACTCGCCTCTTACGACACCCACGAGAAGATATGGGATAGTGCTATTCTTTACGTCCGACACCATACAGACGACAAACCTTATTACGTTATATCCCAGCCATCTCACATATCTTACCCTGAAACCCATTCCATACTTCAGCTAATCACACGTACTAACAGGTAATATTCATCTATCTACCGAACAACTTTTTTTAAAGTTTAAAATTGCGCGCGGGAACGCCGCTCGCGGCCACTCCGCCGTAAAATTGCACAGACTCGAACCCACGGCCCCACGGCCCGCCGGTTACCAACTTTACCAGTGAACTTCGCACAGCTATTTTGTTTTTGTTAAATGAAACCGTTTTTTTTAGTAATAAATTATTTTGAAGGGGATTGAATAATAGTTATTGGAGTGATTTTGCAGACATTGGATTTATCGTACCCTGATGCTATAGGTGAAAAAAAATCCTTATTTTTTTAATTTATAACTCATCATCATCAGCCTATTAATGTTCCCACTGCTGGGACACAGGCCTCCTCTATGAGAGGGAATGGGCTATAATCCACCACGCGGGCCCAGTGCGAATTGGTAGATGTCATATGTCTTCGAATTTTTGGTTCTAGGACATGCCAGTTTCCTCACGATGTTTTCCTTCACCGTTTTGAGAGCAGTGGTGATGAAATAAATTATACAAAGTAATGCGATTGCCTGGATTTGAACCCACGACTTACTATTCGTAAGTCGGGGTCGCCACCACTGGGCCACCGTTGCTCTCTGTAATTTATAACTTAAACTGTGAAATAAGTACCGATTATCTTCTCATAATCGTATTATCATTTTTTTAATTTCTACTACTATGAGTTTGACGATAGGTTCATTCATCATCTGCCTAGCCTTTTCCCAACTATATTGGGGTCGGCTTCCAGTCTAACCAGATGCAACTGAATACCTGTATTTTACATGGAGCGACTGCCTATCTGACCTCCACAACCCAGTTAGTACTGGGTAATACGATACCCCTTGGTAAGACTGGTTGTCAGACTTTTTGGGCCACTGACTACCTGTAACGACTGTTAAAGATCTGCAAATGACAGCCGGCACCAACGGCTTAACGTGCTTTCCGAGGCACGAAGGAATCCCGGTATGGAATGAGTGGTCACCCATCCACAGACCAACCTAGGCAAGCACGGCTTAACCTAAAGATCGACCCGAGCGGCTGTTATTATTTAGCCACGAGCTCCTCGAGTTTGACGATAGGTTCATTATTGCTCAAAAACCACAAAATCTATGGCATAACACTATCAGTCATCCTCTCAAATTTCCTCCATAAATTCTCCAAAGAAAAAGCTGGTAAGGCCATCTCATCGCTCAACAAAACTCTTTGCAGCAATAAACAGAGATCCAAGCAAATAAACGCGCACCTCCACAGAGATGCAGCATCCGAGGTGAGACCAAATGTATGCACGTCAAGCTGTTTGCACTGACGATGGAGAACTAAAATTTATCTATCGCCAAACATATTCGCCAAGTAGCATCATTTCGTTAACCATCCCCCACAGGAAAATCAACTTTACCTCTCAAAAATCAAGGTACATTTTGGACTGGGAACAAATTTTTGTCGCACTTGTTTATTGGCGATTTATTTTTGGGTAGTGCATGCACTTTATAGTCGGGCATTCCAGCCGACACAAATCTTTGCGGTTCATATTTTTACGTATTTACTTTTAAAATGTCGCCGTTTATGTGATACCGTTGTGCTGGTTTGTTGAATATCGAGGTATCCTGGGATCGTTTGTGTTTACAGTGTGTTTGTTACTTGAAAACTGGAGGACAAGTTGCTGTGTTTAACGAAGTTGCAGTATTTGGTTTTGTTTTAAACATGTTTTTTATTGTTTCGGTCATGTACCGATCTTTCTTCCCAGAAAGATAGTAATGATTCTGATGATATCCCTTCCGCTCACAAAACACGGAGAGTCCGTGTTTTGTGAGCGTTGAAAAATGAAAACACATTTCTTTAAATGTTTTCATAAGATATACCAAGTTTTGGAAAGATTCCCGCTATCTATAAAGGGTGTAAAACACCTGCACTTGAACTCCTTGTCATTGCGATATTTTTTTTGTTCTACACCATACCTGGGAACCTTCTAGTTACGGAGATATTGGGGGTCAAAGTTCCAACTTTTTAACAAGTTTTTTTTTTTTTAATACACGTTTTAATGTAAGATTTTTACTTTAAACACCTCCACGACCCCCGTACTATTCAATCCATCCATCAGCACAATGTTTTGAGTGCGTTACATTGAGTTCTACCACAAAACATGATTTTTCATCCCAAAAAAAAAAGTTGTTTCCCAGCAATAATTTTTGCGTAAAGTTACTTTTGAAGTACAGAATGCTTGGTTGACGACTTCATGATGAGGTCTTTTACACCCTGTAGATTCATGAATCAATAAGATTGACATTGAAGAAACCTGTGTTACGTCTCGATCCCTTTAGTTGACTAAAGATAAACACTCGCTAAATTCGAATTTATTACCTCCATTATCCAAAATTAGTAATCACTCTAGTTATCTCGTTAAACTAACACAGACCGAATGTATTCATAAATGAGTGATTGATTTAATGAATTTAGCTGTAACATCAACATTTACGCATTCCATACATGTTAACATTGTTCTAATTGCGCTTTTATTGTAAGTATGCAATAATTTTCATTGAATTAAACAAACAATTAAATCGATACCAGAAGTATCAATTAACGTAAGGGACATTTTGGCGAAAATGAGTTATATACATCATTGGATTCAGAATTTTCTGCTCTATCGATTGGTATTATTAAAAACATTCTATCGTTAAAAAAAAATCCCTTACGTTAAAAAAATTTGGCCTGCGTAAAACGATTTATGAAAAAAAAATGATGTAACAGACGTTTACATTTTTTTTTCTCTAAAAAATAAAGTAAGTCATAGTGTTAAATAATTTACAACCTCACCTTAAACCTCAAATCAGTCGATTTAAATAGCATGTCCCTTACTTTAATTCATGATTAGAGTTTTTTAAGAATTATTCTCTTACATTATTATCTCACAAAACTATCTTTATTTTAAGCTCCTTACTGTAATATGCCTATTACGTAACAACTAAAAATCAAATTCGTATTTGCTTTACTTTATTTGTTTAAAAGATCGTTGCTAAAATACCGAGTATAAGAGAAACGATTTTTCAAGGTCAAAGTCACTGCTAGACCTTTATGAACTTGGAGGGTTGTATTGATGGTTTTGATGATTATAATTCTGTAACTACATACGTCTTACAATCGCGTCCAATATTTTAATCAACATACAACCTAGCACTGGCTTGCAATTTACCAAAAACGTAAGAAAATTTGAATTTCGCGGGCTGGTCGAAGCTTTCACCTTAAGTCTAAGAAAACATTTTTTTTTATTCATTAGGTGATTATAATTATAAAGCCAATTAAACGTAATTATTAAAAGTACAGATTTTTTAGGATTTTATACATAATTATTTTTACATTGATAACTAGAAGGTGTGTAAGACTGTTAATTAGAGCACTGGAGGCCTACCATGATCTAATTAGAATTCAATTGCAAGGCATTTCAGTTTATATTCCTAAACTGCATTGCTCAAACTCGTACCATGACGTCCAATACGCTCAGTGGCATTTGGATCGTTGAAAGTGAATGAAAGATCGCAATTTGTGACTGAACCGCGTTTGAAACGTTTTTGGTGAAAAAGAGACAACGCTATTAATATCAAATAACTTTGTTTCGCGCACATTTTAGTGTCAGACACGCTCAGAAGCAAGTAACGTTTTATTTTGTTTTTAACTCAGTAACGTTACCTACCAAAAGTAAAAAATACACATAGCAGTTGTTTTTAAGATTCCACGGTACCGCACGTTCATACGGTAAGTATTGTTAAAATAATTCTTATTCAAAGTAGATATTTATTTACCTTTTGCTATTTATTACACGATTTTGTCGACACCGATAGTGTCAGTTAGGTAGTCTGTGGAGTTATGATTACGGTAGGAAAATTAAAGTGAAGAGTAGTTTTGAATTCGATAAAAAAAACATTATTTCAAGTGGCACCCTCAAAATTATAAGAAAGATGTCTGTGGAGTTGTGATTACGGTAAGAAAATTAAAGTGAAGAGTAGTTTTGATTTCGATAAAAAAAACATTATTTCAAGTGGCATCCTTAAAGTTATAAGAAAGAAGTACATTTACATTGGTTTTTGTAAGATTTCACTAAAATAGAACTAAAAAACTTTATTTTCGTCAATAATTCACCAAACGTTTCAGTTTACGTTAGAGAAATAGTAACCTAAAGTGAATCGCTTAATTTAACAGTTGACCGTTTCAGTTGAGCTGCTCTATGGACGTCATGGTACCAAACAAATACAAATTTGACTGAATGAAACCAAAACTTGCGACTCAGTTTGGAGTCAACCGCTGTCAGATGGCATGGCCTAAATTGAATCGTTAAACTGACGTCATGGTACGAATTAGACGAACAATTCAATTTAGTTCCTAAAATGGATCGCGATAAGAGCTCGTGGTAGGCCCCCTGTTACTTTTAGAACATTTATTTAAACTTAAAAAAAAAGTTTTATAGACTGATTAGTGTGTTGAATTTATGATAATTACGCAGACATAAAAGTCTAAAATAAAATATTAACAATAAATCGTTTTATTTTTGTATCCCTAAATTTCATTTAAATCTGTGATAGCTAAGCTGAAACTAACATTAATCATGCAAAGAACCTATTTCCATGGTGTTAAAATACCATAATTTTAGTAGATAATCTATAGTTACATCAAATTGCAACACTGTAAAAGTCCTTTACAATAGAATTACGTATAATTTTCTATTTCTCTTGCTGCTTACACTATGCTTGACGGTTTACACATAAAATATTAGTAACGTAAGGCACAACTAAACATATTTTTTTAATGTAAGGGACATGCTATATTTTAAACCGCTGGGTATTCCTAAATCTTTCGTTTAGAGCATGAAAGAAGAGGAAATTCTAAGAAACTTTGCTCTAGACACAATTAAAATTGGAGCAGACAGTAAAAAGTTAAAGACAGATTTAAAAAAATAAAATCGTTTTTTGGCTCTCCTGAAAAACCGTGATTTGTCCCTTACATTAATTGATACTTCTGGTATCGAAATGTTAAACATACTTGGGATACCAATAGAAACCTGAAACCTTCATGCCTGTTTTTCTCGAAGGGTTAAGCAGATGTGACTTATAGTTTACTCACATTTCGCTAGTTACGTTTTAAGTCTCATATAGTAAAAGCTGAGCCTATTGCCATCAATCGGGCGCAAATTCAAACTCCAGATACAAATATGTCTTAATTACATACCCATATATCAGATAAGTATTCGGAGCAAAGTATGCAGACTTGATGCAATTCATCAAATATAGAATAGAACACATATTGAAACCAATTAGGAATTTAACTAAAAGCCAGCCTGTGGTTTCTAACGTAAAAAAAACTAAGTGATAGTGTCACTTAGTTCTGATATATATTTTTGACTTAAATTGATTTTTTAAAACCAAAACACTTTACTTGCCTACCATCAAAAAAACTTATTTAAACAAAAAAAGTAGAACTCCTATTCACTACTGACCTTGTTATCTTAAAAAGCTGACCCAATTTTCATTCAGCGGAATACTATTAAATACTCCTTTTAAAAGAGTTAATTTTCCTGTTTCAGCCGTTACCATTCAGTGTCTGCCTATCCTCATTACGTTGAGGGTTGAATGTGGGCTCGTTTGCCCGACCCAGATACTCAATGAAAGTGTAAAGTCAGTATTTTCAGTAGACTTGTTCATTATGAAGTATTATCTGACATTAAGTAAGTGCCGTTTGTGCATACTGAGCGCTTCATTTGGGTATTATTGTCGACGTGCTGTTAAAAGGGGTGATGGATTGGGGTAAAGATTGTTAAAAGGAGGTTAACGAAAGCATGTTTTTTTTTTAAAGCTCCTTGTATTATGTGTGTGTGTGGTAGTGGTTGGTATGTCTGTGGCATCAGTTACAGCCCCTGTGGGTGTGGTCGGCTCCTCTGTGGTACTATTCACTGCACCTGTGGTAGTGGTCGGCTCCTCTGTGGTATCAGTCACTGCTTCTGTGGTAGTGGGCGATGCCTCAGTTGTCGTCGGAGCCCATGTAGTGGTACATGCAATGAACGACGCAAATTATGATCACTGTAGAAATAAAAATAATCGTCATCTGCTTAGCCTTTCCAAACTATGTTCGGGTCGGTTCCAGTCTAACCAGATGCGGCTGCATATCAGAATTTTACATGGAGCGACTGCCTATCTTACCTCCACAACCCGGTTAGTACGGCACCCTCTGGTAAGACTGGTTGAAACAAATTAATAGCAGTTTGAATTAAGTATGTAGGTGCCAAGTAGTAAAGTTTTCTAATTTACACACATCAAAAGTATCTAGGGATCAACATATATTTTTGCAATAACTTTTCTCCTGATTGATATTAATTAAAATTTTCTTTAAGGATTCATCAAATAAAGTGTTTTCGTTTGTCACAGTAACGATAAACCAAGTCACCTTTGCATTAATAAAGAAATTTGCCATTTTCCTAATAAAGGGATTTTTGACATTTGAACCACTAACATTAAAGTTCGAAAAAATGACTGAAAACACAGTTTTCTTTAAAATTTTATTGGGTAACTTAAACAATTAATAATCCGTGTTTCTACCGCGAACACTAACAACACAAGAACATCGGTTTGGCATACTCAAAATGAGTTCATCCAAATCACGCTGTGGAATGGCCGCCCATGTTCGTTGCAACAACAAAAAAAGGTCTTCTTGCGACTGGATACCCTCCATATTCGGCAGAGCTCTTCTCTGTAGCATATCCCATGCATGCTCAATCGGGTTCAAGTCTGGCGACTGAGCAGGCCAGGGCAGGACATTGATGTTAGCTGCGGCGAGAGTCTGTCTTACAACTCTTGCGGTGTGCGGTCGTGCATTATCATGCATTAACTGAAATAAGGGACCGATTTGCACTTGTAGAGGAACGATGACGTCTGATACAATCGTCTCAGCATAAATTTGAGCGTTGAGGTTGCCTCTGATCCAAATCAACTCAGTTCTTCCGCCGATCCAAATACCCGCCCATACCATGATGGTTCCACCACTATAAGGATGGACTTCCTGGCAGGATTTTAATCGCTGTTGGCGTCCAGGGGTTCTCCAGTGTCGTATACGTCTTGTATCCGGTCTCATACCAAAACGAGACTCATCAGAAAAGCACTCGAAACGCCATTGTTCTTCTGCCCAATTTCTGTGTTCAAGAGCCCATTGATATCGAATCCTACGATTGTGCATTGCTATAGGTGGTACCCGTAGCGGTCTTCGGGAATGAAGGTTCACTTCATGCAAGCGGTTTCTGACTGTTTGGTCGCTAATTAAGTTCCCTGAAGAGTGATGAAGCCTCACGGCTAACATCATGGCGGTTATTGTTGGAGCTCTTCGAGTTAAGATTTGAATGTATCGGTCTTGTCTCCGTGTGGTGCAGCGATACCGTCCTCCATGGCGCTCAGCCACGGTACCAGTGCTTCGGTAACGTGTCCAAAGTCGACTGATAACACTCTGACTTGTATTCAGAGCTAAAGCTACAGTACGTTGCCGGGAACCAGCTTCTATCATTCCCACGGCTCTGAGCATTTCTTCCCTGCTTAAATGACGTCGCCGCTCCATAATAACGTTGGTTTTAATCAGTAGTAGGGAAACAGTAGCACTAATAATGTCTTCAATGCGTTGTATGTTTTTATAGGGAAAATATTGACAGCTTATTTTCATCTTTTACTCGAATTTGATTGAGAGTTCCTGATTCAAATTATGAAATGCACCAAAAAGGATCCATATAAATTTATAAAATCATAAATTTATTACAAAGCCACATCTCAATCTCAAGAAATCCGCATAAAAATGCTTGATCCCTAGACACTTTTGATGTGTGTACTTTTAAAATAAATAAGATAGGTAAGTAGAACACTCTTTAGTTCCTAGTTTGTGGTACATCATACAAATGACAGGTGTAAAAAGTAGACATTTTACATCAAGGGACACAATGAGCGGTATTATTTTTTAAGAAACTTAGTTCTATGATGATCATAAACTTATTCTGAAAGTTTCAAACCCACACAATGCTGTGTCTTCATCGTTTTGACTCGAGCATCATTAGCCCGTAAACGTAAGCCTGTTTAAAGCTTACTATGGGCCTGTATAATATAAATGAATGATCAAACACGATATTGGATTTTCTACTCCAGCTAACTTGAAATATTGTAAAAGAAGCGGATCTCTGAACTCTTCAACGTCAGCGATAGCTAACGATCGAGTTAATTAATTGTTGGAGCTGCGTTCGCCTGTTTGTACAGTTAGAAAATGCTTACCTACACTGGGTTTTTTTATCCAGTAACCCATATTGCTTTTGAAAGAATGATACGGAAAAAATAGAGGAAGAGAGATGTTTGTAGCAAAGCGAACACTTTCAATATTGCCTTTCGATCATTTGAATGATGAAATCAAACAGAATATATAGTAGCGGCACTACAAAAAGTACTGCAGCAAAATAATATGTAGTACAACAAAATACAGCGCCACAATGAGGAACTAACATTGAAATGAAAAATTATTGTTCCAACATTTGTTTTTGCTTTTGAGTCAGATTGTTTGGTTTTTATATACATTTTTTTTTACCTCTTTTTCAGCAGTCGCGCTCTATTATAGTTGGTGCCAGTTAAGATGAGAATAGCGGTCATTGCCCTTTCCCCAATATCTCTTCGTACGAACCAAGACAAATAAACCATGTATCGTTTTTCATTAGAAAAAATGTTGAAGATCACGATATATGACGATTCCAGACTTGAACAGGCTTATTTTTGGTTTTCAAATTTAAGAAGTTTAATAAATGTAGGTGGGTCAATGACCGCTATTCTCATCTTAACTGGCACCAACTATAGACTAGACCAGTGTTCTATACCCTAAACCGTAACCCTAAGTATGAAAAAATATTTGGCGACCCCCTTCGCTTTTTTTTCTTGTATTAATAAGTTACAAATATATCTATACAAAATGTTATATATAATTTAAAACACCTTTTTTATTTAGAATTCGATTTAAATCTCAAATTCAATGTAGCAAAAACGGATCCACGATGGGAGAAATTAGTTAATGACAAACAAGCTAAGCCTCAATAAGATGATGAACACTAATAGTTTTTTATTTTGTTAATTTGCATGAACATACAAATGTTTATATCCTCTATTTAACATTTTCTTATTAAATCTATTTTTGTAAGCTTTATTGTTTTGTTTATTGAGGTAGTTTTCGCGACCTCTTGCGAAAACATAAAGGCTTCGCGACTTCCCAGGGGGTCGCGACCCCCAGGTTGAGAAACACTGGACTAGACTAACGGGGTTTGTAAAAAATGTTTATTATTAATAAACAATTTTTATTTTAAGAATTCAATCAAATTTCATACATGTACAACAGCTGTACAATACAAACATGCGTAAACTCACGCCTTTTTCCAATAGGGTTAGGCAGTAACCACAGAACACCACCTGCTACGATCCTTACATACTCCTTTAGTCTCGTCCACGTTCATACACTGGTTGCGAGTACTACGCACTTCACCTTACTGAAGAACCTCACCAATAAGGTCAGAGTACCTATGTCCTTCTAACTAAGCCGGAACACAAAGGGCGATGAAAGAACATGGATGGGTTTTAGTCAATAAAAGTCTGACACTCTCTCCTGCTCCGCCCAGAACGGGAGAAGTCATTTGATGATTTCCAAAAAAAAAATAGGGGTCCCGGTGTTGCCACTCGTTCTCGTTTAATAAGAACTATTTCTATCTTCATTCACTATACTTATATCCTCACAGTAAATTAAGTGTACATACCTAAAAGAGACCATTAGATACAAGAGCGCATTACGCCTAACTCTCTACCATAAAGCAAGGAGGGTTCCAGCCATAATCATGGGCTTAGCAGGGAAACATCACGGTATGATCTTACGGGAGCAACCAGAAGTAACCGCACATCCTTTGGTGTAATCTCTTTACTGTCTTTTACGACGCATAAGGGGCGAGCTTAAAGCCGAGTAACAAGCGAGGAATAAGTTGAAATGTCAACCTATTATGCGTTACATAATTATAAGTATGCATATATATTTTAAGGATTGTAGTAGGTACAGTTTAGTACAAACTATTCAAATATAATGGTGTCAATTCTTTTGTGCACAAACTAAACTTAATTTAGGCTATTGCTATCTTTTACTAAAAGGCAGTGCGTGAAAAGGACGGCTATAGCTATGAACTAAGTTAGAGATGTCATACTAGTGTATGCCTTGCGCTTCACCGTGTTTTTAGTCGAAATATTTTTACGTAAACCCTGAATTTTTAAGGAAATATTAGTTCCAACTAAATTTGACAGCTCTTAATTACGTCCGTCTCTTTCTCGTTTCATTAGAGAGAAAAAGATAGCAATAGCCTAAATTAAGTTTAGTTTGTGCACAACAGAATCGACACCATTGCCTTTGTTTTTTAATTATTTACAAACAAAATACTTTTCAAAATACTTCTTAATTGGTATTCTAGCTTCAGATTTCTCAAATTCGTCCTGTTGTCTTTCGGAATTTTGCGAATTGGCTTTTCTGGGATAAAAATGTGTTTCATATAATACATCGCGCCAAAATTACTCGTCTTCATCATCTGGCCCTTATTCCAACTTATTTGGCATCGGCGCACCATGTTTTGTTTTCCATACTACAACAGCCCATAACGTCCACTGCTGGACATAAGCCTCTCCCATGATGGGAGGAATTTGCCGTAATCTCCACGCTTGGCAGGCGGATTGGAGATCGCAGTGATGAAAGACTAACAGAAAACGCTGCTGCCCATTCTCTGGTCTACGGAGGCGCAAGGTGTTCTGCCTCAGACATTAGTCGCCTTATACGACACCCGTGAGTGTAATGGGTTGGTTCTATTCTACTCTGCCGGATACCACACGGCTAATGTGGTTCTTCCATACTTCTCTGTTACTAATTATCTCATCAGACACCTCCACTCTTGCCATATCATCCCTTCATCATCATCATCATCATTTCAGCCGAAAGACGTCCACTGCTGGACATAGGCCTCCCCCAAGTGTCGCCACATTGAACGGTCCCGTGCGACTCGCAGTCAGCGGATTCCCGCAACCTTCACCAGGCCATCGGTCCACCTAGTGGGAGGCCTTCCAACGCAACGTCTTCCGGTTCGCGGTCGCCACTCCAGAACTTTTCGGCCCCATCGGCCATCCATTCTGCGAGCAATGTGCCCTGCCCACTGCCACTTAAGTTTGGCAATTCTTCGGGCTACGTCTGTAACCTTGGTTCTCTTGCGGATGTCTTCATTTCTGATTCGATCGCGCAAGGAAACTCCGAGCATAGCATCATCCCTTATTAAGCTATATTAGCAGAGGCGTCTACTCTAAAGTACACCCACATACTTTTATAGCAAGGCCTTATAAAAACTTTTCAGTTTTCTATTTTAGTCGAAATCGCGACGAAAATAAAGGTATAGGTACAGTATAACTTTTCACACAATCACACAGATGTCTACCTGGAGTGGTGGTAAGGATAAAATTACGCTTACAAAAGCTTCGGGGTTATTAACCTTTATTGCAAGTCAGGCTCTTACTAAACATTACTCCCGGCCCTCGGAATACCTTACCTGGAACATGTACTTTACGTTATGCCGACGAAGCCTATTTTGTTAAAACTATCTACGTTCCTGGCTACCATAATTTGTACCTTACAGTATTGAGGGTAAGGTATTAAATAAAAAATAACTCGTATCCTCTCTGTGGGTCTACGTCAGGGACATAAATATTTCTTACTTTCAGTTAATTAGTGTTACTGACTACACGCATATTTCGATTTTAAACGCTCAGCTGAGCTCCGAACTTAGAAAATACAATGGCCGTTTTTATTAAGGCATTCAATAAAGCGTATCCTGGTGTCTGCGAAAACAGGCATTTATTCAAAACTTATCCATAGCCATACTTAAAATAACAATTAAAATATGTTAATTTATATAAGAAGAAAAGCATTGAAGGGCGTCATAAAATTCGTTCACATCGCTGTCAACAGGAATAGTGCCCAGAAGGCTGACAGCATTACCACGTCGGGTGGTAATGCTTTCTTTGAGCAAAAAATAGGCCAGCCAGTGGTCACGGGGAGAGTCGACCAACCGCTTGGCAGTGTCCCGAAATACTTATTAGGCAATTTGAGTTAACTATAGACTAGTCAAAAGGTCTCTTATTCATACTGAATGTCTAACAAATCCAGATTTCCTGAAAATAAATGAGTGAAATCTTGAACCCCTCAAAAAAGATGGTACCTCTCACTCCAAATAAAACAAAGTAACTTTTTTTACACCGGTCACACTTTCTAAGATCAAAACCGAGATATAGGTATACATTAAAAGTTGGTGGGAACAATCGCACAGGGATATATAAACCGTAGCGAGGAGATCGTTTATTAGCACGAGTAATAAGAAAACTTCCGCGGAATCTTTGTGAATTTGCATTTTATCAGCCGAAGACTACAACTTAACTTCGTGGATGGCAGTATGAGAGATGCAGCGGGCTGGTTTGCATATTTTTTTAATCATAAATTATGATATAAAATAGCAGTTAGAAAAAGTTGTTAGAAGTCTTGCAAAAAATTGTAATTCACAAAAATCTAAGAGGCTACAAAAACTTGGCAAACAAATATTTAAAAAACCGGCCAAGATCGTGTCGGGCCACGCTCAGTGTAGGGTTCCGTAGTTTCCCGTCCGTCACAATAAGTGTTCCCACTTATGAGTTTAAAGGTGGGTATCCATTATGTAAAAATGCTTGCATATACGAATATACTACAAACTTAGTCCAGAAATTATTTTGTACAACTTTTTGTCTTTTTTGTACAAAAACTGTTGTTTCCATCAAGTTCAAAATGATTTTCCTAGAAAGTCCTTATAAAGTTCTACTTTTCAGATTTTTTTCATATTTTCTAAACGTATGGTTCAAAAGTTAGAGGGGGGACACATTGTTTTTTTACTATTGGAGCGATTATTTCCAAAATTATTGACATTATCAAAAAATGATTTTAGGAAACCCCTATTCATTTTTAAATACCTTTCCAACAATATATCACACGTTAGGGTTGAAATTAAAAAAAAAAAATCACTTCCCACTTTACTTATAGGGGGGCTACCCCAATAAAACATTTTTTTCCAATTTTTATTTTACCACTTTTCGGCGTGATTGATATACATATTAATACCAAATTTCAGCTTTCTAGTGCTAACGGTCACAGAGATTAAGCGAGGACGGACAGACGGACGGACGGACAGACATGGCGAAACTATAAGGGTTCCTAGTTGACTACGGAACCCTAAAAACAACAGTGACTAATCAAGGTAGTTTCATAAGCTACGCATGAACATTCTGACTTAGCACACTTCCATTTTAACCGACTTCTAAAAAAGGTGGTTATGTATTCCACCAGCATCCTTTTATTTTCATGTTGATGATATTACTCATTAACCGGCTAATCTCCTAAATTAATAAAAAAAACAATCATAGCAGTCTTCGGGGACTGCCGATAGAAGTGAAAACAAGAAGTACACAGGTCCCTCCCCAGTCGTAGCACTGGTTACGCCCCGCGCATGCCTGTGGTGCTACGCCGTAGCAGATGCTACGAGTGCTACGAAGCGTGACTGCACGTTACATCAAGTGACGATGAGTTCAATGTTTTTCCTTCACCCAAAAAGTGCTCAACGCACCTAAAGAAGTTTTCACTTCAAAAAATCTCTGAAACTTGCAGGCAACTATAAGCAAGCCAATTCGAAATGGTCGTCATCTTTAAACTCACCAGATAAGTGAATTTCATGCAATCGTGACGCAGGGAAAGATCAGCAGGCAACCAAAGAAAACACACTTTTGAACTAATTCACAAATCTAGAAATAAATTTGGTTAGCAGTGGTGTCGATTTTGTTGCGCTCAAACTAAATTTAATTTAGGCTATTGCTATCATTTTCTCTCTAATAAAACGAGAAAGAGACGCAAAGCTGTCAAATTTAGTTGGAACTAATATTTCCATACAAATGAAGGGTGCACGTAAAAACATGTCGACTATAAACATGGTGAAGCGCAAGGCATAAACTAGTTTTACATCTCTAACTTAGTTCACAGCACTGCCTTTTAGTAAAAGATAGCAATAGCCTAAATTAAGTTTAGTTTGTGCACAACAGAATCGGCACCAATGTCCTTTTGGGCGGCACTGCCGTTACTGTTTCGTAAATTTGTATGTAACAGCGAATTTCTTGCGTCTAATTTTAGACGAAACGTTGAAACGAATTCAAGTCTATTCATGTCGAAAATATAAACGGCTTCTTTCATTCAACATAACATCATCCACAGTCACCTTACACCGCAGAACGTTATGATAACAATTTTCCTTATTTTTATCTCTTGCTTTTTATATTATTGCGGTGACAACTATGGGGGATGGCGACCCGCCTTATAATTTAACCGCACAATAGAACCGCGTAAATTGTGTCGCTTTGTCACGGATTCAAAATGGTAGACAGAATTGTCATGTTTAAAGTGACGTTTTGGGGTGAAGGAAGTTGTAATTATGATGACAATGAACGGGATCTGAATTCTTAATAACCTGCGCTACGATGAATCTAGCTTCTTTAGCTAGCCTCCGTTTTTCATAGACTTTTAACTACTTTCCGTTGGGTCGGTCGGTCGGTTTAACAGGATGGAGGTGAATACCAGTATTTTACATGGACCGATTGCCGGTCTGACCTCCACATCCCAGTCAATACTGGTATTAACTGGGATGTGTGGATCCCTTAATAAGACTGGTTGTCAGACTTTCGGGCCACTGACTACCTGTAACGACTGTCAAACTGTTGTTGACTGTCTGACTGACCTAGGAAACTCAGTATGTAATGGGTGGTCACCCATCCACAGACCAACCTAGGTAAGTGCGGCTTAACCTGAAGATTGGTCCGAGCGGTTGTTATTATTTAGCCACGAGCTCTTCTTTCTTTCATGATAAGCAGTAAAAATCTTTAACTTGCCTTTGTCCATCGACAGAATCACTCGTAAATTAGATTAAATGCTCACTGACCGAATAAAATTAGTTAAACTGACTAAAAACTAAATTGCCTACACCGTGTGAGCAAACATCAAAAATGTATTTAAATTTTAATGACGTTGAAACCTCCTTAGCCTTACGCAGTTTTAAGCCGCGGGGGGCGGGCGGGGCGGGGTACAATTCCGCTCCAGTTATCGTGCGAAAACTTTCACCCAATCCGATTTACCTGAGTTAATTACATTTCATAGTATTGGAGCTTATAGTCGGCCTTTAGCGAATTGGCCACTGAGAATCCTTTGGACATTTTACGGTGAAATCAACGAGCTAGTTTGGCGGTGCACAAAATTCGTGCTTAAAGATTCAATGCTTGCGTAAACCGTGCGTTAGCCGTGTGGTATCCGGCAGAGTAGAATAGAACCAACCCATTACTCTCACGGGTGTCGTATAAGGCGACTAATGTCTGAGGCAGAACACCTTGCCCCTTGCTCCGTAGAGCAGAGAATGGGCAGCAGCGTTTTCTGTTAGTCTTTCATCACTGCGATCTTCAATCCGCCTGCCAAGCGTGGAGATTACGAGGCGTATGTCCAGCAGTGGACGTTATGGGCTGTTGTAGTAGTGTAGTAAGCTACTACACTACTACAACAGCCCATAACGTCCACTGCGTAAAAGGCAACATCTGTACTGTCGTATCTAACTAATGTGCTACGTTAAGCTTCTCTTCTTTGGGACAGCGGTTGCACTGCGATAGTAAAGAGTTTAATACCACAATAGGAAAAGAAAAAACCTCTCTCGGCTGAATCCGTTTTTCTGATACGAACGTTAATGATATCAGACTACGACTACGGGGATAAAAGCAACCGTTGAAATGCTGTTACCTATTCCATAGACCACGTGCTTCCGTTACGCGTTGTTGAAAATTGACTACTTCTGCTACTGAAGCTACATCTATACAATCTATACTAATATTATAAAGAGAAAAGATTTGATTTTTTGTTTGTTTGTGTGTTTGTTACGATTTAACTCTAAAACTATTCAACTGATTATAAAAATTCTTTCACTATTAAAAAGCCACGTTTTTATTGAGTAACATAGACTATATTTTATCCCCGTACTCCCACGGAAACGGGAACTACGCGGGTGAAACCGCGTGACGTCCGCTAGTAATTCTATAAAGAAGTTAATACAACTTCTTTCGTTGATACTACATGTAATTTACTCAAACATTTCCGGTTTGTTTTAAGTGTGAAAACCTATCTCAGCTTAGTGTAGTCATTTAGCTTACAACTAGGTATCTTCTTTAATATTATTGTCTACTTTATTTCGATGTTTAGAGTCTTTGACATTATTAAACTAAGCTTGGTCCAAAACTGTCAAAATTAATTAAGTTACGCCACTCCACACCGACCGACCTCAGTGAACTAACTCGGAGAAATTCGTGTGTGAAATATCAGAAGTTGTCGAGATCTTAGCGGCGGGTCTTGGGCCAGATTAAACCTTCGTAGACGTGTCAATTATCGACTGTTGCGAATTCATTATAAAGGATTTCCACTTTCAGTTTGCTGAGAATGTATTAATTGGGAGTTTCGGGAGGAGCTTAGGTTTTATGGGCGGTTAGTTATTGTTTGTGTCAATCTCTGAAAATAATGTTTTAAGTCGGAGAATCTATGAGACCCATTAAGACTTTTGACATTTGTGTGAGCGCCTTTTCTTCTTCAAACGTGTGTTTCTATGACGCATGAATTTGGTATTTTTTGGGAGGTAATTCTCGACGAGAACTAAGTTTTTCAACATGTTTGAATTTCCTAGCTCTTGTCATAAGACACACTTGTTACAAAGAGTAAGTTTTCTTTCGCTACCACTTGATTACCTTGATATGCGTTCGCCATTTTGCAGCAGCACCCTTAAAACCCAGCATAAAGACAGCAACCCATCTAATAACCCTATAATTTAGATATAAGCAGTGACAGGTTACAATCCCATCGTTTACGAGCTCCATAATCACCTCTCCCCTCGAAAGGTGAGCCGTTATTTACACGAGTAATTAAACCCAATTTGAAGGCATTATATATTGTGATCAAGAGTCTCTTACAAAATAATTTTCGACCTTAAAGTTTCCTCCCAAATTAATACCTTCCAGCAGATTCCTTCATAATGAGTGCAATAAAACAATCTAGCTGTTTAACCGCCACAATATATGCCTCCCTTCTTCGTAAAATGTAGTTGCAAGGCACGTTTTAAAATATATGGTCGGACGAAATTAAATGCGCACACCGTCTTATTGCAAACGCAGTTTACGCCTAATGTGAATTATGAAGAATAATAGTGGTAGAAATATCAGGTGGGGAGCCTGGGAGATGGGGAAAATGTTAATGCGATATCTGGGGTGAGAAAAAAATATAGATGGAATTAAGGACAGTGGTCGGTTGAGTAGAAATAGATTCACATAAAAACACCTTTTATATTTCAATTAAAAGTATGTACATTATTTCTATCAACTTCTCAAATACTTACATACAGAACACATCATGAAATAAAGTTTACTACACCTAGCATTGGAAATATCTAAACTTTATTCGGCGTTGAACTGAACGATACACTCCTCTCGTTCACATTCAAAGACTTTCTCGCAAATATAAATCGCAATTGTCTGAAGAAATAGTAAAGTAGAACGATAAATTGGATAAAGAGGCAATACTGCCGTGCTCAGGGGCTGGTAATAGGCAATTTTCGACATCCAATCCCGGCACAATGGGACGACTTGCCTGTTTAAATATTTCTAAGAATCATTCGTTTTCAATGTGAACTATGTCACAGTCTTTTAGATTAGCAGGTGGATTGATTGTTGTACTGGTGTTATTTTTAGCTACAAGTGTGAAAATGATTTTCTTTGCGGAGGGGGTAAATAGGCTGTTATGTTTGATTTGTTGTGTATTTATTCGTACAGGTTTAGTGAAGAAATGGTTAGAATGGTTCTATTTTTTTATTACTGCTTGGTCTATAAGTGGTTAATGGTAGACCAGTTTCTTTTTAAAAATTACACCAAATTTCGTATCTCATCTGCATAGCCTTTCTCCAACTATGTTGAGGTCAGCTTCCAGTCTAACCACATGCTGCTGAATACCAGTATTTTTCATGGAACGACTGCATATCTGACCTCCTTGATACCTATACGATCCCCTTGGCACTGGCTGTCAGATTTTTTTGAGCCGACTACCTGTAACGACTGCCAAAGATCTACAAATGACAGCCGGGTCCGACAGCTTAACGTGCTTTTCGAGGCACGGAGGAAACTCGGCATGTAACTGGTGGTCGCCCATCCACAGACCAACCTAGGCAAATACGCCTTAACCCAAAAGATCGACCCAAATGGCTGTTATTATTTAGCCACTACTATTTTAATTTAATGTAATATATTATATGTCATATGAACGCTGTTTTTATTTTTATTTTTAATAATTTGTATGTCAATTGGCAAAAAATGGCGCACTACCTATTTTTTTTAGATGTTGTATGTAATGATTACCTATGTTTACGAATAAATGATTCTGATTCTGTTTCCACAAGCTCCTCGAATTACACCATATTCCTAGTAAAAAAATATTGTACCACTCTTTACCACAAGATCGAGTCAGATATCAAAGCAGCTCAGTAAATACCTACCTAAAGCCCACAGCGACTTGTTTCGTACGTGGCATTGTCTGAAATTAATTTTCCTGTTCCGCTCAATGCATCTTTTATAAGATAGAGGAACAAAAGTGGAATGAAAGTGCCAGAGGAAAAAACTGTACAGTCATGAGCGCCAATATGTTTGAACTTAGCAGCGTTTAAAAAGGATTTTGTACTTATAATTATTGTTACATGTTTTTTTTGACGGTTGACAGAGGAGAATGGAAGAAAAAACGTGACGCAAGAAGATGATGACGACAACGGTGTTTTAATTATTTCATGTTTTTTTGGAAAACATTTTTGAAACCTATCTTTATTCATAAAATTTCGGTATGCTCGTGATATTTGTCCCCCTATGTCTTGATAAATTGAGACCTGAATAGTTCTTAGCTGTAGTTGCACCAGTCAGGTGGCGCTGTTGTCGACATCCAGACATCCTTAAAAAAATAAGTCTATTTACAAGAGCCGTGGTACTTCATACACATTAGTAGTTATTGGAAAACTAGGAAAAATTAAAAACTTCAGTCATTCTGTCAGATTAGCTGGTATTATTTTGAAATAAGTCTTAAATCTCAATTACATTCGTAATTCGACGAGACATGCGATTTAAAAGGAGATGTTTCAAAACGGGCCCAGTAAATATTATTTGTAGTACAGTACCTTGAAAAATCGAGAAAAACCGTGCAAATTCGGGAAAAATACAAATAAATTGCACAAATGCATTAAGTTTCTTGTAATAATTTGATATTTATCAAATCTTTTTATCGACTTTCATATGGCGTTTCGACAATTTAGGTACTCTGTGGTTAATTAAAAATGACAGTAAACCATAGATTGACCATTTATCATAGATCGTGAACTGTCTACTGTTACTTGACAATGTAATAAGACAGAAATAAACATGTCAAATGTCAATATTCAATCAACATGACAGCTTACCGCCATGATGGGTTTTTGTTGTGTGTTGCAATTTCAAGTGTACATTATTGTGCTTAACTACCAAACTAAGCCAATTTAAAGTAATTGGATGATTGAAAACTGTTTTAATTGTGTTTCCCATTTTTTTGTATGGTGTACAAAGACCTGGCCGGGGCTCCATACATTTTGAAACATCTCCTTTTCAAAGTGCATACATATTGTTGCTCATGACTGTACCGACGGTTATATTAAATTGAAGGATTTAATTTGTGTGGTCTAGGTGTTTAAGAATGGTCAGATTCGGGTAATTGATGTTGACTGTGTCTGTTGGTTCGCTTTCAGGATGTTGCTTTGTCTTACGTGAAAATAAAGTTAGTAAAAATTAATCATTTGAATACAAAGGGGTATTTTGTATATAAACAACAGTTTCTGTGGAATATTATGTGGTTACAATAAGCTAACTACTTTCTTATAATGTGCTTGGCTGAAAGTAGCCATGACAATAACTTAATTGAACGATTATGTTGCTTTTTAAATGTTACAGTTATAGTTATGTTATTAGGTTATCTTAAGAATTCGATGTTTCATACTAGATATAACTCACGGCTTCGCTCGGAGCGCTTTGGAGGACGGAAATTACTCCTTGAGAACAAATTACCGGATAAAACCAACCTGTGGGCAGATTTACGTTCGCATTTATTATTAATACACACTCCAATAATATGTTAACATAACATCATAACATCACGCCTGTAATCCGCGAAGGGTTAGGCAGAGGTGTACCTAGTAGTACACCCACGTCCCATGTAATAGTGAGCGAGCCTATTGCCGTCAAACGGGCACAAACCCAGACTCTATGGCTGCTACCGAGAAATTCCTGATGAAAATACCCAATAACACTTTGCCCGACCTGGGAATCGAACCCGTGACCTCATGCTCAGTAGTTAGGCAGTCAATATTTATATTTCAATGACCTATCAATAGGAATGGCTTTATGAGCGGGATTAAAATTCCAACAACAAACAAAATTTTAGCTAATTCTAGATTGCAACAGCAATTCCATAATAGGATTTCATGCGCCATAATTTTATTATGCATTTGTTTAAAAGTTTTAGCGGTGATAAAGTAAATGCCGACTAATTGAGGCCGCATTAAATATTTTGTAGCACTGCATTACAGTCGAGTTTTATTCGTATTTAAGTGTAATGTGCACTTAAATTCTTTTATAATCTCTTGCTTTTTGAATTAACTTTTGCTTTATTAAATTAAATGTCATTGTCAAACTGTTTTTCCGAGATAGTGGCTAAATCTACGATTGTATTATTTAAAAAAATTGTCATACATTTACAATATCATTAACTCTGAAAGTGACCATGCGCTTTGCTCTATGCTCTGAAAGTGACTTACCCACTTTTGGGAGAATCGATAATCGATATTTGAGAAGAAAATTGGCATAATTTTCGGAATAGGTACCCGGAAATAGGTGCATAAATAGCATCTATGATTTGATATTTTTAACTGACGTAAGAGTTATGGATACCTTTGATAACATCGCTACCTTCAATTCCTGAACATTCCTCGTTTCCAATATAAATGAGGAGCTATCTAGCTCAGCGTTCCTTCCAATAGTTTTAGTTTCAACGGTCAAAACGAATATATGACAAACATTTTATCAGAAATTTTACTTGCTTTTATAAGTTTTAAAAATATGTGGGTCTTAGAATTCAAACTATTTCAGTTAATATTGAATTTTAGAATAGCAAAAAGCTTTTCTCTTTTAATTTGAAAATTATAAAAAAATATTTTTCAAGAATGAGTTCCTAAATTAAATGAACCAATCTCATTACTACATTTAGAATTTTAATTGAAGATCTCACGTGAGAACTGACAATTAAAATTAAAATATTTCGTATTTACCAGACAATTTACAACCTTATAAACCTAATCCTAAACCGTTGTCAGGTGTTAAGTGTTTTATCATGTCTTGTCTCCGCAAGACGTAGACTACCGCAGAAAGAACGAACACTCCTTGAGGTTCCTTCATTCATTCACGCATTCATTATGAACGAACTCTCTGCCATGGGTGGTGAAAACGCTCAGTTGCATGTAAAAGCATTTGAGAGATTTTTAGGACGTCTTTTGTAGAACATCTTGGTGAAAGTGCTGTGAAAGAGTTTGGTTGAGATTTATTTTTTGGTTTGCTGTCTTTGGTGAGAAGCTAGAATCATAATTTCATCAAAACTCCGGTTAACCTGGGCATTAAATTATGCTGTTTGCTCAGTTAAGTTTTCATAGTTTTCAGTGGCATATAGATCTTTCTTAAAAACTAATCTGGTTACACGATCGATGCTACAACACTTGCTTGTGTATTTATCTATTTGACACCAGAGGCGCTGTTAAATTTTTCACACATGGTTTGTTGTACGTTACGTTTTAAAACTCACATTTATAATACAAAAATAATTAACGTACAACTTGAAATACATTCCCAATACCAAGAATCGTATAATCAATTAGATATCATAAAGGGTGTTAAAAAACCTCTTAACGAAGCCGAAAGGCACTTGTTCTCCCCGTCATTGCGATCATTTTTTTGGTGTACACCACACCTGGGAACCTTCTAGTTACGAAGATACCTATTTGAGGTCAAAGTTCCAACTTTTTGACAAGTTTTTTTTTTTAAATACAAGTTTTTAATGTAAGATTTTTAAACACCTCCACGACCCCGTACTATTCAATCCATCCATCAGCATAATGTTTTGAGTGCGTTACATTGAGTTCTACCACAAAACATGTTTTTTCATCCCAAAAAAAAGTTGTTTCCCAGCAATATTTTTTGCGTAAAGTTACTTAGTTTGATGTACAGAATGCTTGGTTGACGGCTTCGTGATGAGGTTGTTTACACCCTGTATAATACAATAAAATGTGACTCGCTCTACGGCACAAAAAAACTAAATTAAATTAATCAAGTAGAGTATCATCAGCTATCTGTATAGTACCCCATTCTCCTCTCTTTAGTCCGGGCATATCTCGATAATACTCTTTGTTAGAAAATCTTTAGGTCCATTAGTTTTATTGGACCGGTTCAATCCTGGACCATGGTCTGCCCGAGGCAGAATAAGCAAACTTCTCGCTAAAATGTAATTGGTTTTTGAAAATCCTGTCTATAACTAGCCTTTGCGTTGAGCCGATCTAAGGTATCTAGGTTTTGCTATCGTAGTTTTGTTTGCATGAGCCAGTTTTCGGGATGTACAAAGCTTTTCGATTGAACTCGATTTGGTTATCGTTTGACTTGTGTACGTAGTTAGTTAGTTACACGAAGAGGCGTAGCTCACTTTTGGTTTTTATTTCGTAATTGATTTCAAAACCTGTAGAATTTATTTCCTACATTGGATCATAGCAAAGCATGACATCACGCTTGAAATGCCCAAAGAGGTAGGTAGAAGTGTACCTACGTATTTTCATCAATTTATCCATCTATTTATTTAAATTTGTGTTTTTTTTGGATAATGATATGCGTCACATTTTAAGAGTGACATTGTACAGCAGTATTTTTTTAAATGATAATGTTTTTTTATTCTCATAAAAACATTAAGCATACAATAGAAATTACGCTAATTGGCAAATGTAACCTCATATTCTAAGCAAGACAATACATAATTATATTAACGGTAACAAAGAAAATGCCTTCCGGACAAAAAAAAACTCAGTAAGGAAAAGAGTGCAACTAAAACCCGTAACATAGAGATATTTGTATGAAAAAATTGTATGTTGGTATTTATTAACTCTTTTTGCAGGAGAAATTCCTAGTATGGGGTAAAAAAAAGAGAAGTCTGGTATTTTGTCTTCTTTTTTCGTCCACTGCTGGGGCACAGCCTCTCTGCACCAGAAAGCCGATCGAACCGAAGAACACTATACTCAGTGCCACTGTGCTATGGGTTGGTCTTAACTTGGAATACCTTGGAAAAACCAATAGATCTTCTATTGATAACTGATAGATACCAAACTTAAGTGGCAGTGGGCAGGGCACATTGCTCGCAGAACGGATGGTCGATGGGGCCGAAAAGTTTTGGAGTGGCAACCGCGAACCGGAAGACGTTGCGTTGGAAGGCCTCCCACTAGGTGGACCGATGACCTGGTGAAGGTTGCGAGAATCCGCTGGATGCGAGTCGCACGGGACCGGTCAATGTCCCGACACTTGGGAGAGACCTATGTCCAGCAGTGGATGTCTTTCGGCTGAAATGATGATGATGATGAAGATAGTAGAGTTTTCAGAAAAAAAAAATTAAATCAAATAACTTCTGAAAGTACCTACTTTCAGAAGTTATTTGATTTAAGATTTTTTTTTAGTGATGTTGAGGCCCGCAACATCACTATACCTATAGTGATGTTGCGGGCTTGTGGCCGGAGAGCTATGGGCTAGCTCGCCGTCCATCCGTCTTATGACGACAGGCCGTGTCGACGGCGCGTTCGTGTTCCACGCGCGCCTCAAAGAGAGTCAGCAAAAGGAAGGGGTCCGCAAGGGCCGATGCCTCCCGGGGCTGTGGGACTGTTCGAAAGAGATACCTTGGCCCCGGAACACAAAGGGCGATGAAGGAACATGGATGGGTTTAGTCAGTAAAAGTCTGACACTCCCTCCTGCTCCGCCCAGAAAAAAAAGGTATAGTGATGTTAGCATCACTATACCTACTTTCAGAAGATATTTATTTATACAGTGAATTACACAATACACTGTATTTAACTCACTTACGTACGCAGGGCGCTATTAATTGAGTCAGCTTGAATAATAAATATTTTGCGGCCGTCAGTATTAGCACACTCAGACACCACAATTTGAGGAATATTTACTGTCTCCGTGTACTCCTTAACACCTTGTAAGTATATTGTTCATTTCTACGTGCTTGAATGAGAATTTACAAAGTTGTTACATTATTAAATTCAGGCATTATGTATATCGAAAGTAGACTGGAAGCCGATCCCAACATAGTTAGGAAACGGCTCGGCCGTGCCATGTATTCAGTTCGTCATTTTGAACAACCTGGAGATATAGAAATTTTTCTTCGGTAATTAAAAATAAAAATCATGTATTTCCTAAACAATGTGCAATATCTACACGGTCAAAATGTATGGAACAGCAGATTTTTTATTTCAGTAACAACCACGCCCTAAAACTTTTTTTATTTTAGTGCCTATCAATAAAATTGCCAGCAGAAACATATTCGTTTAAATAAGATATACATTCAATGTCAGTGACATGTTCATCTAAATAAAACTTTATGCCAACTCATCCAGAGTTAATAACATTGCAAAGTACGTACATGTCAATAAATTAAAAATACCTGAGCTGTCTGAGCACCCGTAAGTAAGTAAGGATCAAATCAGCATTTTTTTAGAAATAAATTGTAGGGATCATTGGAAGTTTTTGATCGGCGGAATAATGCAGTGTCCATAGAGTTTGGGGTTAATATCAGGACTAAAGTGATATTAAAAAAAAAAAACAGTTTCGCTCCGAACTTCATTGTTTTTTCACTTTATGATCTGGAAAAAGTTTTTCGTTTAAAGATGTTTGCGTGTATGTCTTTGAAAGTAGATTTTCTTCAATGGAAATCAGTAAACATTATTTGTCGACTAGATACTAAAGAATACTTACACCCAATCGACTCTATCTAAAAAGTTTTTTTTTTATTTGATTAAAAGCGACTTTTTTTGCTTTCCGACATTCTTGGTTACCCTGGCGCAGAATTAACGTGCATTTTCAAGAGCTCAAGAATGGGGTGGGATAAAAAATCGCCATTTTAAATAGGTTCTGCGGCGTCAAGTGATTTAATGGTTTCTCGCGATTCTCATGCAGTGCGTGATACGACGATCATTTTTTTTATTCGTAATCAATTCGAGGTACCCTCACTTTGGTTTAATTGAAATTCTTTTGAACGGTGTGACTTGAATATTGCGATTAGGTGTTATAATGGATTTAAAGATGTACCCCTAATCTTTATTGTCTGTGCTTAAGCGTCGGTATTGAGGGGTCGTACGATAGTAGTTACTCATTTTATATTTTACAATAGTAAAAAGTTCTCGTTGGTCTAGTGGCCACTGGCGTAACTGCTGGTCCTGGGTTCGATTCCCGAGTCTGACAAGGTGATATAAAAGGTGGTGGTGGTGGTGTAAAAGACCTCATCACGAAGCCGTCATACAAGCATTCTTTAGGTACATCAAACTAAGTAACTTTACGCAAAAATTATTGCTGGGAAACGACTTTTTTTTGGGGTGAAAAATCATGTTTTGTGGTAGAACTCAATGTAACGCACTCAAACCATTGTGCTGATGGATGGATCGAATAGTACGGGGGTCATGGAGGTGTTTAAAAAATCTCAGATTAAAAACTTGTATTTAAAAAAAAAAAGTAGGAACTTTGACACCCAATATTTCAGTAACTAGAAGGTTACCAGGAATGGTGTAGAACAAAAAAAATATCGCAATGACGAGGAGAACTTGGTCCTTTCGGCTTCTTAAGAGGTGTTTTACACCCTTTAGGGTTTTTCCATCAGGAATTTCAATTTCTCAATAGTAGCCACTGAGTCTGGAATTATGCCCGGTGAATAGCAATAGGCTCGCTCATGAGACTTAAATAACTATCAAAATGTGGGTGTACTATTAGGTACACCACTGCCTAACCCTTCTGGGTTTACAGGCGTGATGTTATGTTATGTATAAAAGGTAATCACCATTTATAAACTTTACTTACTGCTTTAGGCACTTGCTCGACATAATAAGTAGGTATTTAATTTTCGTATGAAAAAAAAACCAGCTACTTAAAAAAATTAAATGGTTCATGATATTATGATATTTTAGCTGATCATAGATCTGCTTGTGAAGGTCAGATAGGCAGTCGCTTCATGTAAAATACTGGTGAATACCAGTGTAGGGGCTTACGATACAGAAGCTGACGCGACAAAATGTATAGTCGCCAACCGGGACTGCGGTGTGCGCAAGCGCCAGTCCCTTACACGCATTGGTGGTGCAAACATGTCTATAGACTGAGACATCCGGTAAATCGCGTTGTGTACTAGGTTAGACTGTAAATGTGAACCAGGACAATAAACATCTATTTCCACGCACTGACTTTTAATTATCCTCCCCACGCAAGGCTACACTGCAACTAGGACCTGTATGTACACCACAAACCACCACCAAGGGACTCAATACCAGTATTATCTGTCTATCCACAAAACCAAATGAAAATGGATAAGAATATACGGATGATGACGCAGAAACAAATACCTATAGGTTTTGTTTCTTAGGGAACAAACTTTTCCTCCAATATCTGTCCACGTGTCTGGTGACACTTAGAAAGTCTTTCTAAGAAAGTTTTGGTGTCACCATTAATTGAACGCGTACAGAGGTGCTGTCGTTTCTGTCTGGACGACTAATGCCGTATATTGCCCTGCTGAACAGAAACTTATACATTGAAAGTATTTATTTTATTATGAAACCTTCATTATCTTTGGTATTTGAAAAATCGGCATGGTGTCACAAACAATGGTCTGCTACAATAAGCAGTGGTGGTAGCCTAGATGAGGAGCTCTTGGCTAAGTATTAACAGCCGCTCGGGTCTTTAGGTTAATCCGTGCTTGCCTAGGTTGGTCTGTGGATGGGTGTCCACCCATTACATACCGAGTTTCCTCCGTGCCTCGGAAAGCACGTTAAGGTGTTGGTCTCGGCTGTTATTTGTAGATCTTTAACTTTTAACTGGGATGTGGAGGTCAGATAGGCAGTCATTCCATGTAAAATACTGGTATTCAGCTGCATCCGGTTAGACTGGAAGCCGACCCCAATATAGTTGGGAAAAGGCTAAGCAGATGATGATGATCTAAATTTTCTTTTTAGTTTTCTCTCCAAATTGGTATTTATAAAATCGGCATGGTGTCTCAAATATTGGTCTGCTACAGTAAGCAGTGGTAGTGGTAGCCTAGATGGTGGATATCTCAATCAACGGTCGTAGGTTCAAATTAGGCTCGTTACTTTGTGGACTTTATTGCATCACCACTGCTCTCAAAACGATGAAAAAAACATCGTGTGAAAACCAATTCTTAGAACCAAAAATTCAAAGACATGTGATATCGGACTCCTGTATGTCAGGCACCTTCTTCCTCATAGTGAAGAGGCTACAGGAGGTAAGGTAATGAACATGGTGTTCAAGTTCTTCTCTCCCCCATAAAGTGGAAATTACGGATTTTCCTACTCCTCCGCTATACTTTTCTGATTAATTTCGTTGCGGGATCCAAGACAGTTAAATTCATTCTCTGAGAATTCGTTGAGCTTCATTGTCTCGGCGCTTTTCTGGTGGTCGCCACTGTTGATTCTGGCTTTCAGGAGTTACAGTGGTTTGGGAACAGTGTGGCGGGCTTGTCCCTCATAAAGTGTGGATCCTCCGATCAGACGGGTGTTGTCTGGTGGGCTAATGTGCCGTCAGAAACAACGTTGAGAAACGTTGTTGTCGGGATTTTCAATACAGTCTTAAATCGTGGTGAATCTTATTTTAATAATAGGGTATATGCATGATCTTTTTTTATCGCTCTAAACAAAGCGTATTAACGTCAGAAATAGGAAAGTGAAATTATTTTTTTAATATCTATAAAAAATACTAAGTTATAAGCATTTGAAACTGTTGATTAGACAGAGAGATCCGATACAGCGAATGACGTCATTCGCTGCATCGACGTACAAAATCCATACTAAATTCCGTTTATCTAGAAAATGATGGAAACAAAAGTTTAAATGGTTATAACTTTTGTGTTGTTTGACCGATTTATGTCTTGTTTTCACTTTTTGTCATTATTTTTATAGTAATTTATTATTCCGTATCGAAATAAAAAAAAAGAAAATTTATGCATATTCCCTATTCAGATGATGTTAGTTCTTCATTTGTGTCATAGATGGCACTGTAGTACTTTTTTGTACTATACAGTGTATTTGGCTACCGGTTACTGATACTCTAAGGGCATATAATATACTCATTTCTATCGAAAAATATACGTTTATAATACTCCTAAACCCACACCCCGCGAATGGCAGGCATTTTGTTTTTTTCAAACGGCTGATCTAGGGTATGTTCAATGAAATACTAATCTTTGAAGGTAAGAGACCTAGAGACATGCAAATGATTTTATTGCAAGAGTAAACGACGAGGCAATCAAATTATTAAATTAATTTTCCTGAAAAATAAGCAAAGGGCCTAAGAAATACTCCAGCAGCAAATTATTTACCATCAATCATGAATACAGACACTGCCTTAATCGCTATACTTAACAGACGGATAGTTGATATGAAACTTTAATTTATCACAAAGACAAAAAGATGCTACTATCGAGCCTGACATAAACTCATACGTGGATTTCACGACTCCCGGCGCTACCTTTTTGGTGACTTATTAGGGGAACTCACATGACTCAACACATAGTGTAAAAAACTGCAGTAAGTACATCCCCTTCGTTAAATACGCATGAAACTTTACTCCGGGACTGTACAGCGCATACCTGAACTCCACCTAACACTGAACTCGCTTAAAGGCGGCACTATGGCGAATTTCCACGAAAGCAACAGCAAAGCGTTAATTATTATAGTCTAGTGAATTCAGGAGAGGATCGCTTCAACATCTACCTGCGAATTTCATTAGGTGTAGGCTTTCAGAGGCATTGGCTTGAAGCCTGACTTGCTTGCCATGTTCGAGGGTCGCGCGATAAAAACCTGTGTAGGGAGCCAATTAGGTAATGTTGGTAGTGCCGAACTGGTTTGTGTGGTGTGGTTGGTATCAATGTTAATTTGTTTCCCTTTTGAATTTCGATTCTGGTTAACATGTGACAGAACTGCGTTATCGAAAGTAGTTATTATTAGTTCGGTTTTCAAATTGGTATTAGAAAATGAATCTATTCAAGATAACTCATTAATCACACTCGTCCGTAATCGTCAACTGGCGAACTTAGGTCTCTTTAAGAGTCGACGTCGAAACTCGTCGGAGAAAAGATTTACCTACCTATGCGTTTCGATAAATCTAAGCTTGAGTTTAGTTGAGATCCTAGTACGAAAGATAACGGCACATCACAAAGCATAAAACCATCTGAAACTCAAAAATAAAATGTGGATACTCAACATAAACTATTCAGAGGAACACGTAGGAAACATAACAAAACTTCCTACATATCCGAGGTCAATACCAAACATAAATTTCTATTCAATTCACTATTTGATATCTGTTTTATATCTCCCGAGTTTATCTGCCTTTCTAATGCGCGCTGACGAAGCGAACTCTATTTTATTCAATAAGCCATCGCATCAAAGAAGTCCCATGGATATATGGTTTTATTGACTCCAGTGGCCACCGCAAAACCCCCTAATTTCACGCTTCATTTAACAGTCTTATGGTGTAGCATGGCGCCTCTATAGATTTGCCATTAGATTGCTCAATGGGGCTCCACCCCAGTCGTAATTTTTTCTCCGTATCAAAAGTGAGTTTCGTGTCTTCTTGTAGTTTCCGTAGTTTTAATGTTGTGTTTGTATGACTCAACTGTGCTGGTCATCTTTTATGTAGGAAAATGCGGTCTATTATCTTCTGTATACCGGATGACTTTTTTATCAAGTTCCAACAAAATGGGTATATTAGGTGAACGGAGTAGAAGCTTATGGCGTACGTATTTTTTTTTTTTTTTTCCATAGCTTAGAAAAAAATTGATCGATCATCAAAAAACGCAAGCTTTCATATTAGAACAAAGAAAGATAAATTTTGAAAGAAAAAATGAAACATATCGAATTTTAAATTATACGCAATACGCTTATGATTTGAATTACGAATTTTTTCGATTTTTTTTTCGCAAAAAAAAACTATGTAAGCCATTTGCTTCTACTCCGTTCACCTATTAACCCAATTTTTTTGGAAAGTGATAAAAACGTCATCCTTCATATGTTACTAAAGACAAAATGCACACGCTAGTCTCAGAAAAACTTTTTTAAGCCCGTCTTTGCTTTTATAATTAAAGCCATTGAAAACTTTAATAACAAAACATCATAATATAACATGACGTAATCCCCGAAGCGTTAGGCAGAGGTGTACCTAAAAGTACACCCACATTTTGCCAGTTATGTTTAGGTCCCATGTAATAGGGGTGAGCCTATTGCAAACAAATCCAGACTTCGTGGCTACTATCGGAGAAATTGACAATTACTCTTTACTCGACCTGGGAATCGAACCCAGGACCTCATGCTTAGCAGTTATGCTTGCAACCACTAGACCAACGTGGGAAATTCAAATTGCAGTCGCCATAAAATAATAAATTTTACACAATTTAAGAAAAAAAAAATTCTTGATTGATAAATGTTATTACACTATTGATGATTAATTTTAAAATGTCGTGACGAATTAATTTAGAATTAAAAATATTGAGGTTTGGGATAAATATTAATATTGACATTAAATAACGTTGACATTTTAATTACGTTGACGTTTTTACCACAACATAATACATGATTTTCAAATATTTAGTAATAATTGTAATCCTCAGCTAGATTTGCACACCATATTTGTACGCCTCCTAGCTTAACATAAGATCTGTACTTTTTTTACCTATGTTAACAATTATTTGTTAACATAGGTAAAAAAAAGTACATTCGAAAAAAAAGTACATTATGATTTGATTTGGAAAAAATAAATGATTGAGGTAAATCTAAAATACAGCTGAAATAAAAATGTAATAAAACAATTACAAATCAACTCAGACGGGAATAATATTGCACCTTCGAATGTAGCACTAAATTTTGAAAATGCACGCATGAAATAAAAACGAAAGAATAAAAAAGGGGAAATACAAAAGCCATGTGAATAAAATTCTCGCCCCTGCCAATGGTGCGTGGAGAGCCTTCAATAAGTTCAATGCGTCTGGATTATAAACTTATGTCTCTCTATATGTCTGCGAAAGACAACTGTGAAATATTCTTTAGACGATATAAAAGGATCACTGTCATGTGTGAACCTTTGGTTAAAAATAAGACGACACTTGTCTTAACAATATTTTGTTAAGACAAGTGTCGTCTTATTTTTAACCGACTTCCAAAAAGGAGGAGGTTCTCAATTCGATCGGTTTTTTTTTTTATGTATGTACACCGATTACGCTGAAATTTATGATCCGATTTACGTGATTCTTTTTTAGTCCCTATTTATTTTTTAGTCCTTATTTGGTCCCATAAAAATTTAAAATAGTTTGGCCCAGTAGTTTTCATTTTATGAACATTTTTACTTCAGTCATGTGGTATAATTTCATGTATGTTCACCGATTTCTCCTCCATTTGTGAAGCGATTCTCAAAATTCTTTTTTTATTTGAAAGATCCCTCCTCCCTCCTGAGATGGTTGCATTTAAATTTGGTAAAGATCTGATGCTGATCTTCGGAGATATACAATGGAACTCTTCAAAACTAAACGGTAAATCGGTCGTGATTGCTGCAATCGCTTGGATGTTTGTTGTTTATACAACATCATGACGTAACATCACGCCTGTATGCTCTGAGGGGTACGCAGATGTGTACAATACACCCAAATTTCGACAGTTTAGGTATGTGAAGTTCCATTTATTGAGGATAAGCCTATTACCATGACATGATAATAATATGATATATTGTTAACAATGTAAAATAAATGCATAGCATATATTTATATAGGATATTACAACTAAAAATGAAAAAATAAAAAAACTTTTTACAAAAAAAATAAAACCGACTTCAAAAAACCCAAAACACAAAAAAGTGAAAAATAACTTTTGCTTCAGAAGTCGGTGACAAAAAAAACTAAATGAATCAAACAAAGGTCACTGACTTCTGAAACAAAAGTTATTTTTCACTTTTTTGTGTTTTGTGTTTTTTGAAGTCGGTTTTTTTTTTTTTTGTAAAAAGTTTTTTTAGTTAACTTTGTACTTAACGAAGCCGAAAAGCACTTGTTTTCCCCGTCATTGTGATATTTTCTTTTTCGTTTTAGCCCATACCTGGTGTCTTCTAGTTACAGAGATATTGGGCGTCAAAGGTATTTTTGGGAACATAGATATTCTGGTTTCCAATCGAAATAAATACACACTACCGATTTACAAATTATTTTTGGTATTACGCTTGTATGAACTACGCATCGGTCGCCGGCCTCTTTAAAACCATAACATTCCTTCTTATATCATAGAGCTCAGAAATACTTCTTTTTTTTTTTTTTTTTTTATTTATTTATTTGGGAAAACAAACGGTTACACATTACAGTATTACATAAACAGAATTATATCTAAAGTGTGAGTAAATGTACAACCAACGACATTTTGCACATATTATAAAAACAGTTAGTTATAAAAACAATGCGACTTGCGCTTACAATTAAATGAGAACAAAAAATTACAGAATGTGTTAATGTTAAATAACGCAGGCATACAAATTAAAATGAAAAAATAAATAAAAAATACATGAAATGATAGTAATCTATTTAAAGAATTGAAATAAAAATAAAATATCACTCAATCCAAAATGGTTTGACGAACAAGGCTTTTAAATTTACCTATTGGTACAGCAAAGATGTCAACACTTTCAAACAGATTGTTGTACTGGCTAGTTAGGCGACGTAGGGGTGCTCGCAAGCCCGCGTTCGTACGACTAGAAGATACGGCAAACAGGGGTCTTGCACGCACCCCACGGCTTATAGTTGTTCTAGGTACTACGTAACTAATCTTATTAGTGATGTCCATACAATCACACACATTATTACATAAATTATATAAAAACATTGTCTCCAAAATAATACGTCTAGCTTTAAGATTATGTAGTTTATACTTATTCAAAAGATCACTATAGGAAGCATACGTACGAAAACAACGGAAATGCATGGATTTCAGAAACTTGCTTTGAACTTTTTCGATCGCATCTGAGTATTTCCTATAGAAGGGACTCCATACCGCAACTGCATACTCTAACTGGGACCTGATTAACGATTTGTAAAGGTATAAATATGTATATGGGCGAACAAATTCAATGGCTGATCTCATAACGAATCCGTACATTCGGAAAGCATTATTTACTATTTTACCAATATGAGCGTCAAGGTGTAATTTGTCGTCTAATAGAACTCCAAGATCACGCACTAACGTTTCTCTTGTTAATGTAACATTATCTAAGGAGTACGGATGCATGATAATATTTTTGTTTTTTGTAAAACTTATACAGCAACATTTATTTAAGCTCAGTTGTAGTTTATTATTTGAACAGTATGCAGAGAATCTGTCCAGGTCTTCCTGTAAGAGTAGGCAATCTTGCAAATTCCTAACAGGCCTAAAAAATTTGAGATCGTCTGCATACAGTAACAATTTTGAATTTCGAAAACATTTGATAATATCATTAATAAATATAATAAACAAAAGAGGTCCCAAAATGGAGCCTTGAGGCACTCCAGAAGTAACACTCAGAGTGCTGGAAATGAAACCATTTATGACAACCCTCTGAGTCCTATTAGACACGTAAGAAGAGAACCATCTCAGAAGGTCCCCACGTATACCATTGAATGCAATCTTACTCATTAGCAGCTGATGGTCAACCTTGTCAAACGCTTTGCGGAAATCGGTGTATATAGTGTCAACTTGAATACGGGAGTCCATGTTGTTGAACAAATAGTCCACGAAAGTCACCAGGTTGGTTGTAGTTGACCTTCTTTGGACGAATCCATGCTGTTGTTGAATGATTATATTGTGCAACAGAGGGTATATTTTATCATGAACTAATCTCTCGAAAACCTTTGACAAGGCCGGCAGTATTGATATAGGACGGTAATTCTGCACATCATCCTTGGGTCCTGACTTATAAACAGGTGTTATATTTGCAAGTTTCCATGCTTGAGGAAAGCATCCTTGAGAGACAGAGAGATTAAATATAATTTGCAGGGGTACACATAAGTTGGCAGCTGTATGCTTTACAAAAATTACTGGTAGACCGTCCGACCCAGGCCCTTTAGCAGGATCCAATGCTTTGAGCGCACTAAGTACTTCATCAGTAGTAAACTGAATATCACTCAGCAGTGTGCAACTTTCGGAACAGTCGTTGTATGTGGATGGAATATTAGAAGCGGTGGAAGGTTCATAAACGGATTTAAAAAAGTCTGAAAAAAGATTACATATGTCTTCTGGGTCGCTAGTTATCTGGTTGTTATAATTCATCGTGGATGGAATGCCAGCTACACATTTTTTTCTATTGGAAATGAAAGTCCAGAAATGCTTGACATTGTTCCGAATACCATCCTCAACACTGTTGATATACTTATTATAACAGTTCGCGCATTCATCTTGGAATCTAGATCGGTAAAGTGCAAACTGCTCGTAATCCGAAACGTTGTGGTACGTTTTCCATTTAACCCACGCTTTGGCCTTATTTTTATAAATATGTATTAGAGGTTTTGAGAACCACACGGGAAACTTAGAGGATCTGCAGATAGTCAATGGTACATATTTTTTAATAATACCAAATATAATATTATAAAACATGTTGACGCATTCGTCAACTGATTGGCTGCTTAAGGCGTCTTTCCAATTTATTTTCTTTAGTTCATCATTAATTTCGTCATAACTGGCCTTGTAATAATTATATTTTTTTATTGTTTTGCGTACCATTGAGCTGTGAGGTAAACGTAGTGAGATGAATACACAGAACGGGGGATGGTGGTTGTCAAGTTGTAGTAAGTTATTTGTAGGTGTAGAAATTGAGCAATCATCATTACTAATGACCAAGTCCAATATCTTCCCGTTAAATTTTTTATCGAATTAAATTGGTAAGCATTTAAAAAGGACATAAATATACTCAAATGACTACATAAGGGAGAATTACCGGTACAGATTTGCGCAGCAGTTGAATTACTGTCTGTACTAGCAACCCAGTCAACACCTGGCAAATTATAGTCACCAAACAAGTAAAATTTTTCGATAACAGTGTCATCAAGAACTCTTTGTAATGAGTCAAAATATTCAACATAAACACAGTCGGGTGTCTTAGGTGGTATATAAACTGCCGCGATCATTTGGCACTTACCTCCGGCTGAGCTCGGCAAATGCAAAAGGATCTGCTCGATGTTTGTGTCCATAGAACACACAAACACTTACACAATTTGTGTAGTCAGTAATGTCCAGAGAATAAATAATATAGATAACAGGCGTGTGATATTAAATGACTTCCACCTATTGCCCACAAGTGGCCACGCGGGCGTTAGGCGGATGGTTAATAATATTAAAAAGTATTATTTTTGGCCAAGTTTGGAAAAAGATGTCGCTGATTATGTCTCTAAATGTGAGCAGTGTAAGAAACAAAAACATTCTAAACACACCAAGCAACCAATGCAGGTCACAACGACTGCCAATTCAGCACTAGAAAAAATATTTTTAGATATTGTGGGGCCGCTACCAACAGATATACATAACTACAAATATATTTTGACTCTACAGTGTGAGTTATCGAAATTTACGGAAGCGTACCCTCTACACAATAAAGATACAGTAAGTGTAGCTCGTGCGTTTGTTGAGAATTTTATTTTAAGATATGGCATACCTAGAGAAATAGCGACCGATCGTGGGTCCGAGTTTATATCAAGTACTATGAGAGAGGTATGTCAAATCTTAAAAATCAACCAAATTTCGTCTACAGCATACCATCACGAAAGCAATCTTGGTGTGTAAGGTCGGGTGTTTAGGAGACAAATGAAACGAATGATGTTCGAGAATACACTGACTATATTGGAATAAAGATACCTTATTATATACCTTACAACTACTACATCTCACCTTCCCCTTTATTTAAAAAAATAATAAAATTACATAATTATTATTTTTAAATTTTAATATGGTATACCTGCGCAGGGTATATTGCTAATCATAATATTAATTTAACCTAATAATGGCTTAAAACTACATCGTAATATTATAACATAAGTATATAATATTCTATATTAATTTACGCGTCACTTTAGTCATTTTTATAAAGTTTAGTTCTATTTTTATGTACTACATATTCTTTTCCACTTTTCAAAATTTTAACATTAGTATCCATGTCATCAATAACTACATAAGGTCCCAAATATATAGGGTCCATTTTACTATCTGATATATTTTTTAATAATAACAAATCACCCTTTTTATAATATACTGGGTTTATATTAATATCATAGTTATTCTTTCTCTTAACCTTACTCTTAATTAAATTACTATGTGCATCTTTTTGTGCTACTTGTAGCCTATATTTTAGCTCAAGAGCGTAATTGTCATGAGCATACAAAGGATCTACCGTATGTCCTTCTAAATTTGTCGGTAACACGCAGCGTTTGCCAAACACTAATTCATGTGGTGTGTACTTGGTCTCCGTATGTACTGTATTATTGTATGAGAAACACCAAAACGGCAACCAAGTACTCCACGTACTTGTTTGATTCTCACAATTAATCCTAAGATACGCACCCATCGCTTTATGATTGTTTTCCAGCGCCCCAATACTTTCGTGATGGTATGCTGTAGACGAAATTTGGTTGATTTTTAAGATTTGACATACCTCTCTCATAGTACTTGATATAAACTCGGACCCACGATCGGTCGCTATTTCTCTAGGTATGGTATCTTAAAATAAAATTCTCAACAAACGCACGAGCTACACTTACTGTATCTTTATTGTGTAGAGGGTATGCTTCTGTAAATTTCGATAACTCACACTGTAGAGTCAAAATATATTTGTAGTTATGTATATCTGTTGGTAGCGGCCCCACAATATCTAAAAATATTTTTTCTAGTGCTGAATTGGCAGTCGTTGTGACCTGCATTGGTTGCTTGGTGTGTTTAGAATGTTTTTGTATCTTACACTGCTCACATTTAGAGACGTAATCAGCGACATCTTTTTCCAAACTTGGCCAAAAATAATACTTTTTAATATTATTTACCATCCGCCTAACGCCCGCGTGGCCACTTGTGGGCAATAGGTGGAAGTCATTTAATATCACACGTCTGTTATCTATATTATTTATTCTCTGGACATTGCTGACTACACAAATTCGTGGTCCGGACCACTTCTCATAACTTTTTATTTCATTTATAAGCCCACTTATAAAATCTTTATTGTAGTCGTTTCTTATTATGCATATTTCATTTATCGATAACTTTTTACATAAACATAACAAGTCTCTCACCAACTCGACTCGCGTAATCGGAGATCGAGAAATTGTTTGTAAATAAATTATAGATTTACTGGGCACATATATAAAATATTTGTATCTCTCCACTGTTATTCCCTTTTTTTGTAAATAATTTAATTTCCTAGAGTTTATTAAAGAAAATTCAACAATATCCTTCGGTTTTTTAATTATTTCCACAACTCTCGGTTGATCAGGCCTCGAGCTTGTGTCTATATTATCAACCGACTGATTATTGCTCTTATCATTTTTCATATTTAATTGACGTAATTGTGCCCTAGTCATTACACTAACTATCTGTTCATTCATTGATTTTAAGTCTTCCGACGTAATTATTATTCGCGACAGTGCGTCTGCCACTGTGTTTGATTGTCCTTTCAAATATTCAATTGTAAAGTTATATTCTTCTAACTGCAGTCTAAATTTCAGTAATCTACTAGATGGATCTCTCATTGAAAATAAATAAACTAGGGGTCGATGGTCAGTCTGTATCTTAAACCGTCTTCCGTATAAATAAGGTCGAAAATATTTTACACTCCATACTATTGCTAAGAGTTCCTTTTCAATAGTAGGATAATTAATTTCGGCTTTATTCAAACCTCGACTTGCGTAAGCCACTGGCCGTCCATCTCCGTTACATAACACCGAACCGATTGCAATACCTGAGGCATCGGTTTGTAATACAAACTCATTATTTTCTGAAAAATTTGGATACTGGAGGACAGGTGGGTTTATCAGGGCTGATTTTAACATTTGAAAAGAATGCTCACAGTCTTTGGTCCAATTATATTTAACGTTTTTGCAACACAATTTGTTTAAAGGAAATGCTAACTCGGCGAAGTTTCTAATAAACTTTCTGTAATAGTTTGCAAAAGCTACAAAACGCTTTAATTCATCTACATTTTGTGGCCTTGGATAACTTTCTACTACTTTAATTTTTTCTGGGTCTGGTAAAATACCCTTTCCGGAGACTGTATGTCCTAAATAAAGAATTTCTTTTCGCAAAAATGTACATTTAGTGGGATTTAATTTTAAATTTACTTTTCGTAATCTAGAAAAAATATCCATCAAATTTTGATTATGAATACTCAAATTTCTACCCATTACTACTAAATCGTCCTGGTAAACGAGACATTTATCATAATTGAGGCCAGACATTGCAATGGTCATCATTCTACTAAAACTACTGGGACTAGACTTGAGCCCCATCGGCATGCGAGTCATCTGATACTGATTCTTACCTGTAGTAAATGCCGTGTAAGGTCTGCAGCTTTCTTTTAATGTAATTTGAAAAAATCCTTGAGCTAAATCTAAATGAGTAAAGTACATTGCACCTGCCAAAGAATCTAGTATTTCGGTGATGTTGGGCAAGGGAAATTTATCGTCCTGTATGTTTTCATTTAACTTGCGGTAGTCAATTACGACACGCCACTTTTTATTACCGGCTGCGTCACATTTTTTGGGGACCAACAATAATGGACTAGACCATGCACTTCGGGATGGCTCAATTATGCCGTCATCTAACATGTTTTTGACTTGTTTCTATAGTTCCGGTTTTTGAGAATAAGGGACTCGATATGGTTTGGTATAGATTGGAGCAGTATGTGGTTTCATGTCAATTGTCTGTTCATAAATTGGGGTAGTGGATAATTTATCCCCTGGTAGATGGAAAATATCAGGAAATTTTGCACAAATACATTCTATCGATTTCTGTTCCTCTACATTTAAGCCTTTTAAGTTTAATGTGGAAAGTAAAGTTTTCACCCTTTCAGAATCCACAGTATTCCTATTAAATTGACAAATATAGTATTCATTTAACTTACTAGTGCTAACTTGAAAATAATTTAAATTTATATCTGTGTCTCGAGTATTTAAAATACGAATAGGCATTTTCCGTTAATCGGTTTGTTTATGCTACTCGCTAAATAAACACCATCACATAATTGTTGATTTGATACCACACACTCTTCTTTTAATGTCGTATTAATGTAATGCGTGGATTCGCTACGTGCCGGTATAGTTAAATAGTATCCGTTACGCGTTGTCTGATTATTTTCGAACGATAATGTTACTTACTTATAGTCATGGGTCAGTTGTAACGTATTGACTTCGAAATTTAAAATAGCTCTGTAATGTGTTAAAAAGTCTTGACCCAAAATGCCGTCATTAATACACGGTAAATTTTTAAATACTGTAAATTTATATGGAAAACTATACTCATTATAATTAAGAGTTAAGTACACATAACCTTCAGAAAACAAATATCCACCAATACCTTTTACGCTAACTCTCTCTTTATGGTAAGGAATCTGTAAACGTTCTAAACATTCCAACTTTATTCCCGATATAGAAGCGCCCGTGTCAATTAGCATGTTATGATTATAGTTACCAATTTTAAACAACACCTTATTTAAAATGTTACACGTGAAGATGACATCAGTCACGGAAAAAATGATTTAATGACTCATTATTCGAAGTGCTCGTTGCTACCTGGCTATTCTCTGTTATGACATTGATATCCTTTTTCAACCCGACACCCCGGCCGCGGTTACTACACGGTGGTCTATAGGTTTTGCGATAACGACTATTATAATTACCACGATAATAATTGCTATTAATATAACCATGTGGTACCTGTGGCCGATGACCCCGATGCTGGTGTGCATTTTGTGCACCACCTCTTGCACCGAAATTTCGTTGACCTCGGTAACCTCGTTGGGCTCGCCGACCCTGGTATTGTGACTGTCTATACGTACCTATAAGTTCTGATGAGCCACTGGGACCGGGTTTCTCCTCGTCTTGAGCTGCCTGGATTGCTTCTGTTAAAGAAGTAAAGTTACGCGCGGCAATTATGGTGCTTAACCGACGATCCCGCAAACCATCCGCAAATCGCTTGATTGCTAACTTCTCATTCATGGGTTTCAATAAGGCATACTTGGCTGAATCACTGTCAGCTTGCGATATCGTCAAATCTACAAAGAGTTCTGACATCTCTTTGCCGTAATCTGTAATTGTTTTACTGTCTTGTTTACAAAACTGTAATTTTGACTGAATTGCAATGTAACTTTTTTGGGGTAGTAGTAATTTACGCATATCCTTTGTAAGCTCTTCAACAGTCTCATATTTTGGAGACAATAATAACTTTGCACGCTGGGATAACCTACTTTTCAATATAAACTGAATTAGTTTGTTTTTACATCCCGGTGTGTCTAACATAGTATCGTAATATTCGATATTTTCGATCAGTTGCTTAGTGTTATTAATGCTATCATCCATAACGGGCATAAGATGTAGCGCAGTTTTTAAATCGAATAAATCCGTCGCCATGGTTTGTAGTGGGATATCTTTCTCTCCTGTTAAACGACACAAAGAAATTATTTCTAAAAATAACCTATCGAACTCTTCACAAATCTCTTTAATTAATGTGATTTCGGAACTTGTATAATTTTTTAAGTTTTCTTTATAGATTTCTAAAAACTTATTGTACTTAAATAAAACAGAATTTGCCTCTGTTCTTTTTATATCTGATATCCTTCCTTGTCGGCGGCTAGGACCAATTTTTATCAAGTAGCTTCTTATAACTTTTAACTCATTTAATATTATACCTAAATCCTCGGCCATAACACACTAGCCTTTAAATTAGTCACCAGTGCTTGTTTTAAGCAACGTATTTCATGTATTCGTAATTTCAAGAAAATGCACATAATAATTCTGCAGAAACTATTAGTTACTTAGAAAACTATCTTTAAAATAAAACATAAATGTAAATATAAAACTTAAATACCATCATCATGAGACAGGTAGTTCCTAAAATTCACAAAATAGGTTGTAAAATACCTCATTATTACCTTGATTCACTTAATATTACTTTTTGGCACTGATATAGATATTAAGAATGATCACAACACTGCCTACTTTTTCACACCAACACTACACTAGCACGTAGAACGTAGAATTACGAGCCTTGATGATGCCATGAATTTCGCCGTCGTAGTTATATATCGAGAACTTCTGCCTTGCCAGGCTGCGGCATAGCACCCATGTATGCCTGCTGCCTGCGTAGAATACTGGAGTATCGCTTCAATGTCACCTCATCTATGCGACGCTGTATTTGCTTTTTGTGACAACGATTATAAAGACGTAATCGTAACTATCAGCATAAAAGATAAACTATTGACTAACAAGGCAACAAGAAACAAAAAATCATTAAAATAATAAATACATATCGCTGAAGACTTTTAATGCGCTAGACACACAGCTTTTGTTCGCTGGAGTTTAAAAAAACCGGCCAAGTGCGAGTCGGACTCGCGCACGAAGGGTTCCGTACCAATTATTATAAAAAAATCACGTTTGTTGTATGGGAGCCCCCCTTAAATATTAATTTTATTCTGTTTTTATTTGTTGTTATAGCGGCAACAGAAATACATCATCTGTGAAAATTTCAACTGTCTAGCTGTCACGGTTCATGAGATACAGCCTGGTGACAGACAGACGGACAGACGGACAGACAGCGAAGTCTTAGTAATAGGGTTCCGTTTTTACCCTTTGGGTACGGAACCCTAAAAATGGAAGTAGCATGTCAAAATCAGAATCAAACTCAAAGCATTTATTTCAAGTAGGCCAGTTACAGACACTTTTGAACTGTCGAAACAAAAACAATAATGAAATGTAGCAACAGACCCAGGCACAAGGCATAAAAACTGTTAAAGAACTGTAGTTGCTCATTCCAATGCGTAGATCTCTATGGAGAGAAACTCCATGGACACTGTTTTACTCGTGCATGCGACTTTACTACCCAACTGTACCTAAATCCACTTTCGTCTATTGCTAGTTTCCCCCATTCAATAATCATGGACAGGACACCATGGTCCCATAAAGCGGCCCGTGTACAGATATCTACCGTCACATCGGTATCAGGAGATCTCACGTGGAATGGGGCAATTCGGTCCCCGTTCGATTCTCGGCGAAGGCTTATCGGTGTTAGGATCTTTTATGTCTGGATGCTGGAGGTAGGCTGCTGGGTGCTTTGGAGTAATTGTTTTTATGTCACTTTAGATTAGCATGGCTGACTACAGTGGTTTTTTACAAATGGTTTAATGCAACGAAAGTACAAATTGGAAACCTTAATCGTTTTGAATGACACGAGATCATTTTAAAAACTGATAACATACATATAAATTGCTATTAAAGTACTTGATATTTTCGGTCCGGTATCATCATCATCATCATCAGCCTATTATTGTTCCCACTGCTGGGACACAGACCTCCTCTCTATGAGAGGGAATGAGCTATAATCCACCACGCGACCCCAGTGCGGATGTCACATGTCTTCGATTTTTTTGGCTCTAGGACATGCCGGTTTCCTCACGATGTTTTCCTTCACCGTTTTGAGAGCAGTGGTAATGAACTATAATCCACCACGCGGGCCCAGTGCGATTTCGTAGATGTCACATGTCTTCGATTTTTTTGGCTCTAGGACATGCCGGTTTCCTCACGATGTTTTCCTTCACCGTTTTGAGAGCAGTGGTAATGAAATAAATTAAACAAAGTAGTGCGCCTGTCTAGGTTCGAACCCCATGACTTACTGTTCGTAACCACCACTGTTCGGGCCACCGCTGCTCGCTCGGTTCAGTTTAGTTATTGAGTATTGCTTATAGCATAACGATGACAGCTACATACATCACAGCAGCCATCTTTTGTGCGTGCCGCAAGTGCGTGCGTATGCGACGACTTTGTCTGTTACTGCGTTGAATCCCAACCGGTAGAGAACAGGGCTCGTGTTTAGTAGAGTAGGCGTTTTTCTACATTTTCCTTTAATATAATTTAAACAGTAATTATTTGGTCATGACAAATCTACGATTAAAGTCTGTCCATTTTCTCGTAAACCTAATTGCCTTGTTTTTCATAGTCAGACATTAACTTGTAAGGGGGGTGTTTACAGAGAATAGCAAATTCTCAGTCTTATGTGCTGGGTGAGGAGTTTAAAGAAAGCCTAACTGCTTTATAGTTTTATTTTATTGCTTCTTCTGCATGTTTTGGTGCTTTATTGTTTTTTTTGCATAACGTTTAATGTCATCGATTTCCGCAAATTAGCGCCCGATTTTATAATTTATCGTAATTACTATGATAACATAAAAAAGTAACCTGTTCTATACTTTCCAATATCTCCCACAGTAGATAGTCCTCGTAGTAATTATCTGAATTTGCCGCGTCCAGTAGGACAGCAGAGATAAGGCACTAGTATAAATCTGACAATGGGCCGTGTCCTAATTAATTGTGTTGTTACTTCCACCGTATTATGGGGAAGCGATGGTGATCGCTGATAATTGAGGTGCTACCTTATTTATGAGAGTGTGGATTTAGAGAGAAACTTCGTGTTTTATATGGTGTAATTTGGGAGTTATAGAGGTTTCAGAGATACGACATGAATAACTATTTGCTGTGCTTTTATAAAGATTTTCTGGCCCGGGGCTTATTGCATACAATTACAATTCCGCAAGTCAGCCGTTGTACAGTATTATTTCCTTTTTTCATGATAATGAAAGTAAATAAAAGCTTATAAAATACTATTCTGACTTTGCAAATTAATACTTTTGAACATTACTTTTCATAAATGCACATATGAAAAAAACTAGCCCAATTTTTGCTTAAGGCCAAACAGGTGCAACATCAACAAAAAAACATATTTTTGAGCATGTTGTACAAATTTTAAATTTTCCACTAACTTAAAGGGAAATTGAGCGTTGACAATGTTGAAGTTTTTCATCGTCGGTAAACATTTTCGCTTGGTGTTTGTAGTGGAATTTTCCCGCGTAACCCATGTTAACTCCAATGATTACGGCTCTGGACTATGGACTAACAACGTTATTTTGCTATATCTTGCTTCCCTGATTATGTGGTTGCGTAACAGAGTAACCGGAATATTATGAAGATTTAATTATGTGGTTGCAATATTATGATCTAGTCGAATGGAGAATCAAAATCAGAATGTTTATTTGTCAACATAGGTAGTAACAGTGTGTGAGGTATTACATTTTCGTATGTCCTCTATGTTTTGCCATTTGGCGTACAAATATTTTCATCAATTTAAATTAAATTCAGTTTATTACTTGCAACAAATACCTACATTAAAAATTATAACAAAACATGAATCAAAAATTATAAAAATCAAAGCAAGTCGATCAAGGGTGTTTATATTCTCAGAATGTCAACAATAAAGTTTAAGAAATAACAAATGATAAATGTCAGAAGATAAAAATGTAGTAGGTAGTGTCAATTATAAAATTTTAAATGAATACATGTGTGAGTGGCTAAGGGAGGGATTAAGTGAGTTTTGATATTGATACCCATGATAGTCGCAGTGATGAAGATAAAGAAAAAGATTTTTCTGAAATTGATAGAAAACTAATTGTACCTGTATTATGGCTTTGCATGCATAATCAGCTTAAATCGTTCCCACTGCTGGGACACAGGCCTCCTCTCTATGAGAGGGAATGGGCTATAATCCACCACGCGGGTCCAGTGTGAGTACACACATCAAAAAAAATGTTTGTAATCACTAGCATAAGCTGATATAATTTTTTAAACTAAACTTTATCAAGAAAAAAATGTTTGTTGTGTGTGTTTTTTGTACTGTTTTCCTGTTTTATATTCTAAATCTATATTTTAAAATAAATAATCTAAAAAGAAGAAGAAATCAGAATACATCTACCGTAATAAAAAAAGATTTCGATTTTTCAGTGATCTTTTTTGATTTGTGTATAGTCATGTCACATGTCTTTGATTTTTTGGTTCTAGGTCATGCTGGTTTCTCACGATGTTTCTGCACTGGTTTTCAGAGCAGTGGTGATGAAATAAATTGCACAAAGTAATGCGCTTGCCTGGTTCGAACCTACGACTTAGGTGTTCGTAAGTCGGGGCCACCACCATTGGGCCACTGTTGCTCTCATAATGCTCGCTGCTATACTTATACTGACTTTGTTGTGTCTCGATTGCATAAATTTTAAGTGCACACCAGAAAAGGAATGTTTTAATTTTTAGTCAAGCTCCGCAGTCATCCAAAATAATTCCGTAACTAAAAACCAAGCTAAAATAATCTCCATCCGGTTTACTGCATCAAAATATAAAGCGTTGGCCTGGCTTTCACTAATTACTATGTCTCGGAATAATACAAGAGCTCCACTAGGCTTGCACTGAAGAGCAAAATTAATATTGATGTGCGTTTCAGAATATTATTATCTTTGGCCTAGTGATGGGGGGAAACTAAAGTCAACATCTATAATGTAATAATATGTGTTATCGTTGTGTTTCCTGTTAATGAGAGCGAAGATCTATTGTAGCGTGGTAATCGACTAAGTATAATCGATTCACGCACATACCTAATTACGGTTCAACGGAGCAGCAGCATTACGCGTCATCCATAGACACTCGGTCTAGGATACTATAAAAGCTGTCTCCGGGCCGCAAACCTTCCTTTTCATTTCGAACTCCGGCTTCAAATTTAAAACCTCAGTGACCTGGGTGAGTGTTTTGAGTAATCTGCTACCTAATTCTCTTCAGATACACCGCACTCTTTTTGTTTATCAGATATCTTTGCTCGCGGTGATTGTCTGCAAAGTAATTGTGTCCGTTGTCAATAATGGCTTCCGTGTTGTACAAGTGCTATGTCATCTAACTTTTCACTCGTCATATTGCCTTTGTAAAGCCTAGCATGCCTCGTTCACACTCAGCCGCATGGCCTCACCGCAATTTGCTTAACCTGCTCTGCAACGCGGTGATAAACCTCTAAATAATGATCGTGGCATGTGCTGGCTTGTTTAACCTTTGTGAGCCGCCACGATGGGTGAGTTTCCTAGCTTTTCCCTAAAACCGCTGCTTGGGCTTACGGCTGGGAGACGCACGCGTCGTTGGCGCTCACAGATCCTGGCACCACGCTTACGGGCCCACCATGCCACGTGCATGATTCCAGGGTTCTACTTGAGGAGTTGGAAACTACAGAGGCACCGCTGACGGGCGTCATAGTTGCCTCCGCGCCCTACCCGCTGAGTGACCGTCACGGCCTCATCTGTCGTGCCCTCCGCACGTTACTGCCACCTTGGCCGCCATCCCCGTCTGCCACGTGGAGGGTCCCTGCTGCCGGGTACCTGCCGTGCCTACTGCACGCCGCCGGCCGCCATCCCCGTCTGCCACGTGGAGGGTCCCTGCTGCCGGGTACCTGCCGTGCCTACTGCACGCCGCCGGCCGCCATCCACGTCTGCCACGTGGAGGGTCCCTGCTGCTGGGTATCTGCCGTGCCTACTGCACGCCGCCGGCCCCCATCCACGTCTGCCACGTGGAGGGTCCCTGCTGCTGGGTATCCGCTGTGCCTACGGCACGCCGCCGGCCGCCTTACCGGCCATTTCATCTGCCACGTGCCTGACACGTTGGGCTCTTGCCGTGCCCCAAGAACGCCTACCAGCTGCCGCGACCGAGACGCGGTCGCTGCCACCACTGCTGGACTCCTGCAGTCACCTTCCTGCTTCGGAGGCCCCTCGCCGGTCCAAATATATGTATTAAACTATTGTGGTTTTCTCTTACTTCCCCACCTGCCAAGGCACTACGCCACACTATTAATAGGCATCAATATGGATGATGACTAGAGGAGCTCGTGGCTAAATAATAACAGCTGCTCGGGCCGATCTTTAGGTTAAGCCGTGCTTGCCTAGGTTGGTCTGTGGATGGGTGACCACCCTTGCATACCGAGTTTCCTCCGTGCCTCGGAAAGCACGTTAAGCTGTTGGTCCCGGCTGTCATTTGTAGATCTTTGACAGTCGTTACAGGTAGTCAGTGGCGAAAAAGTCTGACAACCAGTCTTACTTAGGGGTATCGTATTACCCAGTACTAACTGGGTTGTGGAGGTCAGATAGGCAGTCGCTCCATGTAAAATACTGGTATTCACTGCATCCGGTTAGATTGGAAGCCGACCCCAACATAGTTGAGAAAGGCTAGGCAGATGATGAATAGGGATGATGACTGACTAAAAAAGATACGATTCTGTTTAGTCCGTCAGTTAGATTATCGAAAAATATTGGTTAAGTGTTTATTGTTTTATCAAATTAATAAAAATTGACGTAGTTAAAACGTGTCAAAGATCATGAGTGGGGGCTTGTGACGTCACAGTTGAGTAAAAAATTTACCCAAATGTGACGTCACACGAGTTTTCATTTTTTGTTTACGTGAAAAAAGAATAAAATATGTGTCCAATATTTTTTGGAAATCTATTTGACGGACTAATTCGTTTTTTTTTTTGTCATCTACCCTATTGTAACAAATGGAAATTCGACAGCGAGTTATTGTTATTATTCTGCCAATTTAGATGGGGTCAGCACGACATTTCTTTTGCCTTAGTTCACAATTGGTCGTCATTATACCGGATGACTTTTTTTTCACATTCCAAAAAAAATGGGTTAATTAAGTGAACGGAGTAGCAGCTTATGGCATACCTAGTTTGTATTTTATTATTTCCAACGTTTAGAAAAAAATTGATTCATCATCAAAAAACGCTACAAATTTCAAGTAAACTTTTCAAAAGAGACAGTTGAAAAAAAAAAATGAAAAATATCGAATTTCAAATCATACGCAACGCAATACGCGTATGATTTGAATTTCGATTTTTTTTTTTTCGCACAAAAAAGCTAAACTGTATGCAATTTGCTTCAGATCTACTCCGTTCACATAATTATACCCAATTTTTGGAAAATTATAAAATAGGCATCCGGTATAACATATAACATCACGCCTGTAATACCCAAAGGGTTAAGCAGAGGTTTACCTAGTACACCCACTTTTCGCCTGTTATGTTTAAGTCCCATGTTATAAGGGGCGAGCCTATTGCCATCAACCCGGCACAAATGTAGACTCCGTGGCTGCTACTGTGAAATTCCTTAAGGCGCTGTACTTATTCAAAATAGGCTTCACAAAACAGTTTTTTAGCCATTTTAGAGCAGCTAAAAAAATATATGTTAATCTTGATCATATTTATGGGTGGACCATTGTGTTCAAAACACGTTTTCGGTAAATTTTCTCGATAAAAAAAAACCATAAAATAACCATTGAAATTGAAATTGTAGCAATTGTAACTGTATTATTTATAAGCAAATCTTGATAATATTAATAACAGTGATGTAATATATAATAATAAAGGGAACTGTTGTTTTTATTTATTCTTTTTATTTATCACTTTTGTTATTTCAATATTTATTCATTATTTTCTTCTAAAACCTGGCCGCCCAGTAATAGTGACGTCTCGTTTACTCCCATACAAATAGACAGTGTGCGCGATTTTGGTGTTCACAGCGCCTTAAGGAAATACCCAATAACACTTTGCCCGACCTGGGAATCAATCCCACGACCTCCTTATGCTCAGCAGTCGCGCTCACGATCACTACTCAATTGGTTGTCGTCTTAGTAGGTACTAGGAATTCAGCGGTAGGAATGTATCAATAGGGTCTAAGCATGATTTTTTTATCACTCTAAACAAAGCGTATTAACATCAGAAATAGCAAAGTGAATTTATTTTTTGATTTATTTAATTATTAATATCTATAAAAATACTAAGTTTTAAGCATTTGAAACTGCTGATTACACAGAGAGATATACAGAGATATATAGAGAGATACAGCGATTGACGTCATTCGCTGCATCGACGTACAAAATTCATACTAAATTCTGTTTATCTAGAAAGAGATAGAAACAAAAGTTTAAATGGTTATAACTTTTGTGTTGTTTGGCCGATTTATGTCTTGTTTTCGTTTTTTGTCATTATTCTTATAATACTTTAACATTCCGTATCGAAATAAAAAAAGAAAATGTATGCATATTCCCTAAAAATCCTTTAAGTATTATTTGAAACTGCTGATTACACAGAGAGATATATAGAGAGATACAGCGATTGACGTCATTCGCTGCATCGACGTACAAAATTCATACTAAATTCTGTTTATCTAGAAAGAGATAGAAACAAAAGTTTAAATGGTTATAACTTTTGTGTTGTTTGGCCGATTTATGTCTTGTTTTCGTTTTTTGTCATTATTCTTATAATACTTTAACATTCCGTATCGAAATAAAAAAAAGAAAATTTATGTATATTCCCTAAAAATCCTTTAAGTATTATTCTAAGGATTTTTGATAAAATATTAATGGAGCCTTACAAAAGGTCTTTAAACTTTAAGCATTAGACAATTAGCAGGTACTTAGGTACAGGCAATTAGGCAATTAACACAGGGTCTATTGATTAGACTAGAAGTTCTGGTTCAGGCCAATTTTCTGTCTAAATTATATTATATTACTGAATTTTGAACGACCTTGAACCTTTACTTTGTAAGTAATAATAATAATAATAATAATAATATGTTTATTAGTACATAACAAAAACAACAGCACAGTACATAGCATATGGAAACAATGGGTTGTACTACCAATTTTAAAATTATTGTCAGGTTTCCGGGAAGTGATACTATCTGTACTTTTTAATGTAAAAAATGCCAAATTATCGTGACCTTTTCACGCTTAAACCACTGAAGCGATCGTTATGCTTATGATATTTGACATTTATTTAGGTAACATGAGAGATCTCGAGAAAGAAAAAGGTTATTTTTCAACCCAGATATTTGTAACTTAAAAAAAATGATGAAATGAAAAATACACACAAAAGAAGTGTGGGAACGAGCTAGTTTTTACAACGTAGACGTAACTTGAGAGCAGCGGTGGCCCAGTGGCGGCGGCCTCGACTTACGTATAGTAAGTCGTGGGTTCGAACCCAGACAGGCGCATTACTTTGTGTAATTTATTTCATCACCACTGCTCTCAAAACGGTGAAGGAAAACATCGTGAGGAAACCGACATGTCCTAGAACCAAAAAATTCGAAGACATACATGACAACATGTACAGTCATAACTCAAAATTAGACATTTTGAGTAAAAGCGATTTGAAAGTTCAAAAAATCATAGAACCAAAACTATTGAAGTTACGTAAATGATTGAAAAGGAGAAAATATAATTTAGGGAATGCTTTTATCATTTATATAATAAAAACGTAAAATATCTCTCTTAAAGTATAATTTTTCTCTTGTTAAAAAAAAAGTTCGTAGTTATGACTCTATTTCCTGCGTTTAAATGAAAAATTTCGTTTTAAATCTCTCTTTCCCGTTCAAATCCACAAATTACAGTAAATTATCGTTGTATTAAATAAAATGTGACCATAGCGTTTCTTCTTTTTTTAAAGTTAACTAATTGCTATTGTATTATCTCAGTCAAATTGTAATTAAAAACAGCAAAAAAAGAATAATTTTCAAAAATATTAAGGTTTTATTTAGAAATGATAAAAACTGCGGTTATAATTAACCATAAAAATTATAATAGGTATGAGGTAATTCACTATTTAATCTCTTAGAAAAGTAAATATGAGATAATTATGGCTGTACTGTTTCTGGTTCACTAAAGTTTCACCAAAACTCCATTGACAAATTTTCATTTTACAACCAACATACAAGTACTATATTTATTTCGCAAACAACTTATTCCGCAAATGTTTTATTTTAAAAACACTCGTTTTACAAACATTCATTTGGTAAACTCTTTTATCAAATGCATCTGATGATATTGAATCATTTTTACATTTTTCATTTCTTAAATTTAGATACATTTGGATAAATCACGTAGTCTTAATGCCCTACTCCTAGAGCGTAATTTAAGTCCGCGTAGGCGCGGAGGGCGACGCGGCCCGCAAGTTGTTGGCCGGCTGAGGCTGCAAGCATGAAGCAAGCAAGCAAGCAGCAAGCATGCAGCCAGCACGCAACAAGCAACCAGCAAGCCTGCAACATGCAGCAGGCATGGTTTCTGTCACAGCTCTGGCACTGCGGGGCTCCGGCGGTCCTAAGCAGGCTTCTCATCGCAGAGGGTTTTAACGCTCACCACCGCAGCTCCGGCTTGCTGGCCGGCTGAGGCCGGCCAGCCTCAGCCGGCCAACAACTTGCGGGCCGCGTCGCCCCTCCGCGGGCTTAAATTACGCTCTAGGAGTTGGGCATAAAACGTGAAGTCGGTTTTGCAGCGATTCATTTCTGTCACTATTTAGTGACAAAAAGGAGAAAATAAATGAATTTTATTTTCCATAAGTAAGCACAAATTTTTGTGCTTATAGAAAATAAAATTCATTTATTTTCTCCTTTTTTAGAAATGTCACAATTATTATGTGTAATATCTTTATTCCAAACGTTGTTTTGTGAGATAAAATGAAAAAAAACAATGAACTGTTTGTCAAATAATACGATATTAAATAAAAACCTAAACCTAAAAGTTTGTCGGATAATTATTTTGCTAAGTGAATTATTTGGTAAACTTGTTGTTGTATAATGATGAAATGACAAAATCTGGGTGCAGGTTTTTGCATCAGCAGAACTGGAATGCCAACTTGAAGCTCTAGCTGATGGGACACCACCATCGTCATTAGCCATCACAGTGTCTATGGATGGTGTATACTTTTGAGTCGCCGAGGATCTTGTAATTTGTTTTTTGTTTATTTTTTTGACTCACTCGTTCTTTGACGACAGCACTGCTCCCTCACACAACCACTCTTTTCTTTTTATATTAACCTCCAAATTGAGAAAAACGTGCATGATAAGTTCATCCCCTATAATCACTGGACGGGAAAATTCTTCGGAAAATACAATTTTCCCATCAGTGCCCGATTCCAGATGACCCTCTCCAATTTCCAGCAACTCATTCGCAAAGACATCTGCTTCGTGATCGTTGTACAGTTGAACGCCCGTATTGCTGTAATATGGAGCTTTTCAATCCAGGACGTTTTCACAGTGGCGACGCCATGAGACGTTTATTTCATCCGCCGGTGTGCCCCTCTCAAGAACTGGCAGTGTCTGTCTTAAGTCGCTTGCGAGCAATACGACGACACCACCCATCAGGGCCTGGTTGCCGCGGATGTCCTGCAAGCTGCGGTTCAACGCCTCTAATGCATGCTTGTGCGACTTTAACTGCCACTGCTGTTAAAGGATTGCCCCGTGTTTGGTGATGTTGCATGTTGGGGGTATCTTCGCTTGCAGGATCCAGGGGAAATTTGAAAACAATGTCAGGCCACCCTTAAGTAAAGTTGCAACAATGACCGAGGAAGCCTTAGTCACAGCTATATGACGGTACGGTTGGCGCAGTGGCTGAGCGAATGGCTGCTGCACTGCGGGTTTCCCTAAGACAAACGAAGGAGATAACTTTGTACTACAGATATTAATATTTTAACACCATTTTACGTAGTTATTAAATATTTTTCCGCAATCAAAGTAGTTCCACGTCAAAAAAAAATAGTACAGCCTTATATTAGTGGAAAAGAAACAAAATCAGATCAGTAGTTCTCTTATAACATAATTTTATTACCAAACACTTTACCTCTTAGTACAATATTGATTTAGCTAAAACTTCAACAACAGAAAATCTTAAACTGTCCTAACAAAAATGATACACGTGAAAACATATTGTTCGAAAAGTGAATACAGTCATAACACGAAAGTTTTGACTGACAAAGAGTCATAAAACAAATAATACAAAACGTACCTACAAAATATGCAGAAATTAAAAAGTCAAAACAGTATTAACTCAAAATAATACACAGTTTTAAGATAATTTAAAATTAGTCAATATAGTCATATCTCAAAAGTGTCTTTTTAGACTTTCTTACCTCGGCAAAATTCCCACTTTAGCGGCGTATTATTTGACTTACGCCCCCAGCGGCGTGTGCGTCTCGAACGGCGACGGAGCTCTAACTAAGAAAGTACGCTGTTGCCTGGCGCTAGGGGCGAGGACGGAGCAAGTCCCGGCCTACTAACTAAGAAACTACACTATTGCCTTGCGCAACCATTGAGTGCGGCGGTAGTCAATAAAGTGTTTTATGTTCATAACTCTTACAAAAAATGTCTTTTTTGTATGAGTGTCTTCTCAGTATGTAGATTAAAAATTACTTGATCCGAAGGTAATCTTAAGTCAATTCGGCCATTTTTTGAGTTATGACGGTACATGTTGTCATGTGCGAATTGTGACATCTACCAATCCGCACTGGGCCTGCGTGGTGGATTATAGTCCATCCCCTCTGATAGAGAGGAGGCCTGTGTCCCAGCAGTGGGAACATTAATAGGCTGATGATGATGACAACGTAGAAAATGTTGTACATAAAACTGGTAAGATGTCCACAAAAAATGAAATCTTATTGTACGAAGACAATCATGCGTCATACAAACACACGAAGAAAAGAAGATCGGCGAAACTTCCCACGTCGTACCCGCACGCACCATAAAGCACGCAAAACTATCCGAGGGAAAGAAAAAAATAATAATTTAGAAAAAACACACTTTCGAACAGATAAAAGGAAACGCTAAAGTAGGAAAGTTTGTACAATTCGAACGGTGCTGGGCCGAAGGTAACTTTGCCAAACTACTTTTGATAGGATCCTCTTTTGTCTAAGTTAGTGTTTGAGCGCGAACTTAAGACTTCTATTGTTCTGTATACTTAAGTGGTTCGGGATGTGGTTTTGGATACAACTATCGATGTTAGAATCGATTAAATTCTGATTGTGTCAAAGGTACTTGTTTTTTGTGAGGTGTTCGAAATTCAGGAATTAATAAGACGTATACCTAATATAAGCGCCATACCGTAATATGAATAAACGTTTTTTCTGAGAGACTTTACGTAGGACAAGAAAGGGTAATTCCGCATACAATCATCATTATCATCATCATTTCAGCCAAAAGACGTCCACTGCTGCGGACATAGGCCTCCCCCAAGTGTCGCCACATTGACCGGTCCCGTGCGACTCGCATCCAGCTGATTCCCGCAACCTTCACCAGGTCATCGGTCCACTTAGTGGGAGGCCTTCCAACGCAACGTGTTCCGGTTCGCGGTCGCCACTACAGAACTTTTCGGCCCCATCGGCCATCCGTTCTGCGAGCAATGTGCCCTGCCCACTGCCACTTACGTTTGGCAATTCTTCGGGCTACGCATAAAATAACGTTGAAAAATTTTAAAGAAAAGAACCTGACCAAAGCACCGTTAACTACCCTAAACAAATTGACAGCTCCTAGCATTTCAATAAACGAGTAACTCAATAAACTTAAAACTGCTTGTCACAAGCGCCCAACGGCGCATAGCTCACACACACACACATACAAATCAAAGCAGGCCTTCGACAAGATTGCTAAGTCGGGCTACACGCGACCCAACTACCAAACAACTTCTTTGAATTTGAATTTTCCGAAGTAAGTAAGAAGTTGAAAAACAAATGGCGATACGGAATGCACCCAAGCTATGCGACAAAGCTTTGACAATCCGGGATTCCTTGCAGATCCAACTCCAGGCAGGTTGCATACCAAACATTTCAAGTAAATAAGATATTGGATAGTTTTGTGCGATCCTTGTGAATGTAGGTTTTAAATTGTTAAAGATTTTTTCCCTTGTGTGAGCGCTTTTACGTTGATTAAAATAGGATACTGCCGTGCGTCCGTGTTTTTTTTTAGATGTATTGTTAATTTAACCATTTTAATTTATGTTTTGTCCTGTGCGGGCTAATAAATGCTTTTTCTTTCTTTCTCTGAACAAATATCCTTAGAAATGCATCAACTGCAAACGTTTCTCTAAAGCGCATATTCGGTTTGCAATGTTATCAATTATGTTATTTAAAAGCATTGATCTATTACTACTATCGTATAGAGAAGACAGCGCGAACAAAATCTGTGCTCCGTTCAACTGCAGTCGGCTGGCTGCAGTTCACTCAGTCGCTTGCTCGCCATAGAGCATATATATACGGGGTTAGCCGCCCCCGCGCGCCCCGCACTGCGCACAGATTTTGTTCGCGCTGACTTCGTAGTAGTAATAGCTCAATGTTAAAAAGTTAGAAACAAACTTGGAAAATGTTTGTTTTTTTTTACAATCATTTAAAGCCTAGAAGGCTTTCGTGCTTTTGTGCCTAAGCTTTTTAATGCAGTGTTGTACAGTTACTCTTTAAGTTAAATGAAAAACTAATCCAGTTATTTTCTTTGTTACAGGTTTTCGTGTATCTTCGAACGCTGAAAGGTGAGCTTCTGCGATCTGTGACGTACGGTCGACCAAGCTGTTCGGTTTAAATTTTACAATGTAATTTGCATGTTAATATGTAAACCAAATAGCTTGGTCGATTGTACTTCACCGATTAAGATTCAAAGATTCAATACGTGAGAAATCACAGAACAATTTTAATTTTCCATAACTTTATTTACTTAGGAGCACAGCCCCCTGTTGACAATCTACCCTTAATAAAAACCACTTAAATAAAAGTCAAATCTTTTCTAAAACAAAACCCCACCAATCAAAAGCATAGAAAACAAAAAAGAAACAATAAAAAGACAAAAACCGTTTTCAATCCACACCACATCAGATTTCAATAAAATTAGAATTTTAAACTTAAGTACGACTGGCGTTGTGTAAATATTTATCCGTACTACCGTCGGATGGCAATTAGCCCCTCAACTATTGAATTAACATTTATATCCCTTCACGAGAGCTACGTTAATATTAGCTCGTAGAATCGACACTTGAAATTCATTAGATTGTCGTATTTAGTTTGTTACTCGCTTTTAGCACGGCTTGGGTTGGGGGTATTAAAATTTTCCTGACTGTTTTTTTGAAGGATGCATTATTTTATAGACTGGTTTTTAAGGTTTTAAAGGGGTTTGAATAATCTGGCCTGCTTAACTTCCGATTCTTAATTTTGATTAATAAAGGTTTCATGCGGAGCCGCTATTTTTCAAATAAAATAAAATGGAGGAAGTTAGATAGGCCAACCCCTTTAAAAGTATTATCCAAATGTTGGCTTTGATTGCTCAACACAGAATATGTACAAATAAATTGCAATTAATTTCCAAAACATACCTTTTGTTTTGGTAATTAAATCTGATCTCGAAAGGAGCTCGTGGCTAAGTAATAACACCCACTCGGGTCGATCTTTAGGTTAAGCCGTGCTTGCCTAGGTTGGTCTGTTGTTGAGCATTACATACATAGTTTCCTCCGTGCCTCGGAAAGCACGTTAAGCCGTTGGTCCCGGTTGTCATTTGTAGATCTTATTGACAGTCGTTAGGTAGTCAGTGGCCCAAAAAGTGTGACAACCAGTTTTACCAAGGGGTATCGTATTACCCAGTACTAACTGGGTTGTGGAGGTCAGATAGGCAGTCGCTCTATGTAAAATGCTGGTATTCAGATGCATCCGGTAAGACTGGAAGCCGACCCCAACGTAGTTGGGAAAAGGCTAGGCAGATGAATTAAATCAGATCTCGGCTGTAAAATAAATACCTATACAACTTTCAGTGACTTGCATTCGGGGTAATTTAACAAACGATTAGCTGGCTTTAAAGTTTCTCGGCATTGTTAGAAGTCTAATGAAAATGTTTGCAGTAGTATTAGTAGTATAGCAACTGATCCAAAAAAGTATTTTTATAATGACAAACCCTTTATAAGTCTACTAGTAGATATTACAATACATGGTTGCTATACAAGGTCGACATTTTCCTTGACAATTTCCCCTCGTAGGCGGGTAGAATGAGAAATATTTTGAATGATAATAATAACGTATTGGGGCCTATGTGCGGTAACATCAAATTAGGGTGGATTTGTGTTCCCGTTGACGTTTTTTCTTCGCGGTTTTAGGGGTCTGTCGATGTATAAATAAGCTTTGGATCCGATTTTCTTGTTTTTTATTCGCTTTTTTATAATTTTTTACTTTACTCATGGAAAATATCGTTTGTTAAGCGTTATGAGTGTGCTTTGAATTTTCAGACTGCCTTGACAAAGTGAGATTCTATCAAAGACAGCGTTAAACTCTAAACTTACTTATACCACCAAAAGGTTTATGTGAACGCTGTTGAAAGTCATTGCGATATGACCACTTTAAGTTTGAATTTCACGGTGGCGCTGATTGTCAAGAAAATATGCATCGATATGTCAAACTTGATACATTTATTTTAGTTCTGTTGTCGAAACGTTTTGAAAGGGATTGCCACTTGTCTTTTTTACGAATATTTTCTGAAGCATCTACTCTTCTTTAGGAATAAGCTTTTTTACCGTTGAGCCATTCATTTACAATATTATCCAAGTTGAGTGATTGACACTTTCCTAATAATTCAACAATTAATCACGTGATTGACATATATTTAAACAAAAATCCCAAGGCCAGGCGGTTTTTACCGCTACAAGCCACGATGCAAACGGTTTCCCAGATAGCTTGAACTTTGGTACCTACTGAACCCAACATTTTAAGTACGGTTTTTTGTCGCTATTGTCGCGATAAGTCGCGAGCAAGACAATTGATTTGTATACGTTGTACTTGTTTGTATGCCAATAAGGGGAGATTCCGCTGCTTGACAAAAGGGTGACTTAAGTTATGTTTGAAGTTGTTTAAGATTGACTTAAGGTTTTTCATTTTTAAGTTGATTGTGCTTTATTTGCGAAAGAATGTTTACCTATACGCTTTAAATCATATACATAGTCTACTGCTATGATTAACTAACATTGAGTTGTTTGTCTTTAGTTACTTTGCTATTTTATACGAATCATGAACCATATTCAAGTAGTCTAAAAAAAATAAAACCGACTTCAAAAAACTTTTTTGCAAAAAAATAAAACCGACTTCAAAAAACACAAAAAAGTGAAAAATAACTTTAGCTTCAGAAGTCGGTGACATTTGTTTGATTGATTTAGTTTTTTTTGTCATGAAAAAGTTTTTTATTTTTCCATTTTTAGTTGTTCCCAAACAAATATTCGCCATGAATTTATTTTACATTAAACATAAATAACATAATATAATACACCGCCATGCAATTAGAACGCTTGCGTCATGTTGCAATGCAGCAACGAACGTAAGCGCATTGCAATATAAGACAGTTCGAAATTCTGCCACAGATCGCACCCTTACTGTAAGTTCCATTGATCATCATATTCGACTAAACAATAACTTGACCATAACGACGTTACGGATAGATAGCCTATAAAAGATTCGGCCGAATATCGTTAATTTGCTCCTAAGAATTGAAGAGTTCCGTTACTTTGTGATGGATCCCATAATCAGAACCTAACCAAACTCACATCAAACTACCCTTGAAGTACATCCTATCGAATAAAAAACAATACATGTCATGTTAATAGGCTTATCCCAATAAATGGAACTTAAAATACCTAAACCTGTCGAAATCTGGGTGTATTCAGTATGTATAAACAATAAACATCTAAGCGATTCCAGCAATCACTGCAGATTTGCCGTCAATTTTTGAAGAGTATATCTCCGAAGATCAGCATCAGATCTTCACCAAATTAAAATGGGACCACACGGAAAGTACCAGCTTTCAAATAAAAAAGAATCATCAAAATCGGTTCACCCAGTCGAAACTTCTGAGGTAACAAACACAACAAAAAAAAAAAGCCGTCGAATTGAGAACCTCCTCTTTTTGGAAGTCGGTTGAAAAATCGAATGTCTGCACCAGTGCTATGCTTGCAACAAGGGTCGGCTCTAAGCCCGTACCTCTTCCTGGTGATAATGGAAGCACTCACGTCGGACATCCAGGAGGAGGCTTTGGTGACCGAGAGTGGCCTAGAGGTCCAGAGCAGTTTAGAGGTCTTGTGGTAAAAAATGACTGCAGAATGTTGTCCTGAAATTAAGTAGGACGAGAAACTCCACGGTATTAGTCTTTTTGAAACTTTCACGATCAGAACACATTATAATAGACAAATGTAAACAGGTATTTAACGCGAATTTTACCTTTAACATAAGCCCAAAGGCTACACTAGGCCAGGCTTGGCTAGGCTAGGCTTATATTAAAGGTCTACGTTTGAACACGGATTTCCCTAATTTAATTTTTCCGTAACCTCGTTAATTCTTGCTAGCACAAAAAATGTGCGATACAATCAGGTAAATTGAACAGAAATTAACGATGTACATACGTACGTATATTATATGTCGTTGTGTTAGACGTAATAGGTCGTACAAACAGTGGCCAAAGCGGCTCACATTGTTTGTGTAGATTTTAATAATAAATTGTATTTCCCTTTCCCCTTTTTAATACAGTTTTATTGAGTTGTTTACTCCATATACCTAGTATTTCTTAAGAGAATCATTTGCGGTTACAATAATATGAAATGTCATAGGAAAGCATAATACGGAGGCGAAAAATAGATCGCTACTCTCACTAGTACATATTATAAAACAAAGTCCCCCGCCGCGTCTGTCTGTCCCTATGTATGCTTAGATCTTTAAAACTACGCAACGGATTTTGATGTGGGTTTTTTAATAGATAGTGATTCAAGAGAAAGGTTTTAGTAGATTATTTGCGGGCGAAGGCATCAGCTAGTTTTTTAATAATTTTACTTTATAGTTTTAAATGTAAAGTAAAGATAGCCTGTGAAATTCAGGGCAGTTTTGCAGGGCAGTTTCAAGCTGTATGTCGAACAAAATTATTCACAACCGTAACAGGTATGTATTTACATGTGAGTTATAATGATTAAAATCATCAATACAAGCCCAAGTTCATTTAATCCCATTAAATGATTATTTCTTGAAAAAGTCAGTTACCCATAAAGCCTAGGCCAATATCGTCTGTATTTGGTCATCATCGTCTGCCTAGCCTTTTCCCAACTTTGTTGGGGTCGGCTTCAAGTTTTACCGGATGCAGCTGAATACCAGTATTTTACATAGAGCGACTGCCTATCTGACCTCCACAACCCAGTTAGTACCGGGTAATACGATACCCTTTGGTAAGACTGGTTGTCAGACTTTTTTGAGCCTCTGACTACCTAACGACTGTCAAAGATCTACAAATGACAGCTGGGACCAACAGATTAACGTGCTTTCCGAGGCACGGAGGAAACTTGGTATGTAATGGGCGGTCACCCATCCACAGACCAACCTAGGCAAGCACGGCTTAACCTAACGATTGACCCGAGCGACTGGTATTATTTAGCCACGAGCTCCTATCGTCCGTATTTGGTACATTCTGTTAAAGATTGATATGTAAAAATATGTACGTTAAGATTAGTCTGTTCGCTCGGGGTCTGCTAATGGTGTTTCAATGTAATCTGTACTATTTAGCCCTTCTCACGGCCCCGCGTGTCACATCGGATTTAAATAAGGCCACTTACATACTGGCCATATTATTGCAAATGTCATTTCATTTATTCAATAATAATAACAATTGTGTCTGAATGCGTTACATAAATAGGTTTATCTACACCCATGCTATAAATCCTCTATAAAAGTATCTGAAACAGTTAACTTATGGCCAACATTAAAACAGCCAGTGTCATAATAACCATTATAACATCCAAACGGGTGTTATAATGTTGTACTGAATTTCATTATGCAACTCGTTTTTAAAAAAAGAACATTGTCTTGCACGTGCGATTCACTACCACAGCGACGTAATTAAAAAAAAAACTTGTTGGTTAATTCGAATTCACGTCGTATCCCGCCATTTTTGTTCGATATTTGGATATTAGTATTGCACTAAGTACTTTGTTGTTTACAAAAATAAGTGATACAAGCTTTGTGCACGTTAATAATTGTACAATCCAAAATGTTAATAATTATATTATTACCATGGTTTGTTTGTATTAAATACTCAGCAATTAAACTTTCCATGAATTTACATAGACTTCTTACAACACTGCAGCACCCTATGGTTTCAGAACCTTTTATGGAGGATTCATATCATGGATGTAGATAAAGTCTTGTATGCAACTGTACATAATTAGGTATTAAAACACTCATGTGATACTATTATCACACTCGGCTTCGCCTCGTGTGATAAACCCACATTCGTGTTTTAATACCCCTCATTATACAACAGTTGCATAAATAACTATAAATAAACAGAAAAAAACCGGCCAAGTGCGAGTCGGACTCGCGCACGAAGGGTTCCGTACCAATTATTATAAAAAAATCACGTTTGTTGTATGGGAGCCCCACTTAAATATTAATTTTATTCTGTTTTTAGTATTTGTTGTTATAGCGGCAACAGAAATACATCATCTGTGAAAATTTCAACTGTCTAGCTGTCACGGTTCATGAGATACAGCCTGGTGACAGACAGACGGACAGACGGACAGACAGCGAAGTCTTAGTAATAGGGTTCCGTTTTTACCCTTTGGGTACGGAACCCTAAAAAGGTGTTGTTGAACTTTTCATAGTTTTTGTAAATAAGGACTGAATATTGTAAAATCAATACTTGTATATACGTAAAGTTGTAAAACGCAAGTGTGTTAACGTCCTACGCTCGTCTCGGATTTGAATAAGCTATACAGTAGTGTGAAGAAATAGTACTAAAGATGAGTTGTGTGAACTGAAATAGAGTTAGAGTTGAAATCACTGAAATGATACTATGGTCCCACCATTCGATGAAAATGAAAATTATGATCTGGTTATCATTTTCATGAAATTTCATTGATCGTAATTTTGCTGGTGATCATGACATACCCAGAATTCAGAAGACAAAAAATCTTGATAAAATCATCATGATCTATGAAGTAACTTAAATTAGTGATAGAGTTAATTCTATGTAACTGTCTCCTCTCTTATTATAAAACGTGGTCTTAAAAAAGTACCGGCTTTAGTACTAGGTTTAAACCATGACCTTGAATAAACGTTATTACAAAACGAAGTTTATCGCTAGTCCTAGAACTATCTATGGTACCAAAGTTAGACCATCGTGACCCCTAGTTTAACTATGGTACTAAATTGTCAACTCGTTTATATATTTATATTGGTTTTCGTCGACTTATCTTCAAGTATTTTAGCCGACTCGTCAATAAGTTGACGCAGTATAAATCCTAGTCTCCTAGAATGAAATTTGTATTAATGTACTTAAGTAATGTGGCATAGGTTCATGGTTTAGCTTATTGCATCAAATACTGTGTGTAGCTGTGTCTGTAATCTAACATGTCAGGTAGCACTAACCTTTTCTTCTGAACTCCAATTTTCACCTCTTTTTTTCTTTGGTTAATCCATTTTTTTAAATTGAATGCACACACGATCTCACCACAAAGAATACTGTGCCCAAAGAACTGTGCCTGCCCTTTACTTGTATTATTACTCTTGCAGTGAAACCGGACATTTAGTTTATTATATGTAACATAAACATTTCGATAACATTACTCGAATTACGCGCGCGCCGCCCAGTTCACTCCATTATACGCGCTAGCTCGATAGTTGTTTCAAAACAGAACAATTGGATTGATGCATTCAAAAAAATACAAGTCGGAATATTTAAATACCTTTAAATAACAAAACTTTATATTTTACCACTACAAATAACAATTTATAAAATATTTTTTCTTTAAATTACGTAACAACATTCTGTAAAAAGGAACGGTGCAGAGAACGCTGAACGAATGATTGAATAGTTTTAAATATTTTGCTGCTTATAATCTGTGGATTATGTTTAGACCAGGGACTATCTTTGGTACTATGTAGTCCTTTGTTGGTCTACGATTTCTAATACGAAACGTTAGTACCGTAACAATCCTAGACCTTTTAGTCCTGGTTTAAACCTGGTACTTAATGGAAGTTTTATAATAAGACGGTTGATGTCGGGCATTGTCTCAAATGATGTATATACTGACACTTATCAATTTAATGTCAGTCCCGTACGTCTGTACTGCCTCAGACTTAATTATAATCCAAAGCAAGAATCTTATTCTCCACAATACATACTTCCGACTTCCATTTTCAATTCAAAAACATCTTCGAAATAGAAATCAAATCGTCTCGAATAACGTCGATATAAAATACACTGTCGAAATATGGAATTTCACGGGTAACACATGGTGACAAGTTGGAAAAATGACGTGTCAAAATGTAAGATAAATCTTTAGTACGAAGTTATGTGCACTCAAAAATTGTTTCTATTTATCAACCCTTCTGATTGAACCGTGACGAAAATGTTGAGGAGTACTGTCGCGTGGAGCAGTGATAGTCTCAGTGTTTTGTTGGATTTTTGTGAAATAGTTTTTTTTTTGTAATATTCTTTACGACTACGTTTGTAGTAGCTATGGATCGACATATAAGATCTAGGTTTATCAGTTGATTTTTTTCAGGATGGTTAAAATGATAATGCGTACAATTATATTGATTTTTTCAAAAAGATAGTGGGCAAATGTGGTCCAAGCGTCGCCAACGATGAATCATATACCAAATGAAAGGGTACAATGTACTGTTCAAACATGCAAAAATCTAAAATAATAATAAATAAAATCTAATCAAAATCAATCAATCTGATCTAATCTATAATAATATTAGAGAAGAGAAAAAAACTATAATAAAATTGACAATGAAACAAAATAATAAAAATCTGTAGTATCTTCTAGGACAAAAATAAGCTATAATTTCTCGAAATCCCTCGGACAGATTTTGATGCCCTTCTGTATGTTTGAACAGTACATTGTACCCTTTCATTTGGAACGAGTATATGATTCATCCCTGGCGACGCTTGGACCAACTCCCATACATTTTTTACCTTTGTCTTTTGCCATTCTGAATTCACCAACTTTTTTGGGCCAGAAGCTGTTGTTGAGTAAGAGCCAAAACGATGGCCACTGTTTTGATCTAGATTTGCATCAAACTAAACGCTTGTTTCAACCAACTGAAGTCAGATTCGTCTTAGTAACCTTACACTACTTTTTTTGCGGAAACATAGTGTGAATATCTTCGTTACCGACTGTACTTTGCAACGGTTTCTGGCGGATGGCTGCAAAAAATGTTATGAACGATGGTTGAAGATCAGAAATACTATCAATAACGCTGTCGCCGCATCCACTTATAATGTTTTGTGGGGGACATGACACCATCAAGTTTGTTTAAGACTCTCTATACAGGCGGTTGTGAAAATGTGTACTTTGTTTTCGTTCGATGATGTTGATTCAGATAATAACTTAATATTCGCAGAAGTAGTATAGATTGACTTGATATTTTAGTCTTCTTCTACTGGTGTCTGTGGAATTATGGTTTAACCTATTTATCTGAAATGCAGAAGTAAAATGTAGGTCTTGGCAACTGTTGTAAAATATATGAATTCAAATACTTTGGAGAAAAACAACGCTTTCATGAAACTTTAACTTTACCACCTTGTTTTTCTTGCTCACAAGATGTTTGTTGTACCATAAAGTGATACAACATGGTATGGCTCACCAAGAAATAATAAAAATAAATAAAAAAGCAAGCAAAGCAAATTATACAATATTGAATTAAAATTTCATGCTTGATTATTATAATCATCCTTTGAAATATTATAAAAAATAGAAAAAGAAAAAAAAATCAATTCAGATATATGTATCAAATAGAAAAATTTAAATACTTAATCAAATATATCGTAATATAGGTAAATTATTATTATTTTTTAGGATAGTCAAGTTATTATTTTAATTTTAAGAAATAATACTCTTCATAAATTCATGGCCACAGACAAATCAAAACAGAAAATTCGTTAAAACTGTAACACCCCAACGGCAAAATGAGACACGTTCGTTTTTCAAAAAATCATTTCTTTTTCCATTGTGCGGGGAAAGGCCATTGTTAAAATGATCGATAGTATTGTCCACTGTCTATTAGTTTGGATTGCATCCAGATTTGAGCGTATCGTCTATTGGTACGCGCCCGTGCGGGACGAATCGAACGTAGAGTGAGTCATTTAGATTTATCGATTATTTGATGGTGCATCACTAGTTTTGTTTGTTTTTTTTTTTGTACGTGATAGGATGGTCGAAAAAGTTTTAGAGGGAAATACTGTTTTTATTTTGCGGTACATTTTTAACATAATTATGTAACTCGCCTACTACCACCATTCCTTGTCGTGTTGACAATGAAATGAGGTTCTGGGTTCAATACCCAGGTCGGAAAAAGTAATTTTCCAAGAAATTTCTCAGTAGCAGCGAAGGAGCCTGGATGTGTGCCCGGTTGACGGCAATAGGCTCGCCCTCTTATTACTTAGGATTTGTGTTACATTAAGATTTAGTCCCTCTAGTGGTAATGGAACAAAAGCCCAGATGCAAGGTGGGTTGGTATTAAAATGCAAAGAAACAACAAATTATCTCAAACAATATAAGTTTATTTATTTAAACTATATAAACTTAAATATTAAAAAAAAGGTAATGCCAGCCAGCCTTAAATTCGGTCGGTTTCGAACTATGGTCATGGGGGGTTGGAGATAAACCCAGTACTGTTCCTTTTTCAAAAGTTTAAATTAAATTAGTTCTTAGTAAAGTATCAAGATACAACCTTCCAGTTTAGTGAATACTAATAGATATTATATGGGCGCCAGGGATTTGAACAGTCCCGGATCCCGGAGCCGACGAAGATGTCCAATATACTTCCAGTTAAGCGTAGGTGTCGAACCCGGGGTCCTTTAATTTAATTAAGTTGAAGACCGGCTTCTAATTTGGAAAACCGGGCAGGTGATACACGGGTTCGTATATGAACCAGTGGAAAATAAATTTAAAAGGTGTCAATTTATATAAAAAAAAAAAACCGTCTCGCCTGCGCTAAATCGCTAGGCGGACTCTGCTACCGCACGACCGTCTCCACAGGAGGCCTTGAGTGGACTCGAGGAACGGGTCTCGCGTCCAGGTCCCAGAGGTTCGTCTAGATCCTGGCGGCGAGACGAATCGCTCGAGTTGCCTCACCTGGAATTGACAATACGGGGACCCTATTAGATAAAGGGAAACTAGGGTACTTTCCTTGAGAATGAATAGAGGGGAGGAGCTAGGAAATCTAAAGGCTAAACCATTAGCCGGTCAACGTGGCCTACGTGGCCTTTAGAAAACACAATTGAATGAGCTACGACTTCTGCTTGCCTAACCCTGCGTGGTTGGATAACAAAAGTAATACTCACAGTTCTGTAATGATGAAAACACTTGAACGCTTGATTCGACCGGCTGTAGAACGGGGTCCGCCTATTTCATCTGCGAATCCTTTCAACGCATGGAATCCTGTAATAAATATCCAGGGATCACGTCAATATCCTTTTAACGACCTGGGAAGGACTCAGAGATCACTTCCAAACACTAATTCACCAAAATCCTTACCTTGTAAAACATGAGATAAAGTTTGTAACTTGCCTCAGGCTTGATCAATAGTAAATTGACGCCTGTGACCTTCCATTGTCCTGTCATGCCTCCCAACCGGAATTAGGCGGAGCACCTAGAAAATCTCCCCTGTTTCAGGTAAAACTTATAAGAGCACTGATGACCGAATCACTACCTCAAGATATTTAATTCTTGAAAATCCCTAACAACTGTCCAACATGACGTTTATACTCTGAAACAATAACAATTTTCAGGATCCAAGCTGACAAACTAATTATTTCTTAGTTCTAACACTAAAGTTTGTCCTAAGTGGAGCAACCTTTCTCCTCACTCCTTCGGCGAATTGAGAATGCATCACCTGGCCACACTAAGCCATTGACATACCACAGATTAAATATGAATTGTGAGGTCCGCGATGCTTCTAGAAAAATCTCCATAATAAAAAAATAATTTCACTTCCGTTTACGGTTAAAAAAAAACAATCAAGTATTTCAACCAAAAGCTGGAAATTATTAAGGATTGGTCTATTCGATATTAGTTCGATGATTTCCAATGAAAATGTTAAAATGTATCGATTAAAACTACAGCTGCATATCGCAGCCGCTAGATGTCGCCTCTAACTGTCAGACACTGACGTTTAACCGAATGACATTTGGAATGTAAACAACCGCAGCTTATCTAAGATATGATGGACCTAATTTATTATGAAAACCTGTTTATTATGGTTTTGAAAAGTGATTTATCGTCAGGAAGTGTTACTAAATAGTCCAGTGACGAAGTACGGATGCAGAGATGACTCCTTCTTCAAATCGCAACCCAAAGTCATTTGCATAAACCACAATGAACATTTCCTTGGAAATCATGGAGATATTGATATTGGAAACCTCACAATTTACAACGTATGCTCACAGATAAATGTTAGGTACAAAAAAAAACAACGTAACATTTGAAAATAACTGATGAAATACGTGCGTGTGCTATTAGGTACAGTCACGGACTATAAATGATGAGCCACGTGCCACCATTCGTATTTTAGCCGTGTAATGCAAATCGGGTTAAGTCGGTTATATTCGTAGATAGTACAGAGTGACTACCTAAAGTCGACCAATTGCAGATGTAGCAACCGTAACCTAGCGACAATTGTTTTAGCGTAGCCATAGTAACGTTGGCGTACGGAGACATTTTATTTTTTCTGACATCGACATTTCAACTGTCACTCTGGCTTCGGAAGGTTTTCAGAAATAAAGAGTATTTAATAAGGACTATTTCAAAAGAGGTCAGTATCAAATAGATTGGGAATGAGAGGTTTTCTTTTTGAGGTATTAAAAAAAAAACTTACCGATTAACCGAGCATTCGGTTTGAGTTCGTGTTTGATCGTGTAATCTCGTGAATGTATAAAACTGCAAAATTGCAAATCTTGAAAGTGGCTTGTCAAAGTCCGTAACTGTACACTTCTGCCTACCTACTAAGTCGTATTCGTACTGATGTGCTTCGTTGACCACACATAATTATTTCCCAAAATTGACGTTGAAAATCTAGTCCATCTTGCTTAACCACACAATATCCACATCAGTGTACCAAACATTTGAAATCTGTGTATAATCGAGTATACCAAACACTTGCAAAGAGATCCATTAACGATTACAATTAATCTCCCTGATGAATGTTTGCCAGGATGTGACCACTCAATTTGGGCAAACATTTGGTCAAACCCCTCATGTTTGCCGTGCACTCCAGGTCTAATGAGGTCCTATTGTGGATATTGGTTACCTCTGACATAGAACTCATTGTTCTTGAGGAATGTGTGGATTAAACGCTGCAGAGAGCTGAAAAAATAGAGCTATTGATTAGTGGGCACTTCTACGTGTTTTTTTCGGCAAATTGACATTGAAATGAGGATAGTGAAAAACAATTTGCTTGAAAGTGTGTACTAGGTTTGAGCCATGTATAGTATGTTGGTTCAAAGTGAGTCGTACGGGACCGGTCAATGAGGCGATACTTAGGGGAGGCCTATATCCAGTAGTGAACGTCTTTCGGCTGAAATGATGATGATGAAACCAAATTGTTTTCAAAAAGTATAATCAGAATTAAACAAGGTTGCTTCCTTACAGTAACATTTCATGTAGACAATCTTTAATTTTTCCCTAACCAAAAATAAAACATGAACATGATCTGGCTCCTTCAAAGGTTAGTTTGTCGGGTTGTAGAGCTTTTGCACCTTCGGTATGTATCTACGAAAACATAAATCCTACATCCCGTTCCCTATTGTATTGATGTAAACCTCACAGCGAGCAGCGGTGGCCCAGTGGTGGCGGCCCCGACTTACGAAGAGTAAGTCGTGGTTTCGAACCCAGGCAGGCGCATCACTTTGTATAATTTATTTAATCACCACTGCTCTCAAAACGGTGAAGGAAAACATCGTGAGGAAACCGGCATGTCATAGAACCAAAAAATCCGATGACATGTGACATCTACCAATCCGCACTGGGCCCGCGTGGTGGATTATAGCCCATTCCCTCTCATAGAGAGGAGGCCAGTGTCCCAGCAGTGGGCACATTAATAGGCTGATGATGATGATGATGATGATGATGAAACCTCACTGATAATTAATAAAACCTGAACTTGCCCCTAGTGGGCCACCAGAGGGCTTAGATAAGAGGAGTTTGGTTAAGTCAAAAATAGGTATTTTGAATTGATACGAGTATGACTTACTACAGAGCTTGGTTTGATCTTGTTGACAGTCATAGAAATTGGAAACGCTTTGAAAGCCATTGCCTCTGTCCCCATTTGGTTATTTCATACTATCAATATGACCGCGCGTCTTCGTCAAAATTTGTGATAGCTCGGCTAAATATGCATGATATATATATAATTTTAAACACGCACCCACAATTAATAATGTAACTTTGTCCTGTGAAAAAGTTTTTAGAATTGGATCATTAGTTCTACCCCCTTTAAGTCAATTTATAAAAAAAAGATATACCTCTTTACTTATAATACTAGCACAGATTGCATTGACGCAAACGAATCTATCCAACTCCTGAAAGTTTCGAACTCGCCATCATCATCCAGGTGACAACCTCACCTATATCTCTGCTTACCAAACGACCTAATAACACAAACCATTACCCACCAACAAATCAAGCTAATCACAGACTAATAACTGCCACTAATATCAGTTTATGCCCGCCAATAAATCATGGCGGCGATTATATCGGCAACTTGTCAATAACTTGGCTAGGTAATCACTCAGGCGACTATCTGGCAGTCAGGTCACTGGCGCTTTGTTTGCCATGCTCTTATCACGGCGCGTATTGCAAACATGGGAAAGCTATGGACTAGGCGTAGTGTATGAATTAGGTGGATATGGTATGTTGAGTGAAGTGGTTGATTGAGGAGTGTGTGTTGTTGATAAGTAGTGTTGACTTAAGGTAATTAATTGTATCGAATCCTTAGTTAAGTCTTCAAATAGATAACGATGTACATTCGCCTAGGTATTGCGCTGACCCAAGTAGAATGGGCCAAGGGAAGGAAGATGATGATACGAACCAATTATTTGAAGAATTGTGACATATACCGACCAGCACTTGGTTAGGCATGGTAGACTACAGCTTTGTGACATCTACCGACTAGCACTTGGTGAGGCATGGTAGACTACAGCTTTGTGACATCTACCGACTAGCACTTGGTGAGGCATGGTAGACTACAGCTTTGTGACATCTACCGACCAGCACTTGGTGAGGTATGGTAGATTACAGCTTTGTGACATCTACCGACTAGCACTTGGTGAGGCATGGTAAACTACAGCTTTGTGACATCTACCGACCAGCACTTGGTGAGGCATGGTAGACTACAGCTTTGTGGCATCTACCGACCAGCACTTGGTTAGGCATGGTAGACTACAGCTTTGTGACATCTACCGACTAGCACTTGGTGAGGCATGGTAGACTACAGCTTTGTGACATCTACCGACCAGCACTTGGTGAGGCATGGTAGACTACAGCTTTGTGGCATCTACCGACCAGCACTTGGTTAGGCATGGTAGACTACAGCTTTGTGGCATCTACCGACTAGCACTTGGTGAGGCATGGTAGACTACAGCTTTGTGACATCTACCGACTAGCACTTGGTGAGGCATGGTAGACTACAGCTTTGTGACATCTACCGACCAGCACTTGGTGAGGCATGGTAGACTACAGCTTTGTGACATCTACCGACTAGCACTTGGTGAGGCATGGTAAACTACAGCTTTGTGACATCTACCGACCAGCACTTGGTGAGGCATGGTAGACTACAGTTTTGTGGCATCTACCGACCAGCACTTGGTTAGGCATGGTAGACTACAGCTTTGTGACATCTACCGACTAGCACTTGGTGAGGCATGGTAGACTACAGCTTTGTGACATCTACCGACCAGCACTTGGTGAGGCATGGTAGACTACAGCTTTGTGGCATCTACCGACCAGCACTTGGTTAGGCATGGTAGACTACAGCTTTGTGGCATCTACCGACCAGCACTTGGTTAGGCATGGTAGACTACAGCTTTGTGACATCTACCGACCAGCACTTGGTTAGGCATGGTAGACTACAGCTCTCTCTTTCTCCTTTTCAATGAGGAAATGTTTGTAGTCCATTAGTGGAAATATTATATGCTCATTATGTTTATAACAAACTATAATTTTCTAAGACAACCATTATTTGGGGATTGATGTAACTTTATAGAGCCCGTTTTCTTTCAAGTCGAACCATAAAGTGAATGTTTTAATCTCTTTCATTTAAAAACCAAAACAGACCAGAAACATTTTAGATGACTCTTAAAAAACATAACACCACGCCTGTATTTCCCGAAGGGTTAGGCAGAGGTGTCTATTAGTTCTGCCAGGGTTGCGGGACTGCTCGAAAGAGATGACCGTGGCCCCGGAACACAAAGGGCGATGAAGGAACATGGATGGGTTTTAGTCAGTAAAAGTCTGACACTCCCTCCTGTTCCGCCCAGAGCGGGAGGAGTCATTTGATGATTTCCCATCCAAAAAAAAGGTGTCTATTAGTCACCCAAATGGCATCCAAATGAACCAAAAAGTAAAGTAGCCGGCCAAAGAAAGTTATGCATATATTATGATAGTACATGAATACTTAAACATTTTTTATTAACACGTTATTCCTCTAGGTCTGATATCTGAGTCACTACATAAAGTTCAAATATTCCATTTCAGTCAAAACTAAAAAAGAATTGGTAAGTTTAAGTCCCATGCAATAGAGGGGGAGTCTATTGCCAAAAAGTTTTATAAATTATCCCAATTTAAATACTCGAAAAGTACCGCATCCATACCAACAGCTTAATACATCCCTAGGTGTTCAGTACACACACCAGAAGCTCAACTCCAACCTGATTAATAGCAACCCGACACAGCACGTCCAAATGAATACTGTTTAGATCTAGATATTTGGACCGGCAGACATATTGATGAATGTAGTCGAGTGCCGAACTGTGCTGGCAATTTCAGCCTCAATAACTTAGGTAGGTTCAGCTGGGTTTAAGGCTAGGGAATGCTGGATTTGGGGGTCTTAGAGCATTTGTAAGTTAAAAGGGGTTTTATGATTGGTAAGAAGCTTTTTGCGGTATTTAATAATCTGCTCCTAAGGCTGCAGGTTCACTGAGGCGGAGCGGAGCAGAGCGGAACGCGATTTACCAATCAAATGGCTTGAAATCCACATCTCTCCTCCACTCCTGCAGCCTCTTTTTTCGACTAGTTATGCTGGGATTGGCTTCATCTGCCGTCTTACCAAATACAGGTAGATGCCAGTATATTACATGGTAAAACTGTCTTTCATTTGACTTACAATGGTTAACACATACAATAATTTGCTTAGCTGGTGGAAAAGGGGGTAAATGTTGAAGAAGGTGAGGAGCTCGTGGCTTGCCTAGGTTGATCCGTAGATTGGTGACCATCCATTACATACCGAGCTTCCTCTGTGCCTCGGAAAGCACGTTCAACCGTTAGTCTCGGCTGTCATTTGTAGATATTTGTCAGCCGTTACTGGGGGATACTTGAAATCGAATGACTTTAGATCGAATAACACTTACTCGAAAACGTTAACTCGATAGTACTTGAAATCGGTAAATTATGAGCTCGACAGTTCAGTACCTCGATGCATCAAAATCTCGAATAAATAAAAGCACGAATCATCGGCAGCGCGAAGGCTCATTATCTTGAAACATCAATTCTCGACCGACCATGTAATCGATTTACAGAATAGTTTTAGGGATTTTTATTTGAGTACCTACCTGCAATATTTTTTTTAATACTTATGACATTTATTTCATATTTCGTACTTAATTAACTTTACTTCTTACCTATTTGGTATTTAGTAATGTTATTTTGTTACTATCATTATTTTTCATAAATATAGTTAATTTATATTTCTGCGCATGTGGGTGAATAGTTGTTTCATTATTTTGTAGGTACTCAAATAAAAATCCTTATAACTATTCTGTAAATCGATTAGATGGTCGGTCGAGAAATGATGTTTCGAGATTTTGATGCATCGAATAATGAGCCTTCGCGCTGCCGATAATTCGAGCTTATTCAAGATTTTTTTTCATAATTTATCGATTTCAAGTAGGTACTATCGAGTTAACGTTTTCGAGCAAGTGTTATTCGATCTAATGTCATTCGATTTCAAGTATCCCCTTACTGGTAGTCAGTGGCTCAAAATTCTGACAGGCATTCTTACTAAGGCGTATCGTGTTATCCAGTACTAACTGGGATGTGGGGGTCAGATTGGCAGTCGCTCAATGTAAAATACTACTATTCAGCTGCATCCGGTAAGACTGGAAGCCGACTTCAACATAGTTGGTATAACGCTAGGCAGATGATGAGCTGTTGGAAAAGGGCTAAAATATTGATGGTGTTACATAATCTATATTGAAATAGTCTGATTTCAACCATGAAACTTTTCGCGTTTAAAATCATCAGTTGTTTTTACCGAATCATATCCAGAAAAGGATCTTTATCTGTCAGAATCATGGAATTCCTTCCTCCACTCATCAATAAACCATCTGCAATTTTACCAGATAAAGGCCCACAATTTCAAATTAAAACTGAGCCAGCACAGCCAACCAATAACTCATCCACCTCATCCGCCGGACCACTCATATCTCTCGATCAGTTGAAATGAAGACATACAACCTGATGTAATGAGCCCATTGGCCAGATGCTGTATCATTATTACATGATATCCTGAAAGAACATTAAGTAGACAAACGGCTCTCATTATAAGCGGTAAGTAGGTCATGGTACGTACCCGGGCAACTGACCGGAGTAGCCGATCCTCCCCGAGATTGATTCGGGTCTTTAATAATAAATCTGGCTTTGTTTTGTTTCTTTCTAATTAGCGTTAGTTATATTAAAAGTTCTTTTATTGGGACGGTAAAGTTGAGGGTCGATCCGTGCTAAATGTCGATGGTGTCTTGTCTATTCTTGTAAATGAAGAATATATGTTGTCACTCGGGTCGTTGACCTGTGACTGTAGTCCACATTGACTCTAGATCAAAAGAACTGAAAGTCATCGGTAGAGAGATTTCCCCAGCTGTGGGATGATGCATGTTAACAGTAACAGTTACAACTTGGGGTGTGTCGGATATCCAAGACGATTTTTAAAATAGTCCGGAGTTTTTACTAAAAATAAATGTGTGCATTTTCTAATCTAATAATATCGGCAATACTTAGTTACTACAAGACCTTTAAGTACTGAACAGAAACTCACTATAGAGCAGATTTGTATATTTTTTTGTCTCATTAATAGTAATTTGTTTTATACTAACTAGGACTGATGAAGAACATAACAAGCCTGATACTTATTACCTTGAGAACCTAAAAAAAGGTACTTCCCTTACAAATGTCGTAGGTAATTTCAAGGTTGAAGGAAGCGTAGGTCAGCGTCGGGCCCAAAATACTAACGTTACGATTCACTTCAAGTAATTGGTTGGTCTTAATGGAAGCTTTACCGTAACGTTTAATAAGGCTATTGTAAAAGGTTTCCTTGTTCAGATCCCGGCTGAGGAAATACGAGGAATGAAGAGCAGTGGTGGACCAGTGGTTAGAGCCAATACACGTGTGATCTAACAGACACCGGACCTAAGCACCCAAGCAGGCACCGTATTTTGTTTAAAGGGATTACCTCGCTCAAATCCTGAAAATACCGTGGGTTTAAAGAAGTTTGTAGATGAATCCTTTTGTGCGTTTTCAATATAAAAAATATATTTTAAACTAAAGGTCATCACAAAAACATTGTATTGTTTAACAAATAGGTCCTTTTTCAACCTAAATTGAAAATTTTCTCTGATAACAGCTCAATAACTCGGCATGAATTTTATACCAAAAATACGTAATGACGTATTTAATTAACAATGTGTATTGATTTATTTCTTTTAATATTTTAAAATATTTCATAAAAATCCGAAATTTCGCGAAAAGCACTACGTCACTCCCGCATTCGTCCCTCTCTCTCTCGTCGTTTCGTCGTAAGTTAGTACGGGGCAGCATGCTCAAGGTCATTGGGCAATGTAATGCCCTTAATATAGCAGTGATAGCCTAGTGGTGTGATCGTCGAACTGCCAAGTCATAGGTCTCGAGTTTGAAGCCATGAGACGCACCTCTGATTTGCATTCATGTGCGTATGTATAATTATTATCACTTGCTTCGGTGAAGGAAAACATTGTGAAGAAACCAGCATGCCTGAGAGATATTTCTTGACGGCATATAAAGCCAAGTCGCCCATGGGCGGTACAAAAAACTCTGACACCACTAACCACACGATAAAGAAGAATTTTGTTTAATTCATTTCATCACCATTTCTCTTAAAACGGTGAAGGAAAAAGATTCCGATATTTTATTTATTCACCTATATTTGAGTACCTTATCGACAATCTCCTCAACAGCGGGGTCCTACCCGCACACATGATGCCTCGCTATGCACATAGCCCCCCATCGCTACGCTCTCGCCACAAATTGAGTTACAAAACGATTCTTTGCTGGACCGGGCGAGTGCCTCTCAAACTTGCACAAAGGAACCATTTTATTGTTGGACGCAACAAACCAGGGTTTACATTTTTATAGAAGGACCCGCGTTTTTCTTCGGGAAAGAAGGAGTGCTTGACTTCGTGTAGAAGTTCTCAGTAGTTACTTTGTTGGTATTGTGAAAGTGGCTTTTAATGGGTAGTAGTAAAAAGGGCCGTAAGTGAATATACTATAGCAATGCTGGAGCCCCAATTAATTATTTTTTCAATCCACTGTGAACTGCCGATTTCCTTCATCGGCTACACAGTGCCTTCTTAATTTTCAAGACCGAGAAGAGACTTTCCGTAGCAGACATTTCATCATCATCATCATCAGCCTATTAATATTCTCACTGCTGGGACACAGGCCTCCTATATGAGAGGGAATGGGCTATAATCCACCACGCGGGCCCAGTTGGTAGATGTCACATGTCTTCGAATTTTTGATTCTAGGACATCAGGTTTAGGTTCATAGGTCAAGCAGACATTTAGTAGTGAATTATTGACTCTTGTCGTGGATACCAAAGATTCAATAAAGATTGTTTTTCCATGAACCTATGAATTCCATGCTTGTAACTAAGTGCAGATATCCAACGTCTTTAGTTGTTACTAGCGGACGTCCCGCGGTTTCACCCGCGTAGTTCCCATTCCCGTGGGAGTACGGGGATAAAATATATGTCTATGTTACTCAGGGTGAATGTAGCTTTCCAATGGTGAAAGAATGAAAGAATTTTTGAAACCGGTTCATTACTTCTGGAGATTACCCCCTACATACAAACTTACAAACAAATGTTACCTCTTTATAACATTAGTATAGATTATCAAAGACCGTTTCTAAAAATTTGTTGGACCAGTTTCTGGGTGATTCTAGTTTACTTTCAAAATGAGTTACAAACTTTTACTTTCGTTAGCAAGTTAATATAAAGAAAAGAGAAATTTGCAAGGTCCCCGTCTCAAATCAAATCACATAGCTTTATAATTTAATATGCAATTCTTTTACTCCAGAATTCCGTTTCTAAGGAAACTTTGAGCATCGTAGTTGAACAGTGAAAGCTGGTGACGTCAGCTCATGTTCGTTACGGCGCTTCATTACGACTCACCCTCAAGGGCACCGGCAGGACTCTTCAACTGTCTTGTTGCAATACTAATGAGGTAAAAATCAACTAAACGCTCTTCTATTGAGGGAGAACTTTGATAGACAGCGCTGTTTTGTATTTAAACTAAGGGCCTGGTGAATTTTTGGAGTCGTGGCTTTTACTCATTAGACTTTTTTCTTATTAAAAGATTTTTTGAAGATAAAGGTAATAAATACTAGATATTCAAACAAAAATAAAATATAAAAATAAACCCACCCCCGCCCACCAGTGTGGACACGGGCGATGGGCCAACGGGAATCACCATATAAATTAATATATTATCAAGAAACTTTTCTACTTGACTGTACAAATCATAAAATTGGTCAACGGGATCAGTTGACCAATTCAAAAATTCATTAGCTCGACTGATCCCGCGGGATCCACATGTGTGGGTCCAGTTTACTAAACACCCAAATATTACCCCAAAGCTTACGTTTCTTTGTTTGCATTTTTATTATTTTATATTTTGCACCTTTTATTTCAATTTTGTTTTGTTTTATTATAGAGTTAGTTAGCTAGGAATATGTATAAGTATTTAAGTGTAACCTAATGCAGTGTTCTAAGTGATATCTTATTCAGTGTAAATATTCGTATGCCAGTTTTATTTTAGCGGCGGATTTGTCCTGAACCGTACTATTGTAATAACTTTGTGCCTACCATATCCTACGAATATCATTTTGTCTATCAAACCTTTTATTGTACTTGCATTTTGAGATGATTACCATTTGTCACTAAATCATTGTTACCATGATTAAATGTACATTTTGACACTGGGGCATTCCAACCATAGAACATTTTATAAAGTTGACTACCCAGTCCCTGAATGGATATTCTTTGTTTTTGAGTTTTCTCTTTTGATCTGCTTTTGTTTTTATTAGGGTTCCGTACCCAAAGAGTAAAAACGGAACCCTATTACTAAGACTTCGCTGTCTGTCTGTCTGTCTGTCCATCTGTCCGTCTGTCCGTCTGTCCGTCTGTCCGTCTGTCCGTCTGTCTGTCACCAGGCTGTATCTCATGAACCGTGACAGCTAGACAGTTGAAATTTTCACAGATGATGTATTTCTGTTGCCGCTATAACAACAAATACTAAAAACATAATAAAATTAATATTTAAGGGGGGCTCCCATACAACAAACGTGATTTTTTTGCCCTTTTTTGATAATAATGGTACGGAACACTTCGTGCGCGAGTCCGACTCGCACTTGGCCGGTTTTTATTTCTTTTTTTTCCTACCAAAGCCTTCAATGTTATATCGCCAGTTACATCAATATTTTATTGAATAAACATAATATAGTAGGTACTGCTACTGTCATAGCATTTGTCCGATAAGATAAAGCGGTATACACAAAACGCAAGTTATGAAAAAGTTAAATCGACATCACCTCCAAATCTGTCCACACACTCCTTATAGGAACCATCTTTTAAATTGAACAACTTTTTTACACACAAGAGTTACTTCATAGCCGCTCCATTTTTGACTTCTTAGCAAAGTGAGTTTGGAGACAATTTTCACGGAATTTTCTTTCAAAGTTTCATTATACCACGGGCGAAAATGAAGGTACGAATCGAACCGAGTTCCGAACAAAACCGATATATCTTCGAAGTTGAGTGGGACCGCTTTCGGGGACTCCGGGGTTCGATTGTAGACTTTAGTAGTTCCAACTTTAAACTGCTTCAGAACCTGTTTATTTTGTAGCAGATCTGATAGTTTGATTTGTGAACTGGTGAGCTTCATACGTTCTACTTTGACTTTTATATGTTTTTGAAAACTAGATCTCTTTAGACAAGTTGGAATTGTTCGAGTGTTGTGTAATGGAGTTTCTTGGGGTTGGCCAACTTGTTTGTGCATTGTGTAGTACAGTAGGTATAGTATGTCAGAGATAACATGATCACAACCAGTATAAGCTGGCCTCTTACTCTATTGAGATTCTGTACTAACGTTTAGCTAACTAAAGGTCAAAATGTTCCCAGTTCCCACCGACATGCGGTCAACTGTGAATGACACCAAAATATTTGATGGCAAAAAAAAAGAAATAAAGAATGTGACTGCCTTGTGGGTTTAGTGGTCGCAAGCGCGACTATTGAGCATGAATTCCTCGGTTCAATTCCCAGGTCGGGAAAATTGTTATTGGGTTATTCCATCAGGAATTTCTCAGAAGCCACGGAGGCTGGATTTGTGCCCGGGCGATGGCAATAGGCTCGCCCTCTATTATGTGGAACTTAAACGTAACTGGCGAAAAGGGGGTGGACCTATTATTAGGTACACTTCTGCCTAACGCTTCGGGGATTACAGGCGTGATGTTATATCATGTATTGTTTATTAAAGCCCAGTAATGATTTTAAAAATCCCTTATTTTTTTAGTTTAATAAAAGCAATGTAGGAAGTAAGACGCTATGTAACCTACCAATACGTTACAATCTCTAAAAAACACTCCAAAAAGACACTTCAAAAAACAAAAGCTAAAAGCCCCGAAAAAGCGAGAAAGCGTAGAAAATACACTCGATATTCTGACAATCCTTACTGGGTCGTAATCTTTTAAACCTTGGCACCCAAAATGTACCAAACGTACCACTGTAGACCTTCCAAGCTCTCTCCATAAAAATTCTACTACTTTGAATAATTTTGTTAGTTCTGCAGTCCATCACGCTACGCCTATGTAAATGGGGGTAGATTGAGTTTGAAAGTGTATGTTGCGGATGCCCTTCGAAACAAAATGCTCCTTTTTTGGACAGGGAACGGTTGATTTATGGAAACTGGCGGTGTTATTAAAGTTTATGAATGCGTATCAAAATCAAAATCAAATCATTTATTTCAAGTAGGCCAGTTGCAGGCACTTTTGAATTGTCGAAACAAAGATGAAAATTAAATGTAGCTACAGTCCCAGTCACAAGACATAAAAACTGTGAAAGTACTGTAGTTGCCCATTCCCTAGCGTAGATCTCTATGGAGAAGAACGGGCAAGAAACTCCATGGACACTCTTTTATATCATAAAATTGTTACAAAATCTTGGTTACATCATTCGTGTTGAGATGGTATATTATGTGAGAACAATGTAGCAAGATGTGCACGTTAAAAGTGTCCATAGTAAAAACAAAAAATAAAATTAAAAAATAACATTAAAATAAGCCACGGCAACTAAGAGATGACCAGTCACAACTGACAGCGCCCGTTCACGAACATGACGCATGGATCAGCACCATTTAACTCAACCATTTTGTAGGGAACCAAATGATCGGACACACGCGCCACCATCAGCGAGACATTAGAGTGAGCATGACATACTCTCAACTGCCTGGGCACATTCAAGTCAAGAAAAGACGTAGGATTCCAGTGAATTATAGCTTTACATAGTACTCACACAATATGGGCCATGCGATTATATAATACTAGAGATTGAATCTATACAATGCAAAGATAGTTGTACAATCTTCAGCAGCTCCAACAATTATATGTAATGCTATCTAATTTATGCGCCCCTGTCCATGTGGAGCAGGACCAGCATTGAGCCACGCCTTTTTATCAGCGATATAATCGCCCAACTTGTAATAAGCTTGCTTACATAGTGTGCGTTTGATGCATGTTTTAAATTTCGTCTCATTCAGTTCAAGAATACTTTGTGGAATTTTATTATAGCATCTCAAACAGTACCCCATGAAAGATGAGTCTACTTTAGCGAGTCTGAAGCCTGGCTGAACTAGTTGGTCCCTATTTCTAGTACTGTAATTATGTCTGTCACCTCTTTTACCAAAAAGATGCAGATTTTTTCTGACGTACATTATGTTTTCGTAGATATACTGACAATGTACCGTCATGATGCCAATATCTTTAAACAGTTCCCTCAGAGAATCGCGCCTACGAAGATTAAATATGGCTCTGATGGCTCTTTTTTGCAGAATAAATATAGACTCAATATCTGCAGCCCGTCCCCATAGCAAAATGCCATAAGACATTATACTATGAAAGTAACTAAAATACACCAGTCTAGCGGTATCTACATCAGTAAATTGACGGATTTTTCTAATAGCGTATGCTGCTGAACTTAGCCGCCCCGCAAGGGATGTTAAATGTGAACCCCATTGTAGCCTTGAATCAAGCGTAATCCCCAGGAAAACCGTTTTATCTACGAATTCAAGTTTCTCTTTATTCAATATTATTTCACAATCACTACTCTTGACATTGGGTAAAGCAAATCTTATGCATTTAGTTTTTTTTTTCATTTAATACCAAATTGTTTGCTGTGAACCAATTATAGACCTGAAGTAGGGCATTATTCAGGTCATCTAGATTTTGGGCCCGTCTATTTATCTTAAAAATTAGGGAAGTGTCATCAGCAAAAAACACCATATTTTGAGGTTGGTTTTTCAATAAATAGGGAAGATCATTTATATACACGAGAAAGAGGAAAGGACCCAATATTGAGCCTTGCGGAATCCCCATTTTTACTTTTAAACCCTTTGAATTAACACCATTTATTTGAACAAGTTGTTGTCTATCACTCAAATATGATTTCACCAAACTAAGTGCAAGTTGACCTAGTCCGTAATGCTCAAGTTTCAAAAGTAATGTGTCGTGATTTACGCAATCAAATGCTTTGGAAAGGTCACAAAATATTCCTATGGCGTCTTGAGACTCTTCCCACGCAGTAAATATGTGCTTTAATAAGGTAACACCGGCGTCAGTCGTACAACGTCCCTTGGTGAAACCATACTGTTGATCGTGTAAAATTTTGTTGGTGTTAAAATGATTGAGCATTTGATTAAGCATTACTTTTTCAAACACCTTGCTAAAAACTGGCAACACGGATACAGGTCTATAATTATTAGTATCTTTACTGTCCCCGGATTTGAAAAGAGGTATCACTTTACTGTATTTCATTAGATCAGGGAAAACTCCTTGGTCTACACACAAATTAAAAATTAAAGCTAAGTATGGGGCTATAGTCTCAAGTATGGATGTACACACTTTGATAGACATTCCCCATAGATCTTCGGTTAGTTTGATTTTTATTTGCCGGAAAGCTTTAATAACTATCATTGGGTTTATGTGTTTAAATTTAAATTCAGCCGTGCAGCCAGATACATTCGCCTTTAATAATCCAATTGAGACTTCAGGTGAGGAATTAAGAGCCTCCGTAGTTTTTAATGGTATATCGGTAAAGAAATTTACAAATTCTTGAGCTACTTCCAGATTAGAGCTTTTAGGACCACATGCTGAATCTAACGTGTATCTAGTGTTACGTATTTTCTTCCTGTTAGTTTCATTATTTATGACTTTCCAAACTGTCTTTATTTTGTTTTCTGCTGTTTTGATCTTGTTGCTAATGTGCAGGGCTTTAGCAACCTTGCATGTATTTCTAAAGATTTTTGAATACTTAGCAACATATTTGTTAAAAGTTTCAGTGTTTATAAAAGGCTTAAGGCCATATAGCTCAAATAGTCTTTCCCTACTTTTTCTGATACCTCTAGTGTCCCAATCACTAAATATAAATTTGGGGCAAATACTTTTTGTCTTCTGTTCAAAAGTTTTGTTGAATTCCGTGTGAACTATTGAAAAGAAACGATCGTACAATAATGATTTACATTAATATCGTCATGGCTCATAACATCTAACTTGTTCTGTAGGGAAATATTATATCTATTTAATTTGCTAGAAGTTATAGGTCTAAATTTAATCTGGACTTTTTGCAATGGTGTATTACACCTAAAAGTTACAGTTTGTCCGCTATGGTCAGACGGCAGACAATTTAATATAGCTTTATCTAAAATCTAATCAAGTTTTGTGTACATTTTGCATGTGTTTACGTGTAAAGGTTTTTTTTGGACTATTCTACATAGTTTCGCACGTTTCATTTGTCTCTATAAATTTTATAGTGATTTTGTTACTATAAAAACTAAATTTTAGATTAATATACTCCTAACAATTCTTTCGCACGATAAACCTAAAATAGTTTTTCTAAAGGAAAACATTAGAAGCTTGTTGCACATGTAATAAAACCACTGTAACTCAAATCAACTCATCAGTATATTCCATTATTACTTAACACTTTATACAAAATACAATAATTATAACACTTTCGGCTAACGGACATCTAGATTCGACTATTCGTCTTAACGCCACAATTTCCTTCAACGAACTGACCTCTCTCGGCCGAGTGCCATGCTTTATAAACTACTCCTTCCGGCTACAACATTGACAGTTAGGCAGTGTTGTCATTTCTCAAAAATAAAACGAATTATTAAAATCATTAAAACCCTACATAGTATTAGTTTAGATAGATCACAGCAGATCTTATTAATGAATAGATATTTGAAAATCATGACACACATTTCGAATTTTTCATTTCGTATGTAGTATCATAAACACGGAATGAAACTCTATGTTAAGTACCTCCTCACATTCGTAAACATATACGTAGAAGTATGGTCTTTGAATACATAAAAGACCGTCTCCATCCAATTATCCACTATCTTCACAAGCCCCGTCTAAATCAGGCGCCTGCTCGGCTTGTTAATAAAATGCCGATTCGGGAAAATTATCGAAAAACTGTCAGTTTCACTGGACCCTTCCCAGCCCAGCGGGGGTTTCCCTTCTAAGCGTCTAGCGCCCAACTCATTAAAGATACTTAGACAATTGCGAAAGACATTAATTTGTTCGTGTTTGCTAAAATTCGGAAGGTATTTTTTTTTGTTTTATTACTTTTTCTTCTGTTTTTGTTTTTGCCTACGAATTGTTCAGACTTTTTTGTGTTGTTTATGCAGACTTATTCATTAGGGTGCTTTTGAATATTGTTGGAAAATTAATATAGTCTTTGTAATAGGAAGTTGTTAGGAAGCATAAAACATTACTCTCGTAACGGTAATGGAAAACATCATGAGGAGATCAGCGTATCCTAAAACCAAAAACTACATTAGGTCTAGTAGGTACCTACTTACTATAAGGATCGGATGTGTGTACTGTGAATGTAATTATTGAGTGTATAAAATAAAAGGCGTTAAGATGATTAAACTTGAATAATGAAAAGAATCATATTTTTATTGATATTTTTATATCATACACTTTTGACGCACGCCTGAACTTTGTAAACTTTTCTTGTTCTAATTTCAACCTTATTGTTAAATACCTTTTTATTCACAACGTTCCAGAGTTAATCCTAAATAACCACAAAGGTAATAAATATATCTACAGTATCCACATGATTTAGAAACAGCTAAAACCAAATAGGTTACATGGTGTTTACATTTGAAGTTTATAAAATATATTTATGGGAAAATGTAACCTTACCCTGGTTTAATAAATAAAATCAGTCCTCAACACACATACTTTTCTTTCAAATGCAGAGTTGTACCAGGCTTCTTTACGACCGCAGGTCAAAGCAAGCACGTTCGGCCTCCGAAAATCTCAAGCGCCACTCTTGTGGCTTAGACTCGTCAATGGACCTACAGTTAATTAGACTGCCTGTACATGACTTGTAGAGACCTTATCGAGGGCCCTACATAGTCTAGATGTGTGTGCTTAATGTTTCTTGGAGCTAATTAGGTACCTACCTATATTATTTTTTTGTTCTTGTGAGTAGTTGACATTTCCTTAGTATCTAAGTTAGTGGGGAATAAGGCAAGATTAGATTGGTTTTTAGAGCTCCGTACAAAAAATGAAAAATGGAACCCTTAAAGGATCACTCGTGCGTGTGTCTGCCTGTCCGTCCGTCTGTCACAGCCAATTTGCTCCGAATCTACTGGACCAAATCAGGTGAAATTTAGTAGGATGGTGTAATCCTGTGACCTAAATACAGGTGTGCAAAGTAAATATATATATTTTTAAATAAGGGTCATTTTCGGGGGACAAAGTAGGAAATTAAAAAAAAAGTTATGCAAACTTTCCTGTCTTATAGGCCAAATGAAAGGGCTCGATAAGAGGATCTCAAATATATCTTTGTTATTATTGTAAAATAAATAGTTTCGATTTTATTTAAGAAAAATCTCCGAAACTACTGAGCTTAAAATTATGAAAAAAAAGAAAAGAAATGTAGTTCACTGCTTGTAGATTACAGGAAAACTTATAAGAATTATATCAATTGTAAATAAAGTGGTAAACTCAATATAAAACTTTGGCTTTGTATGGAACCCTCTCCACTCGAGTTCAACTCGCACTTGGCCTGTTTTTTTTTAAATTATAATGTCTTTTATGAGCTTTTACGATTTTTAGATTTTATTTCAAAAGATTATACTTATCTATTCTAATATTATAAAGAGGTAAATTTGTTTGTAGGGTGTTATCTCCGGAATTAAAGATCCAATTCTAAAAAATATTTCACTGGCAGAAAGATACATTATTCATGGGTGCCATTATGCCATTTATACTTATATATCATGCATATTACCCAAGCTATCACAATTTTTGTGGACGAAGTCGTGGGAGGAGCGCTAGTAAAAGATAAAAGACTTTTATGATTATAGAAAAACTTTTAAATAACTGAACATTTGATTATTTTCAGCCTTAATGCCTTTCACATTTCAATGAGCCCCAAACAAAAATCATTCGGAACACAAACTTTTCGTTTGCTAACTTGACTGAATTTACTCGTTAAGAGTTCTAACGAGATCACTAATTATCGATTTAACTGAAGCCGGTACCTTTAAAAGATTACTGTTAAATAACTTTGCGTTAAGTAATTAAGACCTGTTCAGGATATTTCGGGAATTCGTTTTTCGTGTAATAGACTAATGCTTTAATTAAATTGCGTTGTTCTATAGAATTATCTTGGATCAAAAGTAATTGGAATTCTTTGAGGTCATAATGTATAAAGGTATAATTTACAGGGTCAAATGTTACTTTGTGGGGTACCTTTGTTTGCTTTAAAATATGAAAAGATTAGGCTGGTGGTTATCTCAGAGAAATATCAGTAAAGGATAATGTTGTTAACATACAAACAAATTGTGTATTAAACTCATAATTAATCGTAATAATGGTGTCGATTCTGTTGTGCACAAACTAAACTTAATTTAGGCTATTGCTATCTTTTTCGAAGAGACAAGAGACGGACGTAATTTAGAGCTGTCAAATTTAGTTGGAACTAATATATCTAAACAAATGAAGGGTGCACGTAAAAACATGTCGACTAAAAACACGGTGAAGCGCAAGGCATAAACTAGTTTGACATCTCTAACTTAGTTCATAGCTATAGCCGTCCTTTTATCGCACTGCCTTTTAGTAAAAGATAGCACTAGCCTAAACTAAGTTTAGTTTGTGCACAACAAAATTGACACCACTGTCTTACTTTAGAATTTTATATAACACTAGCTGACCCACGCAACTTCGTCTGCGTCACATAGGAGAGAAAAAGCTAACAAAAGGAATACATTTTCCCCGTTTTTGCAAAATCTTTCATTTATGCTCCGCTCCTTTTGGTCGTAGCGTGATGTTATATAGCCTATAACCTTCCTCAATAAATGGGCTATCCAACACAAAAATAATTTTTCAATTCCAACCAGTAGTTCCTGAGATTAGCGCGTTCAAACAAACAAACATACAAACTCTTCAGCTTTATAATATTATAGTATAGACTAGCTTCTGCCCGCGACTTCGTACGCGGATCCTGTTGCTTATGCCAGCGACAACGGGGTCGTCAAAATCGAAGATCTGAAACGTCTGATGTCGAATTTTAAGAGCCCGGGGACGGGAATACAACGGGATGCGCGAGACGATTTGAGACGTTCCAGATCTTTCATTTTTGTAAGTCAACAGGAAATGCCCATCAGACTAAATATTTTTATAAGTCAACAGGAAATGCCCATCAGACCAAACAACACTTGCTTAGACGTCATTCCTATGTGTTATGGTGTAGCTGGGCTCTTGGAGTTCCACAACAGGTGTTCCAGATCTTCGAGGTGTTCCAGATCTTCAAATTTATTCTCACAGCAGAAAATGCTCATCACGTAGAACAATTTTTGCTATGGTACCATTTTTGTATCTCTTATAGTTCAGCTGGTCTGTTGCGGTTCTGCATCAGGTGTTTGTTTCCAAGATAAAAGTTAACAGGAAATGCCCATCAGACCAAACAACACTTGCTAAGACGTCATTCCTACGTGTTATGGTGTAGCTGGGCTCTTGGAGTTCCACAACAGGTGTTCCAGATCTTCGATTTTTATAAGTCAACAGAGAGTGCTCATCAGATTGAACAACTTTTGCTAAAACGTCATTCCTATATATATGTTAGTGTAGCTGGGCTCTTGGAGTTCCACATCAGGTGTTCCAGATCTTCAAATTTATTCTCTCAGCAGAAAATGCCCATCACGTGGAACAATTTTTGCTACGGTACCATTTTTGTATCTCTTATAGTTCAGCTGGTCTGTTGTGGTTCTGCATCAGGTGTTCAAGTTTCCAAGATAAATTATAGCCTATATCTTGCCCAGACTTAATACCTATACAACAACAAAAAAATCATTCAAATCCGTCCAGTAGTTCCGAAGATTAGCGTGTACAAACAAACAGACAAACAGACAGAATTTTTTTTTTGGATTCGTGCTCTTTTACTGTTTCTAAACCCCCCTCAATTATTATTTTTTTAATATATTCAATGTACAGACAAAGTTTTTCTACTGTTTTATTATATGTATACTAGCTGTTGCCCGCGGCTTCGCCCGCGTGTAGTTCGGTAACTGTCCCACTGGATCATACTAAAGGGATAATAGTGTCCTCCATGTTAATCCAGGTTATAAACTATGTGCCACATTTCATAATCATCACAATTATTATTATCACAATTACCATCACTATCACAACCGCCATCATTATCATAATCACCATCACTATCACTATCACAATCACAATCACCATCACAATCCCCATCACCATCACTATCACAGTCACCATCATTATCACCAATTATCATCATTAACACAACCACCATAATTACCACAATCACCATCACAATACCCATCACTATCGCTATCACAATCACTATCACAATCACCATCACCATCACAATCACCATCAAAATAACTATCACAATCACCATCATCGTTATCACAATAATTATCATCGTAATCACAGTCATTATCACACTCACCATCACTATCTCAATCACCATCACAATCACCATCACAATCACCGTCACAATCACCATCACAATCACCATCACAATCACCATCACAATCACCATCACAATCAACATCACAATCACAATCACCATCACAATCACCATCACAATCACCATCACAATGACAATCAGTCACCATCACAATCACCATCATCATCACAATCACCATCACAATCACCATCACCATCACAATCACCATCATAATCCCAATCACCATCACAATCCCCATCACAATCCCCATCACAATCACCATCACAATCACAATCACCATCATAATCACCATCACAATCAACGTCACAATCACCATCACAATCACCATCACAATGACCATCACAATCACCATCACAATCACCATCACAATTACCATCACAATCAACATCACAATCACCATCGCTATCACCATCACAATCACCACCACTCTCAGAATAACTATCACAATCATCATCACCATCACAGTCACCATCAAAATCAGTATCACAATCACCATCATCAATATCACAATCACTATCATCGTAATCTCAACCATTATCATCGTATTCACAATCATCATCATCACAATCTCCATCCTCGTCATCACAATCTCCATCCTCGTCATCACAATCATTATAATCGTAATCACAATCATTATCATCGTAATCACAATCACTATCATCTTAATCACAATCATCATGATCACAATCGCCATCACTATCTCAACCACAATCATTATCACAATCACCATCACAATCACCATAACCATCACAATCACCATCACTATCACAATCACCATCACTGTCACAATCACCATCACAATCACTTCCCTCGTTATCACAATCATTATCATAGTAATCACAATAATCTACATCATTATTACAATCACCATCACTGTCACAATCACAATCACCATCACCATCGCTATCACCATCACAATTACTGCCACTTTCACAATCACCATCACAATCACCATCACCATCACAATCACCATCAAAATCACTATCACAATCACCATCATCGTTATCACAATTATTTTCATCGTAATCACAATCATTATCATCTTAATCACAATCATCATCATCACAATCTCCGTCCTCGTTATCACAACCATCGCTATCACCATCACAATCACCGACACTATCACAATCACCATCACTGTCACAAACACCATTACAATCACAATCACTATCACAATCACCATCATCGTTATCACACTTATTATCATTGTAATCACAATCATTATCATCGTTATCACAATCATCATTATCACAATCATCATCATCGTAATCACAACCATTATCATCTGGATCTCAAAATAAATGCCATTTTCGTAATCAGCACCCCTGATAATCTCGGTATCGACACCCATATTGATTTTTAGACATTTCAACCCCATCGCACCCCAACAGGGAATGGTAGTATTTCAGGTCTGCCACATTCAATCTTAAAATAGTTGTTTTTGTAATACACCCGACCCAATTTACCATAAAAACAATACCTATGTTGAAGTTCAGGCTTTGTTACCCCATTTCCCCCTTTAGGGGTTGAATTCTGAAAAAAAACTGAAACTCAAACGTTAACTCATTTATCGATAGGAGTACTCCTGTTAAGTTTCGAATAAAGTAGTCTAACTAATCTTATTTTCCCACGTAATATTTGGACTCCCGTTCCAACCCCTAAGGGGGTGAATTTTGAAAAATCCTTTCTTAATGCACCCCTAAACCTCATAAAGAACCTTTGTGCCAAATTTGGAATCTCTAGACTCAGCGGTTTGGGTTGTGCCTTGATTTTTATACTTTGCCACCCCATTTCCCCCTCTTAGGGGTTGAATTCTGAAAAAATCTGAAACTCGTTTCTACTCATTTATCAATAGGAGCACTCCTGTGAAGTTTCGAATAAAATAGTCTAACTAATCTTGTTTTACCCATACAAACTTTGGAGCCCCGTTTAACCCCCTTAGGGGTTGAATTTTGAAAAATACTTTCTTAGTGCAACCTTAGACCACATAAGGAACCTACTTGCCAAATTTGGAATCTCTAGACTCAGCGGTTTGGGCTGTGCATTGATTTTTATACTTTGCCACCCCATTTCCCCCTCTTAGGGGTTGAATTCTGAAAAACCCTGAAACCCGTTTCTACTCATTTATCAATAGGAGCACTCCTATGAAGTTTCGAATAAAATAGTCTAACTAATCTTGTTTCCCCATACAAACTTTGGAGCCCCGTTTAACCCCCTTAGGGGGTGAATTTTGAAAAATCCTTTCTTAGTGCACCCCTAGACCACCTAAGGAACCTACTTGCCAAATTTGGAATCTGTAGACCCAGCGGTTTGGGCGTTGCGTTGATAGATGAGTCAGTCAGTCAGTCAGTCAGTCAGTCAGTCAATCAGTCAGTCAGTCAGTCAGTTTCTTCTTTTATATATTTAGATAATAGATAACATCACGCCTGTAATCCCCGAAGGGTTGGGCAGAGGTGTAGGTACCTAATCGACAGTAATAGGAGCCTATTTCCCTCAACCTGGCACAAATCCAAACTGTGTGGTTGCTACTGAGAAATTCCTGATAAAAAAAATCGGAGCAGTCTTTGGGGACTGCCAATAGAAGTGAAAACAAAAAGTACACAGGCCCCGCCCCAGTCGTAGCACTGGTAATGCCCCGCGCATGCCTATGTGGTGCTACGCCGTAGCGCCTGCTACGAGTGCTACGAACAGCTACGAAGCGTGACCGCACGTTACGTGAGTTCAATATTTTTCCTTCACCCAAAAAGTGCTCAACGCGCCTAAAGGAGTTTTCACTTCAAAAAACAATAACACTTTTCTCGACCCGGGAATCGAATCCAGAACCTTATGTTCAGCAGTAGACCAATAACCAACGTAAACAGTATTTTAGGATAGAATATTAGTTAGCTGTAGTACATAAATAAATTAAGTAATTTTCTCTTATCTGAAACAAACGATGATGAAAATGTTTTTAGAACAAAAGTCTATCCTCAATTCTCCCCAATTCAAGCCAACAAACGTTTTATCCTATATTTTTCTTGTACTCACGCATGAAAAAACATGAAACTAAAGTCAGTGGATCAAACCGGCGGGGATGCAGCAAAATGGAGGCAAACGAACGCCAAACGTAACGCACGTACCCCACTAACAAGTAGAAGCTCAAACATGCGCACCAACCTGGCTAATTTTGGTCCATAGAGTATCAAAATCAAGGAGATTGGTCGTTTAAAATTTTATTGCAAGCATAATGGTTTTGCCAAATGTCTGTGGAATCAGGTGATAGTCAGTTGTGGTGCTGACTACCCGGGGTTTGAAGAAGAAACTTGCATGCAAAGTTGCTGAAAAGGACTACTTCTAATGTAAGCCTGTTGTTTGTAAGGGCAAAGGTTTCCTTTTCCTCTTTCTATTTTTATCTTTCCTCTGCCATTTGGCCCCAATCTTCTGTAAACTAAGTAACACATTTTATGTGACTGTTTTTTATATTCCAATTAATAAAATGTCAACAGTAGCTTTAAATAATAATGATAAATTCATTGATCTGTGTCACTTATAAATTCAAAATAGATTACTTGAAACTGTCTGGTAAACTTTTGCTAGAGTTGTTTGAAATTGAACCTAATAATTCCTAGTAACTATGTATTGGCAAAATTCACTAAGCTTAACGTTGTTACTAATGGTGTTAAACCCGACATGATATTTCAATCTTGCGATTTTTTTCGGTATTTGATTTTTTCAGAATATAGTGCACCTGTGAGTTTTACAGGAAATAAAGAAATGTTCGCATTCTAAATACAAACACAGCTGAACGTGCCGTTTCGACAACTGCAATGATAGACATCATTGCAGTGTCAAACGTCCTCTAAGAGCTCCAACAGCATTAGGCACAAACCTGCCTCACTGTCCAACACATCTGCATATTTCCCGCTAGTCTATGTCCAATATACCTCGTAATTTCTTACCTGCGTCTCATTAATTGTGGGCACGTAGGTACCACGTGACCGCTTGTGTAGCCGACTGAGGGTCGCGATGTGTTATGTCCAAAGTCGGGTAATGGCTGACTGCCTGATGGCTTCCCTGTTTTAGTGGTTTCGTGTTCTTGCTTAAAACGTGGGTTGAGGTGGAAGTGTTAAGAAGCATTTGTGGTTCTTTATGGTGGATAAAAACCTTTTTTCTTATTCTTTATTGCACAAAAAAAATGGACAAACAAAAAATTGCAATTAAATAGCTTATGTACAAAGGCGAGCTTAACCCAGAATTGGGTTTTCTCACAGCAAACCTAATTTTGATAACGAGATTTGCAGAAGAGGATTCACTTATGAATGTGCGATAACATTACTAAAATTAATTAATTTTATAAACTAAATTACAAATATACAATATAATATACGTCATACATACATACCTATAAAACACCTCTTAACGAAGCCGAAAGGCACTTGTTCTCCTCGTAATTGTTATCATTTTTTTGCTCTACACCATACCTGGGAACCGTCCGTAGTTACGGAGATATTGGGAGTCAAAGTTCCAACCTTTTGACAAGTTTTTTTTTAATACAAGTTTTTAATGTAAGATTTTTACTTTAAACACCTCCACGACCCCCGTACTATTTAATCCATCCATCAGCACAATGTTTTGAGTGCGTTACATTGAGTTCAACCACAAAACATGATTTTTCACCCCAAAAAAACAAAGTTGTTTCCCAGAAATAATTTTTGCGTAAAGTTACTTAGTTTGATGTACAGAATGCTTGGTTGACGGCTTCGTGATGAGGTCTTTTACACCCTGTATATTGATCATGTTGACAGGAAATTTATTTTTGCTTCTTAAATGGAGGAGGTAATGTATCGACGAGTTTCTACGTTTGTAGATGTCGGATCTCACTCAAACGTATAGCATATAATTTTTAATGAATATAGACAGGAATAACATAACATCACGACTGTAATCCCCGAACGGTTAGGTAGAGGTGTATCTAATAGTACACCGACATTTCGCCAGTTATGTTTAAGTCCATTTAACAGAAGGCGAGCCTATTGCCATCAACCGGACCAAATTTATACTGAGTTCAAGTTGGTACTGTAAAAATCTTGATGAAAAACTCAATAACACAATGGCCCGACCCGGGAATCGAACCCAATACCTCATGCTCAGTAGTCGCGAAGACATATATGTTAACACATTCATTACAAAAGCTGCTTTACACTTTCTTTACTCTCCTTACTACTTTAGCTTGAATTACGAAACAAGACTAACATATGATACTCAACGTATGTACAGTCACGGACTATAATTGATAAGCCACTTTCAAGATTTCCAATTTTGCAGTTGTATACATTCACGAGATTACACGATTAAACACGAACTCAAACCGAATGCTCGGAAACAAAATGACACATTACTAATAATCGGAAATAGATCCATAGAGGTTGAAAAAGGACTTATAAGTTGTCAATGATAAAACCATACAATGGTACTGACGTGAATCCCAATCTATTCGATACTGACCTCCTTTGAAGAAATAGTCCTTATTAAACTTTTTATTTCTGAAAACCTATCCGAAGCCAGAGTGACAGTTGAAATGTCGATGTTAGAAAAGATAAAATTTCTCCGTACGTCACCGTTACTATGGCTACGCTAAAACAATATTGTCGCTAGGTTACGGTTGCTACACCTGCAATTCGTCGACTTTAGGTAGTCACTCTGTACTAAGTACGAATATAACCGACTAAACCCGATTTGCATTACACGGCTAAAATACGAATGGTGGCAAGTGGCTCATCATTTATAGTCCGTGACTGTACACATGAAGACTCTCTCATCTAACATACAGATGTCAACATTTGTACTGACACCTACCAAAATTCAAGTGACAATTTTAGTGGGCTAGCTTTATATGATACTCACTCAACGTATGTACACATGAAGACTCTCTCATCTAACATACAGATGTCAACACTTGTACTGACACCAAACAAAATTCAAGTGACAATTTTAGTGGGCTAGCTTTATATGATACTCACTCAACGTATGTACACATGAAGACTCTCTCATCTAACATACAGATGTCAACACTTGTACTGACACCAAACAAAATTCAAGTGACAATTTTAGTGGGCTAGCTTTATATGATACTCACTCAACGTATGTACACATGAAGACTCTCTCATCTAACATACAGATGTCAACACTTGTACTGACACCAAACAAAATTCAAGTGACAATTTTAGTGGGCTAGCTTTATATGATACTCACTCAACGTATGTACACATGAAGACTCTCTCATCTAACATACAGATGTCAACACTTGTACTGACACCAAACAAAATTCAAGTGACAATTTTAGTGGGCTAGCTTTATATGATACTCACTCAACGTATGTACACATGAAGACTCTCTCATCTAACATACAGATGTCAACACTTGTACTGACACCAAACAAAATTCAAGTGACAATTTTAGTGGGCTAGCTTTATATGATACTCACTCAACGTATGTACACATGAAGACTCTTTCATCTAACATACAGATGTCAACTCAACACTTATACTGACACCTACCAAAATTCAAGTGACAATTTTAGTGAGCTAGCTTTAAAATCCAAACACCTAGAAGCCGTAGAAAACCCTATATACAATACATATCAAACGGTGCTGGTTTTAACTGGGTGCGCGGCCGAGCGAATTTTGTTTGAGAGCTCATAAATCTGTCACATGTCAAAGTAAGCCGCGTATCGAACGGGCCAGCCCTCCGGTAAATTATGAACTAACCGCCTTTTGCTTTGGTCGTCGCAGGACGTTGCACGTACTTTTAAAGCACGTGTAGATTGTACTTAAAATTTAGGGGATGGTGTTCTTCGTGATGTGGTTGTAGACCTTCGTTTTGAACAGGAGTCTGTTTGTGATGTGAATGACGTTTAAGAGTCCTATTACATTTTTTTCGCAAGTTTTTGATTTTTACTTCCTGGATCATATTATTTCGATCGGCGTACACGAGTCGTTAATAATAGCGATCTCCAGACGATTGTCTGTTGTTATTGACGAAAATTAGAGACGATACTGACATGAGACTGAGGAGCGAGCTGAATTGACGCAGAATTATAGTACTTTAATTTTATTTATTGTAATTTCGTCTTAATATATTGACAAACGAAAACTAATGAAACGTATACATTGTAGATCGAAGTTTTATACCATATTATTATATTTGATCAAATTGAGTTTATTCGGAATATCATCATCATAATCAAGACATTTATGGCTTAAATTACGCTTTCTTTACGATTTTTTCAACAAACACACAAACAACAACACACAACAACTCACAACAACACAACACACAACATTCAACATTCAACTTATCTTTTAGTAATTTTAGCTTTTATAAGAATTGGATGCAACAATGTGAATTTGAGCGTCAAAGTTCCATCACCGACGGTTTTTATTGCAAACTGAGTTCGTAAAATATTTATAGTCAATTACACGAAAACAAAAATGAAAATGTGTAACTCCAACTTACAAGAAAGAGAATGACACTATCGTTATTCATAAGCAAATAATTAAAATATCTTACTGCTGCTGAAAATTACTGCGTTAAAAATCATGAATTTGCGTAAAAAATTTAATAGGACTCTTAACAGCTTTAGACGACAACTTATTGGAAACATTCTACTAGCGTGGTCATTAAACCAGTCTGTAAAAATTGTAGTAATGGGACAGGAGGTTGCGCTAAATCTAGCAGTCCGGAGTCATGATGAGAGCGTGCGAAACCGTACTGCCTACCGCATAAAACCTACCTACAGAAAAGAATAAGAGCATGTGAAACTGCGATTCTGCTGATAGATGAGGTTCAACTCTTATCCATAACGCAGACCCAGTTTAGATATCACGTTTTTGAATGTCTGTTCCTAGGAGTTTCTCACGATGTTTTGCATGAAGGGTGTAAAACACCTCTTAGCGAAGCCAAAAGGCACTTGTTTTCCTCGTCATTGCGATCATTTTTTTGTTTTAAACCATACCTGGGAACCTTCTAGCTACGGAGATATTGGGGTTCAAGTTCTAACTTTTTGACAAGTACAAGTTTTTAATGTATGATTTTTACTTAAAACACCTCCACGACGCCCGTACTATTCAATCCATCCATCAGCACAATGTTTTGAGTGCGTGCCATTAAGTTCTACCACAAAACATGATTTCTCACCTCAAAAAAAAAAGGTAGTTTCCCAGCAATAATTTTTGCGTAAAGTTACTTAGTTTGATGTACAGAATGCTTGGTTGACGTCTTTTACACCCTGTATAACAAAGAAAAGTGCTTGCTTCTCCGAACCCACGACTGCACCGATTTGAGACTCTAGCTACTACTGCCTATGGTTGACTATTCCAAAATTTAGGTTATTGTTCCGATTAATGATACACCCTCTTCCGATATTTATTTTCTGGTATATTTTAGTACCTATTTCACTGATACCAGTTTCTTCGCCAATCATAATTCGGTGAGTTTCTTTCTACTATACATTCTTTATTATTATCGTACGAGGAAAAACCTGCAAAAACACATAAGACGGTGAAACGATAAAACGTTTTATTGCTTACTTAAAATTCGCCAAAAATCAACAATTCAATTCTATGCGAGTCATAAAGTGGAAAGATGGATTTCGAATTGAATGTCGTACCACTGGCTCTCGATCCTCAACTTGGTTTCTTTCTTGATCGAATGCAGCTCACTATGAGATTATTTTCCCTTAGGCCACTTTAACATTGCCTGATTTTAAATCTGCTAAGGATTCATAATTATGACCATTTGTCTCCTCATTTGGCCATCTTTTTCAATGCAATAGCAAATCTACCAATCTCCATACCTAGTTATTAGGACCTTTTGCTTGGCCTTTTATTGAAAACAATAGAAGGCAGAGGAGTGTCCTTAATTGGGAATATCTTAGCAGCAAACTAATCAAATAGCGAATAGGGTAATACTATGATTTTGTTGTCGCTAAAAAAGAAACCTCATTATTCTAGTTTCAGTTTAATTTGGTGACCATACAAAGAATTTTGTTAAACATTCTTTGAATTCAATGAAATGGGTAGCGCTCCGTGTGTGTTATTTTGGGTTGTTCAATTTGTAGGAGAAACCGAAGAATAGAATATGTTTCTACATTTGTATTCTTATCTTCTACTAGCTGACGTCCCGCGGTTTCACCCGCGTAGTTCCCGTTTCCGTGGGAGTACGGGAATAAAATATAGCCTATAGCACTCACGAATAATGTAGCTTTCTACCAGTGAAACAATTTTCAAAATTGGTTCATTACTTCCAGAGATTACCCCGTGCATACAAACTTACAAACATACAAACAAATTTTACCTCTTTATAATATTAGTACCTATAGATTAAAGAAAACGTTCCACATAAATCAAGCTGTGCAATTCTGCAAGAAATTATCATCAGAAAAATGGTTTATCTTACTGTTACTGTAAGCCTGTGTCATCCCACTTGGGCAAAGGCCTCCCGCCATGACCTTTAAATCTTTCGATTCAGACCCAATGTGGCCTCTGGTCGTTGGTTCTGTCCAGTTCGTCGCGCCATCTCTTGCGACACGAGGTCTACCGCGTCGCCCGTACCACGGCTCTTCAACTTACCTTGCACTACGAAAAAAATATCAGCAGCATTTTACTTCAACAAAACACCTCTTTCGAAACATAACTTCTTGCGACATCCTCATTCGATTTCGAGACTTCGAGTCACCTCCAGCCAACGGTAGGATCCTTATACAAACACTCGTAAAATACTGCCGATATTATCCGCGCAATAGGTTTAATGTCTTATGACGTAGACGGAGAGGGAGCGAGACAGCAAGTGTGTACTGTTCAAATAGCCACGATTACTTCGCGCAATGGAAGATCGGTTCCTTAGGGAATGAGACGCCGTGAAGAATGCTCGCCTTTATTTTACCGTTCTTCTCTTCTTCTGTTTTAATTTCGTAAGATTGGCTTGTAACTGTGGTTATTACAATGGTGGTTCTTTGATTTCTTTTTTAGTTGAAGCTGTTTGAAGGGACTGAGTTTTTTAGAGGTAATCTTGGTAGATTAATTAAATTATGTCCAACTTGACGAAGTTCTTGGTTGAGGAGACGGATCACTTTTGTGTGTCTTATCTGATGAAAACAGTGGTCCTGTAAACAGGATCATGTAGCACCAAGATTTTTGCTGTTTAAAGGCAGTCAGGAACAACCCACATTTCAAGCCTATCTTCTAATATTATAATAAAATATGTATATAAAAATCTCGTGTCACAGTGTTTGTTATCGAACCCCTCCGAAACGGCTTGACCGATTTTTATGATTTTCTTTGTGTTTGTAGTTCCGAAAACATCTCGTAGGCTTTTTTAGTCTCACATATACACATCAAAATTACCACGTGAACGAAGTCGTGGGCAACAACTAGTATTAAAAAATAAAAATAATATATGTAGTAGAGTCACTTGTCAATGACCTCAAGAGGTGGCCAAGGTTCAGGATTCTTCATATGTAACGGTCTTCCGTCTCGCTTTCAATCGAATACTTACTTACTTTGTTTTTGAGCTGATCCTACAATTTTTCTCTTAGGAAAAACTGTGGGAAGAGAATCTATGTACTTATGTGAAAGCGGGTATTTATGTAAAGGGGCTTATGTTCTACCTTATATGTTTTCATAACATAACATCACGCCTGTAATCCCCGAACGGTTAGACTGAGGTGTACCTAATAGTACATCCACATTTTGCCAGTTATATTTAAGTCCCATGTAATAGGGGCGAGCCTATTGCCATCAACCGGGCACGAATCCAGACTCCGTAGCTGCTGCTGAGAAATTTCTGATGAAAAAAACCCATTATTAGTTTTCCCTCCCCAATTTGTTTTCATTGTTAAGTAAATAGGTAATCCCTTTATTAACGTACCCAAAACTGTACTGTATAACAGCAGGGGTAATAACATTCGAATAGGAGTGATTATAGTGTGCCTACGCGCGGCGATGTTTCATCGATGAGTCATTATTGCTTATACTTAGGGTCTGAAAAATTACAAATAATTGAATTAGAGCGTCTTTGTTCCTTCACTAAACGTTCCATAATCTTAAAACTAAAAAAGGTGTTATAGTCTCCGCCAGATATGTAAGAGTTAAAGGTCATTGCTCTTTACTTAATTTCTCTGCGTAGCTTTATAGATACCCCGACTATACATTATCAATTGTTTTTTTTTTACTAGAAAAAGTCATGGATCACGATAAACGTCGTTTCGGGACAAGTTTATGTCATTATTTCTGTTTTCGGAATTATGTATTTGAAAAAATGTATGCGGGTTAATGACCTTTAATTCTTACTTATCTGGCGGAGAAGAGAGTAATCCATCACCCCGAAGTTAGGATGTGTACACATAGGATTGAAACACAACTACGAAATGTAGGTTTTACATAGTTACACCTCTGCGTAATCCTCTGGGGAAAATATAAACTAGTCTTTATGTTAACTCATCAGAAGAATTTATAAAAAGTTTACTAGTGTCTATGTATGTACACTTTAACCAACTTAAATGTGCAGGCGGGAAAATACAGAACTAAAATAAATGTAAAAAGTTTGACCTATCAATGCATTTTTTTTTAAACATTACTTCCTTGAACTACACTCTACTATATCAATAAAAGGCTTTTTTATTTTAATCAGCCTACTCTGTCTCACAGTTGGGCAAAACCCTCCCTTATGGCTTTCAATTTTCTTTAACATTTCTAAAAGGCTTTACTTCCGTAAATAATCAACACAAAAAACTAGAGGTGCGAAAATGAATTAACTCTCCACAAATCAATTACCATCAGCCTCAACATAAATCAATTATACATATAAAAATATAGGTTGCTAGAGAAAGTCTTAGTAATAATTGGAGCACATCGACAGCAGGTGGTCCAATCACCCTCATTGGTCCCGGAATCAATTAGAGTCGTACTCGTCGCGTCGTGGCCGAGACAATGCCGCGCCGCGCCGGGTCTCCGACGTGCTGCCACCGATAGCAGACAAATCGCACCAGGATATTGTAAAGGATATATTTTATAAGAAAGAATATTCTTTAAGAAATCTGCCGTGTCTGAGATCTAGGTTTCTTTTTTGTATTGTTTAAAAAGCGAACTCTTTATTCTAGATCTTTTTTTTTTACCCGACTGCGCGTCGCAAAGGAGGGTAATGTGTTTATCAGTCTATGTATGTATGTATGTATGTATGTTTGTTTCTATGTGGCGTTCTAGAGACCAAATGCGTAGGCCGATTTTGATAATTCTTACGTCAATCGATTCGTCTTAACCTTGCGAGTGTCACTAAAGACATAACAGTAATCAAAATTCACCACAGCGACAACCAGACGCCATATTGTCAAAATGAAAAAAAAAAAAGTTGATGAACTATGTCAAGTGGGGTGTCGTTGAATAGGTATTTTAAAATCATCTTTAGGTTCCTTTTATCATTTTTCATTTTATATAAAAGTTTAGGATATATAACGATTTAAAGTTGTTTAACAAAGCAATCATTCTCGCTAATTCTTACTTATTGATTTAAGTTTTTATTTCAAGTATTAACGATATACAAACAAAAAAACAGTGAAAAAGCATAAAAAACTAATATTTTTGGTAAAAAAATAACTTTTATTCATCGCCAAGTCGCCGAGAAAAAAAAGTTTACCGCCAAGCTCGATAGATGGCGTTGTACATTTGATGCATGTTTCTGAATCGCGGTGTTAAGATTCTCCGCGTCTACTAATTGAATTCTTTGTTATGGATTTAAGTTTTCATACTTTACAACTGATTTTAGCTCACTAAGAGAGAATAGTTAACTGACTTTAGTACGTACGTAAATTTGAAAATACTTAATTTGGATTCCTATTGTTTTTGTTATCATCATTACATTTCTGTCACCAAAACTATTACGATTCGGACTAAAGGGACTAATCATCAGTAGTTTAGACCACCGCAAGTTACTTAGTAATCCCCACGATATTAACTCCCTCAATGAAATGACTAGATTGCGAAATTTACCATCTTAAAACGAAGTCAATGAATCGTGACTAAAAAGTATAAAATAAAAAATAATAATTAAAAAAAAAACAAAAAACCCGACTGCGTAAAAACTAATTTTAAAAAATACGTGAAAGAATTAACTTAAATAAAAACTAAAAAGAAAGAAACAAGCCCAGTAGTTTAGAATTCTGTTAAGTAATACTAAATAACTACACAATTGAAATAGTTTTATAATCGATACACACATAAAACAAATAATAAATTTTAATGCAGAACAGAACGACTCACAGTCGGGGCCCATTTAAATTTTACCAATCAAATCTTCCTAAGGGGCCCCGACTGTGAGTCGTTCTGTTCTGTATTAGAATTTATGATTTGTTTTATGTGTGTATCGATTATAAAACTATTTCAATTGTGTAGTTATTTAGTATTATTTAACAGAATTCTAAACTACTGGGCTTGTTTCTTTCTTTTTAGTTTTTATTTAAGTTAATTCTTTCACGTATTTTTTAAAATTAGTTTTTACGCAGTCGGGTTTTTTTTAAACGGTTTAGTTCGGAGAAGGCACGAACAGTTACGCAGGTAGTTTATCAATATCTTAATAGGTACGAAGTACGAGTTTGATTTTGAAAAAAATCACAACTAACAGAGATTGTAAAACCAGATTAAAAAAATAACGATGCAAGTACTGCAGCAGTGTTACAATTATCTTCATTTACTTAATGATCGCCTAATGCTTACTCGTCAAGTTCTACCACTAGTCATCATTATCATCATCATTTCAGCCGCAAGACGTCCACTGCTGGACATAGGCCTCTCCCAAGTTTCGCCACATTGACCTCTCCCGTGCGATTCGGATCCAGCGGATTCCCGCAACCTGCACTACCACTACCACTACTCAAATCAAAATCAAATCAAATAATCTTTATTGGAACAAAAACGCATTTTACAATTTTTTTGCGTATACATAAATAGCCACATTAGTTACAAAACTGTGTCGCAGTTATTAACGCCTACCTCCAAGAGGGAGACGACAGCGTTCCAGTAGAGAGAAAACAAATAAAATAGTAAATTTATTAAATAATAAACAATTAAAATAGTAAATGTATTGTAATTTTAATTTTTGACAATCGATTAAGTTTTTGGTGACATTTTTGAATATTTTTATGGTTTTTACTTTTTTATGTTGTTTTTTTTTATAATTGTGATTTTTATTCATGTAGTTTGGTTTAGTGATGGTATATTTTTCTATTTATTATTAGTTGAGTTGTGTTTTTTTTTCTGTTTGTTTAACCTATTAATTATGTAACGCATTCAGACAGTTATTATTGTTATTGAATAAATGAAATGAAATGAAATGAATACAAATTTAAATAGGTAAGTGTTTAAGTTGTGCATGCGGGAGTGTTGTATGTGAGTGTAGTGCGTGTCTGTGGGGTGTAAGTGTAAAGTTTTCTTGTGGAACCTTACCACGAGCACACTCTTCACTACGTGTATTAGGTGTTCATGTCTGAGGAATAAAGATTTTTAGGGTTTAACTAAATTTTCCAACAGTTCGTATGTGAGATTACGAAGCCATTGATCAATTATTCTTTACAATCCCGGAGCGTATTTGGATAAATTGTTAGAATTTTATTTATTTTATTATAAAGCACAGGACTACTATTGTGTAAATTCTGTCTCATAATTGATAACAAATACTTAAAGACTTTTCATTGCAAATATTTGTTCTGCAACCACTACCTAAAGGTGTACATAGACTGAAACGTCCCAACTTGCCGAGTCAGGTCGTGACGACATCGACGCAATGAGTCGCAGGTGCACACCCGCCGTAATATGTGCTACTGTATGTTGAATGAAGCGTCAGTGTGCACCACGCTTTACAAGTAAATGAAAACTGCTGTTTGACATATTGCAAATTTTCGCTCGTGTTTCGGGAGGATATTGAAATCGTGGATTTTTGTAAAATAAAATTATTTTTTCTTGTATCGGAAAATATTGGGAATGTAGAATGACTCAGCTGCATTTTAATTTGCGTAATACTTACTGTAGGTTGGTCATCAACTCACAAACTCAACGAATATTTCTCCTAGTCCTTTTGCTTATATATAATCGTCAGTAATTAGAGGCAACAAAAATAACACTAAGTTGGTGTAATTATTATCAGTCTAACAAAATCAACAATTAGGGCAATAACTAGTGATTCTATGAAATAATCTCAGAGAACCTCTCTTATTGATTCATCATCATCTGCCTAGCCTTTTCCCAACTATGTTGGGGTCGGCTTCCAGTCTAACTGGATGCAGCTGAATACCTGTATTTTACATGGAGCGACTGCCTATCTGACCTCCACAACTCAGTTAGTACTGGGTAATACGATACCCCTTGGTAAGACTGGTTGTCAGACTTTCGGGCCACTGACTATACCTTTTACGACTGTCAAAGATCTACAAATGACAACCGGGACCAACGGCTTCCGAGGCGCGAAGGAAACTCGCTATGTAATGGGTCCAATCCATAGACCAACCTAGGCAAGCGCGGCTTAACCTGAAGATTGATCCGAACGGCTGTTATTATCTAGCCACGAGCTCGATCTCTCTTATTGATTCAGATTATCAAAACAAAACTTTGTATCATATAAAATAATTCAAAATTAAACAAACGGACTAAATACCACAAGCATTCTACAGTATACCCAACTAAGTGATGAAGAGATAGTGATACTGTTAGCCTGCATCATCCCACTGTTGGGCAAAGGCCTCCCCCAGGACTTACAGTTGTTTCCATCCAAGGCCTAGAAGATGAGGAGATAACTTATCACTAATACCTTTAGGACCTCATTGACTGGAGCCGTAAATGATTTTCCTTATTACCACGCTAATCCTAAACCAATACATCTAATCAAACAGCTAATCAAATCATATCTCTCCCGATTACAAGTCACCGCTCACACCAGCTTCCGATAAGTAGTAGCATTTAAATCAGGCATATATCAACGCTAAACTGCAGATAATTTCATCACTAAGCCCGCATTTCACACTCGAGTCGGCAATTAGCCGTGATCTGTCTGATTAACATGCGTTGTTGGAGCGAGCAGGCGGTACGTGGAGCCTTTGTGACAGCGGAAAGCGATTGTTGTGTGTGTTGAAGAAATATAAAAAAAACACGTTACTATATCGTCCAGAGACATTTAAATATAATTTGGTAAATTTGGAAATGATGTAATATTGCTTTATAGTTTCACTGCGATATGTGGTCACAGTTTTTCTATATGATATTTCTCGTGATAGCCTATAACTGTGCCCTTACAAGCGTCGACTAACTGGCGGTCCAGTTTCTACCGACGCACATAGGGGTATTTAATAAAAAAAATCGATCAAAATTATTTATTGGCTAAAATGTATTTATTGTTATTAAAATGTAATCAAAAATACTTTGAGCAATTTTTTGGAGCAAAAATTTGAAATAAGTGTAAAAAATGATATGTCACTATTTATTGCAATATTTCTCTATAACAGTTTAGACGTATTCATTAAAAACTTATAAACTAACTAACTAACCAATTATTAAACTAATAAAATCGCTTGTAACTACTCTTCTTCATCTGAATCAGGTACGCTATCTTCTGCATCTCCTTCATCCTTAACAACTTCGTAGGACATTAACATTTCTCTAGTTTCCAGTTTTAAAGGTTTTGATTTTTAGTCACTTTTGGTCTAATACTTGTCAAATATACCCATATTTGACAAGTATTAAACCAAAAGACAAAAACGTCCGAAGTTAATAATAATCTATTTAAGACATCCATAAATAGTCAATTCCACTGAATTTTTTTGCATATTGTTCCCTGAATTTCCGAAAATGTTTATTACGAGCCTCTGCAGCTTCTTCTGATAAGGCCTACTATGGTAGCATGGCATAAAAAAAAGAAATATATAAATAAACTTTGATTTTTGATCAGTAAGGAATGAAGAGTCATTAATTATTTCAAACTCCAATAAATCAAACATTTTTTCAAAATATGGTTCAGTATATTCCCTCGCTTTTCGAAAAACATATTCTTGCGTCACGATATTAACACCAGAAGACCCTACAACAAGAGAAATCTGAAATTAACTTAAGTGACCGCAAAATAAAGTTTGTTTTGGTAAATACTACATGCACTTAATTATCAAAATGTTAACATTTTGGCCTGTTTTGGCAGCTATTTTCTTTTTAAATTTATAATATGTATATCTAACAACAAGATGATAAAAGAATTTGACTCGGGAAAAGTCCGGAAATATAACAAAAAGACTTTGAAATATTGGAAAAGGCTAAAATCGACTCATCATTTTAATGTACCCAATAAAAAATGGTGTAAATAATAATTAAATGTATATATTACAAAAAAAAGTAATTTAAATTTTACGTACCTTGTTATACACCGTCCATAACTATTATTGGATTTATCCCGATTAATCTAATTGTAACTCTTATTTTTAACAATTTAGTTGGGTATTAAGTTCGTACGATCAAGCTTGCGTTAGAAAGAAGACTGATTGTGAACGGAATGTTAGCAAGAACAAAAGAGAGTCGAGCGGTATATTGTCCCCCCGACCCTTCGGCTTTACCAGGTAGCGAAAACTACCTTCATAATGATACTTTACAATATTCGACTTTTGATCGACTTTTTGGGTTAAATATTCCTATGTGCGACGTGTGATCTTCCAAGCAATGTTTTAACATCTTATTCATTATTAAACGCTTCTCGCTGACTCTGTCTGTGACCTCACGACCATCTGAGCTCTACCGACACGTGGTCTTTCAAGTGCCACACTTTAAAACACTGTTTTAAGCTGTCACGGTTTAAAACTAAACTTATATTCAACCCGCGATCATGGCGCTTGCAACAGCGTTGAAATATCGGGAGCTCAAAACAAATAATAATCACGGAAGATATCCCGTAAGTGACAATATAAGTTTTGCTTTGCTTATTTATTTATTAAAACTTTATGCACAAGTAAAAAAACTGTACAAAGGCGGACTTAATGCCTTGGGCATTTTCTACCAGTCTACCTTAGGGTGATGCAGAGATACGAGTAGTACACAGTAGGTGCACTAACAGAAAAAAGACTAGAAAATATTTATAAATTTATAACTAAAACATAAGAATAAATACATATATACATATCTACATATAACAAAAAAAATATATATATATAAATATAAAAAGTGAAGAGAGATAAACAGGAAAAAATAAAACTGTAACAACTTAGTTCTGAGACGAATCTGCCAACTTCTTGTGAACGAGCTTTCACTTTGAATGTGAAACGACTAGTCAACGTCCTGATACTCTGGGGGAGTGCATTCCAAAGAAAGACCGCCTGGACAAAGATACTCTGGGGGAGTTCATTCCAAAGAAAGACCGCCACTCTGGGGGAGTGCATTCCAAAGAAAGACCGCCTGGACAAAGAAAGAAAATTTTATAAAGCTAGATCGGTGAGAAGGACAGCGTAGACGACGGTTATTGGAAGAACGAAGATTTTTGGTATGCGCAGAGCATAAATATTGAAAATGAGAAGTCAGATAAGAAGGAGAAGTTGGTTTGTGAAGAAGAGAAAACAGGGTTGCCAAAGCCCTCAATGCTCTGCGTTGCCGGATGGGCAACCACCTTAACAGCGATCGATGTGCAGATACTTGATCATACTTGCGAAGATTGAAGACGAATCGAATGCAGTTATTAAGAAGTCGGTCAAGTTTATTGAGGAGTTCTGCATTCAGGTCATAGTAGCACACATCACCATAGTCAATCATGGGGAAGATTAGGGACTGTACAAGCATAGCCTTGATGTGAGAATATTTTTCAGCCGATAGAGCGACCGCAATGTTCTGGTGACTTTCTTGCTCACAATCGTAACCTGCTTACGCCAGTCAAGACAAGTGTCCACATGCAAACCCAAATCCTTGACGTCAGAGCTAAACGGGATTACTGTTCCGTCAAAAGTAACCGGTGGCACCGTTAAACCATTCAGCCTTCTTAGGCTATGAGGGCTCCCTACAATGATGGCCTGGCACTTGGTTGGGTTAACCGCCACACCGAAACGATCAGACCAGTTTTTAACTACGCGTAAAAGTGGAGATAAAATACCGCCTTGAGGGACGCCAGTTTCAAGATTACAGCAGCTTATATAACCTTTTTTTTCTTTTTTTTTTCGGATGGGAAATCATCAAATGACTCCTGCCGTTCTGGGCGGAGCAGGAGGGAGTGTCAGACTTTTACTGACTAAAACCCATCCATTTTCCTTCATCGCCCTTTGTGTTCCGGGGCCACGGTATCTCTTTCGAACAGTCCAGCAACCCCGGTGCTTATAACCTCATATTCGCTATCCGCTTCTCGCTTATACTGTGATTCACGATATCCGCTTCTCGCTCTCATTGCGACCTCACAGGCTATTTAAAAGCGACTAACAGTCGGTTTAGCCGCTACCGACACATGATTGTTCAGGTGCTACACTTTGCTTTAATACCTCATATTTTATATCAAATATCGCTTCTTGCTCCTACTGAGACCCACGATACTCGCTTCTCGCTCACACTGCGACCTCACGGGCTACTTACCAGCGACTAACTGTCGGTCCGGCCGCTGCCGACACGTGATCTTTCAGGTGCTACACACTTGATTAATACGTTGCGACGTCAGTCAGAGTGACGTCGTCGTTTCGAGCCATTACGCCCCCTAATGATGTCCGTTAGAGTTATGGAGGTGATTAAAATTTTGGACAACACAGGAACAAATCAAACCGTTGCGCGTTGTTCCGATGACCTCATCGGAACAACGGTTTGATTTGTTCCTGTGTACGTTACCGCCTGCCTTCGTTTGAGCGTTATGACGTCACGACAGTCAGTTATCATATTCAATTGGTTGGCTAGTAGTCCATTAATTTAGTTTGTGCTTTGCCCAAGTTCATTGCATCCAAAAGGGTGGTCTAAAAAATATGTTTAAAACAAAAATAGGAAACGTTGGATGATTATTTGTTCGGGCACTGTGACTCTGAATAGCCCACATAGACCAATATTTGAGTAAAAACACAACAAACGCATGACGTCATAAAACGAAAAACGTTCGCCGGCTTCAGCTAAAACTTTCAGTATTTTTTCACCGAAACAAACATTTTCTTTATTTTTTTTCGACAGTCGTACTGGACTTTTAACCAAAAATAAATATCAAAGTGGCCACAAAAAAATAAATATGGTTTCGTTTGTGTATTGAGTCAATTAATTCAGTACGTTAGGTTGTCATAAATCAAAAAACTGAAAATGCACGCGCTACCTTTTTTGGGCGAAAAAATAAACTCGAAATGTGCAATTTTATTCGTAAATGTTTTCCGTTTAACTCACAAATAGCGGAAATTTATGGTCCGAGAAATTGGTGGGAACTTTTTGTTACACGGTTTTGAGTGTGTTGCGTAGTTGTTAATTATAGGATATCATGATTTATACATACGCTGGTTTCACAATCGAATTAAGATTCTGCATTTTCGCAAACTAGTCTGGTGTATGAGCACGGACAAAGTGGATCGTTTTCAATGAATTATGAAGAGCACCTGTATTGGCGTTCAATGAATATAATACTAAACTCTACTTGAGGAATGGTTTTGATGATAACTGATCCTAACTCCTCCGGCCGGTTTATTACTCTATTAAGAGCAAAAATGCCTTTATCAAGTAAGTCTTTCTACGCATTAATAATCCACATGAGAGTTAAATAAACCAATTTTGGTCCACACTTTGCCTTCCACAACTTTGACTATTCTCTCAAAAAAAATAAAAATTCAAAATCAAACAAAAAATCTCTCTTTTAAAGGGTCTCGATGTAACTAAGTTTAAATTTTTTACATAAAACGTACTCGTATTGCTTTAGCGATTCCATCGTCAATTGCACCCGGGTGAGTATTCAAAGAGATCTCAGTATTCAGAGATCACGTTCGCAGCCGACTTGCGTGGTGCAAGCTATGAGAGGTAGCGGGTGGGAGCTAATTTTGTATTTTTTACAAACAAACCTAGTTAAATAAAATAAATATGAACAGTGGTTTTTTTTTGCTAAAACGGTAAACGACGTTTTATTGTAATGTCTTGAATTGGCCTTCTTTGTTTACTCAGTTACTATTAACATTTTAATATTTTTATGGAAACCGAAGAAAAACAGACCAAGACATGCTCTTCCAATCTAACATAAATTAGGGCAAAGGAAAGAGGACGAATATGATCGTACAAATATCATGGATTACATCTGAATAGCACAGGGGAAAAACATGCAATGTACAAACACAATGAACTAAAAAATGGCAAAATTAATCTTTTGATCCATAAAAAAAGGTACACTAAAGTTCAAAACTAAAGAAAAATAGGTATATTTATCTAATGAAAATATATTTGTTTTGCGTGTGTAGTACAAAAAATCCTTTTCTTATTTATATTTATTGAGTGGGAGAAAAAAAATTAACAAAATCAGAAAATACTGGCAAAAAAATATGCAATGTCGATGAAAGAGTATTTGTTTAAGCTTCGCTATTTTTATCCGTGAGAAAGTATTGCCTAGCGTTTGATCAACAGAACTTAGACATTGCCTGTTATTACACCGTATCATTATTTTTCTATGAAGATTACTCCGTGCCTGTGCACTTAACTGGAAAGTGTGTTACCACCTTTGGCCAGTATGACCAGTTCAAAAAACATAAAAATGACACTGTTTTCCCCCACTGGGCAGGGGCAACCCGTTGTCGCCGTTTAATTTTTTGTGACCGTGGTTAGATAAAAGCATATATTAATAAATCATTATTTCAGAACTCCTTGTTGTATGTTGTTTCATTTATTGACTCTTTTAGCGTTTCTTTTCAGAATAGTCAGATATAAATCACCTCATCTAGTTAAAAGAAAATTTAATGTAAACTTACTTGTACAAACTTACTAACAGAAATAATTATAACAATATGTGTGAAAATTAGCATAGGAATTAATTTGATAATCATCACTCACTTCAGCCCAAAGACGTCCACTGCTGGACATAGGCTTCCCCCAAGGGGGGGTTTTGCCATAATCGCCACGCTTGGCAGGCGGGTTGGCGATTGCAGTACATTTGTTACAAAAGCACAGAGAACGCTGCTGCCCATTCTCTGGTAATTTGATAATAAAGCACGTATTTATTGAAGCAATTGTTCGCAAAATCTAGGACAAGCTCAATACGAGGCCATAAATGACGACAGTTTCTAGGAATTGGTCTAAAATTGTTCAGATAATAAATATGTTGTCTGTTTTTGGGGTTTGTTTTTGCTTAGCAGACCTACCTTAAAATAGAAATTACAAAAAAGATCAGTAAATAATATTTGTTACAGAAATCAGCTGTGTAAATATTTAGTTACCAAAGTAAACATAAAAATAAAAGAATATATTTCCGAAGTCAGACTGGGTCTTCATTCCTTTACCGAATGAAATAGTTCTAAGAAGTAGTATTTTTTTCTATTTCTTAATCACAAACAATAGCTTTCAGTATATAGATGTACAGACGCTAGCACATCTGGCTACTACAATCTGTCAGATTTCCTTAATAGATTTTCAACTATATCGCTGAAGCATTAGGTTCAAGATTTATTATGATGGTGCTGGCGTTTGTACCCATGTTCATAAACTCACGTCTATTTCCAACAGGTGTAGACAGAAACTACAGAACGTCATCTACCACGATTTCTGTAACTATGTATAATATCTACGCTCTGCCTTTACAGCAAATTTTGGGTTTTAAAAGGGCTAGCATTAATCGGAAAATCTCTCACACTTTAGACCACAGTGTAAGTGGATCGAAGGCAGGCGGCGACGGAAAAAAAGTTGTGTCTAGCAAAGGTAACAATGGTTAGAGGTGGTTCGTGAGCTAGACGCCGCGGAAGCGCTTTCAAAGTCCTTTCTTATTTAGTTTTCTTAACTGATATCCGCTCTTAGATTTACGTATGCACGTTTTCTAATAGCAGCTGTGGGAATTAACATTGTTGGTTTATATCGTTGGTGGAGAATCGCGAATCGAACAATTGGCTTTTTTCGTGTAGATATTAAACCGACCATGTACTATGGTCTTCTCAACATAATGCTTAGCGTTCGTTTTTTTTATAAACTTGAATTTGTGTCATGCAATGGTTGTTTGAGTATCAAAAGGATATTCTCGCTTTTAGTTATCTAATGTTTCTTTTCCTATTTGCTGTATTTGGGTAGTTACAGTCACTAATTAAATTATTGGAAAATGTAAGTGTCTTACAGCCTAGTTTTCTTCCAAGAAACAAAAGAATGAGAAGTTTGATTTAACGATACTGTGCACAAAAATACAGGCTTTATCCATGCCGACGACTGCGATGATGCTGTAAAAATTTGGCTAGTCTCCACCAGATAAGTAAGAATTAAAGGTCATTGCTCTTTCCTTAATTTATCTGCGTAGGTACCTACCCAGACAATATATTATGAATCGTTTTTTATTACTAAAAAAAGTCAAGGATCACGATAAAGGTCGTTTCGAGATAAGTTTATGTCATTATTTCTGTTTTCGGAATTATGTATTTAAATAAATGTATGCGGATTAATGACCTTTAATTCTTACTCATCTGGCGGAGACTACAGGTAGTTACCTACATAAGGCTGCAGAAATCTTTTAAATAAGCACTTCATTAAATACAACACAAAAATGAAATGCATTTTTCAATATTTCTGCTGAAAGCAACCGAAAACAGAATCCACTTCGTTTATCGGACTTTTTTTAATAAAATAAATTTCTTGAACACGTATAATTGAATCCACATTCAAGTTTCAATACCGAACAGGAACTCAAATATGACTCGCAAATGAAAAATTCCTTTGCAGCAGCACTATTCTCGTTAATGAACACCTGTATTCAAAGAAAACCATAATGAGCTCACACTCAAAGCATACGTCTCGACATTTTCTAGAAATTTCTTTTTAAATAACGTAGGTCTGAGAAGGAATGAATCGGCGTACAGTCGGAATGAGTGAGACTCGCATAAGTGAATGGGCCGAGTTGAACGATGAATGGAGCGGCGTGGAATGAGACCGACTTCGAATTCTTTCGTGTATACCTGACGTTTGACGTAGACTTCTATTTTTTTTAATTCGTTGAAGTACGTAGGCACCTATTTCGTTGAAGTTATTTAATGGTAAAGTTAGTTATCTTCACACTCGTTTCTTCTAATGAAATCGGAAATAGAGCAGAACTTTCAAAGTGAATCTAGAATTCCGCATACTGTTTCCTCGAATTTCGGTCTGGTCAAGTTTGAAGAATACTGCTGCGCAAATCGCTGCAGTGTTTCACTAGAAGAATCCTAGCCGCCGTCTTTGCGATTTTTACCTAATTCATTCAATAGAACTGATTTTATTACTATTCTCTAACCACAAATCTTCTTCTCCACAGGTCGTTGCAGTGCAACCCAGGCTCCTCAAAATAAGGTCAGTGCTTTTTACTTAGTCTTTGACATTTACTTATCGCCTTTTCCAAGAACTTTGTCTTATAATTTTACGAATAGGTATTGTGTAGGTTTTATGCGTAGGTACTATAATAGTATATTTGCTATGTCGACAAAGACCCTTCACATCGGTGTCCCTCGGCGTAGCTCTTCCTTACAACGGAGGAAAATGTTGTACTTTGACTAGGTACTCTTTAATCAGGCGGCAATTCTCTCACAAATATAATTTTGCATTCAATGATCTCGCTAAAGAAATTCTCGCAGTACACTGGAGTGAGAATTTATCGGCGTTCCGCCCACTTAAATAATTTTCTAAGGGCCCAATTTCTCACTGGTTTATTGTTCGACGACTCGTTCTACGGCCCTTAACGACGTTAATTTCGAATTAATTCGTTGATACTCCCGCGCCTTGATTAAACTCTGATTAGGGAATAAATCTTATTCTATTTTGTGTGAGAAGTCGTTGCGTTCAAATTGGGAAATCTTGGTGTCTAGATGAGAGCTTGGGTGGGTAGGTAGGTACCTTGATGTTATTTTGAGAAATTAATTAAAAATTAATCAGGTGGTTATTACGCTTTTGAAGTTTTTGGGGTTGTGAATTTACAAAGGAGATGTGTTACTAAGGGTTTGTGGGTGAACAACCTGATAAGAAGCTATTTATTTTGATGACTATTAAAATCTTAATTGAATAAACAATTTTCGGAATCATTTACACAGATTATAGCATAAACAAAATAATAAGACTTGTTTAATTTTAACACAAACGTAGATAAAAAAAATATAGTGCAATGTTTCCGTGCCAATCCGAGCCGTTTAATTTCCACTTTTCCCAACTTTAGAGGTGAATGCTCAACGCTCATTAAACATGAAGCAGTGATGGCACACGTATAGCTACATTCAGCAATGTTGCGCTTTTGATTCCAAATTTAATAAACGCTTAACACTTCAAAGCTCGCGTGTAAAGCAATTTGGCGCGCGCCGAAAAACACCACAGTTTTGGTCTAGCTACGTAATTGGTTTATACTGCAGTCCGCAGAGAAAATATTAATTAGGGATGCCGACAGTGCAGCGCTTGTAAGCGCTTTCACTCCTGTATCTAAAGTGCATCTGCAATAATCGTTGGAGTTGAGGAGACGCCACTTTAGGGTTGAGACTCTTTTTCGTTAATTTGTTTAAACTTTTGGTCCTCTTGACACTATTTTTTTGTAACTGGGTTACTAGTGGTACTACTATATTACTACTGTACTATATACATGTACATGTATATGGAAAGTACCACTAGTAACTAGGTACATGATAGTATATGGCTGATGCCTGTTTTCACTTACGCTAGTAATGCCTATATTAAATTGCAATACGTTGCACTTATTTTGGTAGATTTCGCTTTCAGTGAAAACACACATGTCCAGGATTGTGGCACAAAGGCAGCTGGAAATATTACTACACTACTACTACTACAACAGCTCATAACGTCAACTGCTGGACTTAAGCCTCTCCCATGATGGGAGGAATTTGCCGTAATCTCCACACTTGGCAGACGGATTGGAGATCGCAGTGATGAAAGACTAACAGAAAACGCTGCTGCCGATTCTTTGGTCTACGGAGGCGCAAGGTGTTCTGCCTCAGACATTAGTCGCCTTATACGACACCCGTGAGTGTAATGGGTTGGTTCTATTCTACTCTGCCGGATACTACACGGCTTCTGCCGGATACCACACGGCTTATGCGGAAATATTATGAAAAAAAAAAAAAAAAAACGAATCGAATGAATCCATAGAAAATACATATAAAAGAGAATTTCCACAGAATATGGCCGAAAATGGAATGTAGATATGAAGCTGAAAAATTAAAGCAAATATTTATTTACAGGAACAAAGCTGTTTTTCGGAACTACTCTCAAGCTCAGGTTTCATAGGAACAGGTTTTTGAAGCGCTGGCCAATTTCGGCGTATTGATATCAAATAACAGTTCACTGGATTAATAGCACTAGAATCGCTGTTTAATTTTCTACTAGTGATGATAGTAAAGTTGATTTTATGACATGTTTGGCTAGGGGTGACTTTGGTCAAAGTCAAAGTCAAAGATCCTTATTGTGAGACAGTAGTTACAGAGTTGTTATCAGGTTATTTGTGTGTGCGTTTGCACTGCTCTACCATGTTCGGCATACAATAGTTTGAACAATTTTGTATGTTTAAAAATGAATCTTAGACCTAAGTTTAAGTGATATTAACTCAAACAGACATTTTAATAAGAGTTATATTTTGCATCAAAACATAAAAACAGTTTGGCACTAACTCATCACGAATCTGTCGGACATAAATTCATGTACTTTGTAATATGGTCTGTGTGTGAGACTGCACCAGCAGACTCACGATGTCCGCGATTACGCGGAGCCCTAATCAAAATAATACTTGTCCAATCGACAAGTGAAAACAACTATTCAACTATTAGATATAACTTACCCATCACGTTGGAACCGGAGATGTGGCGTAGTCCCTGGTCACGTCTTATCTGGGTGGGGTGTAAGTATAAATGTGGTTTGTGTGGTGTATGTGAAGTTATGTAAGATTCGACGGTTCCAAAGGACGCCCACAGCGCGTACCGTCGACTTCCGGATCAAACCTTCAGATCCCACACGTGGCACTTTTCACCAATGTCCAACTGAATTTTATCCCGGTTTGCTAACCCAATCGGGGATGTACAATAGTCCAGCACTGAATTTAGGAAATTACCGGCGTCCCAATAAAACACAAAGGCCGGCTACATAACCTACAAATCACTCGCGGACACGACCCAAAATGGCGAGATTTCTCAATTTTCACTCAATTATCAACAAAATAACAAACACCGATCAAGATTGTATCGGATTACAATAACTCAAAGTTCCAATCAATAATTACACGACAGCCGCGTGCATCAAAAAATACCAGACCACGGAAGCAGGTTTTTTCCAAACCAATATGGCACAGACAAGCAAACGTCATCGCACAGACAACTGTAACGACATCTGTCAAACGTCGAAAAGGTGCGTTCAGAAACTTGGTGGATGAAACAGTCTATCTATTTACCAAAAAGTCATATAACTTTTTCTTAAAATTTTTAATGTTTTCAATTTCTCTTATTTGCTTTAGGAAGCTAATAATCGGCAATCTCGTAGGTAAAGCGCTCACTGATCATAGACCGCTTTTAACCCTTATGTCCTGAGTAATAAGGTTGAAAAGGTTGAACGTAAGCGAACGAGATGGTACCTATTGCAAGTTTGTAATTTCTGCGCATGGTGTAAGAATAAGCAAAACAAAGCGATGTAAATGGATTGTAATTTTTGTCGCTCAAAAACAGGTGATTTTTAGTAAAAAAGGATCAGTAACATGATTATCTTTGTCATATAGGGAAAAGCTTTGTATTTTGTAACATTAATCATAGAGTTTTCTGGTAATTCTCCTTTATTTTATTACCGACGTATGTTGACATAAAAAAATTGTGTTCATATATCTGAAAAAATAAAAATAATGTAGGTTTATTGTATCTATTACGAATACCTAATGGTTTCGAAGAAAGGATAATGATATACAACCGGAATTAGACGTAATCCCATGTTGAGCTCTAAAGAAAATTTATTAATATCGTAAGAGTAACAATAAGAATAACAATATAACAATACATATCGGAAACCTTTTCACAAAAAATACATCTTTCTCGCAAACTTATTTTGTCTACTGCCCACTTTGAAAATAAATTATTTTTTAGCGCCCCCATTTTTTCGCCTACCTACTTATAAACCACTATATCTTCAAAATAAATAAATTATGTATAAGCGGAGATTAAACATTCGTTCTAAACGAGACTTTTACTATAACCCGCAAGAGTTAACTTGAGACCTGAGCGCAGTAGGTAGTACACAACGGCGCTCAGGTCTCAAAGTAACTCTTACGGGCTACACCTGCCAATGAGAATGATTATTGAAACGCAACTTTATAGTATTCAGACAGAGTATCTTTTATTCAAAATAAGACAAACATAATCGATTCTTCTCTCGATCTCGATCTCTTAATTAATATTACTTAGCTGATGCTGATGTCCACAAGTTGTAGTCGAGAGTCGAGAGCTCAATCGGTGTCTAAGAGTCCCCCTAGATGAAATTAGAAATCGCCCCCTAGGCCTCTACACAACGCCCCCATTTTTTTCTGGGTCTCTTACTGCCCCCCCCACTTTGGGAAAGGCTGCTTTACACAGACCTTATAATCGTTTCGTTCTCATTCTCCATTTTCCGTCGGCTTCCTGCCTTCCGTATCAAAGTATTTAAAAAAAAACTAGTAAAATGTTAGAACTAATTTCCGTTACACAGAAACTTTTCCGAAGGCGCTCTCCGCCTATTTTATGCTCATCTGAATCTTGAAAGTTTGATGAACTATCTCGAAGAATGGCCGCCGTGAAATTAATTTTACACTTGATAAGCTTTTGCTATTTTAAAATATTGCACTTTAAAAAGTTCCGTACGGAAAAGGTTTAAATTGACAATGAAATTAAGGATAGTACCATGAGGGAGGGAGGATAATGCGGTTCATTCAATAATGTAGGCCAGCCATAACTTTTTTATCCGCCATCTTTTTTTCCTGAAAAAATATTACATTCTATTTTTATAAGTAAGAGCTTCCTAGCTTGGAGCTGGATTATATCTTAAATATTAGAGCTTCTTGGAAATGTCAATGCTTTTAGTTATGTACGGTTTTACAAAATAAATATATCCGCCATCAATTTGAGATAGATTTTATCTAGTATCCGGCAGAGTAGAATTAGCCGTGTGGTATCCGGCAGAGTAGAATAGAACCAACCCATTACACTCACGGGTGTCGTACAAGGCGACTAATGTCTGAGGCAGAGCACCTTGCGCCTCCGTAGACCAGAGAATGGGCAGCAGCGTTTTCTGTTAGTCTTTCATCACTGCGATCTCCAATCCGCCTGCTAAGCGTGGAGATTACGGCAAATTCCTCCCATCATGGGAGAGGCTTATGTCCAGCAGTGGACGTTATGGGCTGTTGTAGACTGTTGTAGTTATCTAGTATTTCTGTTCTTAAGAAGTCCCCAAAAAATATAACACAACAGTCACGAACCGATAAAGCAAGAAGAACCGTCAAAAATAATTCCCAATAATAAATATCGGCTCGCGATAATCCACCACGTTCGAACATCACCCACAAAACACTACCGACGCATTTGTATGTATTGCAAAATTCAATAGAATAGCTTATAACATTGCGGACTCATCCCGACCGTTCTTCGGGTTATGAAATTGGATCCAGTGACAATAAAATACATAATTTAGGCCCCCGCCCCACGGTGGGGTGCCAACTTATTGTATTAGACATAGTAAATTCTGCTAAGACGCACGTGCGCACAATTGTGGCCAGAATTGTGTACGAATGTTTCAGACAATGTGGCCTTTCAAGGTTTCGGCTTGCTGAGAATTAGGCTGCAGGTGCGGAGCGGTGTGAACGACAAAATATGTAGCATATAAACTGTGTGCATGAAAATCTACATTAAACCTTCAGAACTTAATTTTTTTGTCTCAAACTCGACAGCTTAATTATCGCAACTGTATTCTTGCAACGATGATTACTATTGAAGTTATACTGTAGACTATGAAGTTATTCGTAAGCGCTGATAGAAGACTAATGGCCGTTTTCTATCACTTACTTACGTATAACTGTTAGTTGATATCCCTACGTCTCGTAGCTATCGGTGTTTCTATAAACAAAGTTAGCTTAAAATATCCTTTCCGCGTCACCTACCTGTCACTTGATCCATAGAAAAATTAAAGAAAACGTTTTTGTGACGTTTTGTTTCCAACGTTCCGTAAGCTAAATGTCAAATGGACAGAGATATGAAACCTTCCGTTACCCGTTAGTAAGTTATTGCGACAATAAAAAGTCAATTATTTTTTGATATTTTATTCTTTACTTAATTAATGTATGAATAAACTCCACCATTTGAACACCATTTCTTATAAAAGTGAAAATTTACAAACAAATATAGCTGTATAGCTTACAGCTCTTTCAATCTTCAAGATTCTATAAGACACTGCTGTAAAATGGGGATCCATAAGCGATAAGCATGTAAACAATATCATCACATATCCATCGCCTCCCCCCCCCTAAGAGCCACAGCTTGTATATACGGATTTAATTAAGCAATGTAAAGCGCACAAACACTAACGTACTTATCTAATATCTGTATTGACATGGTCGCTTCAAAACGTCGGTGTTCCGGCACAGCTGTTTAATTATCAGCCGCAGTTATAGACGAGTTTCGTAGACAACTTGTTCCGCCAATCCAGTGCTTTGGCAATCTGTTGGGTGCCAGTTTGAGCGAGGAGCGGGTGACAGATTTTTAGCTTACTTTAGTAAATGTTGAACATCGTGTCTGGATTTTCCTTTATGTTTAGTATTATCATTGTAAAAATCTATACTAATATTATAAAGAGGTAACATTTGTTTGTAAGTTTGTATGTTTGTAAGTTTGTATGTAGGGGGTAATCTCCGGAAGTAATGAACCGATTTCATGAAATTCTTTCACCATTCGAAAGCTACATTCACCCTGAGTGACATAGGCTATATTTTATCCCCGTACTCCCACGAGAACGGTAACTACGCGGGTGAAACCGCAGGACGTCAGCTATATTAAATAAAATCAAGACTCATTGTGTCGGTCACAAAACCGGAGGGATTGCTACTAGCTAGATCGCACTCTGCATTCGGGCTTCCCACAACTAGACGAACGATGCAATTTTATCATAATTATTGAAGAACAGTTGACTTATTCCTAGAGGCTGCGTGCAAAGAAAAAAGTAACAAACTGTCCTTGAATTATGTTAATAAATAACTAAACCAGCATGAAAAGCAGAATGAAGAAGCATATTTACTATCAAAACAATATCAGCATCATTATGTAAACAATGTTATCATTTATGTATGTCTGTATGTGTAATTTATTTATTATAATATTATATTTGTTAACATACAATAATTCCAATAATCAATTTTGTGTCCAACTGTGCGGGGTGGGTGCCAGTTTCAGCGGTAAGCGGACTGTGAGTGAACTAACTTATTATTACTAAATGTTTTCACTGTACCTAAACTCATGACACGAAATAAAACTTTTACTAAAATTGAATAAGCTTTACCACTTCCACTATTATAGGACGTATTCGCTTCAAAATTTATCAATTGCTTTCAAAATTGCCGCCGCAGAAAGCGTGTGGTCAGAGTGAATACATAACGAGCTTTTCAAAACACCACATTTAATATTCTTCCTCTCTTAGGGCAAAACCATATAATACGCCAAACACACAATACGACTTCGTATACGTTACTTGCAAAGTCGTGTCGTGAAAATCTACGAAGTTCATCGTAAAATACCGGCCAAGAGCGAGTCGGACTCGCACACCGAGAATCTTTTTAAGGGACAAACTTAAATTTGCTGTTCGAGCCCATGAAATGGCTATTGCACCAACCGCAAATAATAAGTTTGTAATAGTAAAATTGCTTTTTTTATTATTTAACTACATATTTACGGTTTTCAGATTTTTCCCTTTACATGTGCCGTAAGACATTGCTTCTCGCCAAATTTCAAGTTGCTAGGTCCACCCATTCCTGAGAAAATCAGTGGTGACAGACAGACAGACGGACAAGAGATTGATCTTATAAGGGTCATTTTTTACCTTTAGAGGTACGGAACTCTAAAAGGAATATTTACCATGTTCGTTGTTGTACTTCTAATACTACATATTATATCGCAGTAGATATCGCTTCCACTCGCGCCCCGCCTCACCATCTTATGGGCTGACCGCACGGCTATAAATTCCGACACAATATTTCGATGTCGCTCCCCATCGAACTTTCAACATGGACACGTCGCGTACGTCACATAAAACCCTTGTTTATTACGATGTTTTATTAAATTTATATCGACACTATACGGTTTAGTTGTTGTATGGAATATTGGAGTGAATTTTAGATTGTTGGAGAAATAACTTTCTGTTTGAATTGGTTTGGGATAGGTGATGTTGGTGACAGATCTGGAAACCCCGTTGCTAATGGCTTGTGTGTGGTAGTTGGCTAGCAACGGGGCGGCGTTTCTATATTTTCTTTTTAGGGTTCCGTACCCAAAGGGTAAAAACGGAACCCTATTACTAAGACTTCGCTGTCTGTCCGTCTGTCCGTCTGTCCGTCTGTCCGTCTGTCTGTCACCAGGCTGTATCTCATGAACCGTGACAGCTAGACAGTTGAAATTTTCACAGATGATGTATTTCTGTTGCCGCTATAACAACAAATACTAAAAACAGAATAAAATTAATATTTAAGGGGGGCTCCCATACAACAAACGTGATTTTTTTGCCGTTTTGTCTAATGTATAGATAATGGTACGGAACCCTTCGTGCGCGAGTCCGACTCGCACTTGGCCGGTTTTTTAAATATTACTACTACTACTACTACTATTTCAGCCGAAAGACGTCCACTGCTGGACATGGGCCTCCCCCCGAAAAAAAAATAAAATAAAAAATTGAAGTAAATAAAAAATAAAAAATTTAAATATTGGAATTAAATATTAAAATTATACCCAATTGCGCCTATCTTTACAGTCTTTAATTTGGTGCTTAACATGTACCACTACCAGTTACTCTACCTCTACTCTACCAGTTGCGATAGAAGTCCGCCAAGCCATCTGCCAAGCCTTTTCCCAACTATGTTGGTGTCGGCTTCCAGTCTAACCGAATGCAGCTTAATACCAGTATTTTACATGGAGCAACTGCCTATCTGACCTCCGCAAACCAGTTAGAACTGGGTCATACGAAACCTCTTGGTGAAACTGGTTGTCAGACTCTTGTGCCACTGACTACCTGTGACGACTGTCAAAGATTTACAAATGACAGCCAGGTTCAATGGCATAACGTGCTTTCCGAGGCACGGAAGAAACTCGGTATGTAATGGGTGGTCACCCATCCACAGACCCACCTAGGCAAGCGACCCGAGCGGCTATTATTGTTTTGCCACGAGCTTGATTGCAATAGAAATATCTACTAGTACCCAAATCGATATCCTGCAATGTCAGAACTCCCGTTTAAAAAATGTGACATTCTAATGATGTAAAGATATTCTGACCTATTTACTCATTAGGCTGTAGGTTACAGGAGCTTGTTCTTGATCACCATTGTAAATAATCGTGAAATCAAATAATAAAATATGGAAAAGCAACCATAATAAATCATACTTAAAGTACTTACGGGATAATATCCGTTTTCTTTATTTATGAGATCCCGATATTTCGACGCTGTTGCAAGCATCATAATCGCGGGTTTAAGTGTAGTAAAAACCGTGAAAGTCTAAAACAGTGCATAATAAATCACTTTATAAAAGAATTCGTCTTCTTCTATTGGTCTTGTCAAGGATGGCCATCAACACCGAATATTTCTCCGACCTTTGCGAGTTGGAAAAGCTCAGCAGTACTTTTTTTAAATAAATAAAATGATTAACAAGATAGCATCTATTTCAACAAAAGAATTCGCGAAAATATTCTCAGAACTGATAGGCATCGTCTGCACCTATATTTCTACTCATTTAACAAATTTCTTTTGTGAGTCCTGCCAACCCCATTCTAAAGCTAGAGTTATCTCAAAGATGAGAAGCTAGTTGATAATACAGGGTGTAAAATTACAACAACCAAGATAGCCGGGGGTAATTTATCATAATGATGTCTTTATATTTTTTAGCTCAACAGCGCCCCCTGACGGTGACCCCGTACTAAATCACAGCCAAGAGACAAGAATTATCATATAACTCAAGATAATAAGAAATATAACCGTGGCATTTTTTTGTATTTATTTATGCTTCTGATAGCGTATGATAACGTGTATTTTTTTTGACGGGTGAGAAACGTTTTTTAAGTTTCCACCGTTTCCACCATACAGTAGTATACATCTACAATAGTTCTAATTTTACAATTAGTTCTAATTTTACAATTAGAACTATTGTAGATGTATACTACTGTATGGTGTTGGACGTAAAGATTAGCACGATCCCATAACTTTCCGTGGGTGTCGTAAGAGGTGACTAAGGGACTTACCAGAGAATGGAAAGCTGCATCGTGCTTTTGTAACAACCGTACTGCGATCGCTAACCTATCCTGCCAACAACAACAACAACAACAGCCCATAACGTCCACTGCTGGACATAAGCCTCTCCCATGATGGGAAGAATTTGCCGTAATCTCCACGCTTGGCAGGCGGATTGGAAATTGCAGTGATGAAAGACTAACAGAAAAAAAAGCTGCCCATGCTCAGGTCTACGAAGGCGCAAGGTGCTCTGCCTCAGACATTAGTCGCCTTATACGACACCCATGAGTGTAATGGGTAGGTTATATTCTACTCTGCCGGATACCACACGGCTAATCCACGGCCATCTTGCCAAGCGTGGCGATTATGGCAAAACCCCCCTTTCGTGGAGGCCTATGTCTAGCAGTGGACGTCTTTCGGCTGAAATGACGATAATCTAAAATGCTGAAGTCTCTAATAGCTTTATTTTCTTAAGCAATTCAATTTTCTTCTCGGCAATATTTTTAATGCAATAAGTATGTAGCTCCAATATTATTATCAATTGCATAGTCCGATCATCACAAAAACATTTTGATGCCGATTATGTCTGAAAAATAAAAAATATTTCACTTCATGTGAGGAGGAAATAGGAAATTCGCAGCCCATTGTAGTATTTGTGACATATTACATATTAATAACATCGTATTATCAACTAACAGTTCGAAGTAAATCAGATATAAACAATAGATCTCCTTCCCAGTTATTATCACGAAATTAACGTCATTAGTAGAGATAATTATCATTGAATTGATTGTCATACAATATTGATGTGCGAATTAATCGTATTACAGAATTATACTACATTTATCGAGTGCCGAAGTGTGGACTTGCTATAATGATGTGATTGTTTGTGTGTGCGTGATTTTGTCTGAGTATTGGCATGTATTTTTAATGTGGATGAAAAATACAATAAATAAATTATCCTCGTAATTTGACCGTCATAAGTTCTTGTCATATCTCGTTCTATTCAGGTTTTTTTAGGGTTCCTTACCCAAAGGGTAAAAACGGAACCCTATTACTAAGACTTCGCTGTCTGTCCGTCTGTCTGTCCGTCTGTCCGTCTGTCCGTCTGTCTGTCACCAGGCTGTATCTCATGAACCGTGACAGCTAGACAGTTGAAATTTTCACAGATGATGTATTTCTGTTGCCGCTATAACAACAAATACTAAAAACAGAATAAAATTAATATTTAAGGGGGGCTTTCATACAACAAACGTGATTTTTTTATAATAATTGGTACGGAACCCTTCGTGCGCGAGTCCGACTCGCACTTGGCCGGTTTTTTATGTATTGCTGATTTTTTTGCCATTTGCGTCAAATAATAGAATAAAGTTTCTGAGATGCATTTTAGATTATATTCAAAAATATGTACAAACAGCAGTTAATTTCTGAAAATAAGCAATAATAAACCACCAGGATACCAGGATGGACTTTCGGTCACAACAAGTATAAATATACTTTTAAACACTACGCGAAAATTCACAATTTCGATCCTTAAAGTACACCATCCTCCACAGTTTACTAAAAAAAACTGTGGTAACCCGACAAAATGAAGAAGGGAGTTGGTTATCAAAATATTACAAGAACAGGAGCCGTTCATCGAAACCGGTCGTGTAATAGAGCGACAAGTCAACTATGTATTATGAGAAACTTTGTTGTGTGGAGACGAGAGTAAATATGTGTTTTATATGGATATGATAAAAAATTACTTCGTGTAACTAGTCTCACTAAGTATCGTATTACCCAGTAACTGGGTTATGAAGGTCAGATAGGCCGTCAGTCCTCTTAAAATATTGGTATTCAGATGCATACGGTCAGACTGGAAGCCGACCCCAACATATTTGGGTAAAAAGTAGATGAATGATTATAAAAAATATGTTCAGACTTAAGCTCTCTTGAATTTTTTGTATTTGTAATATTATGTACAAATCTATACATCATTTACTAAAAGACCTCAAACAATAACATTAATTTGTACATGTCAAAAACAGAAAAGAATAAAAGGGCATCAAACAATTCGTCCACATCGCTGCAACGGGGAAAGTGCCCAAAAAGCTGGCATCACTACTGCGTTAGATGGCAATGCTGATTCTTTGTCGTGACATAGAAATAAGTTAAAGTTATAGGAGCTGTAACAAAATGACTATAAAACGGAGTTACAATGGGATGCCTAGCATATATATACTACTAATACATAGCATTGAGCAGTGGTGGCCCAGTGGTGGTGGCCCCGACTTACGAACAGTAAGTCGTGGGTTCGAACCCAGGCAGGCGCATTACTTTGTGTAATTTATTTCATCACCACTGCTCTCAAAACGGTGAAGGAAAACATCGTGAGGAAACCGGCATGTCCTAGAACCAAAAAATTCGAAGACATGTGACATCTACCAATCCGCACTGGGCCCGCGTGGTAGATTATAGCCCATTCCCTCTCATAGAGAGGAGGCCTGTGTCCCAGCAGTGGGAACATTAATAGGCTGATGATGATGATGATGATGAATACATAGCATCATTCTGAGATGATTATAAACTTGAACACTTCGCTCTTTACTAAACCAAAAGTTTGCGATTGTTTAAGCCCCAAGGTAACAAGAGTTGTGAAAAATCTACATTGTATTTCCCCCTAACAAGCAAAACACCGTCATATCCAAATTACTTTCGTAGTTCCTCCATCCTCTTACCGAGAGGTTCTTCATTACACCTCCACGTAGACGAGGTAATTGCAGGGCCGACACACGCGAGCATAACCTCTTAATTTATTGAACGAAACTAATGAAATTCCTGAGCAAAGTTTATTGCTAGAGACAGCCCTGTTTCGCGCTAACAATTTTGGCCTCTCCTCAACAAGGGGCTGAAGTGCTCTAATCGTTTCTTTAATTATTTCTGAATTAATGTTTAGTCTCGTCTTGTAGCGTTAATTTTGTAAAATATCTATGTATTTGTGACTTTCGTCTGCGTATTTTTGAGACTGAGTTCTCACTTCGAATTTTGTGTTTATAAATGTGGTAAGATAAGATTTCTTTATTTGTTTAAACCCTAAGGTCTTTTATGGTGCTAACTGGATTTATTTTATGTTCTTGTGTTAAGCTTATAACTGCGGTTAACTTAATTAATTTTAAAGTAATAGTTTTTCAAGTTGACGGCTTGACTTTAACACAACACCTGCATATTGCACCAGTAAGTAATGTCTTCTTTACGAGTGTAGTTCAGTCGAAGCTAATATAACTCAAACATAACCTATGTTTCGTATACACCACTCTTTCTCAACCTTTTCAATGACGAACCTTCATCACCATCATCATAATTTTTCCGTCCATATAGCAACTTATTTGGGGTCGTCGTAGCTTCTTCTTAGTACTTATATTTCAGTCAATATCTCAGTAGCCACCCCGTTTCTAGCTATGACATCTTTCGTAGAATCCATCCATGGCATAAAGGTCATCATTCTTTGGTCTTTAGCTTTTTCCCAACAGGAGTATCCCCTTTGGTATGACTCAGACATAAAGCTCTTTATGGAAATAATCAAAGCTCATCGAAGAAACTTTTGAACACAAAAATATAAATAATTGTAGTCATAGTAGCCAGCATTATGTAATTTTGGTTTTTCACCTCTTGGATCATTTGTTCAACGCGTACCTCATGTTGTGAAACCCTTTTTTTCGGGTGGGAAATCATCAAATGACTCCTCCCGCTCTGGGCGGAGTAGAAGGGAGTCTCATACTTTTACTGACTAAAACCCATGCATTGTGTTCTGGGGCCACGGTATCTCTTTCGAACAGTCCCGCAGCCACGGCAGGCATGTTGAGAAACCCTGACTTACACTTCATATATGACCTAAATAAATGAGTGGCTGTGCACCTGTGTCGTGCTCAGTATTCACGATCACTTTAAGTGTCGGTCTGTCTAATTGGCTGAACACCTCAGGATTAATAGGGTAACTAGGCTAGGGTATAAAGATGAACTTATTTATGTTACGGCCTAAACTGGTTTTAATGACTGAGTTGGTTATAAACACTAAATTATTGCTTTTAGTAATAATTTTGGTTATTCTTTTGAATGGTTATTTTTCTGAAGTTTTCAAGTTATGATTTAGTAAAAAGACTATTATACGACTAAGACTCAAAACGGTGAAGGAAAACATCGTGTGGAAACCGGCATGTCCTAGAACCAAAAAATTCGAAGACATGTGACATCTACCAATCCGTACTGGGCCCGCGTGGTGGATATAGCCCATTCCCTCTCATAGAAAGGAGGCCTGTGTCCCAGCAGTGGGAACATTAAAAGGCTGATGATGATGATGGTGATGACTATTATACGAGTAATATGTGGTGAGTTAGTCAATCGTGAATATACGCAATTTTGGAACATCACGCAGAGGTGTGCCCAATAGTACACCAACTTTCGCCAGTTATGGATAAACTTCTTATTGGTAAAACCCAATAACACATTGCCCTACCTGGGAATCGAACACAAGACTTCAAGCGCAGCAGTCAATATAATAAAAACCGGCCAAGTGCGAGTCGGACTCGCGCACGAAGGGTTCCGTACCATTATTATCAAAAAAAGGGCAAAAAAATCACGTTTGTTGTATGGAAGCCCCCCTTAAATATTAATTTTATTTTGTTTTTAGTATTTGTTGATATAGCGGCAACAGAAATACATCATCTGTGAAAATTTCAACTGTCTAGCTGTCACGGTTCATGAGATACAGCCTGGTGACAGACAGACGGACAGACGGACAGACGGACAGACGGACAGACTGACAGACGGACAGACGGACAGACAGCGAAGTCTTAGTAATAGGGTTCCGTTTTTACCCTTTGGGTACGGAACCCTAAAAATGTAACAACTGGTTAGCTACAACACATTCAGTAATTTAAGATTTAAAATCCTTTAAATTTTTCAAGAGCACTAAATGATTAAACTGTCAAAATCTAAATTAAAAAACAGAATCTGCAATATAAAAAGAGGGCGTCTAAGATTTTAATTTTCAATGAATCAATTAATTTGATGCGAAGTATCTTAGTAACTTTTGCACTTCTCCCCACCCTGAGTGTTGCAGTTATTTCGATTCTTAAAACGACTTATCATCAAAATTTACTGTTTGTTCCGCTGAAACTTCGAAATTTTGGCGATTTAGTCTAAGTCACAAGCTTATACAAAAGTTGTTCGATGGTTTAAATAAAAAATCCACAGAAGTCTCTCAAAAACAAATTGTAACAAATCCACTTGATCCTATTAAAATAAAGGGATAAGCAGACTTGTTCAATTTGGCGCCCAACGCTAAATATTAATTTGTTCGAATCGAATGGTGCATGCAGTAACTGGCCTGCGTCATTATCACTTCATCCTCTAATTAACTATACAAGCATGTGTACAACATGAGAAAGTTGTCTGCATCGGTTTGACTTCAATATTTTAACTCACAAAATTACGTGTCACTAACATGAAGTCATTGTTTGCCTTTTATCAATTTATTAGACTTTTTAAATAGCACATCTACTAGGTTCACCCTTGTTTGGTATAACAACGTTTTGTCGAAAATCGCTTCGGCTAATTTTAGTTACAATAAAGTCATTTCGTATAATTATTAATTTGACCGAATAATTAATTGGTAGATTTTTATTTAGCATACTTATTTCTTTGAAATAATGTCGTTTGACCGAATTTTCAAATGCACTAATTTTATTTAAACTAATGTTTCACTAGACTAATAATGATTTAGTCGAAAGATCGTATCGAATATTCAGTTCATTAATAATTCGTTTCCTTTCATTGTCTAACTAACATTGTTCCTTCACCTACTGAATTCATTGATAATTATTTATGGCATACAATTAACGAACCACCAGATTTAGCAAAATGTAACGGCAAAAAAATCGCTTTAGATTGCCAAAATTAGTAAATGATCACCAAAATTAATCCCCATTTTATCGTAAAACTAGAACCAAAAATATATTTATGACCACCAGAAATTGAACTGTTATGCTCTTGCATCCGAGTCGAGGGAGACCCGGTTGACAGCAGGGCTCCCCGCTCCGCGGGGCTCCTACTCCTGAATGGTTTATAAAAAAATGGTGTGCCCCAAGTCGGCCTAGGCAAAACTAGTTTGTCATCAACCACCTCATTAAAATTTGATAGCATTTAATTTCAGATTAGTCTGTTTCCTTTTTCAACATAAAAAAAATTGCAAAAATTTATTATGTTTTCTTTTCTGCATAACATTACACCAATTGAATATTCGATAAAATAAATGTTATACCACCTGAACATTACATCAAATGAACATTATACCTTTTGATCAATAGCGCAAATGTTGTTATTGCAAATATATATTCGATGAAATGAAAATTATGTTAATCGATATTATACAAATTGATTATTTTCTACGTTGTTCGAATTAGTAACATTACATACAACATTACATCACATCAAAAGTTGTTATACCAAACAAGGGTGAACCCATCTACTACACACGTTTTTAAATCACTTAAAAAGAAACATCGTATGCTTTTGTGGTTTCTAAATGCTGTCTGAACCATAATTAGAAAATAAAGAAAGGATATTCATTAATGCCAAGTCATCATCATCTGCCTAGCCTTTTCCCAACTGTATCGGGGTTGACTTTCAGTCTAACCCGATGCAGCTGAACAAGGAAGAATTTTACAAGGAGCGACAGCCTATCTGACTTCCACAACCCAGTTAGTACTGGTACGATACCCCGTGCTAAGACCACAACCAATCTTAATTTCAGACTTGTGGGCCACTGACTACCTGTAACGTCTGTTAAAGATCTACAAGTGAAACCCGGGATCAACGGCTTAGCGTGCTTTCTGGGGCACACAGAAAACTTGGTATGTAAGGAGTGGTCACCCATCCACGGAGCAACCTAGGCAAGCGCGGCTTAACCCGACCCGAGCGGCTGTTATTATTTAGCTACGTACTCATTAATGCTAACTCAGGCTATTAATTCCACAGTACCGTCAGTCAAAAGTGGCATTAAATCTATAAAACCCAAGTACATCGTCAACTCGCTATAATCTCATAACTTGTACAAATATCAGGCATATTCCCCCCTCAGTTTCTCGGTATTTCGCTTAGACATGATTGTTAAGAAGAAATTTTAATTAAGCTTACGTTTCTAAATTTTCTCCAGCGCTTAATAACGTCTGTAACGATTCAGTTTGTCTCACACAATTATCATATGAAATCTGATTGTTACACGTTTATTTTGAAGCGAGTTCTTGAAGTTGACTGTCTTGTTATGTTGAAATGTAGGTGTATGTAAGTACGTACATATATAAACTCACGCCTTTTTCTCATGGGGGTAGGCAGAAGCTTAATCTTTACTATACTCTTTTTCACGTTCACTCTGTCTCAAATGATGCATAGTGTTGTGCTTCATATAATGACGTTTTTTTTATGTTTTGATTGAGACGGACAAATTGTATTTGGCTTTTTGAAAATAAAGATTATATTATTATTTTTGTACCGCGATCATACACATTTAGGTATTGGCTCGTGTAAAACGATTTGTGAGAAGTAATACCTATGGGATAGAGTGCAAATTTTTCTTCAGGCGTATTTTTTCTGTGTATTTTTGTTTTGGAAATAAAATAATTCATATCATATTTTCAAGCAGGATTGATTTTTTTTTGAGCCGTGTGGTATCCGGCAGAGTAGAATAGAACCAACCCATTACACTCACGGGTGTCGTAAAAGGCGACTAATGTCTGAGGCAGAACACCTTGCGCCTCCGTAGACCAGAGAATGGGCAGCAGCGTTTTCTGTTAGTCTTTCATCACTGCGATCTCCAATCCGCCTGCCAAGCGTGGAGATTACGGCAAATTCCTCCCATCATGGGAGAGGCTTATGTCCAGCAGTGGACGTTATGGACTGTTGTTGTTGTTTGTTGTTTCAAGCAGGAAAATTGTGACACGTGTGTGTTCTTTGACTAGTATTAGGAATTGTAGCGTAGACCCAATTTTCCCAATTTTACATAACTTTGATTCAATAGTAAACAAAGAAATAATGATTTTTTAAAGCCAAAAAAAAATAGATATTATAGTTGACTATATTTACTAAGATAATTTGTGGTTCAAAACATGATATCAAAAACTTCACTCGATGAAAAAAAAATCCGAACAGGAGCCTAATTCGAATATTTTTTTATGTTTTTCTTATTTTACTTGAAGAATATGAAAGTTTTACTTCCAAAAAAAATATCTAAGCAAAGTTAATAACATATAGAACAATTATTTGTGGTTAAATTTTGGAAAACAATTTAATCCTTTTAATAATAAATTATTATATAAGAAAACGGCTTGCGCACGTGGATTCAGTCGCCCGCCAGGCCTTGACGAGGTAGGACCTATGTCCCTTTTGCTGGCGCACGGCTGTCCCACCAATTTATCGAACGATTTATTTAAAGAACGTAGTGTAATTATAACAGTACAGTCTTTTTAACCGACTTAAAAAAAGGAGGAGGTTTCACAATTTGACTGTAGGATAACTTCGTCGTTTATGAACCGATTTAGATGATTCTTTTTTTGTTGGAAAGAAGATATTCCAAGAGTAGTATCATGACCATGAAACTAGGATCTGATGATGGCATCTCAGAGAAATCGGGGGAAACCTTTGAACATCGTAGTGCGACTAGTGCGTTTGTTTTTTTGTTCATTGAGTATTTTAGAGCACTACTATTTAAAGAAAGTCTGGACTCCGATGATGGAACCCGAAGACAGTCGAGGGCACTCCTCAACGATTCACAATAATTAGCTGGTGTTTGGGCTTGATTAATTTGTATTGATGAGAACTTTACACCTAAATGGGTTGTGGTCATCTTTAGGGGTCTGATGATAAACACGAAGGCCAGTCGAAGGAACTCCTCAACGTTTTACAGTAGCTACCTTGTGTTTGGATTTAATTAATTTCTATTGATGAGAACTTTGCACCCATATGGGTTATAAGTGCCATTAGTTACATTAAGTGCCATTGGTCTGATGATGGAGACCATAGACAGTCGAGGGAATTCCTCAACGAACGAGTTTACAATCTCACGAGATAGATTATAATCTAACGGTATTTTCAATTTTACGGTGACACATACAACAAATAAAGCATGTGTCGCTTCGTGAGATAAAAACAATGTAAGAAACCTAGTCAAAAAGTAAGTAGGTACAAATTCCCTCGAGAATAGTCTCGTCACAGGTGCGCGTATGCAAACTACTTATAAAAAACATCGAGAAATGTTAATTTAATTTCGACCGTACGCCGAGGGCGTAGAGTACCTACTCCCTTCTTCCGTTCGAGTTGTTTATCATCCTTTTGATTATAGTTTCTTTTGTATTTTGACGTGACAACGTCTTATAAATTGGTTTGCCGGGTGACACTTCAAGAAACTGCGTTACGCTCCGCTCACGTTATGCGCTCACAATGAGAGCGAGTGAGAGGCACGCGTCCCTTCCACTCGGGCATGGTTAGCCCGCCTAAGAGCGAGAGAGACAGACTTAAAAAGTGAAAGGCACGCGTCCCTTTACCACTCAAAGTCGTTGTCACGTAAAACTTTCGCCCGTATACCGACTGAGGCAACCAATTTTTTTTTTTGTTAATGTTTTTTTGTTCATGCTTTTTGTATGAATTAAAAGATTGTCTAGCGAACAATACTAGACACCGCTAGAGGATTCGCCAATATTTTTTGTGTGTCTGCTAATAGTATGAAAGCACAGCGCAGGCGCCGCATAGGTAGTTAGTTTTGTTTTCGACATTGGAATAGTCAGTTTTGTTTTCGATATTCAAGCAGTCAGTTTCGTTTCGATATCGGAATAGTTAACAGTTCTTTCCGATTATAGTTTCAGCTCAGTTTTTCCAGTATTGTCTGCTTGTAGTGTCTTACCATAGTCAAATAGTGTTTCATTTCTTCTCCATCTACAATAATAGTGCAGTATTTTCCAAACCCACCTCTCCGTTCTACGAAGCTAACGTTTACACCCGGAACTTTCGTTACAGGGCGGTTAGTGGCTCAGATTTGGTTCCGTTATAGTTTTTGAATTTCCAAACACGAGTCCACCCGTCTGGTACATAAATAATTGAATTAATTACGACTTGCAGCAATTTGCATTTACAATATCTATTCAAATTAATTTATTACATTTAAATGTTAGATTTTCGCAATTACTACCTATTATAATAAATCAAGCTGACAATTTAATAAAATAAGTTGACCTACTGCCTACACGACACGCTTACCTATACTGTGACACTTCGCTCAGCTTTGGGTTCAAGTCGGCGACGCATGTGCACGACTCGTTTCGCGTAAAGGGTGGTAGCGTTAAATACCTACTTTGCTTGGCGCAGACGGCCTTAATTAAAGGTTACATTGCTCGAAGGTGGGACTTTTCTCTCATCTCTCTGTGAAGTAAGGGCCACTTATTTTTTCTTTTTTCACGTAAACTAAAAATTAAAACGA